>CASBWL010000025.1:2740339-4036758 GCA_949130495.1 Sambucus nigra
GTTGGTGACAATCAATTTCGTAAGAGTATTGTTCGTACTTTGTGATTCCATTTCTGTTACAAAAATAGAATTTTTATCAATGATAAAATTCATATATAATGAATTAATCAAAACAGAATACAAAATTCTGTGCAACAATTTCCTCCAAATATAATTCACAATAAATGAATACCAAAAGAATTCCAAATAAAATTCAGAATTAAACTATAAAATAAACAGAATTCCGTACAAAACAGAATTAAATATAAAATCTGTGTCACACTAATTTTTAATAATAAAAAGAATTCTGTACAAAATAGAATTATAATTTGAAGATTAAAAATTTTACATAAACAGATTTTAACAAGAATACACAAATAAAATTTTATTTTCTAAAACAGAATATAAAAACAGTATAGAAATTAATTTCTATATCAAAACTGTTTTACTAATTTCCACATAAAGAAGTAAATTAATTAATATTATTCTGTCAAAACAGATTTTAATATTTTAAGTGTTTTTTTAAAAAAGAAAAATATTATTTGCACAAATAAAATTCTAAGTGTTTTTTTAAAAAAGAAAAATATTATTTGCTGAAAATAATATTTTTCTTTTTTATTTCAAAAAGTAAAAAAAATCATTATTTTTTCATATAGAAAAACAGTTTTTTTCTACTAATATAAGAAAAAACAAAAATTTTTATTGAAAATAAATTTTTTATTAAAGTTAATATTTTTTTATAAATAAAAAAAAATTATGTTTTTGACATGATATCGCGATTGATTAGTGCCGCTGGCGCGGACCCATAAAATATCGCGATTAATTAGTGTCGATGGCGCGGACCCATATTCAACAAATTATGTGGATCCGCATTAGCGACACTAATTAATTGGGATATGTTTTATTGAAAAAATATCGCGATTAGTTAGTATTGCTGGCGCGAACCCACATTCAACAAATGATTTGGATCCGGGAATATGGGTCCGCGCCAGCGGCACTAATTAATAGCGATATTTTTTATTGAAAAAATATCGTGATTAGTTAGTGCCGCTGGCGCGGACCCACAATCCCGGACCCATATCATTTATTGAATGTGAATATAATTTTTTTTATTTATGAAAAAAAATTATTTTTAATTTTAATAAAAAAAACTGTTTACTTTCAAAAAAATAAAAACTTTTTTTTTTTTTTTACTTTTATAAAAAGTTAAAAACTTATAAAATAGTGAAATGTTTTTTTTTTAAGTCTAAATTTTCTTGTGTACTGATATGAGAGAGAGAGAGAGAGAGAGAGAGAGAGAGAGAGAGTAGAATAACCGATATTTTTTTTTTTTTTTTTTTTTTTACTTTAAGCTTTGGATTTGTGGTGGGGGCATCTCCCCTTTTGTCTTATACGGCGGGTATAGAATTGGGTACAAAACCCGTGTCTGCCTAGTGTTACTCTTGATTGATATATACAGACAATCTAGTATATGACTTCTCAATAAGTGAAGTGGACCCTTACGACTGTGCTGTCTCTTTGAATTTTTTTTTGCTTTCTTCGGCGACAGCAAAAAAATGATATCGTCTAATCAGATTCTATCTTTTTTTTTCTTTAATATGACTTTCTCACTCTTCATTAAATGTGCAACAAAAAACTAAATACGTATGCCATGATTTATAAAAAAAAAGTGAAAGATATATGAAAACAAAAAAAAAAGTGAAAGTAAAAATATTAAAAAAAGGGAATTGTGAGAAAAAAAAACTATATTTAGAAAGGGAAAAAATATTCAAAAAACTGTTTTTTAACAAAAAAAATGTTACAACTTCATTTTTTAGGAAAGAAAAAAAAAATTACTCATAAACTCTACAGTTTTTTGACAAAAAAAATGAAGATAAAGAAAAATTTAGAAAAAAAAGATTATTTTAATGTTTTTTATGTATAAAATCGTTATATAGCATATAAAAAAGTTATTTTTAATGTTGTTTTTAATATAAAATGCATATAAACTGTTTTTTACATACAAAAACGTTAAAAATTATTATTTTTAAATATAAATTGTTTTTATGCATAACATATAGGTTTTAACGTTATTTTAATGAAAAAACTGTTTTAAAACGTTAATAACATTATTATTCATAAAAAAAAATACATTTTTTCATTTTTTCAGTTTTTTTTGCCATCGAACCAAAAAAATGACTTCATTTATTAAAAGCCGTATTTAAATGTTTTCATTTACAATAATATTTTGTTTATATAAAAGTATTTTTAAAAAATCTTTTTTTAGTTTTATATTATTTTAAATATAAAAACAACTTTAAAAAAATAACTGATATAAAAAAGAGAACTTTTTTTTCAAAACATATAAAAAACATTAAAAAAAACTTTTTTTGGGGTTCAATGTTTTTAATAACTTATATAATTAATTTTTAACTCATATAAATAACTTTTTTTTTTATGTTTTTTTATATATTTTGAAAAAAAAGTTCTCTTTTTTATATCAGTTATTTTTTTTAAAAGTTGTTTTTATATATAAAAAATAAAAAAATAAAAAAAGTTATTTTTAAATATACTTTCATATAACAAAATATTATTGTAAATGTAAACGTTTAAATACGACTTTTAATAAATGAAAACATTTCTTTGGTTCAATGGCAAAAAAAATAGAAAAAAATTGAAAAAAGGACGATACATGCATCTACATATAAATTAAGAAATAGGAGATATTAATTTCATTTTTAAATTTAAGAAATAAGATAAAAGATAGAGGAGAAATTAAAAGCGAGTTAGTTGTTAATGGGTCAACTACGGGTTAATGGTTAAAGTGTGAATAGTGTTTAGATATTAATATCCCTCTTTCTTGTTCACTCAAATTAGAGTCTTATATTGATCGACGGTGTATCTTGATCGACTATTGAAATATATTTACTGAGCTAACTCATGGAAATATATCCTAAGGCTTTTGTGATTGGAAAAAAAAGTACGATTACATTGATAGATTTTTTTTTGCCGACAGAATTATAATACGAAATAATTTTTTTTATATCTATTAAGAACATAGTGAAAAAACTATGATGCGATATGAAATCGTATTTTTTGTCTAATACAAACTCGATCCAATTAAATCAAATTCGGCGTGAAATCTTTTTCTTTACCTAACACGAACATAATGCAAAGAAATAATTAACACGAACAGTGTTTTAGCACAATGACTTAACATTCCACTAAACAATAAATTAATATTTCAAGTTTTTCAATAAATCATTTAATAGAAAATATTACCGTTATTATTAATATTATCGTTTCAATAAAATATTTTACAGGACGAAGGCATGATAGGCGGATCAGCGATACGAACATATTCTAAATGCGTACGACACAATATCAAAACATATTTTTTTTATTTAACATGAACATGATTCAATTAAAATCAGACCCGATGCTAAATATTTTTTCTTTACCTAATACAAACACGGCGCAAATATACCGCAAGACATCTTGAAATCTATTTTTGTTACCTTACACAAACAGTTTTGTTACCTAACTCCTGTTGGCAAATGTGAGTTGACTTCTATATTTTTTAATTATCTTCATTTATGTGTATATACATTATATATTCCAAAAATTTCATAATGTTATTATTAATTCCAATGTCACACTTTCAGAAATAATATTAACTTTATTATTGTCTACAGCATTAATTTTTTTTTTTCACTGATTTTAGGACAATGAATCTACATATAAATTAAGAAATAGGAGATATTAATTTCATTTTTAAAGTTTAGATATAAGATAAAAGATAGAGGAGAAATTAAAAGCGGGTTAGTAGTTAATGGGTCAACTGCGGGTTAATGGGTGAATAGTGTTTATATATTGTCTTTATACTCATTTATTAACGTGACTTGTATAAATTACAAATAATTTGATATGACCGCTATGGTCCGATCTAAAAACTCATTGACAGATAAGGTCTTTCTTCCATGCAAATCAGGTCTCTCTCACCTGCAAATCTTTACTTGATAGTTAACTTTTGATATTAAATTCAAATATTAAATAGAAATTAACCAAAAAAATATATACCAATGGGAACACGGCTAGTAGCATACTAGCTTCGTCATTAAAGTTGAACAAAAAGGACGATACATGCATTGATTGATAAAAGGACATGCACTTGCAATTCATTATTCCAAACAACGAGTGATACACTCAATAAGACAATCTACTTTATGACTTCTTTTCTTTTTTTTTTTGTTAAAGGGAAATAAATACTATGTTAAAGTTCTACAGCCACAAAACACGTGAGCCACCGACGGCTAAACAAAATAACAGGCAAGATGCCAATAACCCCATACTTTATGACTTCTCAAAAAGAGAAGTGGACACTTGCGTCTGTGTTCTCCCCCCTTTCTTGTTCACCTAACAATTATTTAAGATAGAAGTAGTCCTTCATTCCACACCTTGATTGACATATACATGCATTCTAATATAGGACTTTTCAATAATAGAAATGGACAATAAAATCCTAATGATCCTTTTGTCCCTCTCCACCTTGGTAGTTCAGTCACATAAGAGTCGTGTGTTGATCGACTTCGGAGATATATTTATTGAGCTAACTCATAAAAATATATCCTAATGTTTCTATAAATGGAAAAATAAATACGATTGTATCGAAAGAATTTTGTTTTGTCCCACTCATTTATTAAATGAAATATGTTTTTTTTATCTAATTCGATTATTGCTAAAAAAAAATATGATATGATATGAAATCGTATCTTTTATTTAATATGAACTCGATCCAATTAAATCAGACTCGATGCAAAAAAAACAAAAAAAATCTTTAATTAAGACGAACATGATGCAAAAAATAGCTAACATGGACACTTTTTTTGCACAATGACTTAACGATCCACTAAATAATAATTTAATATTTCATGTTTTTCAATAACCCCTTAATAGAAAATATTATCGATATTATTAATATTAACGGTTCAATAACATAATCTACAGGAAGAAGGCATGTTGTGTAGAGCCATGAGCTGAACATAGTCTTAAAAAATACATCACAATATCAAATCGTATTTTTTTATCAAACACGAACATGATTCAGTAAAATTAGACCCGATTCAAATCTAAAGGTTAATGGATCTAAAGGTTCGGTAACGGGTCACCCGTTTATTACCCATACCAACTCGTTAATGTTTGTGGGTGGTAATGATGTGGGTCGTGTACCCATTAATGTTAATGAATCGTGATTATATATTGTCTTTATACCCATTAATATTAACGTGTCTTGTATGAGGTAAAAATAATTTGACATGTTTAGACTTTGTTTAAGATATTTTTTTCGGAACCAACACATTCCAATGTGAGCTTGTCATATCATTGGGTATAGGGTTGTCAATGGACCGGGTTTGGACCCGGACCCGATCCGGATCCGATCCGTTTACTCGGATTTGGATCATATTTTAAAATCCGATAACCCGATTATCCGATTATCAAATGGATCAGATATGGATCTAGTCTAATCCGATCCGTTAAGGACCCGGTCCGATTAAATATAACAAACATAAATTTATATATTTATTAATATATAATTATATTTATATAGTATGTAAGTATTATATGTATAACTATGTATAGATCAAAGTGATATATGTTTTATTTATATGAATCATATACTATAATTAATTATAAAATATTTTAATTTAAGATTAAAAAATAAATAATTGTGATAAAATAAAAATTAAAAATAAATGTATATATATGGCCAGACCCGGACCTGGACCCGATCCGACCCAATTTTACATGGATCCGGATCCAATAATCTAGTTCCGATTAAAACCCGATACGGATCCAGATCCGATAAAATTTTTACTAAATGGATCTGGATCACCCTAGATTCGGTCCGGACCCGACTGTTGACAGGCCTAACTGGGTGTAATTTAAGGCTCCTTGTATAATTACTCTAAGTGAAACAGATTACAAAAACCTCATGACCGTGTTGTCTCTCTCCCCCTTTCTTGTTCACGCAAATTAGTTTTACATTGATCGACGGTGTATCATGATCGACTTTTGAAATATATTTATTGAGCTAACTCGTGGAAATATATCCTAAGGTCTATATATTTTGAAAGAAAATATGATTATGTTGATAGAGTTGAAACTTGTGTTTAATGTTCATAAATTTCGGGAAAGTTGGGAATTAAATTGGGATTTAACCATGTAATTAATGATCCTGGGTGGATTAATTAAGTCATAGGGACTCATCTACACAATGATAAAATAGTATCCGCCATTGGAAGTGAATTTGGAATGAATTATAAAAATTCTGTATTGCAACAAACAAGCAGATTTGGATTTCTTCCTAGATCTGAATCGATTCGTCCATGGAGCGAACCTATTTGCCCTGGAAGCAAATCGATTTGACGAAGAACCGGATCGATTCGGCCCTGGGAGCTGAGTGAGTTGGGCCTGGGGTTTGGTTAAGGGCATTTTTAATAGTCCAAGATAGTTGGTGGGACCTTATATGGATAAATGGGGAATATATTAAAAATGAAAATTTATACTTATTAAATTGGAAAATTTTCATTAACTAGATGGTTAAGAAATTATTCAAGGAAATTGTATTAATAATTCACTAGATAGGAATTACGGACTACTTACCTATACATATTATATGAGATAATAATATGTACTTATATGTATTTGTGTGGACATACCAATATTCGTAAACTATCCTATCGGCTAGGGAGTTCGTGTGTTCGGACCAGATACGACATGTCGGCACAGGTGGGCTTGACGATTGTGTTGGTCATATAGGCACTACGTGGAGGCGCCATCTACAAGTGGTAAGTGTTGATGCTGACCCGACCTGTGTTACCACTGGGTATGGGCTGTGACCAGGTATCCTGCGTAGGGACCACCCTCAATTTATGTGTGTTTTGTGATGTCCACTTAGGATAAGAGATTCCTCTCTACATGTCGATAGAGCAAGAATTAGACACCAATGGTGGATGACTTTGTGTGTCAAATATATAAAAGGACATATACGAATAATTACCTGGACTGTAATGAAATAAATTTAATTGTCTAACAATGTGAACAAAATTATAGTTTTGATCCTATAATGCATAATAGATGGTTATTCCTCACATACGAAATTTATAAGACTGGGATAGATGGGTGATAGCGATTAATTGTAGTTGTGACCCTTAAATATAATTATCAATATATCCATTTTTATAAATTTGAAAATATGTCATAATCATTACTTGGGACGTATTGGGATGCAAATAATATTAAACTTAGATGAGGGTGAGGTGTTAAACACATGTGACTGACGTAGGGGAAATACTTATTTTGCATCAACTGTATTATTGCATCTTAAATTAATTAATTTAATTCTTGCACACCTCTAGCTCTGACCCAAATTTAAATATTTCCCCCCCAGGTGCTCCTAGACAGGGATAACTGGATTGTGATATATCAGTCTTGCAATCTCATTTATGCTTTAGTTTTTAGGCTCTTCTATTCTAGCATAGATGCTCTTTCTACCGTAGTTATTTACTTATTTGGAACATTTATAAGGGCATAAGCCCGAGACTTCTTTACTTTATGTTGGTTGAGATCTATGTCATATTAGATGTATTTATTATTTAGTTGGTGGTGGTTTGGACTTATTTAATTATTATGGATTCATTCTTAACATTTAGAAATGAGGGCTTCTTCAAAAGTAATTAGTTATATTTACATTTGTGTTAAGAATGGTATTAATTGACAAGCAAGCCCTACATTCGATGTATCATGCTTGGTCAACCTTTACGTGAGAAAATAGGGTTGTTACATTCCCTAGTTTTAGGCTTTAGATATCTAGTTGGCCAACTACTCACCCTTTCATTTACAACTCTCGGGTCAGTTGTATATCGCTCAAATAAAGGAAAACTCCAACCTACTCCTATTTACATGGCCCCCTTTGGCCCCGATTTGCTTTGTCTATTCATGTGCTTATCATATCTCCCTATCATTACACTAAATGGAGCGTACATATTAAATACTCGGATCAAATCAAACACTGGGAGAGGACTACATGATTTAACATCAAGTAGGGAGAGAATATAACACAATCTAGAATGAATATATATATATATAGGCTGGATCGTATACGGACCGAGTTTATGGACCGCTACCGTCCAAGAATTATCTAGGGACCATTTTGTCTTTTTAGGACCACCTTTTGGGACCGCGATATCTTTTAACTTCTTCTATGTTTTAGGGAATATCAATTTTTACCCCAAATGATTTCTAAGGTCTTTTAAGCTTATTTTAACGCTTAATTAATCTGGAAGTCTAAGTGTGAAAGTTTCAGGGCTACTGCTACTTCTCAAGCTTCTTCTGTCACTATCATACTGGAGTTCTGAATAGCGAGGATTATCTATATAAATAATTTCTTCAGGGAGTCTAGAAACTGAAAGAGGTTTTGATGGAAAATATTCTAGTCTTAAATACCTTATACGGTATCGTGGATTTATCTGTCTAGTTTCTTTATATATTTGATTAACAATATCAATTATATCGTTATTTATAAATTCGTCTAAATTATTATCACCATAAGATGACAAAAATCTACAGTATGTTCTAGGGGCAGCTGTCTCTACGTTTTTAAGGAGAGGGCAGATTCCTCCGGCTCTAATTAAAGTAGCCGTTGTTTTAGCTAACCTTTTACGTCTAATAAATTTTAATACGTCTATATTGTCTTCAAGTATCCTAGTGTATTCTTGATATTTTTCATGTCTTGATAGTTCTTCTGCAAAATCTTCGGTTTTTAACTTTTGTCTAAAGAGATCACGGATCCCTGTTCTAATTATTTCTATTCTAGGTACTTCTCTTCCTAACCACTCAATAATCTGGTCTATGTATTTAAATGTACCACCTGCGTATATTAAAGCAGATTCTATAAGTTATTTATCTTTAGGGTCTGTAAGCGTCCAGTCTTGAATTTCTCTAGTTAAGTCTAAACTTGTTTGATTAACAAATTCTAAAAAGTCTTTAGTAATTTGTAAGCTCATATAAGATTTTTCTTAAAGAAATAATATGTAGAAATAGTTAAGAGTTTGGTTCGAGTTATACCTTCCTTCTGGTCTGCAATATCTTTATCTTCTTCCCTTTGTCTCTTCAGCTTTGTCATTATTCTTCTCTGGTCTCGGCCTCCTACAACTCTCTCTTCATCTTTATCCCTTTGTCTCCTAAAAGTCTTTATCATGAGTCTTGTCATTTTGTAATAATGCAACAGCATCAAACAAAGTCTTCGTCCTTTTTATCAGTCTGGTGGCCCATGTGGGGCAGGCATCCTTTTGCTTTATGGAAGGCATGGTCTAGGCAAACGATTCTTCCATCTTTAATAATTCATCCACCACTAGGGGCCCCTTCTTTGTCGTGTTTGTGTCTTCTTCCGCCTTATCCTGGTTTAGGAGGGTATTATTGAAAAATTCATCAATAAGGCCTACCGTTCTAAGGCTGGTTGACAAAGTTATCTCTACCATTTCTTTGGATTCTTTCTTGATCCTTCCATTGAACGGCTCATCAGCTTGGATTATCAGGTCTTCTTTGTGGTAGGCAGTGTACCACCTGTCGTCTCCTGTCAATAACTCCATAACTTCAATTGTCTCCATGGCTTGAGCGATCTGGAGCATGGACTTATCAATAATTAAATCTTTAATCTCATCTTCAGATAGGATCTCAGCATCTTCAAATGTATAATTAGAAAATCTAACAAGTCTAAATCCTTCCACTCTCATTCCTTCGCAGGAACTTGGAGAAATTTAATAGATTCTAGTAAATAAAGGAAGGAAATCTTCTACCTTTTAACGTACTCATGGACTATTTTTCCAAGAGCAACAAAGTCTTCTATAGTCTCAATTTGGATGAGTCCGATGAACCAATAGTCTGCTAAGGTTATCTAGGCAATTTCTGCTTTCCCAGCAAGATAAATCTTTGGAACGTCTTTGAAGAAACCTTTCATTATTAAAGCATCTCCATTAGTCTCAGATAATAACATATTGAAATGCTCAATAATGCTATTAGATTCTTTCTTATAGTCTTCTATTAATAGAAGATTATTATGACCAAATGGTATAACAATCTTAGTCTTAAAAGTCTTTTTCTGATAATAAAAATTATCAGTGGGTCTAGTTTTGGAGGATTCTCCAAGAGTCTGAGCATAGGTTTGAGTCTGTGGTCTAGGTATAGAAGTACCACTGAGTTGGGTAACTGCAAGTCTTTGAGTCCTCATAAATCTGGCAATAGCTACCAAAATTTATTTGAACTCGATCCACAGTCTATTCTTTACGTTCCACCATATGGCATCTATAAGGGTATTTTCGTCTTTTGAGAATTCTCATCTAAACTTGATCAAGTCTGGGTATCTTTGATCAGGTCTATATTGGGGAAAATACATCTTCCCAATGAGTCTATTTTGAGAAATAATCTCTTGTCTAGATTTTCCAGGAGGAACTAAGATATCATCAAAGTTCTCTAGGATTGGTCTTTCTTGAGAGTCTTGAATATGAGTTGGTCTTTGCGTTACACCAGCATTTGGTCTTACGCATCTAAGATAGTTAGCAAAGTCTTCCATGTTCAGTCTATTCGTTCCAGAGGAACTCATGTCTTCTAGGTCTTTTGTTTGCAACATAAAACATGAAATTATATTAGTGTTAGCAAACATTGGCTCTCTTGATATAATGTCTGGAATGGTATTTTTACTTCCCTTAATATGTATAACATAGAAGTCATAGCCATTAAGCAATTGTTGCCATCTAATTAGTCTATTAGTCCTTGATTTGGACAAGTCTAAATCTCTAAATTTTACTGCATAAGAAAAGTCAGTATAAACAGTAAAATGTTTAGGTCTAAGAAACAACATATATTTTTCTATTGCCCTTACTATAGCTAAAACTTCTTTTTCATGGGCAGTGTATCTTGTTCATGGGTCTGTAAAGGTTCCATAACTATGTCTACAAAGTTTCTTCTTTTTTGTCTGATGATCAATGTCAAAGTATACTGCTCCCCATTGTTTATCAGAGGCATCTGTTTCTACTATAAACTGGTCTTCTGCATTAGGCAGTTCAAGTAAAGGAATGTTCTTGACTGCATCTTTAATTTGTCTTATTACTTCAAAATCATCTTTAGTCCAATAAAAGGGATTGGTTTTATCTGTTCTTTTTAATTTGGATGTTAAGCTTTGTCTTTTTGAAGCAAGGTCTTTAATAAAGTCTGCAACACAAATAAGCAATCCTAAAAATGATTGTAATTATTTTCTATCTTTGAGTTGGTCTGGAAACTCAAGAATCTTCTTAGTTATGTGTTCTGCCAAGGATAATTTTCCTTTATTAATATGCATTCCCACAAAGTCTATCTCAGTCTGAAATAATTGCATTTTCCTTTCGAAAATAACAATACCATGTTTATCTAATTCTAAAATAATCTTTTTAAGATGGTCTATATGCTCTATCTCGGTCTTACTTTCTACAAGAATATCATCTATGTAAACAAGACAAAATTCTGAATAAGGTCTAAATATATTATCCATTCTTCTTTGGAAAACTTGAGGAGCATTCAAGTATCCAAATGGCATGACAAGCCATTCGTACTTTCCTTGGGGCACACTAAAGGCTGTCCAAGTAATACTGTCTGGATGCATCTTAATTTGCCAGAAGCCTGATTTGCAATCAAACTTACTGAATATAATTCTATCTTCAATTAAATTAATCAAATTATTCTTGTCTGGTATCTTATAAGAATCAAATTCACAATTCTTATTTAATTGTCTATAATCTATAACCATTCGTCTTTTCCCTCTTTTACGTTCAGATTCATTTTGAATATAGAAGGCTAGGCTATTATGTCTACTTTTACTTTCTCTAATAATGCCTAACTTAAGCATTTAGTCTATGTCTTTCTTGAATTCTTCCCTATCTTCTTGTGACTATCCTTTCTTATAGGTTCCACCATTAATAGTGGCGTGTGGGTTAATAGGGATAATTTCATAATAGCTTTGGTCTTTATACCACTTAGCGATGGGATTTTCTCCTAAAGTAGGCTCTGCTAGTTTTCTAATCTTTTCCTTTTCTACTTCTATATCCATTTTCTTTTGTTTGGATATAGCTTGAACCTGTAATAAGGTATGCTGGGCTTGATCTAAAATGTCTTGTTGTATAAGCGTTATTTGCTTATAACACTTTTGGTCTGGACACTTACACTCTTTTTGTAAGGGCTTAGTAATTTCTAATGCTTCTTGTTGGGTTGTAGGTCTAGGTCCACCATGCTCAGCTGAAGAACTCTGATGTCATATGGGTCTGTAATTGGGCTTGACCTGCATAAAGTCAAAGGCAGTCTTATGATCAATTAGAGGGGCTTTAATATTAAATTCCTCTTGATCACTAATTAATATCTTATCATTATACTGAGTATAAGGATGATATTTACTAATAAAGTCTTGTCCTAAAATAATATTTCCTGTGAAACTAGGACGCGGATCCATTATCCAAAATCGTTGATTAACGGTTTTGTTGGTCTGATTTCCTAATTTAAAATAAATAGGAATAGTCTAGAAATATAAGGTAAATGGATATCCATTAGCCACTTTACCATAGATTTCTTGAGTACTTTCTAAAAAGTAGTCTTCAGGGAAGGCATTAGCCTTACAAATACTCTGAGAGCACCCTGTATCTATAAAGGCTGAAAGTCTTTTAGGATAGTCTTTATGTTGAACAAACAATTCTACAAAATAAGCATGTGGTTTAGTAGAAATTCCTAAATTGTTCTTTTCTAGAATAGATATTCCTTTATGAGGTTTATCTATAAAATCTAAGGGTATTTGGTCTTCTGAACTACTATCAGAACGGTATTCCTCTAAGTCATAGGAAATTCCTTTCCCTTTGAAGTCTTCAGCTTCTTGCAGTCTTTTGGCTATATTTCTGTCAATGTCTTGATAATAAGTTTTAATATCTAAGTCTATTTGAGCGTCATACTGACTAGTATAAATTGCTCTAAATCTAGTTCTCCAAGAGTCTTTATGGCAGTGTAATTGACAAATAGCACAAACCATAAATAACTCTGTCTGTATAATCTCAAATCATTCTACACATCTAAAGTCTTTCTTGCTACATTTCATCTCAAATGTGCAATAATGTCTTTCATCAAAGTAACATCTAGGTATATAGGTTAGTAATTCAGGATTACTAACTGTCCATCTTTTCTTTAAAAAGGGGCTTAATATACATTTATACCAAGCGTCTTCAAAGTCTATATATTCGTCATTTAGATCGCCTTGATCAGTCTGCATCATATATAAGTCTAGGGTGTCCTGAGAGTCTTCATACTCATCAGTATCACTATAGTCTTCCGAATCACTGTGTGTATATGCACTATAGATACTAGTATTATCATCATCTTCTATGTCTGATATTTCTATAGCATATAAGATATATAATTCTTCTTGATCTTCATAGTCTAATATTGTGTTAATAATCTTAATACTTTCTTTATCCTTCTTATTAGGGCAGTCTTTAGCAAAGTGTCCTTCTTTGCCGCAAGTCCAACATTCTTTCGTGGCAGTCTTAGAATGAGCTACGTCTTTTTCTTTCCTATAATTAGGAACCTTCTTATACTTACTAGTATTCTTCTTAAAGTATCTTCTTTGGTTAAATCTATTTTTCTTAGTCTTAGGATTCTTTTTCCTAAAGGTAGTAGATTGTCTAAATTTATACTTCTTTGGAAATCCTAAAGGTCTAGTCTTAAACTTCCTATGTTTCCATCTACTTTCTTTTTGAATTTCTTATATTCACTTCCACATCCTCATTGGATTGGAGCTATGTCTCTTTCGTCTTTGATTGGAGGGATCTGCTTGAAAGTTTCTTCTATCAACTTTCCTTGGGTTATATCACGTCTCTTAGATATGATATAGTCTTTGGCGAAATTGATTCTTTCATAAAGGGAGTTATTCTTAACTCCAGTTGTACATGGCCAATTCCTATATTCATTAATTAGGATTTGTCCTATGGCTGGTATTTTTTTAAAGTATTCATCTTTTAAGGTCCCTCCAAATTCTTTAATTTGGTAATATAGTTGTTCATAATTATTGCTATATTCATTTATCTTATCTAATTTGCAAATTCTAAGGAGGGCTAACTTAGTTTTTGCTAGGTCTTGTTCATTGATTTGAGCTAGATATCCAACTACAATGAATTCTGAAGTGAACAATTGAATATATTCTTCAATTGATCTTTCATCTAAGTTTTCCTTCATCTTCTCAACCTTTGCTAAGGAGTCTTCGTCTGTAGCTTTTCTTAAACTATCTAAGTAGTCTTTTGCAATACCACGAATGGATTGCTCAGCGTATTATTTACATGAACTTGCATCCCATTGTTCATTAGATGCAAAACACATGTTCATCTGATCACTCCATTCATCTAAGGCTTTCTTCCTATCTTGTACGTTGTCTAGGTTAAGGTATATACCTACTGGATTTATGTCTTGGCTTGCCATAGTCTTAACAGGAGTAAAACTCTTGTCACTAGTTGGGAAGTCTTTTATATAATCAGGTTTAGTCTTTACTACGGTTATATAGGAATATTTATTCCTATTGGTTTACTAAAAAGTCTAGGAGCATCTTCTAGCCTACTACTACTTCCTATCTCTTGTTTGCTAGGTTCTACTTGGGTAGCTGGCGTTAATCTTTGTTCCCCTTCTTCTATTAGTCTTAGATTTCTAATAAGTTCTTTTGTATTCTTAGATTCTTTTAATTTTAATATGCGGTCTTGGGCTATCATATTAAATCTTTCTCTTTCTTGAAATCTAACAGAGTGACTTTTCTTAAGGTTATTTTTAAATGTCTTCATATCCAATTCTGAGGGTTCATGTCCAAAGTTTTGGATCCTAGCTTTTTCTTTAACTAAGTCTTTTTGTTCGAATGATCTTCTAGGTCTAATTATCGGAGCTTGTCTAAGTAAACTAGCACTAGTTTTACTACTACAATCTCCTTCTGAAGGATCATTGATTATGGCTTCTCCCATATTCCTAAATCTAATTTCTTCGGTCTGGATATTCTTATTGACAATCTTAGGGGGACCAAACTGGATGGTAACATTTCCTGTGATGTCGTCTTGATTAAAAAACAAAGGTTTATTTTGTATAGTCTTAGTTTCTTGAAATTCTGGCAATTGCCAGAGGGTCTTAACTTTCTCTTTCATAGGTCCAGTATTCCTAATACTGTAAGTATGATTATAGTCTGACACATTGGTTCTAACTAAGATTTCATCATTAAGTCTACCGCTAGGAATTCTTGACTGCATTCCTTCATAAGGAAATTGGGAGAACTTCACATAGCTTTGAAATTCTATATTTATATTAGCGTATGGGATAATATAGTCTTCATAGCCACTAGCATATAAGATTAACTTAAAATATTTGGTTGTGTCTACGGTTACTGTAAATTCCGGAATGACATTAAATTATCCTATGTTGTCTGACATTTCTAATTGGGCTATCCCAATAAGGCTTTTCTCAAAGTCCTTCCATCTTTGGTCTACTAAACAACATAATATGTTAATATTATTTTGAGGTCTATGTAATCCTCGGATTCTTGCTTGAAAGAGTCCAAAGGTTAGGAATTGGAACTTCCTATCAGTTCCTCTAGATCTAAGCCATTCTGAGTCAAACACTTGGAGCTCAGTATAAGATTTGTCTAACACATGATTCCTACA
This sequence comes from Sambucus nigra, assembly GCA_949130495.1. Taxonomy (NCBI): domain Eukaryota; kingdom Viridiplantae; phylum Streptophyta; class Magnoliopsida; order Dipsacales; family Adoxaceae; genus Sambucus; species Sambucus nigra. The sequence continues at coordinate 2,756,056 of CASBWL010000025.1, forward strand.
ATGGTAAGTCATGTTATAATTAGGAGTCTTAGGAGTGGCACCTTCTTTAAACAAGTCTATGTATCTAACGACTGGAAGTTGTCCATTATGACTGGAATCTTCAACAATCTTCCAGTCAACTTCACCCCACTCTTTCCATTGGAGAGGATTGGTGAAATTTCTTTCTTTCCAACATGTCCTAACATTGGAGGATGAATCCTTAAGTCTTTGGAGCATATGATTACTCCGTCCAATATTTGGGATAGAGCTAACTATCTTGTTAGTCTTATCTAATCCATCATTTATGACTTGTCTACTTATGGTATTTCTTTCTCTAGTTTCTATAGGAGGGGATTCTTTAAACTTATAGGTGGTTACCTATTTTTGTTCAAGTCTTTTTTCAATTCTTTCTATGAAGTCTGAATAATCTTTTTGTCTTTTTATCTAATTAAGGATTTCTTCTTTAAAATTCTTATTCTCTTTTCTAGTATTTTCAGAAGTTTCTTCACTATGTCTAGCTAGAGAATTAACGATGGTTTTACCAACGTTAGTGATATAGTCTTTTACTTCATTATCTTTTTCTAATTATTGCATAGTTCTAACTTCTATGGCTTTTACAGTCTTTTCAATTTTATCTAACCTAGTTAGAATAAAAAGAGAGTCTATTTCTGCTTAGTAAGGTTTATTATATACGGCCTTAATTCCGTTTATAATTTCTGCATATTTTTCTTCTACTTGGGCCATGTCTAGTCTAAGTTCATTAATAATACTATCCATTTTTGATAGGTTATGTCTTTCCATATTATTAAGATAATTTGCTAAATTTTGTTGGAATTTAACAAAGTCTGTATAGAAAGTAGTTAATCCTTCCGTCTTAGCTTTTAAGTCTAAATGCAAGTCTTTAACAAAGCTACTGTTATAGTCTTGGGTAGCTTCTATGGATGTAGAAATTAAATTCAATCTTTCTAATATAAGTCTAGTTGCCTTAGCCGCGTTGGCAATCTCATTTTCATTTATCTTATAATAAAATCTATCATCATTTATCTTTTCTAAAATTCTTTGATAAAATTCTGATAAGGTCTGAATGGAGAGGTCTCTTTGTTCCTCATTCCAGTCTGATCTAACTATCTCCATTAGGAAGATAACTATCTAGTCTAGGGATAAGCTTAGCTTGTTCTTTAGTAAGTTTAATTAACTCACTGTCTTGATTTTTAATTAAAGTCTTAATTTCTAAAATTTCTTTGTTAAGGACTTCTATATGATTATTCTTAATATTTATTTCTTGTAACACATGTACTAAGTCTATTGGGATTTGATTATCTATGTCTAATAATCTTTTAGAGATATTTTTGATCTCCGTTTCTAGGGTTTGAATGTCTTTTATTAATTGTCTTAATATAAGGAGTATACACTTATTTTGGTCTATTATGCTATTAATAGCACTAGCAGTGACTTGTCTACTGTCTGCGTGTTTGGCTGGAATATGTTCAATATGTGAACAACCGTCTATGTGTGTGGTTAAACAACCTTTTGAGTCTAAGTCAGTTATGGGTATAGGTTGGTAGTCTGGGTTGGTTCCAAAAATATCTTGGTAAATGCGATGGATAAATCCCAAGGGCATTAAAGTCTTTTTACCGTAAGTCTAAAAGGAACGACTTATGGCTCTGAGATCAGAATTTGGGTTTTGGTCGGAATTTGGTGAGGTTCTAAAATCTTGAAGGTCTTGATACCAATTTTGGGTCTAAATTATAAATCTTTTAATTATATAGTCTTAAACTAAGGTTTTAGTATAAGACAAGAGGGGGACCATCTAGAGTAAATAACAAAAGTCTTTGGGAACACGAGGGGACCACTTTCGGGATAAGGACAAAGTCCGCACAGGAAGTCCTCACCTAAGCCTATCTGTATATATATATATATATATATATATATATATATATATATATATATATATATATAAAGATTTGGTACACATTTGGTGTCTTTGGATGCTATCACGGTCAACCATTTATAACATACTTTATTTATTAAATATTAAATATGGCTAACAAAAGAGTAACTCAATAACCACCTCCGTCACTTTCATGATTGGAGGAATGGTTTTGAGTGTATAGTTTTAATCTAAACTAGCATGCAACCCATAGGATGGGCGGACATATTATAAAATTGATAAGCAAATACAACTCAAAATTAAAAATAAATCAGATAAAGAACGATCTATGTGTACATATATAAAGAGAGAACGGGGATCCAAAGGTTGACAAAATATTGATTAAAAAAAAGTTAAATGGGTTTTCTACTAAAAACTAAACAACCAATATTTACGTTATACCTACTTGAAATCAATCTCACCACAAAGTGAAAACAAAGGAATTGGGAGGTTTGTACATTTTGTAGCAATCAAGAAAAATCAAGCATAATGTGAAATGGAAAAAAAAATACCCACGTGATTTGAGACAAAAATCTTAACTGGGTCAGCTTTAGCAAAAAATCCCATCTGAAACAATCCAAATACAGTTAGTACAAATGTGATAGAAATTGATATTATTATTTAATGAGATGAAATACCAATTTGAATACCTTATTAACCATGGTAATAACAGGATTTGTTCCCTGTTGGGTGGAGTTATTTGTGAAAAATTCTATTGATACCTCATAAAATAGATTTGCTCATTGTCTTACCTGTGGATATCTAGTATCACCAAAAAAAAAAAAAAAAATCAAATCCTAATCAATTTAATTTTTTTAATTGAAATGGAGAGTGAAAAAAGACCTTACAATTGGAATCAACTTTCAGTTGTCTTGAATCTTCCCTGTCATTAAGAGCCTTTGTGATTTAATTCGGTATATTTTATAGTTTTTACTCCAAAGGCATAAGTTTTATAGCTTTGACAAAAAAACAAATCGCTTCCTTATGTATGTGGTAGTTGGCAGGTGGAATGTGGAGAGACGAATGCATTAAGGATGAATTAATTGGGTACTTTAGGGTTTGTAGTGGAAGCGAAAAGATGAGGTAAATAATCCAAAAGGCAATGAGATAAAGACTCATGGAGTCAAATAAATAAGGCCTCTTCAAATTCTGGGACATAGTAAAATAACTAAAATATTTATGAAGTGTACACGTGTCGTCATGTGGTGCGACAAATATCGACACTGGGTTTCGCTGTCAATTTTAGTATATACTATAATTCTGTGTATAATTAGGTTCTATACTAAATATATACACTATCTTGTTTTGTACTTTCATTATTTTCATTCAATTTAAGGTAAAAATATCAAAAAGACCAATAACATATCAACACATGTTACATAAGTCAAAATTAATATATAAAATAAAATATAATATAATAAATATGGATCTTGTTTGATAGATCTCAAAAAATAATTTTATAATAATCGAATATATAAAATAAATGATATATCATAGTAATGTCTTAAAATGTGAGAGATAATATACCGGTGTACAATCGAGATGTATTTTGCACCTTCATTTAACATTATGTTTAGTTGTTATCGGGGTTTACACTAGTATTGGAGCATCTTTATATCAAGTGAGCATCATTCAAAGAAAGAATTCGACTTGGTTTGTGTGAATGTCCGCATTGGTTTAGTTTCTAGATCAAGTGAGTATCATTCGAACAATGCATCAATACATATACGAGACGTCATTGAGTCACACAAATTAAATTATATTCATGAGTCGACCTAGAATTACCTTTACACCAAACTCACTTTTACAATAATGTGGTAAATAATTTTACTGCGGAGAAACCCCATTACAAGTAAATCATTAAGAAAAGAGTATCTCTCTCACCATTTGCCGATTTCTATTTGATAGTCAATAATTGTTAGGAGGTTTTTTAGTCTTGATTAGCTGAAGTGGTGGATAACAAATTCTATTTTCATGTAGCTAAAGTCCATTCATGACCCTTTTCTCCCCGTTCTATTAAGGTAGATCACTCTCTCATGTCAGACTTTTGCATTGAAGATGACTCATGCTTGTCTAGAGACTCCTTCTTTCGGAGAGATCTGGTGGGATGGGTGAGTAGTGAGGATAGGATTTAGTTATCGATCGAGAAGATGAAGTCTTGGGTTACGGATCATTGGAAACAATGGGAGGAACAACGACTCGGTACTTGAACTCATCCACATCTGGTTTTGTGTTTTCGTAGAAAAAAATAAGAAAATAGGACCCTTAACATGAAGACGTGGTTTGATTTAGGCATTACACTTTGCCTACATAAGTGGCACCCTCTGGGTTCAGTTGAAAATCTCTCCGACAACCGACTTACCATTGGATTCGGGTGATAGACCCTCCTCTCAATCTTTGGGGAGAGGAAGTGTTCCAAGCTATTGGTAATATTTGTGGGGAGTTCCTTAATGTTTATGAGGATACACATGATGGGGAAGAACTCAGGTGGGCTAGAATCAAGGTTAAATGGTATCAAAAATACCCTGAACTGGTGACTGTCAAAGGAGGTGGCTGGGTTTTTAAACTACCCATCTGGATTCAAGAGTTAAGTTTTTGTTACTTTGGAGGTGATGTTGGAAAGAAAGAGAGGAGGTAGCCAACTTAGCATTGGGGAGATTAGGTATGAGTGCACCAGCTACAGTAGTGAGGTTGGATAATCCGACTAAGCCAGTCTGCTCTATCAATGGCGATGTGGGTTTAGGAAAGAAGCGTGAGACTTGCATAAGGATTCTTATTCTCTAGCTTTAGGTGAGGAGTCCTTGTCTATTCAGGTGGATACTGCAGTGAATTATGTTAATGATGAAAAAATTATCAAGCTCCTTTCCCAGTGAAGGTACTTCTAAAGATATTGTTATGTTGAGAATGACAGGTGCTATGGCCGGATGGGACGATGTATCCACCCATGTTCATCTTTCTCTAAGTGGTTATTTTGGATGTTGGGACGGGGGTTGATAGTGGGTTTTCAGGGTAGTTATTGAGACGGAGGATAGTATGGAGGTGTTAGGCATCGCTGGAGAAGAACACAATTCGGAGCTGGGATATGGAGCTTCTTACCCGGTGAATGAGGATTGTTCGTCCGGTGAATGAGGCATTCCTTTTGCCGTTGGAGTGAGGAGGGAATCTTTGGTCGTGGGGAGAAGTGACAGAGATAGCAGGGACTTGTCTAGTGTGAGTTTGAAGTCACATTTGGGTCTGGCGTCACGAGTGTCCTCATATGCACTAAGCCAAATTTTTTACAGGAGTATGGGATTATTGGTAGCAAAAAGGTAGTGGAGGCCCCTTTTAATATTGGTAAAAAATATGGGTCTCGTCTTTTGTAGTCTGATCTAGAGAGTAGGGAAAGTTATTTGTCTACTAAGGTGGACGTAGGGGTAGACTGATTTGGTGCTAGATGACCATGCTCTGGGTCAAATTGGTTAGGCTAAAAATAATCTCCCTTTATAGAAAAAAGGGGCAAACACTAGTCCAATTTTAAAAGGATAGAGCCTTTTCTAAATTCGGGTAAAGTGTTAAAGAATGGTGCTTTCAGAAAAAAAATTCAGACATAGAGGGGACTCAGTTTATGGGAAATATAAGTGTAATAATTTCGTTAATAAGGGAAAAAAGGTTTTGTCTAGAGGTGAGGATCGTTATGATTATGCGTATTCGACTTTTGGTTTGTCCTGTGGTCTTAATATAGTTATCCCATTATGTGTGTTACTTCTTAAAGGTGCATTTCTTTGCACGATCGTGGAGTAGGGTGAAGGAGAGTTAGGGGCTAATGCACAGGATTTTTCTGGCACTTCTAGGGACTCATTGAGCGGGCATGATAATTTGAGTACTAATAAAGTCTTATCCCCTAGGTTGGGGGTTGAGTTAGGGGTGTCAGAGAGGGAAATGGAGGTTTTTCGGGTTAGGAAAAATGGGTTTTAAGTGTGATAGGAGGTTTTAATAAATTCTTAGGGATAACATATTTGGGGAATGAAAAGGAGGCACTAATGTTGTTACACAGCATAGAGGAGATGCGTTGGGAGAGAGTAGAGGTGGTAGGGGAGGGAGGGTCTAAATGTGGTTTCCAATAAAGTTATGACTTAGCTCTTGGAATGTTAGGGGTTTGAATGACCTTGGGAAAAGAGGAGTGGTTAGTGAGGACATTTTGCTGTGGATGTCGGGTATTGTATGCGTACAAAATACTAAGTTGGGTTCTACGGATAGGTAGATGGGGCAGTCTATTTGGGGAGGACGTGGGATAGAGTGGTGTTGTCTGGATTCAAATGGGGCGTCAGGTGGGATTATCATCTTGTGGGACAATAGAGTAGTGGGAAAAATTGATGTTTTAGTGGGTTGCTCGTCCCTTTCTTATTTATTCAAGAATGTAGAGGATGGGTTCATTTGGAAATTTTTTGGGGTTTATGGTCCAGTGGAGGACTCGGCACTTTGGGAGTTACAGGAGGAATTGGCAGGGCTAGGAGTGTCTGGTGAATTCCGTGTTGCACAGGAGGAGAGTACAACATCGTCCACTTCCCCTCGAAGAGGATAGTTAGGCGGAGATCATATTCTTTTATGTGGGATTTCTATAACTTCATTTATGAGTTGGAACTGGTGGACCTCCCTTTGGAGGGATGGGTATTCACCTTGTCCAATCATAGGGACAGACCCTTGTTTTCTTGGCTTGGCTAGTTTTTACTTTCTAATGAGGGGGAGGAGCGCTTTTTGGGTGTAACACAACATTGCCTCCCTCGAGTGACTTCGGATCACTCCCCTAACCTCCTGGAGTGCGAAGGGTGGAGTAGAGGGAGGACCCCATTTAGATTTTAGAATATGTGGTTAAAGGAGGAGGACTTTGTTAGTGGGGTTCAGGAGCGGTAGAAGGGGTATGAAGTGGAGGGGAATACGAACTTTAAACTCGAGGCTAAATTATTTTGTCTAAAGGGTGACATCATTCGGTGGAACGGAGATGTGTTTGGGCATGTAAGGGTATCATTGAGAAATTTATGGAGAATATACGAGTTCTCGATGAGAAAGAAGGGTTGGGCAGTCTTTCAGGGGTTGAGAGGGTGGATAGGGAAGAAAAAAAGGGAGGTGGGGAGGAGATTGATTCAGGAGGAGATCAGTTAGAGGCAAAAGTCTAAGGCTCTATATCTTAGGAAAGGAAACATCAACACTAATTTTTTTCATAAAGTGGCTAACTCCCATTTCCGCTTTAATCATATCGAGAAGATTTTACTTGGGGAGGTGGAGTACAACGAGGAGAGTGAGGTTTGTAGGGAGACGATTCAGTTTTATGAGAGAATGTATATGTAGGAGGATCCCTGGCAACCCAAGATGGATGCATTTCCAGTGGCGAGAATTCGAGGGATGAGATGGATTAGTTGAAAAGGGTGTTCACAAAAGAGGAGGTGGTCCAGGTTTTGAGGTCGATGTGCGGTGATAAGGCACCAGGTTCGGATGGGTTCACTATGGCCTTTTACCAGCATTGTTGGACGATCATCAATGAGGATGTGATGGTTCTATTCAGTGAGTTCTATGAAAGGGGTACTTTCTAAAGAGTTTGAATGCCACTTTCCTTATTTTGGTTCCCAAGAAAGGGGGAGCGACAGATGTGAGAGACTTCATGATCATTAGTCTCATAGGAAGTGTGTATAAGCTCATCACTAAGGTCTTGTCTCTTAGACTTAGAAAGGTGATTAATCCTCTTATTTCGGATGCTCAGAGAGCTTTTGTAAGTGGTCATCAAATCCTTGATGTGGCGCTGGGGGAGAATGAGGGCATCGAATCCAGGTTAAGAGGTGGGGGTCCAGGTATTATCTGCACGCTTGATATTGAGATGGCTTATGATCATGTGCGATGGGATTTTCTCTTACATCTTCTTAAGAGGATGGGGTATGGGTAGAGGCGCTACGGGTGGATGAAGAGTTGTATCTCCTATGTCAAATTCTTTGTTCGAGTGATGGGGTTCCAAAAGGACTTTTCTCGATCTCTCGTGGTCTTCGACAAAGAGACTCGTTTTCCCCTTTCTTTTTTACCTTTGGTATGGAGTCATTCTCTAAGATGATGAGTTGTAAGGTGGAAGGTGGTCTGTTCTCAGGTTTTTTGATCGGGAGCTTTATTCCCCAACCAGTTGAGATCTCTCACCCGTTGTTCGTAGATGATACTATCATTTTTGTGGGGTGACTGTGGATGAGGTGAGGACATTGAGGTTAATGTTGGTGTGTTTTAAGGTTGCGTTGGGTTTACATATTAACGTCAGAAAGAGTGAGATGATTGTCATTGTAGAGGTGGGTAACGTGGGTTATTTGGCTAGCTAGTGTTCTCCGATATAGGGTTGACTCGCTTTCATCTATTTATCTTGGACTCCTTTTAGGGGCTAAGTTTAATTCTACATCGATGTGGAAACCGACCACTGAGAGGGTTTAAAGGAGGTTAGCAGGTTGGAAGCATAGTTACCTATCCAAAGGGAGTTGGTTGAAATTGATCAAAAGTGTGTTATCGAGTCTTTCGATATATTTTATGCCAGTTCTCCCTTTACCTAGTTTCGTTGGAAAGAGTCTCGACAAGTTGATGAGGGATTTTCTATGGAGCGGTCATGATGATCAATTCAAATACAATTTGGTGAGTTGGGATGAGGTGTTCATGCAACTAAAGGAGGGTGGGGTTGGGGTGAGGAGTTTGTCCCATTGAACTAAGGCTTTACTGGGCAAGTGGTTGTTGCTCTTTATTAGTGAAGACGTTAGATTGTGGACGAAAGTGGTGGTAGCTAGAAATGGGGTTGTACATATTTACGGGGTCCTACTATGGGGCGCTCTTCTCATGGTGTGCGGTTTGGTAGGTATATAGCACAACTATGCGGAAATTCTCTAAGTACACTTCCTACCTACTCAAGAGTTGGAATCGAATTAGGTTTTGGAGGGATAAATCGGGTGTGGGGAGCTATTTAGAGGATCTCTTCCCGGGGGATGTTTTAGATTGGGGGAGATAAAGAGGGGTCAATAAAGAATCATAGGCGGAGGATAGTGGATCATGTGTTGTGGGACTCGTAGTTCAGGAGTGGATTATGAGATTGGGAACTGGGGGAGTGTAACAACCTCCATTTTCTCACGTAAAGGATGGAAAGACACGATACGTCGAAGATGGGGCTTGTTTGTCAATTGATAAAATTATCAACATCAATCCATATGAACAAATATTGATAACTCGTAATTGAGTTTGAATTAGTATCCAAGGCGAAAAAAATCCAACCAAGCACTAAGTGTATGAAAAATCTAACATAACAGTAAATATCTCAAACCAACATGATGTAAATAAATCCCAGGCTTATGCCATTACAAAAATTCCAAATAAAAAAAACTGAAGTGGAGTAGCACCTAAACTAGAATCAATATGTCGGGAAAATCTTATGTGAAAAAAAGGAGACTACAATGTTGATCCGTCAACGGTCCTGCTATCCCTGTCTAGGAGCACCTGGGGGGACAAAAAATTTAAATTTGGGTTAGTGCCGTAGATTTCCAATGATTAACTTATTTTATTTAAAGTGCACTAAATACATTCAACTTAAAGTAAATATTCCCCATCGTCGCTCACATGCGATTAACATCTCACCCCTCATCTAAGTGTGATATTATTCGTATCCAAACAAGTCCCCACATAATAAATAACAACTGTGCCAATTTAATATCAAATTCATTAACTATAGTCAACATGCTAAAACGAAACAATGTACATTCAAATTATCAATGGCCAAGGTATCTAAGTCTCATATATCTCGTGAATGTGATCTAAACATATATTATGCACAACATAATATGGGTCTGTAATTTGTTGTCTACGTCCATAGACAAATTAAACAATCTCATTTAATTCGAGAAATTATATATATGTCCATTCATATATATGACACTTAAAGGCATCTACCACTGGTGTCACGTTCGTGCTCTATCGGTAAGTCCGCAGTAATCTTCAATCCAATCAGACATCACAAAAGACACATAAGTGGGGTGGTCCCTATGCAGTACATAAGTTCACGACCCATGCCCAGTGGTGATGAAGTATCCCAACATCTACACATACCTCTCATAGATGGAGTTCCTACGTAGTACCTATAATAATGACCTACAAGACGCCCATCCCACCTGTGTCGACGTGTGCTACAGTTCGAAACGTGTGTAACCCCAAACTGATAGGACTGTACACCAACATTGATATGTCCACACAAATAAATATAAATACCTATTACGCTCATATAATATATATAGGTAATTCCTCTAAAATTGCCTGAGGTATTCCACATGATTACTCATAAATATTAACCCATTAATAATTGGCCATCTAGTTATTTGTTAATTCAATCTTCTTTAAAAGATTATTTAACCATCTAGTTAAATATAGTTTCCGAATTTATATATGTGTCACATTAGATTTTTAATAAATTCATCGTTGAACCAAACATTATCCCACCAACTCGCATGCCTTTATAAAAATACCCCAAATCCATCCCTGGTCCTAACTCGTCCTTCACTAGGAGATGAATCGATTTGCCTCTTAGGCTGAATCGATTCGTATTCCTGACCGAAACGATTTGGACCTAAGAAAAATCCCAGATCTGCAACGTTTTTCCATTACGAAATTTCTTGATTTCTTCCCAAGATCCATTCTAATGATTAATTCCTTTTCAGAAACCTATGAAAAGGACTACTTAGTTACTCATCTTAGAACAATTAATTTCATATAATAACATCAAATTCTTTCCCTAAATCTAAGAAATTACATGAATGGATCAAGACCCTTAGCCCAAATTTTCTACCTTAATTTTAACTATATTGAAATCAGAATTGGGTCATATCACATGGGTAAAAATCACTAAATTTCCATATCTTAAATATATATCAAAACCACTACATCTGAATCCAACTTTCCAAATTTATCCTAGAAATTCTAAGGCATATGTCATCCAATTCAAGAGTTCGATTATCCTAGATTTATGGGTTAGCCACTTATGTTTCAATTACACCTCTACAAGCATAAAAGATTAATTCCTACTATTTAATCACCAAATTACAAACTAAAACCCATAAAGCACATGAGGTTTACTACAATGAATCAATAAGCACATTGAACGTTAAATTATGAAATAAAATGCTTCCCACGATACATGCTTAATGGATTTCCCTTTGAATCTCTCGTTCCTTATTCTCTTTCGCCTCTTTTCCTTTCTCTCTTGAGGAGGGACTGTGAGGGCTATATATTTGATTAAGTGTGGGGAGTTTTAATCTTCTCCTTAATCTTATATTAGTCCCAAACCCCGAGTTAAGCTTATTTTCCCAATTTTAGACCCCTAATGAACCGGAACCCATAATTAGACTAACCCAAAATCTTTGCAACTTATATACCCATACCCCGGGACCATTTTTAAAGGTTTAAAACACCTAAACGAGCCCATAAAAGTTCTCAAAATGTATCCCAATTATTTTTTATTCTAAAAGTATATCAATAATCGAGTCTTACATCATACATTAATTATCTACTACGCATACAATTATTTTCCATTGTAATCATTCACATAAAAAACAAACTCACATGATTATGACATAATAATAAATTACTCGTTTGCAATTTAAAATTTCAATTTAGCGATTAAATTTAATTCCACAAATTTTATTTTATTCCAAAAGATATAGTTTTATTTACTCTCGAAAAATACGGGGTATTACATTCTTCCCCTTAATAACGGGATTCCATCCTCGAAATCTAAAAGAGTACATACCTAGATAGAAGAGTTTTGGATATTTTGTTTGCACGTCGTCCTCCCTCTCCCAAATAAACTCGTCCATCCTATGTTGTCCCCATTGCACCCGAACTAAATAAACCACCTTGCATCGAAGTCAGCACTCCCGACGGTCCACTTGGTTATCGATCTCTCCTCGTAGGTAGCATATTCCTGAACTATATCTCAATGTTGATATGATAGTATGCTATCTCATCTATAATGAACCTCTGCAGTGCAGATATATGGAAAATGTCATGTATCTGCTGCAAATGATTCGGTAATCCCAACTGATATGCCACAGGACCAATCCTTTGAAGTATAGGGAATGGTTCCATGTATCGGGGAGTCAGCTTTCCTTTCTTCCCCAACCTCATCAACCCCTTCATGGGAGGCACTTTAATCAATGACTGATTCCCAACATCAAACTCTAAGTGTCTCCAGCCCTCACTTATGTAGCTCTTTTGCCTATCATGGGAAATTCGTATCCTGGCCCGAATCATCTCTACTTTCGCTGAGGTGTCCTGAATGAAAATTAGCATAAGTAAGTTATTCTCCTTCACCTCCAACCACCATAAGGGTGAACGAAAAGGTCTCCCGCAAAGTGCCTCAAATGGTGCCATCCTAATTATGAAGGGTAGTTGTTGTTGTACGTGAACTCAAACAACAAGATCACCCTTTCTGTCTTCCCATCGGTATGAGGATGATAAGAGGTGCTCAATCTTAACTCTTCCTCAAAATCCTACTGGAAGCTCATCCAAAAATGGGACACAAACGTCTTGCCCCTGTCTGACACAATGTTGAGCAGAACCCCATGCAATTTTGTAATATTTACGATGAAAAGTTTAGCGTACTGTTCTGAGTTGTAGTCTGTTCGAACTGGTAAAAAGTGATCCACCTCCGCCAATCAATCGACGATCACCCAGATGGAATTGGGCCCCCTCCGTGATATAGGTAGCCTAGTGATGAAGTCTAAGGAGATGCTCTCCCATTTTCACATCTGGATCTCCAAAGACTGTAACACACCTGCAGGACATTGATGGTCCACCTTCACCAGTTGACACATAGCACACTTGGACATAAAATATGCTATGTCCCTCTTGTAATGCCCCGTAATTTTGAGGATTTAGTATTTAATTATTTTGGGAGAAAGAAAATTATTTAAATTTGAGAAACCAAAATTTATAATTTGGAGATTAATTTGAGTGGGAAGAATTATATATATTTAGCGACTTTAAGCTTAATTGTTCGAATTTTTGTGTGTCGCATTTTGAGGTCAAAATTGGAGAATGATAAAAACTATTTCGGATGACAATTCTGAGTGCATGGTTATGTCCGGATGGGTCGAGATAGTCAGAAAAGGGTACCCGGGGGTAGTAATCGGGTCTCGGGGCATTTTTTGGCATAGTCGAGCCCACACGGGGGGATTTGGGTCATTTTAATTAGTCCCATGTGATTAAAAACGGGATTAGGGGTTTTTAAACCTAATTGAGGGAGTGTTTAACGAAAGTTAATAAAATTCTAAACATAAGGGCTTGAGATAAAAGTAGAGGAAGCAAGTGGAGAACAAATTGGGGATTTTTGGAGTCAAATCGAGGGATAAAGTGGGTGTTCGTCATCAAACCATTCTCTACACCAACGGATCAGACTCTATGAACAATTAGAGGCAAGTGGCTAACTGTTATGATTTTTAAATAGATGATAATCAATTCATATTATGGGAGGTGTAAACCGAAATTCATTTTTGGGTGTGTTATTGCATGAAAATGGCTTTTATGAAATTGAACATGTTGTGTGATTTGATTGTTCAATTAATGTTATAGAAACATTTTGTATTGATTGTAATTTGAAGTATAATAGAACACCAGTGTTAGATATGAATTGGTTTGGATTGTGGATTCAGTTTTTTGAATAACAATTGGGATTATACCATAGGAATTTGTGTTCTTGAGTGGTTGATAATTTGTAAAAATCAATGATGCTAAAAGGTTTAGATGATGACTATAGTTCGTAATAGATGTAAAAAGATGATAAATATTATGGATTGAGATTGGGATTGGAGAATAGAAAGTTTGTATTTTCGTCAATGACTGAACTGAAAATCGGAGAAGAAAGGGAACTCGTCGATTGATCGATCGACAGTCCCAGATTTTTGGCAGGTTCGCCAGTTTTATACAAAAGGGGGAAATTAATTTAGAAATTAAAATCCATGTGTTATTTAGTGATAAATGTATATGTAGCACATAATCCTTAGCTATTCTAAAGGGATATAATTGGGTTTAGGAGGGTGATAATTGTATGTCTCAAGGGATGAATTTTGGGAAATAAATTTTAGTATTAATTTCGGACCGAGGGAAATGTTCGGGTATTATAGTTGAGTGACACTACATTATTAAATGAATTGATGTGTAATTAATTTATTAGGAGACGAAATATAGACTCGGGTATTAATAATTCTATGGGCCAAGTGAGAGAGCTCGGGTATATTGGTTGAGCGACACCAAGTATTAAATTAATTAATGTGTGAATTAAATTAAATTAGAGTCGGACCATAGATTCGGGAAAGTAATAAATTAATAAATGAGAAAATTAATTAATTTGAGTCGGGCCATAGACTCGGGAAAATACAGGCTAGTGTTATGGATTTTAGTACACGGTAAAGCCGAGGTTTATATATATATATATATACGGTGTGATAATAGTATATATATATGCATGTATATTGTGTGTGCTATTAAATATCAGTGGCTAGATATTTATTTCATTTATATACTTTAGTGCTATTAAGGGAGGTTGCGCGGTGTGGGAGAATCCCCTAGCTTGACGAGTAGGACGAGTATATCCCCAGGTGATAGCGTCCGATATATGGGTGAGGAGCTTATCTCACTTTCAAGGAAGGAATATGACCGCCTCCACTACGTTTATATTTTTGGGCCAAGTTGGTGAGAGATTCTGACTTGGGTAACTAGGTTATGCGAGCACACCTAGTAAGATAGCACTTTAAATGAAATGATCCGGTGAGGGTATACTCGGAAGGATGGTTATTCATATGATATACGTATGGTTGTTGTAGTAAAGATACGTATATAAGGGTATTAAATATTATATGCAGGTAAAAATACAGTGGGTGATGTATTTACTTTCTATAACGTGTGTCACGGTTATATGATATTATTTAAAAGGAATTAATTAGGTTAATTTGAGAGATAACTTATAAACCATGGATAATAATACTCGGTTTAGAGTAGAATGGCAAGGGAGGATTATACCAGGACTAGTTGGATGAGGTAGTACAACTAGGTGGGGTTGAGTAAATTCACGTTAGTGGAGGGGTGAGAATGTCCTCAAGAGAGTGTGACACAAACTTAAATACGAAGTGCATTCATACAGTTTAATTACCGCAGTTAATTCACTTGCTAAATATTTTCAAAATGTTTTGGGTTCTAACCCTTGCCATTAAATTATTTTCAAAACCTTTTAGGTGTCCAGCCACAGGGATGCCAGACTTGATATTATATTTCAGGGGCACGTAGCTGCGGCACATGTGGATGCTAGCAGGAGCTTGGATTAGACGCATCGTTCATTATTTCCTAAAGGGGGAATCATCTATTAGTTTCAGTTTTACTTAGGGCTTGTCTCCCTGACTTTTCATTTGTAGTTTTCTGATTTATTTATTTAGTTGTTGGACGATTATTTTTGGATTATTTACTCTTGTGGCCGATTGTTTATTGGGCAAGTAGTTTATTTATTTATTCAGTTGATTTGATTTAGTTGTTGTGAATGGCTCATAGTATATTTCCTCATGTTAATGATTTGTGTAATAAAAAAGATAAATTTGACACCGCCTTTTTGAAATACTAGGTGGTAGTAAGTTAAAAAAAAGGTTTTTCGACAATGATGATAAGAATGAACCAACTGAGATTCCTATTTTAATTTGATATAGGACTGATCACCTGGTATTTTATTAGGCGGGGTGTCATCGATGGTTTCAGAGCATCAGGTTCTAGTGTCCTTAGGATCTGTGCGGCCTTTCACATTTCATCTTAGCATTCTTTGATATAGAGCCCTATCATAGGATTGTTGTAATCTTATACGTATTCGCATTTATGTTCTTCTGCCAATTACTTTATATTTTATGGAGAACTCATACGATTCAATTCTCATTTCAGATGCCACACATGAGAGAGAGAGAAGCTAGGGAGGCAGGGGGAGGTGAAATTAGAGAGGCTCATCAGAAGCCAGAGTTACTACAACAATTGCCAGAGATGATTTCGATTGCAGATGTAACTGAATTAGTGGCACAGGCAGTTAGATCAACGATGACTGCAATAGAAAAATACTTTCAAAGAGATCGGCCACTGTCGTTAGTGGCACCAGCCGTCGGAGTGGTAGTAAGCACGAGAGGTCTTTAGAAAAGGCCATCCACTAGAGTTTTGAGGGAGTTCAGATCTGGTGTTAGCATGTCAGTGGAAGAGAGATATTTAGTGTCACCTACGCATGGTAGATTGTAGTAAGGTGCAGAAGAAAATGATAGCCACTTTTAGATTAGCGGGACCATCGCTACAGTGGTGGGAGTCGATCACCACCGTTGAGGAAAGGGACACATTGACTGTTACCGAGTTTTGGGTGCGGTTCGACCGCTGGTATTTTCTGCTAGCAATTTAGGCTAAGATGAGGAGGAAATTCAGAGAGGTGACTCAGGGGGATCGTTCAGTGGCTGATTACGAGGAAGAGTTCACTCGTTTGGAAAATTTTATATCGGATGAGGTAAGCAATGAAGAAATAAGGAAGTCAAGGTTCATGGATGGGTTAGTCTGGAGGATCAGGAAACACTTGATTGGTAATCCAGCATTAGTAGCTTATACAGACGTCGTTAATGTATCACTCCTACATTGCCAAGAACACAACTTCCACATAAAGGGGAAGAGGAGGGGAATAGAATCCATCCAGTTGGATAAAGCAGGAGGAAGCAGTGTTAGTGGGGTATCCCAATAGCAGACAAGGGTACATTAGAGGTAGGATTTCTGACAGGGGAATCAGGCCAAGCAATTTATATTTGGGGGCTATCAACAGGATGGCCAGGACGTCCGACAAGGCCAACAAGGAAGGGATTAGTGGCAGGGTGAATTTATTAGAAGGTGTTTAGTTTGTGGGGAAGCGGGACACATGATGAGAGATTATCTGAAGCGAAGAAAGGGAAACTACAGGACGAGGTTCTGGATGTACAACCACTACAACAAGTCATGAGTGTGTTTGGGCAGGAGGAACCCGCTCAGGAACTCGAGGATCATCCACGATTATTGGAGTATGGAAGTAATTATCTTTATCATAGGGTATGGAGTATGTTTTTGGTGACAGAGAGGGTGTCACAATATAAAAATAATTTTCACTAAAATTCGAGAGTAAGACGGATTTAGTGGGTGCGCTGGCTGTAGCAGCCATAGTATATATATAAAATTTCCATGGGGTAGCGGAGTTCATTGGTGTTATCCACGAGAGAGTGGGGACGTACACAGAGTGAAGGTTTAAATTGTGCAAGGGGTCACTACTTTCGAGAATTATGGGAAGGGGGTGGATGATTTTCCAAGTATCGGCTGGATAGTGATGGATTTGAACTATTATGAATAGTGATAGTAAGTTTTGGTGTCGTGACACCAGTGTATGAATGAATTTTGCTAGGTGTCACCTCAGAGAGAGTGTAGCCTATATATATTTGTATATATGTTGTATTGTGTTGTACGATAGACACATAAGATTGTCTTGTGTTATTATATTTCTCGATAAGTAGGGATGTCTACTGAAGCGATTCAGGGTGGTTAGAATTATTTTCGAGCGGGGAGAGATGGCTCGGGGTTTATTTTGCACAAGAACTAGTGATAGTAAGGGTGTGGTATTTTATGTTGTCTTTCGTATCATAAGAGTAGGCATGTATGATTTTGTGTTAAGAGACAAGTATTTGGGGGTACGTGCTATGGACTGAGGGTCTAATTGATCTCAACGACCGAAAATGTTAGGTAGTAGTGTATCGGTGGGGTTCCTTGTTTGGATTTCGCTTTGCGAGACATCCCACGCATGAAACTTAGCGCAACGTTGGAAGTGGGGAGATGTTTGGTCGTTAATACATGGGTTGGATACCCCGATTATTAAGCACGGGGACATTGTGTATGGGCACCCGGGTTAATTAAGGCAATTTTTGTGCCGTTAAGCACGGGTACAACGTGTATGGCCACCCTGGTTAATAAAATTCATAATTTTGGAACTCATAATTAAAAGCAGGAGAAATATAGGTAGCGACCTTAGAGGAACATGACTAGAGAGTAATATTCGAAGCTTAGAGCACTAGGCTTATCTTAATTTCGAGGACGAAATTCCTTTGTAAGGGGGGAAGTATGTAACACCTCGTCATTTTGAGGATTTAGTATTTAATTATTTTGGGAGAATAAAATTATTTAAAATGGAGAAACCTAAATTTATGATTTAGAGAATTTATTTGAGTGGGAAGCATTATTTATATTTAACGACTCTAAGTTTAATTGTTCAAATTTTTGTGTGTCGCATTTTGAGGTCAAAATTGGAGAATGATAAAAATTATTTCAGATGACAATTCTGAGTGTGTGGTTAAGTCCGGATGGGTCTAGATAGTCAGAAAAGGGTACCCGGGGGTAGTAATCGGGTCTTGGGGCATTTTTGGGCATAGTCGGCCCCACACGAGGGGGATTTGGGTCATTTTAATTAGTCCCATGTGATTAAAAACGGGATTAGGGATTTTTAAACCTAACTGAGGGAGTGTTGAACGACAGTTAACAAAATTCTAAACATAAGGGCTTGAGAGAAAAGTAGAGGAAGCAAGTGGAGAACAAATTAGGGATTTTTGGAGTCAAATCGAGGGATAAAGTGGGTGTTCATCATTAAACCATTCTCTACACCAACGGATCAGACTCTACGAACAATCAGAGGCAAGTGGTTAACTATTATGATTTTTAAATAGATGATAATTAATTCATATTATGGGAGGTGTAAACCGAAATTCATTTTTGGGTGGGTTATTGCATGAAAATGGGCTTTTATGAAATTGAACATGTTGTGTGATTTGATAGTTCAATTAATGTTATAGAAGCATTTAGTATTGATTGTTATTTGAAGTATAATAGAACACCAATGTTAGATATGAATTGATTGGGATTGTGGATTCAGATTTTTGAATAACAATTGTGATTATACCATAGGAATTTGTGTTCTTGAGTGGTTGATAATTTGTAAAAATCAATGATGCTAAAAGGTTTAGATGATGATTATAGTTCGTAATAGATGTAAAAAGATGATAAATATGATGGATTGAGATTGGTATTGGAGAAAAGAAAGTTTGTATTTTCGTTAATGACTGAACAGAAAATCGGAGAAGAAAGGGAACTGGTAGATTGATCGATCGACAGTCCCAGATTTTTGGCAGGTTCGTCAGTTTTATACATAAGGGGGAAATTAATTTAGAAATTAAAATCCATGTGTTATTTAGTGATAAATGTATATGTAGAACATAATCCCTAGCTATTATAAATGGATATAATTGGGTTTAGGAGGGTGATAATTGTATGTCTCAAGGGATGAATTTTGGGAAATAATTTTTAGTATTAATTTCGGACCGAGGGAAAATGTTCGGGTATTATAGTTGAGTGACACTGCATTATTAAATGAATTGAGGTGTAATTAATTTATTAGGAGACGAAATATAGACACGGGTACTAATGATGGTACGGGACAAGTGAGCGAGCTCGGGTATATTGGTTGAGCGACACCAAGTATTAAATTAATTAATGTGTGAATTAAATTACATTAGAGTCGGACCATATACTCGGGAAAGTAATAAATTAATAAATGAGAAAATTATTTAATTTGAGTCGGGCCCTTGACTTGAGAAAATAATGGCTAGTGTTACGGATTTTAGTACATGGTAAATCCGTGGTTTATATTATATATATATATATATATATATATATATATATATATATATATATATATACGGTGTGGTGATATTATATATATGTATGTATATTGTGTGTGCCATTAAATATTAGTGTCTAGATATTTATTTCATTTATATACTTTAGTGCTATCAAGGGAGGTTGTGCAGTGTGGGTGAATCCCCTAGCTTGAGGAGTAGGGCTAGTATATCCCCAGGTCATATGGTCCGGTATATGGGTGAGGAGCTTATATCACTTTTAGGGAAAGAATATGACCGCCTCCACTACGTTTATATTTTGGGCCAAGTTGGTGAGCGATTCTAACTTGGGTAACTAGGTTATGTGAACACACCTAGTGAGATAGCACTTTAGCTGAAATCATACGGCAAGGGTATACTCGGAAGGATGGATATTCATATGATATATGTATGGTTGTAGTAAAGATATGTATATAATGGTATTAAATATTATATGCGGGTAAAAATACAGTGGGTGATATATTTACTTTATAGAACTTGTGTCACGATTATATGATATTATTTAAAAGGATTTAGTTAGGTTAATTTGAGAGATAACTTATAAACCATGGATAATAATACTCGGTTTAGAGTAGAATGGCAAAGGAGGATTATCCCAGGACTAGTAGGACGGGGTCGTACAACTAGGTGGGGTTGAGGAAACCGTTAGGTGTGCACATTAGTGGAGGGGTGAGTATGTCCTCAAGAGAGTGTGACACTAACTTAAATATCAAGCGCATTCATATATTTTAATTACTGCAGGGGCATGTAGCTACGACACATGTGGATGCTTGCAGGAGCTTGGATTAGACGCGTCGTTCATTAT
This sequence comes from Sambucus nigra, assembly GCA_949130495.1. Lineage (NCBI taxonomy): Eukaryota > Viridiplantae > Streptophyta > Magnoliopsida > Dipsacales > Adoxaceae > Sambucus > Sambucus nigra. Next base: position 2,776,547 of record CASBWL010000025.1, read on the forward strand.
TTCCTAGAGTGGGAATCATCTATCAGTTTCAGTTTTACTTAGGGCTTGTCGCCCTGACTTTTCAGTTGTACTTTTCTGATTTATTTATTCAGTTGTTGGACGATTGTTTTTGGATTGTTTACTCTTGAGGCCGATTGTTTATTCGACAAGTAGTTTATTTATTTATTCAGTTGATTTGATTCGGGTTTTATGAATGGCTCATAGTATATTTCCTCATGTATAATTTTGTTTAATAAAAAAGATAAATTTGACACCGTCTTTTTGAAATACTAGGTGGTAGTAAGTTTTTAAAAAAAAGGTTTCTCGTAAGTGATGCTAAGAATGAACTAGCTGGGATTCCTATTTTAATTTGATATAAGACTGATCACCCGGTATTTTATTAGGTGAGGTGAAATACCTCTTCCTCCCATACCACAAATACTAACGTCGCATGTCGTGTTACATCTTATCCCCTCTGGGATGTACCATAAAATGTGAATCGTGAGCCTCAGACATAACACCTCCCCTTAACTCATCATCATCTGGGACAACTAGTCTACCCTAAAATCTCAATCGACCATCCGACCTAATATAATAATGCTCTGGTCCCTCGGTTAACAACTACCTAACTCCCTCTTGGCAAAGCTGATCTCCTTCCTGTTGCTTCACCACCTGAATAATCATCTCGGATGTGATGATTAGAATTTCCATAAGTGCATGGATTAAATCGTCATCACCGTAAACTGATTTGCACTTCACATTCCACACTACCAATCGGCTTGTGGTTCAAAGCATCCACTTTGACATTCGCCTTCCCCGATGGTACTGGATGTCGAATTGGTAGTCTTTCACAAACTATAGCCATTTCCTCTGCCTCATCGTCGACTCCCACTATGTGAATAAATACTGTAGGCTCTTATGGTCTGTGAATAGCTCAAATGTCTCCCCTGGGATATAAATCCTCCACACTCACAGTGCAAAAACCAAAACTATGTAATATCCCGTAATTCTTCTTAATTAGGAAAAATACGTTTTATTTAAATTATGTGAGTAGAGTAATTTAATGTGATAAAATACGTTTTATTTAAATTACGTGAGTAGAGTAATTTACTGTGATAAAATACTTTTACTTAAATTACGTGAAAAGAGTAATTTAACGTGATATCATGTTAATAAAGATTAATATGTCGATTAAAAATTTACTATATGTGAGTAGAAAATCTTGAATATTGATATGTACGGTCTAGTGATTTTATGAACGTACCTGAGTTATCTCAACCGAGTGTCACGCGTAGACAAAATTTGAAGATGAGATTAGAAAAATATTTTTTAAGAGACTCAAAAGATAATTTAGAGTCCACAGATGATTCCAAAAGGGTCGAATTAGTCAAAATAGTGTACCCGGGGGTACTAGTTGAGTCCCGGGTCATTTTCGGGCTAAACCGGGACCATTCGAGGGCGTTTTGCTCTCTTTACATTTATGGGTAAGTAGACCTACGAATTTTAAAACCCTAAATCAGATTATAAGAATTGAGACTAGGGTTAGAAAGAAAGAAAATACACCATAGCCATTAGAGAAGAGAGAGAGGCAAGTTCCTAGTTAAAAGAAGGAAGGAGGGGAAATTCCAAGGAGATTTCACCACAAATTGTTAGGAAGGAGGATTGAAGGATCAAAATATCAACCAACAACAACAACCACGAAATCAGACCTTACAAATCATAGGGCAAGTGGTTATTTGCAAAATAAATTGAGTTACATACCCATATTTAAGATTTACGAAGAACATGGTTTTTATGATATTTTGGGAGTAAAACAATTGATTTTGATCCATGATTGGTAGGGATTGCATGTAGAACGTTTTTGGATCTCCAAATCTTCTGATATCATAGAATACTAGAGGATTAAATCGAACTAAAAATCTGGGATTTTGATGAAAGATGTAAAGAATGTATTTTTAGGGTTCTTGAATATTATTAAGATTTTTAGTTAATTTGGCCAAGAATTATGATGATTTTGTTGTTTTAAATCGTTAATGATCGTCCCAGAACATGTAGGAATGATTAGAAATTATTGGTTGCAAATATGGTGGATTATCATGGAAGATAGTTAGATAAAAATGGTGAAACCCGCATGAAGAAGCTGAACTGGGTCTGTCACTGCTTGATCGATCGATCGACCCTTGAATGTCGATCGATCGAGCAGTCGATCGATCGACCTTATCCCATTGATCGATCGACCCTGTCTGGATTTTAGAAAATTCTGTGAAAATTTCCTTTTAGTTATCGTTGCTTGATGGGAACCTTAGTGATGATATCTTACCTATGAGGAGACTTCATAAATACCAATAGGTGTACCATTAGATTTCTTCATAAATGATTGAGTGGGAATTTTGGAGAAATGGACCGATGGGAGAACGATCGATAACCGTGTGTTGGGATTGTGAGGATTTAGCTATGGAAAGAGTGAGAGTAAATTTCGGAATAATACCAGTAGGTTAAAGTTAACTAACTACTGAATTAAGGGAGGGGTAACTAGGCCCCTTAGCGTTGTGTGAATACTCGAATAAATATAATAGTGAAATAAATTGTAAATTAATGAGTACGGTGGATATAAGTAAAATATATGACGTACGTGCATGATTTGGCGGGTCAGGTGTGTAACTACTAAATTATATAAAAGTTTGGGTTAAGAGAATTTTACCTAAATTAATTATGTTAGGGTCGATGAGACATTCCGAACTAACATAAAGTTATTATATGTTTGGGGTCGATGAGAAATGCCGAACCAAACCTTGAACTGGTGTCACGATGAAAGAGTCCCGAACCAGAATATGTGTATATATATATGTATTTTTAAAATAGTCGGGGTCGATGGATAATTCTGAACCAACTCTCACTTGGGGTCGATGAATCATTCCGAACCAAGAGTCCTTTATGTGTAGTAAAAGGATATGTTTGTGATAACTAATATTCAATACATGATTGTGTGATAAAATGTATCATATGTGCATAATCTACAGATTGAGAATAGTAGATAATGAACTGAATTGTAAATATCTTAGTAATAATTTATAGCGTGATGTAATTATTACAAGAATAAGGATAACGAGCAGTAAATAAGTTACCTACGCTGATAGGTAGTATAACTAGGTGAACTAAGTGTCCTCGTTAGACATGCACTATAAAAGAGAGGTGAGGAAGTTCAAGGGAGTTGTGCGAGACCTTAATATGTGTAATCAATAACTCAATTGTGATAACTGCTTGCAAAATATTTTCAAATGTTTTAAGTACTAACTCTTGCTATGTAAAAGTTTTAAAAACTTTTAGGTGCCTAGCCACAGGGACACCCAGCATGATTTCATTCCAGGGATTTGGGAGCTGCAGTACGTGTGGATATTGCAGGGATTGTTTAGACGCTTCCTCTTTTTCAGTTCTAGTACAGGATCGCAGTTTTAGTACTCTTAGTTGGGACATGTTGTCCTAAATTTTACTTCTACAGTTATTCTGATTCTGGATTTTGAGTTGTCGTTTATTGGCCGTGGTTTTCAACAAGACTTTATCTGCATTCAGTTATTTATGCAACTGTTTTAAATATTAGTAGAATTATATTGTGTTGGTTTGGATTAATTGTTCTGTTTAAAGAAGATAAAATTTGGCACTCGCTTATTTTCACTTAGGTGGTTAGTAAATTAAAAAGCTTTCGGCAGTGATGCTAAGAATGAACCATTTAAGAAACCTGTTTTAATTAAAAAAGGCTTGATCACCCAAGGTTTAATTAGGCGGGGTGTCACAGACTACTAGCTCCAAGTCGTGGGTGGGGTAATGTCGCTCGTGATGCTTAAGATTTCTTGGAGCATAAGTTATTTTCCTCTCCTCCTGCATAAAAACTCCTCGAAATCCCCTCAAGGACTCATCTGTGAAGACCTTATAGTCTATCCCTGCCTGAGGTAGTTACAGATCTAGGGTTGTAGTCAATGAAGTCTTTAGCTCATCAAATGCCTATTGGCATACATCATCGAATACAAATGATAATCCCTTCCTTGTCAACTTCGTTAGGGGCTCGTCTATTTTGGAGAAACCTTGAATGAATTCACGGTAGTACCCGACTAGTCCTAAAAAGATGGGTACCTTAGTGGGTGTAATGGGCTGTCCCCACAATATTACTACAGAAACCTTCTTCGGGTCCCATGATATCCACCTTTAAGAAACAACGTGGCCCAACAATTGCACGTCTCTCAATAAAAACCACATTTCTCGAACTTAGCATACATCTAGTGGTTCCATAGCTTCTGTAAGACTATCCATAAATGTTGTAGTAGCTCCTCCGTAGTTTGAGAATAAATAAAAATATAATCAATAAACATTATGACAAACTGATCCAAATAGTCTCGGAATACTCGATTCATCAAATCCATAAACACCACCATTGCGTTGGTTAGCTAAGAACTCATATTCCCCATATTTCGTAAGAAATGTCATCTTCGAGATATCCTACTCCTCGACTCTCAACAGATGATAACCCGGTCTCAAGTCAATCTTATTGAAATACGCAACACCCCTCAGCTAGCTAAACAAATCATCAATGCGGTGAAATAAATATTTATTCTGTATGGTGACCTTGTTCAACTCCCTGTAGTCGGTAAAAAGTTGTAATGATTCGTCCTTCTTCTTGGAGAACAAAACTGGAGCATCCTTTGATGAAGTACTCCTCCTAATGAACCCTTATCCCAATAATTGTTAAATCTCATCCCGAAGCTTCCTCATCTCCAGAAGAGTCATCTGATACGGTGTATGTGTAATGGGTCTCATTATCGAAGTCAAATCAATCACGAAGTATATCTCCTGACTAGGTGGCAACCCTGGGATCCCCCAAACACATCCAAAATCTCGCTAACTATTGAGATGGAATCTAGAAAGGCCACGACCTCCGAAGAAGTCTCCTCCTCGATATAGTATAAATACGCGCTCAACCCACCCCAGCGTGAGGCATCGTAACCTGCTGCATCTTCTGCCCCGGAATTTCAAAGACGATGAACCTCTCGTAAAAGTCAACACATTATTTGTATGTAGCTATACAACCCATCCCTAGTACGACATCATAATCGTGAATATCAATAACCAGTAAGCCAACTATGAAAGTGAGTTTACCTATATCAATCGATGTACCCCGACATACTGAACGTATGGGTGCCCCTCTACCCACCTACGAGTATATCATACTAGTCTCGTTACAAAACCTGTTCAGACAAATGAGTGAGATGCTCCCGTGTCAAATAAAATACAACATAAATGTAAAAAAAAGAACATACCCTCAACTACATGAGGTGACACTAGCCTTTCTGCTAGACCAATGTAGGGAACCCGTCTGTACTGAAGTTATGATGGTAACCGCTGAGGTGGACTAGAGGGTGCTAGTGCAGCTAGTGCAGCAACTCTTGGGACTGGTAACTATCGGCATTGCCTCTATGGGGCCTGATGTCCCCTTTAACCTCCCTGCTTTTGAGGTACCTGATTACCCCAAGGACACTGCCTCGACGTATGGACCCTGTCCCTATAAGTATAATAATTCCTGCGAAATGGGAATTGTTTTGCCTGTTGGCCCTACTGGCCTCGACCCTAATGACCTCGGTCCTGATTGACTCTGTGCTGCTGGCCCTGCCTATTTTGATCATCGGAATTCCTGAATCTCTTATTTTGATCTACGGGTGAAGTATCTTTAAATTATTGGGTCCCATGTCCACTACCACCACTCGTCCTGCCCTGCAGGCTTGATAATTCGACTCCATATCACTTCTCACCCTTGTTCTTCTGGTAGGCTTGTAATCTTGACAGTGGAGAAGTGCGGCATTCATCATCTGATTATACATGGTGAAGGTAGAGTTCCTCAAATGAGCCCTTCTAATGTGCCAAGTTGGCCCCGCTATGAATTTTTACATCTTTCTATACTCAATATTCACATCTTCCTTTGAAAAGTATGAAAGGACAGTGAACTCCTCCTCATACTCTATAACTGTATAACCCTCCTACCGGAACTCCATAAAATTGGATCCTCATCTCAGACTTAATAGCTTGGCAAAAATATTTCCCCTCAAATCTCTCCCAGAACACATCAATCGTCAAGCTATCCCTCTCTGCAATCGACATCTCTGACTCCCACCACTGGAGAGTGTCCTCCACAAGCCGAAATCAAGTTAAAATTTTCTTCTGAACTGGTGTACACTCCACCATTCGTAAATGTCTCTGAATATCATTCTTACACCTTCTTTCCATTATAATATCTGGACTGGCCGAGAACTCTGGTGGTTGGACCTTTAAGAAGGCTTCCCTAGCTCTGTCCCAAACTAACCCCGGTGCTTGGGCCTGTAAGGCCACCTACTGTGGAGGGAGTGGTGGCTGCTTCTGAGCCTAAGGTGATAGAAAGTAGTGGAAACTGGCCACCTTGGCAGTGTAAACTGCCTGGGTTACACTAGTGGCGATCACTGCCGGTGTGATCAACTGTGGAGATGGTGGGGCATGTGGCTGCTACGGTGGCTCCGGCTGAGCCTCCTCATCTATAGTGGGTGAGACTACGCACCTAGATCTACCCCTCCATCCAAATTTTAATTTGAAAGAAAATAAGATTCTAATTAGTACAAATCATAAGAATACAATGAACCCTAAGCATAGGCTCTATTTATCAAAGGAAGCAACGCAAAATGTAATAAATGCAACATAAATTATAAGGAAACTTGAACCAGGATGCTCTGATACCAACTGTAGCAAAACCCATTTTCTCACGTAAGGGTTGGCTAGACACAATACACCAAAGATGGGGCTTGTTGGTCAATTAATACCATTCTCAGCATCAACCAACGTCAAACCATATAAACATATATTATTAACTCATAATTGATTTTGAATTAGTATCTAAAGTGATAATAAAATCCAACATAAAAGTTAATATCTAAAACAACATGAAGTAAATAAATCTTGTGCTTATGCATATACAAAAATACCAAATAAGATAAATAAACTGAAGCGGAGTAAAACCTAAACTAGATTCAATAAGTCTGAAAAGTCTGATGAGCAAAAAGGAGACTGTAAGGTCGATTCATCAACAATACTACTATCCCTATCTAAGAACACTTGGGGGGAAGGGAGGATAAAACATTTAAATTTTGTCCAGCACCTTAGATTTTCAAGAATTAACTTATTTAATTTAAAGTTCAATAAATACAGTCGATTTAAAGTAAATATGGCCATCATCGCTCACATACGATTAACAACTTACCCTTGATTTAAGTGTGATATTAGGCGTATCCAAACAAGTCCGAACATATTAAATGTCAATGGTGCCAATTTAATATCAAATTCAATAACTATAGTCAACATGCTAAAACAAAAATGTTTAAATTCAAATTATTAATACCCAAGGTATCCTATTCTTATATATCTCATGAAGTTGACGTAAACATTTAATTCGGGTAATTGTATATACGTCCTTTCATATATGTCACACCCTAAGGCATCTACTAATGATGTATTATTCGTGCTATATCAGTAAGTCTGAAGGAATCTTTTATCTAATCAGACATCACATAACACATATGAGTGGGGCGGTCCCTATGCTGTACACCAATTCACGTCCTATGCTCAGCGGTGACAAAGGATCCCAGCATCTACACCTACCTCTCGTAGACGACCTTACTACGTAGTATCCATAATAACGACCTCCATGACATCTATCCTACTCGTGCCAATGTGTGCTATGGTCCCGAATGCGCATAACTCCAAATCGATATGACCGTCCACAAACATTGGTATGTCCACACAAAATAATATAAATACATATTTTTCTCATATAATATGTATAGGTAATTAATCTATAATTAACTAAGGTAATTCACATGATTACTCATAAATATTCATCCATTAATAATTGAACATCTAGTTAATTATTAACTCTTTCTTCTTTAAAATATAATTTAACCATCAAGTTAAATATAATTTCCCAATTTTCATATGTGCCACATTTTCTTTTTTAAATAAATTCATCGTTGACCCAAAAATCGTCCCACTAACTCTCATGATTTTATAAAAATACCCTGGATCCATCCACGGTCCCAGCTCGTGCCAAATGGATTTGCCTCTTAGGCCGAATCTATTCTCTCAGCAGAATCGATTTGCCTTAATGGTCGAATAGATTCGAAACTTGGCAGAAGCCCAGATCTACTACATTTTTCCATTACATGACTTCTTAATTTCTTCCCAAGATCCATTATAACTTTTAATTCCCTTTCTAAAACCTATGAACATGTATCTTCTACTTAGTTACTTGTCATAGAACAATTATTTTCATAAACTAACATCAAATTATTTCCCTAAATCCTAAAAATTACATGAATGGGTCAAGATCCTTAACCCAGATTTTTTTTACCATAATTTCAACTATATTCAAATTAGATTTGGGGCATATCATATGGGTTTAAATCATTAAGTTTCTAGATCTTAAACATATATCAAAGCCTCTACATTTGAATCCAACTTTCCAAATTTATCCTAAAAATACTAAGGAATCTATCATCTAATTTAAGATTTTGATTATCCAAGATTTTTGGGTTAATTGCCTCTGTTCTAATTAGTTCTCTACATGCATAAGATTTCCTAATATTTAATCATCAAATGATAAAATAAAACCTGGAAATCACATGAGATTTACTACGATGAATCAAGATGCACATTGAATGTTAAATTAAGCAAGAAAATTCTTGCTTGGATATGTGATTCATGGATTTCCCCTTGAATCTCTTGTTCAATTTTCTCTTTTGCATCTGACCCTTTCTCTCCTAAGGCGGGGCTACGAGGGTTATGTGTTTGATTAAGTGTGGGGAATGTTAATCTTCCCCTTAATATTATACTAGTCCCAAATCGTGAGTTAAGCTTATTTCCCCAGTTTTGGACCCCTAAATGGGCCTGAACCCATAATTAGGCTAGCCCAAAATCTTCCCAACTTATATATACATACATTGGGACCATTTACGAAGGTTTAAAAAACCTAAACGATCCCATAAAACTCCTCAAAATGCATCTGTGACACCCCGACTAATTAAATACCGGGTAGCTACTCCTTTATTAAATTAATTCAAAATGCCAAGTTGGCTCAGCTAATAGCATCACTGTCGAAAACATTTTATTATTACTAACCACCTAGTATTTAAAAAGTAAGTTGTCAAATTTTAATTAAAGTCTGATTAACATGCAGTAAAAGATTTAAAGCAAGAATAATAACACCATTCACCATAACGAAATACTAGAATAACCATCACATGATATAAATAAATCCGGAGGAAAAACTCCTCACAACAAAACCCACAACTGAAATAAGTAACGAACTACTGAATACTGAATTAATACATGCCAAAGTCTGAAAAACTGAAATGGAAATGTCTCTAATAGAATTTGGGCAACATGCCCTACAACTAAGGAATACTGAACATGGAATCCAAATGATAGAAGCGTCTAAAAGCAAATCCCTGGAACTTCCACAAACAGCTACAGCTCGTCATCGGAATGAGAATCCTATGCATGGTGTCCTTGTGGCTGGGCACCTAAAATGGTTTTACAAAAAAATAGATTTGAAAGAAAACGGGTCAGAGCCCGAATGTGGAGATATTTTAAAAACCTGCAAGTGCTTTAAAAACATTTAAAACATTAAATGCAAAGTACATGTTAGGACGTGCACTCACATGAAATTCTCACCTCTCGTCTAACTGTGCACTCCTAACGTAAGTACCCATCTAAAATGACACAAACCACTAGCTAAGTGACATCATATCTAGCTAGACTGTCATAGGTTCTACCCTTATTACTCGGTTCCCATTAATATTATAACGATTTCAATTAAATAGGGGGCTTAACGTAAATTCAGGTTCTCATATAAAAGTAATACAACTCGTTATAGATTATCCCTTTTATGTTATTCCATAGTTATACACACAATACCATATGAAAGTTCTCATTTTACTAAGTGTATATTATCACGTCATAAATATACAATACAAGCACCCCGAGCCTAAGCTGTGGTGCACACATACTCTGCTATCCATCCCGGTACATCACGTACATAAGGATCACGCATTTCGAATCTCTCAGGAATCGTTCTCAGATAACAACATCACAAATAATGGAGGCGAACACAGTCACATCACATGGGTCACGCACATACCAACGCTCCCACGATCAACGGACTTATTAACATCCCAATAAGTCTTTCTCTGACCTATGTTCATCAAGGTAACCAGTCTAAATTCGGGCAACACAAGGATTAGAGGGCCCTAAGCGAACGCAAACCTCCCGTGATAGCAAGTATGGTAGGTATGTCATACACACAAATCATATATCAATACTAAGTAACACACATCTTAGTAATCACCTTAGTTTAATTGTAGTACATATCTCATTCTCGTACCAGCTTAATATATATACAACTTATATAATCCCGGTCCATATTTATACGCGCCATAATTTATTCTCACGTCGTAGTAGGCACTCACGTCTCAATCCATAATGTTCATTTGATTCGTTCCACAATTATATAATTTACTCGTCATTATATCCCAAATGTCCCAAGTATAGCAATACATCATCAAAGGGATGTCATCTCTATCCTCGAACAAGTTTACGGGACTCCAAAAATCGAAACAGGCCAAAAGGCCTAAACTGCCAGCTCGTTAGAAGTCTCATTCGAACGAGGCTGTTCGAACGAGATTCAGTTCGTTCGAACAAACTGCCTTCTAACGAGATCTCGTTCGAACGAAGTTATCGAACGAAATTCCCCCTCGTTAGAAGTAACTGGTCAACTCTTTAGAAGCTCGTTCGAACGACCTAGGGAGGTCTTCTAACGAGGGACCAGTTTCGGCCCAGATTTCCCCAGTTTCGTTTTTCACCAATTTTAACATCTCAAATCTGAACCAAAATTCGTCCAATCAATGTTTTAAGGTCTCCAATCATCCTAAAACATATTAAGGTCATATACTAACATCTTTTAAGGAATTAACACATCCTAAACATCATTAATTCATCAAATCTCTACCCTTTCCCCCAAATTTTCAAGAACATGAACCCTAGAATTTTAAATCCTCAATAAGTCCATTCTAGATCCGTTTTTGTTACATCCAACATATATTAACATCAGAATAATCATCTCCATACTATTCTACATGCAATTTGTCCTCAAAATTCGAGTTCTAAGTCCAATTAAAAATGGGTTTTTATTTAACTTCCAAGGACAAAATGTAAATCTTTCAATTTATCTAACATGGAAGAAACATTCTCTGAATTAAATAGAATTAAATCACTTGCCTCGAGTGTCTCTGAATTTGGTGTTGATTTGATGAAGCTTTTTCTGCAGGATTCCTTCTCTCTCTCTCTCCACAAGCCTTCTTCTCCAAAGGTGGCTAGGGTGGCTAGGGTTTGTTTAGGAGACTTAGAAAACCAAGTTTTAAAACTCCCCGTAGTCTTATGGGTCAATATGGTTGGTAGTGGGTTTAGTGGTTAGTTACCCAAATCAGATTATAAATCCTAATTTTCGTCATTATTAAATCCCAAAAATACAATATTACCAAACTACCCTTATAAGATGCCGGTATGGCCTAAAAATACCCCGGGACCCAAACTAAACCCCCGACTAGTGTTTTCTGACTATCTTGACCCTTCCGGACGCGTTGGCGCACTCAAAACGACCATACGGTTAATGGAATTTAAATTCACTTTTATAAATAAAATAATTATATCCTGACGCGACTGTCACACGCGTCCCAATAAAATATCCAAATTGCCGTATATCAATCTCACGACAAATTTCATAATTCAATATTCAATTATCAACATATATACTCAATATAGTCAAATACCAACTCACATCTCGCTAGTATTTTATCCGGATTAATTCCCAATTAATTCTCATTTAATTAATTAATCCCAAAAATAAATATTGCCAAAAATACGGGGTATTACATACTTCCCCCCTAATAACAGAATTTCGTCCTGAAATTCGGAATTAGAAAGTACCTGATAAAAACAACTCTGGATAACGCTCGCGCATCTCATCCTCGCGTTCCCATGTGGACTCCTCGACATTGTGATGTCGCCACTGAACACGCACTAACGGAACTATCTTTGACCGCAGCTTCCTCTCACTTCGGTCCAAAATAGCAATCGGCCCTTCCTCGTAGGAGCTATCAGGCTGGAGGTCAATCTCCTCCAAAGCGATGTGAGAATGAGCCAAATCGTCCCTGAGATATTTATTTAGCGAGGAAATATGAAACACATCGTGAATCCGGTGTAAATGCTCCGGTAACCCGAGTCTATACGCAATTGGTCCAATCCGCTCAATAATAGGAAACGGCCCCACATACCTCGGTGCCAACTTCCCCTTCTTCCCGAAACGCATAATCCCCTTCATAGGAGATATTCTGAGAAAAACCTGGTCCCCCACTTGGAACTTCCTGAAATATCTCTTCGCATCTGCATAACTCTTTTGCCGGTCTTGAGCTACCCGAATGCGACTCCGAATCAACTCAATCCTTGCCGAAGTATCCTGAATCACTTCCGGCCCAAGTAGTTTGTTGTCCCCCACCTCCAACCAACATGCTGGGGAACGACAAGGCCTATCGTACAACGTCTCAAACGGAGCCATGCCAATAGTGAACTGATAGGAGTTGTTGTAAGCAAACTCCACCAGTGGAAGGTACTGCTCCCATCCACCCCTAAATTCAATAATGCACATGCGTAGCATGTCCTCCAACATCTGATTTGCGCACTCGGTCTGTGGATGATAAGCCGTACTCAACCGCAATTCCGTGCCCATGGCCTCTTGGAAACTCTCCCAAAACAGCGAAACAAATATCTTGTCTCTGTCAGACACGATATTTAGGGGTACACCGTGAAGTCTCACAATCTCTGAAATGAAGAGCTAGGCATACTGTCCCGTAGTGTAGTCAGTCCTTACGGGTAAAAAGTGAGCGACTTTGGACAACCTGTCCACAATTACCCAAACGGAGTCGTAACCCCTCTGCGACGTAGGCAACCCCGTGATAAAGTCCATGGATATGCTCTCCCACATCCACCTCGGAACCTCCAACGGCTGTAGAAGTCCTGTCGGTCTCTGATGATCCACTTTTAATAGCTGACAAGTGGCGCATTTCGAAACAAACATAGCGATATCTCTCTTCATACCGCTCCACCAATACTGGCGTCTCATGTCTTGGTACATTTTGTCCCCTCCGGGATGTACCGCAAACCGTGAGCCGTGCAACTCTGCCATCACCTCGTGTCGCAATTCCTCCCCTTCCGGAACCACCAATCTCCCATTGAAGCGTAATCCCCCGTCTGAGCTAACGGTATAGGACTCGGCTCCCTCTACTAGTAATCGAACTATCTGCTCCTGACAAAACGAGTCATTAGCTTGTGCCCGTACTACCTTCGTGATAATCTGCGGTGTAACGGTCATCACATACATGAAAGATCGGGCCACTGCATCCTGGTGTCCCAACTCCTTCCACTTTGCCTTCCACACCCCTGCCACCTCATCTGCTGGCCTACGGCTCAACGCGTCTGCTACCACGTTAGCCTTACCCGGGTGATACTGGATATCGAACTGGTAGTCTTTCACAAACTCAAGCCACCTACGCTGCCGCATATTCAACTCCTTCTGCGTGAACAGGTACTGTAGGGACTTGTGGTCCGTGAATAATTGGAACTTCTCCCCCAAAAGATAGTGCCTCCAAATCCGTAGGGCAAATACCACTGCCGCCAACTCCAAATCATGAGTGGGGTAATTCTTCTCGTGAGGCTTAAGCTTACGGGAAGCATAAGCTATGGCCTGTCTCTCCTGCTGCAATACACCTCCAAGTCCTTGCAAAGACGCATCGGTGTAAACCAAATACTCAACTCCCGGCCTCGGCAATGCTAACATAGGTGCTGAGGTTAACTTGTCCTTTAACTCATCAAATGCCAACTGACAGGCATCACTCCAAATGAACGGCACACCTTTACGAGTTAGATGTGTCAAAGGACCCGCTATCTTCGAAAATCCCCGAATGAACCTCCTGTAGTATCCTGCTAAGCCCAAGAAACTACGAATCTCAGTCGGTGTCATGGGCTGTCCCCACTCCCTCACCGCGGATACCTTCCCCGGATCAACAGATATCCCCCGGTCGGAAATAATGTGTCCCAAAAATTGGACCTCCTTCAACCAAAACCCGCACTTCTCAAACTTTGTATACAACTCGTTCTGACGAAGTGTCTGCAAAACTTGCCTCAAATGCTCGGCGTGCTCCTCCTCTGTCTGGGAGTAAACCAGAATATCATCGATGAAGACAATGACAAACTGATCAAGGAACTCTCTGAACACCCTATTCATCAAGTCCATAAACACTGCTGGAGCGTTGGTCAAACCAAAAGGCATAACCCGAAACTCGTAAGATCCATATCTCGATAAGAACGCAGTCTTCGAGACATCCTCCTCCTTGATACGCAACTGATGGTATCCCGATCTCAAATCAATCTTTGAGAAGAAAGAAGGTCCTCTCAACTGGTCGAATAAGTCATCGATTCGAGGCAACGGGTACTTATTCCGTATCGTGACCTTATTCAACTCTCGGTAGTCCACACACAATCTCAGTGAACCATCTCTCTTCTTCACGAATAACACAGGGGCACCCCACGGTGAAGTACTCCTCCGTATAAACCCCTGACCCAACAATTGCTCAATCTGACCCCATAACTCCCCCATCTCAGCTGGAGCCATACGGTACGGTGCGCGTGCTATAGGTCTCATACCTGGTAATAAGTCTATAACAAAATCTATCTCTCGACTGGGGGGTAGGCCTGGTATCTCCTGAAACACATCAGAATACTCCCTGACAACTGGGATCGAATCTAAAGGAATCACAACCTCCTTAGAGGTATCCTCCTCTAGGTAATACAAATGAGCGGTCGAGCCTCCCTCTGGGCGAGGCATCGCCACTACAAACATCTCTTGCCCCGGAATGGAAAAAATAATGCTCCCACTGAGGTAGTCAATCATGGCTCTATAATCAGCGAGCCAATCCATTCCGATAATCACATCGTGCACATGCATATCTAATACCAACATGTCTGCAGGTAATACCAAACCACCAATCTCTACCCCCACTCCCCGGCATATAAAGAATATAAGTGACCCATTCCCCAATGGTGAGTCGACACACGTCACTGTGCTCTCCACTGTGGCTAACAACCCTAAAGCCTTCGCGAAATGTGTAGCTATAAAACAATGTGTAGCCCCCGTATCAAACAATACCCGACCCATAGTGCCATGGATAGGAAACGTACCCTCAATCGCAGGCGGTGCCTGTGGAACTGCTGCCTGGTGGACGTTATAGACACATCCATACTGTAGCTGAGCTGGGACTGCTGGAATGTGTGGAAATGCTGCCATCTGTGGCGGTGCGGGGAGAGCGGCGGGAAACATAGGCCTCTGCGGCTCCTGGCGAGCACCCTGCTGCTGCTGCTGTGGGGCCCTGCCCCTATCAGGACAATCCTGTCGTTTATGGCCAGTCTTGCCACAAACATAACACTTTCCTGGGAAGTTCCCTCCTCTCTGCCCCTACTGTCCCCGGCCCTGGTGGCCGTTACCGTTCCTCCCTTGGCCCTGCTGGCCCTGCTGAAACTGCTGCCCATTCTGCCCCTGTTGGCCCTGATGGCCGTTTGGACCCTGATGGCCCTGACGGAAAACTCCCTGTCCGTGCCTGTAGTTCCCTGATCTGAACCTCTTCTGATCCCCCTACTGAGAACCCTGCTCACCCTGTCTCTGCCCCTGAACAGATTGTGCCCCACCGGCACCATGTCCTCCAGTCCTGCCCTGATGGCTAGACTCTCCAGATCTCTTGCCCTCAGCCATATGAAAGCGGTGATCCTGGCAGTGTAACAAAGAAGCGTTAACCACATCAGAATAAGTGGCCAACGACAGGTTCCCTAACAGATGCTGACGGATCCTCCATGTCAACCCGTCGGTGAATTTCTCAATCTTCTTCTTTTCTGTCGGTATCTCATCCGGAACGATATTCAACAGATTCGTGAACTCGGCCTCATACTCGACCACGGTCTTACCCTCCTGCTTCAGACTCATCAACTTCCTCCTCATTTCTGTATGAACAGCGGACGAAAAGTACTTGCGGTCAAACCGCACCCAAAAGTCCCGAATAGTGAGAGTATCCCTCTCCTCCACAGTGGAAATGGACTCCCACCACTGTAGTGCAGATCCAACTAGCTTGAAAGTAGCTAGCACCTGCTTCTGAACATCCGTGCAGTCATACATCCTCAAGTGCCTCTGCATATCCTTCCTCCATTGGCTCGAGACTACCACATCTGAGCTACCTGCAAACTCTGGCGGATGCGCTTTCTGAAAAGCATCACGTACACGGTCCCAAGCAGACGGGAATGCATTTGCATGTACTGGCGCGACAACCGGCGCCTGAGGTGGTGCCTGTTGAACTACGGCAATTGCGGCATTTACCGCTTGGGATACAATGGCTGCAACCTCAGCGGCGTTCATCATGCCCTGAACTGGAGCGGGCTGGGGTTCTGGCGTTCCATCCCTGGGAACTCGTCGTGCACGTCGTTGAGGCATCTGAAATAAGAATAAAGTTTATAAGTTCAACGTTTATAAACTTAAAATAGCTGAAGAACGAAGCATACACAAAAAGAGTACAACGGTCCTAAAATATAGGGCTCTATATCAAAGAAAACTTAGCGGAAACATAATAGCTGTACGGATCCTAAAGGACACTAGAACCTGATGCTCTGATACCACCTGTGACACCCCGACTAATTAAATACCGGGTAGCTACTCCTTTATTAAATTAATTCAAAATGCCAAGTTGGGTCAGCTAATAGCATCACTGTCGAAAACATTTTATTATTACTAACCACCTAGTATTTAAAAAGTAAGTTGTCAAATTTTAATTAAAGTTTGATTAACATGCAGTAAAAGATTTAAAGCAAGAATAATAACACCATTCACCATAACGAAATACTAGAATAACCGTCACATGATATAAATAAATCCGGAGGAAAAACTCCTCACAACAAAACACACAACTGAAATAAGTAACGAAGTACTGAATACGGAATTAATACATGCCAAAGTCTGAAAAACTGAAATGGAAATGTCTCTAATAGAATTTGGGCAACATGCCCTACAACTGAGGAATACTGAACATGGAATCCAAATGATAGAAGCGTCTAAAAGCAAATCCCTGTAACTTCCACAAATAGCTACAGCTCGTCATCGGAATGAGAATCCTATGCATGGTGTCCTTGTGGCTGGGCACCTAAAATGGTTTTACAAAAAAATAGATTTGAAAGCAAACGGGTCAGAGCCCGAATGTGGAGATATTTTAAAAACCTGCAAGTGCTTTAAAAACATTTAAAACATTAAATGGAAAGTACATGTTAGGACGTGCACTCACATGAAATTCTCACCTCTCGTCTAACCGTGCACTCCTAACGTAAGTACCCATCTAAAATGACACAAACCACTAGCTAAGTGACATCATATCTAGCTAGACTGTCATAGGTTCTACCCTTATTACTCGGTTCCCATTAATATTATAACGATCTCAATTAAATAGGGGGCTTAACGTAAATTCAGGTTCTCATATAAAAGTAATACAACTCGTTATAGATTATCCCTTTTATGTTATTCCATAGTTATACACACAATACCATATGAAAGTTCTCATTTTACTAAGTGTATATTATCACGTCATAAATATACAATACAAGCACCCCGAGCCTAAGCTGTGGTGCACACATACTCTACTATCCATCCCGGTACATCACGTACATAAGGATCACGCATTCCGAATCTCTCAGGAATCGTTCTCAGATAACAACATCACAAATAATGGAGGCGAACCCAGTCACATCACATGGGTCACGCACATACCTACGCTCCCACGATCAGTGGACTTATTAGCATCCCAATAAGTCTTTCTCTTACCTATGTTCATCAAGGTAACCAGTCTAAATCCGGGAAACACGAGGATTAGAGGGCCCTAAGCGAACGGAAACCTCCCGTGATAGCAAGTATGGTAGGTATGTCATACACACAAATCATATATCAATACTAAGTAACACACATCTTAGTAATCACCTTAGTTTAATTGTAGTACATATCTCATTCTCGTACCAGCTTAATATATATACAACTTATATAATCCCGGTCCATATTTATACGTGCCATAATTTATTCTCACGTCGTAGTAGGCACTCATGTCTCAATCCAAAATGTTCATTTGATTCGTTCCACAATTATATAATTTACTCCTCATTATATCCCAAATGTCCCAAGTATACCAATACATCATCAAAGGGATGTCATCTCTATCCTCGAACAAGTTTACGGGACTCCAAAAATCAAAACAGGCCAAAAGGCCTAAACTGCCAGCTCGTTAGAAGTCTCGTTCGAACGAGGCTGTTCGAACGAGATTCAGTTCGTTCGAACGAACTGCCTTCTAATGAGATCTCGTTCGAACGAAGTTATCGAACGAAATTCCCCCTCGTTAGAAGTAACTGGTCAACTCGTTAGAAGCTCGTTCGAACGAGCTCGTTCGAACGACCTGGGGAGGTCTTCTAACGAGGGACCAGTTTCGGCCCAGATTTCCCCAGTTTCGTTTTTCACTAATTTTAACATCTCAAATCTCAACCAAAATTCGTCCAATCAATGTTTTAAGGTCTCCAATCATCATAAAACATACTAAGGTCATATACTAACATCTTTTAAGGAATTAACACATCCTAAACATCATTAATTCATCAAATCTCTACCCTTTCCCCCAAATTTTCAAGAACATGAACCCTAGAATTTTAAATCCTCAATAAGTCCATTCTAGATCCGTTTTTGTTACATCCAACATATATTAACATCAGAATAATCATCTCCATACTATTCTACATGCAATTTGTCCTCAAAATTCGAGTTCTAAGTCCAATTAAAAATGGGTTTTTATTTAACTTCCAAGGACAAATGTAAATCTTTCAATTTATCTAACATGGAAGAAACATTCTTTGAATTAAATAGAATTAAATCACTTGCCTCGAGTGTCTCTGAATTTGGTGTTGATTTGATGAAGCTTTTTCTGCAGGATTCCTTCTCTCTCTCTCTCCACAAGCCTTCTTCTCCAAAGGTGGCTAGGGTGGCTAGGGTTTGTTTAGGAGACTTAGAAAACCAAATTTTAAAACTCCCCGTAGTCTTATTGGTCAATATGGTTGGTAGTGGGTTTAGTGGTTAGTTACCCAAATCAGATTATAAATCCTAATTTTCGTCATTATTAAATCCCAAAAATACAGTATTACCAAACTACCCTTATAAGATGCCGGTATGACCTAAAAATACCCCGGGACCCAAACTAAACCCCCGGCTAATGTTTTCTGACTATCTCGACCCTTCCGGACGCGTTGGCGCACTCAAAACGACCATACGGTTAATGGAATTTAAATTCACTTTTATAAATAAAATAATTATATCCTGACGCGACTGTCACACGCGTCCCAATAAAATGTCCAAATTGTCGTATATCAATCTCACGACAAATTTCATAATTCAATATTCAATTATCAACATATATAGTCAATATAGTCAAATACCAACTCACATCTCGCTAGTATTTTATCCGGATTAATTCCCAATTAATTCTCATTTAATTAATTAGTCCCAAAAATAAATATTGCCAAAAATACGGGGTATTACAGCGTCCCAATTATTTTTTCTTCCACAATCATATCTATAATCGAGTTACACATCATACATTAATTATCCACTACACATGCAATTATTTTCCATTGTAATCATTGTCATAAAAAAGAAAACTCACATGATTATGACATAATAATAAATTACTCGTTTTTAATTAAAATTTTCAATTCACCGATTCAATTTAATTCCACAATTTTTATTTTTTTTCTGAAAAATATAGTTTTATTTAGTCTCGAAAAATACGGGTTATTACATTCTTTCCCCCTAATAACGGGATTCTGCCCTCGAAATCTTGAAGAGTGCTTACCTAGTTAGAAGAGTTTGGGATATTCCATTTTCATGCCTTCCCCTCTCTCCCAATTCATATCGTCCTTCTTATGGTCTCGCAACAGCACCTGAACTAAAGGAACAACTTTAGATCGAAGTCGGGGCTCCCGACGGTCCCGAATGACTATCGATCACTCCTCATAGGCACCGTCTCGATGGAGCACTATCTCATCATTTTCAATATGATGGTACTCTATCTCATCCCTAAGGAACCTTCGCAGTGTAGATATGTGTAAAATTTTGTACATCCACTGCAAGTGATCCGACAATTCAAACCGATATGCCATGGGTCCAATCGTTTGAGGGATTGGGAATGGTCTAATGTATTGGGGGAGTCAGCTTCCTTTTCTTCCTAAACCTCATCATTCCCTTCGTGGGAGAAATATAATTAGGACCTTATCCGCAACATCAAAGTCTAAGTGTCTTCAGCCCGCTTCTACGTAGCTTTTTTACCTGTCCTATTCAATCTGTATCCTAGCATGAATCATCTTTACCTTCTCTGAGGTGTCTTTGATGAAATCTAGCCCAAGTGACTTATTATCCCCCACCTCCAACTAGCATGGGGCTGAATGAAAAATTCTCCCATAAAAAGCCTCAAACGGTGCCATCCCAATCATGAACAGGTAGCTGTTGTTGTACGTGAACTCCACAAAAGGAAAATACTTCTCTTAGCTCCCCTTAAAGTATAATATTCACATCCGAACATGTCCTCCAACATCAAGCCCACCCTCTCTGTATGCCCATCCATCTGACAATGATAAGAGGTGCTTAATATTAACTCTGCCCCTAAAGCCTTCTAGAAGCTCCTCCAAAAATGGGATATAAACGTCTTGTCCCCGTCTGACATAATGGATAGCTGTACCCCATACAATTTCTCAATCTTTGTGAGGAAATGTCTAGCGTATTGCTCTAAATTATAGTTTTTCCGGACCATTAAAAAGTGAGCCACCTTCGTTAATTATCGACGATCGCCCATATATAGTTGTG
The DNA here is from genome assembly GCA_949130495.1 of Sambucus nigra. Taxonomy (NCBI): domain Eukaryota; kingdom Viridiplantae; phylum Streptophyta; class Magnoliopsida; order Dipsacales; family Adoxaceae; genus Sambucus; species Sambucus nigra. The sequence continues at coordinate 2,797,620 of CASBWL010000025.1, forward strand.
CCCCCTGTGATGTAGGTAACCCAGTGACGAAGTCCATGGAGATACTCTCCCATTTCCACATCTAGATATCCAAAGGCTATAAAACATGCAGGATGTTGATGGCCCACCTTCACCAGCTGACACGTAGCACACTTGGACCCAGAATCTTCTATGTCCCTCTTCATCTTATCCCACCAATCCTGATATCACATGTCGTGTTACATATTATACCCACCGAGATGTACCATAAAACGTGAGCTGTAAGCCTCTTACATAAAGGTTCGCCTCAACTCCTAGTCATATGGGACAACTAGTCAAACCTGGAATCTTAATCCACCATTCGACCAAATAAAATAATGCTCTATTCCCATGACTAACAATTACCTAGCACGCTCCTAGCAAAGTTAATATCCTTCATATGCCTTCACCACCCGAATAATGATCTCGAGTGTGATGGTTAGAACTGCCATAAATGCATGGGTCAAGTCGTCCTCCCTATGAAGTAATTTCCACTTCTCCTTCCACAACTGTCGCTAACTCCAACATTATCTTGCGGCTCAAAGCACCCACTATGACATTCTCCTTCCTTGGGTGGTACTGGGTGTCAAACTTGTAGTTGTTCATGAACTGTAGCCATTTCCTTTGCCTCATGTTCAGCTCCTCCCATTGTGTGAACAAAGACTGTAGGCTCTTATGGTCTGTGAATAGCTGAAACTTCTCCCCCAGGAGATAATGCCTCCACACTTGTAGTATAAAAACCACGGCTGCTAACTCCAAGTCGTGGGTGGGGTAATGTCGCTCACGAAGCTTTAGATTTTATGAAGCATACGATATTGGCCTCTCCTCATTCATCAAAACTCTTCCAATTCCCCTCAAGGATGCATTTGCGAAGACCTTATAGTGTCAGATCTAGGGTTGTAGTCAATCTATTTTTCAGCTCATTACACGCCTGCTGACATGCATCATCCTATACAAACGGAACTTCCTTCCTTATCAAATTCATTAGGGGCTTGGATATTTCGAAGAACCACTGAATGAATCGATGGTAGTACCCGGCCAGTCCCAAAAAGCTGTGTAGCTCGATGGGTGTAGTGGTTTATCCCAACTACTTCACTGCAAAAACCTTCCTGGATTCCCCTGATATCCTCTTCTCAGACACATTATGACCCAAGAACTGTACCTCTCGCAACCAAAAACAACATTTCTCGAACTTAGCATACAACTAGTGGTTGCCTAGTGTCTGTAAGACTACCCATGAATGATGTGCATTCTCCTTCACAGTCAAAGAATAAATCAAAATGTCAATTAACACTATGGTGAACTGATCTAAATAGTCTTTGAATATCCAATTCATCAAATCTATAAACATCTCCCGTGCATTGGTTAGCCCAAAGGCATAACCAAAAACTCATATGCCCCATATCTCGCAAGAAATGTTGTCTTTGAGATATCATACTCCCGGACTCTCAACTATTGATAACCCAATTGCAAGTCAATCTTATTAAAATATGCAATACCCCTCAGCTGGTATAACGAAGCATCAATGTGGTCCAATGAATATTTATTCCATATAGTGACCTTGTCCATCTCCCTGTAGTCGGTACAAAGTTACAATGATTCGTCCTTATTCTTGATGAATAAAATTGGGTGACCCCATGATGAAGTACTCCTCCTAGTGAACCCTTGTCCTTATAACTGTTCAATCTGATCCCGAAGCTCCCTTATCTCCTAAGGAGCCATCCAATATGGTGTATGTGTAATAGGTCTCATGCCTGGAATCAAATCAATCATGAAGTATATTTCTCGACTAGGTGGTAACCACGGGATCTCACTAAACACATCCAAAAACTCGATAACCATCGGGATGGAATCTAATGACACCACATCCTCCAAAGAACTCGACCCACCCTAGGGTGTGACATCGCAACCTGGTACATCTTCTGCCCCAAAATTACGAAGATGATGGACTTCTCGTAAAAGTCAACACATGCTTTGTATGTAGCTAGACAATCCATCCCTAAAATAACATCATACTCGTACAAATCAAGAATCAGTAAGTCAACTTAATAAGTGAGTCTCCCTATCTCAATCTCTATACCCTGACATACGGAACGTATGGGTGCCCCTCTACCCATCGATGAGTCTATGTGTAGTACAATATCAGGAGCAAAGTTTATCATCCCAGTCTCATGTACAAAACTAGTGCTGATAAATGAGTGAGATGCCCACGAGTCAAATAAAATGCAACCAACGTGTCCAAAAATAGGGAACATATCCTCAACTACCTGAGGTAGCTCTGGCCCCTCTGCCAGTGCAATATGGTAAACTCATTCGTACCATAGCTGTGGAGGTAGCTCCTGAGGTGGGCGAATGAGTGCTGTTCCAACTGGTGAGGCAACTCTTGGGACTGGCAACTACTGGCGCTGCCCCTGTGGCACCCAATGTTCCATCCGACCTCCCTAATTTTAAGGGGCCTGGTTACCTCGAGGACACCACCTTGACGTATGGCCCCTCTCCCTACGAGTATAACAATTCTCGTGAAACGAGAATTGCTCAACCTGTCAGACTTTCTTTCCTTAACCATACAGAACTCGGCCCTAATGGCCTTTGTGTTGCTGGCCCTACTGGCCATGGACCTTCCTTCCCCGATCATCAGAACCCCAAAATCGCTTATGCTAATATGAAGATGAAGTACCCCTAAACTACTAGGTCCTGGGTCTACTACCCCGACTCGTCTTGCCCTGCTAGCTCGATGACTTGGTTCCATGTTGCTTCTCACCCTTATTCTTCTAGAAAGCCCTATGAACTTGACAGTGGAGAAGTGTGGCGTTCACCATTTGATTCTACATGGTGAAGGTCGGGTTCTTTAAAAGAGCCTTCCTAATCTGCCAAGTTGATCCCGCTATCAATTTGTAAATCTTTCTCTACTCAATATCCACATTTTCTTTTGCAAAGTACAAAACGGAAGTGAACTCCTCTTGACACTCCATAATTATACGGTCCTCATGTTGGAACTCTAAAAACTGTCTCCTTATCCCAAACTACATAGCCTGGAAAAATATTTCCCCTTAAACCTTTCCCAGAACTCATCAATCATCAAGCTATCTTTCTCTGCAGTCGAAGTGATCGACTCCCGCCACTCGAGCGCGGCCTCTACAAGTCGAAGTGAAGCTAAAATCTTCTTTCGCATTGGTGTACACTCCACTATCCGTAAAAGTCTATGAATATCTTTCTTCCACCTTATTTCTACTAGAATATCTGGTCTGTCCAAAACTAACCCTGGTTCCTGGGCTGGTATGACCAACTCTTGTGGCATGAGTGGTGGCTGCTGCTGAGCCTTTGGTGGTGGGAAGTGCTAAAGCATGGCCTCCATGGAAATCAAAACTACTAGAGTCACATTAGGGTTGATCTCTATCGGAGTGATCAACTGTGGCGCTTGTGGGACCTCTGGCTGCTGCAGTGGCTCCGGCTGCTACAGTGGCTCCGGCTGAGCCTCCTCATCTATAGTGGGTGCGACTAGGTCTACCTCTCCATCCATTTTCCATGTGAAAGCAAATAAGATTATAATCAGTACAAATCATAAAAATACAATCACACCTAAGCATAGGCTCTATATATCAGAGGACGCAATGCATAATGTAATGAAAACAACATAGATCTTAAGGACACTAGAACCTAGATGCCTTAATACAAACTGTAACAACCCCCATTTTCTCACGTAAAGGCTAGCTTGATAAGATATGACAAAGTTGGTGCTTGTGATTCAATTAATACCATTCTCGGCATCAAACCATATAAATATAGATTGATAACTCGTAATTGAGTTTGAATTAATATCCAAAGTGATAATAAAATCCAACCAAGCATTGAGTGTATGAGAATTCCAATATAATAGTAAATATCTCAAACCAACCTGAAGTAAATAAATCCTCGGCTTATGCTTAAAAATATCCCAAATAAAATGAATAAACAGAAGCAGAGTAACACCTGAACTAGAATCAATAAGTCTTGAAAATCTGATGAGAAAAAAGGAGACTCCAATCAGACATCACAAAACACACATGGCTACACCAGTCCATGGCCATACCTAGTGGTGAGAAAGGATCCCAGCACCTAAACCTAACTCTCGTAGATGGAGATGCTACGTAGTACCAATAATAATGACTTACGCGATATCTATCCCACCTACGCGGACGTGTGCTACGATCCCGAACATGCATAACCCCAAACCGATAGGACCACCCACGAACATTGGTATGTCGACAAAAATAAATATAAATACATATTATTCTCATATATTATGTATGGGAAATTACTCTATAATTACCAAAGATATACGACATGATTACTTGTACATATTCACCCATTAATAATTGACAATCTAGTTAATTATTAATTACTTATTATTTAAAAGATTATTTAGCCATCTAGTTAAATATAATTCCCCAATTTATATATGTGCCACATTAGCATTTTAAATAAATTCATCGTTGACCCAAACATTGTCCCACCAACTCGCATGGTTTTCTAAAAATACCCTGGATCCATCCCCGATCCCAGGTTGTCCTGCCCCTTGTACCGAATGGATTCCTCTCCTAAGACGAATTGATTCACCCAGCTGAATCGATTCTCCTTCATGGAGGAATTGATTCGGACCTAGGCAGAAGCCTAGATCTGCTACGTTTTTCCATTACGGGATTTCTTGATTTCTTCCCCAGATCTATTATAATTGTTAATTTATTTTAAAAAACATACGAACAGGCCCCTACTACTTAGTTACTCATTTTAGAATAATTAATTTCATGTAATAGCATCAAATTCTTTTCCCAAATCTTAAAATTTACATGAATGGGTCAAAACCCTTAGCCTTGATTTTCTACCACAATTTCAACTAAATTAAAATTAGATTTGGGGCATATCACATGGGTTCAAATCACTAAATTTCCAAATCTTAAACATATAAATCAAAAACTTTATATCTCAATCCAACTATCCAATTTGATCCCCCAAATCCTAAGGCATCTATAATTCAATTCAAGATTTTGATAATCTTAGATTTTTGGGTTCACCACATATGTTCAAATTAGTCCTTTACATGAATAAGACTAATTCCTACTATTTAATCACCAAATTTCAAACTAAAACCCATAAATCACATGAAGTTTACTAGGATGAATCAAGAATCATATTGAACGTTAAATTGAGCAAGAAAATTAAGTGTGGGGAATGCTAATCTTCCCCTTGATCTTATTTTAGTCCCAAATCCCCAGTTAGGCTTATTTCCCTAGTTTTGGACCCCAAATGGGCCCAAACCCTTAATTAGACTATCCCAAAATCTTTCCAATTTATATACCCATACCCCATGACCATTTCTTATTGTTTAAAACCCCTAAATGAACCCAGAAAACTTCTCAGAATCCATTCCAATTATTTATTATTCTATAATCGTGTCACACATCATATATTAATTTTTTACTACACATGTAATTATTTTCCCTTGTAATCATTCTCATAAAAAAGAAAACTCACATGATTATGACATAATAATAAATTACTCGTTCATAATCTAAAATTGCAATTCACCGATTAAATTTAATTCCATAAAATTTATTTTATTCCAAAAAATATAGTTTTATTTATTCAAGGAGGAGGAAGATTACTTTGAGTGGTTGCAGTTCGCGCCTGTTCCATCCTATGGGATGGATGGGTTGAGGTGGAAGAGCTCTTAGGATGGTGTATTCTCAGTTAAGAAATATTATAAAGTGTTAAAGGGATGTGGGAGTGCTTCTTTTCCATGGAATATTATATGTAAGAGTCATGCGCCTCCCAAGGTTGGCTTCTTTCTGTGGACCGCTGCTAGACAAGGCATATTGACTATTGAGGGGTTACAAATAATATTGAGTACTTTGTCCACTAGATTTTGGTTGTGTAGGAAGGAGGATGAGACATGGAATCATCTTCTCCTACACTATCAGGTTACTAGGGGTCTTTGTGATTTATTTTCTCTTTATGCCAGATGTTTTGGGTTATGCCTCGTACGGTGTATAAAGTGATGACAACATGGAGGAGGCCTAGGGGTTAGATTGTCCCGATGGTGGTGTGGAAGATGTCCCCTCATTGTGTCTTTTGGTTTGTCTAGCAGGATAGGAATCGGAGATGCTTTGACGGGGTCGAACTTGATCCCTCTCGAATTCAGTAGTGTTTTTTAAGCCTTTTTCTTACTTGGCTTAGGAAAATGCATGATTTGTCATTGTGTCTCTTTCTTTAGTTTTTGGAGGCATTTCCAGTGCTAGGCAAGTCTCTTATGAGTTATAACCCTTTGCTTTATGTTTTGTTTACTTTCTGTATACGGTATTTCACCCTCTTAGGCAGGTTTGTTTTATTAAATCATTTACTTAATAAAAAATTATATATATATATGTACTAGCGTATATGAAAATTTTCCAAAGAATGTAATCGCAAAATGATGACAATTTTTCAAAGTACGTAATCGCAAAACGACAAAGATTTCGAATGTTCATAATTACAAAATGACCAAAGTTTCGTTGCCGAACGTTAATTTTCAAAATTTTATGTCGTTGATAGGACCATAAGTCCTATTTAGTTCGCAAAAAAAATATATAGTTTTTGAAATAAAATATGGTATGGACCTATTAGTTTTTAAAAGGGTGAAATTTTTGAATATTTTCTAATTAAGTCAAAATATTTTGCTTACAACACATAATTGTAAACAATTTTAAAAATTTAAGCAATTTTTCGTGTATTTATAATATATGACTATTCGTTGTGTTTAAGCACACAACTCAAGCTCAAGCTCAAGCTCAAGCTCGAACTTGATTTGAAGCTCATTTAAGGATAGAGTTCGATTATCTCAGGTCTTCCTGCTACCTAGGAGATTCCTACCACAAATAGAACAACAATTAAATAGGTAGGAAATATGAACTAAGTTATAGATAGAAGGTCGACTATCATGAAATGTGAACTAAGTTATGGATAGAATGGAAAAAAGAATACATAACATAAAAATGTGCATAAAGAAGATAGCAATCTTCCCTGTATTAGCTCAAGATAGAGTGGTTAAATCATAATGGAATGTGCGAAGGTTAATTACCTATTGCTGCTACATACATAAATGTATATGAATATATTCACAAACTACCACATACACTGCTTACTGCTTCTACACATACACATACACTACCTACTGCTGCTACATACTGCTTCGACACATACACAACCACATACACATACACATACACTGCCACATACAAATACTGCTGCTACACATACACTACCTACTGCTGCTACACATACCCTACCTACATACACACACACACTACCTACATTCACATACACTACCTACTGCTTCTAAAATATTAATCACAGACTGAAAATCATGATGATGGAGTGAATTTTAGATATAGTGCCCTCTACATTAGTTGTACACTTTCAAAATCCACTACAGTAAATTCTTTAAACAAAAATAGGATTAAGATTAAGTTACTAAAAGATAATGTATAAGAAAACCGATTATGAATGTAAGTTTATCTTGTTCAAATTAGACCTTTGCAAACTGTTAGCATTGATAAATTAACAAAATCATTGTAGTTATTTTATTTATCATGTTTCAAAACTCATTCATTTTGATAGAGACTTTATCTATGTGTGTACGCAATATATAGCGAGGTTTAAACAGTGCCACTTATAATGGCACAAATGCATATTTAAGAATTCTAATGAATTCATACCATATATTCAGTTGTAGGTATATGAATTTAGCCTCTTGCTGATGGGAATACGTGACCTCTTACATAATCGCCCCGGACCTCTTTGCAAGATCCACATTCTTAAACTGCCCCCGACCCTATAAATTTGTCACTGCCATGCTCTGCTCTGCTACATCTGGTATAGAGACCTAATAAAGACAATATATTAAATGCTTTGCTCTTCTACATCTGCTCTGCTACATCTTTTAAACTATTTAATAAGCATATTAATTATTCTAATATAACATCACGTATTCCATATTACCTTCGCTTGAACCGAATATAATATAAATCATTCAAAGTACCCATTCGAATATAGGCAACTAAGAATGATAAAATACAACTTCATTTCATTCAATTCAAGGTCCTAAAATAAGGTTTATAATGATCTGCTCCAGTTTTAGCGAATCAAAATAAATGAAGAATGTTGGTTGGCAAACCATTTTTCCAAATGCTAACAATTGTTTAGAGCTATTTGTCAACATTATTACAACTTGGATATATCTGGGTTAAAGAGCAGGACAGTAATTTCCATCATGAACAGGGGATGATTTTTCTTGTCGCTTTTATACGGCTTCATTGTGGCTTTTATACGGCTTAAATAAAAGAAATTATTTCTATAGATTTCATGAGAAACATTGTATAGTCTTGCGTATTGCTTAGATTTCATAAAACATATTAACTCATGTTTCTGAACTTTAATAATAAAAATACCCAAATATATACATGCACTCACTTTTCTAAATAAAAGATAAAACATATTAACCATCAAAAAATGAAACAAAACAAATATTATCTCCCAACAACAACAATGCACTAAACCTTCAAAAATAATAAGTCAATCACTCGTGTTCATAATATGTATCGGATTTATTCTTAACCTTGGTGCTATGCCAAAGCAAAGCTCAACCAACTAAAGTGTGGTGGTTCGCACTGCTCGAAAAAATGATAAGTTCCCACAAAGCAAACATGATGAAAACCCAAGTAAAAAACCATTCTATTAGTCTAGTAATGGCACCGCTTTGACTAAAAATAGAACTTATATGATATAGTCTAATTTGTAAATTTACATAACATAAATTGTTATTAAAATATAGAGTTATTGAAAATACCTTTGATTAAAGTCTCAAACAAAAACATATAAATAGAGATCCCAAATTTAGTATAAATATTTCCAAGTAAAGTTATTCATTTAAAAAAAGTACCTTTTACAAATCTGGTATAGGAGTTGTCTTGTTGACTCATGCGTATGTGAACACTATAGTAGACACCACCAACAAAGGCCGTCAATAGGATGTTGTTGCCACATGTCATAGCACATATCAACACTAATTGCGGGCATGTTTTTATGGTATTGGGAAGCTAATAAATGGTCGTGTGGTATTAAGATCACAAATAACTCCCTTAGCATCAACATTCCATGCTTTAATGCCTCCATCAACATTGCCTATGAGAAGATTTTTACAAAATAAACAACAAAACAGATATGGTCTTCAGTAATTGGAGTATTAACCACAATGGAAAAAGAAAATAACTAAATACAGTTGAATATGTATGTATAAGCACACTTAAAAATACCAATTAACATACCAAGCAGTCATATTTAAAATCCCACTCTAACGACATGATCTCTGCCCCACAATATATAGTCGTGTTTCTTGATGTTGAAATTTGATGAGCCATATGTCCATATCCTTTAATAAAACATATGAATATTAGAATTAGATAGGGATCACTACATGATCAAGGAGTTGCGGACAATTCTCACTCTCAGATGTGATTTTTCTTAAACTCCCCCTACCATGCTACAGTTCAATATATGAGTAATTCATGGAATTATGTCATCTAAATTTGAGCTTCATCTTAAACATGCTTTTAGACCACATACATAAATGTACCAAAACTAAATACTAAATCTCAAAGCATAAGGTATAGAGCATCTAAATAAATCCCACCATATAATTAAAATCCACTAATCTCAATTCTCTTCAATTTAAATACAACAACGTGTCTCGAATTAAAATTACAACTATCTAACTTGAATAAAAATACTCTATACATCAATGAACTAATTAATTCAATTCTTCCAACTTGTATTAAAATTATTCCCAAATAATCCACGCTAAAATAATCCCAATTGGTCCATAGCGCTCAAATCCAAGCTAACCTGCCAACTAAAAGAAAATATGGGGAAGTACACAATACAACAGGAAAGATGCTCAATAAATATATTAGCAATGAATAAAGCGTAACAACACGAGTACAAATATTCAATTCAAATGCAAATCTCAAAGCATTTATCAATATAATTTTTCAACAACACATCAATGGGTCGCCTAGCCTCACCCCCATCCACATATGCTTTATCAAGACATAGCTCCGGGAAGCAAGAATTTTGGCGGGTGCCCAACATCCGTGCCATATTAAAATCTCATGACAACGTGCTAAATAACAACATGAATAATACCACATGAATAAAAATTATTTCAAGAATTATTTTTCCAGATTTCAATAGAATTTAACAATTTAAATAGGAGTTCAATTAACAAGAAATCAAAGAGAATGACACTCGCGAGATTTAAGGAGCGTATTGTGTAAAACCCCATACCTTAAACCGATAAAAGACTCCAACGTAATTCTGCCCAGAAACTCAGAATCAAACCATCAAAATCATCTCATAAAGCTCCACAATCATCTCCAAGCTCTTCCTCAAAACAGCCCCCAAAGAACACCTCCAAAATAAGGGTTGAACACATAATTACAAGGGCAGTGTTTTGTGTATAAAACAGAGGACAAGAGAACATGTTTTCTGGGTATTTTTGTTGCAAAAGTCTGTTCTAAAACACTTGCCCACGATCCCATTTTATAAGGTAAAAATATGAAGATTTGGAAGCCAAAACAAACTCTTGAAAATACTTGTTCACGAAATCTGGGGAGGTCGATCGATCGACACCCAGGATCGATCGATCGATCCTTCAGGAATTTCGATAGTTCGCCGACTTAAAATTCCAAGAGTTTAAAACATTTAAAAATCATTTTAAAATACGTTTTAACTCCGATTTCGAAACCGTTTGAAGTTCTCGCCTTTAAAAATAATAACCAACATATTTGAGCAATGAAAATAATTTTATCAAAAACTTTATTTTCCTCCATTTTCTAGAAATTAATTAAAATAGCCCAAAATTGCGTGGGTTATTACCGCCTCTAAGAACTCTGGGATGAAATGAAACAGCTGGTAACCGGGTGATTGCATTCTAAGAAGAAAAAGAAGTGGTGCCAAAAGGGGGTGCTTAGTGACCGGACATCCAAACCAACAAAATCTAGTTTTAAGTTTAAGTTTTTTTCTGAGATGTGTCATTTTCTACCTTCTGAGTGTCTTCTACACCCCAAAAGTTATGAAAATCCTTCCATGAAAACCCCAAATGTCAGCACAATATAGTCTAGATATAAAAACTATCGCAGCATAAAAATAGCTTAGATATAAAAACTATAAAACACCCATCACAGTATAGTCAAAGCTCCGAAAACTCATGTTGAAACGAAAAAATACATTTCAATCTCAAATAGAACATAATCAAAGAAAAGCTACTACACCACAAATATGGAAACGACTCCAGGATTATTTCTTGTGTGTGATCAAACTACAAATAGATATAAACTCCTATGAGGGGGATCACAACTTACTTTGAGGATGTCTTCAAATTATCCCCATTACCATATGTAAGAAGAAGAAACATAAATGTTTCAAAATTGTGGCATACCAACAAATAACTAGATGAATATTTATGCATAAAGTTTTTAAAATTACAAATCCCATTGAGTTTCTATAGAAAACAAATGGAATTAGAGAAGGAGATATGGGAGATCAAAATAATAAAGTAAAACACTAAAAGTAAACCCTCGCCTAAATAAGACGAATGTATCACCTTATAAAAGCCTAAGAATAATTAACTGTAAGACTACTAAAACCAATAGATAGAATAAATTATAACACCAAAACCATTGTATAGAAATGCCTATAAACATAAGTGAATACAAATACCTAGAAATAAACATAAATAGACTAAAGAACTAACCCACACGTGTACAATAGAGAACATACCCAATAACCAAACTCATACAAACCATACAAATTAATGCCCACACACATACCATACGCATATTTCTAATTAACATCCATACCTATAACATAGCTTAACACCCATACCTACAACACATGTCAATAATAAAAACAGAGATATAAAACAAAACTTGTAAAATAAAATAAAATAAAAATTTCATTCGAATGAAGAAGCCATACCTTACGAACTTAGATGGTTCTCGCATCCGGATCAAAATGATAAACCCTAGAGTTTTAGAACAAAATCATGGAGATGTTGATGAAAACCAAAACAAACACAATGATAAACCCTAGAGGTTGAATTAGAAATCTATAAAATATTTGAAAAGAGAGTAACTTCTTGGATGATATAAAGATGCAAGAGATGAATAGGACGCCGATCGAGTGAGAGAAACTGAGCGCGATGGGGGCTTGTGGGAGATATTAGGAAAGAGAGAAGGAAGTGTGTGGGTAAAAGCTGGGAGTATGTTACATTAATACCCTAATTTTTGAATTAAATTGTAAGTTTGACTCGTAAAAATGAGGGGGAAACCAAATAGTTGAGGGGTAATTTGGTCAAAAGGAATGAGATGTAATCTCAAACTTTCATTTTGACAAAATGTATAAGGAGGTGGCATCAATCCGCATCGTTAAAATGTGTATATTTACAAAAACCAAGCTACTTTATTATATATATATATATACACATACACACACACACACACACACACTAGGTATGCCCGTGCCTGAAGGCACATTCATAATCACAAAATGTCTTAAAGTACGTAATTACAAAAAGGAAAAAAATTCATTTGCCAAGAAAACGAAATATAATTTTAAAAAAATTATTCATAATCTCATTTGTTTATATGAATAACCACCCTTCTTAACAAATAACAAATAATCCAACAACGTTCAATATTCAAAATGTTCTATTATTACGTTCAAATATTCAAATTAACAAAGCGTCAATTCAAAAAAAAAATGGACATGGTCTCCTTTGTATATTGGACTATCCACGCTAGTTAAGGGGTAACAATCAATCGTACAATATTCAAAATGTTCTAACATAATAACAACAAAATAATGGTCTAACTGATTTAATTCAATACAAATAAGCTTGATTTAAAAAAAATCGACAGATTGTTTATTTGACTATTCACCTGTTTAAGGTATAAAAAACACTTGAATAAAAAAATAGCCATAGCATACTATACAAACAAAACCTTAACAATCATCGAACAAGGTGTAGTAACTCTAGGCTTAAGTTTTACAAAAACTTGAAAAGTTCAACATCCCAAAAAATTATCCTTTTGATACTCAGTCATGGATTAGGAGTAAACATCCTCGTAATAACTCTATGAAATGTCCGCGTATCTAGATCAACATACTTCATATGAAGATTGGCACAATTTACAACCACCTATAATAAATATGAATAGTTAATACTAATTTTAAAAAATGAATGAAAAGAAGAAACATTTTAAAGACGAAGTACCTTATTGTGAGAACCCCATGTAGGCAACCTACATTTATTTATCCGCTGTTGATGCCTTACCATTGGCTCCCAATCCTATGAATAATTAAAAAAAGTTATCAAAAGATGATATAAAGGGGTCAAATGTGTTGTTTATAGGAAAAATAACACTACTTACTTTTTAGGAGGACTTTCGGATACACAATATTCGTTGTCGAAAGTGAACAATCATCAAAAAGAAGGGTAATGCGATTTTCACTTGTGCATTGAGATAACACTACATATAACTGGCCATGACTAAAAAACGGCGTGCACAAGTTAATTCCCACAAATTTTACGGATTGACCCTGTGATTTGTTGATGGTCATTGCATATGCCAGTCGAATTGGGAATTGGCGTCTCGTAATTTTTATGGGGATCTCCACCAATGTAGGAGATAGTGAGACTTTGAGAATGGATAATAAATTTCCACACTTATCACCAGTTAAGATTTGGCCCTCAATAACATGCTCTCTGCATTTTTTAATGACTAATCGGGTGCCATTGCAAAGACCATCATTTGGAAAAATGTTTCTCAAATGCATAATTGGAGAACCCACCTTTAACTCCAACTCAAAAAGGGGTAAACCAAAAGGACTGAGAGTATTCAAAAACTCATTTGGGTATTGGCTATGTACGTCTATACTGAACTCATCGTCAAACATTTTTTCGGCACTAAAATAAGTTTTTTTATCACCCGGGAAGATATTCAATGCCAAATTATTTATAGCAGTCACATCATCATTCCGTACTGAAAGAATTGTTCGTTCAATGAGGAAGGTTAGTGTAACAATACCGACCACATTCAGCAATGGATACACCTTTGTAATTAAATCATGTACATCATTACACTTTCGTATTGGGGAAGGACATGATATAATTTCAAGTGGATTGGACCCAATCTATAAAAATAAATAAATAAATCAAATGCATGTAGTAGGTTGAAAGAAAATTGTTCAAAAATAAAAAAGAGTAAATAATGATACCTGATCTAAGAAAGTAGATAATTGAATTGTCTCATGCTCCAATGGGTTTAGTCTCATGCTTAGATGTAAGGTCAAAACATGGATGTTCCTCCAAAGGAGAGATCGTCTTAATGAAGTGGAAATAATTTCTTCTCTAACTCCTATAGGGATAACTGGTAAGATTTGTCGAAAATCACCACCAAGAACTACTGTAATTCCCCCGAATGGCTTTTTAACATCACAATATCTTGTAGTGTTCTACCTATAGCCTTAACACAATGACTATGTTGCATAGGAACTTCTTCCCATATTATAAGCTTGGCTGATTTAAATAACTCTACGTGAATCGATTTCTTTGTAAATCCATAGTTTGAGTTTTCAAGAATGTCCAAAGGTATGCAAAATGTTGAGTGTGTAGTCCCACCACCAACCAATAATAAAAAAGCAATGCCAAAAGAAGCAACAATAATAACCGTATGACCCAAACTACAATAGAAGGTAGCAATTATATTGTACAAAAATGTCTTTCCCGTGCCAACACCCCCATTCAAAAAATATATAGTCCCCCTATTCTAAAAAATAGATGATCTTATCACTGAGTAAGCTATACGGTGTCCCTTATTAAGGCGATCAACATCTAATTGTGCGTTACCTTGCTCTGGTAACGATTGCAATAGATGATGCTCTGAGAGTAATCTATTACCACTGAAATAATAAAGCATCTATCATCCAATTCAAGATTTTGATTATCCTAGATTTTTTAATTAACCACCTATGTTCCAATTAGTCCTTTACATGCATAGGATTAATTCCTACTGTTTAATCACCAAATTTCAAACTAGAACCCATAAATCACATGAGATTTACTAGGATGAATCAAGAAGCATATTGAACGTTAAATTAAGAAAGAAAATTAAGTGTGGGGAATGCTAATCTTCCCCTTTATCTTATTTTAGTCCCAAATCCCCAGTTAGGCTTATTTCCCTAGTTTTGGACCCCCAAATGGACCCAAACCCTTAATTAGACTATCCCAAAAGATTTCCAACTTATGTACCCATACCCCACGACCATTTCTTATTGTTTAAAACACCTAAATGAGCCCATAAAACTTCTCAGAATCCATTCCAATTATTTACTATTCTATAATTATATCTATAATCGTGTCACACATCATATATTAATTTTTTACTACACATGTAATTATTTTCCCTTGTAATCATTCGCATAAAAAAGAAAACTCACATGATTATGACATAATAATAAATTACTCGTTCAGAATCAAAAATTGCAATTCACCGATTAAATTTAATTCCATAAAATTTATTTTATTCCAAAAAATATAGTTATATTTATTCAAGGAGGAGGAAGAGTACTTTGAGTGGTTACAGTTCGTTCCTGTTCCATCCTATGGGGTGGATGGGTTGAGGAGGAAGAGCTCTTAGGATGGCGTATTCTCAGTTAAGAAATATCATAATGTGTTAAAGGGATGTAGGAGTGCTTCTTTTCCATGGAATATTATATGGTAGAGTCATGCGCCTCCCAAGGTTAGCTTCTTTCTGTGGACCGCTGCCAGACAAGGCATATTGACTATTGAGGGATTACAGAGAATAAGGAGGAGTTTGGCCACTAGATTTTGGTAGTGTTGGAAAGAGGATGAGATATAGAATCACCTTCTCCTACACTATCAGGTGACTAGGGGTCTTTGTGAAGCCCTTATACTTTTGACTCACTTGAGTCTATACTGTATAAGTGCTCATCTAGTTTGGAAATTGTGACAAAATTGTGTCCATCCTAGAAACCAAAGAGCCTCACAGGTTGGTTTGCTTCTTCATCTCTCCATCGTCTAATGATCAAGAGACTATTACCAACACTCACACACTTAGAATTTAATTCATGCATGACATATTGCATTATAATGTGTGTACATGCGTTGAGTGTGTTTAAATCCCTAAGTTTGATTTTTAATAATTTTTTTGGGATTTTTAAACATTTTTTAAACATTGTTTTAATAATTAAAACTTGATTTAAAAGTTTTTGGGGTCAATCTCCAAATATTATTTGTTGTGTTTTATGGCCTAATGTTACCTTGGGTAGAATCCAACAGCGGCAGAGACTTCATGGTTTACTTTGTAATTACCGTGGATGCCCGTTTTATATCCCTTAACTGGCCAACATCTGTTGCCCTCTGATTGGTTGCAAGTGTGTTTCTTTACTGAGACATTAGACGCGTGTGTTATGAGCCCTTGGATCATTTCTTATCAATGGTCTGCATGTCGCCTTGGAGAATCCCAGTGTAACCTTTTAAGCCGATCAGCGCTCGTTTAACCACCGCCTTGTGTGAGCCATTGGATTCAAGTCAAATTATATTGACTCGATCTGAGCCCTTGGTTTAGAGCTGATATCTCGAACCTTCTCCACTCACTATAAAAAGGACCCTTCCGTCAGACTTCGAAGACTTTTTCCATTTGCATTCTTCTGAGAGAATAGAGAGAGAAGAGAAAAGAAAGAGAATAGAGAAGAGAGAGAAGAGAGAAACCAGAGAGAGAAGAGAAAGTTAGAAACCCTAACTTCGTCCAAATCCTCTTCAAACCTAACCCAAACACTTCTTCAAAACACCATAACCAAAAACACCATCCTGAGTGTTTTCTCGAGTGTTTGAGAGTTTGACTTGAGTTATTTTGGTTGCTGTAACCTTGTGTTCATGAGATCTTATTTCTAACTTAGACTTATACTCAGATCTAGTTTTTGATTCCATGGAAATCTTAGATCTGAAGTTATTCATGTTACATTACACTTAGTTTCATTCTATTTCTCATCTTGAGAAATATATTGTTGATTATTTTACCTAAAACGTTTTCTTACTTTGAAATCAACAATAAATGCTTTATGTTTCTTGTTCTTGTAAAACCAAACCTTTGACCTAGTTTGGAATCTCACTTGGAGGTTTTCAATCTCGAAAATCTTTTCAAAACTGAGATTGATTAAGATCTTGACTGATTTCGAAGCAAGATATCCGTGGATTCTGGGATAGATTAAAAGGTCAAAAAAGGTTCAAAGTTTTGTAAGAAATAAAGAAAGGAAAAGATCACACCATATAGTGTAACTGTAATTTGTTAGGACTGTTTGTACTTAATAAGTGTGCGTGTGTGCATGCATGTGTTAGAGAGCACCTCCACAAACACTTTCACCCTACAGCACGAAAAGTGTTGGTAATAAGATCCTGTGAACATAAGTCGACGTAAAGTGCTGGAACAAATAAGGAGTTGACAAACTGAGAGAACTACATCTACAATCAGAACTGTAGAAAAGTTATAAGGACGCCAGAGGGTACATTACTAAACTTATATAGGTCTGAGTTGTTTGCATGTTAGTTAAATAGCTTGTAACTCATAAATTTGTTTTAGTCAATTTTTCTTTTTACTCCGTAGAGGGAGTCGTGGATGTTTCCTCAATTGGTGAGGTTTTACCACGTAAAAAATTGTGAACAGAATCTTTCTACATCTTCTCACCTCATTCCTGGTTGTGCTGTGTTTAAAACTTGTTTAAACTATCTTTTAAACTTGTTGCTTAAATCTTGAATAGATTTCGTACATACTTTTCTTAAACACATCTTGTGTTCAAATTTTGATTTAAGAAAAGAGTTTCTTCAAAAAACAACTCGGAGTTACTTAAATAGTTTATTTTCATAAACGGCTTTAGTAACGACTTTTTCAATTAGTATCAGAGCTTGGTTAAACTGCTTTTAAAAGATCCTGTGTTTTTGAAATTGTTTTCTGAAAATCAAATATGGACGAGAAAAATGAAAGATTTGGTAACTTGACCAGACCTCCAACTTTGATGGAACCAATTTTGCTTACTGGAAAGTAAGGATGATTGCTTTCATTCAAGGAACTCTGGGAGATGATGTCTGGGACATTGTTGAAAATGGTTATACTTTTCCTACTAAACCAGCCAACGAAGGAAGTAATGAGAGGGCTAAGAAAGCTTTAAGTGAGTTCACTCAAGAAGATAAATAAGTTTCTCGAAATAATAACAAAGGAAAGAATGCCATATTTATGTCCATAAATGAACATGAGTTAAAAAGAATCTCATCTTGTACCACTTCTAAGGAAGCTTGGGACACCCTGGTCACTGCTCATGAAGGAGACACTAGAGTTAAGGCTGCCAAAACCCAAATGCTTATACAGCAATATAACTCCTTAATTATGTCAGAGACTGAATCATTTGATGACTTCTATATGAACCTGACTGATATTGTGACCAAACTGCATGCTAATGGGATAACCTATGATAGACAAGAAATTGTATCTAAAATTCTGAGGTCATCAAAAATTTTGATAACAAAAGATATACTATTGAGGAAATGTGTGATATTAATCTCACTCCTGAATTACTCAGTAGTAAGTTAAGAACTGTGGAAATGGAACTGGAATTTAAGAAACAATTGACACAATCACATAGGAAACAGACTAGTTCTAATCTAAGCTTCTCTTCTAAATTGATTAAGCCTGAGTTTAATACTTCCAATGATGAATCTGATGAGGACTGCGATATAGAGAGATTGGACAATCAGATTGCCTTAATGTCAAAAGAGTTCAAGAAAATCATTAAGTTTAGAAACAAAGTGGCAAATAAACAAGGCAAATCAAATTATCCAACTCCCTCTAGTCACAGACCTCATGAGAAAAATCATGACAAAAATCACAAGGACTCTCATATCAGACCTAATAGAGACCTTAAGAAGACTGAATGCTATATATGTGGTAAACTGGGACACATTGCTCAAGACTGTAGAGTTAACTTGAACACTCAAAACAAACATACTAGGGAGAATATTTGCAACACTTGGGATGATTCAAGTGACTCTGAAAATGAGGAACCTGAGTCATCAGATGTTTTTGATCCTTGTATGTCTTTCTTCGCAAAGATTATTTATAATGATGACATGCCTATGTTTGTTAATGAGGATGAACCGAATAATTCTGTGACTGATACTTCGAATATGGTTATTACTGGTCTAGATGCTTTGATTACTGAAAATATTGCATGTTCTACCTCGGGGTGTGTGAGTCAAAGGGAACGCGATAATGACGATGTAAATGGGTGTGTGAGTTCTAAGAATGAAGCCTCATGAGTCACTTCACACACTACACTTAGTGACTCGGACAATGATGACCTCCCAGACATTCACACACTTTACACTAAAACTCTCAAGAAAAGTGCTAGACTATAAAGAATTATGAAAGATCTTACCAAAAAGATGGAAGATCTAAGCCTGATGGTCAAACTGAATGCAGAAGAGTATACTACCCAATGCTTAACTCATGAAAGTGAAATTAAAGCTTTTGATGAAAAACTAAAAAATTTGACTGAAACTAATGAAATTCTGGAGAAAAAGTACAAAGGGACATTGTTAGAATTGGAACAAACCAAAGAAAAGACAACAACTGTTTTCCAAAAATTTACAAAATTTGAAAATAATTCTAACTGTTTTGATGAATTTGTTGCTGAATCTAAAATCAATTCTGATGATCGAACTGGTATAGGGTTTTGCCCCAATTTGAAGACACAAACAAAATCTTTTGAACCTACCAAATTTGTGTCAGGAGGGAAAAGACCTATTGAAACATGCCGAGACTTTCATTCACTAAAAACTGAGTTTGATTTAAAACATCAAAGCACTAAAATTGGGGAATCAAGTTGCTCTAAGCTTTAAACTTCACCTAAGGCTAAATACGTCTTCCCCTTTATCAGAAAGAGTGAACCTACATTCAAACCTGTACTACCTAGGAATAAAGTTCAGCCTCAAAACCTTTCAAAACCTTTGTTTAGAAACTTTCCTAAGGAGACCCCATTCTGAGCAATCTTTATTGCTTCTACTGTGACATATACGGACACTCTTTCAACGGTTGCTATGCTAGGAGACTGATTAAACCTATCTATAATCCTCATACCTACCAGAACATTAACTATTCTAGGAGGAGTCGAAACAATTATATACTTCCTAGACGGCCAGATAAAAACTCTAACTATAGAAAGAGAAAAACCAAACCTAAAAGAACATTTACTAGAAGGAATCCTAAGCACTTTTTTAAACCAACTGCTCAAGCCTTTCAAAAAATTCAAAATCATGCGCAAAATATTTTTCAGCAAAAATCTGATGCTCGCAAATTTTATCAATTGAGAGCTAATAAGTGCAAGATGAAAACTAGAGCAATTTGGGTTAGAAAAGATGATCTATTACCTCAGATGAAATGTAATATTATTGTTACTGCTTTAAAAGATGAACACACATCATCTGGTTGGTATTTAGATTCTGGATGTTCTAAGCACATGACTGGAGATGAATCTAAACTTTTAAACAAAACCAGATTTGCTGGTGGTAAAGTTATTTTTGGTGATGGATTTTCATCTCAGATCATAGGCAAAGGAACTCTCAAAGAAGAAGGACTTCCTGTTCTTGAAAATGTCCTCTTAGTTAAAGGTCTAAAGGCTAATTTACTTAGTATTTCGCAATTTTGTGACTCAGACCATACTGTTACCATTTCAAAGAACAATTGCAAAATTTTAAATGAAAAAGGTGAATGCATAATTACTGGTTTCAGAACTCCTGACAATTGTTATACTGTCAAGAACAGTTCTGAAATTTGTAATGTTTCCAGAATGGATGACAACGAGATATGGCATAACAGAATGGGTCACATAAATTACGAAAATCTCAGTAAATTGTCTACTCATGACATAGTTAGAGGAATTCTAAAAATTAAACCCATTCATAATATTGTCTGTGGTTCCTGTCAAGAAGGTAAAATTGTTAAGACACCTCATAAGAAAGTCAAAGATATCCTCACCTCTAATCCCTTAGAACTCATCCATATGGACCTAATGGGTCCCTCCCAAACTATTAGCCTTTGTGGACACAGTTATATCTTAGTTATGGTTGATGACTTCACCAGATTTACTTGGGTAGCCTTTTTCAAACAAAAGTCTGACACTTTTCAAACCTTCCTAAAAATTCTACTTAGGATTGAAAATGAAAAGGACACTCAAGTAAATAGAATCCGTAGTGATAGAGGTGGTGAATTCAAAGACACTGGTATTATAGAATACTGTGACTATAATGGTTACAAACACGAGTTCAGTGCTCCTAAGACTCCTCAACAAAATGGAATCGCCGAGAGAAAGAATCGTACCCTACAAGAGATGGCACGTGTCATGTTACATGCCAAGAATTTACCTAAATATTTTTGGGTAGAATCCATTCGTACTGCATGTCATATTATTAATGGGGTCTATCTTAGAAAGAATTCCAAACAAACCCCTTACGAACTTTGGTACAATAAAAAGCCTAACCTCAAGTATCTTAGAACCTTTGGTAGTACCTGCTATGTGTGCAAGGATAGGGAACACTTATCCAAATTTGAGAGAAGGGGAGATAAAGCCATATTTTTAGGATACTTGCCTAACAGTAGAGCTTATCGAGTGTATAATCTTCGCACTAAAACCTTGATGGAATCCATAAATGTGATTGTTAGTGACACTACTGTAGAAAGCAAGACTGGTGAATTAACTATAGAGGAAGAATCTTCAAATATCTTAGAAAATGACTCTTCTGAAGTAGATAATTCATTACCTATTGAGATACCTGAAGTACCTAACAGGGTTTCTAAAGATCATCCCATAAATAAGGTAGTTGGCAACCCTAGTGAGCCAGTGCGTACAAGATCCCAATTAAGAAATTATGCACATTATGCATGTTTTGTTTCCCTTGTGGAACCAAAGAATGTAAATGAGGCATTGAATGACTCTCACTGGATTTCTGCTAAGCAGGATGAACTTTTACAATTTGTCATTCATGATGTCTGGTATCTTGTTCCACGCCCTGATCACAAAAAGGTTTTTGGTACTCGTTGGATTTTCAAAAATAAAACTGATGAAAATGGGATAATAATTAGAAATAAAGCTAGATTAGTTGCTCAAGGATACTCCCAAATAGAAGGAATTGATTTTAACGAGACCTTTGCGCCTGTTAGTCATTTAGAATCAGTTCGTCTGCTTTATGCTGTAGCTTGTCACATGCATTTTACATTATACCAAATGGATGTCAAATCTGCGTTACTTAATGGAATACTGGCTGAGGAAACCTATGTAGAACAACCTAAAGGGTTCATTGGCCCTAAGCATCCAAATCACGTATTTCATCTGAAAAAGGCTTTATATGGCCTTAAACAAGCTCCTAGAGCTTGGTATGAGCGCCTTTCCAGTTTTCTTTTGCACAAAGGTTTCAATAGAGGTGGAAATGACCAAACTTTATTTGTCAAACATTTTGATAAACACATTATTATCGCTCAAGTCTATGTAGACGATATTATATTTGGATCAACTTCTACCTCATAAGTAAAATCCTTTTATGAAATTATGAGTAAGGAATTTCAGATGTCCCTTATGGGGGAGTTACAGTTCTTCCTAGGTCTCCAAGTCAAACAAAAACCAGAAGGATTATTTCTTTCGCAATCTAAGTACGCCTTAGAGATAGTTAAGAAATTTGGCCTCGAAAGTGCTAAAGATGGTAAAAGACGTATGAGTACTACGGTAAAATTGTCAAAAGATGAAAATGGAAAATCTGTAGATCCTACTCTATATCGTAGTATGATTGGAACTTTACTATATCTTATTGCCTCGCATCCTGATATCATGTATGCTGTGTGTGTTTGTGCTCGTTATCAAAACAACCCCAAAGAGAGCCATTTGAATTCTGTTAAACGTATAATTAAATATGTTAATGGCACTCTGAATCTAGGAATTTGGTATGCGAATGACACACCAAGCACCATTATTGGGTACACTGATGCTGACTGGGCTGGGTGTACTGATGATAGTAAAAGCACTTCAGGCGCATGTTATTATATTGGTAATAACTTGGTAGGATGGAGTAGTAAAAAACAAAACTGCACATCACTCTCGACCGCTGAATCTGAATACATAGCCGTTGGCAGCTGTTGTGCCCAATTATTGTGGCTTAAACAAATGCTAAGTGATTACGGTATTCAAGAAAACCAATTACATCTCTATTGTGATAACCAAAGTGCAATTAATATTTCTAAAAACCCTGTTCAACACTCGCGAACAAAGAATATAAAAATAAGACATCATTTTATTCGTGAATTGGTTGAATCCAAGGAATTACAAACAAATTATCTTCCTACTGATCTACAACTCGCAGATATGTTTACCAAACCTCTAGATTATAATAGATTCATTTCATTACGTAAATCTATTGGTATGGTTTGTGCTGAGTAATACCTTTGCTGTTCGTCCAAGTTTTTCCCTTTGTCCATTTGAGAAAAAATGGGGGAGAAATTTGAGTCTATTAATCTATTGCATATACTAAAACGCTTGATCTTAGTAATTCATTGCAGGTATTCTTTTTGTACAGTCATTCTCAAGTGTTGTAATAGGGTGTTAAATTATAAATAGTTGATTGTACTTTTTGATTTCTAGGATTTGGTAGATAGAAGTTTGATAGAACTAAGTTTTTCTTTATTTTTGTTGCCCTACGAGTCCTAGTTGACTCAAAGGAGATTTTGTCTCATATTTCCAAAGGGGGAGATTGAAGCCCTTATACTTTTGACTCACTTGAGTCTATACTGTATAAGTGCTCATCTAGTTTGGAAATTGTGACAAAATTGTGTCCATCCTAGATACCAAAGATCCTCAAAGATTGGTTTGCTTCTTCATCTCTCCATCTTGTAATGATCAATAGACTATTACCAACACTCACACACTTAGAATTTAATTCATGTATGACATATTGCATTATAATGTGTGTACATGTGTTGAGTGTGTTTAAATCCCTAAGTTTAATTTTTAATAATTTTTTTGGGATTTTTAAACATTTTTTAAGCATGGTTTTAATAATTAAAACTTGATTTAAAAGTTTTTGGGGTCAATCTCCAAATATTATTTGTTGTGTTTTATGGCCTAATGTTACCTTGGGTAGAATCCAAAAGCGGCAGAGACTTCAGGGTTTTCTTTGTAATTACTTTGGACGCGCGTTTTATATCCCTTAACTGGCCAACACCTATTGCCCTCTGATTGGTTGCAAGTGTGTTTCTTTACTAAGACAATAGACGTGCGTGTTATCAGCCCTTGGATTATTTCTTATCAATGGCCTGCATGTCGCCTTGGAGAATCCCAGTGTAACCTTTTAAGACAATCAACGCTCGTTTAACCACCGCCTTGTGTGAGCCATTGGATTCAAGTCAAATTATATTGACTCGATCTCAGCCCTTGGTTTAGAGCTGATATCTTGAACCTTCTCCACTCAATATAAAAAGGACCCTTTCCTCAGACTTCGAAGACTTTTGCCATTTGCAATCTTCTGAGAGAATAGATAGAGAAGAGAGAAACCAGAGAGAGAAGAGAAAGTTAGAAACCCTAACTTCGTCCAAATCCTCTTCAAATCTAACCCAAACACTTCTTCAAAACACCATAACCAAAAACACCATCCTGAGTGTTTTCTCGAGTGTTTGAGAGTTTGACTTGAGTTATTTTGGTTGCTGTAACCCTGTGTTCGTGAGATCTTGTTTCCAACTTAAACTTCTACTCAGATCTAGTTTCTGATTCCATAGAAATCTTAGATCTGAAGTTATTCATGTTACATTACACTTTGTTTCATTTTATTTCTCATCTTGAGAAATATATTGTTGATTATTTTACCTAAAACGTTTTCTTACTTTGAAATCAACAATCAATGCTTTCTGTTTCTTGTTCTTGTAAAACTAAACCTTTGACCTAGTTTGGAATCTCACTTGGAGGTTTTCAATCTCGAAAATCTTTTCAAAACTGAGATTGATTAAGATCTTGACTGATTTCAAAGCAAGATATCCGTGGATTCTGGGATAGATTAAAAGGTCAAAAAAGGTTCAAAGTTTTGCAAGAAAGAAAGAAAAGAAAAGATCACAGCATATAGTGTAACTGTAATTTGTTAGGACTGTTTGTACTTAATAAGTGTGCGTGTGTGCATGCATGTGTTAGAGAGCACCTCCACAAACACTTTCACCCTACAACACGAAAAGTGTTGGTAATAAGATCCTATGAACATAAGTCGACGTAAAGTGCTGGAACAAATAAGGAGTTGACAAACTGAGAGAACAACATCTACAATCAGAACTGCAGAAAAGTTATAAGGACGCCAGAGGGTACATTCCTAAACTTATATAGGTCTGAGTTGTTTGCATGTTAGTTAAATAGCTTGTAACTCATAAATTTGTTTTAGTGAATTTTTGTTTTTACTCCGTAGAGGGAGTCGTGGATGTTTCCTCAATTGGTGAGGTTTTACCACGTAAAAAATTGTGAACAGAATCTTTCTACATCCTCTCACCTCATTCTTGGTTGTGCTGTGTTTAAAACTTGTTTAAACTATCTTTTAAACTTGTTGCTTAAATCTTGAATAGATCTCGTACATACTTTTGTTAAACACATCTTCTGTTCAAATTTTGATTTAAGAAAAGAGTTTCTTCAAAAAACAACTCGGAGTTACTTAAATAGTTTATTTTCATAAACGGCTTTAGTAACGACTTTTTCACTTTGTGATTTTATTTTCTCTTTATGCCAAATGTTTTGGGTTATGCCTCGTATGGTGTATAAATTGATGACAACATGGAGGAGGCCTAGGGGTTATATTGGCCCGATGGTGGTGTGGAAGATGTCCCCTCTTTGTGTCTTTTGGACTGTCTACCAGGAGAGGAATTGAAGATGCTTCGAGGGGGTCGAACTTGATCCCTCTCGAATTCGATAGTGTTTTCTAATTCTTTTTCTTACTTGGCATATGAAAAGGGACGATTTGTCATTGTGCCTCTTTCTTTAGTTTTTGGAGGCATTTCAGGTGCTACGCTAGTCTCTTATGGGTTCTAACCCATTGCTTTATGTTTTGTATACTTCCTATATTCGGGATTTCATCCTCTTAGGCGTATATATATATATATATATATATATATATATATGTGTGTGTGTGTGTGTGTGTGTGTGTGTGTGTGTGTGTGTGTGTGTGTGTGTGTGTGTGTGTATTAGCTTTGTCCAAAAACGTGGACAAAAGGGATGATACATTCATGGTCTTCCCGCGCACCTATATTTATCCACTTATATGGACTTCCACATGTAATCCTTTATTCCAAACCTTGATTGACATATGCAAAAAAATAATATAAAGAATATTTAGTTCATCATAAAGTTACCACCAAGACCTGTTATGTTGATTGACATCAATGGCTCATCTAATTTTGAAATATATTTAATGAGCCAGCTCATTGAAATATATCCCAGGTCTATCTATGAAATTGCTTAAAAAAAATTATTATTGATGGAATTGTTTTTTTCGACTCGACAATAATGCAAGATATTTTTTTAACCTAACACGAACATAGTCTAAAAAATACGATATGAAATGAAATCATATATTATTCTATAACAAGAACAAGATTCAATTAAAATTAGATCGTATATGAAATCTTTTTCTTTACCTAACATGAAAACGAACATGATGCAAATAAATACCAATGCAACTTGAAATCAATTTTTTTCCTAACACGTATAGTTATTTTGCATAACATCTGGTGGAAAATATGAGTCTCCTTTTTCTATTTCTTTTAATTATCTTCACACACACATATATATACACACACACATATATATACACACACACAAAATATATATTCCATAACTTTATTAATATTATTATTAATTCCAATGGCACACGTTCCAGAAAATCATTAACGTTTCGGAACATTATTTGTTTTTTACTAAATGTTCCAATAAATAACAAAATATATTTTTGATGTTTTCAAATTAATTCATAATAAAACTATTAACGTATTACTATAATATTAACATTGTTATTAATATCAACGATTTACTAATTGTTAATGTTCCATAAAATTACTAATTAACATTCCATTAATATTAACATTGAAGAAATAATAACAAAATGGGGTATTTCGACTTTATCATCCATTTAATTTTCATAATTAGATTTTATCCACTATTTTTTTACACCTTGCTAGCCAAGCTGTTATATTTGCTAGAAAAGTCCAAACTATCCCCATTATACATTATTTAAAGTTCAACTCACTTGTTATTTTCATTATTTACCTAAGACACTTTATTAATTTAATATATTAATTAAACTGGGTATTTATTAAAATATTTTTAAAAAATAAAAAGTTTATTGAAATAAAAAAAACACTTTTTCTTGCTTTTTAATACATGAAAAAACGGTTTGCTCTTCTTGATTTACATAAGAAACTTTTAAACTAATAATAATTTTGGGAATTTTGTTTTGTCAGAACGAGCATGATGCGGATGTTCAATTTTATCCTATTAATATATTGTTAATTAGTGATATATTCTATTTTGTGAATGATAAAAAACTTGGGTAAAGTCCCGATCGCAAGTCTTTTAGAAGCCACCGTAGGTTGCGGTGGGTGGTCGCTGGGAGAATTTTTTTTTTCTTCTGCTTGACCCAGCAAATAACTTTTCTTCAATAACTCTTCACCCGCATATCTCTTCTTAAAAAGTGACCATTATCTTCAAGTAGTCTTCTCAAGGAAGATATTTATGCCAGGGTGTCATTTGATCTCACATTACTAATTATTTTATTTTTGCATGTCTCATAGTTATGCTTGTTGCATAATTTGTGTGTTAATTAATTTATTAATTAGGACACACATTTTTATGGACAACATGGTTTATTATTTTGAGACTGCTCTAGATCACAATTTTCTTAAAATTTTAGATTTATTTATTCTATTATTAATTAGTTTTAATCGCGTAATTAACTTAAAGGTGTAAATGTAATTGTGATCTCCAAGCTTTGTTTGAATTTAAAAATGAATTTATTTTTTAAAAGTTAAAATAGTGAGAACAAAAAATTTAATTTATACAAGTAAATTAAAAACTACTAACGATTTAATTTAGTCTTTTAAAATTGATTAAATTATATTTTCAAAAACCTTGAAGATTTTAAATATTAAGTAAGAGAGGGGGTTGAACATAAACCTCCCTGCCTCCATTAGGGTTTTTAAGAATGTGATGTTATTGAATCCTCACATCATCTTGTTTTCTCCCCTGAGAGATGGAAATAAATCACGACATCTGATATGCATTAAACACACAAGTGATAATTCCGAGAATTTTATTATTAGTGAACTCGATCTCCTTAAAGGGAAAGTCCTTTACGAGCATGTTGTAACTCAAGGAATTAACTAATGGTGTATAGTGTAACACCGTATATTTTTAATGATTTTTAAATGTGGGATTAATTAAATTAAATATGAGGAATTGATAATTGATTCAGATTAAAATAAATATAAACTAGCTAGAAAAAGAGTTAGTATTTATTGATATGAAATATATTGAATATTACTTAGTGAATAAAGTAATATGTGATTATGAATATATTAAAATTGTCGTGAGTGAAAAATACGATAGTTACAGTAAATTAGTTGGGATGTGCGTGTCAGTCGTGTCAGGACTCAATTTATAAAATAAAAATTATTTTTATTTTTAAACCATCTATATGGTCATTTTGAGTGAACCAAAGTGTCCGTAAGGGTCGAGATAGTCCGAAAAGTCTACCCGAAGGTTTAGTTTGGGTCCTGGGGTACTTTTAGGCCAAACCAGCTCCCAGGGGGGGTATGTTAGTCATTTGTATTTTTCGGGAAATATGACCTATGAAATTAAGAGGTTTATATCATCTGGGAATAGGTGTCTTTGAGGGTTACAATTCATAGAGTTGCAGAGAGGCCATAAGAGGGAGAAGATATGAGGTTCCAAAGGCTAGAACCACCAATTCATACTCTAATTACACCACCAACACCACCACCGCGTAGATCGGGGGAAGAGGAACACCACCATACCCATCATCTTCAATGGATCAGGCCTACTGTAAAATTCAAGTGTTTAAACTTGCAAATTTATAGACATATAGGATGTACATGTTAGAGGAGGTTGAATTATCTATGAAATTCATGTGTTTTGGATGAATTTGTAAGACATAAATCATAATCTTGGGTGAAATTGATATAGGACAGTTTTCTCATGCATGTAGTATAAAACCCATGAATTTACATTTAATCTTGGTGAAGAAATCTGGACTCTTTAATGAGGTTTTAAAGAAATAGGAAATTCTAGGGTTTTTAAGATTTTATTAGATTAAATCTGATTTGGGATTGTTTTATAAGAGATTAATTATTATCCTACTTCAAAAATCATTAATACATGTTACTACAATGTTATAGACCTTTTATTGTGAGTTTAGGATAGAGTAATGATGGTTTGGAGGTGTAAAAACGGATAAAAACCATAACAGACAAAGGTAGAAGACAATACCTGTAGGGGCGAATCGGTTCGATTCCTAGTCGAATCAATTCGGCAAGGTGAATTTATTCGGACCAGGGCTGAATCGATTAGGCGTCTCAGATTTTGGCCACTTTTCTCTTATTCTGTTTAGAATCTTTGGGAAACGTTCGAGATTCACTTATTCGATTAATTTTAAATATAATGGGGATTATATTGAAGTACCAGTAGGCCTAGGTTAGGTTTTAGGCTTGTCCCTATGAGGGGAATTTAAGGGCTAAGTTAATTAGGCGTAATCGAGAGAAAAATCAAAATTGTAAAATAATTTGAGTCTCGGGAATTTTGGAAAAATTATGACTTAGACTAGTAAAATATGAGCGAGTTACCTACTGATATTATGTATAGAATAATGGACAACCTCCGAGTGATGAGAGATGCTCGGGAATGTATGATAAGAAGTATAATTTAAATTTACTAATATGTGGGATATTCGGGATATAAATATACTACGTATGGGACATGTGATATTATATGTGCATATAAAAATACCAAGGATATGAAATATAGGTGGCGTGAATACCTACTGCATGATTTCGTATATGTTTGACATACCTACGCTGCTTGCTATCACGGGAGGTTTATTTGGCAACGGGGTCTGTCTTATCCTGATGAACCCACTGTGGCAATTTTAGGCTTAAACCTCAGAACATAAAACTTTGGTTGGATCACTATTTGTGAGAACAATGGTGTGCAAGATCATTTGGGGTGCGTAGGTATATGCGTAGCGCCAAAGGCCTAGGACTATGTTTGTCTCCACTTGTGTGTGATTTGTATTTGTGGTTCG
Organism: Sambucus nigra; assembly: GCA_949130495.1. Taxonomy (NCBI): domain Eukaryota; kingdom Viridiplantae; phylum Streptophyta; class Magnoliopsida; order Dipsacales; family Adoxaceae; genus Sambucus; species Sambucus nigra. The sequence continues at coordinate 2,828,143 of CASBWL010000025.1, forward strand.
AGTGTGATCCCAAATCGATTGTCTTTATTTAGTACAAGAGGTACCAGGACTCGATAGCAGAGTATGCATGCACCGCAACTGAGCCTAGGGGTGCCGTATTAGTATATATATAATAGTGTGATGAATATATATATATATACTTTTAATTTATTCTACTTTGTAGACTTAGTAGATAAGAAAGATAGTGAAATCTAAAATAACCTAAGTATATGGACACTTAACTTTTAATTGTGGAACTCCTCACTTGAGTAAAAGATATGGAAATAATTTAATAATATATTGTGTGGGAAATACGGATGGCGCAATGAGTTAATAATTTAGAAGACAAATGAACTAGTTAGGCGGGATATTCTTAAATAGAACGGTTTAGCACTATGTTTGCGTGCACAATAGTTGAGAGTTGAGAATCTCAAGTGAGAGCTCGAAAAGCTAACATGTATATGATATATGCTTTACAGCATTTTAAATACTTGCTAAAATGTTTTAAATTATTTTTTACTCGGGCTCTGACCCATTTCTTCCAAATATGTTTTTCTTTGTGCAAATTCATTTTAGGTGTCCAGCTATAGGGATGTCAGACATAGGATTTTAGATCATTTGATGTGCTGTAGAAACGGTTGAAGCTACATGCCTTCCATATTAGATGCCTCCACTCCTATCCATTTCTTTTCCTTATGCAGTTATTTCAGTCAAGGAATGTTGCCCACTCTAGACATTATTTATGGCAGAGATGTTGCAATTCATTTATTTCTAGTGGATAGGACATGGTTTTATTTGGATGATTATATTTGGGACTTCTGACTGGAGTGTTTATTCCAGTTATTTTCATTTATTTAGATACTTTGATATTTCCTTATGTTGGTTTTATTTGGATGGTGAATGTGGTTTAGAGTTTTTATATTCTTGCTTGTTACTAAAGATTAAAATTTTGACATCGGCTTAATTAACTAATAGTTGATTAGTAATTAAAAAGTTTTAGACAATGATGCTAAGAATTAACCAACTAAGAAACCTATTTTAATTTAATAAAGGATTAATCACCCGATATTTAATTGGACGGGGTGTCACATATACTTAACATAATGAATGAAATATGACTTCATAAAGGAAGAAAGATACTTGACATGATTTTATTTTTATTAAGTTGTATAAGTTAACTCTCACAAGTTTATTTTGAAATTGATTTCATTTTCAAAATTTATGATTCACATATTTAAAAATGGCCTAAAAATTCAACCAACTCGCTTCAATCTTAAAGGATAACAAACTTGCATCCATGGACTATATAAGCTGGAAAAATAAGACATTGTCCCAGTTGTTAAGGACTATAGGTTTGTTTTGACTGAAACTTGTCATACCAAGCCTAATGACGGGCACCTAAAAAGGATGCCTAAACTTATCAGAGGTGGTAAAAGGCTGATCACATGGATCCTTGTAACATATTGGCCTCCATCAACAATGATTTTTAACACTAGGATCAGCAGATGTAAAGCACTTATGACATGATTTTTAACCTCGCGGACAAGTTCGAGTATCATAATTTTACTGTGAGGCTAGATGCTATGGAAAAGTTGGTTAACACCAATATGTAAGATGGTATTGCTATACACAAGCATATTCTGAATAAGATATCCACCTTCAGGGAACTGGAGGTTCTTGGATCCAAAATCGATTGGGAAACCCTGGTTGAAATTATTCTCCAATAACTACTGGAGTTTTTTTAACAACTTTGCCTAAACTATTCTATGAACAAGGTTCATAACCCTATGGCGCAACAGGTTAAAGAACTCTAAGATGTAGATAATACCACCAAGTATTAAGGGTGTGGTTTTGGTTGCTGAGAAATGCCCATCTTCTTCTATTCGCGAAGTAAGAAGAAGAAGGAAAAGTCTTGAAAAAAATCCATGGTTGGTAAGACTACCTTTAAACCTCACGTAGTAGGTAAAATGTTAAAAGGAAATTGTCATGTCCATAAATGGTATGGATATAGTAGGAAGCATTGTCCGATATTTTTATCAAGGAAGAATGAAAATGATAATTTCTACTTTGTCATTGAGATATGTTTTATAGTACAATCTATTGGTACCTGGTGTGTAGATTCGGAAGACACTAATCATATTTGCAATTCCTTGCAGGGGCTCCATGTAGCCAGGGAGTTTAGTGATGGAGAAATATTTTTCTTCATTAGAGATAATAGCAAACTAGCAACAGTTGTAATACCCCATATTTCTGCGTATGTTTAATTTAATTAATTTCAAAATTAATTAGGATAATACATTTTATTTAAATTGCGCGAGTAAAGTAATTTAATATGATTTATTTAATAAATGTGATAATTAAATATTAATCGATAGATAGATACTAATTAATATTTTGATGAAATTTACTTAGTGTGAATAGTAAATAATAAATTATTATTATTATATGACATAGCGAGTGATATGTGCGTATTTTTATTTATCTCACTGGGAGTTGAGTGTAGACTATTTTGAGGTGAGAAATGAGAAACATATTTTTCATTACTGGTATGATAATTTAGAGGTCACGTATGACTCCGATAGGATCAAAATAGTCGGAATAGTGTACTCAGGAGTTTGGATTGGGTCCCGGGTCGATTTTGGACCAAACCGGCACCTATTAAGGGCATTTTGGTCATTTTAAAAATAGAGGGTAAAGTACCTATGAAAATTAAAGCCTATATCTGATGGTTAGGATTGGGGTTTAGGGTTCATAACTCATAGAGCATGGAGAGGCCATTAGAGAGAAGAGAGAAACCATTCCTAAAAAGCTTAAGGAGAATTCTTGATGTTTGGAAGGTATTCTTGCACCCTAAGCACCTAAGGAGTGAAGATTCGTGGAGGAGACATATAGATTCATCACCTTCTTCATGAAATTAGATTCTGCAGTAATCAATGCAAGTTGTTTATTGCAAATTAAATTAAAGTTATAATACACATGTGTAGGGATTGATAAATAATTTGATTATGAATGAATTCTTGGGAGAAACAGTGAATTTAATGCATGTTGGGATAGGATTTCATGTAGATGAAATTATACCTATAGAGGAAACTGAATTCAGATGTTATTGCACATGTTTTTACGGATTTAAATCTGGGTTTATGGCTAAACTTATGGGAAGAACTCCAAACTAGGGTTTTTCATGATAAAAGTTTTTAACCCATTCTTAACTAAATTTCACAAAGATTTGATGTGTTAGTAATGTTAGAAATCATCCTGTTTTGGGTGATTGGTTGTGAATTTGGTAGGCTATCATGAGAGTCTGAGGTATGTTAATGGAGGCAGATGCATGAAGAAGATGAATTAGGTCTGTCACTGCTTCGTTGATCGATCGACCCTTGAATCTCGATTGATCGACTGATTGCTCGATCGACCAAAGATGATTTCGAGTTTTTTTGCTTGTTTAAATTCTTGTGTTGACCAACAAGGGAGGGGAACCCTAGGAATGATATTATACTTATTTGGGGACTGAATAAGGACTAGTAGGTATATTGTTACGGTCCATTAAGGCCATTGGGTGTAGGACTTAGAAAATGGACCGACGAGGATAGACCGATGGAGTCGTATATTGGGGGGAAAATGGGGAATTGAGTTATGAGAAGATTTAACATCAATTCAAGATGTACACCAGTAGGTTAGAGATAATAACTACTGAAACTATATATAAGGGGTAACTAGGGACTTTTAGAATTATGTGAAGGCTTAAATATAAAACAATAGCGAAAGAAATCGTAAAATAAAAGGTACGGTGAGTATTAGAGAGATATATACTGCGTACCAATGTGAATTATTAGGTTGTGTGAATACCTACTATATTAAATACTTAAGCGGTTTGAATGTCTAGAGTATACTGATTATATTGGGGTCCATGGATATCTGAACCAATATATGTGCATGTATAATATTTACATTGGGGTTGACGGCAATTCGGACCAATGTAAACCCATAGGTGGCGTGAATACCTACTATACTAACTACTTAGGCGGTGTGAATGCCTAAGGCATACCAACTCTATTGGGTTCGATGGTTGTCCGAACCAATATACAAATAACATTTATATTGGGATAGATGGCTATCCGGACCAATGCAAATGATAGGATTAATTGGGGTCGATGGCAAAGTCCGAACCAGTAAGTCCTTAATATGTGATAATAGAAATTTATTGCAGAAAATACAATTATAGTATATATATTATGTGTGAAATATATATTCATGTAAATAATCTATTTAAGTGGAGTAGTAGACGATAATATGGCACAATCACATTTCAAAGTAAATTAAGTAGTGAGACATAATGATAAATATGGAAAGCTGACCTCTGTGGAAATGGTACTTAGTAAATAATTAACATATGAGAGATGTTAATAAAAAGGGGTCTACTGTATGGGCGGTACAGGAACTTAGATGTATAGATAAGTTCAGTGAGATACTTTAGTCTGGTTAACTTTGGTAGGATACCTTGGTGGGCTATGTTTAGAATGTTAGGCGTGCACTATAGACGAGGGGTGAGGAAACTAAAGAGAGAGTGTACGTGGTCCTAACATGTGTAATAAAAAATCGATTTTTATTGAGATAAACTTCTTGCTAAATATTTTCAAAATGTTTTGTGTACTAACACTTGCTATACAAAATTTAAAAACATTTTAGGCGTCCATCCACAGGGGCGCCAGACGTGACTTCTTTTCAGGGACTCGGAGCTATAGTACTGTTGATGCTGATAGGACTTATTTTCTAAACGTTTCCCTCATTCTAATCTAGTGTAGGATTTCATTTCTCTATTTCATTTACGGACATGTTGTCCAATGACAGTCTTCAGTTATTTAGATTCGTGTTATCATGGAGTAGTTGCTTTAAATTTTGGCCGACTGTTAATTCGGCAAACCACGGTTTCATTTATATATATTTCGTGATGGTTGAATTCTATATTATTGTGATTGGTTACTTTAGTTCAGTATGGTTCTTTTATTGTTGTTAAGAAAGATAAAATTTGGCACCAGTCTAATTTCACTTAGGTGGTTAGTAATTTTAAAAAAATTCCACAGTGATGCTAAGAATGAACCACGTGAGAAACCTGTTTCAATTTTAATAAAGACCTTATCAATCGATGTTTAAATTAGACGGGGCGTCACAACAATAGTAGTAGAAAATTTAGTTTTAAATTTTAGTGAATGCAACAACTTAATATTTGTAGATTAATTTTTTTATCTTCCTATCATTAAAAGAAATTAATAGTTTTTAATGGATATCTGGTGTATTTTAATGATGGTGTTTTTATAAAAAAATGTTTAATCTCTTATCTATTCTGGTACATTAGAAAATGATCTTTACATTATATGGCATCTCTCACCATTACTACTTAATATTGAAATGAATAACTTAAATAGAAATAACCTAGAGATAAAAGAACCTTCTAAGTTGAACTAAACATATCTTTGGCACTTATGCTTAGGTCGTATTAATTTAAATAGAATTCAAAGACTGTTTTCAAATGGAAAATTGAATTCATCGGAATTTAATGAACTTCTACTCCGTGAAAACTTCTTAAAAGGGTAAAATTAGCAAGATGCCTTTCACAACAAATGTATATACAACCAAAGATGTGTTAGAACAAGTTCCTTTTGATTTGTGTGGCCCAGTGACTATTCGTCCAAGGGATATATATCCAATGATATAAAATCCCATAATGTGGAAAACTAAGGTTTCAAGGTTGGACAACATGGACCTCTACAAAGCATGGCCAATTTAAGCCAAAGGCTCTGATACTAATTTTTGGGGATTGATACAGGTGGAATAAATTTTTCAGCCCTTGATTCTTTGATTAATCCTACGATAAAAACTGCAAAAATAAAAACTAGGTTTAAAAAATTAACCTAGGGTTTTGAATACTATACCTTTTCCATTCCGATTCCAATTTGATATGGAGACATGTGTTTGGAGAATATGCAGGGATGTCTTTTTTTGGTGCTGCAAAAGTTTTCTTGAATTCTTTGAAATTCATAGATCTTCTACTTTATGATCCTCCGAAATAGGTATCTGGGAACCTTTATAAAAGAAAGATATTTCTCTTAATTGAGATACACACCAATCTCTCATGACCTCTTTGAAAAATGAGAATAGTATTTTACCTCCCCATTCTGAAACCCTAATATTGAATTATGTAACTTAAATCAATATGTATTAGTATAAGTGGCGGGGTTGGGCGAAACTGAATTTGTTGAGAATCTGGGCTTATATACTCGGGTATATGGACTATACTAGGGAGCCAAGATAAATAATTATATTTTCTTCCAAATAAATAGTTCAAGATCCCAAACTATAAATCCCGTAATTTATTTCCTTTTGTTATTTAATCATAATTAATTCCACCAAATAATTATGATTGCACTCCAATTTTATTATCTTAAAAATCATGTAGATATAATGATGTCGTATTTGTAATTTTGATTATGGTACCTTTAAGCTTACGATGCCCGTTTGGTAAAATCAATTTTTCGCTAATTGATTTTAACAAACATCTAATCAATTTCTTGATTCTCAGGCTTAACTTATTTTGCCATACCACCGGATTATGAAATAATCCACTGATCAGGTTTAACTACAATAAACAATCTTATAAGTCTATCAAAGGGGTATCATAATCCTGGATATCTCTTAGATTTGGATTCCTCTTAGTTATGATCACAAACCTACTCACACAATGACACCCAATCTGCCGAGATTGTGATTTAATTAAATTCAATTTTTCCCATGGCACCCAAAGCGACCATGATGCAAGAATTCCAATCATGACAATTCTCATGATTAACAATCTTGATAGGAACGTAGTTTTGTTGATTCCAAGAAATGAATCCCATTATTAGGGGGAGAATGTAATACCCTGTAATTTCTAGAATAAATAATAAAATGATATTTTTGATATAAAATAAAAATTTGTAGAAATTGGAATAAATCAATATATTTAATTTATTAATTGTGAATATGTAATTCGTTTTTATATCATAATTATGTGTGGTTGATTTTGTATGTTAATGTTTATACAAATTGCATGTATCGTAGAAAATGCATAAATGACGTGTAACACAATTAAAAATATATAATGTTGGGATAAATAATTATGACGTATTTTGGGGAGTATACACGCTTGTTTTGGTGTTTTGAACCTTTAGGAATGGTCCTGGGGCATAGATACATAAGTTGGGAAACTTTTGGTCTATTTTGGTTATGACTTCGGGCCCATTTGGAGGACCAAATTTTGGGATCTTAAGCCAACTCGGAATTTGGGGATTTATCACTTTAATTAAGAAGTTAATTAACTTCCAGGAGGCTAATTCTTAGAACCCTAGCCACATCACACATAGGGAGAGAGAGACAGAGGAAGAAGCCATATAAAAAAAAATCATAGGAATTCAAACGATATTTTTCAAGAAATTCAAAGGAGATTTCATCCCCCATATACCCAGGCAAGAATTTTCTTGCTCAATTTAATTTTCAATTTGCTTCTTGATGCATTATAATGACCCTACGTGATTTTTGGGTTTTTGGTTTGGATTTTGGTGAATAAATGTTAGGAATTAAACTCATGCACGTGGAGGATTAATTGAAACATGGGTTATAACCCAAAATCTAGGAATTGATTCTTGAAATTTGATGGTATTGAGATGAAATTTGGGAAATCTTGGAAGTCATATTTATGGGGCTTAATACATGTTTATGATCTATATATTTGTGACTATAATTACATGTTTATGCCCCATAATCTGATCTGCACTTAGTAGTTCTTGTAGAATAAATCTGGGATTAAAGATCTTAAATCCTCTTACGATTCTGGGAAATTTGGGGCATAAATTGATATGGTAATTTGGATTAAATAGTTATAAGATTTATAACTAATTTTTAAGTACCCATTTATGTGTTTATGTAAATGGAATCACCATTGGATTGAAACATGGGAACAAAAGAAAAGAGTTCATATAAAGAAACTGAAAAATCTGGGAAGCAGTGGCATTTTGAGTCGATTCCACCTTAGTCCAAATCAATTCGACAGGGCGAATCACTTCGGCCAAGAAATCGAATCAATTAGGTCCTGCTAATAGGGCGTGTTTGGGTAAGCATTTAATGTTGTATATTTTTTGAACCTCGTACGAGTTGGTGGGACGATGTTTGGGGCAATGAGGATTTTATTAAAAATGTAAATGTGACCCATATATTGACTAAAATATTATATTTAACTAGATGTTTAAATAATTGTGAAGGAAGTTGGAATTGATAATTAACTAGATGGTCAATTATTAATTGATGAATAATTGTGGGTAACATGTGGGACATTTGGGTAATTATAGAGTAATTAATTATGCATATTATATGGGAATAACAATATGTACTTATGTTTATCTTTGCAGACATACCGATGTTCATGGACGGTCCTATCGACTTGTGGAGAGACACTTACAAATGGTCGAGTGCACACCAGTGTAGAAGCAGATGTAAGCTTCATTTCGATTAGCAGGAACTGTCGACAGATTGAGTATTATGAGTTTTAGGAGAGGTTTGAAGGGAAGTACTTTACCCTGGCCATGCAGTCTGAGATGAGGAGAAAGTTTATGGATCTTAAGCAGGGGCGTACCGTGTTCGAGTATGAAGAGGAGTTTACCGCCCTTTTGTACTTCACAAAGGAGGATGTTAGCACTGCGTAGAGAAGGATGAACAGGTTCATAACGGGATCAACCTATCCCATTTGTAAAGTTCTTATGAGGAATCTATCCTTCACAATGTATAATCACTTGGTGAATGTGGCACTCCTATATTACCAAGATCACAGGGAATTCCAGAGGAACAAGGGTGAGAAACGCCACAAAACAGAGTCATCGAAATAGCTAGGCAAGGTGAGTGGGAGGAGAGAGTCCCGGACCCAGAAACTCAAGAGCAGCTCATCCGTCAATCAGAATAAGAAGTTATGGAGTATAGATGACCAATATAGATAGGGCTAACAGGTTCAAGGGAAGTCGGGATAGGTCTAGAAGTACAGAGGCACCAGGGCCAAGGACAACGGGGTAGACGCCAGCAGGGACGGAAAATAGAGCGGTGCCTGTTTCACATGAATTGTTTCACTTGTGGGGAGAAGGGTCATACATCGAAGCGATGTCCTCGGGGTAACCATATAGATCAAGAGCAGGGAGGTCATAGGGAATGACAGACGCAATAGGGACATCTCCCACCATTTCCAGCTCCGAAAGTTGTTTCACCACTCGCTTGATCTCCCGTCGCCCCACCTTAGGGACAACAATCGCTTCAATATGGAAGGGTTTACCATATTGCACCCGCAGAGGGTCCAGCGATAGCACATGAAGGTCAATGTATATTTCCCATCTTTGGTCGTGTAGGTTGCATTTTATTGGACACGGGTCCATCTCACTATTTTGTTTGCACGAGAGACTAGGATGACAGATTATGCTTCCGATATTGTACTACACATAGATTCAGTGGTGGGTAAAGGGGCGCCCACACGCTCAGTGTTTCGGGGTATTTGGATTAAGATAGGATGCCTCGCCTATCTAACAGACTGATTAGTACTTGATATGCACGATTACAACATCATTTTGGGGATAAATTGGCTAGCTACGTACATAGTATCTGTGTATTGTTATAGGAGGTTCATCGCCCTATCCATTTCGGGGTAGGAGACGTACCTAGTTACGATGCCGCACCCTGGGGGTGGGTCGAGCACGCATTTATACTATATCGAGGAGAATACTTCTTCGGAGGTTGTCATGATGCTAGGTTCCATCCCAGTGGTGAGTGAGTTTTCTGATGTTTTTAGGGAGATCCCAGGATTTCCACTTAGTCGAGATATGGACTTCATAATCGACTTGATTTTGGACATGAGACCCATTGATCATACACAGTATCAGATGGCTCCTCTGGATATGAGGGAGACGTGGGACTAGATTGAGAAGTTATTAGGGCAGGGATTTATCAGGAGGAGTACTTCATTGTGGGGTGCTTCTTTTTTATTCGTAAAAAATAAGGATGGATCTCTGTGGCTTCTGTATTGACTACTAGGAGTTGAACAAAGACATTATATGAAATAAATACCCATTGCCACATATTGACAATTTGTTTGACTAGCTATGGTGTTCTGCGTATTTCTCGAAGATTGACTCGAGATCAGGTTACCACTAGTTGAGAGTTCGGGAGTAGGAGATATCAAAGACAACATTCCTTACGAGATATGGGTCGTACAAGTATCTATGGACTTGATGAATCGGGTGCTCAGAGATTACTTGGATTAGTTTTTCATCATGTTTATAGACGATATCCTGATTTATCCGCGGATTGCGGAGGAGCACGCAAAACATTTATAGGTAGTCTTACAGACGCTACAAGATCATTAATTGTATGAAAATTTTGAGCAATGTGTTTTTTTACTAAGAAAGGTGCAGTTCTTGGGCCACATTGTGTCTGAGACGGGGATATCTGTGGATCCCGGGAAAGTTTCTGCAGTGATAGAGTGGGGGTAACCCACAAAACCCATCGAGGTGCGTAGCTTTTTTGTACTAGTTGGTTACTGCCGTCCATTCATCCAGGAGTTCTCCAAGATAGTCGAGCCCTTAATGAATTTGATGAGGACGTAAGTACCATTTGTGCGGGATGATGTGCGCGAGCGGGCATTTGAGGAGCTGAAGACTAGATTGACTACAACATCAGTTTTGGTGTTGCCTCGGGAAGGGATAGACTATAAAGTCTTCACAGATGCGTCCTTGTGGGGAATTGGAGGGGTTTTGATGCAGGAGGAAAAGTTGATAGCCTATGCTTCCCGAGAGCTTAAGCTTCACATGGAACATTACCCCACCCATAACTTAGAGTTAGTAGTCGCAGTTTTTTCATTACGAGTTTGGAGGCATTATCTCCTGGGGGAGAAATTTTAGCTTTTCACAAACCACAAGAGCCTACAGTATTTGTTCTCACAATGGGAGATGGACATGAGGCAGAGTAGGTGGCTAGAGTTTGTGAAAGATTATCAGTTTGACATTTAGTACCACCCTCGAAAAGTGAATGTTGTGGAATATCCTTTGAGATGCAAGACGATTTTGGATTTAACGACACTGCGGAAGGCAAAGTGAAGGTCACTCCACAGGGATGATGACCTGACCCGGGCGTAGAAAATTGGAATACTTTATTTTTAGTATTTTACTTAAAAATTAGTCTTCTTTTGGTGGGTTGCTCCACTATAATTTTTGGGTTCTATTTTTGAAAGGATGACGTGGGGGTCTTTGTATTATTGTGTGCATCACTATTGTCCATTTATTTCAGTTTAAAAAGAGGTATTTTTGGTATTAGATTTGATATTTTTCATCTAATTTTTTCTTCGTTGCATATACAGTCTCTATTATCTCTTTATTTTCTCTAGCTCATAATTGATCACATTTTGATTTTTTATATATGGGTTTTGAATGTATTTATTTGTCCAAAATAGTATAAGTTATGTTTTGACAATTCTCTCCCGGTTCTCTCTCTCACCACCATCTCACTACCATTGAAGGTACTCTCTTAGCTCTCTTTGTAAGCTATTTTGGATCACAATCTTTTTTTGTTCCAAATATGGAGATTTTTTTGGGTTTATTATCTCTTTACCAAAGAAGTGTTTTACTCTATGTGTGTGTGTGTCAGTTGAAAAGATGGGTTTGGGGGGGTTTATTTGAGTATCTTTTGTCTCTGATTTTATTATTTTCTTTGAGTTGAAAACCATTTTGACGCATACGAAGACGATGCGCATTGTCTAACCATTGTGTCAAATATACTCATAATAAATTGGAGTGTTTATAACAATATTTAAATGTCACCATAATATTCAAAAATGTTTTCTTTTTTCATTTTCTCTCTTTATTATAATTAGTTATACTATGGAGAAATAATCAATGAAAATGAAGATACTCAATTTCTCGCTTCATAATAATCGTCGGGACTAAGTGGACTTTAATGGTTGGGATATTAGAGAGTGGATGGTGGAATTTTTTTCAATCCATGGTGTAGTGGTCGATGTCCTTGAGGTGGTGGGTGAGATATCCTGTCATCTCTATTTTGTTTTTTTGGGGTGTTAACAATATGGGTATTTTTGGTTCTATCTTAGTTTTGGTTTGGATTTTAATTTGGTACTATAGTCATCCTCAAAATCCTTTTTTTAATGCAAAGTATTCATCATCGCAAAGAACTAAAAACACTTAGTTCGAAGAACTACTTCTCTAATTAGTGTATATATATTCATTTAATAATTTATTTGGATACCAATTATGAGGACCCCTCTTACATAAATGAAAAACTTTCAATATTGAATGTCTGGCAGCTTTCAAGCTTGGGATATTATATTTATGTTTGTGGAGTTGTGTTGATTGACTTGTTGTGGGCCAAACTATGTGAATTATGTCGAGTAACAATGATTGTTTGGATTTACTGTAACTTTTTGTTAGCATTATTTTGCATGATGTAAATACATTGGAGTCCAAACTGAAGCATTCTCCGATTAGGTAGATTAATTGTAACATTTATCCAGTTTTCTTCAATCTTAATTTTTCATCTTTGAGCTCAGCATTATTTGTTATTGATTATTGATTATGTTGCTTATTTCTCTCTTTTCATTTTTTATTTATAATTTTGTTGGGATGAACTTCAAAACATTAAAATTGCATTTTTTTTCCTTAACATACTTGATTTATCTTGAGTACATTTATGATAGTAATGGTGTTGTAGAGATGAAAGAGAACACTTAGTCATTAATTGACTTTTTAAATCCTTATTTTTATACGACATGTAGCCTAGGATTTATATTTTCATTCTTTATTTGATATTCACATTATTCATGATAAAAATATTAAAAAACTAATGGTCGATATAATAAAAATATGCTTCTAATTTTTATTAATAATATCATCTAGCCATTTTAAAAGGATACTCCTGATTTGCTCTCATGATGTCGTTCAAGTGTTTTTGCTCAAATTTGAGTTTGTTAGAGTACTTCAAGATAGTGAATCACGTTCGAACCTTGAATTTTTTGAAAATGGGATACTATATCTTCACCTAAAATAGTAATAATTTATGACACCCCGACTAATTAAATACCGGGTAGCTACTCCTTTATTAAATTAATTCAAAATGCCAAGTTGGCTCAGTTAATAGCATCACTGTCGAAAACATTTTATTATTACTAACCACCTAGTATTTAAAAAGTAAGTTGCCAAATTAATTTAAGTCTGATTAACATGCAACAAGTGTAATGAAGAATAATAACACCATTCACCATAACGAAGTAAATAGAATAACCATTACATAATGTAAATAAAGTCTGGAGGAAAACTCCTCACTACAAATCCCACAACTGAAATAAGCAATGAAAATACTGAATACTAAATCAATACATAACCAAGTCTGAAAACTGAAATGGAAAGATGTCTCTAAAAGAAATGGGCAACATGCCCTACAACTGATAAATACTGAATCAGGAATCCAAGTGATAGAAGCGTCTAAAAGCAAATCCCTGTAGCTTCCACAAACAGCTACAGCTCGTCACCTGAATGAGTATCCTATGCATGGTGTCCTTGTGGTTGGGCACCTAAAATGGTTTTACAAGAAAAAATAGATTTGAAAGCAAACGGGTCAGAGCCCGAATGTGGAGATATTTTAAAAACCTGCAAGTGCTTTAAAAACATTTAAAACATTAAATGCAAAGTACATGTTAGGACGTGCACTCACATGATATTCTCACCTCTCGTCTAACTGTGCACTCCTAACGTAAGTACCCATCTACAACGACACAAACCACTAGCTAAGTGACATCATATCTAGCTAGACTGTCATAGGTCCTACCCTTATTACTCGGTTCTATTAACATTATAACGCTCGTAATTAAATAGGGGTTTAACGTAAACTCAGATGCTCAATATGCAATATATTTCACTATCAGCTAACCCGTTATGTTTTTCTCGAAACAATACCGTAATTATATTCACAACATTAACATGAAGGTTCCCGTTAATTAAGTGTATATTATTCACATCATAAATATACAATACAAGCACCCTGAGAACTAAACTGCGGTGCACACATACTCTGCTATCCATCCCGGTACATCACGTACATAAGGATCACATATTCCGAATCTCTCAGGAATAGTTCACAGATAACAACATCACAAATAATGGAGGCGAACATAGTCACATCACATGGGTCACGCACATACCTACGCTCCCACGATCAGCGGACTTATTAATATCCCAATAAGTCTTTCTATGACCTATGTTCATCAAGGTAACCAGTCTAAATCCGGGCAACACAAGGATCAGAGGGACCTAAGCGAACGCAAACCTCCCATGATAGCAAGTATGGTAGGTATGTCATACACACAATTCATATACCAATACTAAGTAAACACACGTCTTAGTAATCCCGTAGTTTAATTGTAGTACTTTTCTCATTCTAGTACCAATATATAATTTACACACTTTATACGATTCCGGTTTATAATCATACGCGCCATAATTTATTCTCACGTCGTAGTAGACACTCACGTCTCAACCCAAACGGTTCATTGATTTAAATCACTCGTATATAATTTACTCCTCATAATAACCCAAAAGTCCCAAATCTATCAATACATCATCAACGGAATGTTATCTCTACCCTCGAACAAGTTTACGGGACTCCCAAAATCAAAACAGGCCAAAAAGGCCTAAACTGCCAGCTCGTTAGAAGTCTCGTTCGAACGAGGCTGTTCGAACGAGATTCCAGTTCGTTCGAACGAACTGTACCTTCTAACGACATCTCGTTCGAACGAATGTATCGAACGAAATACAGTTTGTTCGAACGAAGGTATCGAACGAAGTCTCCCCTCGTTAGAAGTGACTGGTCAACTCATTAGAAGCTCGTTCGAACGAGCTCGTTCGAACGACCTGGGAAGGTCTTCTAACGAGGGACCAGTTTCGGCCCAAAATTTCTTAGTTACGTTTTTCATCAATTCTTACTCCTCAAATCTCCTCTAAAATTCGTTCCAACAATGTTTTAAGTTCTCTAATCATCCTAAAACATGCTAAGGTCATATACTAACATCTTTTAAGGAATTAATACATCCTAAACATCATTAAATCACAAGTTTCTACATTTTTCCCCAATTTTCTTCAAGAACATAAACCCTAGATTTTTATCATCATCAATTCCCAGAATTTAATCCGTTGTTACATCACATAAATATGAAATCTCTGAATTCAATCTTCCAATAACGTTTCGACATGCAAACCTATACCCAAAATTAAACTAATAACTTCCAATTTCATGGGTTTTCCTTTATCTCTTAAATAAGAATGATTATTAAGATTTCTAACATGGAAGAAGCATTCACCGCATAAAGAATGTAATTTAAATCACTTGCCTTGATTCGATCTCTGATTTTGATGGTGATTTTCTCTCTCTTTCTGCAGAATTCCCTCTCTCTCTCTCTTCCTCCAAGCTTCTTCTCCAAAGTGGCTATGGTCGCTAGGGTTTTCTTTGGGAAAGTTGGAAACCTAATTTGATAACTCCCGTAGCTTATTGGGTCATTAAGGGTTGGTTAGTGGGTTTAGTGGGTCTATTCCCAATCAGATTTACTTCTCTAATTTTCGTCATTTTTAATTCCTAAAAATACGAAATTACCAAAATACCCTTTATATTGCCGGTATGGCCTAAAAATACCCCGGGACCCAAACTACACCCCCGGCTAGTGTTTTCTGACTATTTCGACCCTTCCGGACGCGTTGGCGCACTCAAAACGACCATACGGTTAATAGAATTTAAATTCACTTTTACAAATAAAATAATTATATGCTGACGCATCTATCACCCGCGTCCTAATAAAATGACCAAATTGCCGTATATCAATCTCACGATAAATTTCATAATTCAATATTCATATAACACCATATATGCTCAATATAGTCAAATACCAACTCACATCTCGCTAGTATTTTATCCGGATTAATTTCCAATTAATTCTCACTTAATTAATTAATCCCAAAAATAAATATAGCCAAAAATACGGGGTATTACATAATTTTATTTTTATTTCACAAGATTTAGTGTAGGCATTTGGGTGTCACTTTCCAACTCTGAATTCTTGGAACACCGGCTAGGTATTTTAGTATATTGACAAGATATTTAATATAAATTTACTTAAAATTGTAATTGTTAAATTTAATTCATGAGAAATAGGGTAGTCAAAAGCATTTGCATTAAATTTCATGGTTTTTCATTTTTTGGTGTTAGATAAAAAGGGATCCCAGTTTAGAGGATATGTATAATGCATATTTTGAATTTTTCTACGTAGAATAACTTTTCACTCCCTATTTAATATGTTTTACCATATTGTTGTCTTCCCATGTTTATTGGATTTTCTTATAATAAGAATATGTACTGTTATTTACAATTATTACTAGACGTATCTATTTTTTGTGATTTCTTAATGTGTCTAAATAAAGTTTTTGATAAATCATTACTATTTTTGTCAATTCCATTTTGCGTGCTTTATTCTCTACGATATTCCAATGAGGAATTAAAACAAGAGAGGCATCATCATTAGGAACGTCTCCTACCTTGGAATATAGAACATAATGGTCCTCCTGAAAAAATCCACCATCGCCCGGTATCCAACTAACCCATCCATACCCAAAATGACATCGTAACCCTCCTATCTAACACTAGAAGGTCGGGGGCTAAGCATAGTCTCCCCATGTTAATATCTACCCCCTACAGATCGAGTGTATAAGTCACCCACTACTTAAAGGTGACTCTACACACATAATGAGACCACCGACTGTCACTAATAGACTGGTCGCACGTGCAAATCTGGTAGCTATAACTGAGTGTTATGACCCTCTTTAAATAAAATCCTAATCTCAAGCTCATCAATAGGAAACATACCCTCTACTGCAGGTGGCACCTGTGGCGTCTGTTATATGACTTCATCTTACAGATTATAGACTTTTCGGTACTGTAACAGCCCATACTGCGGTTGGGCTGGTGGTGCTAGTGCAGCTGGGAGTAATTGCTCTTGCTTCCCCTACTAGGCACCCTCTCTTCATATGACCCGTCTGCCAGTAAACAAAGCAACATCCTAGGAAGTCCCCCTGCCTTTGGCCCTACTGACCCTGTTCAGGCTAACCCTGTTGTTGGCCCTAGTGGCCTCTTCCCTACTGGCCTCCACCATTGTTTCCTTGGCCCTGGAAGCCTTAAGGAACATGTTCCTACTACGTTTGTGGGCCCTACTGTCCATGCCTAAAACACCCACGGGTCAGTAAGCGCCAGATTTAAATTTCTTAGACAAATCCCCCTGTTGGGAATCCTTCCCCAGTGTCTACCTGACTAATGTTGTGGTGCTCCAGTAGCATCTTATGATCTTAAATAAATAAATAATGAAAAATACTTGATCTTCTATTACATGAGTAACGTCGTGGATATGCTTGGCTACCGTGAGCACAATCTAGATTTTTCATTCTTCAATAGCTTGGATGTTGGCACTAAGTGGGGGGTTGCTCACCACAGGGCCTATGTAGTTAGTTCTATACATTTTTGTATTTGTTTTCTTTGACAACCTATTTATTGTTTATTGAGCTCATTGTATTCTTTTTCAGGGTACGATGGCTACCATTATTCCTGTAGAGAAAGATGTAAAGAATTTGCACGCTTACTAGTTGGAGAGAGACGCGAATGAGGAGCTCTTATAGAAGAATACTAGGTTATTAGATGATCTTGGTATGTTTGTAAATGATTTTAATATGTCTTTTGATGATCTACATAATAGGGATGACCATTTTGTCACAAATACTCTGGCCCTTATCTCGATTGAACAATAAAATAAGAAATTGAGAGAGCGGGCCAATAATGACGGTATAAAGAATCAAAGTATTTAGAATGCCCTTGAAAAATATAATGAAGATCTCTCCAAAGAAAATGAAGCTCGTATTAAGGCTGAAGAGAGCGCTATTGAGAACTTCAGGGCATTTGTCGAATTCAGTTTTGAGACGATAACCTTCTTTATTGAGGTTTATGAAAAATTGAAAAATAGGGTACTGAAACATTAGCTTAACATCTTAGAGCTCCTCAGCAAATAGTAGGGGGTGATGAGGAAGATAGAGCCCTAGAAACTATGGGTGAAATGGATGTGGATGAGCCAATTGTTGATGATGAAGCAACAGGTCCTGATGAATAGGTTATTGTCAATAAGCCTATTCCTCATATTGCCCTCGAAGTTCCCCAAGATACTCCCATGGATGAAGTTGTTGGTGCCAATGCCCCTAGGTTTCTCCATCTAATAAAGAGACTCATGTAGATTGAATTCCATGATTTGTATTTTTGTGTAGCTTTGATTTGCAACTGCTCATATAGGTTTTTGAACAATGTCTATAATGGTTGTTC
This sequence comes from Sambucus nigra, assembly GCA_949130495.1. NCBI lineage: Eukaryota > Viridiplantae > Streptophyta > Magnoliopsida > Dipsacales > Adoxaceae > Sambucus > Sambucus nigra. Next base: position 2,846,593 of record CASBWL010000025.1, read on the forward strand.
ATAATCTCTATTTGATGATAATTACCAGTGAATGCTTTTTGTAATTTAAGACAAATGTCCAACTACTTTTCTTGTACGCACGCATGTGCAATTCATAGTGTTTTAAAATTCTTTGCAACTTATTTTGCTCGATTAAGATATTGTCCCTCACTTGTAGTCAAATGTTTTTGTGCATGCAAAATATTTTGTATAAAGTTAATGTGTTCAGATATAGTCAACCTATCAGTGATAACAATCTCATTGTTGGATATTGTCAACTTATCCTTGTATAAAAACATGTTATGATAAGCATGTCAGTAATTTAGTCGTATGGTCTTGAGGTCGGATCCTTTTTACCCGACCTAGCTTACTAGCTAATATGTGGACAATCCTGAGATGTCCTAATGGGGTTGTTATAAGACAAAACCTAAAGGTCCCTCCATGCTACGACATTGGTTTCCAAGGTTGGCCAGACATAGTAGGATATATAGTTGCTTTAGTCAGCTCACTGGTAATTTATGGTCGAATCTTATGGACCTAACCATGAAATAATATGGATTTTCTAGATTTGGCTAAGTTCTTAATCTTAACCAGTCTAAGACGACGCTATTCATGAAATGTAATTTGATCATAGTCATTATAATATGCTCATCTTTAAGATGTCTTCGGCTTGGGCTTGCTGCACAATTCTTATACCTATGAACTAGGCATTGAAAAATGAAACAAACTTGAAATGATAACATGATGTATAGAAGAACCGTTAATTCCCTTTGATTATCTAAAAATTGATTACAAGGAACGGAAACTATTTACATAACATTTTCTCAAACCTGGAGTCTGCTCATCTCTATCGATAGTACTTTCTCAAGTGTTGATCATTCCATGGATTTTTGAATTGCTCGCCCTCCAAGGTCTCAATCCAATTAGTCATTGATCACACTATTATAGAAGTTCTAAATGAGTCCCTAAGTTCATTGATGATCAAGATCTAGCCTAAGAATTAGATCACTCTTGGGAGAGTCGAAGTTAGGACCCTTGTGACTAGGTAGGCCGATCTCTATGAGCACCACTACCTTAATGCCAAATGCCATCATAGTGGGTATTTTTCCTATAGTTTTTCTTGGCGTAGTTTTGTTTGCCAAGAGAACACTCTGCATCATGTTAATCGAGTTCCCTTTAGCTTCGTCCAACATTCTTTTCATTATATTAAGAAGGGTCCTATTAGTGATCTTCGTCTGCCTGTGGCGCTGAGGATGAGAAGGTGCATAATGCAGATTTTTAATTTTTGATTCGATGCAGTAGTCTTCGAACTAATTATTTTCAAACTATGTGCCATGGTCGATAATGAACGTGTACGACATACCATATCGACAGATGATGTTCTTCCACATCAAATTGAATACATTATCGTAAGGCATCTTGGCCAATGGATCTATTTCTAGCCATTTTGTGAAGTAGTCTACTACAATGACCAAGTATTTGAATCTTCCCCTTGTCTTTGGCATTGGGCCGACTAGATCGAACCCCCATATGGAGAAAATTCCATAAAGATTTGATCGGTTCGAGGGCTACCATGGGTCTTATGTGGATCACTTCATACCCTTGACATTTATAACACTCTTTATCAAAATCGATGTAATCCTCCTTCACGGTCGGCCAATAATACCCCCGAGTGGCAACAAGTTTCAGTAGTGACCTTCCCACTAAATGTGCTCCACACAATCCTTTGTGGACCTCTTTAATCGATTTAGTTACCTCAGTAGGATTAATATACATTGGTAGGAACATAATAAATCCTCTTCTAAAGAAAGTACCACATTCCACCACATATCTTTGCATTATATAGCGAAGTCTTCATGCTTCCTTAGCATTTTCCAGTACTGCGTCTGTTTCTAAATATACTCAAATAGGATCCATCCAAGATGGAACCATGTTCAAATCCATTACGAGAATGCACTTTTCTTCTATATCTTATTGCGATAAGATATTGACATGAACAATTCTTCGGAGCTTGAATCTATTGATGTCAATCTAGCTAATGTTAGTTGGGAATTTTTAAATCTTGGGATTTTTACCATCTGCATAATTGAGAACCTTTGGAATAATGATCTAACCATTTTTAAATATTTTTCCATAGTCTCTTATCTTGCTTTATATAATCTGAGCATTTGGTTCACAACGAACTAATAATCACTATGCGATTACAACTGCTCGCCGCCTAGTGACGATCCTAGTCCTAGTTCTGCTACAAGAGAATCATATTCTGCCTCATCATTGGAGGCCTCAAAGTCGAACCAGAGGGCATAGTCCGCATCTGCCCCATAAAATGTTATAATGATTAGTCCAGCTCCACATTCGTTGGCACATGATGAGTCATAAATAAATAATTTCCACACTAGAGGCTCTTTCTTAAAATCTACCTTCAACCAAGGACTCGTTCTTGAACAACTTCTTCATTTGATCTAACTCCCGAGCTTTTTTTTCTTGTTGGGTCGATGATTTTGGCCTTTCACCATTCTACTCTACTTGTCTTTTTATTGATTAGGCGGATGTACTCTACTCATAGGTTAACTTGGGTATGAAATTGGCTACATCTTGGATTTTAATTATTTTTATCGGCTCATATAAGATATCATACTCTCCCAGTAACACGGCTTAATCCATCAGCCTTTCTAATTTTTTAGGCATGTGGATAGCTTGTTAAAGAGGTAGGTCTTCATATACCACTATTGTATCGGCCTGGAAGTATGACTTCATCCTCTAGGAAGACTCGATTAATGTTAGTCCAGCTTAGGGTCCGAATTTTATATCCACAGTACGTTTTGTTGGTGTAATATACTTGCTTCTACACTCCGTGTTCTAGTCATACTAGTGTCGAGCTCATTGTAGAGTAGGACACCGTCAGGTATAAATAAAACTTCTCATCAAGGATTGGGCATGATAGTAGAGTTGTAGATCTGAGGTATTTCTTCAATTCCATAAAGCTTTGTCGCACTCGATATTTCACTAGAAGGTTTTTCTAAGCACCTTGAACAATGGAAGACACTGCTCAGTGACCCTCAAAACATAACTGTTTAGAGCAGCCATTTATTTAGTCAATCTTTCGATCTCCTTCTTCCTTTTGGGAGGTTGCATAATTATCCACACCTGGATCTTGTCAGGGTTGGACTCTATGCCCCTTTGATTAATAGTGAAGCAATGAACTTTCATACTCTTACTCTGAAGATTCATTTTTTAGGGTTCAACTTCATTTAATACTTTTTAATTTCATAAAATGCTTGGTCTAGGTCAAGAATATGATCAACTGCCTCTTTGATCTTCGTCATTATGTCATCTACATAAACTTCCATTTTATCATAATCTTATCTTTAAAGACCTTGTTGACTAGCCTTTGGCATTTTTATCCATTATTTTTAGTCTAAAGGGCATAATGGTGTAGAAGTATGTAACTCTACTAATGATAAACATGGCCTTCTACTGATCTTTAGGTTTTATATTTATTTGATTATACCCCGATTATTCATCCATAAAGCCGATTATCTCATGCTCGGTGTTGGCATCGACCAGTTGGTCAATCTGGGGAAAACGATAATGATCCTTTAGATAAGATCTATTGAGGTCAGTGAAACCGTCGTACGTGTGCCATTTATCATTCTTTTTTTGAACCATAACAACGTTAGAGAGCCAATCTAAATATTACACATCCTCAATTAGGTTTTCCTTCTTCAACTTATCAACTTCCTCTTGAATGGACATGTTCTCCTGACAAAACACACAACATTTCTAGTTCAGTGGCTTTGCATATTTCACAATGTTGAGTTCGTGGTAGAGGACAATTGGATCTATCCCCAACATTTCTTCATGGATCTAGGCGGACACATTATTTCTATGCCTTAAGAAAATTCTAATTACTTCTACAAAGATGGATGAAGCGACGAGCCAATTTGGGTTGTCTTTTCTAGATGATCATTGGTCAATATTATAGGCTCAATTTGTTCTACTACTGCACCAATCACAAATTTATCTTTATCTTAAGGATCTAATGTCTTGGTCTAATAACTAGTCATCAACTTCTTATGTTCCTCCTGTTTTGTAGACATGAAGTAACATTCTCATGCTCCTACTTGGTTTCATTTTATAACTCCCACTTCATAGCTTCTTGGGAACTTTAAAAATTGATGGACGGTGGATGAGACACCTTCAAACTTCTTCAAGCCAACCTTGTTGGAGATAATATTGTAAGTAAATGCTACATTCTTTTTTAGGATGAAGAAACATATCGTATCAAACTGGAAATTTAGCCGCATCCCAATAACGACTTCCAATTTTATTGTGCCAAAAATGTATATCTTCTCCCCTGAAAAACCAATAAATGCCATGTGGTACGCTTGCAGGTTTTTTTCTGCTAACTATAGTCTCTTAAAATAGTTATAAGCATTACATTTAGTGGACTGCCATTATCTACCATCAATCTTGATACTCTCTTTTCGTGAAAAAAATATATTGACAACCAGAGGGTTATTGTGTGGGTACAATAAAACCAGCAATACCATCTTGAGAAAAATAAACAATAAGATAGGTTTTCTTTACCTTTTGAGGCAAGACGTCACACCCTTAGCTAGATTCACCTCTCTAAAGTACACACAAGCTTTTGCCTTATTGAGTTAAGCTTTACTTTCATCTGGTTCATCACCACCATCAATGTCTCCTCCAGTAATGAAATGACATTCCAAGGAAATCATGCCAACATCATAGACTAGATACTTAGGCCTTGTAGGTATATCTTAATCAAATCCAACATCAGAGTCCTCATCTCAGCCATTTTTCTTCTCATCAGTACCCTTGCAATGAGATTTATATAATATACTTGGCTTCAAATCTCCCTTGTGACGATCTATTCAGCTATCTTTATCCATGTACTTTGTCATCTTACCTCATCAGATCAAGTCCTTAATCTCATTCTTTAAAGCAGTGCAATTGTCAGTGTTGTATCGACAATCCGTATAGAACTCGTAATATTTGATTTCATCCCTTATGTTTGATGGAGATTTCAATTTTCCTAGTCACTTTAGGTCACCACTTCCTTGGATCTCGCCAAGGATGTGGTGGACGTCCACAGTGAGCGGTGTGTACTCATCATATCTCTTTGTCTTATCTGACTTCTTAGAGTCCCTAGACCTTTCCTTCTTATATGAGCTCTTAACAGCGTCAGATTTTGAATGTATGAACTAGTATTCATAATTTTCCCCACCTTGGATAGTATCTTGTAACACCCCGTATTTTTGGGTAAATTTATTTTATTTTAAAATTTTGGAAATTGGGATTAATTAATTTAAAGGGAGAAAATTTAATATTTAATTCGAATTTAATGGTAATAATTACTAGCGTCACGAGAGTTAGTAGTTATCAAAAATAATTATGTCCAATAATAATTATGCTGAACATTACGTAGCGAGTAACGTAATATATGGTTTAGAAAATAATAATAATATGGTTGGAGACGAGAGATATGGTAGTTATAATACAATTGTTTAGGACACGCGTATGAGTCTTGTCAATATTATTTATTAGGGTTAAAAAGACAACTTATATTTAAATAACTCGTATGGCTTTTTGAGTGCCCAAGTGTATCCGAAAGGGTTGAAATAGTCAGAAAACACTACTCAGGTGTTTTATTTGGAGTCTGGGGCATTTTAGCCCAAAACGACTCCCCGGAGGGGTATTTTGGGATTTTGGGATTTTTGGGGAATTAAATGGACAAAAATTAAAAGGCAACATGGGTTAGAGGTTGCAGTCAGTTGTAACCTACGTAAAAGAGAGAGAGAGAGAGAGAGAGAACCAAGGAGGAAGAAGACCCATAATAGAACTAAGCCAAGAACTCAAGATTTCCCACCAAGAATTACACCAAAGCATAGATCACGACGAGAGGCCAACTCCATACCAATTTTAGCCAAAAATTGGTGATCCATAAAAAGGCAATGTTTATCTCGCTACCTATTTAGCATATATTGTTCATGTTAATCTCTAGTTGATGATATAGTCACATTACAATGAAATTTGGGTTTAACAAGGTTTAATTGTAAAAAAAATTAGAATTTGGTGATGAGTATGCATGTAGAGGATTTTCCCTTTTGTAGACTATTAAATTTAGAGATTTTATGTTCTAATCACGAATTAAATTAAGGGTTTTAAATAATTAAAATTTGTTGGATTCATTATATGAGAATCTTAAGAGATTGAAGAAATTGTTGGATTACCTTTCAATATATAAGGATTTGAACTCTAATTTGTGTTAGAAAGTTCCCTGTAGTGATTAGAAATAGTTTGGAATCATTTAATTTGATGTTAGTCAAGATTTGGGTTGAGATTGAAAGTTGGAACATAGGAAAAATCGAATTTTGGGGAAGAACAAACCAGTCTGAAATTCTCGTTTGAAGACCTGCCCAAGTCGTTCGAACGAGCTCGTTCCAATGAGAATTCTAACAGCAGTTCTAACGAGTCTAAGAATAAGATTTCTAGGTTTAAAAATTCATTAGAAGTAGGTTCAAACGAGAATCCCTGGACTTCTGAGGACATTCTAGAATGTAGTTTTAAGGTCCGGTCAAGTTAAAAATCTTTCTAGGTCTATCCAAGTGAGAGAAATAACCAACATGAGTAACGAGTAATGTAAATTTCGAGTTATTAGTGAGTTGGGAGTGTGATTGTTCTTGGGATATATAAAGTTTATAGAACCTCGGAGAGTATGTATGTTCGAGCAAGGAATTATATGACTAATTCGCGGTGAGTGGTAAGAATAATAATAATACTTACCTACTTTGGAACTCAGGTTGCGTTAATGCCTACTTGTATTATATGAGTTATGTGCATACTTATTACTTGAGATATTATGTGTATGACATACCTATGCTACTGGCTATCGGGTGGACGTTGTGGACGATCATATCTAGTGTGCCTACGGGGGGATTTTGAGTCATACCACTAGAGCATAGAACCTAGGTACGGGCTCTCTGTGAGGACGATAGTGTTAACGGTCATATGGGTGCCTACGTATGTGCGTATCCCATCAGATTGGAACTATGTTCGCCTCCAATACGTGTGTATGTTTTTTATGGTTCTCAAGAGATAGAACCTGTTATCTTTTATGCATTGAGCGATGCAATAGGACTTGATAGCCGACTAAATCACCATCGAACTAGAATGATCATCCCAACCCACATCGACGTCGAAAGATCCAATATTGACCTCATCGCATTTCAACTGAAAGGAACCTTGAACCTAGAGCTCTAAAGTGATTTGTAATGCCCTGAATCGGATTTATGGGTTACCTATAGTCGACCCGGTTCAGAAATAATTTCTAGGTGTGAAGTGCAATGAAACAACCTTAATAATGTTTATAGTCGAGTTTTATTTTAATTAATATTTCACTTGTTAGAATGCGATTCCAATTTTAGGATAAACTACATGAGGGACCAACATGGAGCACTCTGAAGTCCAAGTAAACAGAGCCACTAACGTAAGTATAAATAAAATATACTTACTTGTATAACACTGTCAAAATACGGAGCCTCTTCCAACCTAGCGTAATAAAGTGGGGACATGAGCTTATGCCCAGTGGGATTTATACAAATAGTATATAAAAGAAGGGCATAAAAGAATACTCACATTCTAAGACCACATGCACACGAAAAATATGTATATATCTACATATGTATACCTTTAAAATACAAATGCCAATAGGGATGACAATGGGGCGGGTTTTCAAAAATCCTAGCACGCCCCATTTAATAAATGAGGTGGGGAGTTTTTTATTTAAATTAACTCCTAACCCGACCCATTTAATAAACGAGTCGGGTTGGGGATCTTACGGGTCGAGATAATTTTGAAAATAATAAAATTAAAATGATTACATTATATTCTTAGAGGTCTACAATGGTTCATATTCTAATATTTGAGACAGTCCCCCAATTGTTAATCCATGATTCCACATGGATCTTTTACAAAATTAACATACTTATAAATGTTTTTTTTAATGTGTATATATATATATGTGGTTAGTGGTAATTAACATACATATAAAAGGTATTTATGTAGCCATTAGTTAAACGGGGTGGGGCGACTTTACTTAAAATAACACCTAAGCCACCCCATTTAATAAACAGATTTTTTTTAAAAACCCATACCCACTCCTAATTCATTAATCGGGTTTTAAAACATGCCCCATTAGGGTCGGGGTGGGGCAGGACTCCTACGGGTCAGTTAAATTGTCATCTCTACATGCCAATGCATTAACCATTTCATTTCGATACCCTTTAGTATTATGATTGACAATCGTTATTTCAACACATGCAATCCCTGTGTTAGAAAATACTTATTTAATATTTGAAAATCCTTTTCACAACACATTCTTGTATTAAGTATTGGTTTACCAATTTATTTTTCCTAACCACCCATTTATTTACTTTAGCCTTTTTACCTCAACTTATGGACCTAAATAGATTTACGCATTTACTTTTCCATTTCACTTTTTCTGGAACATTTATTACATTCGTTCAAGTTCGGTTGTGTTAAGACATTTTACCACAAAACTCGTGTCTAGAAATGTTCCTTATTCCTTTCATATTTTTTTCTCAAAATATTCCTTTACTTCATATTTACAGGGGCTCCACACCGATGGATATGTGAACCATATGCTCTGGACAGTGGTTTTGGTCTTTTCACCCAAGGGATTCGGGCCCTTCTTACTTATTCCCGGTTGCATTCGAGCCCTTATTAATGTGTTTAACACTTTACACATGTCCACATTATTCCATTTCCTTACATTATCCGGTCAAAGCCAAAACCTGAACTTTACCGTCTATTTTCCATTAATGCTTCGAAAATTATTTCTTTTCTTCTTTAAGTCCCTTATCCAGACACACATGATTTATACTAAATTCACTCATGCTTTAGGAATTTATTCATATATACACATATTAGTGTAAAGACATTATTTAATATTTTTATTCCTTAAAAATGTTCCACTTAAGTAAATTACCAATTTACCCTTTATTGGCCAAACTTGCAATTTAGTTGTTTAACGAGTGTTATTTCTCAAAAATGGTTTGTAAGTCTCCAAATTTACATTTTACAATAATTTAGTCATTTCAACACTTGTTTCATAACACACTATTCCTAACTTCCATACTTGCCACTTTAACACACAAAATAACACCCCTTTACACTTTAAGCTCCCAAATTTTCATTTTTCATATTTCATGCTTAAACCCAACAAAACTTTCTTTAAACTTGCTCACATATATGCTATCAAATAATAAAAGATTAAATGGATAGAAAGTGGATTTAACACACTAAAATCCTACCAGGTGGATTAAACATTTATTTCAAGTAATAAAGGCATTTCATCAATTCTTTAAACATGACAAATGTCCATTAATTCCTAAAGTTTCCATTTTGCAAGAAACTAAAAATATTTATTTCATAACTATTTTTCCAACATTAACGTTATTCAACATTTTTATTCCATAAGAATGTTTATTATTTCTTTTTACTAAAAACACACCCAAATGGCATTTTCTTACATTTTTTTCCATAAAAATATTTATTATTTCTTTTTACTATAAATAGACCAAAATGACATTTTATTACGTTTTTATTCCATAAATTTTTTTATTATTTCCTTTTACTATAAATACATCCAAATGGCATTTTCTTACATTTTTATTCCATAAAATTTTTTATCATTTCTTTTTTATCGTTCGAACAAATTTTATAACATAAAATGTTGAATAACTATATTTTGAAATTATTCAATGTTTCAAGACCCATTTACTTCATCCTTTTGTAGCTCATATTCATAAGAACACTAATATGGTCAGTAATCAAAATAAGAATGCAATAAATATCCATCCACATACATATTAGTCTAATATATATGTATATAACATGCTGAATATATACTACACTTAAAACTTGAATGAAAGTTCGTGTCTCCTACCTTAATAAACTTCCAAGATGGTGGAGATGGTGATGAAAGTGGAGGACCCCCCCCCCCCCCCCCCACCTCCAAAGGTAGCTTCAAGGGAATCTCTAAAATCTCTCCATGAAAGCTTTAATGACCCTCTTCAAACCCCATCTTCAAGTGTCCCATAAATACTGAGAACATCATCTTCATCTTCACTCCAAGTCACCTAGGATTTCCAATGTTGAAGTGTGGTCTTATACCTATAAAAATCTCGGTTATGGCTGTTGGTAATGGTGGGGGTGTGATGACGACCTGGCAGTGTGTTTTTCCTCCCATGAAAGCCCCATCCTTAAGAGAAAAGAGGTTGGGAGGTCCGGTGGTTATTTTCCCCAAGACACACAATTTCATCCTCTATATAACCTAGGCCAATTGGATTCTCCCCTTAAAAGGAATTCTCATAACCTTATATCATTCCCATATATGGTGTTAATTAAATCTCTACTCGATAGCACCTTGGTAAATATGATCCAAGGGTTGGCAAGATGACACCGTAATTACAGGTTGACTGCATGTTGTACAACTTCCCATATTACTCTTCAATTTTGATATAAGACCAGTAGTCTACAAATCTACGCATTCAATCACCCAACACATCCAATCGTTAAGGTTTTTAAGAACTGATCCAGTATATTGATCAACGGTTAGCAAGTTGAGAGCACAAAAGGGGACAGACTTCACCCAACTCATTCGAGCGATGACTTAGTCATTCAAGAGGCCATCCTAGTCATTCGAACAATGGGCTGGTGGTTCAAGTGACATGGCCTTTCTTGCCTAAAGTGACAGCAACTTGACTTTCGTGAGTGTCCATTCATTTCCTTAATTCCCTTAAAGTGGGGGATAACAAATAGCTCTAAACAAACGATGGGATCTTTATAAATAATGCTCTCAAATTTGAAATGATAATTATCCTTATACATAATCCATTCAATGCCCGTCAATCTAATGTTTCTCTATATAATCCAATTTAGTACCCTCACATCCTTATAATTATTTTTTTGTTCCTCTACGTATAAATTCTATATATAATTATATAAATTTATCGGGTGGGGTATTCAATAAACCCCTCTATAAAGGGTTCTTCATCTTGATTAGGTCGCCTAGCTAATATTATAGACATTGAATTGACCCCTTTCAAGGTTGTTCCTCCTTATCAGCCTTCACGGTCTCCTTTGTTCATCCTCAATTCTCGGTTGAGCTCTCTTCTCTCTTGGATGTTTTCTTTGACTTATGCAACCCTCTCACACTTTACCTTGACCGGGTAAAGCAATCAACCCTCCTGGTCTCAGATCTCTTTGACTCTTATCTGTATTACCTAGGTTCTCTAGTTTCCCTATACGGGTATGCCCATGGAGTTATTGGACCTAATAAATAAAAATAAAAACCTATGCTCAGCCTTTCCAACACGCTTGGACTCTCCCTTGAGTTGGTTTGATCATCATCACAGCTTATTGATCGAATGATGGATGTTGATCTAGGCCTATAGGAATTATCGTCTCACCTAGATCTTGAGAATCTAGAACTGCTACCCTCTCTATATTAGCCAAAATAAAATTTCCTCAGGTTTCAAGTGATCCAATATAGTTTAACTTCCTCATGGCCCAATATGGGGATAGAAGTGGCATTTCATGCCTTTTATCAGAGTTCTCCCTAATTTTTAGGGTGATAGGGAATCTCTGGCATGTTCTATCTAGCGAGAATACTTTGAATGAACTGTTTCTTGCTCTCATGTAGATCCTCTTGGCTCCTAGATAGGCTCTATAAGATCACTTGAAAATTTCCCACACCTACATATGTAGAGGGTGGAACTCCTTTTCTAGTATGGACACTTCTAGGTTCTCACCCATTTTTGACATAAATTAGAAAAAATAAAGTATTGAAGCCGCAAAAATAGAGTAGCGTAAAAATAGAAAAATGAATTATAATAATGTACAAATCAAAAATTACATATTCAAAGAATTAATGGTAATTAAAGTGAAATTGATTAAATTTAAAAATAACCCGTCTAAGCCCTGATGAATCGAAGTGCGATTCACTGGTGTACCATAAATGGGTATCCTCGAGTGTTTGAAATTGAAAATAATGGAAAGCAAGATTGAAAAAGTCAATTACCACGGACAGTGCCAATATATTATTAACTAAAACTAGAATATTGATTTTTCTTAGATCAAGTACACAAATTATAACCAAATAACAAATAAGAGATGTAATTATTGAAATACAAAATCTAGATATAATAGTAAATAGATGAGAGGAAGAGAATAAGAGCTTAATTTATATGGTTCAATCCAAAGTGGTGCTTATGTCCATAGGTGCAATGTAAATTGTATTGATTTACTAGGAAAATGCCATAGATTAACACAATAGTGAAGCTCTCAAGTTTTCTCTAGAATTGGACAACCTAATAGTAAGGAAAATATCTTAAATACCCTAAAAGCGTGGGCGTATGGGCTATTTATAGGGTATTAGAGAAGATGGAAAATAGACTAATACATGGCTTGCTTTTATAGGTTGTGCAATTACATGTCTTACATGTGATCTAAGGAAGTGATCATAAGGTTAATTATTAGAACATGGGGGAATATTTGCATATATCCCCTCCGTGTGTGCACTACTGACATCATCAAATCACATTATACATGCTTGCTATAACAGAGTTAATTAATATTATTTGTTGATTGCTAACTAACAGGGTTGAGTGACCCAATTAGATTACTAGGGACGATTAGATTAGTAGCTGGGCCGAGCTCATTTCTATAGGTGTTGAGTCCAGGTGTCCTCTTCTGATTGGTTCATGAGACATACCATATTTATGGTATAATAACCAATATTTCATATCTATGAATGCCTATTCGATATACCCCAGTACTGGATTAGCTCCAAATGTTCCCTATAATTGAGACTTTAGGATCGGGAGAGGAGACACCAGATATATGAAATGGGTGGAAAAAATGAGTGAGTATACTCATTGTTGACCTCCCTTTAAGTTACTACTTTCGTCCTCAACTGTATAGGGTTTAAACAATTTAAAAATTAAGACTATGCCGTGCGTGATGGAAAGAGGTAATCTTGAGAGTGTTCCTCTTGACGGTAACTACCCAAGTATAAAATTCACCTAATTTAAGGAAAAAGGTTTACTAATTTGATATTATCAAAAGGGTTTAACAATCCAAAATTCCATGTGACAAAATATTTGAATAGATTTTAGAATCCCATTTTTTATCTTCTTAGTCAATACAATGATTCTAAAAAATGCAAGAAAATTAAAATAAGCATATGAGTGGATTTAGGGGGGAAAACCCACTGATGGGAAAAACCTCGGGCCGATAAGAACGACAAGTGCACTTGGGTAGAGATATTAAAAATAGAAGACAAAAACTTACAACCACATGACAGTATGATCGACTAAATATTTTTCACACCATATTCTCCGGCGAGAGCACCGACCGTTGAAGAACGCTACACTGCCACCTCCAGTTTTGGTCTGCGACAAATGTTGTCCAATCTTATGCTAAAATTTTGATATTTAAAGTTGAATCAAGTATTCCAATAAAGTAACCTTCAAGAAACAAAAAAATCTACATAAAGGATTTTGAAGGTGTCCTAAAAGTTTCTGTTGGTGTATTACAAGGTATGGTTCTCTAAATATCAAAATGATTTTTTCATTATAATAATAGAAAATATTTACTCATGTAAAAAATAGTTTAGAAAATGGTCTTTTGAACAAAAACATGAGTAAATAAATCTCTAAGATTATCTCAAAGAGAAAAACCCAAAAGTAATGGTTTGAAAAACTCAAAGAAGATAAGTGAAAAATATTGTTTCAATTATATGAAATGTTTTTATCAGTAAAAAGATTTTTGAAAGCTCTAACTCTTTGTTTGGATGAGTATGGAACACTTAACTATATAGGCTTCGGATTTGAAAGTGATTAAAAGCTAACAAACTAAGTCTCACACTCTTATGGAGTCAAGTAGTCACTTTAAGCCTAAGTACATTTGAAAAGGTGTACTTGGTACACCAACCAAGAAGATTTTAAAGAAAAATATTATGCAAAAATGTACTTTTAGCGCTGTCAGACATGATCGCTAATGTGTCGTTGCAACGAAGAAAAACATTACTATGTTTATGTTGAGCCTATATATGTTACACGAACATCGAGACTTTTTAACGCGTCAAAAAGATCCTAGACAAGGTCTATTAATACAGTAAAGAAATTCTTCATTGAGGTTGTAACGCCCGGATTTTTTAGAAGTGAATAAAATTGTGTCACGAGAAATTATTGTGATTATTTAAATACATTTTTGTGATCAATGTTAAAGAATTTTTTTTTTTAAAATGTCACGTTCCACGTACGCATGTTAATTAAGCCACGGATACTAAATCAAATTTTTGTAAAATAATGAAGGGTCAAATGTCCAAAAAACATTGCATTACATGAAGTTTCTGAATTGATTCGACACCTGTAGAATAGATTATTTTGTAGGCATCCGAGTGTGTAAGTTTGTGGAGTGTTTTTGGATGGCTCCCCTTGGTTGTTGACTACTTTATAGCTATATTTGGACCTTTCAAGAAATAAGGTAACAATCCCTAATGGGTACGAGGCTTGTAGGGGTCTACCCAACCCATTTCATCCTTTATATCCTGAGTAAAAATATGCATTTAGTCCAATCCAAAAATAGTCATTCTTTATACCATTTTAACTCAGCAAGAGCTTATTTATTCTCTTTATAGTTCCCTCATACTATCCCATACAATTATCCATCCATAATCAAGGATAGACAACTATTACAGATGTGTTATTTTGGGTGGTAAAGAGGATTGCTAGAAGAACTAAAAACTCTTTTAACCAAAAAACCTCTCTCCCGATAATCATTTTTCTCCCAACTTGCATCCTCCAACTACCTTTTGTAATACCCCGTACTTTTATTGATATTTATTTATGGGATTAATTAGATTAAATGTGAATTAATTGAGAATTAATCCGGACATAATACTAACGAGATGTGAGTTGGTATTTGATTATAATGTGTATATATGGAAATATATGAATATTAAAAATATTAAAATTGTCGCGAGACTGAAATACGGCAATTTGGGAAATTTAGTTGGGACGCACGTGACAGTCGCGTCAAGAATGTAATTATTTGAATTAAAAAGTGAATTTTATTTTTATCAACCGAATGGTCATTTTGAGTGCGCCAACGAGTCCGGAAGGGTCAAAATTGTCAGAAAACACTAGCCGGGGGGTTTAGTTTGGGTCCCGGGGCATTTTTAGGTTAAACTGGAAACTTAAAAGGGCATTTTGGTAATTTAGAAATTTAGGGAATTAAAACCCACGAAAATTAGAGTTAATATTTATCATTTTAATAGGGCCACTAAGGCCATTATCAGAAAAGAAAGTTAGAGAGTGTTTACGTGAGTTTTGAGAGAAGTGGGAAGAGAAGTTACAAGGGCCAAAACCACCATCTTCAACCTTGGGAGAAAATCCATAGAGAAAGGAGATAATCAATCCATTCACCAACATCAAATTCAGAGAACTATCTAAGCAAATTGGTTTAATTACGTTAATTTCAAGCGAATGTTTCTTCCATGCATAGAATTTAAAATGATTGCATTATATTGGGAGTTTGATGAAAACCCGTGAAATTGGAGATAGATATTCAGGTTATGATGTAGGGATTGCATGTAGAATGTTATTGGGTGATTGTACTAAAAGAAATACAACTTTTTATGATGTAAAAATGGATTTATAAAGGGAAATTGAAGACTTTAAATTTCTGGGTTCATACTCATAGGGTTTGGGGGAAAATTTGGGAGATATGATAATTATATGTTGTTTAGGAAGATTGGACCCCATAAACATGTTAAGATACGACCTAAGAAGGTTTAGTAATGTTTAAGAAACTTAAAACACTGTTGGGATGAGTTGAGGATGAGTTTAGAGAAGAGGAAAATTGAGAAAAAACGAAGTAGAATTTCTGGCCTTGAAACTGCCATCTCGTTAGAAGCTCTGCCCAGGTCGTTCGAACGACCTCGTTCGAACGAGCTTCTAACGAGTTGACAATTTGCCTTCTAATGAGTTGGTAGTTCGTTCGATACTCCTCGTTCAAACGAGACTTCTAACGAGTTGACAGAATGGCCTTTTTGACCTGATTTGATTTCTAGTGTCCCGTAACCTTGTTTAATTGATGAGATAACTTTCCCTTGTTAACTAATTGGTATAGTTGGGAGATTTGGAATATATTGAGGAGTAAAAATATAGAAGAGTGGCTTGAACCGAATGATATTTGTGGATTAGGACGCGAGTGACTAATCACGATGTGAGGGTAATTGATGACTTAAATACATATAAACCGGGGACATGTGATTTGTGTAATACTAAAAGTTGGTATTAGAACGAGAAGTATACCACTAATAAAATATGGTAATTACTAAGATGTGTGCATGCTTAGTGTATATGATTTTATGTGTATGATATACCTACCATACTTGCTATCACGGGAGGTTTTCGTTCATTTAGGGCCATCTAATCTTTGTGTGCCTACGGGGGGGATATAGATTGGTACCTCGAGGACATAGGTCAGAGAAGGACTTATTGAGAAGTTAATAAGTCTGCTGATTATGGGAGTGTAGGTATGTGCGTGACCCATGTGATGTGAACTATGTTCGCCTCCATTGCTTGTGATTTACTATTATCTGAGAACGATTCCTGAGAGATTCGGAATGCGTGATCCATATGTACGTGATGTATCGGGATGGGATAGCAGAGTATGTGTGCACCGCAGCTTAGCCTCGGGGTGCTAGTACTGTATATTTATGATGAGAATAATATAAGGTTAATTGGAAAGATTTGTCATGTTTAATTGCGAGTATATTTATAGTAACGCTTTGAAAAGATAAAAGGGGATAACCTCTAGTAAATGGTTTTGCGAATAATTAGGAATTCGAGAATTAAAGTAAGACTCTCTATTTAATTGATAACGCTGGAATTTAAAGTGCGAATCGAGTAGAAAGGTTAGAATTTATTGTTGGTCTAGATAGATATGAGAATCACTTGAATGGGTACGGTACGTTAGGAGTGCACAAATAGTCGAGAGGTGAGTATTTCATGTGAGAGCACGTCCTAACATGTATTTTGAATTCATTGTTTTAATGTCATTAAAGCACTTGCTATTTTTAAACGATTTTCCACATTCGGGCTCTGACTCGTTTGCTTTCAAATCTATTTTTGTAAAAACCTTTTTAGTTGACCAGCCACAAGGACACCATGCATAGGAATTCTATTCAGGTGACGAGATGTAGCTGTTGTGGAATTTACAGGGCCTTGACAGTAGACGTCTCCTTTTCCAGTCTTGACTCCATGTTCAGTTTTATCATTTGTAGGGCATGTCGCCCATTTCCTTTAGTGACATTTTACATTTCAGTTAATCAGACTTTGGTTTGTAATTAATTTAGGATGCAGACTTGTTTTATTTATTTCAGTATTGGGATTGTTGTGAGGAGTATTTCCTCCAGATTCATTATTATTTGATGGTTACTCTATTGGGACTTTATTGTGAATGGTTATGTTATTCTTTTATAATTCATTTATTGCATGTTAATCAGATTTAACTTAAAATTTGACAACTCACTTTTTAAATACTAGGTGGTTAGTAATTATTAAAATGATTTCGACAGTGATGCTATTAACTGAACCAACTTGACATGTTGTATTAATTTAATAAAGGAGTAGCTACCCGGTATTTAATTAGTCGTGGTGTCACACCTTTCTTGAATGACTTCGGACCCCTTCTCTCAGGTGATCGATTACCCCCCCCCCCCCCCCCCCCCGCCCCCCATTATCATTATAAAATCCTACAACTCATCCTACACTCTTTATGCCTCCTTTGAAAAAACGTTTTGCAGATGTTGTTGGTAAATCTGAATCAAACCCTAAATTTTATACCAAACCTATTGTCATGATCATTTAAGAACCTACCTTAATATTATATGAAAATGAAATTTATACTCTATCACAACATTTTAAACATACCCTGTTAAACTTGTTGATTATATAATAGAATGTTTTATTGAACTTACGTAGAAATACTAGGATGCATTTGTTGGGTTTGATTTGCATAAAACCTTACTTTCATTAACATAAACTCGTGCAGTTGGGATAAATGAGTTAAGTATGTTGAAAATGTATTAAAATCGGTCTTTGAAAACGAAATGATGAACTTAAAATTTACATAATACTAATCATAAAAAATGATACAATTTAAGTGAACAACGTTTGAGAAACTTGAAGAAAATAAAGTAATTAGGTGCTAAGTGTAAATTAGTAAAAGTATGGGTATTCGATTATGTAGTATTAAAATTTTATGGCCTAGGTGAAAGAAGAACAAAGGTAACAATGAAAAGTAATTAAATTGTACAACAAGTATTGAAATGTCAAAATTATAGTATTTGGGCCAAAAGTATGATTCTATGAAATGTTTGGACTCATTAGTAACTTTTTCATACATGAGTATTGTTTTGAAAATTTGGTTTTAAATAGAATAATATGAACACATAAAATGATAAGAGTTAACAAGTTTGAAAATATAAGTCTTGAAATGACAAAAGAAATGTTTTAGTATAAAATCGTCATTTTATGTAAAACTTGGGCTTATGAGTAAATTTTTCGAACTAAAGGACACTAGTTAAAAGAGTTGGATGTTATGTGGCGAAAACACATATTTTGTAAAGTACAAATGAAAAGAAGAATTTTGGGAAAGTGTATAAAATGCAAATTTATAAGTGTGTGTGAATAGTAAAAAATGCATTAACGTGTATAAATAGGTATTTTGAACTAAAAGGTTAAGTTTCACAAGTAATGGTAAATAAAGTTATTTTCAAATATGAAATACCAAGTTAAAGGTAAAATAAACATTTATTTTGAAACTTAGAAATTACGTGTTGGGACTAGTCTCATCTTGGATATTTGGTCTCATCGGACGATAAAAGGAATATATAGGAAAAATGTTTGAAAGTGGACATGAAATAAATAAAGAAAAATGGGCTACAATGATGTAAAAAGTAAAAGATAGTCGGAGGTAATTGGAAAATTTAATAAGTGCCCAGAGCCATAGGGTGCGGCTTAATGCTTGGACCCTAACCACTAATCAGGAGCATATTACGACATTATCACAATTAGTGAAATGCGTAAACATACATTGAACCTAACCACGTATTTAGTATACTATACTCTTACAAATCTTTACTTTTCCATACTTTGATGCTCATTTTATCACGAAGTTCATCAAGCATCCATTTATGTTTGGGCAAATGCACAATGTCGTACATAGGAACCTAAGCACGTATCGACATTTTGAGGGACATTAAAACTAAGGCCCTTAAATAGTTCTAAATTGTGAATAAATTGGTCAAACAAAAATGTGATCTTAAGTATATAAGAAGGAATCATAAGGATAGTTTGTCTCTCTTGATGTTATTCCCAACAAGTCATCATTGTAGTGTTATGTGCCCTAGAAGATACTCAAGGGAGAGGGGGATGTGATGATGCATGTGCGTGCAACAGAGGTCTTTTTATAGTCTTCATGTGGGTGTTAGCGTGATCCCTATGGGTACGAGAGAGTGCATGTGTCTTGGTATGATGTTTCTCCACAAGGTTCATTACAAGAGAAATTATCCGACACCATATCTAGTTTTATTGCATGCACCTATTTAGTTTTAAGAGTAATTCTTCATTCAAGGGGTTACTGGTTGTTCACGGTCTCTAATTTATTTTATATAAAACAAATAAAATGGGTAAGGTTATCCCTTTTTGGCTTACTTTAGGGTGGGTTTATGGCTATTAATAATCCAAAGATTTTTTATGTGTGCTCGAAAAGAGGGTTACGAGTGGGGGAGGTATTAGGAAACCCACTTGTTCTTTATGCTTCATTATTTATATACTTATTATCAAATTTTACATTTATAATTAGTTTTAGTTTATTTTAGAACATATTGAGAGACCTTTATTTGAGAATCCCTTAAAACGTAGATATATGATTAGGTATAAAAATGGCATTAGTAAGAGGTGTAGGAATGTCACTAAACCGATGTGGGTACACAAGAGTGCTTATGTGCGAATGTGTATTTGGTTAGTAGGAGGTCATTAATATCTATATATGGCCGATTGCGAGAAATCACATTTTGTGTAACGGGAGGTCGTTAATGTATGCATGTGTATACAAGATGGAACATTGTGTTGATGTGTGTAATAAGTCGTGGATTGAGATAGTTTGATATCTCATTTGAGATGTGGGAGGTGGATAAAAGGTGAGAGATAAGAGGCAATATATAATATAAGGGAGAATATATATGGGGGGAGAATTTCAAGAGATGTATTATTGAGGCTTGTGCTCACGAGACTGACCAAGTATTTCAACTATGTACCTATATAACCACGAGATCAAAGCCTATGTAGTTTGGTGTATACGGTGAGTCTCATGTGTGACACCCTGCCAAATTAAATATCGGTGATCAGTGCTTTATTAAATTAAATCAAAGTATCTGGATGGTTCATTCTTAGTATTACTGTCGAAAAACCTTTTCTTTATTTATCACCTAATAAATAATTACGCTAAGTGCCAAAACATTTAATTATATAAATTAAGTCCCAACGATATGAATTGTTATATGAATACCATTTTAATGAACACAATCATAATATTGAATACCAAACCATCCAAGTGAAATAAATAGGCAGATTAATCAATCCAAATAAAATATCCCAAATCTAAGGACAATATAATAATTAAACAATCTCAACTAAAACTGAGTACTTAAATAAATAAAGAGTACAATGTCTCTCTGAACTAAATAGATAACTGAGAATCGACAACTCATTCCCTATCTAACACGACTAAGTGAAGAGCTGAGATAACAAGGATGAATTCGTCTAAATGCAAAGACATGAAACTTCCACACTAGTTTCAGCGCGTCAATAATACAATGACGT
The DNA here is from genome assembly GCA_949130495.1 of Sambucus nigra. NCBI lineage: Eukaryota > Viridiplantae > Streptophyta > Magnoliopsida > Dipsacales > Adoxaceae > Sambucus > Sambucus nigra. Next base: position 2,867,580 of record CASBWL010000025.1, read on the forward strand.
AAGTCTGATGCCCTTGTGGCTGGGCACCTGTAATATATATATATATATATATATATATATATAAGAGAAAGGAGAAATGACAAGGAACGGGTCAGAGCCTGATAGTTACAATTTAAAAACAGTTTAACAAGTATTTAAAATGCTTACTAGAAGATACTCCATACATGTTAGTTGCGTTGCCCTCACTTGGTAATTCTCACCTCTCAACTTATGTGAACGCCTAATTCACTAATAAACTATTTTAATTAATGCTAACCTAGTTAGCTAGTCTAAACCTCGTCTCCCCTCATCAACCCTTATTCAGATTTCGCATATAATAATCTATATAATAATAGATTTCTGAATTCATCAAGTCGGGTATATATATATCACAATGCGAGCTTAAGTTCTCAAACACTTAAGTCATTAAATATAATTATTCAAATCCTTACTTCTTACAATCTTTGTATATGAATCACGGGTATTGTATACACCACATTCTAGGACCCCCCCCCCACAAGTCTCTCCTTAGGTCCCTAGCACATCCCCATTTCACTGTGAACCCTAGGTCGTACTCCGCGTATCGATCTAGAGGCCATCGGGCGCCTTCGAGCCCCATTTGACTCTGGTCAGCTCTATAGTCAGAGAAAAAGCTCTTTGAATCCTTGATGGGTTCCGAATACCCTTTCCAACGGTTCGCCCCGTGCATGAATCGGCATAACGGTTTGGATGAATAAACCATTTTACTCTTAAAAAATCGATTTAGAGGCTACCAGGCGCTCCTGGGCCCAGAATTGACCCCGGTCAACTCACCATCAGAGAAAAAAACTCTTTGAATATTCGAAGGGAACTGAAACCCCTTTCCAACGGTCCGCTCCGAGCGAGAAACGACATAACCATTCAGACGAATGCTCACTTTTCCCCAAAAAATCGATCCAGAGGCCACCGGGCTTCGTTTGACCTAATTCAACTCTTCATCTTGAATGAGACTGAATGAATCTTCAAAGGTAATTGAATAACGTTTCCAACGGTACTCCTCGTGCGCGATTCTAACTTACAGTACGGACGCACTATCTGTTTTACTTTGAGAGGTCACTTGCACTTGTGGGCCCCGGTTGACCTAGGTCAACTAACCAAACTGATCGAAACTCTTTGGAATGTCGAATTACATCTCCTAACCTTTGCAAAAGTCCTTCCCATGCACGATTCTGACTTACCACCCGGACAAACGATTCGTTTGCGTCCGATGATCTCCCGTGCAAAGGACTGATGTGCGCTTCCAAGCCACATTTGACCCAAAGTCAACTCCCGAACCCGGGAGAGGTCCAAAGGACAATCAAAGGTCTCTAAAATACTTTTCTAACGGTATTCCTCTTGTGAGATTCGGATCAACGGTTTGTGCAGAACGACCATTTTTCCCGAAAAGTCTGCATGAAACTGCCAATTGGTAGGTCCCAAGCCCTACTAATCGACATAATGTCCAGAGACACCTGCCTATAGGCACACTATGGGGTAGGCTGATCGGCCCCACCCTGGGCCCGATAAAAATAGGCCCTCACCTCATTCTCAGATCATTCACAATCAACATCAAATACAAGCTAGCCATCAGAATCAAAGATCTCAGCAACTTGCGAAGTTCCACATGGAGAATTCCATTCAAGCTTCAATCCCCATCCTATTCACACCCAATCTAGCAAAACTCCTTATCTCTCATTAATATTCATCAAGATCCAAAGTAGTTCACTCAAGACCAAAGTTCAATCTTCAAGGGAGGTCCAATTATTTCTCCTTATCTTTCAATTCCTTACTTTTTAATAAGTTACATTAGATCCATGATCTAGTTTTATCTTAGTTCATATACATTAATATCAAACTTTTTATTAGTATATTGCACATACTTTATTTTCTATAAAAAAATCATAAACAAATAAAAGAGGATTATATTCATAAATTCTGAACATAATTGTCCTTCATGCATTTTATAAAAACAAAAACTCATTTTCTACACATACACCCATTATAAAAATTTAGTCCCAATTTATGGGTTAAACCCCACTTCGTTGCTACATTCGAACTACGTGGACTTTGATGCCTTAATAGGATACGTAGGTGTCTTGAATTAAAATGCGAGACTCGAGTCCAAATTTTCTAATTTTCCAAATTTCCCAATTTTCTCCAAACTTCTCAAAATTCTTCTTTTTCATAATAATCATGCATTTATAAATAATATGCTTGTTTGCATATCATTTCATACATATTATCGTTCTCCAATAATGATTAATATCAGGATGAATGCTCATATTCTATTTTTACTTACTTTGGGGAACATTCCTATGGAAGACTTCTCTCTACCTTGTCCATGGTATGAGTTGAATGATTCCAATATCCGTTATATATAAACACATGCACACAGTTTATGGGGATATAAAGGAAATATTAACACTTATCCATGAGAGACCAAAATGGTGGTATGGGTGTCTAACCCTTTCCCATTCTGGAACGTAGCCCCCGAACATTCGATCTATTGGTTTCATATGCATCAGTTTGTTCTTGGTGCCACTTTCGAAGTGGAAACATGTTCTTTTGCCTGTCTTGTGCAAAATAGTCTAGAGACTCCATCTCTTTACATTCACCCCAGACTGACGACGACCGAAGCACCTTTCCTAAGAGAGAGAGAAGGGTGTGAGACCGTGGTGCGACATTTTTTTTGTTCCCCCGAGATGGCCACAGTGGAGACTCTGCTGGGGAGAAGTTTTTAAGAGGGATAGACTTTGTTTACATGGATGTTTTATTTTCTTGTGTATTCCCCTATCCTCCATGTTCCCTCTATTATTCATATATACCCATGCTTATGCTACTATTCAAACACTTGTAGAAAAATTCTTCTTGTACACTTCGCACCACGTGGACCTAGAATCACAAATTTTCACTCATCCCACAACACTTAGAAATCTATACTTAGGTGTCACTAGCACACACCCTCACTGGTATATATCCATGTTCACTTATCACACACTCACTTGTAGATAGTTTTACCTCACTTATTTATGTTTAGTATAGCTTTACTATGTGCACTTGTACTTTGCTCCTGTTTGGCATCATCGAGAAAGATACTCTCTCCATAAGATACTAATAAAAGGATCATGCATGAGTCACACAACATCACTAAAAAGAATTTCTATTGACCAAATTTTTTCCCATAACTGGGGAGTCACTTTGTGATGGGCGCTAGTCCGACAGGGCGCAGTTAACCTAAGAGAAATGACTCTCACCTTCCATTAGCCAAGTACCTTCGATGTATATTGAACGGTTCCCCCCGCATCGTATCGCTTGACCGAAGTCATGACGGGAGGTATATCGTAGGAAACTCATTCACGTACGTCGAGTATATCGAATTTGCTCTCACACGTACCATCCCTAAGAGGTATATAGTGAGGCAATTTACATACTCTCAGGTATATCAAATGGCTTGTCCACAAGTACCGATTGCCCTCAAAAGAAAAACGTATATCATGGAAGTCACGCCAAATGGGGGAACCCCTTCCAATTAACCCAACCAATGCATACCCACATATAGGTGTCAAACTTAGGTCACACATTCTAGATTTTCGGTTTCTACCCGAAACTCTGTCGAAATGAGAAGTCGGCATGCGGCCTGAGTTTTTACATTTTTTTTAAATCACACCCTTCCCGTGAGCCTGGTTACAAGTCCAACCGTAGTTTTTCATATGTTGCAAATCCCAATTTTTCCAGGATCGGATCCCATCCGTCATTTCTTTTTCACATTTAGGAAAACATAATACAAGTGAGAACCTAATAATCATAATAATAATGTTGAGACCCGTCTCCTGTCTTTTTTTTTCCACTTTCTTTTTTCAAAAAGTGTCCAAAAACATTTTCTCTCTTTTGTCAAAAATACCAAAAACATTTTGTTTCCCTCCAAAAATATTTTTGTCCTCATATTTTCCAAAAATGTTAAAAACATTTTCCCTCCTTTTCTGAAAATAAACAAACTTCCTTATCCTTTTTTTTCGAAAATAAATCCCAATTTTTTTATCCTTCTCAGGTAGTTCACATACCCTTGGCCTGGTTCCCTATTGGCTTTGGTCTTCAGTCGAATCGCCTCGAAGCTCTATCAGTCACCTTACTTCCTTCGAGTCTAAGATTCATATGGAGAACACAGATCAAATGCCAATTGTACAGTCGGATTTGTTGACGGTTATGGCTCAGCTCATTGCCAAGATTGACAACCTTCAAATTGAGGTTCATGAGATGCAAAGAAATCGGGTCCCTATCCTGGAAGATCCCGAGGTCATTATCCCTCTCGCATGGGTCCACCGGCACCCGAGCCTATTTGGGTCCTTGAAGAATACCAGCATGCTCCACATGCTCCTCCTGCTAATGGGCCACCACCAACCTAACTTCCTATGTCAAACCTTGCTCAGACTGGGGCTAATTTACCCGTATTTGTTGATCCGAAAGAGAAAGAATTGAACAAGGTCAAGTAAGACCATAGGATGTTGACAAAAAAAGTTTGACCAAGTCAGAATCTCAAGGAACTTCATGGACTACACCCACATGTCTCCTTATCTTAATGCCATATTACCGAAGAGATTCAAAATGCCCAATATCGAGAAATTTAGAGGTAGTGGTCCCCCGATCTTCCATATCCATAGCTATCACCAAGCCATGACTCTACTAGGGGCTTCCAAAGAATTAATGTCTCAAATGTTCCAATAGACTTTGAAGGACAATGCTCTCCGTAGGTTCCTATCACTTGAGGAGTCTAAAAACTGCAGTTGGGAAGGCGTTGCCCATGAGTTCATGTCACAATACAAATACAATGAGGAGCTAAAGGTTACCCATCATGACTTAGAGATGCGTAAGTAGAATCCTGGGGACTCAGTCAGCAAATTCATAGTAAGATGGAGAGAAAAATCAACGACCATGACCAATCGGCCTTAAAAAGAAGAACAAGTTAACATCGTGAAGAAGAACTTATTTAACAAAGTTTGAGCTACCATTAGAGGAAAATATTGTCCTCACTTTCGAACCCTCTGAGAAGTAGGAGTGGAAATCAAAAAAGGTCTCACTAAGACAGAAGATGAACCAAACAAAACCTCTGAAAAATTTTCTCTTAGAAATTTTGAAAGACTGTTAGTACTGCTATTTCTACTATCAATAATATCTCTCAACCTACCGTTTCATGGGCACCAGAAAGCCTCCCTAACCCGATCTGAAGAGAATAAACCGAGATCCACGCTCCTATCTCCAAATTCTATCAGGCCCTTTTTAGTCGAAACCTGATCAAATCCATGGACCCTCGTCCACTGCCAAACCCACTTCCGAAAAACTTCAAACCCGACGCCTATCGTGACTTTCACCAAACTGCTGTTCGTACCACCGACCAATGTTTCCATCACTAAAACACAATCCAAAGATTTATTAACTTGGGTATCATCTCCCCACCAGCCAATCCTAGACCAAACACTACCCATAACCCGCTCATGAATCATGCAAATGTCATCTTCCTAGAAGAAGTCCCAAAATTTGACCCATCTACCCAAATCATACCAAATAAATCACAAGTCATACCCATATACTCTCCTAAACCTCTCCAAACATTCCCATATTTCCTATTACATCCTACTATCCTTATCGAACAAGCCTTGTCACTCCTCACCTGAGCCTGTATCGATGTCCGCACTCGCTTCGGAGGTAAAGATATGGAATTGTCAGAAGTACTGAACCAACCCCTAGAGTTCGGGATCAAATTGCCCCCCAGATGACCATCGACTGTCAGAGATTTAGTGGGATGTTTTTAGAATCACGAAAGTGGGACCGAAATTTAGATAACTGGGTAGTGCCGACCGACGAAGTCAGCATAGATTACATGGTCCAGATTTATTTCAACAAACTGGTAATATTTATAGTATATCCGAGATGCTTGATGCTTGATGCTTTGAAATTATAAAGGTGCCTAGTTCTTTCAGTCCTGCATCTCCCAGTTGAGTGAAAAGAATTATATGAAGAGGCCGTAGATGTCGTGGAATGCATTAAATTTTCATGGAAAAATAATATTATTTCCACCGTATGGGGGAAAGATTTCGATGATTCATATGAAGAGCCCGATTTAGAAAACACTAGCCTAATAGCCAGCCTATGTCGAATGATATCATTTGAAGATCTACTAGGAGAGATCAACATTGGTTGAACAGGCCGAGATCGATGAAGAAACAGGGTTTATATTCTTCCCCTCTTTTGTGAACCACATGACCAGGTCTGGAAGACCGTACCCAAACTCAAGCCTACAACCATCAGTAACCAATAAAGGGAAAGGCATTGAGAATATCCCGATGCCAAGAATGACTCTTGAAGAAAGTAAAGTCTTGGATCAGCTGAGTAAAACCCAAGCCAACATCACTCTATGGGGACTTTTCATGTCTTCCCAACTACACCTAAATGCCTTAATCAAGATACTCACAGGACCCACAATTCCTCGCTCACCACACCAGAAGAAGGAAACCTAGTTGGATCCCTAACCTCTACCCGAATGCTCTCCTTTTTAAAAGAAAAAATCCCCAAGACTGGTCCTGACCACAATCATGCTCTCAATATCTCGATTGAAGTCATGAGAATGGTTTTCCCTCTCTCTCTTGTTGATAACGGATCCGCACTAAATGTATGCCCACTAAGAACTTTGACTTATTTGGGATTGAAAGTAAGCAATCTCACTCCAACTTCTTCCCCCGTACGTGCCTATGATAATACTTGTCGAGAAGTAGTGGGATATATCAAAGCTAGTAATAGGGGTTGGTCCTATAAATCCCACCGTAGAATTCCAAGTCATTGATATCCCAGCCTATTTTGATTTACTGCTTGGACGATCGTGTCTCCACAGCATCAAAGGGGTGTCTTCTTCTCTTCATCAGAAATTGAAATTCTTTGTCAATGGACAAGTTATCACCATCTTGGGAGACAGCGAAAACACCAAGAATGCAAGCACCAGTAATTTGGTACTTGTAATACAACACAGGGTGAACGATATGCTGCTATCAGGTTTCCAAGTTAAACCACTCCTACTCCCATCTGGGGATGACTTGAATGGCAGGGTTTATTCGAAATACAATCCCCATGGAAATGTCAATGTAATCCAAATGTTCAAGAACATGCACATTGTTCCTGGACTGGGGCTAGGGCAAAGACAGTAGGGGATCACTGAACCTATTATATTGAAGAAGGCCTCCTCTCCTTGTGGTTTAGGCTGTCAATCTCCAGAAGAAGAACTCAAATTGATCCGCCAGCCTCAACTCAAGAGAAAGTTAGAATGTACCAGAACTATCTCGGGAGATTCCCTAAAGGGAAGATTCATCAACGAGGGTGAAGATTTGCCCTTTTATAGTTTCCCTAAACCTTGGTATGACCATGTAGACAAGAGGATGAAACCAAGAATGGAGATCTCCTTTCAAGACAGCTACCCACGGGCCAAGAGTTACCAACACTGTTTACAACCACTCAGTGGAGAAATCATAGCTATTATAAAGGGTTCTGAAGATAGTGACTCCGAGCATTCCATCAATCTGTAAACACTGGGGATGGCACTCTACATGATCCACTCAGGGGCTAAATCATCAATTCCATCCTGCATGATCAAAGATGTTAATACACCGATTCTCAACTGGAACGTTGCACCTATACTTCCTGCTAATGTCCAACCTAATCCCCATGTTTATCCCCTTTCCACTTTTGCTTCTTCTCCTAACTCTGATGTAATCGAGACCTCATTTGATGAGGTTCTCAATGTTGTTTTTCCTATCAATGAAATAAATAAAGATTTTGAGTATCTTGTTGTGCCTTACATTTATTGTCTTGACTCTAATAAAACTCTTGATGATGATGACTTTGCAAATGAAAAATTCTTAGGTTATCTAAATAAGGTTAATAAAAAACAACATAACCACGTTCAAGTTAATGAAGATGAAACTGTTATTATCAATCTCGATTTTAGTAGCCAAATGCGCGAGATTAGGATAGGGGATACCCATAACAAGCACAAATGAACGCAACTCAAAGAATTACTGAAGGAATTCATGGATGTCTTTGCCTGGTCCTATGATGATATGCCCGACATCAACCCTGTGATAGCACGGTATGAGATTCTGACTCTCCCGGAATGTAAACCTGTCAAACCGAAGCTGCGAAAACTCTGTATCGAATGGTCACTCAAAGTGAATAAATAAGTGGTCAAGAAATTGAACGTGATATTCATTCGAGTAATTGAGTATCCCACATGGTTAGCCAACATTGTACCTATGCCAAAATCGGGAGGGAAAGTCCACATGAGTGTCGACTATAGAGATTTGAACAAGGCATCTTCGAAGGATGATTACCCGCTACCCAACAACGATATAATTGTGGACAATATCCAATCACGCTCTTAAGTCATTCGTTAACGGGTTTACTGGATATACCCAGATCAAGATGCACCTTGATCATCAAGAGAAAACTGCATTCATCACCGCTTGGGGAAGCTTTTGCTACGCAGTCATGACATTTGGTCTCAAGAACGCAGGGGCTACTTACCAAAGGGCTTCTTTAAAAATTCGGCATGATCTGATATATAAGGAAGTCGAGGTTTATGGGGATGATACGATCATAAAGTGCAAGACTAGGGAAGGTCATGTTCCTGCTCTTCAGAATTTCTTTAGAAGACTACGACAGTACCAGATGCGGCTTAACCCACAGAAATGTGTCATCATTGTCACTTAAGGAAAACTCTTGGAATCATGGTTAGTGAGAAAGGTATATAAGCAGACCCTGCTAAGCTGAAAGCTATACTTGAGATGCCACCACCTCAAATGGAGAAAGACGTCCGAGGATTCCTTGGGAAATTATAATACATCAGTCGATTCATCAGTGAGTTGACTTCCATCTAAGAACCCATCTTCAAACTTCTTTGAAAGGATTCAACCAAAGTCTGGAATGAAGCTTGTCAAGAAGCCTTCGATCGAATCAAGCAATACGTAACCCAAACTCCAATACTTATGACACCGCAGCCTGGTCTTCCCTTATTCCTATACCTAACTGTGACCGATACTACAATCGGGGATTTTTAGCCCAGTATTTTGAAGAGACCCGTAACGAGAAAGCCATCTCCTATACCAGTTGGAAATTATCTAGTTATGAAGTTAACTACACTGCCTTAAAAAAAGCATGCGGCGCTCTTATCTAGGTTACCCAAAATCTCTGTCACTACGTGCTCATTTTCCCCATCAGACTCGTATCCCGAATGGATCCCATTAAGTACCTACTCAAGAAGCCTTCCCTGTCCAGCCGAATGGCCCGATGGTTGATGCTCTTAGCCGAGTTTGATATTACCAATGTTACATAGAAATCTATGAAAGGAAGAGCCACTACCTTGCAGACTACCCTATGGAAGAAACCGATGTCTTGATCTCCAAGTTTCCTGATGAGAATATCCATTGTACCTCCCAAGAAGATCTTCAATGGCAAATGTTCTTTGATGGCACTACCAATAAGAAGGGATGTGGTGTGGGGATCCCCCTAATATCCCTTGATGACTCCCATAGTCCCATCGCCATCAAATTGGATTTCGCCTGCACTGACATCATAACTGAATATGAGGCATGCACAGTAGGCCTGCAAATTACACTCAAGCAAGGAATTCGATACCTCAATGTCTAAGGGGATTTAACCCTCATCATCGGCCAAGTGCTCAGAAAATGGAAAGTGAAGGATGAAAAACTCTTGCCCTTCCATGCCCACCTCAAAAAGCTAGCTTCCTAATTCCAAGAAATCACCTTCCACTACCTACCCCGAATAAAGAACAACCTAGATGATGTCCTTGTTACCTTAGCCTCCATGATTGACATGATCGAAGGAATAACCATGACCCCTCTCCTTGTCCAGAAATAAGACAATCCAACCCAATGTTACCACATCGAGCTCATCACAAAAGAAGAACCTGACATAGCCGACTGTTGGTACTACGATATTTGGCGCCTCCTTAAACATGGTAGGTATCCCCAAGGATCTGACAAGAAACATCGAGCAACTCTCCGCAGACTGGTTGCCCAGTACATTGTCTGTGACAAAGCACTGTTTAAGAGAAACTTTGATGGAACACATCTACACTGCATCACACGGGCTAACATTGAAGAAATAATGAAGAAAATACACAGCGGGGAATGCGGATCCCATATGAATGGCCATACGCTCGCCAAAAAGATCATCCGACAGGGTTACTTCTAGACTATCATGGTTCAGGACTGCACAACCTATATTTGAAGATATCTCAAGTGCCAATAACTTTCCAACCTACAGATCGTTCTATACATGGGGCATTGACATCATAGGAAAGGTTACACCAAAAACATCCAATGGGCATGAGTTCATCCTGGTCTCTATTGATTACTTCACCAAATGGGTCGAAGCTGAGTCGTATACAGTTCTGAATGCTAAGAAAGTGGCCAAGTTCATCAAGCAAAACATCATTTGCCGATATGGGGTCCCGCACCAGCTAGAATCAGGCAACATTGTTACACTTTGAGGAAGAAGTTATGGTAGTGGTCGATAAGTATGGAATCTAAAGATATAAATCCTCTCCATACCGACCTCAAACCAATGGGGCAGTCAAGGCAGCCAATAAGAACCTCAAAGCCATCATCAGCAAAATGATCGAGAGCTGTAGGGATTGGGTCAACATGATCCCTTATGACTTTTGAGGCTACCGCACTTCAGTTCAAACCTCTACTGGGGCTACCCTTTACTCTCTAGTTTACGGTATGGAAGCAGTCCTACCCGTGGATCTAGAAATCCCTTCGTTGCACGTCATGTTTGAAAGCATAGTCAGTGAGGAAGACTGGAACCAAAGCCATCTTAACGAGCTATCACTCTTAGATGAAAAGAGGTTGAAGGCTCTATATCACATACAAGGGTACCATCGTCGTATAACGCAATCATTCAATAAGAGAGTCAAGGACCGTGGTGTTCGAGAAAGGTATCTAGCCCTCAAGGAAATAGTAGAGCCCATCTAGGACCCCAGAGGAAAATTCAAGCCAAATTGGAGCGGCCCGTACATTCTAAAGAAGATATTGTTAGGCGGCGCCACTGTGCTTTCTGACCTTGATGGAGAAGAAATGGTGCATCCAGTCAACTTGGACCGTCTCAAGATGTTCTACCCCTAGTCCAAAATCTCGGGCGCTACTTCTCTTCTCATCTCCCTTCTATTCTAAAAAACAAAAAACTCTTCATTTCCTCTACCCAGAACTATGTGGCCTGATCCTCTATAAAAACATTTGCAAAAATGAATTTCAAAAATTTTCAATACCCTCAGAGGTACGTAGGCTGCTCATCCCTTTACATAAGCGCAACCCCTTCTTTTTCCCCAAATTCTATTCTTTTCTTACCCCCAAGAACGACAGTTTATTTTAACATATACATGAACAAAAGTATTATGTATGCCTTAGCGAATTGTATAGATAATTCAAATGCAAAAGTCATCAAGAGGCACAACTAGATGACAAAAAACTTGTTTGTCTCATTAATATGAAAATTCTAGCACGATTACATTGGCATAAGGAGTCAGATGACTTCCCTTGCCACCCTACACCCTACTTTCCCAAATAAAAATAAGCCCCACTACTCCTCTAAACCTAAAAAAAGCCAACCACCACAAACTAAACCAAACCCATACAAAAGCTTCACACAAATTACCCACAGTTGCAAAAAAAATTGCCTCCATCTCCCATATCCTGAGGCCCCCAAACCTCCGCTGACTGGAGGCGCTGACACTCCATTCAGGGATAAGCCTGGACAAACCGTGGGAAGAACAAAATACCACCCTCCAAGGTATCAAAAAAGGCAAACCACCTTTGCCCACTCTCTACACCCAGTATTTTGGGCAACCATCTTCCTCCACAGCCACTTCATATAGTCCCCTGAGACATGCTAGACTCGCCCAACAAATTGGGAAGGACGGGTGGACAAACGTCGACTTTCCCACAGAGATCCCAGCAGCATGTGCATGCGTTATGTCAGGTCCTCCAGAGGAAAAAGATCTAATGCCCGTGGTGGCATGATTTCCTCCCATCCATATTGATGTAGTAGCCGCTAAGGAAAATAAAAAGAGGTCTGCCTAAGGACAACTAGGCGAACGTATCGATACTTTTCGAGATCCAAAATGGGCAACAGTTCCCCCCACCATGGCATAGACCAGCGCAAGCTCAGAGCCCCGTGCTCCATAAATCAATTTTCGTAACTCTCGACATCCAGGCCCACGCTAATAAAGTAGTGCGAGAAGAAGTTTGGAATAGCCGGTAAGGGATACTCACGTGGCACCGCCATGCAAAATCTCTTAGAAAGCCACATGAACAGCATCACATGCTCCCCCTTAAAAACTCATAATGACCCTCCCGCTAGGCATCCAGGCCATTCAAGGTCTCCTCTACTATTGCCGTCACAGGATTGCGATGACAGGACATCCAAGAAACGATAGTAGCAAGTTAGGGGTTCACCACCAAAATGATGGCCCTCGTATACCCAGCATCACCCACTTCCTGCAAGTGCACTGAATGCAAAATCGCTGAAAGGGAAATCATCCCTCCCGTGACCAACGTCCGGGCCACTAAAGACGAGATGTGTAGAAGCCCAGCTAATAATTCCCAGGGAGAATGGGAGAATTCAGGTAGAGTCGCGGTAACACTGGGATTTTTCCCTAGCATGGAAGAAAACTCCTCGTAGGTAGGACAAACCTCATCCAACCCAAAACGAAAAACATGATCCTCGGGGTACCAGAACTCTAGAGCCGCCCTCAACATGTTCCACTCAATAGGTCAGTTACGCCACAAAGAAACTCGAGGCATGTGAAAAGCGTCGTGGTCAACGTTATAATAACACATCGCCTCTAAGGCTTTGAGGTATTCAACAAACTCAATGATACCGGGAAGAGTCATTTTACAAAGCCAAGAAAAAGAAAACAAGAATGTGAAGAAAAAAGGAGAGGCAAAAAGCCCCATCCACACCACCTTTTATACTAGAAGACTTGCAAAAATCGGAGCAAAACTTTCCCCACCAAGTACAAAGCAATCTAAGAAATTGCAATCAAAGATTTGGGTTGATTGGACTGGACTAGTATGCCGATAAGCTGGATGGGGGTCATGCCGATTGGTAACCCCCTATTTTGGGGAAATCCCTCACTTTCCTTTTTTGTCAAAATAAAAAATAAAAAAATAATTTTTTATCTTAAAATAATTCTAGATTCCATACTTATATTTATACTTATCTCGTTTATTCCATCCTCAAATAAATTTAAAAAAAAATCATTTTACGGTCTCAATAGTAAAATAAAATAGCATGTGCATTTTATCACCAAGACAGGAAAATTAACAAAAATCTCATTCATTTGCATATATATTCCTTGTTTTTGTTACATTAACAATTTTGTAGGTAAGAAGGCAAAAAAAAATAACAACGGGACTCAGCCCGACCAAATTTCTCTCTTCTCTCTCCTTCTCATCTCTCTCTTTCTCTCTTTACTCTCTCTAGGCTCTCTCCTTGGGGCGTACCCTCTTCCCCCTACATCAAGACGATGCACCTCCACTACCAGAGCCTGACCCTTCCTCCAACGAAGCTGACGGCACCAGGTAAGATGGAGAAGAAACCACCTCTTGAATATGAGCAACCATTGAGGATATCTAATCCCTGATGTCCTTCAACCAGGTGGTCGAAACTATGATATGCTGAAAAAGATGAAAATGATCAAATCAGTCAAGTATCATAAATAGAGGTCAGGAAAATAGAAGAGATACAAGATATACCGATGGTTGAAGCACATCCTCCGTCAAGGCTAGATCCTCCGATTCCATCGCGTGAGGACGATGCTATAAATACACCGATCCCCCATCACCTCACCGAAGGTTGTAACTGGGGGAATGCAATCGAATGAAAGAAGGTCCCAACGTCGTCGTCGCCGTCGATGTAGCCACATCGCTTTCAGAGAACCCTGCCTGCATACTCGAACCCCCCCTAGGAAGAGGAATCACATCATATATGTTGGGAGGCATCAACCAACTCGAGATGAAGTCCATGTAATCGTGCATCACCGCCACATCAGTATACAGAGAGTATGGCTCTCCCATCATCGCCACCACCCGAGCATCCTCCAAAATCTCTTGTACACGCCTCATGAACATAGGGGGCCTCACCGGAGGCACCACTGCCTCGTGCTCTATAATCTGTCGGACTACTCTCTCTCCAAGGTACCAGGAGTAGCCGAACTCATGCGATAGTAGGGGCCGTATCTGTGCATGTCCTCTAGTCACCCCGGTGTGCAGAATAGTTGTTCTTTATGGATAGAAGGTCACCTATAAATCCACAGCCAATGTAAAGGATCAATATCAATAAAGGATCATTCAGAGAAAGATAAATCACTCTCAAGATAAAAAGGGCTTACCCAATCACTCATCAGGCCATTTAAGACCTGACGCACAGTCTCCAGAACAAGAGTCTTCTTCGACTCTCAGTTGGACCGCCTCCATCGATAGATCCGACAGAAATCCTTAACGGAGTCGTCCTTAAAAAAAATCAATTAGGTGTTTGAACCAATCACCTCATCGAACCACGTTTGCAAAAGAGTAAGAATCAACATTAAAGAAGCCAAACAGAAGTGCATGAATGGAAAATGCGAATGCATAAAGGAAAATGCACAAAATAAATTATACCTCCAGAAGATACGTGGCTCCAGCAAAAGTAGGTCGACAGGACCGGCTGAATGCATCCAAAGAATTATACGGGGTGAGCAAAGTTAGGCTCCCCCAGTCATAGAAGAGGATGTTTGAAAACATCCTCAGAAATGGCAAGAACCATAAGTGAACGACGTTGCCACCAAAAAGCCCCTAGAGCCAGTAAAATATACAAACGAGCCAGCTGATGCACCTACAGCCCATCACTTTCATTAATCCTCCTACTCAACAAAAGCTCCTTCAAAGAGGACAAACGGAGTGAATCTTCAAAAAATACCCTCGCTACATCACCCAAAGCCGTCATCACCCTCAGTTTCCTATCGACCTGAATCTATGTACTCTCGCAATCCAATCCCAGTAACTGCTTAACGTCTATGGGAGTCACTGTAATATCCCCAAAGCCCAAATGGAAGGTGTGGTGGTGTCCCACCACCTCTCCCCCAATGCACATAAAACTGCTGTGGAGCGGGGCGTCTCATCCAGAGCAAATGCCAACCTCCCAAAACCAACAGAAGAAACCATCCAACACACCACCAAAGGAAGGTTCTCCCAAATATCCTTCAGCCCTGTCATCCCACGAGCACGAATGGAGGACATGGAAACATCAAACTGTCAAAGAAAGGAAGAAAATCCTAATCAGATTCAAGAAATGAAGCAATCTCATCTACAAAAGAAGAAAGAATTCCAAAAGTCATGAAATACTTACTTAGCCACCTGAGTTCACCACCCTAGAAGAGCGAAGACACGAAGGCTCTTGCAGTAGAGTCTTATCATCCACAACCGGCTCGAACGAGTCGAAAGAGTTCTCACTGCCGAATGCAAGGGGCACCCTAGCCATCCATTCTAATCCTACTCAATCGTCAACATTGAGCCATGCCATGTGGGTCCCGTTACTTGAGAAATCGGCCATTGCGAATGCTAAGAACGATTGCAGAAGGGTATAGCAAGAGCAGAGAAGTCAGAAAGTTGTGCAAAATGAGGAAAACCCGCCCTTCTTTTATAGGAGGCTAAGGGTCATGCCGATCGACATCTAGTTGCCACCCACCGATCAACACTGACCTTTCATCTGCTCGAGGTACCTAAAAAGACCATGCCATTGCCGATTGGCACACCTCCACATGTGCGATCAGCACACCCCTCCAAATTTCGTACCAAAAAATAAAAAAAATTCTAGGAAGTCCCGAAAAATTCCTAAAATTGCCAAATTCATTCTAGAGCCTCATGCATCGAGGAAAACTTTTTTCGTCATCCCCAGTGGAACCTAAAATCGGATCTTCAACCCCAGTGAAACTTCCACAAAAATCGTTCTCCCCAGCAATGTCTCCCAGAGACCCTCCAGACCATCCCCAGCTAATCATTCATCATTCCCCAACGGAATCCAATCTTTATCCCCAGTGGAATACACCTCTTTTAGGTTAGAATTAACCTCGGCCTTGGATCATCACCATAGTTAGGTCAGAATTGGCCTTGGTCCTTGGTCCTTGGTCATGACCTCTTTTAGGTTAGAATTGATCTCAGTCTTGGATTATAACTTTAGTTAGGTTAGATTTGACCTCGATCCTCGGTCATCACCTCTTTTGGGTCAGAATTGACCCCGATCTTGGATCGTCACCTAAGTTAGGTTAGAATTGGCCTCAATCCTCGATCGTCACCTCTCTTGGGTTAGAATTGACCCCAGTCTTTGATCGTCACCTGAGTTAGGTTAGAATTGGCCTCAGTCCTTGGTCATCACCTCTCTTAGGTCAGATTTGACCCTAATCTTGGATCATTACCTAAATTAGGTCAGAATTGGCCTCGATCCTCGGTCATTATCTCTCTTGGGTTAGAATCGACCCCGATCTTGGGTCATCACCCAAGTTAGGTCATAATTGGCCTCGATCCTCGTTCGTTACCTCTCTTGGGTCAGAATCGACCCCGGTCTTGGATCGTCACCTGAGTTATGTCAGAATTGGCCTCGATCCTCGGTGGTCACCTCTCTTGGGTCAAAATTGGCCTCGATTTTGGATCGTCACCTGATATAGGTCAGAATTAACCTCAGTCCTTAGTCATCACCTTCCTTGGGCGGTCTTTGATCGTCACCTAAGTTAGGTGAAAATTGGCCTCAGTCCTCGGTCGTCCCCTCTCTTGGGTTAAAATTGACCTCGATCTTGGATCGTCACCGAAGTTAGGTCAAAATTGGCCTCGATCCTCGGTCATCACCTCTTTTGGGTCAAAATTAACCCCGATCTTGGATCTTCACCTAAGTTAGGTCATAATTGGCCTCGATCCTCGGTCGCCTCCTCTCTTGGGTCAGAATTGACCCCGATCTTAGATCGTCGCCTAAGTTAGGTCGGAATTGAGCTTGATCCTTAGTCGTCAGCTATCTTAAAGTCATAATTGACCCCGACCCCCTGAATCAGTCATCCACATACCTTTGGTCCAAAAAGATGACCTCCCTTTATCATGTGGTGTCTATTCGATGGGTATCACTTATTCCAAGCTCACTCGTCGAGGGGCTCTATTGACAACACATTCTACGACCCCCCCCTAAGTCTCTCCTTAGGTCCCTATAACTTCCTCATTTCACTACAAACCCTAGGTCATACTTCGAGTACTGATCTAAAGGCCATCGAGCACCTCCGATCCCCATTTGACTCCGGTCAACTCTATACTCACAGAAAAGCTCTTTGAATCCTTGAAGGGTTTTGAACACCCCTTCCAACGGTTTGTCCTATGCACGAATCGGCATAACGATTCTAAAGAACGAATCATTTTACTCTCAAAAATTGATTCGGAGGCCATCAGGTGCTCCCGGGTCCCTAATTGACCCCAATCAACTTCACCGTCAGAGAAAAATCTCTTTGAATCACCGTCATTCAGACGAACGATCAGTTTTCCCCTAAAAATTGATTCGGAGGCCACTAGGTGCTCCCGAGTTCTGTTTGACCTAAGTTAACACTTCAACCTGAATGATATTGAATGAATCTTAAAAGGTCACTGAATACCCTTTCCAACGGTCCACCTTGTGCACGATTTTGACTTACGGTACGGACGAATGATCCGTTTTACTTCGAGAGGTGATCAGGCGCTTTCGGGCCTCGGTTGACCAGTTTTAACTGACCAAACCGATTGAAATTCTTTAGAATATCGAATTACATCTCCTAACCTTTCCAACAGTCCCCTCATGCACGGTTCTGCTTACCATGCAGATGAATGATTCGTTTGCATCCGACGATCTCCCATCCAAAGGACTGACGTGCGCTTTTGAGCCACATTTTACCCAAAGTCAACTCCCGAACCTGGGAGTGGTCCAAAGGACTCTCAAAGGTCTCTGAAATACCTTTCTAACGGTATGCCCCGTGTGTAATTCAGATTAATGGTTTGTGCAGAACGACCATTTTTCGTGAAAATTCTGCCTAAGACTTCTAATTGGAAGGTCCTGAGCCCCGCTAATTGGCATAGTGTCCAGAGACACCTGCCTATCGGCACCCCCTGGGGTAGGACGATCAGCATCACCCTAGGCCCTATAAATAGAGGCCCTCACCTCATTCTCGGATCATCCACAATCAACATCAAATACAAGCTACCCATCAGCATCACTGATCTCAGTAACTTGCGAAGTTCCACATGGAGAATTATATTCAAGCTTAAATCCCCATCCTTTTCACACCCGATCAACAAAAAATCCTTCTCTCTCATCAATATTCATCAAGATCCAAAGGAGTTCACTCAAGACCAAAGTTCAAGCTTCAAAGGAGGTCCAATTCTTTCTCCCTCTCTTTCAATTCCTTACTTTTTCATAAGTTACATTTGATCCATGATCTAGTTTTATCTTAGTTCATATACATTAATATCAAACTTTTTATTAGTATATTGCACATACTTTATTTTCTATAAAAAAATTCAAAAACAAATAAAAGAGGGTTATATTCATAAATTCTGAACGGAATTGTCCTTCACGCATTTTATAAAACCAAATACTCATTTCTACACATACACACATAATAAAAATTTCGTCCAAATTTATGGGTTAAACCCCACTCCGTTTCTACATTCAAACTACGTGGACTTTGATGCCTTAATAGGCTACGTAGGTGTCTTGAATTAAAATCCAAGACTCGAGTCCAAATTTTCCAAATTTCCCAATTTTCTCCAAACTTCTCAAAATTCTTCTTTTACATAATTATCATGCCTTTATAAATAATATTCTTGTTTTCATTTCATCCAACACATATTATCGTTCTCCAATAACGATTAATATTATGATGAACGCTAATATTCAATTTTTACATACTTTGGGGAACATTCCTATGGAAGACTTCGCTCTACCTCGTCTATGGTATCGGCTGAATAATTCCAATATCCATTATATATAAACACATGAACACACTTAACGGGGATATAAAGGATATATTAACACTTGTCCATGAGAGACCGAAAGGGCGGGATGGGTACCTAACCCCTTCCTATTCCGTAACTTAGCCCCAAGACCTTTGATCTATTGGTTCTATATTCATCAGTTTATCCTTGGTGTCGCTCTCGAAGTGGAAACATGTTCTTTTGCTTGTTTTGTGCAAAATAGGCTGGTAACTCCATCTCTTTACATTCACCCCACACCGACAACGGTCGAAGATCCCTTCCTAAGAGAGAGAGAGAGGGGTGTGAAACCGCGGTGCGGTGTTTTTGTTGTTCCCCCAAGATGGCCACATGTATATATATGTATCACTAAGGATATATATATTAATAAGGCACCTATACTAAATTAGGGTGCAGTCATACTCTGCAATCAAGTCCCTGTACATCTAGTACAAATAAGGGAAATATTAGTTCGGATCCACTCTCAAACTATATTTACACAAAATACACATATTGAAGGTGAAGCATAGTTCCAAGTGACTAAGAGGTCAGCACATACCCACACGTCTTTTAGGACCATCTGTACTATCATTCTCAGATAGCATGTACCAAGGATTCTATATTCTAGGATACAAGTCAATATTCCCCATAAAGGTCACATTAGAATAAGACAGTCCCGGCGCAGAAACTTCTGTGAAAGCAAGTAGCACGGGTATGATTAAGCACAGATATTACATAATATATATACATACGCTCATATATATATATATATATATATATATATATATATATATATATATATATATATATATATATATATATATATATATATATATACATATATACATACATTATTCAGATAGGTACACCCATAACCCATAACATATTCTAACCATACGTGGCACTTAACACCTGAATCCTACGTATAATTAGTTCATGTGTCCATCAATAATGAATCTCACCCGATAAGTCAAAGCAATAAATAAATAGTGCATGTGTCCATCAATCATATCCGAATTAAGAGCCTTAAGTAAACCTAATAACCATGAAGTGTACATTGTCTTATAAAATCAGTATAAAAATAATGACCTCGGATTGATCCCGTTCAGTACACGCAAAGTATACTAGCACAATAAGTTGAAACTATACAATTTCATGTAATCAAGATTGACCTACTAAAACATTGTGCTACAGTCCTACTCATGGTGTGTCCAGTCCCATCTAAGACCGTGAACGATACATCTTATATTCCCTAAGAACTGGTGATCTGATATTTTGTGTGTAAGTCGTACTCCACACACTAGAATACCTACTGAGTGGAATAAAAAATACCGGCAATATATAAAATACTGCAAACATTATGTCCATACATGATTCTCATTAAAGAAGGAATAATTGATTTTATTATAACAATAAATCCAAAACTAAAATTATTACATAAAGCATGGTTTTAGTTTATTTCTCTAACAATCTCCCAGTTAGACTCAAAGCCATGCTTCAATGCATCTCACTCCCATCCCCTGTACGTGACTATCAAAAGTCTTAGCTGATAAGATCTTTGTGAAAGGGTCTGCCAGGATGATAAAATATCCCAAATTTAAGGAAAATATAATAATTAAACAATCTCAACTAAAACTGAGTACTGAAATAAATAAAGAGTGCAATGTCTCTCTGAACTAAATAGAAACTAAGAATAGACAACTCATGCCCTCTCTATCATGAATAAGTGAATAGCTGGGAAAACAAGGATGAAGTTGTCTAAATGCAAACACCTGTAACTCCCACACTAGCTGCAACACGTCAATAATCTAAAGATCTAAGTCTAACGACCCTGTGGTTGAGCACCTTTAATATATATACAAGAGAAAGGAGAAATGACAGGGAATGGGTCAGAGCTTGATAGTTATAATTTAAAAATAATTTAGCATGTATTTAAAATGCTTACTAGAAGATACTCCATACATGTTAGTTGCATTGCCCAGACTTGGGAATTCTCACCTCTCAACTAATGTGCACGCCTAATGTACTAATAAACTATTCTAATTAATGATAAACTCGTTAGCTAGTCTAAACCCCTTCTCCCCTCATCATATTTCGCATATAATACTTAATACAATAACATATTTCTGAATTTATCAAAATAGCTATATATATCACAATATAGACTTAAGTTCTCAAACACCTAACTCATTAAATATCATTATTCAATTCCTTAGTTCTTACAATCTCTGTAGATGAATCACGGGTATATATATGTATCACTAAGGATATATATATATACTAATAAGGCACCCCAACTAAATTATGGTGCAGACATACTCTGCTATCAAGTCCCTTTATGCCTCGTACAAATAAGAAAAATACTAGTTCGGATCCACTCTCAAACTATATTTACACAAAATACACATATTAAAGGCGAAGCATAGTTCCAAGTGAATAAGAGGTCAACACATACCCTCACGTCTCTTAGGACCATCTGTACTATTATTCATAGATATCATGTACCAAGGATTCTATGTTCTAAAGTACAAGTCAATATTCCCTATATAGGTCACATCAGAATAAGGTTGTCCCGGTGCGGAAACCTTCATGATATGATTAAGCACAGATATTCACATAATATATATATACATTATTCAGATAGGTACACCAACGACCCATAAGATATTCTAACCATACGTGACACTTAACACCTGAATCCTACGTATAATAAATTCATCCTTTTATATTCCCATTTACTACAAACTCCCAAGTACTTCTCAACTCTCGAAGCATATCATTTTCATATGTATAATAACAGTAGATGTACTCTATATACCCCACTGTCCTAAGACGTCATTAACTTGCCCCATGCCCAATTTATCACGCGCTGGATTTTATCTTATTTTATAACCCCGTGACCCTATCATTATTTTTCACATAAAGTCACACTACCTAAACCTTAACCACAACCTTACTGGTCCTTCCCAAGTCCCATTATAGTAAATAGATTATTTATAAGGGATCCCATAAAGTGGCATTGGGTTAATCATTAAAAGGGAAATAGGTTTCAACTTCCTGGAGGAGTCGATCGATCAATGGGGATAGTCGATCGATCAACATTCTTGAGTCGATCGGTCGATCGAACAGATAATGGTCTGCGATTTTCTTTACAATTCAACCTACGGGTTTCATCAATATTAATCTTCAAAACCTCTAATAATTCAGACCAAACTTTCAACCAACCACCACAAACATTATAACAGTAGGTATAAACAATTTCTAATGTAACATCTTGAGTAATTTATTAAGGAATCGGCATTAAATGGTTGTAATTCATGATTTGGTCTCAAAGCCTAGTTTACCATATTATTTCAAGAACCACGTGCTATTTCCAGATTTCTTCCTCTAAGAATCACTCAAATTCGTGATATAAGTTCTATTTGTAATAAGAACATCAGCCTAAGAGGTTTTTTTTATTAAAATGTGTAAATTCTAGTCTTCCAAATACATTTAATCTCCATAAAAACCTATAATTATTTTTCCTATTCTAACATGGATGTAATATAAACTCAAGAACAACAAGATAGATAATTGATTGGAAATCGAAGGTCTAATTTCTAGAAGATGATGGGTATATCTATGCTCCTCGTTCTCCGATCTACAGGTGAGTGGTGGAATTGGTGGGAACGGTGTAGGATTGATGGTTCTCCCACTTAGAATCTTCTCTCTTCTCCCTTCCTTAACCTCTTTGCAACCCAAGTATTTCTAACCCTCTAAGACTCTAACTTCCATAAGATATAACCCTTTAATTTTTGTCATTAATTAAGGCCCAAAATTAGAAATTACTAAAATTCCCTCCTGGATTGCCAATTAGGTCTAAAATTATCTCAAGACCCAAACTAAACCCCTAGTACACTTTACTAACTATCCTAACTTTTATGGACACATTGGCATAATCGAAATGACCATACGGGTGACTTAGAATTAATTTATTTTGTATTTCATTAAATTAGTCCTGACACGAATAACACACGCGTTCCGACATAATTTCTACAACTATCGTATTATTCACTCGTGGCAATGTTAATAACTTCATATTAAATTTAACTTTACTCATTATGTAATAATCAACATAATTCCCATTTATAATTTCTAACTCACGTCAGGCTAGTAAATATCAATTAAATCCGGATTAATTATAAATTAATTCCCCATATTAAATCTAATGAATCCCACAATTAAATATCATTAAAATTACGATGTATTACATACTTCCCCACTAATAGCAAAATTTCATCCTGAAATTTGAAAAAATGAATATTCCTAGTAGGAATAAGTCTGGATGCTTTTCGTGCATATCTGCCTCGTGCTCCCAAGTAAACTCCTTTGTGTTATGATACTCCCATTGGACCCGCAAGAGTTGAACTACCTTTGACCTCAATCTCCTCTCACTATGGTCACTGGTCTCTGCTCATATGAACTGTCTAGATGAAGGTTAATCTCCTCTATCACAATTCGAGTGTGAGCCAACTCATCTCGGAGATACCGTCTCAGCAAATAAATGTGGAGCACATCTTGGATACGGTGTAAGTGCTCTGGCAATCCAAGTTTACATGCTACCGATCCAATCCTCTCAATGATAGGAAATTGTCCCATGTACCTCAAAGTCAATTTCCCTTTCTTCCCAAATCTCATTATCCCCTTCATGGAGACACTCGCAGCAGCACTTGATCCCCCACACTAAACTCCCTGAAGAATCGCTTGGCATCAGAGTAGCTTTTTTTCTGTCATGGGCCACCCGAATACGGCTCCTGATCATCTCAACATTGGCTGACGTGTCCTGAATCATCTCTGGACCGAGTAGCTTGTTGCCTCACCTGTAGCCAATAAGAGGGAGAACGACAAGGTCTATCGTACAACACCTCAAAAGGGGCCATGGTAATCGTAAACTAATAGGATTTATTATAAGCAAACTCCACCAGTGGAAGATACTGCTCTTAACCCCCGCTAAAATCAAGGACATACATCAGAAACATATCCTCAAGTGTCTAATTC
This sequence comes from Sambucus nigra, assembly GCA_949130495.1. Lineage (NCBI taxonomy): Eukaryota > Viridiplantae > Streptophyta > Magnoliopsida > Dipsacales > Adoxaceae > Sambucus > Sambucus nigra. Next base: position 2,891,693 of record CASBWL010000025.1, read on the forward strand.
ATCTTCTCCGTCTGCCCATCCGTCTGTAGGTGGTAGGCCATACTCAACCTCAACTTGGTACCCATGGCCTCTTGGAATCTCTCCTAAAATTGGGACACAAAGATCTTGTTCCTGTAGGACACAATATTATTGGGCACCCTATAAAGCCTCACTATCTCTACAATAAATATCTGGAAGTAAATAAGCTACCATGGTTAACGAATCCACCACTACCCATATAGAATTGTGACCACTCTGAGATGTAGGCAACACAGTGATGAAATCCATGGAAATGCTCTCCTATTTCCACATAGGGATCTCTAGCGGCTGAAGTAACCCTGATGGTTTTTGATGGTCCACCTTTACCAACTTACAGGTGGAACACTTGGACACAAACTCTGCAATATCCTTTTTCATCCCAATCCACCAATATTATCGCCTCATATCCTTGTACATCTTATCCCCTCCGGGATGTACTGCAAATCTAGGTCCATGTGACTCCGTGATCACTGCATGACATAAGTCCTCCCCCTATGGAACCACTAATCTCCTATTAAATCGCAAACTCCAATCTAAACTCACTGAATAGGACTCTCTACCCTCATCTAGGATTTGTACAATCTGATCCTAGCAAAATGAATCAACCTCTTGGACCGGGATCACGTTCGTAACAATCTTTGGAGTGACTGTCACGACGGACATAACGGATTGGGCCAATACATCCTAATGTCCCAGATCTTTCCATTTCACATTCCACACTTATGCCACCTCACCTACTGGCCTACAACCCAACGCATCAACAACTATGTTTTCCTTCCCTTGGTGGTACTATATTGCGAGTTGGTAATCTTTCACAAACTCTAGTCACCTGCACTGATGCATGTTCAACTCCCACTGAGTGAACAAGTATTGCAGTGACTTGTGGTCTGTGAATAGGCAAAAAAATTCTCCCAGTAAGTAGTGTCTCCAAATCCAAAAGGGAAACACGACTGTTGCTAACTCCAAGTCGTGGGTGAGGTAATTTTTCTTATAAGGCTTAAGCCAACGAGAGGCATAAGCTATAGCATGATCCTCCTGCTGAAGTACCCTACCAAGTCCCTATAGGGAAGTGTCAGTATACAACAGGTACTCCACACCTGTCCTGGGTAAAGCAAGGACTGGAGCCGAAGTCAACTTGTCCTTCAGATCGTCAAAATCCAACTGACAAGCGTCATCCCAAACGTACGGTACCCCCTTGTGAGTCAGATTAGTCAATGGACCCATTATTCTTAAGAATCCACGAATGAACCGTCTGCAGTACCCAGCCAATCCCAAGAAAGTATCAATCTCTAATGGTGTCATAGGTTGCCCCCACTCCCTCACCGCGGACACCTTCCTCGAATCTACGAATATACCCCTATCGAAAATAAATGTGCCCTAAGAATTGGACCTTGTGTAGCCTAAAACCGCACTTCTCATACTTTGCATACAATTGATGCTCTCACAGAGTCTGAAGAACCCATCTCAAATGCTCGACATGCTCCTCCTCAGTTCGGGAATAAATTAAAATGTCATCTATGAAGATAATGACAAATTTATCTGAGAACTCTTTGAACACCATATTCATTAAGTCCATGAATACGACTGGAGCTTTGGTTAGCCCAAATGGCATAACCCGAAACTCGCAGGATCCATATCTCAAGAAAGCAGTCTTCGACACATCTTGCTCCCTAATTCGTAACTGATGATATCCCGATCTTAAGGCCTTATTTGAGAAGAAGGTAGCTCATCTCAACTGGTCGAACAATTCATCTATTCGGGGCAATGGATACTTATTATGTATTATGACTTTGTTCAACTGTCTCTAGTCCACACATAACCTCAAAGACCCATATCTTTTCTTCACAAACAATACGGGACCACCCCAAGGTGAGGTACTCCTACGGATGAAGAACTATCCCACAGTTGCTCAATCTGATCCTATAACTCCCTTATCTCAACTGGAGCTATACGGTAGGGTTCACGGGCTATCGGTCAAGTTCTCGACATCAAATCCATAATGAAATCCATCTCTCGGCTAGGTGGAATCCCCGGTATTTCCTGAAACACATCGAAAAACTTACGAACAATAGGAATCGAGTCAGGGGGAATAATTATTTCCTTAGAGGTCTCCTTCTGTATGTAATAAAAATTGGTGGACTATCCTCCCTCAGGATGAGGCATCACCACTAGGAATGTCTCCTGACCCGGTATAGCAAAAATAATGCTCCTACTAAAGCAATTTATCATTACCCAATAAGCAACAAGCCAATCCATGTCGATAATAGCATCATACTTAGACATCTCTAATACAAGCATGTCAGCAGGTAAAATAAGTTTCTCAATCTCTATTTCCACGCCCAGATAAACATGGTAAACCAACGTCCCATTACCCAGTGGCGAGTCAACACACATAACAGTACTCTCGGTTGTATCTAATAATCCCAAAGTGCGTGCAAAACTAGTGGCAATAAAAGAGTGTGAATCCCCCGTTTCAAATAATATACGCCCGTAAGCCCCCTGAATAAAAAACATACCCTTGACTGCAGGTGGAGCCTATGGGACTGCAGTCGGATGGACGTTGTAAATGTTAGAGCAAAAGTCCTAGGATCTATTGAAAATGCATATAGATTGAATTACAAAAAAAAATTACCCATGCGTGAAATCCTAAAAAGCGGAATTAGGATTTACCTTTCAGATGTACTTGATTTGATTTGTCCTTTGCACGAATAGAATGTGTAATGGCTTGACTCACCTCACAGTCTTCTACTTTATACCTGATATGGATAGCAACGAGTAGAGGGGGCTCCTATTTCGTGACAACCTTATTGTCTCCTCTTTCTTCCCTACTGCCTCAGTTTTTCACAAGTCTGAAATTGTGTCTTATGAGCATCCAAGAGTGACGTCTAGGTTATGAAACAATGAGACTTAAGTTCATATGTATATGCTACAGTAGGGACCTTAAGGAAAGATAATGATGTGGCTCCTAACGGGACTGAGAAAATCTAATTCGCCCCGAATTCTAATCTCCGTCCTTTAATTATAATTAATTCCACTAAATAATTATAATTGCAACTCCACCCCTTAATTCAAAATTATATTTCGATCTCCTCTGTAAGGACACAAATTTCCAATTGAGTCCATATATAGTTTTGGCTCAATTCCGGACAAAAACATTTATTCATAGGATAGTATGTAATTGTAATACTCTTAAGCCTATGAAGTGTTTGTTGAAGACGTAGCGGCAAAGAGTATAAAGCTTCATCAACTATGTCGGTTTGCGTGCCTCGTTTCTACGTCATCATCTATGGTTCCATGCTCCCAAGGTATGAATGCGATATTATATATATAGGAGCTTGGAAGTTGTTTATTGGGTGTTAGGTTTAATAAAAACTGTGTTTTATTTTCAGAAAAAATTTAAACTAGAACTTTAAAATAAAAGTATATAAAGTTTCTGGGCCAAAATCGAATTTTATAAACTTTCTGGAAGTCGTTCGATATGTCGTTCGAACGAGTTTTTCGTTCGAACCAGATGTCATTCGAATGAGTTTGCCAACGAGTTCCCACTAAGGTATATTGGTCCGTCGTTCGAAATGTCGTTCGAACGAGATTGTTCGTTCTAACGAGATTTCCAACGAGGTTCTAACGAGTCCATACTGGAATGTCGTTAGAAGACTCGTTCGAACGAGATTTCGTTCGAACGAGATGCCAGGCGGGAACAATTTTTGGCAGTTTTTTCACCCACTTTCCCACTAAGTTTTTAACCAACTTTTTCAGACTTTATCAATAGCGGGAATAACATTTTCCAATCTAACTTTTCCATCCTAGTTTCATCTCTTAGAGAGAGTTTGAGAGCCAGTTGTTTTAAGGAAAATGTTCATGTTTTGAGTGTTAATTTTCAAAGAGAAATTCACTTACCACTCTTGTTTACACCCAAATGAGTTTATTCCAAGTTCTTATATACATATCAATTGCTTGGAGTTTGTCACCGGTTTTCTCTACACCGAATTGAAGAGAAGTTCGTATTGTTTTTACCCGCTTGGAGAAAGGCTTCATGTACGGGTGACGGTGACCATAGAAAGTCCTATCGATGGATTCCGAGACCGCGGTGGTGTTCCAAGGTTATTCGCTAGGAAGAGGTGTCTACAAAAAGAAGCTTCGAGACTTGAGAGGGATCGAGTCGTGTGTTGTAAGTCTTTTGTCTCGTACTTGTAATTCCGTATCTAGTGAATTTGTGGCTAGGGCCGTCCGAGGTTTTTTCCCGTCTTGGGTTTTTCCTCGTACATCGCGGCGTAGTGTGATTGATTTATTTTATCTTGCATAAATAATTTAGAACGCATGCTTAGGATAATTCAAGATAAAATTTGGTTTAAATTATCACACTCAATTTAATTTGGACTTTAATTAAATATTGGGTAAAGTTGTTTAATTCAAGCCATTTGCTAAAATTGGTTTGGCCTAACTTTGAAATATTGATAATTATGACTTAGGCAAATTCTAGGACTTGAGCTGAATTAATTGGTTTATGTGAAAATAATATTTGTGTGTGTTTTTGTTAATTTCACTCGGTTTAATTTGTTTAAAGAAAATTAATATTTGGTATTTATTTGTTTTAGTTGAACCATCATCATCTTTTACGCTTCCGCATCTCGTGTTGTTTATATAAAAGGAAATTATAAGTTTTGATTTTAATTGTGAAAATTAAATAATCAAAATCCGTGGTTCTTCAAATTGGTATCAGAGCTTTGATTTAGAAAAGCTCACGTTTACATCCTCATTATTAATTACTTAATTCTCCCCACATTAAGGTTACAGATACCCATTAATCAAATAAATTACTGATAATTTATTTGATTAAATTCTTCAAGTCCTTGAGTGATCCAACTTAACTTTTTGAAGTTTCGGATTAATATGATCCACTTGCAGGGTTTGACACATACAAAACTTATAAGTATCTCAAGGGGGTATCACCAATCTCTATATCGCGATGTGGATTCCATCCATAAAAGACTTTCACCATACATTAATCACCATTACCCAATTTATCAAGATTATTGATCCAATAATGAATCTCACCCGATAAGTCAAAGCAATAAATAAATAGTGCATGTGTCCATCAATCGTATCCGAATTAAGAGACTTAAGTAAACCTAATAATCATGAGGTTTACATTGTCTTATAAAATCAGTATAAAAATAATGACCTCGGATTGATCCCGTTCAATACACACAAAGTATACTAGCACAATAAGTTAAAACTATACAATTTCATGTAATCAAGATAGACCTACTAAAACATTGTGCTACAATCCTACTCATAGTGTGTCCAGTTCCATCTAAGACTGTGAACGATACATCTTATATTCCATAAGAACTAGTGATCTGATCTTCTGTGTGTAAGTCGTACTCTACACACTAGAATACCTACTGAGTAGAATAAAAAATACTGGCAATATATAAAATACTGCAAACATTATGTCCATACATGATTCTCATTAAAGAAGGAATAACCGATTTTATTATAACAATAAATCTAAAACTAAAATTATCACATAAAGCATGGTTTTCGCTTATTTCTCTAACAATCTCCCACTTAGACTCAAAGCCATGATGCAATGCATCTCACTCCCATACGCTCTATGTGACTATCAAAAGTATTTACTAATAAGCTCTTTGTGAAAGGGTCTACCGGGTTGTTCTCTGATGCAATCTTCATAACTGTGATATCACCCGACTGCACAAATTCTCGAATGACATGATACTTACGCTCAATGTTTTTATCTCTCTTATGGATCTTGGGTTCCTTTGAGTTATCAACCGCTCTGATATTATCACAATAAAGTGTAATAGCCGATTGAACTAAAGCTACCACTCCTAGATCGTTTTGGAATTTTCTAAGTCATACTGCTTCCTTGGGGACCTCGGAGGCCACCACATATTCAGCTTCCATGGTTGAATCAACAATGCAAGATTGTTGGATAATCCTCCAACTAATGGCTCCACCTCCTAGGGTAAACACATATCCAGAGGTAAACTTCCTGGAATCTCTATCAGACTGAAAATCTGAGTCAATGTACCTAATGGGTACTAGACTCTCTACTTGGTAAACTAGCGTATAGTCTCGTATTTTTTTTAGGTATTTGAGTATATGCTTTACCGAAGTCCAGTGTTCTTTCCCAGGATTAGACTGGTATATACTAACCATGCCAACCGAAAAATAGATACCAGGTCTAGTGCATATCATAGCATACATAAGGCTCCCAATTGTCGAAGCATAAGGTATGCCTTTCATCTCCTCTATCTCATCAGGTGTCTTAGGGCACTCATCCTTGGAAAGAGATATTCTATGTCTGAAAGGGAGGAAACCTTTATTGGAATCTTTCATGCTAAATCTGACAAGAATGGAGTCAACATAAGTTACTTATGAGAAACCCAACATCCTATTCTTGCGATCACGCATAAACTTGATCCCAAGGATGTGACTAACTTCTCCTAAGTCTTTCATATCGAATTGGTTGGGCAACCAAACTTTAATCGAAGACAACACTCCAATATCGTTTCTAATGAGTAGAATGTCATCCACATATAATACTAAAAACACGACTACATTTTCGTTGCATTTCTTGTACACACAAGACTCATCTGGACATTGATCAAAACCAAAAGATTTGATTGCCTGATCAAAACAAATATTCCAAGTTCTAGATGCTTGCTTAAGTCCATAAATGGACTTCTTAATCTTACATAACTTATGCTCTTGGCCTTGGGTAATAAAACCATATGGTTTCACCCTATAGATACATTCGTTAAGATTCCCATTAAGAAATGCAGTCTTGACGTCCATTTGCTAAATTTCATAATCGAAATGAGTCGCAATGGATAAGATAATTCAAATGGATTTCATCATAGCTACCAGCGAGAAGGTTTACTCATAATCTATTCCCTCTTTCTGAGTGAATCCTTTTGCAACAAGTCGTGCCTTAAAGGTCTCAACCTTCCCGTCCACCCCTATTTTCCTCTTATAGACCGACTTGCATTCTATGGGTTTTATCCCTTTGGGTGGATCTACAAGACTCCAAACCTGATTAGAATACATAGATTCCATCTCTGAATTCATAGCTTTAAACCAAAGTTCTTCATCTTTATCTTGGATAGTCTCATTGTAGTTACAGGGATCAGCTTCGAGTTCATCACGGACCTTGTCATAAGACTCTCCCAAAAACATAAACCATTCAGGTTGACATATAACCCTCCCACTACGATGAGGTAGTCCATATGCTGGTGTACTAATGTCAACACGTTATCTTATTTCATCCTGTATTGGTGTTGTTAAAGAATCTAGTTAGTTCCCTCGCATTTCTTCAAGAACAACTTTACTTCTGGGTTTATGATCCATTATATAATTATCTTTCAAGAATCTGGCATTGGTGCTCACAATGACCTTTTGATCCTTAGGATCATAGAATAAAAAACCCTTAGTTTCCTTAGGATATCCTACAAAGAAATAAACTTCTGATCTTGATTCCAATTTACTAGGATCTCTTTTTAACACATGTGCAGGACCACCCCAAATCCGAATATGTTTCATACGAGGCTTGCGCCCAATCCACAATTCCTTAGGAGTAGTAGAGACCGCCTTTGAAGGTACCAAGTTCAATAAATAAGTGGTTGTTTCTAAAGCATGTCCCCAAAAAGAATCTGGGAGATCTGTATAACTCATCATGGACTTAACCATATCCAAAATAGTCATGTTCTTCCTTTCCGCTACACCATTTTGTTGAGGCATTCTGGGTCGAGATAATTGGTATGTGATCCCTTGATCTTCTAGATATTGCCTAAACTCCCCTAAGAGGTACTCGCCACCATGATCAAATTGTAGTGTCTTGATACTTTTACCTTGATGCTTCTCCACTTCTGCCATATACACTTTGAATTTATCAAAGGCTTCAGACTTATGGTGCATTAGGTAAACATAACCATACCTTGAGTAATCATCTATAAAAGTCATAAAATACTCGAAGCGCCATCTTTCTTGGGTTATCATCGGTCCACATAGATTAGAATGAACCAATTCCAACAGTTGTTTTGTTCTATAGCCCTTGGTTGAGAAAGGCCTCTTGGTCATTTTACCTTTTAAACAAGATTCATAAACTGGAAGTGCCTCCACTTCTATTGAGCTCAATTACCCACTTGCTACCAGTCTACGAATTAATATGATCTAGGCATAAGTGTAAAAGATATAAAGATTATTAATTAATGTACCAGAACAAATAAAATATTTATTTTTCTTAATAACCACGAGTTTATATAAAGAAACTGAATATCCATGAAAGGCTAAACAAGAAAGTGAAATCAAATTCCTCCTAAAAGAAGGTGAATAAAGACAATCTTTTAAAATTAAACTCCCATCATTATTAAATCTTAAATGAACCTCTCCCACAGCAACTACTGCTACTCTCGTAGCATCTCCCATAGCCAGATAAATCTCTCCATCACTTAGTTGCCTGGTTTTCGGAAACCCCTCTAAAGAATTGCATACATGATTAGTGTCTCCCGTATCTACACACCAAGTACCGGTAGTACGAACCACAAAACATGATTCAATCACAAGTGTGTGGAATTTACCTGTGTTGTTCTATTTATTACAAAAAACTGGACAATTTTTCTTCCAGTGTCCTAACTGCTGACAGTGGAAACACTTGTCCTTGGGCTTTTTCACACCTCCCTGAGGCCCACGAGCTTCCTAAGGGACCATAGACTTCTTCTTCTTTTTATTCTTGCCCATAGGCTTAGAAGTAGAACCTTTCTCAGCAACAAAAGCACTTGCTGACCTTTTTATAGGACCCTCGGCTGCTTGTAGTTCTTTAAGTAGTTCCACCAAAGAGTAAGAAAGTTTTTTCATGTTGTTATTTAGGCGGAACTGCTTAAAGGACTCAGGGAGCGACTGGAGAACAATATCGACCTGGGTTTCCCCATCGATTTCCGCTCCAAGGATTTTAAGCTCATTAAGAAGAGACATCATCCTTAAAAGTGTTCCCTCGCTGGGGTCCTTTCAGTCATTTTTTTTTCATGATTTCTTTCATGGAAACTTTCCTTGCAGCACGATTTTGATCCCCAAACATATCTTTGAGGTTCAGCGTCATGCCATAGTAAGTGTCCATCGGCTGATGCTAATGTTGCAGAACATTTGACATAGATGCCAAAATGTAACACCGAGCCATCTCATTAGCCTTGATCCATTTCTGGTAATTCTGGGTTTCATTTTCAGTTTCCCCCTCAACAGGTGTCTCCGGGCAGATCTCATAAAGCACAAACTTGTACCCTTCAATAGTCAACACAATATCCAAATTCTTTTTTCAGTCAATGTAATTAGGTCCAGTTAATTTGATTTCCTTGAGAATGACAGCAAGTGGATTGAAAGAGCTTCCCATCTTAATACTGAGATCAAATAATAAAATGAATTATTATAGGGCATAATTTTTTTTTGAATTCTAAATTAAATTCCCTCTATCAATTTTAAAAGAATTCAGCGGCATCCCAATTACCATTTGAATAGTATTCCTCTTTAGAGAACCTACTTTCAAAAAAAAATTAGGCAAGCCTATTCCTTTTAATTTTATTATCTAGACAAAACCTATGTCAAATAAAAATAAATAGCCGAGACTTTGGTCCCACAAAATCATAGCATTCCTCTTTGGAGAACCTACCATTATTTTATGTCTAAGTGTATACCACCAACTAATTTTAGATTATCTAATATCACATAGACTCATCCTTTGGGGGCCACCTATGTGAATAATGAATCCAAAGTTACCCTTAAGGAAATTTATACTGACTACCACAATAATTTGCATTTCTCGTTGGAGGACCTACTTATTATTGAAAGTCTATAAATCGTTGATGGAGACAATGGAATTCTGTCTTGGAAAATCCCACTCCCACTTAGTGATTTAAAAAACTTTGTGAGGGTTACAAAAAATGTGTCCAATGTTTAATTAATTTGAAATATCTAGAACATTTGATATATTTCTAAAAATACCGGGATATCCCTATTTTAATATATCAAGCAAATGTGTGATAAATATAAAATTTGAAATACCCTTAATCGTTATAAAAAATACCCAATTTGGTTATTCTCTAACCACATATAGTAATGTTCACAATTAAAAATAATTTTGAATTATTCACATTTAGCATCTACGTGATTTAAGTCTGGTTGGTATTCCATGTTGTCCTTAATAATAAGGAAACCGTTAACACGTATTAACAACCCAATAATTAAAACATGAATAATAAAGACATAAATCAACATAAATAAAAAAATGAGATAAATAAGGATTCCCAACTATTATGGTCAAGATACAACTCTGTCGTAGATGGGAGTTCTTAATAGTCACCTTCGAACTCAACAGTCATCCTGGAACCCAACAGTCATCTTGGAAACCAACAGTCATCCTGGAACTCAACTGTTATCCTGGAAACAACAATCATCATGGAAACTAGGGGTGGAAAATTGCAACACGACACGTTAACCCGACACAAAATGGACACGCTTTAAGCGGGTTTGGGTAAGGTCTTAACGGGTTCGAGTCAGAAACGGGTGGACCCGCCAGACCCGTTAAGCAAATGAATCGGGTTCATGTATATTCGTGAGAACCATTTATGACCCTCCAGACCCATTTATCAAACGAATTAATAACGGGTCGTGTGACCCGTATAAACCCGTTAGACCCTCCTAACCCTTAAAAGAGAGGGGTATTTTTGTATTTTTAAAGTAAAAGGGAATCAAAACAAAACCCTACTTCAATTTTAACATTTCATTTATCTCATTCACACACAAAAACTGAATGACTGCCATTTCTCTCTCAACAACACCACCAAACCATTTTCTGAGTTGCTGCCATCATCACCGACTGCCGATCTGACCTGCTGTTGTCATCACCTCCGACCACCGACCACCGGTAACTTACCTGCTTCGTTTTCTTCTTTCTCCTCTCTTTTTTCATCTTCGTTCCGCCGATCTGAGATGTTGATCCGTTTTTCTCCTCGTTTTTTTTTCATCTTCATTTTTCTCAACTTCATTTTTCGTTTGGTGCCATAAACGGAGTTGTTGCTACCATAAACGACCTTCTGATATTTAAAAAATCAATTCCCTACATCTATTAGTTTTTCAACTTCTGATATTTTTTTTCAACATCGTTTTTCATCTACACCTCATCTGTTAGTTTTTCTCCTTTTTATCATTTAATAGACTAAAAATTTATAATTTTCTCCATTTTTTAAAAATCAGTGTTGGCCTTCTCGTTTTTAAAATCAAAAGTTTTGATACTTAAAATCAGTGTTGCCCTCGTTTTATTCACGGAAAACTAATTTTTTCATGCTACATGTTTTTTTACATTTTTTTCAGATGGAGTCATTTGAGGCGAATAATTTGGATGATGTTGACTATAACATGGATAACACTGAAACTCAATCAACAGATTGTTTGGACTGTATTTGAGGAATTACCCATGTCTGATGAGGAAAAAAACTTCAATTGTTGGGTTATTTATTATTTAATTTTGGATGAACATTGGACCGAATGAAATGGGTTGAGGAGTGAAACGAATGAAATGGGTTAACTGGTGAACGAATGAAACGGGTTAACGATTAAAATGAATTAAACGGGTTAATGAGTCATGTTGGGTCACATGGGTTAACACGATTCGTTTAGTTAAACAGGTGAAAATGGGTCATGTCATGTCACCTGCTAAGCAAATGAACCGTGTACGAATTCAATTTTCTCACCTGTTTAGTAAAGGAATTCTGTATGGGTGGAGCCATTTATCACACGATTCGTTTATCACACGACATGAACCCGACTCTACACGACCCGTTGCCACCCCTACTAGAAACCAACATTGTATGTTGCCACTACGCTGGGACAGCCCCCACCTCCAAGCACTGTTTAACGTTGTCAAGCGTGATCTCTGTGTCAAAAAATGCCTCTGATCATCGATTCGATTTCACACTTCTCCTTTGACAGTTACTATCATAAAATAGGAACAATTATAGATGTACTATGTCTCCATGAAGGAGTTCACATTCTACAACAACATTACATTAATCCAGCGTAAAAAATAACCACGAATAAATCATCGTGGGGTCCAATCACATAGAACAAACCCATAAAAATGTGACCATAATAGTGGGATTAGATCGCTGCAAAACAGAAGTTAACACAGATCTATATTCTACCCAACATCCATGGACATATACGATTGTTTTAATTGGAAAACATGGTTGACTTCAACCTATACGCGGTAACAACAAGGCTCCGATACCAATTGATAGAGAGAAAGTCCAAGGATCTATTGAAAACGCGTATAGATTGAATTACAAAAAAAAATTACACGTGTGTTAAATCCTACAAAGTGGAATTAGGACTTACCTTTCGAAATGTATTTGATTTGATATCTCCTTTGCAAGAATAGAATGTGTAATGGTTCGACTCACCTCACAGTCATCTACTGTATGCCTGATACGGACAGCCACGAGTAGAGGGTGGGCTCTTATTTCGTGACCACCTTCTTGTCTCCTTTTTCTTCCATATTGCCTCACTTTTTCACAAGTTTGAAATCGTGTCTTATGAGCATCCCAGAGTGACGTCTAGGTTATAAAAGAATGAGACTTAGGCTCATATATATATGCTACAATAGGGACCCTAAGGAGAGATAAGGATGTGGCTCCTAACGGGCCTGAGAAAACCTAATTCGTCCCGAATTCTAATCTCAGTCCTTTAATTATAATTAATTCCACTAAAGAGTTATAATTGCAACTCCACTCCTTGACTCAAAATTATATTTTGAGCTCCTCATTATTAATTACTTAATTCTCCCCACATTAAGGTTACGAATACCCATTAATAAAATAAATTACTGATAATTTATTTGATTAAATTCTTCAAGTTCTTGAGTGATCCAACTTAACTTTTTGAAGTTTCGGATTAATATGATCCACTTGCAGGGTTTGACACATACAAAACTTATAAGTATCTCAAGGGGGTATCACCAATCTCTATATCACGATGTGGATTCCATCCATAAAAGACTTTCACCATACATTAATCACCATTACCCAATTTATCAAGATTATTTATCCAATAATGAATCTCACCCGATAAGTCAAAGCAATAAATAAATAGTGCATATGTCCATCAATCATATCCGAATTAGGAGCCTTAAGTAAACCTAATAATCATGAGGTGTACATTGTCTTATAAAATCAGTATAAAAATAATGACCTCGGATTGATCCCGTTCAATACACACAAAGTATACTAGCACAATAAGTTGAAACTATACAGTTTCATGTAATCAAGTATTCCTACTAAAACATTGTGCTACAGTCCTATTCATGGTGTGTCCAGTTCCATCTAAGACTGTGAACGATACATCTTATATTCCATAAGAACTGGTGATCTGATCTTCTGTGTGTAAGTCGTACTCTACACACTAGAATACCTATTGAGTAGAATAAAAAATACTGGCAATATATGAAATACTGCAAACATTATGTCCATTCATGATTCTCATTAAAGAAGGAATAAATGATTTTATTATAACAATAAATCCAAAACTAAAATTATTACATAAAGCATGGTTTTAGTTTATTTCTCTAACAATCTCCCAGTTAGACTCAAAGCCATGCTTCAATGCATCTCACTCCCATCCCCTGTACGTGACTATCAAAAGTCTTAGCTGATAAGATCTTTGTGAAAGGGTCTGCCAGGATGATAAAATATCCCAAATCTAAGGACAATATAATAATTAAACAATCTCAACTAAAACTGAGTACTGAAATAAATAAAGAGTGCAATGTCTCTCTGAACTAAATAGAAACTAAGAATAGACAACTCATGCCCTCTCTATCATGAATAAGTGAATAGATGGGATAACAAGGATGAAGTCGTCTAAATGCAGACACCTGTAACTCCCACACTAGCTGCAGCACGTCAATAGTCTAAAGATCTAAGTCTAATGCCCATGTGGCTAAGCACCTGTAATATATATATAAGAGAAAGGAGAAATGACAAGGAATGGGTCAGAGCTTGATAGTTATAATTTAAAAATAATTTAGCATGTATTTAAAATGCTTACTAGAAGATACTTTATACATGTTAGTTGCGTTGCACTAACTTGGGAATTCTCACCTCTCAACTAATGTGCACGCCTAACGTACTAATAAACTATTCTAATTAATGATAACCTCGTTAGCTAGTCTAAACCCATTCTCCCCTCATCATATTTCGCATATAATACTTAATACAATAATATATTTCTGAATTTATCAAAACAGGTATATATATCACAATATAGACTTAAGTTCTCACACACCTAAGTCATTAAATATCATTATTGAATTCCTTAGTTCTTACAATCTCTGTAGATGAATCATGGGTATATATATGTATCACTAAGGATATATATATATACTAATAAGGCACCCCAACTAAATTATGGTGCAGACATACTCTGCTATCAAGTCCCTTTATACCTCGTACAAATAAGAAAAATACTAGTTCGGATCCACTCTCAAACTATATTTACACAAAATACACATATTGAAGGCGAACCATAGTTCCAAGTGAATAAGAGGTCAGCACATACCCTCACGTATCTTAGGACCACCTGTACTATTATTCATAGATATCCTGTACCAAGGATTCTATGTTCTAAAGTACAAGTCAATATTCCCCATATAGGTCACATCAGAATAAAGTTGTCCCGGTGCGGAAACCTTCGTGATAGCAAGTAGCGTTGGTATGATTAAGCACAGATATTTACATAATATATATACATACATTCATATATATATACACATTATTCAGATAGGTACACCCACGACCCATAAGATATACTAACCATACGTGGCACTTAACACCTGAATCCTACGTATAATAAATTCATCCTTTTATATTCTCATTTAATGCAAACTCCCAAGTACTTCTCAAATCTCGAAGTGTATCATTTTCATATGTATAATAACAGTAGATTTACTATCGATACCTCATTGTCCTAAGTCGTCATTAACTTGCTCCATGCCTAATTTATCGCGCACCCGAATTTATCTTATTTTATACCCCCGTGACCCTATCTTTAATTTTCACATAAAGCCACACTACCCGAACCTTAACCACAACCTTACTGGTCCTTCACAAGTCCCATTATCGTAAATAAATTATATATAAGGGTTCCCATAAAGAGGCATTATCTTAATCATTAAAACGGAAATAAGTTCTAATTCCATGAGGAGTCGATCGATCGACCGAATAGATAATGGTCTGCGATATTCTGTACAATTAAACCTACTGGTTTCATCAAAATTAATCTTCAAAACCTCTAATAATCTAGGTCAAACTCCCAACCAACCATCACAATTGTTATAGCAGCAGGTATAAACAATTTCCAACATAAAATCTTGAGTAAGTCAGTAAGGAATCATCATTAAATGGTTGTAATTCATGATTTGGTCTCAAAACCTAGTTTACCATATTATTTCAAGAACCACATGATATTTCCATATTTCTTCCTCTAAGAATTATTAAAATTGTGATAGAAGTTCTACATGTAATAAGGACTTCGGCCTAACATGGTTTTTATTCAAATATGTGAATTCTAGTCTTTCAAATACATTTAATCTCCATAAAAATATACAATTTTTTTCCTATTCTTACATGGATGTAATATCAACTCAAGAACAACAACATATATACTTCCCTAAAAATTGAAGGTCTGAGTTATAGAAGATGATGGGTATATCTGCGCTCCTCATTCTCCGATTTACACATTGGTGGTGGAATTGGTGGGAACGGAGTAGGATTAATGGTTCTCACCCTTGAAAACCTCCTCTATTCTCCCTTCCTTAACCTCTCTTCAACTCAAGTGTTTCTAACCCTAGAAGACTCTAACTTCCTTCAAATGTAACCATTAATCTTCGTCATTGATTAAGGCCCAAAATTAAAAATTACTAAAATGCCCTCCGGGGTTGTCGGTTGGCCTAAAATCGTCTCAAGACCTAAACTAAACCCCCAGGTACATTTTATGACTATCTTGACCTTTCTGGACACATTGGTGCACTCGAGATGACTATACGAGTGGCTTAGAATTAGTCCTAACATGATTGACATGCGCATCCCAACATAATTTCTACAACT
This sequence comes from Sambucus nigra, assembly GCA_949130495.1. Classification (NCBI taxonomy): domain Eukaryota; kingdom Viridiplantae; phylum Streptophyta; class Magnoliopsida; order Dipsacales; family Adoxaceae; genus Sambucus; species Sambucus nigra. Next base: position 2,907,883 of record CASBWL010000025.1, read on the forward strand.
TTCATATTATTCACTCGCGACAATTTTAATAACTTCATGTTACATTTCACTTTACTCATTACATATTAATTGACATAATTCCCATTAATGATTTTTAACTCACGTTATGCTAGTAAATATTAATTAAATCGGGATTAATTACAAATTAATTACCCATATTGAATTTAATGAATCCCACAATTAAATATCATTAAAATTATGGGGTACTATAGCACGGAAATGTTCCAATGTGATGTGTGTGCAAGTGTGAGGACTTGTATTGAGATGGGGAGAAGCTATCTTGACAAATATTTTCATATTTGTCAGGAGATCACTAACTTGACGGTCTTGTTGAACCTTTGAGTTGGTTTCCAAATAAAAAGGATGTAATATCTTAGACATCATTTACTACATGTGGTAAGGAAGAAAAATGGGAGGGGTTGTGTTAAGGATTTCATGTTTTGGGGCCGAAATATTGACTTTATCATGACCCTTTGGGATTGTAGTGCACTAAAAGTCACCAAGAGAGATTTATGTATCCCTTATCAAAAAGGCTAAAATCGCAAAAGTGTCGTTGGTCCTCGAGAAGTTTTGAAGTGATAAAGATGATAACTTCATATGTTTAGACTGGATATGGATGCATACCTAAAAATAATATACCGCGAGAAGTATTATGAGGCTTGGGCTCACTAGTGCAGCTGAATATTGCGTCTACATATCTAGGAGATTTCGGGATCAACTCCAAATGTAGTTCTAATAAAGGGGGGCATATTTATGGGTGTAGGCTATGGGATATCGGTTATAAATTATAGAACATTATTGAATTTATAAAGCCTATTACTTTATATAGAATTTACGTTATGAGACAAAGTATTATGATTGTATGTTAAAAATACATAACTAAAGACATGTGTTCGATAATTATTCGAGGAAAATAAATATTCGTGGGCATCATTGTTGGTATGGGAATGTTCGATTTGAGGAGTGGTGAATGGTATTAGGATTTTAGACTTTGGTTTTAGCAAAGGTTTGAAGTAATTTTGTCGAAGGGTATGTTCCCGATAATGGTTTTAAAAACGTTTGTTTTTGTATAATGTTAGTTATACCGGTATTGATTAGAATTGCTAAATATGTGAGTATGTTATCTATCTCAACAAACAAAGATGTTGGAGAAAAACCATGCATTAAAATATTAATGCTATAAAATGCATACCTGGTCCCCTAACGGGTAATGGACTAATTTACTCGGGTAGGTATGTATATTTATATATCATAATATTTATTTATGATATTGAACTGCGTTTTCTTCCGGGTTTTTATCCTTGTAGCGTGAGCCAAGTTTTTCCCAAGGTAGTGTCTCTTATGAGGTGGAACCATTGGGAAAAGATTCATTTGGAAGGGCTCATATTCGCGAGATGCGTGAAAATGTTTGCCTCAATTTATTAGAGGAAGAAATTTTTGGAAATTTAGAACTTCTTATGGGATTTTGGACATAACTTGAGATTCTTAGATTCTCGGGGTTGAATAAATTAGAAAACTTAATAAATGTTTAGTTATGGGGAACCTTTCCCAATACAGTTGGACCTCAATATATAGCTGCCATAATAGAGACATTAGACTTACGAATGAATCCTTGATCAACTATAAAATTGAAACATAGGGGCAAGCGTTATTGAGGATGGGGCTCAGTCTAACATCTGTAGGGGTGGATGGGTTCTTGGGGGATAACAAACCATCGGGAATGACTATGCAGTCTAACTATCAACCATGTAGTTGTTGGTTTAGATATGGTAATGATTTTCTTGGGATTTTTAACCATTTGTTTTTAAGGATCAACCATGCGATTGATGATAATGACTTTCATAATTTTGTGTCTATAGCTTGGAACTTTCTATTTTTTTTAGTTTTATCCTTGTTATTTATATATATAAATGTAAATTTGGTTAACCAAATTATTAGGATACTAACATTTTTACCTCTTTGAGATTTTTGAGTGTTTGTCTTTGAAAAGGGAAGCCTCGATTATGAATAAAAAATTCCACACCTGGAATGCCTGAAAAGAATTGAAAACACGATTAGTGGCTCCCAAATATACACACCATGTACCAGTATATTTCACCACAAAAAATGTCTCAATGACTAAGGAGAAATTACCATTTCCATTCATCTTTTTCAAGATAACCGGACATTATTTCTTCTAATGTCCTAATTGCTTGAAGATATAACACCTAAGTTTCTATGGTTTATCTACAGCCTTAGGCTTAAAATAGTTTTAACAACCACAAGTTATGCCAGAGACTTTACCTTTATCTTCTTACCTTTCGGGAAAAAAAAGAATATGGTCCTCTCTCAGTTACACAAATGAGACCCTTTTTCTTTATGGTACTCATCACTACTTGGAGTTATTTAAGAAGTTGTGCCAGTAAGTAATCATTTTTTTTTCATAGACTAGTTTCAGTGAAACTATTTAAAGGACTTGAGAAGAGATTCCAGCAAAAAATTGATTTGGGTTACCAAATCAATTTCAAAACCTAGCACTTCAAGTTCTCATAAGATGGAAATCATGTTAAGAATATGATCACGCACGGGAGTACCATTTAGCATATTTATATTAACCAACCTTTCCATAACTTACCGTCTTATGGCATGGTTCTGATCTCCAAACATATCCTTGAGTTTCAGAATCATGTCGAAAACACTAGACATATTCTGATGATGGTATCAAAATATATTTGTCATAGAGACCAATATATAGCAACGAGCTATCTAATCATCTTTTTGTCACTTCTGATAAGCCCGGATATCCTCTTCTGATGCCTCATTATAATGCTTAATAGGGCACGGTTCAGTTAAAATAAATTTATAGTCCCCACTAGTTAAGACAAATGTCTTAATTTCTTTTCTTGTATATATAGTTCATTCCGGATAACTTGTTATCCTTTAAGATTGAAGTAAATGGATTGACTGTTGAGCGCATTTAAAAATATGAGAATCATCATTTCAAAATAGAATTAAATTTAGATGAAATATATGACGATTAACTTCGATTAAATTTTAATTTATCCTCCATATATCGTTAACTAATACAAAATCATTAATGTTATCAAAATAAACATTAAAAAATTAATATAGTATCAATAAAATCTTATTAAATAAAGGTGTTATGGTTATCCTTTGCTTAATGTGATTTCAAACTTTATATTTGTATTATAAAAGATGCCCTAAATAAAACAAAAAATGAGAAATAAATAATATTCAGTGATTCCAAAAATTCCATCAAAGTACTTTAATCCTTTGTACCACAAAAGAAAACTATTTGAGCCCAATTTTATAGTTATGATTGAAAGTTCCATAGACGATTTGTCTACATCATACTACATGTAGACATGTGTTGGTCTTTCTAACCAAAAGTTAAATATTACTACATCTTACAAATTTGATATAATACATGTACCCCTTCCTTTTAATAATTAATTCACATCTGCGTGTTAAAGTGCTTAAATAGTGAGAAACGTGATAACTTTAGTAAAAAAAATTGTCATATGTCTCTATCATTGCAGTATTTATTATATTGACAAACATATTATTTCTTTCAAAGATGTATCCATTTTACAACAAAAGAAAAAACTTCAACGGAAAGAGGAAACCATCCAAATTTTCAAAGATTTTACTGTTGGTTATGTATTGGTTCCTTCGTTAAACTTCCCTGATTAGGAGGACCAAACTCACTCACATTTAATTTCAATAAAGTGTCACTTAAGAATTATAAAATTGTTATGCCGTGATTAGTTCCCTCCAATGTGGTGGAAAGAAAAATACTAACATGAGCTATTCATCACATCATATTTTTAAAATACCGATGGAGACAGCTGGATTTATATTGAGTTCTTTATGTCCTTTACTTCTGTAAATACTCCTTTCTGATCCATGAATGATTAGGACAAAAATTTGTTGCATAACCAGTGAAAATAACAACAAAAAAACAAATTTCACCTTCTAGACTGGATCAGAGCGATCCGCCCAGAGGCCGGATTCATTCGATGCTAAGCCAAATCGATACGACTGACGTTCTAATTTATCCCAGCCTATCGGTCTTCTTCTTCATCTCAGGTTCGCAAACATCAGGCAAAAGCCTCCTAAAATTGGTCAAAATCTCAACAAACTTCATTGAACTTTTCCCATGACATAACCTCACGTAAATACAGGATTTTAGTTAGTAAAAAAGTAGTATACCCTTTTATAATATCCATAAATACATTGATTAAGGTAATAATTAAAAATAGGTGTTACAAATTTTTAGGCCCCATTTTTTAAATAAATAAGCAAGTGATCCCATGAATTTTTCTTTTTGTTATTCGTCCTCTTGATAATAATGTGGCCTCATCTCCATAAAAGTAAGGCAAAAAAACCGCAAAACTACCCACAAATCGAAACAGTTATGGGACAGAACTGAATGGTTATAAGACTTTTAACAAAACAAAAAAACACAAGATCGGTGACAAAAAAATGTTGAAATAGGATTACACACAAAATAACTGTTAAAAATAACCTAAATATTACAACTAAATTGAATCACTGAAGAAAATAACTATAGATAAACCACCATAAGATCAATTCACATAAAATAACATTCATGTGACCATGATGGAAGGGATATAAATATTAAAATCCTACAAAATCATGTTCATATAATAAAACATACCAATATGTTCTTTACTACAACATAAAAATTAAGATTTTTATGGTAGACATTTTGGGCCTTTCTAAAGAAGGATGAAATCTATTACCAGGTTTTAATTCCAATTCTTGGGGATCGATATGCGCGAAAAGATATGAACCCAAAAACTTTGATTGATTATGCAATATAAAGTAAAAATCAAAACTTGATTTAAACCATAAAAGAAGGTTTATGAATGACAATGCCTTGGCGGATCTTGGTGGCAATCGGAATGAGGAGAATTAAACTCTGAAGGAGATGAAGGGACTGCCCCTTTCTTATCAACTAAAACATTTTTATAAGACACCTAAAGCCTTGGATATTATTGTATATGATCCTCCCAAATCAGACTACGTGTGTGCACACTTTTGGAGTTGAATACTTTGTGTTTTCAATGAGATGTGACCCTCTCTCTCTATACCTCTTCCCAAAAATGTGAATAGTACTTTTCCTCTCCCATTTTAACCACTAAAATGAATATGCATCTTAAAACCCTAGTTCACACCAATATATATTGGTAAAAGTCACCATCTTGGGCTAAACTACATTTCTGGAGAGTCTAGGCCTACTGCTTGGGTAATAAATAGATTACACTATGGACCTAAAACTAAATAATTAGCTTGACTTCCAAATAAATACTCAAAAATCCCAAATTATATTTTCCTAATATATTCCTTTCTTTATTTGATCTCAATTAATTCTCCTTAATATTTATGACAGCACTCCAATTTAACTATCTCAAAATCACTTGTAAAACTCTTTTTGAAAGTTTATATGATACATAATATGATTCCACGCATTAAGCATACAATATCTGTTTGAACACATCAATTCACCTTTAATCGATTTAAACGAACTTCTTATTTGTTCCGTGATTCAAAGGTATAATTTAATACTCCATCGGATTATGAAATAATCCACCGATTAGGTTTCACTACAAGAATTGTGGATTTTAGCAAGGAAAAAAAATCGTTGCAAAAAGTATATTTTCGTGGAAAAAAACTTTTTGCAATGTTTTTTTCATTGCATCATTCCTCGCATTAACCATCATGCTATAGACCTTTTGCAAGGAAATTTTGTCATTGTCGCTAAAAATATTTTGCAATGAAATTTTTTGTTGAAAAAAATAAAACATTTCGTTGCAAAAAAGTTCTCATATCTTGATTAAAAAGATTTTGCAAGGAATATTTCGTTGCAAAAAATACAAATAAATCCTCGCAGAAGATATTTTGATAGAATTAAAATTTCTTGTTAAATGTTAATTTTACATTGCTAAAATTCTTTGGTAACACTCTTTTCGTTGCTAAAAAGTTCTCGTATTTTGACTAACAATCCTTTACAACGAATATTTCTTTGCAAAAGATACTCAAAAAATATTTTGAGAGGAAAAAGAATTGTGCAATGAAATGTCAATTCTTCGTTGCTAATAGTCTTTTGTAACATTCTTTTTCATTGCACAATTATATTAAATAATTAAACAAATAAAAAGAAAATTAAGTAAACACACATAATTAAAAAAAGATGTTATATTATATTCAAAACATAAATGTATTACTATTCATGTCACAATGAAGCTCAAAATTAAATAATACTTCATAACTAAGAGTTGAGTTTATACTAGTTTTCTCATCACAAACAAAATGATAAAATCAACACCTGAAATCAAGAAAATTGATTAGTAGGTGTAACACCCCGCCCGCCCGGGGAGAGCGAACGGAGCGCTAATGCGATAAAATAAATCCAAATCCACAAGTGACAAGGTATAGAGCATCTAAATAAACCCACAATAATATAAATCCACTAATCTCAATCTCTTCAATTACAACAAGTCTCTTGAATTAAAATTACACCTATCTAACTCGAATAAAAATACAAATCTCCAAAGCTCTATACATCAAAATAATACAAATCTTTCCCAAACAATCCTTGCTCAAATCAATCTCCATAGCTCCCCAAAATCCGCACTAACCTGCCACTAAAAGAAAATATGGGGATGTACACAATACGACAAGAAAGATGCTCAACAAATATATGTTAGCGATGAATAAAACGTAACAAAACGAGTATGAATATTCAAATCAAAATGCAAATCTCAATATCATTTCATCATTATAATTTCTCAACAACACTTTAACCGGATCACCAAGCCTCACCACATCCGTATATGCTTTATCAAGCCATAGCCCTGGAAACAGGAAGTTTGGCGGGTGCCCAACATCCATGCCATATTAAAATCTCATGACAACGTGCTCATCAACATTATAATGATACCACATGAATCAAAATAATTTCAACAATTATTTTCCAGATTTCAATGAATTTATGAATTCAAATATGAGTTCAATTAAACAAGAATTCAAAGAGAATGACACTCGCGAGATTTAAGGAGCATATTGTATAAAACCCCATACCACAAATCATGATGAGAAACCAATGATCACATCCTCAAGATCAATACAAAAAGATCTACAAAAGATCCTCCAAGAACCTCCAACAAAAAAGCACCAAGAACACCTCTAATCTAAGGTTGGAACTCACAAATCTCAAGGGCCAAATTATAATTAAAAAGAAGATGAATATAAAATATATTTGCTGCCAAAATTTGTGCCAAAAGTATGTTAAAAAGGTTGCCCACGACTTCCTTTTATAATGGAAAGAAATAAAGGGTTGGAATCCAAAATACTCCTTTAAATAAGGCAAAGAAATGAAGAGTTGGAAGTCAAAACAACTCCAAGAGTTAAAAACATTTCAAAATCATTTCAAAATCCGTTTTAACTCCGATTTCGAAACCGTTTGAAATTATCGTCTTTAAAAATAATAACCAACATATTTGAGCAATAAAAATAATTTTATCAAAAACTTAATTTTCCTCCATTTTCCAAAAATTAATTAAAATAGCCCAAAATTACCCGCATTGTTACACTTCCCCGCTAACAATGGAATTTTGCCCTCGAAATTCATCGAATGCCTAACTCTCAAAATTAGGCCACTACACTAACTCCAAAAATAAATTCCTCACATTTAATTCCGAAACCTATCACGAATTTCACCTAAAATTTTCTATCTCCAAAAATTGTTAACCACGCAATGAACCCAAAACCCAAGCCCCGAGGGTTGTCGTATACCTAAGCTCTGATACCATTTGTAACTCCTCGCCCGCCCGGGGAGAGCGAACGGAGCACTAATGCGTTAAAATAAATCCAAATCCACAAGTGACAAGGTATAGAGCATCTAAATAAACCCACAATAATATAAATCCACTAATCTCAATGTCTTCAATTACAACAAGTCTCTCGAATTAAAATTACAACTATCAAACTTGAATAAAAATACAAATCTCCAAAGCTCTATACATCAAAATAATACAAATTTTTTCCAAACAATTCTTGCTCAAATCAATCTCCGTAGCGCCCCAAAATCCACGCTAACGTGCCACTAAAAGAAAATATGGGGAAGTACACAATACGACAAGAAAGATGCTCAACAAATATATGTTAGCGATGAATAAAACGTAACAACACGAGTATGAATATTCAAATCAAAATGCAAATCTCAATATCATTTCATCATTATAATTTCTCAACAACACTTTAATCGGGTCACCAGGCCTCACCACGTCCGTATATGCTTTATCAAGCCATAGCCCGGGAAACAGGAATTTTGGTGGGTGCCCAACATCCGTGCCATATTAAAATCTCATGAAAATGTGATCATCAATAATATAATGATACCACAAGAATCAAAATAATTTCAACAATTATTTTCCAGATTTCAATGAATTTATCAATTCAAATATGAGTTCAATTAAACAAGAATTCAAAGAGAATGACACTCGCGAGATTTAAGGAGCATATTGTGTAAAACTCCATACCTCAAACCATGATGAGAAACCAATGATCACATCCTCAAGATCAACACAAAAAGATCTACAAAATCTCCTCTAAGAACCTCTAACAAAATAGCCCTAAGAACACCTCTAATCTAACGTTGGAACTCACAAATCTCAAGGGCCAAAGTATTATTAAAAAGAAGAGGAATATAAAATATATTTGCTACCAAAATTTGTGCCAAAAGTATGTTAAAAAGGTTTCCCACGACTTCCTTTTATAATGGAAAGAAATTAAGGGTTGGAATCCAAAAGACTCCTTTAAATAAGGCAAAGAAATGAAGAATTGGAAGCCAAAACAACTCCAGGAGTTAAAAACATTTAAAAATCATTTTAAAATCCGTTTTAACTCCGATTTCGAAACCGTTTGAAATTCTCGCCTTTAAAAATAATAACCAACATATTTGAGAAATAAAAATAATTTTATCAAAAACTTTATTTTCCTCCATTTTCCAAAAATTAATTAAAATAGCTCAAAATTACGCGGGTTGTTACAGTAGGGACAGAAGATCCTTCAGGAACATCTTCCTTGGGAGCAACATCTTTATCTGGCAATAATGTGGCCTTCATTGTAGCCATCTCTGACACAAGACCTTGGACTAGGATTTTCAAATCTACGATCTCTGTTTGTAATTTTGTGTTCTCCAAATGAAAATTCTGCTTTCATAGTGATTTCAAAGGTCGGGTACCAAGACCCTTCATGTATCCCGACCTCTTTCCAAGGAATTTTTGACAGATTGATGCTTCATCAGAATCTTCTGAGCTTTTTTGTAATTGGATCATCTCTTTTTACAAAGAAAAATAAAATAATATGTTACACTATCGGTTTGACTATTTTTTAAACTTTAAAAAACAAAATCGACAGAGATTCCTTTGTTTATTTAAGAAATCCAACATGTTGTGACACACAAATCACTAATTCAACGACTATATATACAAGTAAAATGCATCCCTTCCACCGATATCACTTATTTAAAAAAATGGCAGAATTTCTTTTATTTATTCATGAAATCAAATATGTTGTGACACAAATCAATAATCCAACAACTCCTGTCCACCCATTTCAACAAAAATCAATCCATCCCGCATGGCTTGGGAATAATACTTCATATTTAAGCATGCGAAATTATTTTCTCTTTTATATTACATAGTCAGACTCTGCTTCTTCACTAATCCACCCATTGTCCTTCATCCAATGAGTATAATAAAATGCTTCAATTTGTCCTTTCGGCATCTCAAATGCATTACATGTCTATTAACACACGAAAATAAAATACATAAGTACATAAATTAAAATCTAACAAATTTTAAGTGCTAAATAAATTACCCTGTCTTCAATCAAGTATTGGGCAAAAGACTTTGTCCCACCGTGATGAACATCCTTGGCATTTGTGCGACTAGTAGAGCAAGCATCAGATTTTTTCTACAAAAAAGTAATATACTTCAAGTTAATTTACTGAAACTTAAGAAAACATACAATTTTAACATAAAACATACATAGAAAATTATTACCTTATGTTCCTCTGTACTAAAAAATGAGCAAAAAAAATTCCAATCTTCGTCCTCTTCCACATCACTAGGTTTGTTCTTATTCGCCTCCTCAATATTAAAAAATTTAGCAAAATATTTCTTCAATGTGTTACGGAATCCACTATAACGTGCGGACATTGATGTATGCAAATCGCTCACAACCGACAGATTTGTGATGTCTAACTCAAATTTTAACTGCACAAGTTTTAATGAGTTATGAATATAAAATCGCAACTTTTTGTGGGAATAGAACAGAAAATTAAATATACCAAAACTCGATCAATCATCGATGTCTTCCCCTTCTCTTCAATATTTTCCCATTTTCCCACCTTTAACGGAGCACAATTTCGTACGATAAAGTCAATTACATTAGCCAAAGAGGTAGCAGTACGTCCAATCGGTTTATTATGCATAGAGTCCCATTGAATTGGAATTTTAGAACCCCTAAAACTTTTAATAAGAGCATCAGTTGCTATCCCACGTGCTCTTCCACGAACTTTTTTCTTGAAGGTGGATCCAGATTCTGAAAAACACCACAAATTTATCTAATAAATTTTATATCCACAATAGCATAAACATGCAAGTATAGCATTATAATACAAAAGTCAACAATATTAAATTATACTGAAGTCAACTAATTTTGTATAAAAACTGTTATTAATTTGTTTGAAGTTTTGTTACTAATTTTGCTATTTTTTTTTATTATTTTGCAGTTATAAAACGATTATCATATGTTTATTTATTTATATTTAGGATAACATAATTAATTTTTGCTGTTTTATTTGTATTTTTAGTTATTTTTGTTGTTTTTTCATTTGCTATTTTTTTATGTTCTTTTGTTGTTTTCTTTTTTTGAAGTTCTTTTCTTCTGTAGTCTGGCGTGACATTTATTTCTTTTCCCTTTATTTTTTTTTATGTTTGTACCAATTTAGAAGTTTTGATGAGGGACTTTGTTGGATGGTTGAGGGGGTACACACGACTTAATACTTTTGAAAATTCTCTCTGTGTCGTCTAACTCGTTTAATAACCACTATTTAAAATTAGTTGTTTTTCCATCACCTACTATGTTGTGTAAACATTGGGTGGTAATGAAGTTGGTGAATATTGATTATTTTTTAGATTGATTTAGAATTCATCATATCAATTTGCAAGATTAATGTGTATATGAATTCAGCGTCACCTCACTACCTAGTGTTATAAACCACTGTCACACTGAACATTTTTTTACCATCTAGCCAGTTTTGTATAGTGCTCCACGTCTCATTATTATTATTATTATTATTATTATTATTATTATTATTATTATTATTATTATTATTATTATTATTGTTATTATTATTATTATTATTATGTACACAGGGTGGAAGTAAACTCACTGGGATAATAGGTCTACGATGAAGCTTTTCTAAAAGTTTCAACCAATCAGGTTCAAACTCAAAATAATTTCTGAAAAGATGATATGCTTAGTAAAAAATTTCTCACTTATGTAGGGGTCCCTTGAATCCGCCCTTGAAGGCATGAAGAGAATGTACATAGAGCACTGGAGAGTGCTTTCAAGAGGCCTTTAGGACCTTTACCTCGTCTTCCTGATTATCTCCCTCCACATGTTAGTACTCTATTTTAATTCACCTCCCACTCTTACCAGATCTTCACTTATAAAGCTACTAATTTATTTTGGTACAACTAAAAAGGACAAATTTCATATAAGAATTAATATACCCAGATGAATCCATCTGCCTAATTAGCCTTCCAAATTCTTAATCTGAATGTATACACATAAGCAAATAAGCTACATTTGTACAAATTACTTAGTAATGTGGAATGTGAGACATAATAATATTTCAGATACTGGAGCTTTTAGCAGAAGTAACTATTTTGGAAGAGGAGGTTGTTTGGTTTCAAGAAAAGGTTGTTTATTTCAGAAAAATTCTTTGTAAGCAAACTATTAACGTATCATCAATGAGGACTGAAGATAACTCAGCCGATTCAATCAACAATTTCTTGGTTACAAAATTCAGAGGAGAACAACCAGTTTTTTTTATCACATTCAAGTGATGTCAGTTCAGAAAGGCCTCAAATTTCACCCTCTCTTACAAGTAGTTCTTTAATGAGAAAACTATTGTCGTTCGATAAGAAACACGCTTTGAAGAAAACCAATTCCTCTCCAGAAGATTCTCAAGGAAAGGAAAACCAAACATGTTCTAATTTTCCCCAAAATAAGCAATCTCCAGAAAAGAAGCCACCCATAATCGGTACCCCAGCAAAAAAATGCGGGTCATGTCTAAATCAGCAGGATAATGTGTGGATCCTATGATATATTTCTAATGGACAGGGAACAAATAAGGTTATGTCCCTATCTCTAACGTCAAAAGCTCCTCACAAAAGTCTGAATGGAAAACATTTTGCACAGATACCGTATCTAAGGTTTTTGAATGATGGTTTAACAAATCTTGATGGACATTTTAAGCATATTCTTTCAAAATTAAGATGGCTTAAAAACAAAAACCTAGTGGATATTGACCCGACCATTATTCATTCAAAGAATCTTGTTATTCTTGATCTATGAGAGAGCAAATTCATAGATGAATGGAAGTGCTGGAGTCAAATTCGGGTTTCATAGAATAGTCTCTCTCCTTTTGTTTCTATTACATTAAATTAATTGTTATAAACATCATTTTATATCCACTTGGAAAAGCATGACTATATTTTATTATTTTATACATAGCAACAAAGTTGAAAGCTCTGCATCTCACATTTTTCCATAGGTTAAGAAAAGCTCTCCACTTTTCCACATTTGCATCTTTAGAGATATTGATTCTTACATATTTTCATGAATTGGAAGAAATTAACCCATCGATTGGGGATCTTATAAATTTGAGAGTTCTAGATTTGTCTTACTACCCTATGTTAAGTAGAGTCCACTATACCACATTTTTCGTAGCTTTGGAGAGTTTGAAAGAACGCGAGTACATGACCCTAGAAAGGTTATTGGATTGGAGGATTTAACTGAGTTCTAGGGACTTGCGGAGCTGAACTTAATAGATCAATTGGACATGGTCTATGGCAATTCACTTATAAAATTACTCGATTTGTCGAACTTTAAGAATTCAAAAAAATTATATGCTTTTGGATGTGTAAATCCTTTGCATTGTTGCACATTGTTGGTTGGGATTCGATTGAAATATTACCCGATTTGTCAAACCTAGTAAATTTAAAATCTTTAGAAGTTGACACGTGTGTGAGACTAATTAAGATCAGGGGCTGGGATTAAAATCGTTAGAGCAACAGGACATTGTTAATTGCAAGTCAATCAAAAAATTACTAGATTTGTCCAACCTTACAGAATTAAAAAGAATAACAGGTTCTAACTATGCGGAACAAAGTATGCTTCCAGGACTTGATGAACTGATATCCTTGGAAGAGTCGTCCATGTCTGAATGCAAGCAGATTGAAAACCTACCAGAATTGTCAAAACTTAAAAATTTAAAAATATTGAATGTTAATGCCTGTGTGAGACTAATTGCGCTCCAGGGACTAGACGGAGTGTAAAATTGGAAGTGTTGAACATGGGTAAGTGTGAGGTGATAGAGACCCTACCTGATTTATCAAACCTTAGAAATTTAAAAACATTTAATGTTAGTGCCTGTGTGAGACTAGTTGACCTCTAGGGACTCAATGAACTGCAATCCTTACAAGATCTGTATATGCATAGATGTGAGCTAATTAAAACCCTACCTAATTTGTCCAACTTTAAAAAGTAAAAAATATTAAGAGCTTTTGATTGAGCGAGACTAATTGAGATCCCGGGGCTTGAGGAATTGGTATTTTTTACTTTCTTTAAAAATCCTAGTCCAAGGTCTCAAGTATTGACATCAAGGCGGTGGTGTCTGACTTGTTTAGGTTCAACTTTAGCTTTGATAAAAGCATCTGGGATTTCTAGTTCTGAAACAAAGGCAATTGCAATGGATGGAAAACTTGTGTGTCGAAACTGTGGGGGGCAGTGGTGCTATAATTTGTAAGTTTTGTGACTATTTCATTCACTTTGTTTTAGGTTCATATTATAAATTTTTTGGTAGTTTACTTCAGTAGTGTCAGCATTTTTTTTATATTTAAAATTAATCCAAATAATTTAAATGCATATGTTGGTGAAGTTCATTTAATTTGTTTTCTTCTTCTCCTAGCACCTAAAAACCGGTACCTATTAGTAGAATTTAAGCTTTACTATAGTAAAGACAATGAAATCTAGAGTACATAACAAACTTTAATTGCATGATAGTGTTCGGTTGCCAAAATAAGGTTGTAAGTTGAGCCAACTCCACTAGATGACCTATTTTTGTGATTTAAAACACCAGAGTTGTTGGAATATAGTTTTGAATCACTTTTTTTTACCCTTTTTTGGTCCATGACATGTTAATTTACTTTTTATTTAGGTGATATGTGTGGTGGTACAGGCAAATGGAAAGCTCTCAATGAAAAACGAGCTAAGGATGTCTACGAGTTTACTGAACATCCAAATTGTTACAGTATGCCATGTTTTGAAATCTATATTAAGCCTTTTCAAGATTTTAAATGTGAAATGTCAATATCTTGTTTATTGTATTTGAAGATGGCATGAGTCATTCAGTAGAATGAATCATTGAGAAGGAAAAACGCTATAATTGATGGTAAAAGGTTGCATTTTCATGTTATAGGAAGAAAAAGACATTGTAGTCCTGCCAATGTGGAATCATGGAAGATGTGAACAGGATACCAACCTAATATTTGCCCATTTTTTTAGCAAAATGTCTTATTCTGGCTTAAACCTATTGTATTAATAATTCATTCCATATATATTCATTATGATGAATCCCTATGCAGTCGCAATACCTGTTACGCATAGCGGTTCTCTGGTTTTCCCTTCCCCCTTCCCTTTTTTAATGTTAATATGCTTTTCACTCTGCAAGATTTTTCCCAATTTCTATTTGCCCCCTATCATTTCAATGTGTAAATATCCCCTGAAGTTTTTCTGCCATTTTCTATCATATCAATATGTAAATATCCCCCTATCATATCAACAGTTACTGGTTGAGCGGCACACGGGTTTTCCCAAGCATAGTATTTTTTACTTTATTTGGTTAAAATGATGTGGTATAATACCAGGATTAAGTCTAAAATTACATTGCATAATACTCAACCTAGCCATACAGTGCAGCCTTCTATTATACGAGTTAATTCTAATTGCTATAATACCAGGGGGATACCTCTGATATCAACACTATCATAGAGGGTAACTAAAAAAACTTTAAAGTACCAATTTTCTAATTTGTCTATTAATTTTTATTCATTAGACCATCGTTTCAAGTAATTCTCAGTAAGTAGGAATTTTCAGATGTATCTGTTTATTTTCCAATCAAGCTTGCATAATTCCATAAATAGTTCAACCGATCTTCCTTTGAAAATAGCTTACTAGGATCTATTATTTCAAGAAGGAAAACATGAGTCTTGATGCAATTAAAGTAGATGCTAAGAAGATTGACAAGTATAATATAAAGTGGAAATCGCAATTAAATGCTATGACATGTACCGTTATAATTAGGCTCAAATGCAGAATTCGCACCCGTTATTTGTTCTCCATTCGATGTCCTGGATGCAATTTCATTAGGTATTGGATCCCCGTGCATAGTTGAATCTTGCATACTACGTAGCTCTACAAAATAAGTAGTTGAAGAACCACGTCCGCCTTCATGTCCACGTCCGCGTCCACATCCACCAGGTGCCATAGAGATGGTAATAATCCTGATCAATTAATCAAAATAATTACTTTACAAATATAAAATAAGAAAAGTAATGATAACGGAACCAACTTATTTAAGTAACATATAATTTAGAGTTTAAATAAAATAAACACAAATCCTTCCCACGTTAAATAAACATCATAAATAACAAGTACATAGGAATTTAACAAGCTCCATCACATAATAACAAGTCCATTGTGATTTAAATAACAAAAAAAAACTCAAATGTGTAATCTTCCTTCACTCGCTGTTATAATAATCATCACTACAATTCTCTTCATCACTACGTTATTCTGCTAATGTGTCATCTTTCTCATCATCACCATCACCATTGCCAAGATTGTCATCATCGCGTGCTTGCAAATCATTGCTTTCAATAATGTCTGGTAGAGCATCGGTCCTAGCCATTTGACTCAAGTCCAAATCTCCCTCTTGAATAACCATTTGAATATCAGAAGATTCTTCTTCTTGGTATGCAGCATTACTTGGACAATCGTTGGTATCTCCTACATCAGCTTCTTCTAGAATGTCCCAAATGTGTCTATGTTTCACTTTTTGTACTACTTTCCAGATAGGACCCAGCTTGTAGTCATCTAAGTAAAATACTTGCGTTGCTTGAGTTGCAATCACAAAGGGATCATCATTATACCATGTCGAACTAACATTAATAGAAGTAAGGTGATAGTCCGTTTGTACTCTCTTCTTCTTGGGATTAGTGTCGAACCACTCACACTAAAATATAGAAATAATGTACTGATTTAGGTACTTTATTTGCATGACACTACACAAACGTCCATAAAAATCAACCAGTTCATCATCGTGCCCTCCAGGAACAAGAATTCCACTATTTTGAGTTGTGCGACGATCGTCACAATCCTTAGCATGAAAATCGAATCCCATTAACAATATAACCACAAACATCTGGACCGCACGCCAACAAATACAACTCATCTATGGCTTCTAGTGTCCCTTGATGACGCAAAGTTTTTATCTATATAAAGAAGATGTTAGTGTTATATTTACTATCATGTTTTAATATCAGAAAATTAACAAACGCGTTATTAAAATTATCAATTTACACGGTCCGCAAACCACTTTGGAAATTCACGTTCTTGCCTTTGAAATAAATTGTCAGGAGATTCAATCTCGAATTGTGTCATATGTTCACTAAACATGCAAAATAATATTTAATTTTATTTTGTGATATATTAATAAAAGATTGTGTAAAACGGTACTTACACAACATAAGGTTGTATTTCTTCGCAGTTATTCAAGCTTATTTTGTAACGGATTTATTTTTCTATTTGTAATGGATTTCATCCATTAAAAATTTGTAATGGTTAAAAACCATTACAAATCAAATATAAGTGTTGGAAATATGAGTAATTGTTTCAATATATCATTAAAAGAAAAAAAAAATACAGTGAAGTTGGGCGGGATCAATTCCCCCCAAATCCCCAAACCTATCAACCCACTCGCTTTGCCTCCTTCACCCATGAACTCTCTACCCCCCGTTTCCATGCTCCATTTTCCACCACCTTCTCCTCTCAGTCTCCGGTCTCCATTCATCATGCTTTGTCCCCTCACGAAGAAATTGCTCCTTTCTGTCACCTGCCTCCATTTTCCACCACTCGTTCTTCTTTCTTTGTCGCCCTTCTTCATGCTCTGTTACTGTTCTTCGTTCTTCATTCTCCGTCATCGCGTGTTTCCATTCTCAGGTACCATTTTTTTTAAAAGTAAATAATTAGAAAGGCAATAGCCAATATGTACAAACAACTTCATACATCCATTATTTACATAAACATTATTTTGTAAGTTTGGTATATATATATCAATAATTATTTGTCATGATGTTGCTTATGATTATTTTGGTCCAAATCCTTGTAAATAAACCTAAATCATTTGTTCAAAACTAGTTTATGAACAACCCCATCTAAAATATAATAATTCAGGGTATGGACAAGCTCTGACCATATCATATTTCATACATTTTTTGTTCTTCATGTCATAGCCAATTGATACATTTCATTGCGTACAAGTTCATAAATTGCAGGAAAAAGATGTGTACATTCCCCAATTCTGGCTAGTTAGTATAAAATCTAAATATTGAATGCTTACGCACTCTGTATAAACTTATACACATTCTGAAGTTTTGAACAATCTTGAAGTTATGGAGAGAAAATTGTGATGTAAATGTATTACTGGAGTTCAAATGATATTTGTTTAGGGGTGTTCTTGTCCTATACTTTTTTTGTTTTCCATTAGGCACTGGTTATATCATTTTATTTGGAGAACTCATGGTGTTAGGTTTGATTACTATTAAGGCTGATTTTCTTGATTGCATCCATTCTGAATCAGTAAATATATTGACGCTTTTCTGTCCGGTAGAGAAGAACTCTTTTTTATTGCTTGTTGTTTTTTGTTCCATTTGTATTTATATAATAGCTTGAGGACTACTCGTCATATATATTTTATTCTGATCTTTTATATTAATGAAATCCTTGTACATTTCATATAAAAAAATCTATGGTGTACATCCTTTTTTGTATTTGTCTTAATCTCGATAATTACCTGTTATTGCCTAATAACTTTTCAATTTATGACCCAAAGTTGTGTTTCCAGTTATGTATTTCCTTTCGTTATTTTAGCATATTCTCTATAATTCTATTATTATTCTACTATTATTATACTTTCTTTCATCTTCTTGACCCATAGTATCTAAACTGTTTACTTTGTTCTGTTTCTATATATAGAGATATTAATAATTGTTATTGTCGAGTAGGTCGGTTGTGGGTCCAGAAACATCATTTCTCTCTATGATTTCTCCACTTGTACTGTTATCTTGGTCGAGGTTTGATTCCTCTTTCATATAAATTATTTTAAATAATATATATATATATATATATATATATATATATATATATATATATATATAGGGAAACAAAGTTATAATTATACGATTCAGAGCAAGAAATGTAACCATTGATACATATCTTAAGTTATATGGTAAATCAAACAGAACCCCATGAATGATCACATTAGTTGCAAATAAAAATCATGATGTAAAGTTGTAGGGGATAGGGACATATCAACAAAGTTTGATTTTTAAAATTAGGTCCGGAAACAAATCTTTCTTCAATTGTAGAACTTCACAACTTAAAAGCAATTTGGTTAATCAGGAAATAGTGTCATGGCACTTTTGTCTATCTTAAAAAGGTGGCTCCGAAAAGGTAATATACTACCAGAAAAATATCCCAAGATGAAGAGTATGATGAAAGACTTGGGGATGAAGGCCAATTACATTCATGCATGCGTCAATAACGGTGTTTTATATTGGAAGGAGAATTAATATCTGGATGAATGTCCCCATTGTGGAGAATCAAAGTATTCGGTTACTATGAGGAAAGGGGGAAGGATTTCCAAAGAACCTAAAAAGGTGTTGAGACATTTCCCTCTGATTCCAAGGTTGGTGAGATTTTATACTATTCTGTGGATAGCCCGAGAAATGACATGGCACCATAGGGCAACAAGCAAAGAAAGCCATTCAGCCTTGACTATCATCGGGTAGAAGTTTTGTATAAATGTATCGCCATGCTATTAAGTATTTTGATTTAAGTTCTTTTCTTTCTAAGAGACATCCATGTGATTCGTCCCATTGGAGGAGTTTTAAATCAAAATGGCTTGAATTTGCTAAAGAAGGACACAATGTTTGGCTCTCAATAGCAACCAATGGGTTTAATCCTCGTGGAATTCAGTCTGCTAGTTATAACTATTGGCCTGTTATCACGGTGCCGAATAATATTTCACCTTCATTATTTATGAAGAGAAAGTTTCAAATGTTATCTTTGTTAATACCTGGTCCAAAGGTACCGGGTCAAGACATCGATGTTTTTCTTCAGCCATTAGTTGATGAGTTAAAGGAATTATGGGAAGTAGGTGTTCCGTCTTATGACATGTATGAGATGCATCCTTTTACATTGAAAGTTATGTTAATGTGGGGGATTCACGATTTACCTGCATATGGGAACTTATCTGGGTGTATTACACATGGTTATAAAGCTTGCCCTGTTTGTGGGGATGATACTCCATCCATCCGACCGATGCACAGTAGTAAGATAGTTTTTAAAAACTATCGTATTTTCCTTGACATGGATCACCCTTTTCGTAAAGGTGGGAGTTTGGGGCTTAGGTCAATAGAGTATACACCTCCTCCACATCGGTTGAATGGGGATGCACTTATAAAGAAGTTACGTTGCATCGAGTATACACCGAGAAAGTTTCCAATAAGAAGCGAAAGATGGGTAATGCAAATGAGAATTGTAATGTTGAAGTTAAGGAGGCATGGTATAAAAGGTCAATTTTATTTGACTTGGAATATTGGAGTTCTCATAAAATTCGACATGTTCTTGATGTAATCCACATTGAGAAGAATGTTGCGGAGCATTTAATAAGTACAATCCTCAATGATAAAATGAAAACTAAAGAAACAATAAATGCGCGGAAGGATATGAAAGACTTAGGCATACATAGTGGTCAATGGATGCGAGAAGATGAGCAAATCGGGAAAGGGATGAAATCGAAAGAATCATTTATATTGGATAAAGAAAAGAAATGACGGTTTTATCAAATTTTGAAAGACTTAAAGTTACCTTCCAGCTTTTCGTCCAACCTGAGAAATATCGTCACCCTTAACCCACCTAGTTTTCACTCAATGAAGTCACATGACTATCATGTTATTATGGAGTATTTGTTGCCCATATTACTTCAGCATGCATTTTCGAAATACAAAGATTTGCAAAGAGCTATTCAACAGTTGAGCTTATTTTTCAAAATATTATGCTCAAAAGTTTTAACTTGCGAGGATATGCAAATGGGCCAAGTTTATGGTTGCAGAGGCATTGTGTGCGTTAGAGAAACACTTTCCGCCTACATTTTTTTATATTAGTATCCACCTTACTATTCATTTAGCCGATGAAGCATTGGCTCGTGGTCCTATAAGAACACATTGGATGTATCCGTTTGAACGGTAAACTCTTTATATTAATTTTTATTTTCACACAAACACAAACATATACGTATAGATAAATGTTAATTAATATGTCATATATACATTTTTCTTATTCACACGAATAGGAAGATGCAGTATTTTAAAGATACACCTAGCAATAAGCGATACATTTAAGGTTCAATTGCAGAGTCCTATGTTACTATTGAATCTGTTAGGTATTGCATGGAGTACATGCCTAATTCTCTTGACGGAAACCACAAACGTACTCGTGAAGCATTTCTAAATGAAGATGGAGAGTTTTCTGAGGAAGGATCGTTGTTAGCTGACAAGATTGTGATGTTGGAACCTAAACAGTTTTAACAAATAAGTCGATGGGTCCTATTTCGACTTGACATTGATGGTCTTGAAGAATTCTACAGGTTTGAGCAATTTAATAAGTATTTATCGAAATCCACATTTAAATAGTAATGCATGAACTTATGTGAATAAATTGCAGTGAGTATAAAATGTTACTAAAATCCACTTGGCGTGGTAAAGGAAATGGGAGCTAATTAACAGAAGTAGAGATGCAAACTTCTTTCATTCCGTGGTTATATGATAAGGTTCTCTTGATTTTAATAGTATATTAAGTTATATTCTTTATTATCCAGACTCACTTTATAGCTATTATTTTATTTTTACTGCGCAGTTGGTCACTTCTGGAGAGACAGAGACAAATGTTATGTTGTGGCGGTTAGTACAAGGGCCAAAACACAAGGTTAATAGCTATGTTGGGTAAAAGATACTTTTGGGTTAATGAATTGAATGACAATTGTTAAATTTTATATATACTTTTTTTCCCATTAATATCGCTTGCTATGTTAGGTAAAACCTTTTTAACTCCACCAATGCAATGTTTTATCTTTGCATTGCCGATCCCAAGCCCGGATAAAGGAGGAAGGGAGAGGTCATTGGTTTCGTAAAGGTCTAAATTCATTTTTTGTTCTCCTACAGAATGGCCATATATTGGTGATTGAATTGAAGATTCCAACTCGCCCCCTTGTTATTATTTTGTGGAGGTATTTCACATTCTAACCTTTTGATATCAGGGTTTGATGATATCATTTATGCTATTAGCCAATGAATTTTCTTTTATGCAACTTAATTTCAAATTTAGTTTACTGCAAGCCTGCAACTTCTACACATGTGTGTTCAGAGTTTTAAAAAAGAACAGCACAAAAGGAATGGGTGTGCTTTCTGCATACATACCAAATAACCACCTTATTTAATTTGGTAATGTACAAGGAGGGGACAATATGCTATATATTCATAATATATACATACATGAGTTACTATTACTTGAACTTCTGATGTCAGTTGCAGTGACGTTACAATGTCAAAGAGTTATTTAAGATGCTTTAGTTATGACTTTACCTTACTATCAATAACTCAAGGATTATATTGGGACTAGTAGTGGCACTTGAATAATATAATGTTTTTTAAAATTAAAATTGGATTTTCCTTGATAGTTTATGTTGTTTCCTTTGAAAATTATAATTAGTCATGTTTGTTTCTTAGAATGAATTTGAAATATGAAATTTTAAAGTTGTGCTTTCCATTATAGTTTAAGCATATAATAATTTGGATATTTATCGTAGGGAAGAAAGGAGCTCCTTTCTTTTCTCAACCGTAGGAAATACATAGAGATGATGTTAGCTCCTTTGGAAAAAAAGTGCCTTCGACTATCTCCACTGTATATGAGATTTCATCTCCACGATATAATTGGTTCTGGTTACCTCAAAACTTACTTGACACCCAGTGGCTTAGTTATTCAGGTTTCAAAGGATTAGAACTCAAGTAAGAAACAGACAACAATTCTCACCTGGATATGCTTGTCAATTCGAATAGCTTATTATATTTAGGAATGATTATTTTTACAATCTGATATAAACCTTAGAAATCACAGGGCTGAAATTTAGTCATGTACATCCAATATTATTGAGTGGCTTACATTATACTCCTAATGAATCTATAGTAATTTATTCTTAAAGAAGACCATATTAAAAATTATGGTTGGGTCAACTTCATTAGTTTGGAATCAAGGACATAAAGACCTATGGTTTCTCTTTCTATTCGACTCACAAATGATAGTTTATTTGATATATGTTTGTTAATATATGAAAATGAGTTGATAGAAATTGCAATTGTCCAGTTTGAGTTTATAACTACTATTAATGAAGTGACTATGGTCAATTGTTCTTGCAAGGTTTTAGTTAAGCATGAAGTGATGAGAGTAGCATAATTTACATTCCATTTCTTTAGCGTAAGAAAAAAATGTCCGCCATAACTTGATATACGCATTTCTTGTAGCACTCATTTGTATGAGCCTGAGTAGGGATGATTATTAAGATGATTTTTGCCATAAAAGTCGGTATAGAGGCATAAAGAATACATGATCGTTCCCTATGACTTTTTAGGATCCAGTGATCCAGCCTTACAAAGCTGAGCGGCTTCAACTACCGCATTTCCAAAAACCACAACCGTCGACGAGTTGCATGGAAGTAAATCACAAGCATTCTAAGAGGTAGTTTATTTTCCCGTCTCTTTCTATGTCTTTGCTATGCAAATTATAGATTTCTTGAACCTGGAAAACTAGCTATCATGTCTTGTGGGTGGACATGGGAACTCATGTGTTTGTTTGAGTTTTTAAACTTTCTTGAAATAAAAAAATACCTCATTTCATACTTGATTAAGGTTGAAATACTACACTTGAGTGTTTGAAAAAAGCCATATTGAAGTTAGGATAAAATAAGAATAGTGTCTTAATTATGTGTTCTGTGATAGAAGATATCTCATTAAGTGTTTGCTAATTTTACTTTTTGGTAGCCAATAGTTTGAAAATTCTGAAGTTGGTTAGAGTACTTGAGCTTTAATAAAGGTGGGAAATTTCCAAATCATGTTTCTTTTCTCCTGCTGTTTGTTCAAAATATTCCTTGCACTGTTTAAATGTATAACAAATAAATCTATGTACATCTTGAGACGGATATAAGAGAAAACATGGACATATTCTCCTACATCCTCCCTTAAAACTACATTGTAGGTCGTCCAATATATCCACGACATTGATGGTAGCAAAATCATGCTCTTGTTTGCCGTTGATAACCTTAGTTGGATAATCTGTAACAAGTGCTGATTCATTATGTCTGGAAATTGATAGGGCAGGACATTGACCTGGGACAGGACGCCTAGAATAACTAGGGTTTGAAGGCCTGAATATCGTCACACCAAGCTCTATGAGAGCCTATTTAAAATCTCCAGGCCTACAAGGATCAACCAATTGCCCTGCGAGTTTCCAAATGCTCATCAGATTGTATATAAATATTTTGTAATCCTTTTTTTGGTGGGTAAGTTCTCACATGGCAGGCCTGCTCTTTATGAGATTACGAAAACCTTAGATATGATGAGTCTTAAAGAGCTTTTCACATTGGCCTCATCGATCAGAAACATATTCTGATCAAACTTTATATTGAAGAAGGCTTTACTCGTATTTGGCTAAGAAATTTATGGTATTTTAGTAAATTCCAAATACGATGCTTTAAATGGAGCCTATATTTTAGACGTGATATAGAGAGACCTATTGCTCCAGTTTTGATATCTCTTCCTACTTTTCCAATCCACTTCTTCTCCAAATCCTCCCTTTAGTCCATAGCCCAGATTGTTGGTAGACCCCTTAAACTCGATACCTCCACTGTTACTGGAAATCATCCAAGTATTGCTCATGTTTGCGTTGAATTGAATCTCCTAAAGGAAAGACATGATAAATGTCGGATATGATGTGGTGATGAAGGATTTTAGCAATGAATTAATTATGAAAATATTCCTCCATATTGCATTGAGTGCTCAAAACTAGGACATGATGTTTCTAAATGTGTTGTCAATAGTAAGGCTAATATTGCAAACCCTATCCAAAGAAGAATAGAGAAGAGACCCCAAATACTAAATCCATTAACTACTCCCTCCTTGATCCCTAGACCATTGACAATCACAAACCAAGTTCCTCCCCAAAACTCCTTCCAAGATTCTCAAAAAAGTCCAGATCAAGAACATCCTAAAAACTCCCAAGAACATATGATAACTAATCAAGATACTGTCTATGTGCCTATCCATCCACCTATCCCTATGTACCCTGATAATTCAAACAAATATCCCATTATTATTGATGACCAAGAATGATCAATCATGATTCATAAGCCTTCACCACTTGAAACTCAAGACCTTCAGCTATCCCCAAATAATTATCATAGTCAGCGTATTATCTACGAACAGACCAGTCACTCTCCTAATACTTTTGAACCCCACACTCTTATTCCATCTCATCTATCCAAAATTAAACCAGACTTTATCCCCAAATTTCAAGACTTTGAGATTGAAGATCAAGAAGATGGATCAATGGCCAGTTTTAGCCAATCCCAAAAAGACACAGACCTGTCTGATCAATTTAAAAATAACCTCCATGATGGTTAAGCTTTTACTGATATAGAAGAGGTAGATGATCCATTTAATAGGCCCCCTATTATTGAAGAACTTATCCTCTTTTTGAAGAACCTCTCAAAGAAAATTAAGGCCAGGAACAGAAAAATGGCTTCAGAAGGAAATAAGATCTCTATCGATAAGGAAGAATCCAAAAGAACCAAAGCTGTCAAGCATACTTTTAAGAAAATGGACCCTAACTGACTAGATCTGCTCTAAAGGTACAATTCAACTCCATATTTCAGGTCATATCAAACTCTAAAGAGAATCATGATGATCAAAGACACCACTGATGAATATATGTCTCAAGTAAAGGGAACCAAGTACTGGACCTTAACTTCTAGTGGGGATTTCTCTTCTAATTCAACTTGGGAGGCATTAGAAAATCTAAACCTTCTTCCTCCCTATGCAAATTCATTTCGAAAGATAAAATTCCTCCAAAATTTTCTACTTTCAGTTGGAAATGCATCAATAATATTGTTCCTCTTGAAAACCTGATCCAACTTAAAGGCTTTCATATTTCCCCTATCTACAAGTGCTGCAATAATCAATCATTAGTTTTAGTCATCTCTTCCTAGATAGTCCTATTTCAAAGCCTATTTAGAGATTTTTTTTCCAACTACTTTGGTCTGAGGATGAACTACTATTCCTTGCATCAAACTATGGTGTCTTGGTAGATGATTAAAGCTAAGAAAGATTTCATTGCATACCTTCATCTAATGATTCCTTGTTGCATTTTATGGGAGATTTGAACAGTTGCTTTTTTTATGGTGTTAAAATGGACAACTTGAAGATTATAAAAAAAAAACTGAAACATCATTAGCATTTCACTAAACTATAATCATCTAATTAGTTCAGAGTTCTTACATAAAAGAATTTATAAATTCTAACCCAATCATTCATCACTGCTTTCATCTGCTAAGATGTTGCACATAGCGACAAACACTATTTCTTATTGTTGATATACTTGTTATTCTGCCTGCAGTTTGTTGAAACTGAGATGGGTTTAAAAGTGGGTCCTCGAATGATTGAATTGATGGGAGGCTATGTTCCCATGGAAATGGTGGTGAAAGGTATGTTCTTTTTTATTGCTTTATCATATTTCAAGGTTCCTTGATAATTCTCTAGAGACTACGGAAATATTTTATTAGTAACTGAAATTCATTGGAATTGTTCTCTATCTGATCCACGCATATTCCATCCTATTTAGATTCCTCTAACATGTAATTATATTGGGTAACTAAGTAATTCACTAGTGGGGGGGTGATGAGTCTCTAGTTTCACCATGTCCTACACATTCAAAGTTTTTGCACACAATTGCTGAAAAAAGTTGGACAATTCAATTAAAGCAGTATTAACATCCTTCGAAAAATATCGACGTATGTCGATAGGGATAAGTCGCTGCAGAATAACAAGGCCATCATGACTTTTTAAGCCCGATATCTTTCCATCCTTGATGCTCACATTTCTAGATATATTTGTTGCATAACCATGTAGGAATTTGACTGAGTTTAAGAACGCACAAAAGTCTTTTCTCTCTTCTGATGTTAAGGTATAAGATACACGTGGTTTTAGCCATCTGTTACCTTGTTCTTGTAAATTCAACTTCTTTCTTATCTTCATATCAGCTAAATCCAGACAATCCTTGTCTGTATCTTTTATCTTTCCTTCTATGTTCATCAGTGTTCCAAGAACGCTATCACATATGTTCTTCTTAATATGCATTACATCGAGATTATGTCTTAATTTCATCTTTGACCAATACTCTAACTCAAAGAATATGCTTTTTTCTCCCAGTTTAGTTCCTTTGAGGTACGTAATCTCTTCCTATCCTTATTATTTGGATGCTTACCCGATTTCAGAATTTTCACCTTCTCTAACTACTTCAATATGTCATCTCCAGTAAAATCCCTCGGTGCTGGTCTCTCTTCTTTTCTCCCATCATGTAGCGTACTCTTTTGCCAAGAATGGTTGGAAGGCAAAGACGACGATGACCCATATAACATATTTTACTTCTCAGTCGTTGTGAAGATGTGTCTTCATTGTATGTTGGACATGCATTGTACCCTTTCGTGCTCCATCCTGATAAATTACCGTAAACCGGGAAGTCATTAATCATCCATAATACAATTGCATGTAAACGAAAATATTTCTTACCAAAATTATCCTATGTTTCTACACCAACATGCCAAAGATCTTTCAACTCATCAATCAAGAGTCGTAAGAAGACGTCCATGTCCTTACCCAGTGCTTGTGGACCCAGAATTAACAAAGCCATCATGAAAAATTATTCCATCATACATAGCCAGGGTGGAAAATTGTAAGGCACGAGAATTACCGGCCACATGTTGTATGAGTTACCCATATTTCCAAATGGATTAAAACCATCGGAAGCAATACCCAACCTCGCATTGCGAGAGTCGTCTGCAAACCAAGGGTACTGCTTATCAAAGTCTTTCCATGCCTCCGCATCGGCTGGATGCCTCAAAACATCATGCGTATCGATTATGGTACAACTCAAAGAAACTCAAAAATACCATAATTTTACAAAGAATTCGAAAGTGGTCCACAACCCACATCCGACAAAATCACAATAATAAAAGAAAGTTAAAAACAAAGACCCTAATATCCAGTGCATAATATATTTTGATAAGAAAATAAATAATGGTCCACAACCCACAAAATCGCAATAATAAAACTGAGTTAGACACAATGATGTATTGATTGGCTCTCACTCTTTCAAAGTGTTTAATTGTCAAGTATGAAATATAGAAATCGATAAACTTGCGGTACAAATTATCTTACAAAATAAATTAAAAATAATATGCATTTATTATATCCACAAACATAGAATTCAACTACACTCTAATTTGTCAACTCTTTACAATAATGCTTATGTTCGCCCCGAATACATTTGGAAGAGAAGAATGATAAAACAATAAAAAAGAAAAAATAGCATTCTCACAAACATTTTTGGTGTTAGTAAGTTGCGCCACTTTAACCATAGGGCCATTCATATATTTTCGACCCGAAAAATTCAATGTCAACTAAAATGACAATTTACTAGTATCCAATATTTTTGCCGAGTAGTTCTACGCAAATTTAGTATTATTTAAAAGACAAATCAGTATACATTATAATACATCACTGTGTCGTACAAAATGACGTAAGAACTTTAGTACCTTTAGAATTACTCTATTTGTATATCTAACAACTCATCACACGGTGTCCTAACACCTAATTTGAATTATTCTAAGTTAGTATAATTAATGAGTTTGACACTTTTGTATACGAGTTTGAATTACACGGCTCATTTTATACCCCTTTCAACCAAAAACAAACCTGACGTAAGTTGGTGACATAATTAGTTGTGATTCGAGATAAGTTAATAGTTCTAGAGGAAAATCGAAATGAATAAATTTGGAGGGACAATTAAAATCTAATGATAGCTTGAGGGATATAAGTATAATTAGCTCTTTTGTGTATGGCGGTGACATAAATGGTTGACTGGGATTTCTTGTACAGTGATGGATTTTTGGCAGTTTGAATCCTGAAATATTGTGGATCCATGTGAGCTCAACTTGAAACCATTCGTGTTTCCATTCAGTTCTCGTGTGACTGAAGGGAAAAGAAGACAAATTCTACTAATTATTTCTATCTTATACTAAAAGTAAATACAGAGTGGAACATATTTCGTTCTGTTGGAACATCTGTCAGTTTTTGTAATGTATTTAGCGGCCAATGGGTTGTTTGTCCTTGTTGCGCATCAATTGTTTTTTTGTAATGTATATTTGAATATCTGTCATTTTTTCAGTTCTTCTGTTGGAACATCTTTCGTTCTCATTAACATTCAATACAAAGTGGGTTTCAAACAGATATGGAACCGATACAGAACCGATAAATAAAAAGAAGGGAAAATATATGGTACTATTGGCTTTGAACTTCTTCAGCGCCGACGGATTGAGAGGTGGGAGAGAGGATGTGCCATCTGAGATTGAGAGAGCCGAGGGATTGAAATTAGATTTCTTTACCCTAAAATTTTTAACCTTCTTATAATTTAAGATTTTTATCTTTTTTTTTAATTTTTGTTTTTTTTTGCAAGGAAAATAATTAAAAACGTTGCAATAAATATTTGGGATACTAAAAAAAGTGCGGAAAATTTTACCTCCATATTTTTTGCAAGAATTCTAAAATTTCCTTGCTAAAAGTTACATATTGCAAGGAAATATTTCCTTGCAGAATGTGTATGACAAAATTATATTTTTAGCAACGTTTTTTTATTTCCCTTGCTAATAATACACTTTTAGCAACAAAAATTATTTCCTAGCTAAAAAATTCGTTGCTAAAACCAAATTTTCTTATAGAGTTTACTGGTATAATTAAAACTTATAAGTTTGTCAAGGGGGTATCACAGTCAAATATCTTTCTTTGATACAAATTCCTCCAAATATGATGCCAGACCTACTTACACAACGATTATTAAACTTTTAGAGATTCATGTCCAATAGTATTGAATCGTACCCATAACAATCAAATAAATAATTGTTTAATCATTTCAATCATCATAACTCTCTGAATTAAGAACCTATGCACCATTTACAAGCTTGTGAGATTATGAAAATCTAATCTAGTTAGAACTTAGACTTCAATCTCATTTGTGGTCATGCTCAATACATTCCTGAATCTAGTGGTCATCACCTTTTTTGAACTATTTTATGAACCATCATACATGTTCCTATAATTTGAGACTAACTATTATGATTGCACTCGTAACATACTGATAAGATGTCAACTTTCTATGTAAGCTTTGAACTATTTAATTGTACTATAACTGAAATTTCTATCTCCCATGATCAGGTCGAACCCAATTCACCCGAATTCTTACCAAGTCCAAATTGACATACATTGCATATAATATATGTAAACATAAATATAAGGCCTTTTCAAAAACATGAATATGTTTTCAAATGAATTTCACACACCTTTATTAAAAAAAATGAGTGACACATATGGTTTTAAAAAAAAATAGTTTGGTTGATACATTATTATCGTTATATAGCCTATAAGATGGATAACAGAGGATGGCTCAGGGCGGTGCATGGTGAAGACCTTTAAAGACTCCTCAAATACTACCGAGGGCCTTATCGTAGCCCTTTTTGTACATAACTACTTTTGAGCAAAAGCCTAGATCTTGTCCCAATGTTTATACTTTTCATCCTTGGACACCTCGATTTATGCCTATGCATGCTTAAGGGTCCGTTTGGTTCGTGGTGAAATATTTTTGATCGTGTTAAAAAATAATTCAGCAAAGTAAAATATGTGTTTGGTTTGGCATTTACCCCGGTGAAATAAAATGAATATGGTGAAAAGTGAGGTGAAACTTTAACCATTTTAAACCATGGGTAAAGTGAATAATAATTTAACAGGTGAAAACAATTGAATTTATATATTACCAGACTAACTTTTCTTATTTTCACTTACAACAATCACACATTCATTTCTCCCTCTCAATTAACACGATCAGTAAATATTCATTTAAAAAATATATATATTCTTTAATTTCATTTTTTATTTTTTTAAAAAAATAAAAATTTAAAAAAAATTGAAATAAAAAATTGAAATAATTAAAAAAATTAAAAATAATAAAATTGAATAGCTATTCCTACGCCCTCTATGTCCACCCCCACACCCGTTTCAATATTAAAATACTAAAAGATCAAAAGACCCTCTATGCATATATGATTTGAACAAATATAATATTTTGCCCAAAAATCTATTACTTTTAAAAAAACATAATATTATGAAAAAAATAAAAGCATAATATTTTGAAAATAAAAATCCTAATATTCTAGAAAATAAAAATTTTAATATTCTGAAAATATAAAAATTATAAAAGTTATTTTTTCATTTAAAAAAATTATATTATTTATAAAAAAATATTTTTTTTATTTAAAAGGACGTTGATAAAAAACTATTTCGTTATTTATTTAAAAAAATGGACATTCTTTTTATCATTTCTAGTTAAAAACTGTTTCTTTTATTTATTAAAAAAAATTGTTTCGTTATTTACTTTTTCAGTTAAAAACTGTTTCTTTTATTATTTTAAAAATAATCTTTTTACCATAGAAAAAAATGGTCTGCGTCAGCGGTATGTATATGCAGTCCGACCACTTATACATACCGTTGGTGCGGACCAACATATTAGAAAAAATGCTTCGCGCCAGCGGTATGTATAGGGGGTCTGACCGCTTATACATACCGTTGCCGCACACAATATTTTTTTAAAATAATAAAAAAAATATTTTTAATATAGTACAAAAAAAACAGTTTTTAACCAAAAATAAAATTTGTAAATAAAAAAAAAACTTTTAAGAAAACAGTTTCTTAAGAAAAACAAATTTTACGTTTTATATACAGTTTTTTAATAAAACAAACAGATAAGATTTTACGTTTTATAAACAGTTTTTTTTATTGTTATTTATAAAAAAACAGTTTTTTATTGAAAATATAATTTTTTATTTTTATCAAATGTATTTATTTTAGTTGGAGGTGAAAAAATTGGACGTTTAGATTTTATAAATTTAAGGGCACAATTTTCATTTATTATTCAAAAAGTGTGGGGAAACATACGGAGGGTGTGAAAATAGCTATCCCCATAAAAAAAATTAAAAAATTAAAAAAAAAATGTATATTTGTTTGGTGCATGATAACGTGTTCGGAATTTTTTACTAATTGGGACGGTTTCATAGTTGAGAACTATTTTTTTTAATTCTTTTAATTGGAACACTTTTTTTTCATAGTTGAGACTCTTTTTTTTAATTGGGGCTATTTTGTTTTATTTTAAATTAGGGTTATTTTTTTTCAATGTTAAAAACTTTTTTTTTAATTGGGACTGTTTTTTCATTGTTGAGAACTATTTTTTTTTATTGTGGACTACTGTTTTTATAGTTGGCTCTTTTTTTTTTAATTGTGATTGTTTTTTATAAATGACAGTTTTTTCGCATTGTTGGAAACTTTTTTTTTTAAATTGGGATTGTTTTTTTTAATTAGGACTATTTTTTTACTTATTTGTCTTGCGTAGCCAAATATGACTAGTTGTGGGGGGAGGGGGATTGTGTGAAATTTGAGTTTGAGGTAAATGCATATTTTTTAATGGCCATTGACACTTATGTGATGAAAATCAAAATAGTTATGTGCATTTGAAATATAAGGGTAATATGGTCTTTTGATTTTTTCACCATATTCATCTTGATCATCCAAACAACAGATGGTGAAAAAGTTAAAATTTTCACCTAGTGAAAACTCGACCATCCAAACGGAGATGGTGAAAACAAAATCACCAAGCTAATAATTCACCTTTTACTTTTAACGCGGTGAAAAATATTTCACCACGAACCAAACGGACCCTAAGTGTTTATTTGAGAAGCTTCAACTTCTTAACATTTTTCTTTCTCCCTTGCCATTTCAATGTGGATTACCATACATATTATCCCACCAAAAATTGTAACCGTGAGCCTATAAAGAAAATTTGAGGGTCCACCTAAAGTCAATTCTTTTTTAACAATAAAATTGTGTCAAATAATTAACTTTCATATTATAATGTGTTAATTTTTCGTATATAGTTATTTGGATAAATTACAATAAACCCTTAGATTATAGTGATTTTCCAAATTACCCCTAATCTAAAAAATCTGCAAATTCCTCGTAAACTAATGAATCGGGACACGATTTAATAGTCTAGGCAGGCACATTTTCTCCTTTTCTAGATTGAAAACCTTTAATAAGTTGACCAAGAAATGAAAGAGGTCTATAAAGTAAAGTCATTATGTAAAGTTCTTCATCGGAAGAAAGAAAGGTGAGGAAGCCCGAGCATCACCAACTCCAAGGAAGATCATGGGTACGTCTCTACATTCTATGCTCGGATCCTTCTATCTTTCTAGTCACTTTTAATTCATTCTTTATTTTTAACTTGTTTAATCATGATCAATTTAAACCCCTGTTTATTGGCGCTGAAGATGTTTACCATTTTTGTGCATGTTTTCATCTTTCGCCTTAGACTATAGAAACTTAACTAAAAGGCCTGATAATGATAAAAATGTAAAAACCAACAAAAATATAGAGATAATAATCGAAAAGTTAATGTATTTGTCCAGACATGTTCAGATCAGGTCTCGAAACCATACTTCCAAAAATATATTTTTTTTCAATTCAGTCTAAATACACGTATTATTAAACTTTCTTATTTTCGGTTCAAATTTTCGATTATGTATGAAAATATATAATAAAAAAATTGATAATTAGCTCATTTCTTGACTATGAAATCATACATTGCCCACCACTTCTCTCAACACAGGTCATGAACGCCAACTTATTCTATCGCTATGTACTTATTGTTTTGTTCAACTTATTTCGAATGAAAATGGTTATCTAATGGTGATAATTTTTTAGAGGACGTGGTAATACGACTTGAACTCAATACAAATGATTTCTCAAAACAACCCTGATTAATATCATTAATGGTATAAAGGCACATGCATCTATATCTATATATTTATTCTAAATATGATGCATTTATTTATATATGTGTATCTATTCTATGTATCTATATAAATATCATTAATAATATAAAAATGCATGTATCTATATAAAATTGTTGTCTTAAAACCTTATTATGGTCTAAAGTCAATTAATCACTCTGTCTTAATATTTTTATTTTTATTTCAAAATTAAATCTTACTTAAATCTTAGAATTTAATGTGAAAAACAAGAAAAAACAATAAATAAATAAATTTTGATAAATTCAGTCACGCATCGCATGGCTTGCCTCGACATCGGTCAAATTTGGTTAAAATTTTAATGTCTTATATCCGCGATAATAGCATGTCTTTCGATGGAGAAGAAGTCCACCTTCGTATATTTCTACATCTAGGATCCGACTTGTGTCGTAGATGCTAATAGGAAATGAACTATTATGACAAGGAAAAGTTTGATTCAGAGTGGGAAGAAGAGGCAAATATTAGAACAAAAATATCATTTGAATATATAATTGCTTTCTCTGGCGTTGTTTTGCTCCCTGTCTTGTAATAATTACTACCCATTTATTTTCAAGTAGTTTACAATCTATTTAATTATAGGGCCATATACCAGATAGTCACTCGAACATTTTTTAATACACATTTAATCCAAGCCTCCAAAAAAGTCCATTACCATGCCGCTAGTGCGGACCTTTACAAGTAAGAGAATAAGAAATTTTTTGATACAAAATAAAAGGCTTGGACTAAATGTGTATTAAAAAATATTTGAGGAACATTTTGGTATTTGATCCTTAATTATATATATTTTAAGTATTCTCTCTCTCTAAAATTCTTCGCGTTCTCTCCTTAATTGTGCTTTTCTATTCTATCGTCCAATTTTTGTTGGAAATTTGTTATGGAAAGAACGAAAGATTGATTTAATTTCTGCAAGGCACGTTCTATGAACGCTGCCTTTTAGGAAAAATTTCTCCCAATCCGGTTGATAAAAACCACGAGTACACTATGAGCTTGATGAATCTGCCTTCAGGATACAATACAGTATATGAACAATTATTTGATTCAAACTATGTACTGTTTGATCAAAGTGAGAACACTCTGAAATTGTTATCTGATAATGCCAAAAGGTAGAGGATGGAGAGAGGAGAAAACAACAATTTTTGGTGTGCAAAAAAGAGGCCTGAAACTCATTTTATTGTCATTTCTGTGACTGTTCTTCAACAGTCACAGCTATTCATGTCGCGACTCAGCAGCCGTTGGATCGTGCCTGTTTGGGATGGCTTCGATCTGATGGTTCAGATTAGGCGTCCCATTGTAAGCGAATGGACACCCCCCTTACGCGAAACGTTACGAGTTCATCTAACGGATCAGATCATGTCATTTTGGATTTTAAACCTCTTGATCACACCATTGATCTGTTTGACTTTGTTAAAACTTTACGCTCCCACGCTCCAAGTGACGATACGCACGTGTCAAATGCGCGTCAAAGCGCGCAATGCGCCCTAAGTCGCCCAATCGTCCTTCCACGTGTCGCGATTGGTGGTGCTTAAGCACCACCGCAATGCGTAGGATCATAGCCTCTTGTTTGACTTGTCAACTAAGAATCTTAGTTGTCCTTTAGTTGATATACCACTACTTTTTGTAATCATCTTTCAATGTGGGACAGTGTGGAATTTTGAGCACTCCCACACCTTTCACACCCAATTACTCATTTTCTTTCTTCTAAAATTAAAACTCAAATGTTTAAAATAAAACATCAATAACATAATAAAATTAACAAGTAAATATAATATAAAATTATATTAATATAGAAATTTATCCAACAATTTTTCCTTAAATATAACAGGGGAGCAAAATTTCCTACTTTCTAATAAGCTAATTCTTCACAAATTTGAAGATATGCCTCCAACAATAGATTGTTTTTTTAATGAAACCCAGTGAATGAAAACAAATACGCACCCAAGTTCCAACTATACTCTTCTTCACTTAAACCCAAACTCCAAACCCTTGTTGGGTAGCTATGGTTTTTTGTTGCAGTGCATGGTTGGTTTCTTGCCTCTGGTACAATATAGTGGCTTGCATGTTGTTATAATCCATTTTGCTGTGATTTGGTCACTGTTTTCTTGAATGTTAGAGGCTGATGAAGATGGTGCTTGGACATGGCTCTTGGGAATCGTTAGGTTTTCTCACGTGTGGTTTATCTTTTTATGGGTTGTAGACTGATCCCGTGTAGTTTTGATAATGGGCTGTTGATTTGGTGGTGTGGTTTGGCCTTTTGATGCTGATCGTGTTAGGATTTAATGCCAAATCTGCTTCGATAATGTAGAAATAAGAACTTATTTCTATGTCTAATGAAATAGAATAGACGGTGAAGTTAACTAAATAAAGCGACAAAATACAAGATGGACACAAAAATTTAACGTGATTTATAAAATTGTTTGATGAAATCCATTTATAGATGTTTGAATTAGCCGCATTAGTTGGATCAAGATTAGATAGTTGAGATTAAACATACTTTTCTAAGTGGAGGCATATTTTGAATGTTCACAATAATTGGCTCACCAAACACAATTTTAAGCTATGAATTTCAACAGATCATCTTTGATTTTCGCTTGTTGTGGTTTGAGTATATGGTTGAAAACGAAGAGAAATGGTTTATGGACTCTGAAGTTTCTGGTTTGAGAGTGTTTGGATTATCAGGCTTTCGTTTTGTTTGGTTTGCTTCTGGTTTGTTTTATTTGGTCATTTTGGCGGTGCAAACACGTATGAGTGCATGCGTTACAATACGTGGTTAGTGTGTCAGAGATACATGGCGGATGGTTTTGGTTTCGGTATGCTGGTGGGCCTGTTTTTGTTGAAAGGCTGTTTGAGGTATTTTCTTTTGGACCGATTTGGTTTGGTTTGATTAAAATGAGTGGTTGTAGGTTAGGCCATATTGGGTTGGACTCTTGGGAAGTAGAATTGTTAGTTGTGGTCTGTTTTCTTGGGTTTTGTAGAGTGACTTTTGTGTTCTAGTTCTCCTTAGTGTTGTCTTCTTTTGGATCTTGTAGCGTGGGCTTATTACATATTTTTTGGATGGTTGGCCTTTGGTATTAATATATTCCCATTTTACAAAAAAAAGGGAAAAGTAATCTTAGGTCCTTCGCAAACAAATTTTAAATACTAAGGGAATTTTAACAAATTTTAAATATTTAGGCCCACTAATTTTCTTCTTTTAGAAGTTCACACTAGTCGCATAACAAGTGGACATCATAACAAATTGTACCTAAATGTTCAAAAATTATCAACAAGGGATCTAAGTGTAAATTGCAATTTGAAAATTGAAAATACTAAAAAAACTAATGAGAAATTAAAAAAAAAAATAAGAAAACTAAGAATATACCAACAAAAAAATCAAATTTAGTAGAAGCGAAAGTTATCGAAAATGCCAAAAAATAGAAATAGCAAAGAGTTTGGTATTAATAAGTGTTCGAAAACCCAAAAATCAAATTTCATGGTATTATTAGAGCATAAAAGTCCATATTTTTACAATCTCCACCAACACCCTCAATTAAGTCAAAAATCGCACTCGTGTGTCATCAACAAATGGATAATGTTATGAGTATCAAATACAAATCATATATTAAATGATGTGGCATAGTAATAAAATGTTGTATGATGTAAGTATTATACAATGTAGAATATTTATTATAGTGATATATCATTGTGGGGATTTATTTAGGACTCATGTCATTGTTCTTAACAAAATGATTGCATGGGTGTAGCCATATGTGGAGGATAACAATATCCAACCCACACTTTTTTAATTACTTTTATCACCAAAATATTTAACCCAACCGAAATAAATCATTACTATGGCCATCGGTCAACATGACAATTTATGTTTTTTATATATATTTACAAAAAAACATGAGGAGAAGAATTAAAAGTTTTCAATTAACAATAAATGCCATACAAGCCATTTTTGTCTTACACGGGTTTATGTCATACCATATTGGTTTCGTATGATGTTAAAATCATGTATTCGCTAAATATATTGATTTCATGTCATGTATCATTTTCATTCCATCCGTAAGTGTTGGTTTTCTAACAGGTCAACTCGTTCTGACCTGAAATTCATTAATATATAATTGCATGCCAATTTATGTCGTGTATCATTTTATCAGATAGTAAATCCTCTTATTGCTACTACCAATGTGTTAGAAATTAATATATTTTCTTCTCCGATCATGTACATATTTTATCAATTTATAATACAATATTCATAAATATAGTTTATACATAAAAATAACAGCGCCCTCGTCGACTTGGGCATTATCCAAGGAATACGGATAAGAGGCAGAAAGACATCCTATATTCCCCTCGTTAGCCTACAGTGCAATAGTAAATAATTAGTCGTCTCTTCCTCCTCATTACACAACCAACACCGGCTATCCATCAAACGTCTTCTTTTCTATAAACCCTCGATTATCAACATAGCCCATCTCTTCGCACTCCACGTAAAGAACACGACTTTCAGGGACAGCTTAGACTTTAAAATATCTCTCCATGGAAAACTAGTGTTCCGATACCCTCTAAAAACGGAGTAGTAATCTCTCACCGTAAATACTCCCTTTTTGTCAGCAGTCCATCCCAACTCATCTTCCCCATTCAACAGTCTAGTAGACATTCCAAACCATTAAAAGAACATCCACCTCCTCTAATTCCCAGTTCCATAACTGCTTTCTAAATTTTGGATCCCACACTACCTGCTCTCCAATCATCATTATGTGATCTGCAATCAATGCGTCTTTGTCTCCTCCTATACTGAACATACCGGGGAATTAATCCTCCAAGGATCCATTTATGCCCCATCTTCCATTCCAAATTATAATCCTATCCCCTCTCCCCAACTGAAACTGGGTGTATCTAGTGAAATCCGTCCAACCTTTTGAAATATACTTCCATAACTCCACCCCACGAGTCAATTGCCTCACTCCCCACACCCCAAAAAGGAACACACCACTATCCTCCAAAACCTAGCCTCCTCACGGAGAAAACCTTCATAGCCTCTTCCCCAGCGAAACTTTAGTAAACCACTCTAACTTCTTCACCTCCGTATTCCCCTCCTTAATCGTTTTGCACACACCATCCCACCCCACTAAGAAGTATTTAAAGTCCTCTTTATTACCTCTTTAAAGGAAATCTATCATCATCTTCTCCATCACCTTACGCATTGAGCAAGGTAGCGATGGAATGGATAGAAAGTAAGTTGGAAAACTCAACAACGTACTTTTTTTTATCAATGTTAACCATCCTCCTTTCGACAGATAGCCATTCTTTTAAAATGTCAAACTCCTCACTATTTCCAGAACCGGATCCCATATAGCCTTGGTCTTGAATTTATCCCCAAATGTCAATCTGAGGTAAGTCGAAGGGAGATATCCTACTCTATGCCCAATCGTGGCATCTAAATGACCCACGCTTCCAACGCCCCCAATTTGAATCATCTCACATTTCCCCACATTGATATTAAGTCTCGACACATCCTCAAAGCACAAAAGTAAAAGTATCACAAATCTCACAAGCCCTACTTCAGCATCGCAAAGAAATTGTATCATCTTTAACTTACATGCAATTTAGTCTCCCTGCTTCTTAACTTGGACTCCTTGCACTCATTAGCCACCAAAATCGTATCAATAATTTGCCTCCCTCCTACGAAAGCATTTCGGGACTCAGAAATAAAAGAACCAATGACTTTTCTAATCATAACCAACAACACCTTGTAAGCAGCTTATAAACACTCCTGATGAGACATATAGGTCCAAAGTCACGGATATTAGTGGTGCCCCTTTTCTTAAGGATCAGAGTAATGAACGTCGAATTAAAACTCCTCATGAAGTATCCTTTGTCATGGAACTCTTAGAAGAAATCCATCACCTCCCTTCTCACAACTGACCGACATTGCTGAAAGAAATACATGGTGAAGGCGTCAGGGCCGGGGGCCTTATCTCCACTCATGGATCCTAACACTTGCATGATCTCCTCATTTTATAAAGGGCTTCTCTAATGTTCCTGCATCATCCCCAAAAATGCTCCTCATTTAGTCTTTATCCAGGGAGGCTCTCCATGGTTCCTCTTCTTTCTACAAACCCTCTTAAAATTGAGATACAACACCCCTAACCTCTTTAACCTCCTCAAATTCTTCTCCTACCACTGTGATCTTCCGAATGTGACTAAAGCAGCGATGTGAGTAAGACACTTTATGAGAGAATTTGGTATTCCTATACCCCTCCCTCAACCATAGAGCTCGGGATCTTTACCTCCACCTAATCTCGTTCTGGATCAATCTTCCCCATATGTCACCTCTTCTCATCTCCCTCTGCAATTTCTCCTCCACAGAGAGCCCCTCCCTCCCTTTCTTCCCATCTAAAACCCTAATCTTCTCCGTATACCTTATTTTAGTTTCCCTAACAATCCCAAACACCTCTTTATTCCACCGCTTGATATCCTCTTTGAGGAGACTAAGCTTTATAGCTAAAATGAAGCTAGTATTTCCTTCTAACTCATAACCTTTCCACCATTTCCTGGCTGGGTTTGTGAAATCCTCCTCCTGAATCCATATGTTTTCAAACTTGAAAGGGGTTCTCCCACTCATCCACCCCACACTATAAAAGAATTGGGCTATGATCCGACGTTACCTTAGGTAGACAAGACTGAGCGAAAGTGATCCTCCCAAGCCTATAATATAAGAAAATGATCTAACCGAGATAAGTACGTGATATCCTTATTGCTATACCACGCGAATGATCCATCTCCCAATGACAAATCCCATAATTAAAACTCATTAATAAACTCCGAGAACTCCCTAATGTATTTGTTAGATCTCCATTCCCTACTTATTTCTGAAGCGAATCTCACCACATTCAAGTCTGCCTTATACACCAGGGGACTCCCCACACTCTGCTAACTTTGATTAACTCCTCCCATAACTCCCACTTAATAGAGTCTTCCACCATCCCATAAACCTTAGAGTCGCACCATGTAAATCCATACTCGACATTCCTGAATAGAAATGACAATGACCACTTTAGAGCTAGACTCTCCACCATTTCAACGATTCTGGAACCCCACATGACGATCTCTTAGTCTGACACTCCCAAAACTTCCAAGCTAATCCACTCAATCCTACCACCTCCCCAAATTGATTTAGATATCTCTCTATTCACATGACTCAACTTAGATTCATGGAGGCATAATATGTTTGGTCTCCACCTAGTAATGGCACCAGTAAAAACACCACACTTCTCGTCATCGTTCATAACCCTCACGTTCCACGAGATCAGACAAATCTTCATAAAGTATCTTTA
This sequence comes from Sambucus nigra, assembly GCA_949130495.1. NCBI lineage: Eukaryota > Viridiplantae > Streptophyta > Magnoliopsida > Dipsacales > Adoxaceae > Sambucus > Sambucus nigra. The sequence continues at coordinate 2,949,166 of CASBWL010000025.1, forward strand.
CCTTCCACTCTCTCCCTTCTTTCCTCCCTACTCCATTTATCTACTCACTTCCCCTCCTAGTTACCTCCATATATGAGATCTCACCCTCTCTTCAAACTCCATATTACCCTTACCTTTTCCCCTTATTTTCGTAAATAACATCAGAGCGTTTCTCTAACTCCCCTCATAGTTAACTCCGACAATCTTATTAAATCCCCCGACCATATCTTCCAGCCACCCCTTAGGATCTTCATCCCACCCCTCACTAACCCACCTCCATCTCTAATTTCCTCATCCAACCAATTGTTCAAATTGTTCAAAATCAATTCTTTGAACTCACTGCTGAACCCTCCCACATTTAATTCCCCGCCTCCTGGAAACCTCAATCTGCACCCATAACTTGGAATTGTTTATTTCAAAAAAATTAATGCCTTTTATCCTCTACCTCTCTTTTCCACCCTTGACCAGGTTACTACATATTTGCTAATTACCCACCTGCCTCATGCCACTTGTTTATCCTATGTCAAAAGTCAACACTACGCCCTCGTAATTATTTTCTAAATTTTCTCTATCTACAACATTGGATAATTTATCTCCACACTTATTTTCCATTAATTCTCCTCCTGTTACCCCTTGTTTCTTATGATCTTTTTTGTGTTCTTTCTTCCACCATTTAATTTTGTTGTTCCCCTTTCCTAGACCTTTGTTCACTACTTTACATGCATTAAAGCGCGTGCTAACATTTTTCAGACTTAATATAGAGTTCCCGTAATAAAACTTTTTGTGTTCCACTTTTTTGGAAATTTCTTCCACCCACGTTCCACTTTGATGCTCCTCTTGGGACTCACATATCTCCAAAGTTGTCGATCGAGATTTTATATTCTCGGATTTTTCTGCCCGCACTTGGTACCCCAATTGGCCTAAAAGACCCACTCAAACCTTTATTTATTCTCCATCTTTTTTACCCAAAAATTCTTCCCATACATTAATGTTTTCCTCCTTATCGTTGAAACCACGAGACCAACTTCCACGCTTACTTTCCACAAAGATTATCCCTAAACATTAACCTCCATGTTGGTCTCCTCCCCTTTATCCCATTCTTACATGCCTATGTCGGCTGCCTTACACATGTACTCTTTGGACCTGCCTTCGACCATTGCTAACCCTCCTTCCTCTCCTTCCTAGATCCTTATTGCCCCAACAGTCCCACCGCGACCTTCTACCTGTGAATTTAGACCGACTTCCAATCATGTATCGTCGACGTTGTTTTTAGAGACGAAGACACCCACCGGCGCATGACACTCATCCCTAACACCTGCTATAGTAGCAATGATACCGCATAAAACTTGAACAACTATTATTTCTCCCCTATCAGGTATTGGATGATTCTTTTTGCCCAAGCTGACCCCACCTTATTTTTCCTAGGCAATGACCACCACACCGTTGACCATATGAACATTCCCGCAGTATTCCCCTAATCACAGGTTCCTCCCCACACCTAGACACACCACTGGTTTTCCATATTATATTTGGAACCTGCCTTTGGTAAAGGCCACCTCCGATGCCCTTCTGTTCATACTCACCGTCATAGTAACACTGTCATGTTTCATTCACAACAGTTAAAACAAAAGTCCATCCACCTACTATGATCCTAATACTTCCCCGTAAAGACTCTTTCCACTTAACTAACATCCTCACCCATTGTAACTCCTCCCTCACCAGAGTAATTATATCCAAATTAATGTATCCTCCACACTTATCTCTTATGGATTTATAGACTTCATCCACCGACAAGTGGAGGGGGAGTCTTATTACCCAAATCCGGTTATTTTTTCGCAGTATTGGTGGCTTTATTGCACATTCCAAAGGGTGCCAACTTTGTAGACATAATTGTTCTCCGTAAAATAACCAATCTGCCCTTACCTTCCAAAACCCTATTTGCCTATTTGGTTGATGCGAAAACAAACAAGAACATGGATGAATGAATACAACGGATTTGCACTTCCTTGTTTGGTTTCCATCTATCCTTAACCCAAAATTTCATCTTTTCCACAATTTTTACTATAGTTATTTTTTTAATTCTAAATTGTTAATTCTGCCCTAGCTCTATTGTGATTTGTGACCGTGTCTGTACTTGTGCCTATTTATAAATCTCTAGAATACCCTTTGAAGATAAAAAAAAAATACGTCCATCACTCTCATGAATGATATTGGCTTTTGTGTATGGAGTGTATGTTACTAGGGATCCGCGACCAACATACCAACCACACCAAAATATGGCAATCCAAATAAATAAAATAAGGAGATGGAAGAAAAAAAATTACATGGTTCACAAATTTGACTATATTAATAGGCGATCTGTGTCACTAAATAGAAGATAGTTATATTTGGAAGGAGTTTTTGTTCGTTACTTGCACGAAATAATCTATCTTCTCACCAATAACCCTCAAACACAATAATTGAAGATTCTTACAATATTATTCTCACCAATGGCTACTAGATTCTATCCAAATCCTTAATCGAGAATACCCGGATTAGTCCCTAAAATAAACAATAGTCTACAAAAGAGTGAACCCTTAATTTTCATTTGCATAATTCTCAATTGGGTCAAATATGGAGATGGCCCAATTATCTCATATCCAAAATTCGGTGGGAAAGCAACCTTTAAATAGGAGACAAAATTATAAAATACCTCAAAAACTAGGTAACTTAAGATACCTAGGTGACTTGAATACCAAAATTCCCCCGGATAGGAGAAGATAAAACCATTGAGGAATTTTAGTTAAACTTAAACTCTTTATCTCCACCATATAAGAGTCTAGAAAGAATCGATATCTATAATCTCCACCATGGTGAGATTAATCATTTTCTTATTTGGGGGCATATTATCATTTAGATCTACAAATCTAAAAAAAAAATAGTGGATCAAAATAACATAATGATTTTATTATTTAAGGAAAAGATTGCTTATATTACTAATTTTCCTTATTTTAAATCTGAACTTAGAGGTCCTGATCCTATAATATCTCACACACAAGAGGTGTTTGATTAACATTTGTCTGGTCTTTTGTCTACTTTATACTTAACCTACACTTAAGCTTTTCTACCAACCAAGTAATCGATAAGGTGGATTAACACGAATTATTTATGTTCGTATTCCAATTCCAATGAGTTCTCTCTCTCTCTCTCTCTCTCTCTCTATATATATATATATATATATATATATATATATATATATATACCTTCCTACCTAAGTAAGAACAATGAAACCAATGGTAAAAATTAATCCTATTTTTATAACAAAATGATAAATAAAGGTTTTAAAAAAAAACCGCTAAAGGTGCATAACCTATATATGGGACATATACAACAAAATAGGGACATTGCGGACCTAAACAAGCCCCCCAAAGATAACTAGATAGACTACAAAACTCTACGCATCTTCGCAAGAAGAATAGGGATGGAGGTGTTATGGCTTTCCTTGTACCAAATCAACATAGTGCTTAAAAAAAGGTATCGGAGTCTAAGTGGATCGACTTCCTTTCATTCAAAACACCTCAAATTTCTTTCCCTCTAGATCGTCCAAAAGATATAGTAAGGCACCCATTTCAAAATATCTCTATCTCCTTTCTAGCCATTCGGGGTGTGAAGACTGAAATATCCCGCACCCATTTGAGCACCACCCCCGTGATCCAGCTAAGGGAGAAGAAGAAGACCTCCCATAGACCCCTCGTCACCCAACAATTCAAGAAAAGGTGCCTAGTCATCTCTTCCTCCTCATTGCATAACCACCATTGACTAGCCATCGAACATATTCTCTTTTGTAACTCCTCTATCGTTAAAATTGCCCGTCTAGCCATGGACCAGACGAAGAACATGACTTTCGGAGGAGCCTTAGCCATCCAAATCTACCTCCAGGGAAAACTAGCATTCCCATTCCCATATCTTCTTAACTCAGAGTAATAATCTTTCACCGTAAAAATCTCCCTCCGTGTTCATCCCCATCTCACATCATCTTCCCCTCCCGATGGAGAAACCGTTGCACCCAACCAATCGAATAATGCATCTGCCTCCTCTAATTTCCAATCCTATAACCGTCTATGAAATTTCGGATTTCACATGACTCAATCCTCATCCCTCACTATATGATCAACAATAAAGTCGTCCTTATCCACTCCCATAATAAACATCCCTGGAAATAGGACCTCTAAGGAGCCATATCTGCCCCACCTATCCTTCCAAAATCTAATCCTTCCACCATTCCATAGACGAAATATTATATATTGGTAGAACGCCCCCACCCATCAAGTTATGCTTCCACAACCCCATCCTATGGGCATAGCGACCCACTCCCGACCCTCACCCCAAATGAGTACTTCCCCTGGGCAACCACCACTCTCCTCCTAAAAAAACCTCTAGAACCATTTTCCAAACGTTTTGTTAAAGTAATCCAAGTTCTTCCCTCCTCCCCCTCCTAAAATGTTTAAACTATCCCCAGTCCCTCTCTATAAAAAGCCTCTCATCATCTTCTCCAAGATCTTACGCACTACCCATGGAAAGTGGTAAAATGGATAAGAAATAGGTTGGTATGCTCGACAAAGTGCTCTTAATCAAGGTTAACCCTCCTCCATTTGACAAGAAATCATTCTTCCACCCAACTAATCTCTTTTTAACCCTCTTCAGAACCGGGTCCCTTATAAATTTAGCCTTACACTTAGCTCCTAAAGGCAAACTGAGATATGTGGAAGGTTGAGAGTTGACCATGGATCTAATAGTCTCTTCCAGACTACCCACGTTCTGAACTCCCTCCATCTGAATCATCTCACACTTCCCATCGGTAAAGTGAAGCCTTGACACAACTTCGAAGTGCATAGACAAAAGTTTTAGAGATCTCACATCTCTAACTTCCGCCTTGAAAAAAATATCATGTCATCCTGCAAACAGAAAGTGGGAGACCCTAACTGGGACCACGTTCGGGTGTCCAATCACAAAGCCGTTGATCAACCCTGCCTCAACCACATGCCCCGTCATTTTTCTAAACGCATTCATCACCAAGATGAATAGAAAGGGGGACAGAGGATCTCCCTAACAAAGTCCGCTAGAGTTGGGAAAAAACACCTCCAGGATCCCACTAAAAAAGACCGAGAATCTGATAGACCAAATGCAACACTAAATCCAATGACACAATCTATTTCTGAACCCCATTGTCTTAAGTAATTACAACAAAAAACCCAGTTGACATGGTCATACGCCTTCTCAATAACTAGATTGCACAAAATACCCCCAGCCTCCACACACTCATTAGCCAATAGGATCGCATCAAGGATTTTCCTTCCTCTCACGAAAGCATTTTTTGATTTTAAAATGAGAGGGTCCAACACCCTCCTAAGCCTAGCTAACAAGACTTTAGCAAGAAGCTTGTACACACTCCCAATAAGACTGATAGGCCTGAGACCTCGAACATCAATCGATGCCCCAACCTTTGGAATTATGGTGATGAACGTCTCATTAAGACTCCACGAGAAGGAGCCTTTAATATAAAAATTAGCAAAGAATGCCATTACCTCCTCTCTCATTATCGACCGACAATGCTAAAAGAAGGCCATAGTCAAACCGTCTCGGCCTGGAGCCTTATCACGACTCATCGAACTCAACACTTCCACCACCACCTCTTCCGAAAAGGGCCCCTCTAACATCTTGACTTCTACCCTTGAAACACACACCATCTCAGGCCCGTCCAGATTAGGGCACCATAATTCCCCCTCTTTGTATAAACGCTCATAAAAGTGAGAAATAGCTCATTTATCCTTGCTCACTTCTTCAAAAACCACCGCATCTACCGAAAGATGTCGTATATGATTAAAATGATGATGCGAGTTGGACATTTTGTGGAAGAAATTGGTATTCTTATCTCCCTCCCTCAACTATAATGCTCGGAACTTTTTTCGCTAACTAATCTCTTCCTGAATCAGATGCCTCCCGATCTCACCTTTTCTCTCCTCTCTCAACAACTTCTCCTCCCCTGAAAGCCCTCACCTCCCTTCTTTATTTGCAAGGAGTCTAACCTCCTCCATAAACCTCGCGGTGGTCTCCCCAACATTACCAAATACATCTTTGTTCCATCTATTTATATCTTCCTTAAGGAGCCTAAGTTTCCTCACCTAAATGAAGCTGACATAGCCCTCCACCATATAACCTTGCCACATCCCCTTCACTTTGTCCACAAAATCCTCCTCATTAAGCCACATGTTCTCAAATCTAAATGGGGTTCTCCCTTCCCCCCACCCGCACAATCTAAAAGAATCAGGTTATGGTTCGATGTGACTTTAGGCAAACAAAACTGCATAACCCTCCGGAAAGAGATCCTCCCACCCTTGAGATACCAGAAAATAATCTAAATGGGAAAGAGAAGAGCTATCCCTATTGCTAGACCATGAGTACATTCCACCAGCGAGAGGAAGGTCCAATAAGTCCAACTCATCAATAAACTCTGAAAACTCCCTCATTTACCTACTTGTGCGCCCCCTCCTACTTTTTCCCAAGGCAAATCTCAGCACATTAAAGTCAACCCCTATGTACCATGGCAATGCCCACACCTCGCTAACGCCTGCTAACTCCTCCCACCTACTAACATTTTCCATTGACCCTTAAACCCCTGAGAAGATCCACACCAATCCATCCTACACACTTCTAAATAAACAAGACAAGAACCAATTTCCTACCAAACACTCCAATTTTTTCATGACCCTGGAATCCCACATAATGCTTATGCCACCCGAAGCACCCTCTGCATCCATACTGCACCATTTCACCCAACGACCACCCAAAATAGTCCTAGCTAACTCACTATCCACCATGGTCAACTTGGATTCTTGGAGGCATAAAATATTTGGACACCATCTCGATATGGCACCATTTACAATGCCACACTTCAAGATATCATTCAGACCCCTCACGTTCCTCGAAATCGTATGAAGTTTCATCAAATATCGAGGTAGAAACTAAAAAATAGGAATGTTAATACCTATTAATTAACTCAGTTACACAAATGACTAAAGGAAGTTAGACATACAGGTTCGGCCGATGTAAAAACTAAAAAAATATGGCGAACCTGAAAGTGACTTGAAATAGAGAGTAGTCCCATGCAAGAAAAACACTACCAAAATAAACAAGAAGTCCCATAGATGCATCAAGAATATTACTCTTAACAAGAAACTCCGAGTACACCCACAAAAATGACTAGGAAGCATTAACACAAAATTAGAAACAAATAAAGGCCAACTCAATACATAAATGAACCACCCTTATCCGCTCACATATAAAATAAACCTTTATGCACGTTACCTCTCAAAAAATAAAAGAAAGAAAGATGCTTACCGTGCCTAGAAGTAAAGTGGTAACTATCCGCCCTGTCTAGTCCAGCGATAAAGGCGAACATAAAAAGGCCAAGGGTCTCAAGTTCAAAACCTCCCAAATGATACTAGACTTTAAGCAGGATGCATGTTAAGGTGTTTTTGACACATCCCCCCTGTTTAGCTCACATGGGGGAGTCCAAATGGTTCATTCGTGCGGATGTTCAAGGTTATAAAAAAAGTAAAGTGGTAACAAATAAAAAAAACAAATGAAAAAATGAAGACCCGAAAACCTCACCACAGGAGTACTAAAAATGTGTCTCTTTCAAAACTCATTTTAGAGTGAAAACAAGCTTCAAGTACCAAAATTCCCAATATATCAAATTATATGAACAATCATCTATATATAGGAATCGCATGTAACATTTTCGTTTTCTAAATAAATATAATATTATGTAGCTTTTTATGAACTTGGGCTCATGTAAATAATTTTCAATTGGTAATTAAACGCCTTAAGGTATGGGAATGACCATATTTTTTTAGCTTTATATTTCTCTTATGTCATAAATGTTTATATATATATATGCTAAAAAATATTATGTTTTATAGAAACATTTCATTGTGAAATTTTTTGTAGTTCATAGAAAGAATTTACCCGAGTGAATTGAGTTAGCTAAAAGAGTCGGCTAAATGCTTAATAACTCACTCCAATTTTCAATCCACAAAATATGTATTTTATTATGCTAATTGCTTGGAGAAGACATTCTCAAAATATTGAGCCACACAAACAAGGTCACTTATCATACAAAATGTTTATCTTAATGCAATAATTTTTCTTAGTTTAGAGAGATTCAGTTTTATGAAAAATGAAAAGGCAAAGAGATCCAATTTATACACACGTGTTCATCCCCATTTTTTGGTACAACCGACCTTATATGGATGTCCCTACGCTCATTACATAATGACAATAGCAATGGAGTAAGGTACTATGTCCACCAGCCATATGTTTGTAGATGTCATCTCTCGAATATTGTCTTTATGAACTATAACTTTTAATAGTTTGGTGCATCTTGTGTTTCGGGCTCGTTTATCTCTTTGTTTGTTTTGTGTGTTTCTTTCTATACTCCCAATGTACCGTTCTGGGCCTAAGAATATGTAAACTAAAAAAAAATTAGTTTGATGCAAAGTAAACGTAGTGAAATCTAATTTTTCACAAGTAATGATTTATATTTTGTTCCTATTGCTAATATTTGTGTTTTACTTTTCACATGCAGACAACAAATCATGTAGTTTTTGCCTCATAGACGAGAATGGTATCGTAAATGTCGATGGAATTGATTCCTTTGTGAAGAAAGTGAAATTGAATGATTCTGAAACCTCTTGTGCTAAGGTGTCCATTGTGGGTCCTCAAAGTAGTGGTATGAATTGTTATCTTGAAATATCAACTCTGTAGGCAAGTTCTGGAATAATTTTGACCTGTTTTAATTTTAGCGCACTACTACAACGACCGGAGATTTGAATTTAAGTTCCAAACTTAATGATATGGCATTGCCACATCATTAATCAAACTATACTTATTTATCTCAAAATATTTATTTATTTATTTATTTTATCACTCTATAAATTTATTTTTTCTTTAGAATATAATTTTTAAGTTAAAAAAAAACAGCCCATTTAAAAAATATAAATACACGCTATATATAAAAAAATATATGATAAAATTATATATGCTAAAATACAATATAATGTTGATTTTTTGGATCATATACCAAATATTTCCTCAATTTTTTTTTTAATACACGTTTAGTCCAAGTATGTTTATTTTGTTCCGAAAAGTCACCCATCACATAAAAACACTCAATGCGTATCACTGACACGGACCTTCAGGAATAAGCCCAAATAAAACACGACGTGACATAGAGTCATGTTTTTTTCAAACCGCTGGCGCGGACCATTTTTTATAAATGGTAAAAGTAGTCAAAAAAGTGGTTCGCGTGGGCGGTACGTATAGGCGGTCCGACAATTTTTTCTAAAATAGTATACATACCACTGGTGCAAACAATTTTTTCTAAAACAGTAGAAAGATTATTTTTTTAGTTTAGTTTCTGTGTGGTATTTAAAAAAAATGGTCTGCGCCAGCGGTATGCATAGGCTGTCGGACCGCCTATACATACCGCTGGCACGGACCATTTTTTCTAATACGTTGGTCCGCGCCAGCGGTATGTATAGGTGGTCGGAGCACTTATACATACCACTGGTGCGAACCATTTTTTTTTTCAAATCGTAAAATATTTTTTTTTACTATTTAAAAAAAAATGGTCCATGCCAACGGTATTTATAGATTGTCGGACCGCCTATATGTACCGTTGACGCGGACTATTTTCTTAAAATAGCAAAAATATTAATTTTGGACTTGAGTTTTTTTGTGTGGTATTTAAACATTTGAGGGGATTCATAAAAACTTATTTTACTATTTTTTACTATATTTAAAAAATGATCCGCGTCAATGGGGTTTTATAGAAAACAGATTTTTTATGCAGTATAATTTTTTTTATAGAAAACAATTTTGTTTTTATAAAGGATGTTACCTATTTTATTTTTGTTCTCTAGTGGGTTTATGGGTGATGAGAAACGTTGAGGTTGATGACATTGCAAGCCACCTCATTAAGTTTGGGTTTTAAGTTCCAAACGTGGGTCACTCTAATATTTTACTTAATTTTATGAGGTATATACTAAATAGTCTCTCGAATATTTTTTAATACACATTTAATTCAACCCTTTATTTTGTATCAAAAAAATCTTTTATTTTGTATCAAAAAGTCATTTACCATGCCGCTGATGTGGATCTTTACAAGTAAGAGAATAAATGACTTTTTGATACAAAATAAAAGACTTGGACTAAATGTGTATTAAAAAATGTTTGAGTGACTTTGTGGTATTTAACCCTAATTTTATAGCATCCCCAAAAAATATTTTGACAAATGTAATTATATATATTGTCTCTATTTTTTTTCTTTCTAAAATATGCAACACCTGTTTACGTTAGTTTTGAGTAAGTTACGCGTTAGTTCATTGAATGATTTTGAATTTGATTTTTTATTATTCACAGGAAAGAGCACACTTCTGAATCATTTGTTTGGAACGAACTTCACGGAAATGGATGCTTATTCAACAAGGTTCGTAATTGTAAGCCATGGTGTCGGTGTTAAACATATATTATTCAAACATTGAAAAATTGGTTGGACAATCCTACTCTTTTCAGGGGTCAAACCACTAAAGGTATTTGGTTGGCAAATTGTCCTCTAATTGAACGCTGCACCCTTGTTATGGATTTGGAGGGTTTTGATGGTAAAGAACGAGGAGAGGTTCATTTCAAAATCTCTCATTTTGAACTTCATCGTCTTACTATTGTTATTATCATTGCTTAATTTTCAATATCACATTACCTAAGAATCTCGTGGTCCTAAATAAAGATTAAAAACTCATGCATCCATACATTCATGTATGCATAATATTGTACACATAATATAAGTACGTCTTCCTTTACGCCTAATCATTCTTCGATAATGAAGACCATACTGCTTTCCTCTCTTATAATAAACAAAAGACAATTTATAAATTCTCAGGACCTCGGATAGTACCAAGAGATAAATGGTCAAGACTATAGATCAGAAAATATACAATGTATATTAATTGTAGTAAACAAATAAATCGATTATATAACTTCCAAGTGTCATAAAATTTATAGGGATTAAAAATGTGATATAACATGTTGTCATCGTTGGTTCTCGTGATTAAACCAGAATTGGCATCTAGAATGTGCCACTATTGATGAATGATTACTCATGTGAATGATTGATTGATAATTTATGTTGACATCACCCCTCAAACAAGAGGTGATCTTATTACACCTTCTTTATCTTTGAGGAGGTTAAATACGCTAACAAAGACAAATTTAATTAAACAATCTGGAATTTGATCTGTGGATCAGACACATCTATTGTCGAGTTCTCATTTACAAATATAACATAGAGTTGAATATTCTGTGTGGGAGTGCGTATACACAAAATGATGTAAGGGATTTTGGGCCAGCGGTGCAGGAAGACTTGTTTAGATGTCAATATGCATTTTGAGTGAGTGTCCCATTTAGTTTGATATGTAGATCTTCGTGCACTGTGCCTTTGAAATGTCTAAGAACATGCTTAATTGCCTTCCAACGAGTCATTGCTGGAGGAACTTATTATGTTTATGGATAATGAAATCAATTCCATGTCTTTTGTTCATGGGGCATTGGAGAAAACCAATGACACTCATATATAAAGTGGGATTGGTTATTAACTCATCATCTCCCAATGAGAGATACCTGTAAACAGATCAAATTCCAACCTTGAGAAGTGATTCACTAATGTATTTTATTTGTGTGAGATAGATTCAAGTTCATTCCTTGTGAATTCTACACTAAGGGAGTGAGAGGTCCTAGGTATTTGAGGGAATATGCGTGTGCAGTTAATGGATGAGATGGTTAAATTTGACTGGGCAGTTTAATTCTAACTTGAATGTCGCTAACACAAATAAAAAATAATATGAAACTTGTGTTGTTGATGAAGAAGAATAATGAGGTACCAACATTGGTGTTAGTGATTTTTAGTTTATCATCCGAGGAACTTGGATCCTTCATTAATTTAAGACATAAAGATCTTTATTGATCTTGCATTCATGTTGGGATTTTCGACAGATTGATATAACCCTCTGTTTGAGGAATAAAGAGAATTTCCTACAGGTGTCCGGTCAAAAAAGAATTGCTAATATAATGTTTTTCTGACCTCCCTGTATTTTGAGATAATTAAATGGAGGATAATTAAATGGAGAATAATTCATATGGTTGAGGCCTTTTTTACTGCACTAATGGTTTTGGTTTCTAGTGATTGCCGAAGGCCTTTTGCAACAATCCTAGACGGAAAAAAGTTTGATGTCTTGGATTGTGGTTGGTCAATATCGCTGACGCGGACCCACATCACTTATGGAAATGGGTCAGCGCTAGCGGTATTGACCAATCACAATCCAAGACATCAAAAAGTTTCATGTCTCAAAGACATCAAATCTTTCTCCATCCTAGATTTGTATCTTTGAAATATGCCATCAACATGAAATTTGAGTTTGAGTGCCGATTTGTTGCCAACAATGTTGACGTTGAATAAAGAAGTGGAGTACTCAATAACACCCCGATGTCAACTAAACTACCTAACCCTATATATACTAAAGTGTACCTCCCAACTTTCTATGAAGTCCATCACATATGCTCTCAACATATCCCCCAACAGGATTTACCCTCTTTATATGGCAATTCATCTAAGGATGGTACTATGTTTAAAGGTTCAGTTGAGTCCCCATAGCCTGTTATAAACTCTCCCAAAAGTGTGCCACAAAAGTAGGACCTCAATCGAAAATGATCGAAAACAAACCCCATGTAGTCGAATAATCTCGACAATATACAGTTGGGTTAGATGCTCCGTTCAATAATCGGTACATACACGAGTGACCTTCAAAAGGAGGTCAATTATCACTCAAATAGAATCATGTTATCGGGGAGTCGAAGGTAACCCCATGAGGAAGTCCACGAAGATAATATCTCCCTTCCACTTGGGAATAGGTATAGGTTGAAATGTATCGAACGATTTATGATGATCCACTTTCACTATCTGATTAGTGGTACATATGGATACAAACATGACCCCATCTCTCTTCATGATGACCCACCAATGAGGTTGCTTCATATCTTAGTACAAGTGTCACCCTGCCTAATTAAATCCCGGATGATCAGTCTTAAATTAAACAAAGACAAGTTTCTCAGTTGGTTCATTCTTAGCATCACTATCGAAAACTTTATAATTAATAATCACGTAAGTGAAATTAGACTGGTGTCAAATTTTATATTTCATTAACCCAATACAATATTCATGCGGAAATAATAAGGAAATATTCGCAATATACCAGAATTCAAACCATTACACAATATATAATGAACAAAGTCTTGCCGAGTCAACAATCGACTAATAATACAAAAACTGCTAAATAAACCAATAATATCCAAACTCAATAACTGAAATAATGTCATGGGACAACATGTCCCAATAGAGAGTACTAAAAGGAGATCCTATACTAGACTTAATAAATGAGTCGTCTATGCAAAGTCCTTCTAGCCTCCACAAAGCTGCAGCTACGAGTCCCTATGATGAATCCTCAAGTCTGGCGTCCTTGTGGCTGAAAACGTAAAAGGGTTTTGAAAATATTTTGTTACAAAAGTTAGTACTCAAAATATTTTGAAAATATTTAGCAAGTATTTATCACATTAAAAATGAGTTAATGATTACATATGTTAAGATTTCGTACACACTCTTGAGTAGCCTCACCCCTCATCTATAGTGCACACCTAATGATTTTATCCTTAGCCCACCTAGTTGTACTGCCCAAGCTAACTAGACTAATATACACAACTGAACTTATCTGCTCAACTATGTTCCCATACCTCCCACACATATTACTAATAGTAAACATATTCCCTATGGTATATACTTAGATAACTTTTCACATCTTGTTATCTTTAACCTTTTATAATTAAGTTTCGCAACTTAATTCATTCTTAAGATACTCACCTCTTTCTTTGAATTATGATAATTAAGTTTCTCTACTTAATTTACTTTTAGATGTATTCACGACATCTTATTATCTACCATCTCATAGACGTAGATTATTTATATAGTATACATTTCACACGCAATATATACTTATAAAATCATTCTTCACTATTATGTCCTCGTAGCACATATTAAGGACTCTTGGTTCGGAAGAGCTCACTGACACCAAGTAAAAGAAATTGGTTCGAAATATTACCTCAACCCCAAATTTTATTTCATGTATTAGTTCAAAATCCTACATCGACCCTAATAATTAAATTGTATATATATATATTGGTTCGGAACTCTTTCATCTCGACTTCAATTTACTATTTCCATAAATTAGTTCGAAATCCTACCTCGACCCTAATATAGGAAAATATACATTAGGTATTTCTCCCCACCTAAGTATTTATACAGTTCAGTAGGTATACACATAACCTAATAACTTTGTTAGTGCGTAATATTTTTCTCTCTAACATTCACGTACTTATACATTTACGATTTATCTCACTATCGTATTTTAATTGAGTATTCACACAACTCTAAGGGCCCTAGTTACCCCTCCATTTATTTCAGTAGCTAAACTCTCTCTAACCTACTGATAATTAGTTTGGATTGACATGAGTTCCACTCGTAACTCAAATCCATAATCCTCGATACACAACTCGATCGACTTATCGTCATTGGTCCACTCCTCCAAATTATACACCCAATGGTTATAATGGATCCCCACTTAATACATACTAGCCTTCTCTAAGTCCTTACATAGGTATAATATTATCCTTATGGTTCCCTTTGAACATTGACAATGGATAAGAACTCAATGAACAAAAGAACCCAAAATCAGCTTGGGTCGATCGATTGATTAATTTGGTCGATAGATCGATTCCATCGATCGATCGAACAGGTGTAGATGCGGTTCATCTTCTTCATGTGTTTTCCCACTATTTTCAATTAACCAGCTCACATGATAACCCACCAAATCTACAAATAACGATCCCTAACCTTTTTTACATATACTAGGATGATTTCTAACGATTTAAACATCACAAATCTTCACAAATTCGGTCAAGAATAATTCAAAATCTCTTAATTATTCAGGAACCCTAATTTAATATGTTCTTCCCATATTTTCAATCATAAATCTAGATTTAATTTATTTTAATCATCAAGTTTTCTATGACTTCGAATCCTCTACAAGTCTAAATCATTCTACATGCAAATCCCTAACCCACGTGTATTAAATTCAATTATTTTTCTCCAAGAATATTCATCAAATCATATTATTCATAAATCCTACACATGGGATATTATAACTCAATTTAATTTGCAAATAACCACTTACCTTATTGAGAAGTGATATAATTTCGTGATTTTTTTGGATGATTGATTTTCTTTCTCCTCCAAGCTTCCTTCTCAACAAGTTTGTGGTGCAAGAACCCTTTCAATCCTTCACCAATTCTTCCTTAGGCTTTGAGAATTGTTTTTCTCTTCTCTCTAATGGCCTCCCTTTTTGTTTTGAGGTTTCTCACCCTAGTCCCACATCCCATCGGCTGATAAAACACTCCAAAATCCTTAGATCTTCTCACCCCAGATGCCAAAAGAAGAAAAGGCCACCGAACGGTCCAGATTTAGCCCAAAAATGTCCTAGTACCCGACTAGTACCCCCGAGTATACTATTTTGACTATTTTGGCCCTTATAGAGTCATTCGTGGCCTCTAAATTATCATTCGAGTCACTAAAAAATATATTTCATATCGCACCCTTAAATTAGCCTACACGTGACTCCCGGGTGAGATAAAATCAATTACGTCCATATTTCTCGTTATGCCATACCACTTAACTATCAAAATTTACTATTCACACTTGGTAAATTTAAATCATAATATTATTCAGTGTCTATCTCTCGATTAATATTTAATAACTACAATTATTTTTTAATCACTTAATAATTATAATTATTATTAAATCACATTAAATTACTTCACTCGCGTAATTTAAATATTTAATCACATTAAATAACTCCACTCATGTAATTTAAATTAAAGAGTATTTTTCTATTTAATTACTCAATTAATTAAATTCTAAATATGCAGAAATACAGGGTATTAGATACTTACCCCCTTACAAAGAATTTTCGTCCTTGAATTTAAAACATACCTGCGGTGAATAACTCTGGATATTTCTCTCACATATCCTCTTCCCCCTCCCATGTCGACTCCTCAACATTGTGATGTCCCCACTTGACTCGCACTAACGGGACCATCTTGGATCGTAGTTTACGCTCACTATGATCCAGAATAGCCACGGGTCTCTCCTCATACGAGACGTCTGGCTGCAAATCGATCTCCTCAAGTGGAACGTGCCAAAAGGCTCTTTTACTCCTCCTGTATTTCTTCAGTGACACCACATGGAACACGTCCTGTATCCGCTGAAGATTCTCTGGGAGTCCCAATCTGTATGCTACCGATTACACCCTCACAATAATAGGAAACGGTCACACATATCTCGACGCTAACTTTTCCCTCTTACCGAACCTCATAATCCCTATCATAGAAGATACCCGAATCAATACCTGGTCGCCCACATCTAGCTCCACGTGTCTCCTATCGACATCAACATACCTCTTGTGCCTATCTTGAGCTATTCAAATATGTCCTCGAATTAACTCTATCTTAGCAAAAGTCTCTTGTATCATCTTTGGCCCCTAATAACTTGTTGTCCCCCACCTTTAACCAGCAGGCGGGCGAATGACAAGGCTTCCTATAAAGTTCCTCGAATGGATCCATACCGATAGTGAATTGGTAAGAGTTGTTATACGCAAACTCTACCAATGGAAGATATCAGTCCCATCCTCCCCCAAAGTCTTGAATACATATCTTCAAGCATCTGATTTACCCTCTCAGTATGCCCGTCTGTCTGCAGGTGATACGTTGTACTCAACGGCAAGTCTATGCCCATGGCCTCCTGAAAACTTTGCCAGAAATGCGACACATATATTTTATCTCTGTCCGACACAATATTAAGAGGAACCCCATTCAGCTTAACGATCTCTTAAATGCATATCTGTGTGTACTACATCGTACCAAAATCGTTACGGACCGACAAGAGATGGGCCACCTTAGTCAACCGATCCACTATCACCCATATCTCATCATGTCCCCTCTGGAAGATAGGTAGCCCAGTGATAAAGTCCATCAAAATGCTTCCCCACTTTCATATAGGAATCTCAAGTGGCTGAAGCATCCCTAAAGGCTTCTGATTGTCCACTTTCACAAGCTCACAAGTGGTACACTTTGAGACGAACTCATCTATGTCTCGCTTTATCCCTGCCCACCAGTATAACCTCCTCATGTCCTGGTATATCTTATTCCCACCTAGATATACTGTAAACCTCGAACCGAATGAATCATTTATAACTTTATGCCTCAAATCCTCATCCTCGGGCACTTCTACTCTCCCATTAAAATGCAACCCTCCCTTTGAGCTGGTCGAGTAAGACTCTGCACCCTCGGCTGGTAACTGTCGCACTCTATCCTGGTAGAACTGATCTCATGCCTGTGCCCTCACTACCTACATCATAATCTCGGGATTGATAGCTAAAACTTCCATGCATGCCCTGGATAACTCATCATCGTGTCGAAGTTCATTCCACTTGGCTTCCATACCTCTGCCCCACCCCCAGTAGTTCGCCAACTCAACGCATCTGCCACTATGTTAGCCTTACCTGGATGGTACTGGATGTCGAACTGATAGTCTTTCACGAATTCTAGCCACCGCCTATACCTCATATTAAAATCCGTCTGTGTGAAGAGATACAATAGTGAATTATGATCCGTGAACAAGGTAAACTTCTCCCCCAGAAGATAGTGCCTCCATATCCTCAAAGCAAAAATAATCGTTGCCAACTCAAGGTCGTGGATGGGGTAATTCTACTCATGTGGCTTTAGCTTTTGAGAAGGATAATCTATTGCCCTTTCCTCCTGCTGTAACACACCCCCATGTCCTTGCAAGGATGCATCAGTATAGACCCGGTACTCCAATCCATTCATAAGCAATGCAAGTATGAGTGTTGATGTTGACCTATCTTTGAGCTCATCGAACGCTAACTGAGAGTAGTCGCTCCACACGAATGGTACTCCCTTTCGAGTAAAGTTCGTCAAAGGACTAACAATCTTTGTGAACCCCTTTATGAAGTGACGATAATAACAGACCAACCCCAAAAAGCTGCAAATCTCCGTCAGTGTCGTGAGTTTCCCCCACTCCCTCACCGTGGATACCTTGCTCAGATCAACAATAATGCCTCTGTCAAACACAATGTGGCTAAGAAACTAAACCTCCCGAAGCCAAAATACACACTTCTCAAATTTGGCGTACAAATGATGGTCCCGTAATGTCTGAAGAATCATACATAAGTGCTCAGTGTGCTCCTCCTCCATGCTAGAGTAAACCAGAATGTCTTCTATGAATACGATCATAAACTGGTCCAAAAACTCCCTGAATACCCTGTTGATGAGATCCATGAACACCGCAGGTGCATTAGTGAGCCCAAATGACATCGCCCTAAACTCGTATGACCCGTACCGCAAGAAAAAAGGGGTCTTAGTTACATCTTCCTCTCGAATGTGCAGTTGATGGTAACCTGACCTCAAATTAATCTTTAAGAAGTAGGCGACCCCTATCAATTTATCAAATAATTCATCAATCCTAGGTAACGGATACTTATTATGTATCGTCACCTTGTTCAGCTCCCTTTAGTCTACACACAAACGAAGAGAACCATTCCTTTTCATCACAAATAGCACCAATGCACCCCACAATGATGTACTCCGTGGAATGAAACCTTGTCCCAAGAGCTACTGAATCTGCTCTCTCAACTCTCGCATCTCTGAAGGGGCCATATGATACGGTGCTCCGGAAATTGGTCTCATCCCTGGTACTAAATTGATAACGAACTCGATCTCCCTATTGGGTGGTAACGTTGGTATCTCCTAAAAGACATCCTTGAAATCCGTCACGATTGGGATTGAGTCCAGAGAAACAACCACCCCCTGTGAGGTCTTCTCCCCAATGCAATATAAATAAGTGCACGATCCTCCCTGGGGAAGAGGCATCGCCATTAGGAACCTCCTATCTCGAAATGGAAAACACGATAGTCCTTTCATAACAATCTACCATCGCCCTATAACCCGCCAACCAATCCATGTCTGGATGTTGTCATAAACCTTTATATCAAACACTAGGAGGTCTGTTGCTAGACTCAAACTCCCAATCATAATCACCAAAACCCTACAAATCGACTGTATAAGGAACCCACTACCCATCGGTTACTCCACGCACATAAGATGTGTGTCGGTTGTCCTTATAAAGATCGGTTGCTTGTGCAAATCTACTCGCAATAAAAGAGTGTGTAGCACCATATCAAACATAATACTACCCTTATGCCCATGGATAGGAAACGTACCCTTGACTGTCGGCGATGCTTGAGGTTCTGGTTACATAGGAACATCCTGAATGTTGTATACATGCTCGTAGTGCATCTAGCCCGGCTGCTACTGTGGGGCCTATGCTAGTTCTGGGGCTAACGAAGCCTACTCCCCCTGTTAGGCACCCTGCTGCTATGCCCTATCTCCCCGTGGACAATTCCTACTCTTATGATCCTGCTGGATACATGTGAAACACTGCCCCTGGAACTGTCTCTGCCCTTGGCCCTACTGGCCTCCCCTTGGTTCCCTTGGCTCTGATGGCCCCGAGGAACCTGCTTTTAGGGACCCTGCTATCCCTGTCTGTCAGATCGATGTCTTCCATACCTAATTCTCTTGGTAGGGTTCCCTTGCCGAAAATCCTACCCTAGCTGACCCGCTATCTGCTGCTGCGATGTGCTGTTTTCACTATCCCTATTTACCTTGCCCGACTAGCTAGGCTCACCCCTCTTACATCCTTTTGCATGGAAGCGATGATCCTGACAGTACAGTAGTTCGGTGTTGATGATATTTGTATATGTCATCAATGTTGGGTTACTGATCAAATAGTGCCTAATCCTCCAGGTCAAGCCATCCATAAACTTTGACTTCTTTCTCTCTTCGTTGCTCACCTCGTTTGGCATAAAGTTAGCAAGATGGGTGAACTCCTCCTCATAGTCAGTTATTGAGCGATCACCTTGAACCACCTCACTAAATTTCTTCTTCATCTCTGACTCTAATGCAGGCGGAAAGTACATGCAGTCAAACTGCACCTGGAACTCGGTAATCGTCATCGAGTCCCTTTCATCTACAGTGGTAACTGATTCCCACCACTATAAAGGTGCTTCTGAGAGAAGGAAAGTAGCAAGCATATGATTCTGTTCCTCGATACACTTAAGCATGCACAGATGGCACTGAATGTTCTTCTTCCAGTCATAACCCTCCACTACGTCAGTATTAGCCTAAAACTCGGACGGATGTCTCTTCTGAAAGGTCTCCCTGACTCGCTGCCAAGATGGTGGTCCTGTTGGGGTCTGAACTACTAGTGCCATTGGAGGTTGTGGCTGGGGCTGAGGAAAATGGGTTTCCATGGCCCTCATAGCTATCTCAACTGCCTGAGCCACTATCATTGCCACCTTAGTAGTAGAAATTATCTCAGGTGGGGGTGGGGGTGGGGGTGGCGGTATCTGTGGCCCCTGATGAGTCTCCCTCAAATCATCCCCGGCCTCGACCCTCTCCACTCGCTGGCTCCTCGGGGGCATATGAAAATAGATCAAATTGTATAATTACACAGTTTCTACAAAATCTAATAGCAGAAGTACGATATGTCATAAGCGTGAAAATAAATCAACGGTCCTAATAATAGGGCTCTATAGCAACAGAACGCTACATTGAAATGTAATAAACTGTAAAGATATTATGGGCACTAGAACCTGATGCTCTCATACCATCGGTGACACCCCGCCTAATTAAATCTCGGGTGATCAGTCCTAAATTAAATTAAGACGGGTTCTCACATGGTTCATTCTTAGCATCACTCTCGAAAACTTTTTTAATTACTAATCACCTAAGTGAAATTAGACCGGTTTCAAATTTTATATTTCATTAACCCAATACAATATTCATACGGGAATAATAAGAAAACATTCACTATATACTACAATTCAAATCACCACACAATATATAATGAATAAAGTCTTGCCGAGTCAACAATCGGCTAACAATCAAAAAATTGCTACACGAACCAATAATATTTGAACTGAATAACTGAAATAATGTCAATAGACAACAAGTCCCACTAGAGAGTACTAAAAGGAGATCCCACACTAGATCTGAATAGAAGAATCGTCTATGCAAAGTCCTGCTAGCCTCCACAAAGCTGCAGCTATGAGTCCCTGGACTAAATCCTCAAGTCTGGTATCCCTGTGGCTGGACACCTAAAAGGGTTTTGTAAATATTTTTATAGCAAGAGTTAGTACTCGAAACGTTTTGAAAATATTTAACAAGTGTTTATCACAGTAAAATGAGTTATTGATTACACATGTTAAGATTTCGTACACCCTCTTGAGTTGCCCCACCTCTCATCTATAGTGCAAGCCTAACGATCTTATCCTTAGCCCATCTAGTTGTACTACCCAAGCTAACTAGACTTATATACACAACTGAACTTATCTTCTCAACTAAGTTTCCATACCGCCCATACAATATGCTAATAGTAAACATATTTCATATGTTATATAGTTAGATAACTTTTCACATCTTATTATGTTTAACCTTTTATAATTAAGTTCCACTACTTAATTCGTTCTTAAGATACTCACCTCTTTCGTTGAATCATCATAATTAAGTTTCTATACTTAATTTTCTTTTAGATGTATTCACGACATCTTATTATCTATCATCTCATATAAGTAGATTATTTATACAGTATACATCTCACACGCAATATATACTTATAAAATCATTCTTCACTATTTTGTTCTCGTAGCACACATTAAGGACTCTTGGTTCGGAATAGCTCATCGACCCCAAGTAAAAGAAATTAGTTCTAAATATTACCTCGACCCCAAATTTTATTTCATGTATTAGTTCGGAATCCTACCTCGACCGTAATAAGGAAATTGTGTATATATATATATATATATATATATATATATATATATATATTGGTTCAGAACTCTTCTCTCGACCCCAATTTACTATTTCCATATATTAGTTCGGAATCCTTCCTCGACGCTAATATAGGAAAATATACATTAGGTATTTCTCCCCACCTAAGTATTTATACAATTCAGTAAGTATACACACAACCTAATAATTTTGTTAGTACGTAATATTTTTCTCTCTAATATTCACAGTAGTTATGCATTTACGATTTATCTCACTATGGCATTTTAGTTGAGTATTCACACAACTCTAAGGGCCCTAGTTATCCCTCCATTTTTTTTGTAGCAAAACTCTCTCTAACCTGCTGATAATTAGTTTGGATTGACATGAGTTCCACTCGTAAGTCAAATCTGTAATCCCGGATACACGACTCGATCCGTTTATCTTCGTCGGTCCATTCCTCCAAATTATACACCCAATGGTTATAACGGACCCCCACTTAATACCTATTAGCCTTCTCTACGTCCCGACATAGGTATAATATTATCCTTATGGTTCCCTTTGAACATTGACAATGGATTATAACTCAACCAACAAAAGAACCCAAAATCAGCCTGGGTCGATCGATCGACATTCATAAGTCGATCGATCGTTCGAATAGGTGTAGATGCAGTTCATCTTCTTCATGCATTTCCCCACCATTTTCAATTAATCAACTCACATGATAACCCACCAAATTTGCAAATAACGATCCCTAACCATTTCTACATATACTAGGATGATTTCCAACGATTTAAACATCATAAATCTTCACAAATTCAGTCAAGAATAATTACAAGTCTTCTAGTTATTCAAGAACCCTGATTGAATATGTTCTTCCCATATTTTCAATCATAAATTCGGGTTTAATTTATTTTAATCATCAAGTTTTCTGTGATTTCGGATCCTCTATCGGTCTAAATCATTCTACATGAAAATCCCTAACCCACATGTATTAAATTCAATTCTATTTCTCCAAGAATATTCATCAAATCCTATTATTCATAAATCCTACAAATGGATATTATAACTCAATTTAATTTGCAAATAACCACTTTCCTTATTCCGAGGTGATCTGATTTCGTGATTGTTGTTGATGATTGATTGTCTTTCTCATCCAATCTTCCTTCTCAACAAGTTTGTGGTACACGAACCCTTTAAATCCTTCACCAATTCTTCTTTTGCTTTGAGAATTGTTTCTCTCTTCTCTCTAATGGCCTCCCTTTTGTTTTGGGGTTTCTAACCCTCGCCCCACTTGCCATCAGCTGATAAAACACTCCGAAATTTGTAAGTCTTTTCACCCCCATATGCGAAAAGACCAAAATGACCTGAATGGTCCCAGTTTAGCCCAAAAATGTCCCGACACCTGACTAGTACCCTCGGGTATACTATTTAGACTATTTCGACCCTTATAGGGTCATTCATGACCTCTAAATTATCATTCGAGTCACTAAAAAATATATTTCCTACCTCACCCTTAAATTAGCCTACACGCGACTCCCAGGTGAGATAAAATCAAGTACGTTCATATCACTCGCTATGTCGTACCACTTAATTATCAATATTTACTATTCACACTTACTAAATTTGAATCATAATATTAATCATTGTCTATCTCTCGATTAATGTTTAATAACTACAATTATTATTTAATCACTTAATAATCACAATTATTTTTAAATCACATTAAATTACTCCACTCACGTAATTTAAATATTTAATCACATTAAATTACTTCACTAGCGTAATTTAAATATTTAATCACATTAAATTAATCCACTCACGTAATTTAAATTTAAGAGTATTTTCCTATTTAATTACTCAATTAATTAAATTCTAAATATGCCGAAATATGGGGTATTATAGTACATTTATCCCCACGTACATGTACCTCAAATAATGAACCATGATTTTTTTTTACGTAGTTCTTTGTCTGAGGGTACCACCAATCTTCCCTTATAACGTAATCCACCATCAGATCCCGTAAAATATAATGATGCCCCATGGCTAGTAGTAAGAAGTTCCATCGCCTTTTATTTGCACATTGTGTTCTTTGACTACATTCAGACCACATGCATCACTAAATTTTTATAGAAACTATAAGCATCCCCATAAAGGCCTTGACCACCTCACAGATCATCTTCATTGGACCCCATTCGGTCAACTAAAGAGTTAATAAGATACCACTACATTGTGAACTTAATGAGTCTCCTATAACATTGGCCTTCCTCAGATAACATTGGATCGTGAACTGATATACGTTATGAACTTGAACCATCTTTTTTGCCTCATATTTAGATCGTTTTATGTGAACAAATACCCTAGCCACTTTTGATTGATGTAGATTCTAAATCTCTCCCCATAAAGGTAATGTTTCCATCTATGCACCACAAATATAGTGTCCACTAACTAGAATTCATGAGTCGGATAATGACCTCATGTGGATTCAACTTTCGAGAGGCATAGAAAGTCGGCATATCCTCCTACATTAATATCCCACCTAGTCCTTGTATAGGTACATCGATATATACTAAGAACTCAAATCCATGCCTAAATAAAACAATAGCTAATGGATATGTCAACTTCTCCTCGAGAGAATTGAACACCTATGGCCACTTCCCACACTAAAAGAATGGTAAACCTTTCTTCCTTAATTTACTCATTGGCCCAACTATCTTTGAGAAACCATGGATCAGTTTTCATTAATAATATACCAAAACTAAAAGGTTATAGACCTTAGTACACATTGTCGATTATCCCTAATCTAACACGATTGGAACTTTGATGGGATCCATTAATAACCCATTCTCCAAAAACATGCCCCAAGAACTCTCACTTGGAGAACATCGCATAAAGTGTTGTCTCCAGTGTAGTCTGTAAATGTACAACGTACTCCTCCTCTATCCGTAAGTATTTAAGAATGTCATCAATGAAGACTAACTGGTCCAAATACGGTCACAACACCCTATTCATCAAATCCATGAATATTTTTAGGGCATTAGTCAACCAAAAAACATCACACAAGGGTGTCTCCTTTTGTGTCTCTTCATTAATAAGATACAAATGGGTAGTATACCCACCCTTCGATCTTGGCATAACGATCAAATACATCTTTTGACCCGATATAGAAAATACAACAACTCTACCCAACAAAGGCAATATATGGCTTATAGGTACATAATCAATCTATCCTTAATATAACATCGCAAGTGCGGGTGTCTAAAACCAAACTATTAGTATCAAAATATAGACTGCTAATATAAATCCACATCCATTAACCACACTCGGTAATAAGAGTGAATTCAACTAATTAAGTAGCCATAGATAAAAATCTGGCACATGGAATCGAAATCATCCCCGAAATACCCATGGAATTTTGTGCAACAAAAGAATATGTATCCCTGTGAATAGAACCCTACATTAAGAGTCATGAATAGAGAACATACTATGAATTACCTCAAAAGGCACTGAAGGATCCTTGATTCCCACTTAATTGCCCCTTCCATACTACAACTAAGACTGAGACACACGGATGGTGGTGAAGGAAGTGTAGTGGGCACCTGTTACTTCGGGACGGAAAGAGTTGGCATTTGCTACTACAGATAATTAGACTTAAAGCCCTGCTGACCTTGGACATATGGTTCCTACTTATACTTTTCATGCTAGCCCTTTCTATAATGGCCCTACTAGCCATGACTAAATTGTTCTTACTGGACCTTCCTATACTAGACCAAGTGAACTGACTTACCCCACTCGGGCACTCCTTCTTTATGTGGCTAGTGCCACCACACATAAATCAAACTAATAGAAATCATCCTTGGGGAGTCTAACCATTCCTTACTTGATGTAGCTGATGCTATCCTTGCCCACTCTATTGAGACTCTACTAATTCTGACAGAATCAGTTCCATAGCCCTTCACTGTGCCAAATACCCTGTTCATAGTTTTGGGTCGTGACCAATGAGTTGGGTCATGGTTCTACATCATGACAATATTAAGGGAAAATATTTTGGGGGTCATGGTCCAAGACCATGACCAATATAAAGAGTTATAATATCTCTCTTAACTCTAATATTAGGGACATGGTCATGCTCATGGACCATGACCCAAACCATAACTGATTTATCCTGGTCATGGTCACGAATCATGACTATTTGCCTTGAATATAGGTCGTATGGTCTTGGTTCTTGACATGACAACCTTCTATGAAATTTGATTGGTTGGTCTCCATATTGAACCGTGACCCCCAATCGTGACCATAATTGATTTATCCTGGTCATGGTCATGAATCGTGACTATTTGCCTTGAATATAGGTCGTATGGTCTTGGTTCTTGACATGACAACCTTCTATGAAATTTGATTGGTTGGTCTCCATATTGAACCGTGACCCCCAATCGTGACCATGGGTACAATGGTCATGGTTCCTAACACTGACCACCATTCAACCCATTGGAATCTTAGAATGGATATGGTCATATTTTTAGATTGTGACCAGTAACAAATATATTTTAAAAAATGATTTTTTACCTGCTTCAAAAAGAGTTTATGTACATGTTTTCAATCATGTATAGAATTCCATTATAGAACTAACTAATACATCAATAAAAAAATAATAAGAAAAACTATTAAGTAATCTAATTAATTAAAGTAATATAACAGAATTAAATAATAAAAGTATTCAAAGTGTTCCTTCCCTAAAGCTTTTGAAATCTCATCGTAATAGACATCCACCTACATCCAACTAGACCTGCAATTTTTTAAAAATTTACAGATGATACGAAATGACTTAAATTCCAAACGACTCAAGAAGCCTACATAGCCAAAAATGGCATCAATGTCCACGTATTTCGTAAGATGAACAAAGTTGGGGTTTGAATCATACTCTGAATCTGCCGTCTCTTTTTATATATCAAATGGGTATGGAATATGGTTAAAGTGTGAAAAATTGCGTGAACACTCTAAATTGGGAATTGAGGTATAAGCCCCTTTTAGGTTTTTTATTTTATGAAAATAGATTTAAATGCAGATATAATAATAAGATTGGTATTAGTGATGGAAGTATAATAAACAAGCTACAAATGAAATAAAAATAATAAAATATGCACAATGACATTTTGTGGGACTAGTAAAACATAAAGAATATTACAAAACGTGATAGATAAAGTAATAACTACAAGAGAAATAAATATATGAGTAGAAGGTGATAACTGCATGAATGAGATTTATATGCGTATCCTTGGATTTATTTCTTCGAGGTTTAGCTGGTCCAAAGCATCCAGGGTTCTTAGAAGCTTCATAACAAGAATATGACATAACCTTATTATGTATGAATTCCCGAATGAATTCGACTGTTTAGACCCTCAAGAAAAAATTCAAGGGTACTCCAACGAAATAAAGCTACAAATATTACAAAAAGTATTGAACATAATTTACAAGAAAAAATGTATTTTCTTAACTTGTTATCATGTCAGGTGTATCATATATACCAAATACCAAAAATGGTTATCTTAAGAAGTGTATTATGCGTAGTGTATTGATGTGAGCGACAAATTATTTGTGTGCACGTAAGAAAGGAATCAAATCCCAAATTAACTTTGGGATGCCTATGTTGCAAAATAAACTTGCATCAAAGTCCATGTAGATCTATCACGATAAAATACCATACCTAATCAAGACCAATAATAAGCTACACACATTTGAAGGAAGGACTTTGATGATGAAATTTTGTATTGATAGCTTGTAGGTAGTTTATTTTACATAACACTCACATGACCTAAAATGGAATTTGCAGTTGAGGTGGTGATTTGATGGATTAAAATTTAAAGAATCCTCAAGTAGAACTATCAACGACCTTCTTTTATGTAAAAAATAAAAATATATTAGCCACTTAAATAATTGATTGATTGGATCGATGTGTGAGATGATCCCAAGAATAACGAGGTACCTAAGGAGAACAACCGAGTTAGGAGTATGATATAATAATGATAAATCATGCACAATTATTGACTACTATAACGTTGACTATGCTGGGGAACATAATGAACCTCGTTCAACAAATGGTTGTATGGTCAGTTTTGGCACAAGAGAAATGTCTTGGTGTAATCAGAAGAAGAAACTATTGGAGATTTTTAAAATAAGTGAGTAAGCGGTTGTCCCACATTGGATGTGTGTGGAGGAAAGTGGGAAACAATGCCAATTAAAGGGGAGAAAGTCCCACATTAGAAAATGAGTGAAGCAAAGTGAAACCCACTATGCTATAAAACAAGTGGGTAAATTTTGTCCCACATAGGAAAAAGATAAAGAAAGTGTACACTTAATAAGTACAAATGGAAGATAAAGAGTTACATCATCAAGTATTTAAGAGGGCTATTCAAGAAAGATCTAATACGGTATAAAGCATCGTACGCACGTATGCACGCAATGTAGATGCCGACCTAAATCGGGACAGTGGGTTGTAGAGGCGTTAGTGGTGCACTTTGCAATTCGCATTTCACGTGTCACCCCCTGTCGTCAGGGACGTATCGAGGTAGCTCGGGAACGGTCACTTTTTCGTTCCTTAAAAAATTGATTCGGTTTAATTGCATCAGTTAGGAAATGTCTTCTTACTGTTGGTATTTAACATTCATACCATTTCGAAATTAATTAAGACTGTTAAATTCAACAGTCATGAATCTTGAGAACAAAGACTTTCATTCCCTAATTTGAAATTTTACACATATCAGATTAACCCAGTTCCAAATTTTCTATCCCCTTCAATTACTCACTTACATTTCCAAGAGATACAAAAGCTATCTTATTCTATTTTGTGTACAGAAACAATAGGAACTTGTTTGTTTGTTCTTCACTACTACATCCGAGGATTGTCTTCAAATATACAGTTTGGAGACAATGTAATTGCTTCATTGTATCTTGAGTACAAATTTATGAATTTCCATTTGTGTACCAGATTATTTTGATGTGGCAAATACTATATTTTGGGAAGTGACATCAAGCCTTTAAGTTTTTCAGAATTGATTTGAAGTTCATCAAAGTTGTATTCAAGAAGTTTTACATAAATGTATTGAATTTGATATAATTTATATAAATAAAAAAGCTTCATTTCCGCCTTTATATTCATATTTACAACAAAAAATGATTACATGTGTATCAACTAGGGCTGGGTATCAGTCGGTTTGGTCGGGAAATCACCCATACCAATACCATACCAACTTTGAAGTCATCAAACAAAAATTACCAGTTTTACCAACCGGTACACCAACCAATAAACCAAAACCAAACCGTGTGGTACATCGGTAAAATTGTTTTTTGAGGTAAAATCGATTTTTCGAAAAATACGATAATTTCAGTAAATTTCTCTTTATGATAATTTTCGTAGTACTCGGTACATAATGATTTTTTTTTTGTACCACTTCCATATACTTGATCATATGCATATTTAAAATAATAATAAAAATAAAAATTACATAATTGTCTCGTCTCCATAACTACATATAAACATTAAACCCAAAATAAACGTCACAATTAAATTGCAATTTAAGTTACACTCTTGTGCAAACAACTAAGATAAAATTCAACCGTGGTTGTCATATTAAATTACAAACAAAAATGAAAATGCTCCAAATTCCTTATTTTTTGCACTCCCCGCTTCTTCATGTACAAAAAAATATGAATATTAACATATTGCCAAAACAGAAAATAAAGACACTAAAATAAATAAATAACAGAATAAAAAACATAATGAAAAAAATAAAAAATAATGAAATAAAAAAATAAATTATGGCTTACGTATACACAAGCAAAGATTACTGGTCATGTACATTAATGTACCAAAGATTATGGATTGAGTACCAAAGATTATGGCTTATGTACATTAGTGTACAAAGGCAGTAATGCAATTTACACAATGCATACCTCTAAAGTTAACCAAGGCTGCCAAAGATTATGGCTTATGTACATCTCAGTAGTTCATCACAATTAATTTTATATGCAGTAGTTCATCACAATTAATTTTATATGCAGTAGTTTATATGCAGTAGTTCATCTTAATTTATGAAGTGTACTAATATATACAATAGTTCATCTCAATAAGCAGTAGAATAATATATGCAACAGAAATTAAGGCCCACCTCATTCATCTCAATTGGTTGAATCTTCATGTTAGCAAACTCATTAATAACACCTACAAAAAACATAAAAGTAATTCACAGTTTTTATATTAATGAAGCAAATTAAAACAAATATATATGAAGTGAAAAAAAATATATATAAACTTACATTCCTCAAGATAAAGCATCAATACTATACTGATTTTGTAGAACCAAAATATTTTCAAAAAAAACAATTCACCAAAACCAAATCTAAAAGTTCGAAAATTAAATATACAAAGTATCTTATAGAAAACCAATATCTAACACAACCAGTATGATATAAACTCAAATCTAATGCAACCAACAGATTATAGTCACACAATATGTTAACAAATGGATTATACACACAATCTATGGATCTAACTAGGAGATGAAAATACAAAAGTGATTATACACAAATAAAAATAAAAAAGCTCGGATCAAACCTGAAATAAGGCACGCAAGTATGTTGATCCACTATCAACTTCGAAAAACCTTTTTGGGTTGCGTTTCACCCACAAAAAATATATCCACAAAGTCCCTCCTCAAATCGTATGAACAAGAGTAGAAATAGGTATGTATATAGTGAGTAATATGTACGTTTATGTGTATATAATTTCTCTTTCTCTCTCTCTATATATATCTTTATTTCTCTCTCTAAGGTAGAGAAGAGAAGATTGTTTTGTGTAAAAAAATGTATATACGGCTGACTCCCCAAACTTCTCAAATGAAGAGTGATGTGTTGTTTAAATAGGTCGGTTGAATTAGGGTTTTAAAATAAGTGGTTGAGATCTTTTCTTGGGCAACACTCTCAATCCAACGGTTGATAAGTGACCAGAGTTAAATGCGTTCTGATTGGCCCAAACGGTTTGACGGGGATCAAGGTGCTAACTCTTCATTAAGCGCGATCTGACGGCTAAAAATGATACGAGATTCCTCTCACAAAAGAACACAAATTTGTACATTAATTAAAAGACTTAATTTACAAATGGCTTAATACATTTTAAAATGTTATTTTAATTCAATTAAATATAAAAATAAATTATAAAACTTAGAAAATAAATTGCAAACAAACCGGTAATATAATGTAATATATGGTAATATCTGGTACAGTATTTCGGCATTTTGTTTCGGTACGGTACAGTCGGTAAATCGGTTTTTAAACTGTTAAAACCAAAACCAACCACAAAAAATTTGGTAATTTTGGTTTCGGTAAATAAAAAATGTAAACCATTGCCGTTAATTTTCGGTACAAAACGGTACGGTATGGGTTTTTACCGTACCGCGAACACCCCTAGTATCAACCATAGATATGGAGTATAGGGAAGAGGAAACAAATTAAAAAAACAATGGCATTGTTAATGATACTAGTGGACAATTTACATAATAACTCGGGTATAAATTACATTATATTGTGATTACAAATCATTAATAATGTTGTCTGTAATCTCAATGTTTTATGAAAGAACCAAGCATTTGAGGTGCACTATCACTTTAGAGAGAGAGAAAGTACTGAAAGGAGAGATAAACATGGAATAAATAAAGATAGGCTATCAAAATGACAATGTTATTCTCTTAAAGTATAAGAACTAAAATTTTGAAGAACTTCGAGAGCAGCTCGTCATGTTTTGCAAAACAGCATTTGTAAGTAAGAGCCGTTGTTAAGGGAGAGTTATAGAAGAGGGCACCACAATCTATTCTCTCTTTATAAAGATTTCCCCTGAATCCTCATTCCATTTAGAATTATCTTATCGAGAGAGCTCCTCAATACAACAAATGTGTGGCTACAATGACGTTGGTCCATCGACTTTAATTAGTTTTAATATGAAGACGTGTCCTCAATTTGCACATCAATCAAGTAATGAAAAATAATAAATGAATATCCAAATTAAATATTGGGTGTCTCTAGTAAGTGTGGTGTTTCTTTGAGATATGAAATCGCGTCCTAAAATACTAATGGATTTTCGTAATATTATTGGGTCTTTTGTGTATATATTTTTTAGTTAATAATTGTAATAAATTTTGTGTAAATAATAATAGGAAATTATTTCAAAAAATACATGGTTAACCACTTGCGCAAATTTGACACATCATGGGGCTATAAATATTATTTTTTATTTAGCTTTTTGCTAGTTTTGGAGAGTAGATTTCCATTTTTTTTCTTAATTTCTTAAGTGTTTTATGGAGGAGTTGTTGTTCTCCTTTCTCTTATTCTATTTCTCGAATTATATTAATTTTCCTTTGGTATAAAAATATCTCAAATATGTTACTTAGAAGATATGACCTCCAAAGTGTAATATTAGTACATAATGACCTATTAACTTCCTTGATGTAGAGGTAATCAAATAATTATTACAATTAAATATGTTAGCTAACTTATAATCTTAATCCTCCACATACCTTTAGAAAATTCTTAGACCTATTGATTTGTATGGATGAAATTGGATATATGATGTGATTTGCAATTTATATGAACAAAAATTGTATAATTCAAATTATAGGGTTATGTTTTTTTTATCATGAGGTTATATATGTATAAGAATGTTTTTTCATTCACTTCTAATTTGGTTCCGTTGAAGTTAAGAAAAGTAATGGACAACTGTTATAGAGTTTTTTTCCTCAACTCATACAATTTTGCAATCCTTTTCCAGGATGATACGTCATTTGAAAAGAAGACTGCCCTTTTTGCCTTGGCCATTTCAGATGTAGTGATAATAAACATGTAAATTTTATATTTTTAGAAAAGAAAGGTTCATTGATTGCAATTTTTTTAACCAAATAGTTATTTATAATCATTTATATTTAATTTGAGTAATTTTCCTTCAATATTATTAATTAAGGTGGTGCAATGATTTGGGTCGTGTACGTGGTGCAAGCCAGCCGCTACTGAAAACTATATTCGAGGTATCTCATGTATAATTATACACGATACTGCAATAAATTTTCAATCCTTTAATTAGTTTGATTAATTATGATTCATCCACAGGTCATGGGACAAAAATTTGGTTATCGTAAAACAACTTTATTATTTACACTGCGTGATAAAACAAAGGTACGTGGATTTCATTAATTCTTTTATATTGTCATTGGTCTTCAAAATTTTCTTTTTGGGGAGTTTGGCCTCTAGAATGACTTTGAGCCTCAATTTTTGTGACACTTTTTTCCTATTTAATAGTCATTTTGGGATCTGAATCCCGATGAGTGAAAATAAGAGGGGTTAACTTAGTTACAAAAAAATAATGGGATTAAATCCAAAATAACCCTTTATTTAATGATTATTGACCGATTGAATTTAATCTCTGATTCATTAAGATATATTTAAAGTTTTTCTATATTTGTGTTTTGTGTAGTCATCTATCGAAATGCTAGAATCCCTTGTGTGGAAAGATATTCACCGGGTAATAACTTACTGTTTCTTTGTTATTAAGTCTGCATATACTTCCAGTTCTTTTAGCTTCTTTTTTATTTTTACCTAATTGTAGATATGGGAATCCGTAGATAAGCCAGGTGCAGAAAAGGAAACTCCAATAAGAGAAATATTCAATGTACGATACATGGTTCTACTAGTGATAAGTTTAATCTTATTTGCAATGGAATGATCCTCACATCCTAAATGTGTTTATCTTGACCACTTGACCAGGTTGAAATTGTAGCTCTTCCAAGTTATGAGAATAAGGAAGATCAATTTAAAGAGGAGGTAAGACACACATGCATAGTATACTACACTAATAGAAGATGATCCCTTTCATTTACCTACTGCTATCAAGGGTAAAACAAAAAATTATTCAATTTTTTAAAAAATTTAATCAATTAATAGTAAAAGTTCTAAATAAAATTTTTCCTTTCAGTAGTAGGCTATGTTATAAATAATAAATGTACTAATATTATAAAAAAAATCATTGAAAAAATATTTCACAGATATACTTGCATATTAATCATAATCAAGGCATATAATAAAAAATTATGATTTGGTGAAAAGGCTAAGTCTAAATCTATCACTAAATGAATAGTGGTCTCTTGACAAGGAGACTTCTTAGAAGTACGAGTCTCTTGAGAAGGTTTAACAAATGTGATTTTGGAGGTCACGTTGGATTTTTCTTTAAAACTTTCAAATTCAATACCGTTTTTGTCATTTGAAGATCGATTGTTTCATAAACGCATTTTACCAATTTTTTGGGATCGATCCTCCAAATCGACTATCACATTGTTTGTGGAGAGAAGATCATTTTCAAGAACGATGATATTTTCATTTAAAGAGGTATTATAATTTTTACTTTCTAATAACTCAGTTTACAAAACATATAATCTTTCTTATAAATCATTTCTCTCTTTTCCTATAGATATGAAATTTTCGCTTAGAGTGAAACGTTGATCCTCCATATTGCTCAAAATCACAAATTCCTTTTTGAAAGAAATTAATTCATTTTCAGATATTTTTAATATTAAGGAAACTTTTAATAAAAATATTTATGTCTAGCATTTTCAACGTTCAATTTTTCAAAAGTAAGTTCCGAGTCACCGTCTTTCTCATTATCAGATTCGTCAAGAGAATATTCGGAGGAAGTCATAGTCTCTATCTTAGACATACTCTCATCCCTTGAGAGAGAATATTTAGACAATTCTTTGTCACTTTGATTTACACCATCAAAACTGTCAAATATGTTAGGGCAATGAAACACATCTTCAAAAATATCCATCCCGCATACCATACCATTATCTTCCATAGTTGCCCAAAACGCAATCTTGCCTTAAGGTGATTAAACCTACAAAATAGAACTAGCTCTGATACCATTTGAGAAGGCTCTATTAGTAAAATACTACTCAAATCGGAAGACTACACCAAATTAAAATTCTTATTTAATTTTAATCGAGCTTCAAAACAACAAATACACATTAAAGGTTTTGGTGTAAAAATTTACGAATGATTTAATCTACACCACAAATATTAATCTTCATTAAGCACTTGAGATATAAATCAAGCTAAAAAATTAAATCATGACACGACACTGGATATACGAGGTAAAAACCTAATAACGAAAAAACCTCAGTCCAAATTAACACTCTCACTAAAACTTGGTAAACACTTACAGAGGGCACAAACGTCACACCACGCGCTAAGTCACACTTTACCATTTTACACAAATATCAACAATCTATAGACCATGGTAATGTTGATAAGAATCTCAATACAACCATGTCATGATAAAAAAAAATCACCAAGGTTTCCTTTATCCAACTTTAAAGATTGTTGTGAGGAACCACACGATCGGTAAAATTTTCGAAGGATAGTAAGTCCTAAGTATTAAAGGTTATGATGAACACAAGAGTTTTAGTGTTCACAAAATTGACTTCTTCTTTGATATTGATCAGTCTTAAGAAAAAGAAGATCAAGTGAAAATGAGAGAAAGAAAGAGATGAAAGAAAAAGTCTTATTTCCTAAAACGTTTTACGTTCTTAAAATGAAGAACAAAAGCTCAAGACTTATTTCACTAGAAATTTTTCTCTTTGAAAATAATTTGAACCTTATGAAAGGGAAATACTAATGAGGTACATTTCATATTCACATGCTCTCCCTTGACTTGGTAGATGAAGAAATATAAGAAAAAGATCCAATCATCTACCAAAAATGACTTTTGGAAATATCTAAAAAAATATATTTTATCTTGTACGAAATGTAAAAATATGCTAACGAGGTTCACTGATGGTGCGTCGCAGCGAAACATTTCATCGCCGAAGCGATGCACCCATAAGGGAGGTTGCATAATCAACCTGGGATTTTTACTAGATGAATTACCTTAGGCACAACCAAAAAAGTCTCTCTCTCGCTGGAGCGAAATACTTCACTGCAACGAACCACCTGTAAGGGAGGTCGTGCATATGAAAAACACAATTTTTCCTAATATCCACACATTCTTGCAATCAACAAAGGCAGACATTTGTAGCAGTGACAAGGACTCGAACTCCAAAATTCGTTTTAAAGATATATTTTACATAGACAAAAAAAACTATGACATTTTGGATATGGAAAAAGCACAAAATCACACATCAAGATTTTGAAAATTTTATTAACGATTTGAATTTCAAAAATCATGAATACTAATTTCGCTAATACGTCCATTATAAAATTATCGATATGAGCTTCTAGGACACAACGTGGTTTGGAAACTGGAAAAAGTTATTCTTCTAAGTGAGGAAATAATGAGTATACCATACTTTTATATTCTCCCTCGTTTTCTATTCCGTCATAAATTACAAAACATAATAAACACTTAAATTAACCCAACACATATTACAATTCCTACAAAAGGCACATAAGGTAGATTTCTTTCACAAGAATATTGAAAAGAACAAGGCACTCTTTACATCTTTAAAAAAATTTCTTAAATAGTTGTTTTCTCCTACGCACACTTGTAAAAACTCATCAACGCACCGATGTGCAAAGATAATTTTTTTTGTTAAAAGTTAGTATGAACAAAATATATAAGCAATAATACGGGGACATATATTTCATCCTAACTTTTGTATACTCATAACTTACTCCCCTAAAAAAGGTAACTCCCACATAATGATACATCAACTTCTCCCCATTTTTTCATTCAATAGACAAAGAAGAAAACAAGGAAATAATAAAATAAATCATATAGTGAGTTATACACAATATAAAAAATTTCGAGCAATTATGACCAAATTAGAGCATAAGGTTAAATCAAAGTAAGATGATGAAAGACTTACACAATCTATTATCAAAGAAAAAGGGTATACAAGGAGATATCCATAAAGACAATGAATTAGAGACATGCTTGTAAACCATTTTGGATAAGGAAATATATAAGCATATCTTATCATACTTACCAAAATTTTGAGATAAATGACAATGTTAATAATGAAGGAAATAATATCATATCTCATTTGTGCAAAGAGAAAACCAATGGACACCATTGAATGAAAGATTCAAGATCAATTTCAATTAGGAATAATGAATCACATGACAAAGAATGCAAAACTTCGATTATTGTGAAATCTCCAATATCCTTTTAGGAAAATTTTCATCTACCACTTTCTCCCTAAATGTATAAAAATGTGGTTAAAAACTTTTATGTCTTATATCCATGGTGTTACCCAATTTTGGATATATTGAAATATTTCAGCTTTGTTCAAGTCTTCTTTTGCAAGTACCAGTTTTCACATGCATAAAGATGGGAGAATATTTCAAATTTTCAAAGGTAGAAGAAACCAATCAAAGTTATATCCCGAATAACTTATGCACTCTTGATATTGATATAACATGCGCATTTTCAGTTTATCGAAGTCTTGAAAAGAA
This sequence comes from Sambucus nigra, assembly GCA_949130495.1. Classification (NCBI taxonomy): domain Eukaryota; kingdom Viridiplantae; phylum Streptophyta; class Magnoliopsida; order Dipsacales; family Adoxaceae; genus Sambucus; species Sambucus nigra. The sequence goes on from CASBWL010000025.1 coordinate 2,986,729, forward strand.
ATACCTCACACATACATATTAGCAATATAGACACACTTTCACCAGTCTAATGAAGTGTAGTGTAAATTGAAATAGGATATGGGCATATGAGTTCCTTAGTAAAAAAATTCAAAGTTTATAATACTTAATAGAATAAAGATACCATGTCAAGAATCTCATATCACATTTTTAACCAAAAGGAAAAGTGATTAAAAAATAACCATTTTATATACAGGGTATGAAAAGGAGTATATAATCCAAAGAGCATATAAACGATTATATCAAAGTTCCTTTTATGGAAATATAACAAGATCAACTCAAAAAAAATCATGATATATAAACTAAATAGGAATTTAAATCTTGAAATCTTATACATGTGACTAAGCAATCAATCAATAATGCAAACACATAGTAATGATCTAAGATATTCAAACATAGTGCAATCAATACTTGATAGATATATAACTCAAAGACAACTACCTTATCTTATACAAGATCTCGAATAAACTGATAGCAAATGTCAGTATGTTTTATTTCTGAATGTTGAATAAATTTTTTAAATATATCCATGGCAATTGTATTATCATAATAAATAATCATTCAATCTTGATTAAATATATCCATGCCTTTATTTCCCATACTTGATGTAAGCCACCGACGGGGGGATTTTCCCCATTGCTTTCTTTATGCTATTTAAGAGTTTTGAAAAAAAAATCTTGATTATTACTATAATCCTTCAACATTTTTTTAATCCAAAGTAATTTAGTGAAACTACTACCCGTGTCGCAATATATTTTTCTTTGGCGGTGGATAAAGACACAAGATTTTTCTTCTTAGTGTGCCAAGAAACTAAGCAACATTCTAAATGGAAGAAATAACCGTAGTTACTCTTCCTACACTCCACAAGTCCTTCCAAATGGACATTGTATTATACCAACATAGAGGTATTTTTACTACGAGGGTACTAAATGCCAAAGCGTGTTGTACCCCCCACATACTCGATGATACTCTTAACCATTTTCAAATGGGGTTCCTTGGGACACGATTAGTCTTCAAGAACAATTTCCTACACTAAAGGATATATCGGTACGACTAGTCGTAAGGTACAACAAGCTACCTATCATGCGACAATATAATATTTCTTCCACACCCCTTCCATCAACATCCTTTCCAAGCTTTGGATTCACTCATGGGAGTGATTTTTTTGCTTGGAAGAGTTGAGTTTAAATTTCTTCACAAGGTTCTTTGCATATTTGTATTGTGAAATAAGTGTTCCACTTTCCATTTGTTGCGCTTGAAGAACAAGGAAAAAAATTAGTTCCCCAACCAAGGTCATCTCCAATTAATTTGGCATTAATAACCCAAAGTTATGAGAAAGACTTTCCCAAGTGGAGACACAAACAATATCGTCAACATGGAATTGGGCAACCATTATGCTTTTCCATAAGACTTAAAAAACAAAGTCATGCCCACATTATTTCTTTCGAAATATTTACCCCAAAGATGTGAAGTAAGTCTCTCAGACCAAGCATGGGTTATCCAACCATCACTACACCGATTCAATATTCTAGTTCCTTCAAATTCAGTCCCATGGTCATTTCTAACTCTAATAATAGTGCAACCCCTTTTTTGGAAGTAGTTTGGATTGGGAATAAAGAAGTAATTTACATCAGACTTGCTACACAAATCCTACATAAGTGAAACTAGGAAAATCATCTACTATCACAAGGACGTAACTTTTGTCACTTATGCTCTCTCAACGCATTGGACCCATGAGGTATATATGTAGAAGCCCTAACACGCGAGGAAAAAAATCACATTCAACTTATTATGTCTATTTCAGATTTGTTTTCTCATTTGAAAACTACCACATATGAGGGAAGAAGATGATTCAAAAATGACGTAATTAACAACCATGTACATTCATAGAAAATTTGCTAAGATACCTACAATTCACATGGACAAATCTCTTTTAACAAAGATCCACCACATATTTTTTTACACTATTACAAAGAACCTTAGGAGACGTATTCATTACATAAGAATTCTATGTTCTTCTAGCGACCAAAAAAGTTCATTTACCTTTTAAAACATACTACATATTATAAATCAACAAATTTATCAAACTCAACACATATCGAGAATTCAAAGATCCACCATAATTTGTTAGGAACAAACTTCATGTTTTTCCATCATTTTCCTTCCAATTTATATTTTGTGCGGTGACCTCCATTTCCACCACATGGAAATAAAAAATTGGGTTTTTTTTGGCAAATTTTAGAGACAACAATGAGGGATATGAAAGAGTGTAATGTTCTGCCAAGGGGGAAGTTCGGATGGTTGTATATTCATTACTATTGTTGTACTTCAAGGGTCATAGATGAGCTTTCTTAGAAGTCGAAGTGTGGTGCTTGTATCCAGTTTGCATGATCCCTTGGAAAATTTGTAGTTTCGGTGACATAGAAGTATGCATTGTCATAATTCGTAACATGTATAAATATGGTGTAAAGTGTTTTTTTTTAAAAACCTTACATGTGCTATCCAATTTTTTGATCCACTATGTTCTTATATTTATATGACATAAATAATAAATTGAATCCTAAATTTACAAAAAAAAAAACAGTTAGGGCGGAGGACTATGATGAAAGGCCCCAATACATTAATTATATCATTCCGACCCTACTCAGATATTTACTTATTAAACTAGACATAGAGGCCCACGCGGTGCTTGTGCACACTTTCTTTATTTAATAATACCATTTTTATAAATTAGTTACTATATTTTTATATGTTGGTGGGTTGTGTTTGATTATCTTAAGAAGTTATTAAAATAATAATTAATGATTTATAAAGAAATTTAATATAAATATATGCAAAATATATTAAATTTATTAGAGTATAATATCAAAATAATAAAATTGTTGTGCCCATAAAGATTGGATGGTTAATTGTCTTTATAATACAAAGAATATATATTTATAAAGGAAAAAATACATTTGCCTCGCCAGCCTCAATATAGTACGAGAATTCTTCATAAGTATATATACCTTGTTAATTATATATTAGAATTTTGTTCCATTTTTAGATTCTTAATGAGTCCCCAAAGGACACGGGTTAGCATGAACAGATTATAAAATGGAAAATGACAACATGTACTTTTAGAGGACATTTTCGGGATGATTTACAAAAACTGCACCACTCGTGAAGGCATACAATGAGCTTATCGTGAGTACATCTAGAACAAAGAGACCCCGCAAGGAAGGCAACAAATGAATTTTAGAACGATGAAATATATATCGCATAATTAAAGAGGAAACATATTAAAATATTTGTAATATTTTCAAATCAACTTTTCTTAATTAAAAAGAGTATTTCATATGTTGACGACGAATTCTTCGGAAAACACACTCTCTAAATGCGTCTTAAAGCAATATAAATTTATGTTTTACTTCCTACCATACTAAAATATATTATGTTGTAAATGTAAAAATAGAATAATATCTTCCCTAAAGATAACGAATTAATTACAAAATTTAATTATTAACAAGAATATACATGATTTAGTTTTTACTTTTTAGCGCATCCCTACCATGGGTCATTATAAGAAGGAATTATTTAAGGGAAATTTCATATTTAATACACATGATCTAAGTTCATTTTTCACATAGTCAACCCTATATATTTATATTCTGAAAACTCCATTTTCTATTGTTAAAGGATTATATAGGGTCTAAGAAATTAGAAGAAATAATGTTTGCAATTGTTTTTTTTAATTGTGAGAGACATTTAAGAACAAAATAAAAAGGGTCGAACTATGTGTTAATTAAAAAATTTCAAGGGACTTTTGTCAAATCACCCATTGTTTAATCATATGAACACGTCATTTTCATGGAATTAATTGTTTGTAAATCCCCATTAGACCGTTGAATTATATCTAAATGACTTTTTTTAAATTTATTAATCATATTTGATCTTATGATTTTATACAAAGGTCCACGTCTTCAATAAATTATTATTGTAGTTCATTTTGGAAATTTGTGTGTTTTACTTCATTTTATTACTTTTTTGTCATGAAGGTGGCAAATTTAAGGCAAAAAATTGTCAAGTTGATCACGCCTGGGGATATTGTTAAAGAGAAGGGGGGCATAATTCCTACATTAGGAAAACTTCTTGAAGATGATGACAATGTAGTTCCATATTTAGGGTTTTCTCATAGTGTACAACAAATTTGGGATACCATAAAGGAGTGCAAGGACCTTAATCTTCCCTCCGATAAGGTAATATCTTTTCCGTTTTTTTTACTTTAACACAGTACTTATTTTTTATTTTAGAATTTAATCCAAATTAATCAGTTTATTACATTTTAGTACATTTTTTGTCGCTAAATGAAAAAATTTCGCCACTAAAAGTGATGTTATGTGACATTTAGCGACGAAAAATATTATAACGTCTAATAAACTGATTACCTTTTTTATTAAATTCTCTAATTATTAATGTATTAAAGTAATAAAGAAAAATTAACTTTTCAAATGAATGCATGGGTGTCCTTGTATTCCGATTAAACAAAATATCCTCTTGATACAATTGTAGGTCATGCAAGATACTGTTCGTTGTGAAGAAATTTGCAACCAAGAGTTTAACTCCTTTGTTGAAAATGAGGTTCCTACTTCAATTTATTTATATTATGTGTTTTATTTGTTTATTTATTTATTTTCGTATGCAGGGTGTGCCGAGCTAGTTTGTGCACACCATGTACTAATCCCTCCACCCCGAGCGAGGCTTACACCACTTCGGACTAATCAAGTGTCCCTAAGTTTATATTTAATCTTTTATTATTACTACTACTACTACTACTATTATTATTATTATTATTATTATTATTATTATTATTATTATTATTATTATTATTATTATTATTAATATTATTATTATTATTATTATTATTATTATTATTATTATTATTATTATTATTATTATTATTATTATTATTATTATTATTATTATTATAGTTTATCTTATTTTTTTGTATTTGTGTTAAAACTACTCCTTTTTTCTAAAATATCATAGGATTGGAAACGATTAAAAACTGATGTGCAAATGAAACATGTGCCAGACTTTGGGAATAGGCTTACATCAATTCTAGACACTTGTCGGTCAAAGTAAGTACATATCATGTTATGCATACAATTAGTTTAATTATTGACACCTCATTACCATTCATGGTGCTTGCTAGGTTAATTTAAATTATTTTAAGTTTTATATTTTCCTTTATGGTTTGTTTGGTAGAGTGAAAAAATGGAAGGAATGAAAAATGGGAGGAAGGAAATATTTTCCTTTGTTTGGTATAAGAGGAAAAGTGGAAGGATTCCATTTCCTTCCAAACCCACCAAAAATTGGAGGAAAAGCGGAAGGAAATAGAAAGATGGGAGAATTTATTATTTATATAAACATATAAACTGTTGTAATACTTCTAATCAATTCAATAATACTTCTAATCAATTCAATTGTTGTAATCTTGAGTTATAATTGGTAAAACATATAAATTGAATTTTTTCCTTACTTCCTACCAAACATAAGGAAGGGAGGATTGTGAATTTCCCTCATATTTCCCTTCTTTCATACCAAACAAAACTTAGGGATGAGTTAACTTCCCTCATGAATGGAAAAATTGTATCTCCCCGATTTTCTTCATTCCACTTTCCTACATTTTTAACAACTCACCCTTTATTATCAAAGTTTGAATTTGTATAATTGGTTCATTAAATTTTAAAAACGGTCTTTAACCATTTAGGCACATTATTCTCAATGTAGGTTTTACTTATATATACACACACATAAAGTCTTCTGTAAGAACTCCTTATGGTGCAGATCCCGATATATATAATTTTTTTAAATAGTAAGAAAATAATTCTTTTGATGAAACTTCATGGATACGATCTCCACTATGAGAACATTATATCTAATTTTTTTCAACACAAAATTCAATAAAAAAAACGTTGAGATGAGGTGATATGTCCAAAAATGGTTTAAATATGCATTTTCGACCGTTGAAATTTTGGGTCTGCGCCAGCCACTTAATTGATTGAATTTTTTTATAAAACTTCATGGATATGATCTTCTCACTGTCAAGATCATACTCATGAAGTTTCGTCAAAAAGTTCAATTAAAAAGGGGGTAAGAGGATCGTCAAATTTTCATCAGTCGAAAATGCACATTTATATCTTTTTTTTACATATCACCTCATCTCAATGGTTTTTTTATTGAATTTTTTCATGAAAAAAATTGGAGATGATATTGTCACCATGAAGATCATGTCCATGAAGTTTCATCAAAAAAATTATTTTTTTACTATTTTAAAGAAATGGTATGTACCGGGTCTGCACAATGAGGGATCCTCATAGGAGGGGGCCTCTCTGTCTCTCTCTCTCGACACACACACACACACACACACACACACACACACATATATATATATATATATATATATATATATATATATATATATATATATATATATATATATATAAGAGTGTGGGACTATCGAAAGAGACTATGGAAATATGGAAAAAAGAAATGGATAAAAGAAACAACCTAAATGAAAAATGCTTAACCTGATTGAGGTAATATTCCTTTTAAATTAATTTGATGCGCAAATAACTAATCCTTTCCATGGTAGAGATTTCATGCGCAAATAAATAATCCTTGCCAAATAAATAAATAGTCTTCTTAGATTAAAATGATAAACTAATACGCGTAACATATAAATAATAACATAACACAAAGATATACGAGGAAAAAATCCCGCAATAAGAAAAACTTCGGTTTGAACAAATGACGAATGTACCATGGTAGAGATTTATAAAAGGAACCATGAATATGGTATGACCCGAAAACTATTTAGAAGGGTAAAACTTTTCAGAGTGGTATAATTTCTATATAAGAAAATATGAGATAGCTCACCCAAAGTTTGTTGGCCTCACAGAGTCGACTAATCCAGCCATAACAAGTACCAATAACCACAACTTTTGAGAAAAATCAAGGCAAACATAGGGAATCACCTCCTCCTTCCCTTCAGAGAGATACAAGGAAATAAAACAGTGGAAAAGCTATGAAAAATCCTCGAAAACTAAATTTGGGATGTGATACGAGCATATTTTCTCGGATAAATTTGTCTAAATATGAAGAATTCTCTTACCAACCATGTAGAACCTCGACCATGAGGTCAACTAGATATGATGATGAACAAATAAATTCAGTCAAGCACACAAGTGCCTTCAAAAGGCTCAACATAGTTCAAGTCATCAAGAGACTGGGAAAGAGAGGGGTACAAGCACATCCGCACCCCGAAGAAGGTAGAACACGAGAAAAAATAGGACGTAGGATCTAAGAAGAGAGAACAGTTCAAGATGGAAGACTAGGGTATCAAACATATATGAACAAGTTGGCCGAAGAGAAGAGAGATCGACTGAGATTCGTGGACAAGCTAATAAAGTAGGAGTATCTCAGGAAGCCCAACTATGGAGGGGATCCATTTGAAGGATAGAGGATTGTTCGGGCGATCCAACAAAATAAAAAACCCACTCCAAAGAGGGTTTGTGTTGGATCCACATTCAAAACTTCCATGATTAGCTACCCCACACTAGAAAAATTATGTCCATTTGTGATCACTCCCATGTATGAAGGGAAATCTAATCTAATCTTTCATACTGAGAAGTACCAGGTGACATGCAATATATTTTCAGTGGATGACGAAATGCGCTGTAGAGATTTTCAAGCACTCTCACACGACTTGCTCAAATGCCGTATATGGGTTTACCAAGAGGAGAAATTTCCGAGTTCAAATAACTAGACGACCTCCTTGTTAATAATTTATGCTTTAGAGCAAAACCTAGCAAGAGGGTTTCTCACTTGTTAAGCGCCCGTCAACATGAGGATGAAACGACAAGAGAGTATATTATCAAGTTCAATACTAAAAAAATGGAAGCGATGAGCTACAACAAGAATGTATCCATTACAGTAATCATGGGCGGACTGTTGACTAGAAAGTTATATTGGGAATTGAATAAGGAGTGTCAAAACCACATGCCCGAGCTCCTAGACAAAGCGATAAACATCATGAACGTAGTGGAAGTCGTGGATGCAAAAGAGTTCAGCGATAAAAAGTTTGAAAAAAATAGCAGCCCGGGAAGAAATAAGAAACCCAAAAATGGGGCCAAGACGAAAAGAGACATGAGGCCATACCAAAAGTTTGATGAATATACTCCTTTGACAGTAGGGATACACCACACCCTCGATGTGATCCAAGGAAATGGTGAATTGAAATGGCCAAAGAAGTTAAAAACTCCAACTGGAAGAAGAGACAAAAATAAGTTCACAAGTTCTACAAATATCATGGGCATGAGACCAAAGACTGCCTAGCCTTGAAACATGAAATTTAGGCCCTCACCAAAAGAGGGAAGCTTAAAAAGTACATGGAGAATAATGGAAGACCAACATAAGACCGTGATGACTCGATGCCTATGAGGATATCAATATCACCTCGGATAGAGAATAAAGACCATACAAAATCTTGTGAGAACAAAGACGAGGAGGCCCAAGGAGATGCTGGTAGAGGTGATGGACCATATGAAAGAAAGGCCTATCTCAATGAAGCAAGATCGCGTACCGAGAATAGATACATCAACATGGCATCAGTGACAGATGCCCGACCTCACAAGGATAGCAAATCATCAATAAACTTGAGAAATATGGTACGTAAATGGCATGGGCGATAAAGATGGGTGAATATGAAATTGATTATAAACCAAGGATAGCAATCAAAGGCCAAGTAATAGAATATTTCGTTTCAAAATGAACCTATAAGGAGAAAAGCCCGATCAAAATTGTAGTCGTTATTCCATATGAATAGATATAGAGTCCTACCGAACAACCTACGGGAGTTCAAGAAGATATAGCCTCCTCCAGCTCCCAATCCCAAAGCCTCCTCCTGAACTTCGGGTCCCACACCACGCTATCCCCTACCCTCCTCCTATGATCCTCAACTGACCTCTACCTATCCCCCCCCCCCCCCAATTCGAAACACCCTCGGGAATAGGTCTTCCAAAGATCCACCCTCACCCCAACTATCCCTCCAAAACCTGATTTGATTCCCTCTCCCGAGCTTATATGAACTGCACTTTAAAAAATCTACCCACCCTCACGCAATGCACTTCCACATCCCCACCCCATGAGTAGAACTCTCGACTGTGGCACCCCACCCAAATGGATCAACCCTATTTCTAGGCACTGCCACTTTCCTCCATAGTTTGTCATCTTCCCTATTAATCCTCCACAACCACTTGCCCAACAAAGCCCTATTTAAATGGAATAAATTCCTCACCTCCACCCCACCTTCCTTAATCAGCATGCACACCTCATCCCAACTCACCAAACAATATCTGAACTGATCGTCACGACCTTTCCACAGAAATTCCCTCATCAACTTGTCAATTCTCTAACCAACGGAGCCAAGAAGAGGGAGAACGGACGTAAAATATGTCGAAAGGCTTGATAAAATGCTTTTGATCAACGTAAATCTTCCCCCTTTGGAAAGGTAGCTATGCTTCCAACCTGCTAACCTACGTTGAACCCTCTCAAGGACCGGATCCCACATCATCTTAGACTTAAACTTAGCCCCCAAGTGAAGGCCAAGATAAGTTGAGGGGAGCGAACCGACCAGACATCCAAGAACACCAGCCAAAACACCCACATTGTCGACCTCTCCAACAAAAATCATTTTGCTCTTCCTAACATTGATACGCAGGCCAGACACGACCTCAAAACACACTAGCAGCATCCTCACGTCCTCACCTCATCCACGTCGCCCCCGAAAAAAATAATAGTTTCATCTGCAAACAGAAAGTTAGAGATCTCAACTTCTTGGGGAACAAAGTTCCCGATCAAGAAACTAGAGACCAGACCACCCTCAACCGTACGGTGCATCATCCGAGAAAATGCCTCCATAACCAAGATGAAGAGAAAAAGGGACAAAGAGTCACCTTTTCGTGTCGCAGACCACGAGAGCTCGAGAAAATAACTTCGGGAACCCCATTCACTAACACGAAAAAATTGACAGAGGATACACATATTCATCCACCTACACCACCGTTCCCTAAACCCCATCCTCCTCAGAAGATAAAAGAGGAAGTCCTAACTCACATAATCATAGTCCTTCTCAATATCAAGCTTGCATATCATAACCGAGACCCCACTCCTCAACTTGGACTCAATGCACTCAATTCACTCATTAGCAGTCATTTGAATATGGATAGAATAACTTATTAGGTTTGAATCATAGAAGATGAAATCCCATGAGAAGGGGGAAAGAGATTTTTTGAGGTTAGGAAAAATCTTATAATACTCTTAATGTTTATCGCTTCTAAATGTCAAATATTAGGCATCATATTTGATCAGTTCTTTACGAACTAAATTCAATTGACGCATAACCATAATTGTCCAAAAAACATTAAAGGAAAAACCCAACTCTCTCTCTCTCTCTCTCTCTCTCTCTATATATATATATATATATATATATATATATATATATATATACCTCTTCATCCTTCTCTCCCATCCCCTCGTCGACTATCTCTTTCTCACCCCTTTCCCACCTAACCATCTTGTCAACCCCGCCAACTCTTTCCAATCCCACAACTACTGTTAACAGCCTCTTCTTCTGAAAAAAAACTTGTAGGGTATCCATTTGATTATGCTTCACCTCCTCTTACGGACAAACTCCTTCTAACCCCATCACCCCCTCTTACTGCCCATCTAACCACCAAGTCACCCCCTATGACCCCCTCCCCTCCAATAATAACCTAATCACCACTATTAAGTCCTTCCTCCTCTGAAAAAAAACTCGCAGAAAACCCATTTTCATATTTATCATCCTCTCTGATTCACACAAGCATGTGTGTATCAATAAAAGTTTATCCATGAACTTTTTGTGTTCGTTTTCAGTCTTATTTATCTCTTCCAATCTATCTTTCCTTTTTGGTTGGTTTCTATTCTCTCTATACAATTTTTTCTTTCTCTGATTATCTCCATTTCTCTGAACAAAGAATATATAAAAAGGAAAAAGGAGTCGAAAAAGGTGGTAAGAATAGAGGGGATCATATGAAGGTTAGGGCCATGGACGCGGGTCTTTATAATTGGTGGGGCAGTGGTGGGGTGGTAGGTGGTCAGTGAGGTATATTGGAATTGGTTGGGGTGCGCAAGTCATGAAAAAGATGGTAATTTATGTTCGTGGAAATGTAGGAGTGGTGTAGTTACTAGAACTTGAGGTCGAAATGTCAGTTAAGCTTTAATGCAATTAAAAATTAATTTCCTTAAACATAATTCATTGTATTATTGGATCAATGCCATGTGGGATGCCAAATATGAGGTTTAATCATCCTTCCGTCTAATGGAGGGAATATTGGATAACTTAATATACTATACAACTTCTCAAAGATTTGGTGTTGGTATCAAATTCACCGCAAAGCCTAGGGTTAAATTTGTAATTTTTCATAAATGATATATTCCTTAGTATAAGGATTATAACATCAAATTTTATATTCTTATCACATGTTACATGGTAATAGACTTACTTATGGAGTATAACATATTTCTTATCATTTGTTAAATTTTATCTCAAAATGTTTAAATGGTATAAATGTTCATTTATATCTACAGAAAAATACTTCAACAACAGTTGTCATTCACTCTCTAAGAAATAAATAGTGGATTTTATTTATTTTTAGGTATGATGTCGGGGTTGCATATTTTGATGAAGGAATTAGAACTGAAAAGAGAAGGGAATTGAATCATAGATTACTACAGGTAAAGCTCATATACTAAATATAATGTTTGGATTTATGTATTGTTTTTATTGATAATGGAAGTGTTGAGATAATGTAGTTAACAATTCTTAGAACTACTTATAGCTCTTTCTTAATCAAGGAATCGAGAAAATTATGAATAGTGTACAAGTAATCTTATCGGATGTTAGTTAAAAATATTCTTTTGGTGTTCACATCAAATTAAAAAAAGTGAAACAAAATCATATTATAATAGAAAACAATTAATCAATAAATAATATCCACACCGAAAATATTGGATAGATGAAGTCGAAAGTCAAACGCTCTCTCATTAAGACATAATTTGGTTATGAGCTATGTGCTTATGGAGGAAGTCGATGGACATCTACATCCTAAGATTAAATAATCGTTGGATGATTGATGAAGCATTACAATGTGTGTGCCCCACAAACCAATTATGTTTTATATGTGAGACTCCATATTTTCCATGAATAATGTGGCTAGTATCGTGTCCACTACAAAAAAGTGTATATAATAATTAAATACCATTATAAGCTTGCAAGAATCAATAGAACATAGACAAATAACATAATAAATTTGAGTTATTAACCAAAAAAAAATAATAACCAACTATAATTTAAATTCCCCAATTATAATAAATCCTCAAATCATAAAAATAATTAACTCCAACAACGGCACTAACACGATCAATACATAAGAATCTCATAACACTGAAGTAGTGGAAAGATAAATACATAGGGTACGGAACACCTATAGTCACGATGATGATGGATATATAGAATTACTACAAATATACCTAATATCGCTATAAGCTCAACCATGGAAATGCAACTGCGAGTGACCTAAAATATTTCAACCCAAGTTGGTCAGTCCCAAAATAGAAACTTCAAATGTTATCCCAATGATGGTACCTATATACAAATAATAAAACCATTTTTTCCAAGGAATAATGAATTAAGTGAATAACCCAACCCAATATATATATAAGTTATTCTTACCAAACTTATTACAGTATTCCCTTATAATATATATATATATATATATATATATATATATATATATATATTACAGTATTCCCTTATAATATTCCAATTTTATAATGAACTTATTCCTTAAGGATAAAGTTTTATTTTTAGTTACACCATCTCCATATCTATTATAGGTAAATAGTCTAGATAACATACTTATCAAAGTTTAACGCGTGGCCTTTCTTGAACCATCACATGAATCATTAATCATCCTCACATCCTACACATAAAGTATCTCAGACGGGCCTACATATATACCTTCGGGATCTATAAGGCCTTTACTAGACCCGACTACAAGAAGATCTCAACTTCTAAAGTCTCTAAATGCAAAATAGGGAAATCATTAAACTATTACATTAACCATTTAATCACATAACAATGTTTATGAAGAAGGATCTAGTCTCATTGTCCTACCTTGAGAGACAAAAGCCTCATAATGTAATATTGGGGTAATAGACATATCCATAACCATCGGCATCAACACGGTTCATAGAACACAACCCTACACATGCTCCTTTCAATCCCTGACTATTAGATTCTCCAAGAGCCTATAAACCCACCATGATAGCCCCCATATACAAAGAATGTAAATAATACGGATGAAAATTGGGCCTTTTTAGGGTTTGTTGCATTTTATTATATTTATTTTATTTTATTTTATTTTATTTTGTCATCGTATTTCTTTTTTTTTAGTAATTAGAGGCAGGAGTAGACAAAGGCTAGTGAGGTCATTGTTGTAATTAGAATATTAGCTTAGAGTCTAAGGTACTCATTCCCTTTAAATACCTCCTTGTATTACTCATTTGAGGACACTCTCCATTTTAAATATAAAGAACCTCTTAATTCTCCCTCTAAAAGTTAGGGTTTGGTTTATTTTCCTAGCCATTGATGTTTAATTTACGTCAAATTGGTATCAGAGTGAGGTGTCGCTCCAACATTGGTGTTTGGTATATCGGTATGTTTTATCAAACTGTATACTAGAATCAATGGCTCCAAGGAGATCTAAACAATTTTTAGAGTGGAAACAAGAGTTGGAAGAGATGAAGAAACATATGGCCCAAATGGCCCAATTCCTCTCTACCCTAGGGAAAAACCCTAACCCTAGTCTACCCACAACCACCCTTCCCTAACCCTTACCCACTTCTTTATGTCCCCGTACCCCTTGCCCCTACCCCACTTCCTGCGCACCCACAGATCCCATCATCGACCCTATTGGGTAAACCCTCGGCCCAAAACACCCCTACTGACCTGTCAATCTCCCCCCTTGCCTTATTCACACCGTCGACCACCCCTCCACAGCTAAAACAATGGGTGAAACTCCAGTTGTCCAAACCACAGCAGACCCCCCACTTATTCACTCCACTTTCGACCATCTTCAACACCTTACCGCTATAAGAATATCAACTCTAAACCCCCAAACCCAGGACAACCGAGAACATGCCCTAACCCGACCCTATTCTGACCCAAAACCCCAATCCGACTCCATTTCAGCCCCCGAGCACCTTCAACCCACAAGTTGCCCACTTTTTCTCCTCCAAACATATGGTTTTTTACCCGATAGAAAATTTTAGGGCTAATTTGGGTGAAGAAGAAAAAGAAGAAGAAGAAGAAGAAGAAGAAGTAGTTAAGAAGGAAATTACAGGATGGGTACCCCGCTAAATTTAGAATTTAATTTTTGGCCTTCACAAGTTTTTGACTTCTAATTTTTTAAATCTCCTCACGAACCGCCAATTTTTTTTAATGCTCGAGGACGAGTTTTGTTTTAAGAGGGGGAGAGTGATGGAAATTGGCCCTTTTAGGGTTTGATTGCATTTTTATTATTTTATTTCATTTTGTCAATGTAATTCTTTTTTGTTTAGTATTTGGAGGTAGGAGTAGCAAAGGCTAGTAAGGGCCTTGGTGTAATTAAAATATTAGCTTATAGTCTAAGTTACTCATTCCCTTTAAATATCCCCTTGTATTCCTCGTTTGAGGACACTCTCCACTTTAATATAAGAAATCTTTTGATTCTCTCTCTAAATGTTAGGTCTGGGTTTATTTTCTTGTCCATTGGCGTGTAATTTACATCAAATATATATAACTAAAATCCACATAAACTAACCAAATAGGCAAACACCAACTACACATCATCATTATTTAACACGTATCAATTCCAAACATTTACGATATTCCAAGCCCAGACTACCATCTCATAGGGTTATAAAACAATCCATAATAATAAAAAAAAGTCTATTATTGGTTATAATTCACATTTTAGGTGTGTTCCAACATTAATTTTGTTCCGTATATTGTTAACATCATTAAGGCATACCCCAAAATGCCCATTAATTATATCGTCTTAATATTTTGGCTTGTTAGACTTTTCTAACCATTAACCCTAACATATTGTATTAAATTAGAACTTAACATTATTTAGAAATCACCCTAATCAACCATAAGTTATTGAATTCCCTAAACATCAAAACCCCACATTTTGCCAACTCCTAGCGCCAAATCGATTCGACCTCTACCCAGATCGATCTAGGACCATAGATTCCTAGGTTTGTTTTCTTCTTTGACCTAATGATAATTTAACCCAAAACTTCTCCTAAGTTAGTTACAATCGATCCATAATAGTTTATAACATTTTGATAAATGCCTAGGGACATAAAACAATAACAATGTAATAATTCATTTAACCATTCTAATAGCCTTGGGTATCCAATTGTTTGTCAAGAATATGCTTATAGCTTTGTGGATTCCAATTGATTCCTTTTTTCCTTCTATAAAATCCGAAGAATATGCTCATAACTATTTTTTAACCTTAAATAACCTCTTTAGTTAGAACAATTAATGTCAAAAATCATTTTTAGTCTTCGAAATTTATTCCAATTAAAACTTTTACTTTTAAGACTAAAAGAAGTGGTTTGAATTTTAAACCCATTTTTGAAATTTGAAAATCATCATTGAAATCAATTTTCAAATAAATATAAGAGAATTAATGTTTGATTAAATATTAATATCACTTATCCTAACTATAACAACCGTGATGTCGTGATTAAGCCCCTATGCCGTAAACGAAAGCCTATGCTAATTGTAACAACCGTGAATTCTAAAAATAATAAAATAATAATGCATGCCAAATTGAACTTTTTTAAAAGAAAATATCAATTTAAATAAATCGATTGTGCAAGCTAAAATAATAATTTATAAATAAAGAAAACAATAGTTCTTCTAATTAATATTCAAAGTCTCTTTTGACAATTTACAATGAAAAATAAAATACAAATTTATTTAATAAATAAAGAGCTTCTAAACGTCCCGACGTTTCTCAAACTCCAATTAATTTATTTTTTAATTAATATTCAAAGTCTCCTTCTCTGATTTGATTAATATGGAACGTAATAATACGAATTTTCTCTCTCATTGAATTCGTTGACAAGTCTTGTATTTAAAGAGGACAAAGTATTTTTACATGAAATTATGTATTTTTTGTAAATGGTAATTTTAGCTACCATTGTCATTAACAGTGAAAACTAATAGTTAATTTTTGCGATTTATAAAAACAGTTATGAAAAAAAAATCGCAATATATTGCGAGTAGTCACAAATTTTAGCGACGACATAGAAAACAACTTCCCAAAAATTACATAAAATATTCCAAAATTTTCATAGACAACTTGTACTTTGGGACCAAATTTATTACTCATTTATTAACCTTTATGATGAAATGAATATATCATGTAACTTACCTGGGAAAAAGGAAAGTCTATGTACTTTGACTCGTTACATGTGATGTGTGAGGCTCGTATTAATTAGGGTTCAATGTTTGCTAAAAATTAATTTGGTCAAAATATGAAATCTTTTATAAACAAAATTTTGCAACACTAATAGTTTTTATATTTTTAGTTGGCCTATGTAGTGATGTAATGTAATAATAACCAATAAACATTGTGAGTGCCTTCAATTAGAGTATGGATGAGAGAAAGGGAAAATATACATAGTCTAAGAAACGTGAACAAGTTCTCACTACTAGGGTTTTGCCAAGGTTAGACGGAAATTACCTTACTCGAGTGAAATGAATTGTATAAATAATTTGTTTCATCTTCATTTGCTTTACATTTCAAACATTTGATATCTTGTTAGTTATTTTCCATATAGAATATAGGAAAAACATGATTATATAAGAGTGTTAAATAAATAAGGAAGCTGGCACATGGAGGTAGCATAGGTTCCTGTTTCCCATAAGTTTACCTTCCTATGCTGCAATTAGCTTGTTAACTTAAAAACATGATTTTACTTTGGGTATACTTGATCATTCTAAAAACCATCACATCCATTAAGCACGAGGTAATATATAACTTGGTCGTTTGAGCCTCTTAGGTTATTAGCATAATTTAGATTGTTCTTTACAGATTGAAGATATATTTCTTTATTTTGACTCCTTATAGCCTTTCTCCTGATATATTTCCTTTGTTTTTAATGAAATTAGGTTGTCCTACCAGCCTATGAATCCATGATGGAACACATACACCATCAAACTCTTGAGAAATTCAAAGAATCATTTTATAAAAGGTTAAAACCAGAGTTTTCTTTTGCTGCTTGTGATTACGCCAAGTCTTTCATGACTCAGTTTGATGAACGATTATCTGGTATAGTCTCAAACTTTAAAATGACATGTATATATAATAGTAATACACAGTTACTTAGTAGGACTTTAGAATTTTATTTTATTTTCTTGCATAGTGAATACCTTAGTCATGCACAACCCCCTAACACATCATATACCGCAATGATAAATAATACCCCTACCCCCCCCCCCCCCCAACACACACACACACACAAAAAAGGAAGAATTATCAAGAAATAAGTAAATTTAGTTAGTCATAACAGTGTATGAATCCCTAATGGAACGCATAAATTATTTATCAAAATCTGGAGAAATTCAAAGAATCATTTGGAAAAAGGTTAAAAGCAGAGTTCTCTTTGACTGCTTGTTATTACACCAACTCTTTCGTCACTCAGTTTAATAAACGATTCTCCATTATAGTCTCAAACTTGAAAATAGTATGCATTTCTCATAGTAATACATATTTACTTTGTAGGACTTTATAATTTTGTTTTATTTTTCTTGTTTTGTGAAGAGGTTAGTCACACACAACCCCTAACACATCACATACAAAAATAAAAAATACCCCCCCCCCCCCCCCCCCGGGGCTATATTATTTTAAAGAAATTACTAAATTGAAGAAGAAAGAAGGCTAATAGTTAAGAATAATTTGTAATTGTGGCCACGTGAGTTGGGATTCTTTATATCATATAACTAATAAATATTAGGAGAAATTGGAGCTCAGAATTACAACAAGTAATAGACACAAAAATATTAATTCCCTCGATAAAAATGCAAAATTAACCCGGAAGTTTAGGGTGATTTTCAAAAGTTGCAAGGTTAACTTTGATATTATAAAATTCGTGCAATATAGACTTTGGTCACATATTTATTAGGTGACTTAATGATATGTTATTAATAAATGAATAAGATACCTAGATAACTAGGTTTCACATAATGATTAAACAAACGAAAAGTATATCTTGCATATATGTGTTAGTTTTTACACTAGCACCGTAACGTGATATATATACCAAAAAAAATGGTAAAATGACTAAAATTCCCTTTAAGAAGATACAAAAATATAAAAAATACCAAAGGCCAAAATATACTAAATAATATTCTAATGACCGCTCTTCCGGCCCCTCAAACTTGTGATGATATAGCAAGTAACATCGAGAGTTTTCCAACAAGAAAATGAAAAGAGATAGTATAAGACTTTGTAAACAAGTCAAAAAACTATATTCAAAATGGAACACATGGGGGAGAAATGATTCCTATTGGAAACATTGGTGGAAAAAAATTACAATGAATCTCATTATGAGTCGTAGGCTCATGGAACACAAAATTATGTGCAATTTTCACGATAGTCTTGTTTTTAAAGAACAGTGGGGTTGGAGTAGAAATAATAATGCCAAAGTCAACAAGAAGACGATAAAGCCAAACAATCTTAATGACAACCTCAATAGAGGATCTATATATACAACATGTTGCCTCTCTCTCGGCCAAGAGATAAGAGATTCACCGAAGAAGACACAATAGGCAATGGTGTTTTTTTAATAAGTAAATGTATCTTTTAAACGTCCCTGCCTAGGGGGTGAAATCCACGTACATGAAGTTTACCGACAAACAAAAGAAAGAAAACACACTTGACATCTCCGCTCGAAGAAAAAATTAATCTACCCTGTGCAACTCCTCTAAAATATCCAAAAAGAAAGGTAGTGATGGAACAATATCCTTCTTTTGCCAAAGTAGAAACGTTCTTAGAAACAAGTACCGCAATCTCACTGGAGTTAGTTCCTTCCTTTCGACACACCTCTTATTTCTCTCCATCCAAATCGTCTAAAAGATGCAATACGGAGCCATCCGCCAAACATTCCTCTCCATCTTCCACCCTTTATGAATCAAACATGTCGTTAATTAGTCACTTATTGACTCTGACATGACCCATTGGACTCCTGACTATAGAAAGAAGGGGATCCCAAAGACCATTCATCACCCAACAGTGAAGTAGCAGGTTATTAGTCATCTCTTAGGCCTCTTTACATAACCAACATCAACTGACCAATCTTCTTCCCCTATTTTATAACCCTTCTGACATTAAGATGGTCTTTCAAGCTGGAATCCACACAAAGAAAATGGCTTTAGGAGGTGCCTTTGATCTCAACACCTTAGTCCAAGGATAAGTATATTTCCACATCCATCTAAAAAATATGTAATAATCTTTAACCATAAAACACCACCCTTTCCTTGATACCATTTCAACTCCATCCTCCTCGCACGCCAAGACCGGTACCATTTCAATCCAGTCAAAAAAGGCCTTTGCCTCCTCAATCTCTTAATCTTGAAATATTATTCTAAATTTAGGGTCCCACAACCCCTGTCCCCAACCACTACCCTATATTCTGCAACCAATCCCTCCTTATTCATTCCTATTCAGAACATCCCAGGGAAAATATCCTCTAAGGTGCCATCCTACCCTTATTTATCTTTCAAAAATATGATTCGATCCCCCCCCTGCCACCTTAGTTGGTTTACAGACATCTTCCCACCACATAACACTATGCTTGAAACTTTCTTTATTGCCCCGTCATAGGAAATCCCTCATCATCTTTTCCAACAACTTACTTACTGAAACCAATAATGAAAGAATGGACATAAAGTGGGTCGACAAGCACAACAATGTGCTTTAGATCAATGGCAATCTCCCCCTTTTTGAAATATAACCATTACTCCATCCCGTGATTGTCCTTTTAACCCTTTCAATAACGTATCCCGCATCGCTTCATATTTAAATTGTGCCCCCAAATGATGGTTGAGATACATAGAGGGAAGGGAGTTCACCGCGCACCCCACCACTTCTACCAAATATCCCACATTCTCCCTCACCCAACCGGAATCATTTCACATTTTCAACCGTTAATATTTAAGCCCGAGGCGAACTCGAAGCACAATAATAACAATATCAATACTTTCATTCGCTTCTCCTCCGCATCGCAACAAACAATCTTGTCATTCACAAATAAACTATGCTAAATCCTAACAGGATAAGCATTCGGATTTACAATCAAAAACCCACTAATCAAACCCACCTCCATCACTTTTCCCACACGATGACTAAGAGATTCCATCACCAATATGAAAAGGAAAAGAGATTACCTTGTTTTAGCACCTTCAAACTCGAAAAAAAAACCTTCGGCATCCCATTGACCAACATCGAAATCTCACTGTAGAAATACAACTTTTAATCCACCGACACCATCATTCACGAAAGCTCATACTCTCGAGAGCATGAACCCCCAATTTACATGACCGTATTCCTTATCAATGTCGAGTTTACGAATAATCCCCCCCTCCCCCCAAATTTCATTCTAGATTTTACACACTTATTTGCCACCAATAACACGTCCAGAATTTACCTCCCTCCACAAAATCATTTTAAGTTTCTGAGATAAGTGGATCAATCGCCTTCCTTAATCTAATGGACAACCCCTTAGATAGAAGTTTATACACACTTCCCACTAGGATAATGGGTTTGAAGTCTTTCATATCTACCGACCCCCGCTTCTTGGGGATCAGAGTTAGAAAGGTAGCATTCAAACTCCTAGTAAAATACCCTATATCATGGAACTCGATAAACAAATCCACCACATCCTCTCTCATAAGAAGTCCAACAATGCTTAAAGAAGGCCATAGTGAAACCATGCGACCCAGAGGCCTTGTTCCCACTCATAGAATTTAAAACTTGAACCACCTCCTCCTCCGTGAATAACCCTTCGAGCATGTGTACATCATCCCCAGAAATACTCCCGATATCCAATCCATCAAGATTGCGTCTCGAGTATTCCTCATTAGTGTATAACCGCTCGTAAAACTACCTAATTACCCCACACACGTCAACCTCCTCCACATACTTCTCCTCTCCCACTATAATTTTTCCTATATGGTTAACGTGGTGGTGTGAGTTTATCACTTTATGAAAAAAATTAGTATTCTTATCCCCTTACCCCAACCACGAGGGACGGGATTTTTTCCTTGGCTAATTTCTTCATGAATCAAACTCCTTCATGCTTCCCCTTTTCGCACCTCTCTGAACAATCGTTCATCCCCTGAAAGCATACCCCTACATTCCTCCTCATCCAATGCTCAAATCTCCTCCATGCCTCACTCGATGGAATCACTCACATTCCCGAATACCTCTTTGTTCCACCCTTGGAGATCTTCCTTAAGAAGATATAACTTTTTAGGAAAAATGTAACTAGCATTCCACTTAATAGCATAACCATTCCACTACTCCTTCACCCTATCCATAAAATCATCCGCTCTCAGCCACAAATTTCCAAATCTAAAAGGGTCCCTCATTTCTCTCCTCCCTCCAGACTCTAACATAGCTGGAATATGATATGAAGTCACCCTAAGCAAACAAGACAGAATCATATCCGGGAGATGATCCTCCTAGTCTGACGAAAATAAAAATCGATCTAACCAGGACAATGATGGGATATCCCTATTATTGGAACAAAATATAATCCCCACTCTAGCAGTGCATCAATTAGATCTAAATCATCGATGAAATCAGAGAAGTTCGTCATGTATCTACTTATTCTTCTTCCACCTCTCCGTTCCAACACAAATCAAACAACATTAAAACCTCCCCTATACACCAGATCACCCTAAACTCCCTTAAAGTCTGATAACTCTTTTCACAACTCCTATATACTCGCATCCTCCATTAGCCCCTATACCTATGAGAAGCTCCAAGTGAACCTATCCTCCTTTCTCCTAAATAAACAAGACAAGGACCAATTTTTGACTAAGTAGTCCACTTTTTCAACAACTATGGAATCCCACATCACTATAACCCCATGGATGTACCCACCACCTCCGAACTACACCATTATTTCCAACGACCTCCCAAATAGACTAATTCACCTTCCTGTCCGTACGCTCGAGATTCATCTCCTGTAAACATACGATATATAGCCTCCACCTTGAAATGGTTCTGATCATCACTCCTTTTTTTTCATGGGGTCATTTAATCCCATCACACTCCATTAAACTATGCTCAGATTCACGGGAAAACATTTTTAACCCCCACCCACCTCTACCCCCTATCTGCCTTTCTTCCGTCTATCTTTCATAGGTCATTGCACCAACTTCTATTCCAAGTCATTTCTGAACTCCCAAAGGGAATAAATCCCCTCCCCATTCTCTACTTATTTTTTCCCACCCATTTTTGCTATATCCTTTCGAGCAATACCTTCGCCTTTTTCCCTTATGCATCACTCATGAAAACTCGTTAAAACCCCCTAATAGATTCCCCACCCATCCATCATCATCTCTCCCCCGCCCCTTACCGCTCCCACCACCACTCCTTTTACCCTAATATAATTAGTCCCCCCCCCCCTCGATTGGAATCTCCACCCATTTAGGATTTTGACCATTCTTCCAATTAATTTCTTTCTCCCACTCAATAGTCATCTCACTCATCAGAACGACGTTCCCTTGACCATCTTCCCATTTGCCCCGCTCCATCTCATAAACATGTGACAATGGTAGTTTATAAAGTCCACCCATCTCACTTGATTCTGCACGATCATATACTACCTGCGTCCCTTCATCCATTCCCCCTCCACATCCTCCACAACTTGAGAAATTGTATTGCTCTGATTATTTAGCTCATTTTTGTCGATTCATGCATGGGTCATTTATGGGTCACAAAGACTCATCACATGTTCCCATATGCCCTCCTTTTCCTTAGATTCTAAATACTCAAACTTAATCCTCCATTTATATTTCTCACCTTTACCTTAATGTTTCTCATTAAAAAAACCTTTTTGTAACACATTCCCCAAAATTAATAGGGGACCTAGAATTTTTAAACTCAGTATTTCTTTTCCATGTTTATCATTAACGAGGCATACTTGTTTCAAAAAAATTATCATATTCTTATGCATTCTAATAAACATTATCTGTGAGACACAAAGATTATTCTTCCCGTGCAAGACTATTGCCAAATAACACATGGGTCCCCTCATTTCAGAATATACATGCATTTCCCTAGTATTTAAAATTCCCACTACCCTCATTCCATGAACCCATGCTGGCATGTCTTCAGCATGCATCTCCAAAAACAAAGTATAACCCCTACTTCCTGCCACATCACTGTCATCTTGTTTTTCCACCTCCTCTACGTCGGATGTTGCCGATAATCTTGCCTCACTAATATCTGTTTTGACCTCCTTCCTAAGCTTCTCCGCCTCACTCACCTCACCAGCCCCATCTCCATTATCCCCTTTGTCTATCGTGCCCACCCGAGTCTCCCAAGTATCTAATATTGTTTCGCCCAAAAGTCTCGTGTAAGCCTCTGACACTGTTGTCAAGTGCTTTTCCATTGCATTTGACTTCGATACCAATGTCTGGATATAGTTTCTCCTCTGGTCGACTTTTTTTTCGCCACGTCTATTGCCCCTGTTAATTTTGGCTAGTTAATAATCTTCTCTCCAACTATATTTGAAAAGCATTTTTGTCACCGATCACTTTGCCCCACGGGCTTGCTCCCCTTCCGCATCATCAAACTGTTTGCCGTGATTTTTAGACACCCATAATTTTTCTAGCTCTGACCTTATATTGCCGAAAAAATAGTTGTTATGGTATCTTCTCTTGGGACAGCAGCTCTACAACCCTCTTCGCCTCTGTAACAGAACGCATGCTTCTCTTCCGTCAGTGATATAACAAATACCCACCCTCGACTTTGACTTTCACCTTGTTCGTCAACTTCTCCTTCCATTATACCAGTATCTTTGGCCAACACAACTATGCCCTCTACTTAGTTACCTCGTCCACTCTTACTAGACCCCCACAAAAATCTCATATCACTCTAAAAAACACTATCCCCACAAATGCATTAGTATACCCATAACTGCAATCCACCGTTTACCATGTGTCCGTGATTTTGTCGCAACGTTTGCAAGTGGATGCCATTTTTTGCAACCATAACACTATTTTGTTTACTTACCAATTCCTAACCCCAATTTTTCTATTCGCCACCAATACAAATGCAAATAAAAATAAAAACATAGATTCATATATACCATTAAAATCTATTCCACCCATCGTCTTCCATCAGTCCATTGCCCATGTCTTCATTTTCTCGACCGTCGACAACGTCATATCAGAACTTCCAACACGTACCATCACCACTCTCCAAAAGAAAACAACTCTTGAAAGACAGGAGACATCGTCAACTAAGAAGTGTAACCTCACTAATGGGTTTTCCCTGATATTTATTTTAGAAGTTGGCCAAGATTCGACTTATGCAGCTTGCAAAAAAGTATAGTTATCAATCATCTTCCCCTCTATCTCTTTATTAACAACATATATCACTATTTCCCCTAATTAACTCATAGCCTCTCCAAGATTTTGTTATTTTCCTCTTGACTAGACTTTTTTATATAAGCAACCACCGATTCTATACTACGAAAGGACTCTTCGGCATAGACCTATCCCCCTTATTCTCTCAACTATGGAAACTGGAAATACCCACGAGACTGTCCCTCCTTAATTCCAATATTGAACCAAGTAGTTTTACTTCCACCATTAGTACACCCAATCATTTTCGTATGTCTTCTCCATCTTTCCATGTAGAACTTACTAGCCTTGTTGGAAGCTTCCGTGAAGCATGAACTCAACTAACAAATCTCACGCCTATCTAATAACACAACTTGTGTGTATCCTCTGCCCCTATCCTGAAGTCTAAACGTATAACTTGTACACACCTCCTCCTTGCTGAGTTCAAAAGACTTATCCCCATCTTGAAACGAAACTCGATGCCTCCCCGAGATAACTCATTCAAATAGAAATAAAAAACTAACAGACATTATAACTGTAACAGTGGACTTTCCATGACATTAGTTCCCAAGTACCCTCTTTCCATGGAATTGTAATTGCATGTATACTAACTTGTTCTCAACATGTTAAAAACCCATAAAAACACTTGTGTTCATATATTTAAAATGGGTTCAATATTGTCACAAATTGTGTTAATAGTGTACTTACACTTCACAATCCACTCAACCAGTGAAGGAAGGCAAACTATATATCTTATATTCGTTCAAGAGATTATGTTTTTAGGAATCTACTAATTCGTGATGGTTGAACCATAATTTTATAGAGATATGTACCATTATCCCCTTTCAATGGTGTATTTAAGATCAGTAACATCACCAACCCAATCAACATACGAGTATGCCCGCAATTCATGAGAAAAAGAATGTAAAATTAATAAACTTTGAAATAGAGTTCCTTAAAACTATTAGAGAACCCAAAACACTGCTTCCCAATGAACAATGAAAGGAGCAAAAGCAAACTAACTCACCACATGAATAATTTAAATGATATCAACATGAGAAATAGTAAGGTATTCAAGACTATCAAAAAAATCCCTATAAAGAGTCGGGTCCTCTAAGGGATCACCATCCAAAGATGCACTATTTATATGAAGCTAAGAGGAGTATCTGTTGTCTAAGCATAAAACCACAATATTGGCCGATGCATTAGCAACATATTTTGACTGAGAAAAGAATGAGCCCATTTGATAATAAGATACCTCGACACAAAGAAACTAATGAACATGTCCCAAGTCTTTCATCCAAACACAATTGAATTTTAAGATCTAAAATGCTAGCTATTTTATCACCGGCCAAAATCATGACATATACATGTCAAAGTAAAAACATAATCCTCATAAAAATCGAGAGAATTCAAATAGAAAGATTAATTACAATAGTTAATGATGTGTTTTGTGAAACATAGCAACACATAGTGCGTGGTTATGCTCCCGGGAGAAGACTATCTTTTATTTTGTATTTCAGAAGTAATAATATTGTCATTTCTTTTTATTCGTTGTTTGTTTTTTTTTTTACATTTTTAATTGTAGTAAGGTTTGAGATGGAATCTTTTAGATGGTTCCATTAGTTAGTGTTGTCATGGATGAGTTATTATGACAACTCTTGATAACTCATATTTGGCTAAAAACATCTAGACGCCTTTCCCATTCCCTATAAACACTCCCCATGCACCCTCATTTGTGGAATTCTTACAATTTTTGAGATATCGAATATATATATATAGAGAGAGAACCCCATTTCCTTAGTTTTGTTTATTTATTGTTCGTGGTGGTGTTGTGTAGTTGTAATAATAATGCTTTTGCATTCATAGATACACATCAAATTGGTATTAGAGTTGCGTTTGTTCTTGGTGTTTATCATGGTGCGTGAAGTGGGTATCGAATTGTAGTTTCAACTCGGGTAACCATTCAATTATTAGATTGATAATTGTCCGAATAGAAATCAGGTGGATGGAAACCCTAGATTCCATAACCACTGATTGGGGGGATGCTAGCCATTTTAGCCAACACTTTTTCACCATGTACTACCTCATCTCCCTCCACCATAACCACCTACTACCTCCACATAACCATCACTACACTCCAAATTGTAGCCCCATCATTTTTTTGGATTTTTTTCTGGATCCCTCAATCACCACCCTGGGCGCCTTTCCCCATTAGCCCCGACCAAAAAAGCTATCACCGATGACTGGTTCGGAGCATTTTTCCTTTCCTTTTCAACCCCTTTTCCCCTTCTTTTCATCCCCACCCTCCTCTATAGCCCTAAATATAACCCCACCAGCCCAAAACCCGAAACCCTTGCCCCCAAGTTTTATCCGAATCTGAACTAAACCCTTTCCACACTATTTTAACCCCTTTTCCACTCATCCATTCCCAACCACAATCAAACTCGACAAAAAATTGACCTTCCCTATTTTAACCCAATGCCCTACCCCCTATTTGACCTCAAATCCGGGCAAAATGCCTATTTTCGCCACAACTCAAGACTTCATGAAAATGCGTCCCACTTAAGATCCATTTCTTACTAGTTGCAATTTTTGGGTCCTACTTTTCAGAATATCGCCGCCTTTAGTCCGCTTGTTTTGCCACTGAACTCAGAAAGGGACAGTCACTAAAGTTTTCGTTCGGTCAGATCCAAGGGTCCACCAACCCAAGTTACAATCATGTGCTCATGGTGTAGAGATGGAAGATATCGTTGTCAATTTTTGGTTGCTCGGATTTCGTAGGAAAGTTTGACAGAACTTGAGTATATTAGACCCATTATTGATGAGGCTCATACGCATGGGGCTAATTAAAGTTGGGCAACCTACTTTTGGTTGATTTTGATTGAGGTCCGAAATTATTCAAGGATTATATTATGTGGTATTAATGAGTCACCCTACACGCTCGAGGATAAGCTTTTCGAAGACAAGGATAATGATGTATATTTTTTATATGTAGGGACATTTAGCGCGTGGTTGTGATCCTTAGATAAGACTATCCTTTATTTTTTATTTGAGATGTAATAATATTGTCATTTTCTTTTATTAGTTGTTTAGTATTTTTTATACATTTTTTTATTGTAGTAAAGTTTGAGATAGAAACTTCTAGAAGATTCCATTAGTTAGTATTGTTATGGATGAGTTGTCATGAAAACTCATAAGAACTCATCATGACAACTCATACTTGGCTAACAACTTATTAGATCCTCTCTCATTCCCTATAAACACACCCCATGTAGTCTCATTTGATGCATTCCTACATTTTTTGAGATATTGAATATAGAAAAAGAAAGAGACCCATTTTCTTAGTTTAGTCTTATTTGTTGCTGTTATTGGTGTTGTGTAGTTAGTAGTTATTGTGTAGTTGTAATAATAACGCTTATGTATTCATATATTCAAATCACTTAAAGACTTACCAAATGATGAGTGTAGAAATTTTCCCAAACTAAGCACGTGGGGGCTCATTTGAGACCATATAATTCCCTATGAAGTTTGGAAACTTCACCATGTTTGCGGAGAGGGGGATTGATCCATATATAATTCGTAGGTTAAATCTTAATTTGGAAAGGCATTCTCAACATCCATCTAAGATAAACCCCAATTATCAGAAAAATCAACGACACTAAAATGATGATCAATTTTCATCTTTCTCACATGCAAAAATGTATCCTCATAGTCGATCACATACTCTTGTGTGAAAGAACAAGGAACAAGGCAAGTTTTTTATTTGTCCACCCAATAATCAAACTTGTTTTTAACTTTATGAACCCAACAACTAATAAGAACATGTTTTCCTTGAGCTAAAGGAACAAGATCCCATGTTCTCATATTATATAAAGCAGATACATCCTCATCCATAGTCTGACACCAAAAAGGATCAAAATTTGCCTCCGTATTGGAGATGGGTCAGAGATTCCATAAAGAGTTGTTTGAAAAAGGCAAATATGTAGAGTAACATATGTTTGTAACATAATCTGCTAACTTTATACATAAGCGATAACTGCATTGAGGATATCGAGGTAGATTTTTCTCAAGTAAGACATGAACAAGAGGAGAAGAAATTGAAGGAAGATAATACGAAGGATTATTAGGTAAGGTTCGAGTATCATAACCGGGAAAAATAATCAACATATATCAACTCGGATTCGTAAAGTTCCATAGACCAGCTATGGATCAAATATAAGGGAAGATCAACCAAGAAGATAACATATAGGGAGACATAAAGTTTCATGACAATATGATCATAACACTTGTATCATTTTTTAGTATCATTGTATCCCCAAAATACACTGGTGAGAGACGAGATAAATTGCTCCAATCAACAAACTGACACATAACAATGAAGGTACATCCAAAGTCTCGTAACCAGGAATACTTAGGGGTCATACCATACACTCTTTCATATGGAAAATACCATAAGTCAATGTAGTGGATCCTATTAATTAAATGAACAAAGATAAGCACAGATATCCCCAAAATATACTAAGAATGGATGAAGATAGAAGCATAGATCGGGTAGTATCTGTGACATGACGATGTTTGCATTTAGCAACACCATTTCTCCAAGAAAAATTAGTGCAATAAGTCTAATAAACAGTCCCATCAGAAAAATCACCAGAAGTTTATTCTCCACCCAAGTCACCAAGAAAATAAGTAATTAGAGTGGAGAACTCATTAGGAATCCTATTTAAAGATTTTCTGAATATTGAAAGAACCTTAGTGCGATGTTTTATAAGGAATCCCCCACAATTGTGAGAATATACATCAATAAAATACACATAATATATATACCCCCCTTTGGTAGCAAGAGTGATTGAACCCTATACATAAAAATGGATTAAATCAAAGCGATAAGGGGAAATAAAAGTAGTACTTAGAAATGTAAGGCAACAAACTTTCCAAGTTTACAACACCCAAAGATATCATGAGATGAAATAATATCTATTCACCATTGGATATAAGATACAGTAAACAAGATCCAAAAATATTACATAATCTAGAATGCAATAAGTAAAACTACTAGATATAGGTCCCAAGTGAAAAGAAGACACAAACTGGTGCAACTGGACAAGCGGAGGTGGCTCAAGCTAGAAGATGAAAATCCTCTAAGACATACGAACCGCCTCCTCTAAGTATATCTTGCATATATGTGTTAGCATATACATTACCAACATAATGTGATCTATATACCCAAGACAATAAAGCTATAATGACTAAAATTCCCTTTAAGAAGATATAAAAATACAATAAATACCAAAGACTAAAATATACTAAATACTATTCTAACAACGCCCACTCATCAACTCTGTTAGGTATCCATACGAGAACTCGAGGATAAAATTGGATTAAGTTTGAAACATCACAACTAATATTGGAACTTTTGAAACATTAGGTCCATATTGGAAACAATCCAAACCATTAAGGTTAATTTTATTATTTAACATATAGAAAAATGGTGAATGGACTTAGAAATATTGTCCAAATGGTTATTTATCTGAGAAGGGTTGGGTTGCTAATTTAATCTACTGATTGATTAATTATACAGAATCCGCCATCCAACAAGAAATCTCGGGCGACTCAGTTAAACGGCATGATAAGCTTCAAGAGGATATAAATTCACATATTGATAACATTCGTCACTCCAAGGAGATTGAGTTGTTCAATCACTATGAGGTAATGATAAATTATAATTGAGTCTTTCTACACCGACACAGATTTGCGATATATTTGGTGCGACACGCCACAATAGTCAATACCGGTGCGACACGTCTCTGTGTCGCACCACTCTGTGTCGCAAATCTGTGTCGCCCTAGCATTTCTGATAATAATTATACTATTGCATTTTCACATCCTTAGATGGCCTCTCTTCATGGTGAAAACGTTTCACTTGACAACAATTTATGTGCATGCATTCGGGAATTTTATCAAATCGCGTGCAAAACTTCTTAGCCTGCATTTCATTTGCAACAATATCAAGGAGTATAATAATAGTTTCACCATATTAGAAATTGTTTAAAAATTGTACCAAAGATTAGTATCCACAAATTATAATCCATAACTAACGAGCAGAAACCAAATAAAAGGTCAACCTGCACCATTAATTACAATACTAGGCAAAGGTGTTTGGAATTAAGACATCAAATTTAGCGAACTTATTATTCATGTGCAGGCAAAATTGGAAGCGAAATTATCAAGACCTGTGGAAATTCTATTAGAGAGTGCTGGTGATGATACCTGGAAAGAAATATGGCAACTTTTTTGGT
This sequence comes from Sambucus nigra, assembly GCA_949130495.1. Lineage (NCBI taxonomy): Eukaryota > Viridiplantae > Streptophyta > Magnoliopsida > Dipsacales > Adoxaceae > Sambucus > Sambucus nigra. The sequence goes on from CASBWL010000025.1 coordinate 3,017,833, forward strand.
CTAAGTTTCGATCACAGAATAAAAAATTCTCTATTGCACTTTCTGATTTGGACACGGAAATAAAAACCAAGAAAAAAATGCTTGAGGAGTTGGAGGGTTCAGCAAGAAAATTGATTCACGAGAAGGCAAAACTAGAAGCTGATAGAGTGGATATCAATATGAAGGAGAGGTACAACTGTAGAATGTTGTTTTAGAATTAGGGTTTATCGCAATGTTTAACTAGGGGTGGTTATAGGTCATTTTAGTCGGTAATTGAGGTATACTAATACCAGGTCCATTTTTTCTCTCGGTTTCATAGTTTCGGTTTCTCAAAAGCCCTTGCCAATACTAAATTGTTCGGTATTTATGTTTATTTTTTGGTATTTTCGGTAAATTTTAATTTCGATAATTTAAATAATTTTTGGTTTTCTAAGTTTTTTGCTCAGTTATTATTTTCAAGTATTTTCAAAATTTAAATGCAATATTTATAAATTAACAAAAACTAAATACATGCTATACGGCGTACACATAAAATATCCTCTAATCTAGGAACATACCCGAATTCATCATATTAGAACTGAAAAGAGTTTAACTCAAAGAAAAAAAAATGAATAAGAATATGTTCTTAACACGAAAAACTTGTATACTTTTAAAAAATAAAAATATAACCTACTTTTTATTTTATCTTTTGTGATAAATGAGTTCAACTAATGATATAAATTAAAAATATAACGTAAAATTTGTGTTTTGGGCGTGTTACATTGCTATTTTGGACTATACTTTCGGTATTTAATTTTTGTATTGTAATTTCAGTAGATTGTTTTTTAAACAAAACCAATCATCAAATTTTTGGTAACTTTGTTTTGGTAATTTCGGTTTGCAATAACGAAAAGTAGTAAATTAAATTCAAAAATTTTCGAACCAAAATTGTATGAGAGTGTAGCGTAACCACCCCTATATTTAACCAAGGGTTTTTATTTTAATATTTACTACAGGTTTGAAAGGTTTTTTACACACGATTCTAATTCACTACGGGTTTGGAATGGAGAAGAAGACATCCAAGCAATCAGCAGAACTGCTTACTCAGCAGTATGATTTGCCTTTTGTATTTCATGTTGCATTAGTATTAGTATCCAAGTGAATGTGATTAAATATTTTCTCCTCCCCCTCCCTCTCTTAAATAGTCATTGAAACTACTCTCTATTATGGCTGTCATTCGATTGGATGATGATGCTGACCTTATTGAGAAGACATTGCCCCTTGCTTTGGACGATAATAATCAGATAACAACACCACTTGATTCAGAAACTTGGGGAAAGGTGACATTTCTAATTGCTACATTTCTTCTCACTTTGATTTCTCAATTAATGGGTTGTTTTGTTCATGTCACTGGTCAATAGGAATAAACAAAGTTAGATTTTAGTATTTAGTCTCATTTTTTAAGATTAAGTGTAACCACTCCTATGTCTTTATTTTTTTAGTTGTTAGTCTTACTGTAACAAATATGAGACACATGCCATTCTTTGCAAAAAAGAAGAGGGTGGTTACAGGGAAATTATAGATAATTTTACGTGGTTATGAAACCTATTATAATTTTAAAAATATACGAGAGAGTGGAGTTTCATAATTCTTTGGAAATGGGACTAAAGTAAAAAAAACTATAGTTTTTAAAGAGCAATTCTAGTATAACCGATCCAATGACGAAAATAGTGACCGAAACAAAGGGAAGTGGTTGCATGTGAGCAATTCGAGATTTTATTTTTGTTTTATTCTTCAAATTCTATTTTTCAATCACGTGAAAACAAAAATTACTCTTTCACTCTCAATATACACAACACAAAAGATTTTTTTAACCAAAAACGAACCCAATCAAAATTAAAATGACATGTACACAACCAAACAAAAGTAATATCTTTTTTAGCAAAAGAGTTTTTTAACAATAGAAAACAATTTTGAGAAAAGCAAAAAAGATTTTTTTAACGGAAAACAATTTTTAGCATAAAACATTTTTTAAATTAGTTTTAAAACAAAAAACTGTTTTTAGCAAAAAAAAAAAGGTTTTACCGAAAAAAAAAATACAAAAACAACTTTTATCAAAATAAAAAAAAGTTTTAATCAACAAAACAAGTTTCAAACATGTCAACATCAATTTTTTCATAAAATGAGATTTGATTGAAAAACACAAATAATTTTTTATGCCACTCGCACGGACCCATATTAATAAGATAACCAATTGCAACATGTCATGTCAGCGTGTCGCGGGTGACACATAATGACTTTTCTTCTTAAAATGAAATGTGAATTGTAATTGAAAAAACCATCAACCAACCAAACAAAAAATGGAGCATATTTTATCAAAAATTGAAAATAAAATTGGAGCTAAACCAAAAATTAAAAATTTTGGGCATAAATTAAAAAAATAAAATATAAATAGGAATTTATCAAGGATGAGAAACTTAGATTATGGGATGAAACGACTTACACATTCGGTTAAAGCGTAAGTATTATGTAAGGGAGAATAGAATTTTTCAGTTTTAAATTTGAATACTAGTTTTAATGATTGATAAATCTAAAATGAACAATTTTAAATACAAAGATTTGTCAATAGCCCCTTGACTCTTTGATTATATAAGTTAAGTACAAACATAAATCTTCTTCGTATCTTAAGATTAAGAATACCATATTTTCGAATAATTGACGATAAACATATATATGTAGTTACACTTTTATGCAATAACATATTAGGTGAATCTATAACATCAAAACATAATCAACAGGTACCTAGTTATTTTAAGACATGAAATTTATAAGAATTCAACTATTTTTTCTTCATTTTGCGCAATGTAAAAATATATAGATACATTTTCATTGCAAGAAACAAATACACTTTGAAAAAAAAAGTGTGACTGTTGTAATATAATTACATTCAATCACTGGAAATAATATTTTTTTTCTTCTTAATTTTGACTTTAGTTACGGTGTTATAATAATATAAACATATATTTCAATTGTAGAGACAAAAAATTAGAAAATAAGAATGTAGATACAATTTTAAGTGGACTTATTAACAAAAATATTTTTATCTTGTCTTTAATGTTAGTTTTCGAATTTTTTTTATGACCATGTTTCCCTTTTAAGTAATCTTATCAAATGTTCTGAAAGAATGCTGTTGTCACAATAAATCGAGTTAAAATTGCCAATTATAAGGAATCCACATGTACCAAGAAAACATATTTGCATGCTTAGAGCATGTACAACGGTGGGACTAAATTACAACAAAATTTGTAACTTTACAAATCGAACGCAGTACAGTGGTGAGGTTTAACAAACAGAATTTTTAAGCCAATTTGCATATGTTCTGCAAATATACAAACTGTGGAGAGAATCTGTAAATGGTTCTTACAAACTTCTGAAGTTCGTAGGAACTAGTACGAACTTCTGTTGTTCGCAGAAAATATAAATAATTATTTTTAATATATATTTGGGTTCTTACGAACTTCATTTGTCTGTATAATTTCCTACGAACAAATGTTGTTCGTAAGAAATAAATTTTTACTTCCTACGAACAACATTTGTTCATAGGAACTGATTTTACAAATTTATCACCATCACCACTGTACTGATATACTATCACGAAGGGTAATATTCACTTTTAGATTTGTAAAGTTACCTTTCATTAACTCTCCCCATTCCAGATGCTCTTAGCGAGAGACTACAACTGGGAAAATAGAGTACTAGTTAGTTACCATAGTATAATTTATTATTATTTTTTTTTGGTGGCAGGTTCCAATAGAGAGAACATTGATTACTCCACGGAAATGCAAATCAATTTGGATGAAATTCCAAAGAAACTCAGAATCCTTTGTGTGTCAGTCTCAGGCATGATCCTTTTTTTCTATTGCAAGACATTATTTTTGCATTATTTATATTTATACGTTACTTTTTTATTTCTTTATGTTTGGCATTAGCAAAAAAGTGGGGTGCAAACAGAAATCACCATCATTAACATTGCCTTAATCCCATTAGACGGGATGACTGCAAATAGAAATATTGTTATAAAATGTGGAGTGACAAGTCATAAAAATTCTATAAATTCTTATAAAAGTAAACAAATGTCCTCGACCACTGTACAATATTATCTAGAGCCAAGAGGTTATTAAAGGTACATATTCCCTAGAACAAAAAATTAGTTTAAAATAATTATTGCATCTTGTAGGAGAGATAAAAAAAAGACAATGTATTCACGTTATGATTACAAAAAATTCTCGAAAAATGTATCTTTTGTGATGATTCTTTTATGAAACATCTTAAAATCAATGTAAATAAAAAATGATAAGTTATCTACAATCTGTAACAGTTATAAATTACAAAATTAATTAAAAAAAATGTAATCATGAACGAGAAACATACTTCAATAGGAATAAACATATGGTGTAAAATCAAATGATAGAAAAAATTAGTATTACTTGTTAGAATCATACGCATAACTACTAATCGCTTGTGATCGCAACATTTCATGTTTTCTATAATAACAATTGCATAGGAATTTTATTTTATTACATTAAAAAAGAAGGAAATGAGCCTCATTTGATGAGCAAAATAAGGAGGCGGGATTGGATAAGAGTTATCCCATCCCGATGGGATAAACCAATTACACATTCTTGGTGTGATGGTCTTACCCCATACCTAGTGGAATAAGAGTCTTACTTGGGATAACATATCTCACTTGAAATCTTATCCCTTCCCACACCAAATATGTGATGAGAGAATTTTTCCAGCTTGAAATCATATCCCATCCCACATCAATTACGGGATGAGATAATAGTCTCACCTCTTTATCCGCGTATCCAATGAGGCCTTGGAGCATTAACTAACCTCACAATATAGGACAAAGTAAAATCTAGTGTCAGTATCCTAAAATTTAATCAAGAGAAATTCTTCAGTAGTTAATATGTTTGTTGATACCAAAATCTTCCACCCTACGTGGACCAGTCATAAGACAGAACATGTCATCCAATGTGGCACAAGTTCAACTCAGCCCGATCAACAATGAAGCCCGACCAACAAGGAAATACGACCAACAGGGAAGCCCGACCAATGACCAACCAAGCGCAAGCAGTCTTACAGCCTGTATTGCCAATAAAGTGAAAACAATCACCTATTCAATTATCATTATGTATCGATGTGAATACCTAACAAATGAGGGCATTCCATCCTTTCACATGACTACTATCAAGAACCCTCTTGGGCTACAAATACATTGTATCATTCTCATTGTAGGGGATCGAAAAACGTATCAAGACAGTCAATACATAACAGTGGACGTAAACTATTTCTTTGAGTTGAACCACTTTAAAATCTCTGGTGTCTTGTTTGTTTTACTTAATTTATCTGTGATTAACTAATTAGGCCTAGTCTAGTTTTTTGCATCAATAGATTGTCACCGTCTGTGGGAACGTATTACTAAACATTGTCACTTATTCACCATCCATGGCTGAGATTCTTGAATCATGTACCAGAAATGAGGGAATTCTGCCTAATCCCTCTGCCCCTCCAAATAACCATGATTTAACAGGAATTTTGGCTACTTTGGCCAAGGGTCAAGAAGCCATGCAAGATACTATACGACAGTTGGCTCAAACTCTACAAGCTGGAGTTCCAACCCAAGTTAATCAAAGGAATATGCCACCGCCACCATCCAGGAGTGTTGGGCATAGCCGTTCCAGAACTTCCTTCATACATTCTTAGAGCAACTTCTTCAATCAGGATCACTAACTCCACTGATGGACAACCCTCATCCTAGAAATATTAAATGCCTTATAAAGGCGAGGTAGGGCCTCTCCTTTCAACCGTTTGGGAACCCAGGGAAAGGCCCTACGTGTTGCGTCGAGAAATACTTAACGACCAAGAAATTTAAGGGAAGGCTCAGCTTAATCCAAATTAAGCACCCGACGAACCAATATATCCAGTCAGAGGGAAGGTTCACAAGAAGAAAGTTCAGCACGATCTGTTGGTCGGCATAAAAAAGCTCTCACCCATGGTACTGGCAGTGATTCTTGGAAAGGTTATATTCAATGTTTGGAAGATAGATTGGGAGAAATGGCTATGGCCAAAAATCATCTTCAAAGAAGTTTTATTAAGGGGTCCCCCTTTGTGCATGCCATCGCAGATTTTCCCACGCCAATCAAGTTTAAAGCTCCAGTGGTCACTCCAAAATATGATGAGAAAACTGATCCAGTTCTTCATATAGAGCAATATTAGGAAGCGAACGATATCTATATTTTCCTTGATGAGATGAGATGTAGGGAATTTTCAGGAACAATCACTAGATCTACTCAAATCTGGTACAAGAGTCTTCCTCGGGGGCAAATATCTTATTTTTAACAACTTACCAAGCTATTCATTGGTAATTTTTACTTTGGAGCAAAACCAGTGAAAAGAGTAACTCATTTACTCACTATAAGACAAAAGGAATGAGAAAGTACCATGGATTACATAACTCGATTCAACAATGAGAAATTGGAAATCATTGATTACGAAGAAAATACTGCAATCACCGCCCTTATGAGTGGTTTGCTCCCTGAAAAATTATATTATACCTTGGAAAAAGACCCACCAAGTCGATGACAGAATTGATGGCCAAGACAACAAAGATTATGAACGCAGAAGAAGCTATGATTGCTAAAAAGAATTTAGCCGCAAAGGGAGAAGCAAAAATAAAGGGGAAGTCAGATCAAAAGGAGCACACGAATCATAATGAGAGCATGAATTCTAAGATAAAATAAGGTCTAGATCGGCTCAGGAAATTCACTAATTACACTCCCGTAGCAGTGGATATACATCATGTGTTGGAGAAAATCAAGCATAAAAATGATTTGAGTTGGCCTGAAAAGTTAAGGTCACTAATGGATTATAGGGATAAGTCCAAGTACTGTGAGTTTCACAAAGATCATGGTCATACTACCAACCATTGTATTGCCCTCCAGAATGAGATAGAAGTGCTCATCCGAAGAGGAAAGTTGGAAAGATTTGTTGATCGGCAGAATGGTGGAAGAAACGGAGGCCGAGGTCGACAGAGATCTAAATTTCCAATTAAACCCTGGGAAGAGAAGAAGAGGAACCACGATGATGATCCTGAAGATGATCATGATCTTCCCAAGAAGCCTAGACAATTGGAACATGAGGTATTCACACTCAGTTTTAGATCTTTTGATTGTCACATGATTACAGGTGGAGATGCCAGAGAAGGAGATCATACATCATAAAGGAAAGCTTACCTCAATGAGGCTCAATCTTTCTCCTATATCCAGCAAATCAACCTCACCAAGGAAGAACAATCGAGAAAAGTTAACAAGGATAAGATTGTGATCGACTTTTCCAAGAACGACCTATTTGGAGTATTGTATCCTCATGATGATGCTTTAGTGATCAGAGTTGGGATAAAAGAAGTACTAGTGGAAAGAATATTGGTGGATAATGGCAGTTTGACAGACATCATGGTTCACCATTGTTTTGATAGTTAGGGATTAAAACTCAACCAACTGGAGTCGTACCGTAGGCTACTCATTGGTTTTTTGGGCGAGAAAGTATTTCCATTAGGTACAATCAAACTAGACGTGTTGATCGGGACATGGCCAGCTAGCAGAACAAAGAAAGTGAGATTCTTTGTAATGGACAAAAATGTCCATTCAGACTATAATATGATCATGGGAAGAGTTGGTCTGAAGAAATTCAAAGCTATCCCTCTACTGTTCATTAATGCTATAAGTTCCCGACCAACTTCGGAGTTCGAGTAGTGAAAGGAGATCAAAAAGTATCTTGGGAGTGATACTATTCCTCTACTGAGGAAGAATATATGTTGGAGGCAAAGAAGAAAACAACCATTTATCAAGTGGATATATCAGAGCTGAACAACGAGTCTGAGGTTGAAACCTTAGATCCACGAAACGAATCTGAGATGGTAAAAGGCCAAGTAATGGAGGTAACAAAAAGCATTGTTCTGGACGGTGATAAACCAGAACGAATAACTCATGTAGGAGCATAATTAGAACCATTTCTTAAACTGGAGTTGATAACTTTCTTGAGGCAAAGAAAACAGGTGTTCGCTTGGAGTAATGAAGATATGCCAGGCATAGACCCAAATTTTCTATGTCATGAGCTTAATGTGAATACAGAGGTTAAACCTGTGAAGTAGCGAAGAAGAGTTTTTAGCCCGGAGAAGAACTAAGCTATACAGGAAAAAGTAGAGAAGCTTCAAAAAGATTTATTTAGTAAAGATGTGAAATACCCGGACCGGTTGGCCAACGTAGTTATGGTTAAGAAGAAGAATAACAAATGGAGGAGGTGTGTGGATTTCACTGACTTGAACAAAGCGTGCCCAAAGGATCACTTTCCTTTGCCACGAATTTATCAATTAGTAGAGGCTACTTTAGGGAATGAGCTGTTGAGTTTGTTGGATGCATATTATGGTTATAACCAGATCAAAATGAAGCCCAAAGATAGAGAAAGTACTTCTTTTATCACTCTCCGAGGAACTTATTGCTATAACATTATGCCATTTGATCTGAAAAATGCAAGTGCTACTTATCAAAGACTGGTAAACAAACCATTTGAGGACAAGATATGCAAGAATATGGAGTTTACATTGACGATATACTCACTAAGAGAAAAAAATATATTGATCATATTGCCGACCTCAGCTAGACATTTGATCAATTGGAAAAGCACCAAATGAAATTAAACCCCACCAAATACGTCTTCGGAGTGCTAGAAGGAATGTTCCTCGGGTATATAGTGAATCAAAGAGGCATTGAAGTTAATAGAGATAAGATTAAAGCTCTGATCGAAATGCAATCTCTGACATGTAAAAAGGATGTTCAAAGGCTAACTGGGCCCGTAGCAGCACTCAACAGGTATGTGTCCCGAGCAATCGATAAATCTTTACCCTTCTTTAAGGTACTCATAAAAACCTTTGAATAGAATGATGAACTTGAAAAATCCTTTCTAGAGTTGAAGAAGTAACGGAAAACACCACCACTGCTTTTTAGACCAAGATTTGGAGAAAAGCTATATTTGTATCTGGCGGTATCTGAGTCAGTAGTTAGCTCTGCCTTGAGCAGGGAAGAAAATGTCGTTTAAAAGTCAGTTTATTACACTAGCAAAGCTTATCGAGGAGCATAAGTGAGATATCCCAGACTGGAGAAATTAGCCCTGGCCTTAATTGAGGCTAGTAGACGAATGAAGCCATATTTTCAAGCTCATACTATAGTGATATACACTGACATGCCACTAAGGCAGGCTTAACATAAGCTCGAGAAATCTAAATGACTGATGTATTGGGATGTGGAGTTGGGGGAATATGACCTTGTGTATAAATCAAGGACTGCTTTAAAGGGCCATGATAGTACAAATATATCACCCTGTCGCGGATGGGCGCAGCCATATCTCTTACAGGGCGCGACATCTCATCAATGAATGGTCACAATCAACGTGTCGCGGCATCCACATATGCCAGGGCACGGAACCTCAGTCTTCTTCCAGAGGATGTGACGTTTAGGTTGTTTGCCTTGCAATCCGCATCCCCCTCATTCGCAACTAATCCAGACTTGATATATGTCACGTGCTCAGGGAACATGACACAACACACATACCTCTTATAAATGGGGGATCGATTTCCATAGGAGGACACACACAGATCCAGGGGAAGTTCTAAAACACTGACTCTCTCTACATAACCTCAGTGCACAGTTGGAGGACTGTTCATCCACACCGAAGCTACCTCTCCGGCACACCAGAATCCTCAGTCATCATGTGTTCTCCTTTATTCTTATACTTGTACGCCTCTTTAGGCATGATTATATTATACAATGCAACGCGTATAATGAGAACGGAGCAATACAGTGGACGTAGGCCTATTTTAAAGGCTGAACCACTCTATATCTTGTCTTCTCTCTATTTACTTGCTTGGTTTATTCATTACATATTTTACACTTTGACTTGCGGATATGAGAACGACTTGTGGGTGATTTCTCGTATCATCAATCTGGCGCCGACTGTGGGAAACTGAGATATTTCAATCTTGCTTCTCTATATATTTGAGTTCTTAAATACCTTATTCGATTGCTGAGTGTCCTGTGGACCATTTTCTCGCGGGTCGAGTCTGGTTATTGAGCTCCGTTCTATATTTGCACCCTTAAATGGGTATTCCTTATATCCAGATCTGCTCTTGGGTATTCATTTGATGACTTTAGATCTATTTTACATACCCCTGTGATATCATTTCATCTAGATAATGCTGAAAAGCATGGTGGACTTTAGTCCCGAAAAGATGGATGATTAGGGAAGGGTTATATTTACTCCCTTTTTTGCCATTATCGACCTATGATCTAGGGTTTATCATTGAAATCGTGTCATTTTGTTCACAGCAAAGGTATTCTCTCATCGATAGACCCTAGTAGGTACTCTTCACGTGTTTGGAGATAAGAACTTGGTTTCTAGGTTCCTATCTTGGGATTTTTTCCTTCACTGTCTAGACAGGGGTGCGACCTGTCAACTCAACGGACTCAAATGCCATGACCCCTACTAGTACGGACCTGTTACAACAGCTCAATCACCGGGGGGGACTCGATTGGCCTTCAATTTAACCTTGGTGAATACCATTCAAGGGCTGCGGCAATGCACTTGGGTGCCATACTGGCCGCGGCCTCGTCAGCATATCATGAAGCAGTTCAAACACTGCTTCCTAATATTTCTGTGATTACTCACTTCTGTTAGTTTTGTCTCAGATTCTATATACTTTATAAAGACTAACAAAAACAGAGATGGAAGGAGAATCCAGCCAGAACGCAGAAGTCAAAAATGAGATTGTGCAGCTGTACAATCACCTCAACCATCTCTATGACAGCCATGCCTCACTTCAGACCCAGGCCAACTATCTAACTCAGAGGGTCCTAATGCTAGAGGTCGCGGCATCTCCCAATGTGGGTGCAGGACCCATGAAAAAAGCACCTGCAGTCTTTGATACTGCGGCATTTCAAGAGTAGACGGTCGCGAAAGCTGTTAGTAGGAGCCAAAAAAGGAGAGTGGAGAAGGCAGAGAACAAATCGGGGGCCTACACTCCGTTAACCTTCCCGATTGGAGAGCTCTTTGAGTCCATCAAAGAGGACAAGCTGTTGAGGTGGCCAGAAAAGCTGAGAGCTCCACCCCACAAGAGGAACAAAGCTACCTGGTGCAAATTCCACCAGGACCATGGCCACGAAACTGAGCAATGCTATGCTCTGAAAGATGAAGTTGAAAGGATAATTGGGCAAGGGATGCTGCAGTGATTCCTGAAGAATGCATAAAGGATTCATCCAAACCTGACAGAGGCTGCATACCGCATCTCATCCTTTGTTTTTCCAATTTCAACAATTTCTATTTATGTTTTATGAAGCTCATTATATCCCTAATATTCAAGACTTTATGTTTTATTAACAAAGGCATTAGCTGGAGCATACATATATAAATATATGAATTAGCAAATTTTGCCATATCTGATTTCTCTCTTGTTTTCATAATCTGTCATCTCACAAAAAGACCTTTTGTCTTAAACAGATTCTAAGGGAGGAATAATAAATTATCTGGAAAGATTATTATTATTTCGGGATGCACCTATGGAGGGATTGTGATCTTAATTGGCTCAGAAGTTCCCCTCACGATGTGAAACTATATCTTATCGTATGATGATCATATTCGCGAAAGCATATGGGGATTCAAGGAGATTTTATTAGCCACAAGGGCTTACAATTCCCTTTCTCAGCTCTCGGGATGCTACGATTACCCACGGGGGCTTACAATGCCCGTTCTTAGCTTTTGGAAAGTGTAATTAACCACGGGGGCTTACAATGCTCGTTCTTAGCTTTCAGGATGCGTCATTGAGCCGGGAGGCTTATAATATCCAGCCAGGGATGGCTTTATATATATTTGATAGCTGTGGGTGGCTTAATAACATTACCTAGCCTGAGGAGGCTTGAAAATATCCTATCTGATAGTTGTGGGTGACTTAATAACATAACCCAGCCTGAGGAGGCTTGATAATATCCTATCTGATAGCTGTGGGTGGCTTAATAACATAACCCAGCCCGAGGAGGATTGAAAATATCCTATCTAATAGCTGTGGGGGGCTTAATAACATAACCCGACCCGGGAAGGCTTGAAGATACTATGTATGTCTTCAGAGGCACATTATTCAGATGCAAGGACCATAAATGTGTCGCAGCCCACCGATATAGTTGCAGATCTCCAGGAGTCATTCATTCATGAAAGTGCTGAGGCACTGGCATCTTGAAGCACTAGAAGAAAGGCCTTCTCTACATGTTCCATATTGGTTATGGGATGACAACAACTAAGCGGTTCAGGCAACCAAGTGCAATGAAAGTAGCCTATGATCCATGTACTCAAAGTACCGCAGACTCATGAGCACGTCTGCAGACATTGAGTGAAATCGTTTAGAGGACGCGACCGTATTCAAGGGGTAGCATTTATTGAAAATAGAGAAAGGGCCTCGGTCCGTATACATCGGCCATATGAAACAGTGCGATGGCATGTACTTCTGAAGGTGCCATAACACTATTTAGGTGGATGCGACCATCAGCAAATGATCATCCTATGAAGGAATCGCATGCTATCCGCGAACTGAAAATATTATGTTCATCTAATCAAGAATGCATTTTTAAATATGAAAGCAGTTACGTTCAACCATTCATTATAGCAAGCAAAGTAAAGAGAAAAGAGTTGCAAGCAATCAAATATGTACAAAGCAGTAAATATGGTCGTATCATTGAAATTAGCAGTTAAGATTATAGAAAAGTAGGCCACAGCCAAAACATAAATAAAGTAAAAGGAGGGACGCAACCCTGTATTAATGATAAGAAACTGAATACAAGTTCAAGAAGCTGCGTCATCATTCTCATCAGCCTCCTCGCCTTCTGCGGCCGTCCTAGTTTCTCCATCCGCGGACTCTGCTTCTGCTTCAGCCCTCAGCCTCGCTTTCCCATCGATCGCGGCCTTAAGCTCAGCGATGCATTCTTAATGCTCGGCATCACTAAGTTTCCAAGAAAGAATCGAATCCTTGGCTTCAGGGAAGTTTTTTATAAATCTCTGTCGAAGCTCCTGATAGCCGCGAAGGTAAGCCCTATTGTTGATGAGGAAGAAGTCCTTGGAGCCTTTGAATGACTCCACGGAGTGGTCTATGGCCAGCTGGAGGGCGTCCCCATGATCAACCTCCATCTTTTGAATTGTCACGGCATGATCTTGGGCTTCTTGAGAAGACATCGCCTCTAGCTCTTCGTACTTCTCCTGAAGAAGGGCGAGCTTACTGCTTGAAATCTCCGCGACACGGGCAGCTTTCGCAGTCTGGGCCTGGGAGGTTTTAAGGGATTCCACGGCATGTTTGAAGTTCTCTTCCGCTTCCTCCCTTGCCTTGTTTGCTTTCTTCAGGTCCATGTGGGCTGCCTGAAGAGCCGCGACAGTAGACATCTTGCCAGCTTCAAAGGACGAGGTTTGTGCCGCTTCCAAGTCAGAAGTATGCACCCTATCTGTAGCCTCTTCCAGCTTATAAAGGGCTTCATACTTCCTCTTCAGGGCCACCATAACATCCGCGGCCTGTAATAAAATAAGTTAGAAGCAAAATATGGGATGCAAAAAAGTTGGTAGCAAAATTAAAGAATGGTAGCACTTACCCTCAAAAGGCTATGGAGACCACAGTCCTCCAAGTCGTCATGGTCTACACCCACCAACCTGTCCAGGTCCGTGGCATCAATAACTCTTTTCATTCTACGTGCAGCCTTTGCGGTAGTGTACCATGAGGACTCTGGGTCAGGCTGTCTCAATTGCGGACGCGGTCTACCGTTAGGACCAGCTCCGCCGCGGAACTGGGGAGGTGCCAGGTTTACATTTACGGCAACCACAGGTGGCGGCGGCGAAGATGCTGATTAAAGGGGCGCGTCAGTTGACATCAAGCCCGCTGCGGCTAGGTTTGCCCCTATGTCATCATTAAATTCATCCTGCGGAGGGTTCTCAACGTTTTCCATTTTATCCGCGACAAGAGTTGTATTTTTATTAGCGGAATGAGCCGCAGCAGGAGTAGCATTTATTTATGTGGAATGAGCCGCAACATGTGCCTTGGCTTTGGACCTTTTTCTCTTTCTACTCCGCGCAGTGTTGCTTAGGACGACTGCATCCTCGTCCATTTCCTCCAGTTGCGCAGCCAGTAATTCCCTGTCAACTTCCTCACCTGAAAAAGCAGCAGCAAATATTGGGAAAGGAATTTAAGAGCATAAATGAAGGCAGAATAAAATTCATAACGCAGTGAATTACTTTCGCGCCCATTTATTGAGGAATGGACTTGTTGGGGAAAAATCCTGCTTCAAATATGGTCGTTGATGTAACAAGTGTGCTGAACTTTTTATGTTCAACAGGAACTGTCGCGGCCTCAGCGACCCTCTTCTCCTGTCGCTTGTTCAAATGAAAATTGTCAAGAGCTGCAGAAAAGACAATGTAAAGGTTAGTGGAAGTTAATATACAAAATATGATGAAAGGACGCGACTATAGTATTAGTACCTAATTTAGAGGGAGACCCCCATTGCCGCGGCATTCTATATGACCTTTCCCTCTCATTCTCCTCGGGGTGAATCTTCCAGCCTTCACCGGAGATGTAAAAATATTTCCCCTTCCAGTTCTTCACACTGGTCGACCTCCCAGTGTAAAGGGTCTCGTCCCTGCCGCGGACAGAGAAGTAGTAGTAACCCGCGAACTTCACTGAGTTCTCCTTTGGGCGATAAAAGTAAAAGAATTCCGCGGGAGTGATGTCCTTTTTGAATAAGTTCTCCCAAAGGACAACCGCGACAAGAATGACTCTCCAACCATTAGGATCTAACTGGGCTGGGATCAGTTTTGATTGTCTGAAAAAGGCAACGGATGGGAATAGGAACAGGTAGACGCATCCCGTAAATAAAGGCATGGAGTGGGAAGCAAACTCCATCGGACATAACCGTACAAGGTCTTTGGTTCGCGACACGTGTCGAGCACATCAAATGTTTTGGAAATTCGAAGGCCTCAGCCACCTGCTCAACCCAGTCTTGGGTCATGGCGCTGCGAATATCAAGTGCAGCTAAGGGTCTCTCAGCCCTCCCAGATGTTCCAGCTATCTTATCTCTAACTTCCACAGCATCATGTCCTTCACCCAATGGATGATTACTTGAGTTGGCTTCTTCTTCCATCGACACGGATTGAAAATCCTTCCCAGATGCAGAGTCCGCGGATTCTGAGTCAAGTATCACGTAGTTTGGGCAATCCTTTAGTTTGTAAGGCCCTATTAATCTTAGAGGGGGCACGAAAGTGAGTTCATGAGGAGAGGTTCCAAAGTGCTTTGCCCAAAAGCCTCTCAGGAACTCGTCTGGGTCAAAGCTCATATGGCTGCAGCAGTACCTGAAAAGCAAAGTTCGCAGTTAGGTGCTGCAGCCAATATGGTTTGGAAAAGACTTCAACAAGCCGTGAAAGAATTATTTACAAATAGTAAAAATGTGTTAAGGGGTCGTCCTCTGGCCCTACTAGCCGCAGCCACCTATTTCATCAGCAGGGGAACATATACTACCGCGGATACCGGCTCAAATTGATTTAAGAGATACTTGGCCATGGCCATCCTAAAGTTGCTAAAAGCCGATTCAAGAGTAACTAGTAGTAATTACAGTTATTTAACATGGATGTGTATTGGGTTCATGAAAGTTTGAAGGCTGTTCGAAACTACAAGGGTGGTGATTCAGAGCCTTAAAAGACTCCACCGTCGTGGCAGAATACATGGATATGCATCAAAGTACCGCGGATGATAATTTAAGGGACCGCGACCATTAGGCACGCTATGACGCAGATAAGGAACAACGCAGTTCCGGGGAATGGATCATTGAAATCCTATCAGGCTGTGGCCTCTCTTAAACAGTTAAGTATCTTACGTTTAATCGTTTTTAGAATCAAATTCACAGAATATGAAGAGTTTGTTTATGAACAACAAGAATGACTATATGATTTTCATGGCATTTGGAAGATTAGGGGTCATGTGCAGCATATGAGGATGGATCTTAATAATTATTTATGTGCTCAACGTTCATGTGTGTTCAATTATAGGGAAATAGCAAATTGTTCAAACAAAACCCTAGATTTCTGTCAAGTAATCCAGAAAAATGCAAATGTCGAAGATCAAAAGGGAAGAATTCATATGTTTGTGTACTTAAAGAAAATTATGAACTTCAAAAGTTGTTTAAAAAGGTGAGTGGATGAAAAAATTACCTGGAAATGAAGAAACTTGCAATGCTCAGCTTAAAATCTCCTTGCACCACCACACGCAGCCTCGGGAGGTTGCCGGAATATGCAAGAGAAAGGAAGAACAGAATTCGCTCTCAATTTGTTCTTAGAGTTTTGGAAACGTAATGAAGTCCATGGCCAGAAACAATTTATATAAGAGAGCGCGGAAGATGAATCGTCGCTTTGGAAGTCCCGTAGTACCTAAGCAGACTGATCTAAGTCGTAGTCCCAATTGAATTCTCTTGGCACTACGACTTGGGGGCTTATTGATAGTAAAAATATAGCACCCTGCCGCGGATGGTATTTTACTTCACATACAGGGCGCGGCCATATCTCTTACAGGGCGCGACCATATCTCTTACAGGGCGTGGGATCTCATCAAGGAATGGTCACAATCAACGTGTCGCGGCATCCACACAGGCCAGGGCGCGGAACCTCAGTCTTCTGCCAGAGGATGCGGCGTTTTGGTTGTTTACCTTGCAATCCGCATCCCCCTCATTCGTAATTAATTCAGACTTGATATATGTCACGTGCTCAGGGCACATGACACAACACATATACCTCTTATAAATGGGGGATCGATTTCCAGAGGAGGACACACACAGATCCGGGGCAGGTTCTAAAACACCGACTCTCTCTACATAACCTCAGCGCACAGTTGGAGGACTGTTCATCCACATCGAAGCTACCTCTCCGGCACACCGAAATCCTCAGTCATCATGTATTCTCCTTTATTCTTATACTTGTATGCCTCATTAGGCATGATTATATTGTACAATGCAACGCATATAATGAGAACGGAGCAATACAGTGGACGTAGGCCTATTTTAAAGGCTGAACCACTCTATATCTTGTCTTCTCTCTATTTACTTGCTTGGTTTATTCATTACATATTTTACACTTTGACTTACTGATATGAGAACGACTTGTGGGCGATTTCTCGTATCATCAGGCCAAGTTGTGGATGATTTTATTGCAGAATTCACTTATCCTGAGGTCCCCAAGCAATAAGGGACTCTAATAAAGCAACAAGCAAAGATTAACAAGCCTAATAAAGAGATACCCAACCAACTCCAAGCAAGGGAAGCTGAAGAGAAAGTTATTTTTGATCAATTAGAACCCTTTAGTGGAATACAAAAGATGAAGAAAAAGTATGAGGAAGTGAAGGATAAAATCCTCTATTAGGGAATTCTGACATACCAAGCGTTTGACAGCAATATTCTCATATGGAGTCTGTATGTTGATGGGTCATCTTGTGCAATTGGATGCGGAGCCAAAATCATACTCAATACTCCAGATAAGCTAGATGTAGAGTACGCTCTACGATTCCAATTTCAAGCTTCCAACAATGAAGCAGAGTATGAAGCTATGATTGTTTGGTTAAATCTTGCAAATCACTAAACGTCGAACAAGTTATGGTGTATAGTGACTCACAGTTGATGGTAAATCGGGTGTTGAACTTATATGCAACAAAAGGAGAGATGATGACTAAATATTTGGACAAAACTTTAGAAATAATTGCCACTTTGCTAGCTGTCCAGATGGTCAGAATTCCAAGATTGGAAAATACCTGAGCAGATGCCCTTGCTCGGCTGGCCTCAGCAACCAGAACGGAGATATAAAGAACTATTCCTATTGAGATACTTGCTAATAGAAGCATTGATGAAGATTTGATGGACAACTTTATTGCAGTTGATACGAGGCCATCTTGGATGGACCCCATAAGAGAATATATTGAAGATTGGATTCTTCCAACCGATTTACTTGAAGCTAAGAAGCTGAAATACAAAGATGCAAGATATGTGATAGATGGTGGTGTATTATATAGAAAAGGATTAATTTCAAGTCTATAACAAAGTGTGCATCTAGCTAAAGTGAAGGATTTTATCGAAGAAGTCCATAAAGGGTCCTGTGGGGCTCATGTAGCAGGAAGAACGTTGTTACGGAGATTCCATACACAAAGGTACCACTGGCCAACTATTCGAGCAGATTATACAAATTTTGCCAAGAAGTGTGATAAGTGCCAGAGGTTTTTTAGCATACGCAAGGCTCCACAAGCTCTCCTAACACCAATTACTTCACCCTGAACCTTTGTTATATGGGGAATTGACTTGGTCGGGCCTCTACTGATCACTCGAGGGAGGTTCAAGTACCTGGTCGTGGTTGTTAACTACTTTACTAAATGGGTAGAAGTTGAACCATTGATTCATATGTCCTATGAAAAAGTTTATCAGTTTATTTGGAAGAATATCATATGCAGGTATGGATTACCTTATGCCTTTATCACTGATCATGGTACACAGTTAGACAACGATGAATTTGTTGCTTATTGTTCCATGTCCAATGTTCAGAAAATCCACTCTGTCCCTATCCATCCTCAAAGTAATGGCTAAATAGAGGTAACTAACATAACTTTGATGAATGGGTTGAAGAAAAGGTTGGAAAATACAAAAGGAAATTGGATCAACGAATTGCATTATGTCATATGGGCTTACCGAAAAACTTCCAGAACAGCTACTAGAGAAACTCCCTATCTATTGGAGTTTGGTATTAAGGTCGTAATTACTGTCAAGCTAGGTTTACCAATGCATAGAGTTATTAACTTCAATACCCCAGTCAGTGACTTAATGAGAATGATGGATTTAGATATGCTGGAAGAAGTCCGTGAAGATGCAGCTTTAAGGAATGCAGCCTATCAACGAAGGACTGCATGATTCTACAATAAGAGGGTCATGCCTAGAAACTTAAAAGAGGGTGATTATGTTTTGAAAAAAGTGATTCAGAAGAACAATAAGCTGGAAGCCAATTGACATGGGCCTTATCATATTACTACAGTTATCCAACTAGGCACATATCGGATTGAAACTTTGGAAGGGGAAGAATTTAGGAATCCATGGAATACAGAACACCTGAAGAAGTATTATCAGTAAATGTAGTTATGTTGTACTCAGTTCACTTCAATATTAATGAGAACATGACTTTCCTAAAATTGTTATTTTGTTGTTTTATTTTTCGGAGTATTAGTGCTATGGACTTGCAAACACAATGAAGACCACTAACAAAGTTGGTCGGTATCAGTGAAAAACACCAACATAGTTGGTCGGTATTAACAAAGGCCACCAATAAAGTTAGTCAGTATCAATGAAGGCCACCAATAAAGTTGGTCTCTGTTAATACCAAAATTAGTCAGCTGACATGGACCAGTTATGTGAAGACACGTGTCATCTAGCGTGGCATAAGTATATGTACCGAGCAACTTAAAGTATCGAGCTACTCAGTGTACCGAACTACTCAGCATACCAAGCAACTTGTTGGGAAGATTAAAAGACCAAGACAAATTCAATGATTATTCTTTACCATATATATATGTATATGCCTATTTAATAACGATATATTATCTATTCACACAGATAACCCAAGGGCTATAAATACATTATAATACCCTCATGGCAGGGTAATTTATGATAAGCGAAAATAATCGTGATTAAGGCAAGTCATCCAGTAATACAAGACAGTGGACGTAGGCCATTTCATAATGGTTGAACCACTTTAAAAATCTTTTGTCACATTTCTTTGTTCATATTTATCTGTGATTAATTAATTAGAGCGAATCTAGTTTTTACATCAACAGATTGGCATCGCCTGTGGAAAACGACTATACGTAGCGCTTTTCACTGAAAATTCATCATAAATGGCTGATATCCCAGAATCTAAAAATAGGATCGTGAAGGAACCTGCCTAACCCTTCCCTCCCTCCAAATGCCAACGATATCACTGGAATCCTAGCAAGCTTATCTAGGGGACAAACGGATGTGCAGAAAACCATGCAACAGTTCATTCAAATTGTTCAAAATGGAGCATCTACCCAGTCAGGCCAACGAAGCGTTCATAGAAGCATGCATCCACCGTCTTTACGATCCAGATGCACTGAAATCCATCATATGGAGAATTCTAGTGATCCATCCTATCACCCTGGTTTGACCTCTCCTATAAGAATTTTGGATTCTCAAGAAAATGCCACTCTAATTCCAAAACGAGCAAGCTCTCTGGAGAGGTTGAGCAGAGTTCCTCCCTTCGATCGTTTGGGCTCGAGGAGGAACAGAAATGCTCCTCGGATTGCGTCAAGAATTTCTCAATGATCAAATGATTTGAGGGAAGGCTCAGCCCAATCACATCCAAATTTCAGGCCTACAGCTCGCATAGAAAGATCCCAAGAGGAGAATTCTACGCGATCTGTTGCTCGAGCAAACATAAATAAGTCAGAGGCTAGAAATGATACATGGAAAGGATATATTCAGAGATTTGAAGACAGGTTGGGGGAAATGGCCAAACCCCAAAACCCTCTGCAAAGAACCTTTATCAAAGGACCACCGTTTGTACGAGAAATTATGGATTTCCCTACACCGTCAAAGTTCAAAGCTCCTGTCGTCACGTTGAAGTACGATGGAAAAACTGATCCTGTTCTCCCCATCGAACAGTACCAAGATGCAGCAGATATTTACGCAGTCCCCGACGAAATGAGGTACGGGGCATTCTTAGGAACCATTACCGGATCTACTCAGATATGGTACAACAGCCTTCATCGGGGGTAGATAGCAACCTTCCATCAACTGGCGGATCTCTTTATAGGAAATATCTGTTTTGGCGTAAAACCAGTTAAAAGGGTTGCGCATCTGTTGAGTGTTAGGCAAAAAGCAGGAGAAAGTACCAGCGACTATATCACTCGTTGTAACAACGAGAAACTAGAGGTCATCGATTATGAGGAGAAGACAACCATTATAGATCTCATGAGTGGTCTTTTACCAAACAAGCTGTACTATACCTTGGCTAAGGATCCCCCCAAATCCATGGCAGAATTAATGGCTAAAGCAACCAAAATTATGAGCGCCGAAGAAGCTATGGCTGCGAAGAAAAATGCTGAGGCAAAGGAAAAAACTAAAGCTGAAGGCATATTTTTAACTAAATCTTGAGAAAGTTTAACTATTTTAGAAATTCTTATTTCAAAATATCTCCAATTTTCAAATTAATATATATTTAATATATATTATTTTTTATTATATGAAATTGACCCACAAGTGCATTATAAACTACTTGAATATTAAACTACTTTTAACTTATATGTTTATTTAAGATATAAACGTCTTTATAAATAATACATTTTAACAAAAGATCATTAATGTGTTGGTCATTCACTTCAAGCCTTAGAGAAATTGAAATGAATAATATCTATAGTATTCTTAAAAGTAGCAATAAAGTGATTAATATTTTTTAGGCCTCATTATTTTTACAAGACATCTCGTAAGCGAATCTTAGTTAACAAACCCTGCAAAAGGACCAATTTCTTAAAATAATGACTTTATATTTTTGAGAAACCTGATTGAAATGATCTCCATAGTTATTAGATAATCTACAAATAATTTCTCAAAAAAATTCAACTCAGAAGTGGGTAAGATGATTATCAAAACAATTCACTAATAGAAAATGCATACGTTTCTCAAGTTTGCATTTCATTCACTTTTCAATTAAATTTTTTGATAAAATAATTGTTAGATGATCTCTTCATTGTGAAGATCATTTTCACATGGTTTGGTTGAAAAATAATTTATTAATATTTTAAAAATTGCTCCATTTTTAGGGTATGCTTTTAGAGTTCGCTTAAGAGACACTCTTGTTATTCTTAATGATATAAAATGTGAAAATTAATATTATCTCTACTAAATGGAGATTGGAATACAATATAATTCCATCAGTTTTAGATGAATTCTGTAATTTAAATGTAGGTAATGTGATAAATAATTTTTTGACTTTATTATTATTCAATGAAATACAATATGACCAATTTTCTTACTCATGTTAATTTTCTTTTTCTTGTGAACCCCCGGGGAAAGGCTTTTTTTTCCCCAATCTAAACTATATTTAGTTTTGTTGTTAAAAAAATGAAATGTAATATGGCAACAAATATAATTTTCG
Organism: Sambucus nigra; assembly: GCA_949130495.1. Classification (NCBI taxonomy): domain Eukaryota; kingdom Viridiplantae; phylum Streptophyta; class Magnoliopsida; order Dipsacales; family Adoxaceae; genus Sambucus; species Sambucus nigra. The sequence goes on from CASBWL010000025.1 coordinate 3,040,117, forward strand.
GACACTAAAGTACTCATGTCGAGTGCATTTAGCCATACCCTTTCATTAATTTTCCATGTTTTACTTATTTTACTTTCATTGGCATGCACATTCACCATGATAATCTATATTTATTACAATTGTTTAACTATAATTTGTAGTCTCAACCATTATCATGTGAAGTAGAAAGCTATAAAATATACAAAACTGTTATGTTAATTTCTTTTCAACATTTTTATTGATCTTTTTTTAATGGATCTACTTCACATATGCGTGTTAATATATAGTTTCAGTTTATTTATGCTTATAAATTTATTGCTAATTTTTTTTATATTTCACTATTTACATGGATCACGTGTGCACTTCCAACTCGTAAATATACATGCGTGGTTTTAGATTATTATGTATTTTTAGGATATATTTTCACATAATATATTTCCTTATACATGTAGGAAATATCAAGTTCCACAATAGAGGTGTATGACAAGCACGGTGAGATTATAAGAGACAAAAATAAGTTCAAGGATTATTGTTTAGCTAATTGTGAACAGAAGATTAGTGTTGGATTTCTTGATTGGAAAGCAGTTCCAGACTCGATAAAAGATAACATTTGGGAAACTCTCCAGGTTTAATAATCTCATTGTATCTCATTTAGATACTTTTGCAATTTTCATAACAAGTGATAAGAATAATTTCATTTCAAACATTGCAGAAACATTTCCAATTAGAACCCAACCAAAAGGAAAATGCACTAAAGCAAATGGGGGTCCAATTGAAGACATTGAGGGATCAGCAGTTCATTTTGGCATCTAAAGATAAAGTTCCTCAACAAGGCCATATCCGCGTCAAAGAAGCATGTGTACGTAAAAAACAAATGAATATTAGAGCTCCAATCTCTCTATAGTACCAAGTTAGTATCTTAAAAAACAAATGAATATTAGAGTTCCAATCTCTCTATAGTACCAAGTTTGTATCCTAAGTTAATTGAAACGTAGTACTCTAAATGTGGATACAATAATTTAAGAATAATACTAGACAATCCGGAAGCTAGTGTCGGCCTAGTACCGGATTATCTAGTTGGCAACTTCATTTGTCCTCATTTATTTAGTTGGCACATCATTTTTTTCCCAATAGTTTCTGATGTGAAATGAATTAAAAATAATAATAAAAAAAAACTTCTTATTAGAATAGTTTTTTTTTCGTTTTTTAATAAGTTTTTTTTGTTCTTAATTATTTTTAACTCATTTAGTCCCTCAAACACCCATTTACCTAATATTTTCTTATTTTTAAAGGCCCGCACCAGCGGCACCCTTTATTTTTAAACTTATTGTTTTCTATTTTACAACATTTAAAATAATTTTTGTATTTCTTAAAACTGTTTAAAGGTCCGTGTTAAAAACTATTCTAATAAGAAAGTATTTTTTTTTAATTATTTTTAACTCATTTAGTCTCTCAAACATCCATTTACCAAATATTCTCTTATTTTTAAAGGTCCACGCCAGCGGCACCCTTTATTTTTAAACTTTATTTTTTTTTATTTTTACAACAATTAATACAATTTTTATATTTCTTAAAACTGTTTAAATATGAAAAAAATGTTCTTTTTTAATTTATATTAAACTAACTTTTATTTTTTGAATTTTTTTTTTCAAAAAAAATATATTTTTATATTAAAATAGTGTTTTTTGACGATACATTTTTTTTAATTTATAAAAAAATATTCTTTTCTAGTAAAACAGGTTTTTTTAAATAAAAACTTTTTTATTATCCTAATAAATCACATGAGAAACCATGAAAAAAGAAAAAAGAAAATAAAAATTCCCCTCCAAGTACTATCCCGGGTAGTATAGCATTACTCATAATGTAATGCACTTGAAACGCACACATGATAGAAAAACTTAATTTTAGTCTAATAATATATATGTTCACACTATCAATGTAAGGAAATGTGCAGGAAATTGCTGAAAATGGTGAAGGGCTTGGCCGTATTAAAAATGTGCATGATAATCCAAGTGTTGATGCTACAAAGGTAAGTGTTTTTGTGCATTCTCCATACAAATATAAATATCAAATGTAATTCTTATAAAATTGCATATATATTGTCATAGGAAATACTTACTGAAATTCCAACTAGTCGAGACCAAACTAGTCAGAGCTCTAGAGAAATGGTGAAAGGCAAAAAAAGCCGCGGACAAACTAGTGCGAAGATTAAAGATACTTGGAAGAACAAAATAGATCACTTTCGAACTCATGGTTTTACTTAAAGCTCAGCTCCAAGGTAAGAAAGACGGCGTCCCATCAGACCACAAGTCAATAAAGTTAATGATAGGAAACTTGAAAAAATGTGTCACTGATTACCGTAAGTTGAAAATTTCGACTATAAAAAACTTCAAACAATCGGTTAATGATCTCATAAATCTCTATCAGACATTTTCATTCGTGAACACTTTTCACAATGGGCATTGACTGATTATTAGTGTCTTGCTTTACATAATGCTACTTATTATAGGAACTTCAAGGGGAAACAAATGGTCACGTCTCTTCCGGAAGAGAATCACTACACAACCCATTTCCCGAGAGTTAATTTAGTCATAAGCAATCCTAAGAATCATGGTGCATAATAACGGAGGAGATCATTCAAGGAGTAAACTTATACAAGTATCTTTATGTTTTAATATTTCAAAAACAATGATTATGAATACTTCCACTTCATGTAATAATTCTTCACAGTTGTGGAGAGGATGGTGAGAGATCAATCACTCTAACAATAATAAAGAGACTAGTAGGGTATAAAAGCACCAATTATATGATATGGAGGCTATGAATTTGACTATAAAATAACATCATTTGATATTAATTAGTTTGGTGTTTCAGAGCTAAAAATTAGAAATTAAACAAATACGTTATCTCAAACATTTCCCCTCACTAAATGAGGTGGTTTTATTCAAGGTTATTTTGGGGTGGGGGACGTGAAAATGATGTGAGCAGGAACAACCTCTGAGGTTGATCCTGTTTTACTGAGCACATATGGTTCATAAAGTACAAATGTGCCAGGTCCCTTTTCTATGAGTGTGAGTGACTATAAATTTGAAAGGGAAATTTTATATGTCCCACATTGGGACTGCATCACCTTTTTTTTTTCTCTTTTTTTGTTTGTTTGTTTGTTATTCTTTAGTTTTTAACAATTAATATAAAAATAGTTTTTATATTAGAAAAAATAGTTTTTTTTTAATAATTTTCTTATTCTTATATTTTTAATAATTAATATAAAAATAATTTTTTATATAATAAAAAAACAGTTTTTCTATTAGTACAATTTTTTTTTTATAAAGTAAAGAGTTTTTATTAAATTTTAAAAAATATTTTCATAAAAAAAAAAAAATGTTTATTGACATGATATCGCGATTGATTAGTGTCGATGGTGCGGATCCTCATTCCCGGACCCACATCATTTGTTGAATGTGGTGCCCACCAGTGGCACTAATTAATCGCGATATTTTTTCAATAAAATATCGCGATTAATCAGTGCCGTTAGCGCGGACCCACATTTTCAGACCAAAATCATTTGTTGAATGTGGGTTCGCACCAGCGGCACTAATTAATCGCGATATTTTATGAAAAAATATCGCGATTAATCAGTGTCGCTAGCGCGGACCCACATTTTCGAACCCACATCATTTGTTGAATGTGGATCTGCGTCAGCGACACTAATTAATCGTGATATTTTTTCAATAAAATATATCGCGATTAATCAGTGCCGCTGGCGCAGAGCCGCATTCAACAAATGATTTGGGTCCGGGAATGTGGGTCCGCACCAACGGTACTGATTAATCACCTAATGTCGTTGGCGCGGACCCACATTTACGAACCGAAATCATTTGTTGAATGTGGGTCCGCGCCAGCGGCACAAATTAATCGCGATATTTTTTCAATAAAATATCGCGATTAATTAGTGCCGCTGGCGCGGACTCACATTCCGGGACCAAAATCATTTGTTGAATGTGGGTCCGCGCCAGCAGCACTAATTAATCACGATATTTTATTGAAAAAAATATCGCGATTAATTTGTGCCGCTGGCGCGGACCCACATTCCCGGATCCAAATCATTTATTGAATGTGGGTCCGCGCCAGCGGCACAAATTAATTGCAATATTTTTTTCAATAAAATATCGCGATTAATTAGTGCCGCTGGCGTGGACTCACATTTCCGGACCAAAATCATTTGTTGAATGTGGGTCCGCGCAAGCGGCACAAATTAATCGCGATATTTTATTGAAAAAATTATCGCGATTAATATGTGCCGCTTGCGCGGACCCACATTTTCGGACCAAAATCATTTGTTGAATATGGGTCCGCGCCAGCGGCACTAATTAATTGCAATATTTTTTTCAATAATTGATTAATACCACAATTAATACCAATGCCTAAAAGATTAATACCATTAATACCACAATTAATCAAACACAATGCCTAAAAGATTGAGCTTATTTATTAATTAGTACCATTCTTAACACAAATAAAAATATATATAATTATAATTAAAGACCCATATTTAAAATGTCATGACTATAACCATAATATTTAAAGAGATCCAAATATCACCAACTAAACAATAAATTCAACCGGTATTACAAAAATCTCAATCAACAAAATGTAAAGAAGTCTCGGACATATGTCCTTACAATTGTTCCAAATAAAATAACTAACTCTGGTAGAAAAACACCTATACTAGAATCGATGAATCTGAAAACTAATGAGCAAGAGAGATTGTCATAGAAGAATCCAGTTATCCCTGTCTGTGAGCACCTAGGGGGAAATAACATTTAAATTTGGGCCAGATTCCGGGATGTGCAAGAATTAACTTAATTAATTTAAGATGCAATAATACAATTGACTCAAAATAAATAATCATCTTTCGTCACTCGCATGTGTTTAACACCTCACCCATCATCTAAGTGTGATATTATTCGCATCCCAGTAAGTCCTAAATAATAATTATGACAATGTGTCAAATTAATAATAATGAATAGTCGATAATTAAATGGATTAAGTGTACCGACTACATTTAATTACCAATACCCGTAATATCCCAGTCTATTAAGTTTCACATAAATGGCATAAACATCTATTATGCATTAAAGAATCAAAGTTGTAATTTATGCCCACTTTCTTAGACGTTTCAATTTGTCTCATAAAAAATCCGAGTAATTACATATATGTCCTTCATATATTTGACATGCAAGGGCGTCTACCGTTGGTGTCTGGTTCTTACTCTATCGGCAAGTTCGAAGGAATCTTTTATCATAAGCGGACATCACAAAACACACAGAAGTTAGGGGCGGTCCCTACGCAGGATACCTGTTCACAGCCCATACCCAACGATGAACAAACTGGGTCAGTGTCAACACCTACCTCTCGTAGATGATGCCTCCACGCAGTACCTATATGATTTACACAATCGCTAAGTCCACTTGTGCCGGCGTATGGTACTCGGTCTGAACGCACGAACCCCAAACCGATAGGACAGTCCACGAATATTGGTATGTACACACAAATACATATAAGTACATATTATGATCTCATATAATATGTATATGTAACTACTCCATAATTACCATAGATAAGTCCCGCATAAGATTCACACTTTCACATTTATTAATAATTACCATCTAGTGAATTATTAATTCCACTCCATTAAAAAAATATTTAACTAATGAGTTAATTGTAATTTTCCCTATATATTGTAGGAACATTTGTTTTTTTAATAATTTCTTTATTTTCCCAAACACGTTTCTACTCACTCGCTTGGACAAATAAAAATACTCATAACCAAACCCCTAGACCAAATCACGAAAGAAGGGAATTACCAAACATCCCCTCACGTCGCTCGAACAAGGTATAGGGTCATTCTCGCGACATCGTATGTCGCTCGAACGACCCCTTCGTTTTCTTCACCACATTGTTTCACCATTTTTTGTCCTTCTAGCTCCAAAACTCAATCTTAAAAACAGTATACTCAACCTAGAAATTTAAAGCCAAAATCGATGTGTTCAAACCCAAAAATCAAACCCATAAACAATATACTCAAACCTAAAAAATAATATTTGTTAAGAATTTTAATGATTGAAACATTATCTAAATGTCAATCATATTTAGTTCATAATATGGAGATATCTATCATGATATTTGCATTAAATGTTCAGTTCACATATCAACATTAATATTCTCTACATCAAATAGTCAAGATGTCCCCTATTAACTATCAAAACCTTAAGGGATCTACCCTAAACTTCCAAATTTCGATACCTAAATTTGTGGGACTAACTCTGCATTAAATTCAGTCCTTTACATTCATATAATATTTATTCATCATCAAATTATTCATATCGAACCTAAATCCCATAAATTTAAGGGTCATTATAATGCATCGAGAAAATACAATAAAACTTAAATTAAGCAAGAGAATTCTTGCCTTAGAATTTTTGGATGAAAGACTATTTGATTCCTCATTAATTCGTTGCCTCTTTTGGTTCTTCTCATTCTCTCACGTTAACAGTTTTGTTTAGGCCTTTTCTGAATAGTAGTGGGGAAGTGGTTTACCCCCACTTAAACACTAATTAATGATAATCCCGAGTTGGGCTTAACACCCATTTTTTGGATCCCCAAATGGATCCGAATCCATACCCAAACTAGCCCAAAAGTTTCTTAACTTATATACTATTGATCCGGAACTATTTTTAAAGGTATAAAACACTTAAACGAGCCCATAAGTTTCCCAAAACATGTCCTGAATTATTTTATGTTAAGATTGGGTACTTTAAAATTGTGTCACACGTTAATTATGTAGTTTTCCTACAATACATGTGATACAATAATTGTATACATAGATACACATAGAAAATAAAACACACACAAATATAGGTAAATGATAAATTTCACTAGTGCAATTATCAAAATAATTTTTTTTATTTTATTATTTATTTTAGAAAAATTACGGGGTATTACATTTCCCCCCCTAATAACGGGATTCCATCCTCAAAATCAAGAAGATTGCGTACCTAGATCGAAGAGTTCGGGATACTTTGTACTCATGTCGTCCTCCCTCTCCCAAGTCAACTCGTCTTCCCGATGTTGTCCCTACTGCACCCGAATTAAAGGAACAACTTTGGATCGAAGCCGACGCTCCCGTCGGGCTAGAATGGCTATCGGTCTCTCCTTGTAAGTAACGTCTTACTGGAGCTCTATCTCGTCAATATCTATGTGCTGGTACGCTACCGCATCTCTAAGGAACCTCCGTAGTGAACATATGTGGAAAATGTCGTGCATCTGCTATAAGTGATTCTATAATCCTAACCGATATGCTAAAGGACCAATCATCTCCTGAATAGGGAATGGTCCCACGTATTGAGGAAACAACTTCCCTTTCTTCCCAAACCTCATCACCCCTTCATGGGCGACACTTTAATCAACATCTGGTCTACGACATCGAAGTTTAAGTGTCTCCAACCTGCATCCACATAGCTCTTTTGCCTGTCTTGGGCAATACGTATCTTGGCCCGATGCATCTCTACCTTCTCTGAGCTGTCCCGAATGATGTCTGGCCCAAGTAACCTGTTATCCCCCACCTCCAACCAACATGAGGGTGAAGGACAAGGTCTGCTATAGAGTTCCTCAAATGGTGCCATCCCTATCGTGAACTGGTAGTTGTTGTTGTAGGCAAACTCCACTAAAGGCAAATACTTCTCCCAGCTCCCCTTAAAATCCAAAATGCACATCCGCAACATGTCCTCCAACATCAAGTTCACCCTCTTCGTCTGCCCGTCGATCTAAGGATGATATGATGTGCTCAATCTCAACTCTTCCCCCCAAAACCTACTGAAAGGTCCTCCAAAAGTGGGACACAAACATTCGGTCCCTGTATGAAATAATATTGAGCGGTACCCCATGCAGCATAACAATCTCTACAAGGAAGAGTCTAGTGTACTGCTCGAAGCTATAATCTATCCAGACTGGTAAGAAATGATCCACCTTCGTCAATGTGTCGACAATCACCCATATCAAATTATGTACCCTCTGCGATGTAGGTAGCCCAGTAATGAAGTCCATGGAGATTATTTACCATTTCCACACCAAGATATCTAAAGGCTGTAAAACATATATAGGACGCTAATGGTCCACCTTCACCAGCTGACACAAAGCACACTTGGATACAAAATTAGCTATTTCCCTTTTAATCCCGTCCCACTAATATTGACGCCACATATCGTGGTACATCATATCCCCTCCAGAATGTATCATAAACTGTGACCCGTGAGCCTTAGACATAATAGCTCACCTCAAATCCTCATCATCGGGAATAACCAGTATCCCCTAAAATCTCAAACCAATGTCCAACCCAATGGAATAGTGTTACACCCCCTCAGCTAGCAACTATCTCACCCACTCCTGGAAAATCTGATCTCCTGCTTGTGCTTTCACCACTCGAATAATGAGCTCGGGAGTGATGGTGAGAACAGCCATAAATGCGCAGGTCAGGTCATCATCCCCCTGAAGTGACTTCCACTTCGCTTTCCACACTACTGCTAACTCTAAAATCAGATTATGGCTTAAAGCATCCGCCATGACATTCGCCTTCACTGGGTGGTACTAAATGTCGAACTAATAATTTTTCACAAACTCTAGCCACCTCCTCTGTCGCATTTCCAGCTCTCACTATGTGAATAAATACTGCAAGAATTTGTGGTCTGTGAAAAGATAAAATTTATCCCCCAGGAGATAGTGTCTCAACACTCGCAAGGAAAAAATCACGGTTGCTAACTCCAAGTCATGGGTGGGGTAATTTCCCTCGCGAGGCTTAAGATTTCAGGAAGCAAAAGCTATCTACCTGTCCTCCTACATTAAAACCCCGCCAAGTCCCCTTAGGGACGCATCTATATAGACTCTGTAATCAACCTCTGCCCGAGGCAACGCCAAAACTAGTGTTGTAGTCAATTTAGTCTTCATCTCCTCAAATTCCTGCTGGCACATATCATCCCACACAAATGGTACTCCATTCCATGTTAGATTTTTTAAGGGCCTGACTATCTTGAAGAACCTCTGGATGAATCGACGGTAGTACCCGACTAGTTCCAACAAGTTGCGCACCTCGATGGGTGTAGTGGGATGTCCCCACTCCATCACAGCAAAAATTTTCCCTGGGTCCATGGATATCCTCGTTCGGACACAATGTGGCTCAAGAATTGTACCTCTCTCAGCCAAATTGTGGGGACTAGTCCCAACTGATGATCCCCGCTCGAACTTTGGATACGACTGATGATCCCCAAGTGATGATGCTGAAAATAGCACCACCCTTGAAGGTGTTTGTAAGCTCAATCCAATATTAACAATGGCAACATAAGGGTATATAGTAGAAGGAGAAGAGGATTAACACCGGAATATAAGTGATTCAACCAATCTAGCCTACGTCGACTGTGAAGGTGCATGGTTAATATCACTGTATGAGGGCTCTAATGGCCATAGATACAATCTCTCAAGCTTTCTCTCTTCACTGTATATCTGGACAGAGTTTCAGCTAGGGTTGCTAATTTCGGATCCTTCTCCAAGAAGGAGAAGACAAGTATATATAGTATGTGGGGGGTGTAATGCACCCCCTATGCATGCAATGAGCATGTGTGCTGATATAGCCAATCTAATGAAGACATCTGTCACTGTTACATGTAGAGAATGCTGATGAAATATTCCCCCATGTGAGGGGATTGATTTGTTATAACTGATTGTGTACACGTGTTCCCAACCATATATATTCTAATAAAGACTCGGCCATCTGTGATTGGTCCCAACCTCGGCCTGGAAGAGGATGAGGTTGGTGTGGTCTGGCAACTTCTTGATCAGTGGTGGCCTTGACTCAGTGGGAGAGCCGAGGTAAGGCAGGTGGTGCTGTAACATCGGCCTGGGCCGATGTAATGGTGGAGTAGCAGGAACGTCAGCTGATTACCAGCCGAGGCTGGTTACGATGATGGAGTAGTCCTTGCAACCTCGGCCTGCACCCAGCCGAGGTTGCCAGCCTTGGATGACATGATGAATAACTGCCCCTGTGGATCATGAAGACCACACCTGCTGTTTGGCCATTAGGTAACTAGTAACGTCGGCCATGGCCGACCTTACTTAGGACGAGACCGCCGGTTGCCAATCTAAGGCCCTTCTAACCTCGGCCATCTCCCTGGCCGAGGTTGATGTCTCTGAGCCGATCGGGTACATTTAGGGCATATCACCAATCGTTTATAAGACCACCCATAGATGCTCTGCGTGCTCCTCCATAGATCGAGAATAAATCAAGATATCGTCTAAAAACACGATAACAAGACGATCTAAAAAATCCCTAAACACTCGGTTCATCAATTCCATAAATACTTCGGGTGCATTGGTTAGCCCAATTGGCATCACCAAAAACTCGTACGATCCATATCAAGTAAGGAAGGTTGTATTTCAGATGTCCTTCTCCCGAGCTGTCAACTGGTGGTACCTCAACCTCAAATCAATCTTAGAAAAATACGTAGAACCCCTCAACTGGTCAAATAAATCATCTATATGCGGCAATGGGTATTTATTCTAAATAGTGACTTTGTTCAACTCTCGGTAGTCGACATAAAGACGTAGAGATCCGTCCCTCTTTTTGATGAATAATACTGGAGCACCCCAGGGTGAAGTACTCCTCCTGATAAACCCATGACCTAATAATTTCTCAATCGACTCTCGTGTCTCCCTCATCTCCAATGGAGCCATCTGATACGGAATATGGGCAATGGGTCTCGTGCCCAAAAATTAGTCGATCACAAAGTCGATCTCCCGACTCGTTGGTAACCCCGGAATCTCCCCAAAAAATCTGAAAACTCACTCACCATGTTTTACTATGAAGATTTGTGAGCTATAGATAAGCAACAGAACCATAACTAAGCACAAGAAAGAAATCATTAGTGGATAATTCCCAGATACCAATGAGAGGAAAACAATGTTCATAATAATTACAAGGAAGTCAGTTGAGCAAGGGAGAGTGATATGATAGATTACATCATAAAGAATGAGAATTTTAGTCTCTTCTCCAGGACTCAATTTGTGTCTCATGCATCTATTATAGCGTCTCCACAACCTCTGAAGAACTATCCTCCTTGATGTAATACAAATGCATGCTCGACCAACCCCTGGGGTGCGGCATCGCAACTAGGTACATCTTCTGCCCCGAAATGGCAAAGACAATGGACCATCCATAATAATCCACACATGACCTATATGTAGCTAGCCAGTCTATCTCCTAAATAACGTCATACTCGTGCATGTCAAGTACTAATAAATCAGCTACGAAGGTGAGTCGACCTATCTCAAAATCGATACCCCAGCATACTGATCATATGGGTGCCTACCTACCCATTGGTGAGTCTATGTGCAAAATAGTTTCAGATGAAAAATCTATCATACCCGTATCCCGTGCAAACCTTGTGCTAATAAAAGAATAACATGCACCCGTATCGAAAAGAATGCGACCAATATGACCAAAAATGGGAAAAATACCCTCGACTGCCTGTGGCGGTGCTGTGGCCCGTCTGTGGCAGCAACATGATAGACCCATCCATACTGCAATGGTTGTTGTCCCGGAGGTGGGTCGACGGGTGCTGGAGCGGCTGGTGCAGCGACTGCCTGAGCTGAAAATAGTGGGCATTGTCCTTGTGGCTCCTTGTGACACCCTGCCTAATTAAATACCGGGTGATCAGTCCTTTATTAAATTATAACCAAGGTGAACGGTTGGTTCATTCTTAGCATCACTGTCGCAAAATAAAATTTTCAAATTAAGCACTCTAAATAATTAAGCTAAGTAACAAAACCATTTTAAAACATTAGTTCCATATTTAATTTAAACCCAATAATAAAAACCTTCCATAATACATAGTTTAAGAGTCACACAATACTAGACTGGAAAAGACAATCCAAGCAATTTAAGCATTCATATACTAATTCCAACTTTAAAACTTCAAGCAAAACATCCTGACAGTAACAAATCCCAAAGTATAAATACTAAAAATAAATGAGTCACAATCGCTGATAAAACCAACTGAATACGGGAAAAAGGGCGACACGTGCCCAAATGGATAAAATAGAGCTAGGAGTGGAATCAATAATGAGGTCGTCTAAGCAAAAGTCCTGCAACTCCCACCTAAGCTGCAGCACGTTCCTTCCAAAGAATCCTAAGCATGACGCCCCTGTGGATGGGCACCTCTAATATATACATATATATACAAGAGAGAAGATAAAGTAGAAAATGGGTCAGAGCCCGATTGTAAAACAGTTTAAAATTTAGTTTAGCAAGTATTTAAAATGCTTACAGGCTAATGCAACAATCATATTAGTATGCGGCACTCTCTTGAAAAATTCTCACCTCTCTTCCAATGTGCACACCTACCGCACTATTAATCCCCACATGTTAAACTTATCTTAAAATCCTCATAAGGTTTCATGCCGACAATTTCTAGGGCTACAATAATTAATTTCTGAGAGTAAAGTTTTCATAGAGATTTCATTTCATTAAAAATATCTTATAGTAATTCCTCAAACTTATCAAATGCTCATATCAAAGTTTAAATATTTATTCACTACTTAACTACTTTTAGTCACTGTAGAAAGTTTCCAAATTTCAAGTCTATATATATATTAATCACTAATACAATATATATATACTATCGGCACCCCACATAAATTTTATGGTGCTGGCATACTCTGCTATCAAGTCCCCGTATCACTCGTACTAAGCGAAATACTAGTTCGGAATCACTCTTGAACTGTATTAACACAAAACACATACAAATTGAGGCGAAGCATAGTTTCAAGTCACTAAGAGGTCAGCGCATACCCTCACGTCTCTTAGGACAGTCTGACTATCGATCTGATAGCCTGCACGAAGGATTTCTATGTTCTAGGGTACAAGTCAATATCCCCCATAAAGGTCCAATTGAGATAAGACTGTTCCGGTGTGGTAACCTCAGTGGTAGCAAGTAGCGTGGGCATGGTTTTTACACGTATATACAAGATGCACAAACACAGACATATGTATGTATATGACATTACTATTCCCATTTCTAAATTAGGTACACCCACGACCCATACTTTATGATATTCAATCTTAATAAACATTACTAGATTATCCTGTATAACGGTTCGTCTCTTTTATTCTTATTTATGGGATTATTCCACACTTACTTCGTAACACTCGTTGGATCCTATCTTTCTAAATACAATTTCAGTAGGTACTTCCTTATTTACAACGTGACTTCCTTACGAGTCTCACTCATTTAGACACGCGTTCCCCTAATTCCTTAAGTGTAATTCATTCCCCGTTAACCCTAATTTGGTCTTACATTAAATGCTCAATTTCTATAAAGTCTTACTGGTCCTCTTTATGTCCCAACATGTTTTAACAATAATGTCCAAAAGTTTCTACTCATTTAAATTGAGATAAACTATTTAAAAGGGAAATATGAGTTTTCCCAAGAGGGGTCGATCGATCGATGGCAAGGGCTCGATCGATCGATCCATCGATCCATCGATGCTCTTTGGTCGATCGATCGATCAAGCAGTTATGGCGAAACTGCAAAAATACCAGTTACGGGAATTCTATTCCAAACTCATCCAAATCATCATATTTGATTCCCAAACTCCCAACAATTGATACTACAAGTGTTATATACCCAAATAATTAAGATGCTACGTAAGACATGCGAGTTTTCATCAAGTATAACGAATTAAAAGAGCCAAAATTCATATAATTATCAAGAACCCTATTAATTTCTTTAACTTAGTTCTTCCCATTATTTTCCCTGATTTTTTACTCCTAACTAAATGCAAATTCGTGGTTCAACCTCTATATATGAATTAGATTTCCAAAATATGATTACCACCTCTACAACATGTGATTTCTAATCTCCAATACATGCTTTCTTTCATGAAAACTAGTTCTAATCAACCCTAAACTAATATAATTGAAGCATTAACTAAAATAAAGCAAGATAGATACTTGCCTGGAGATATTTGTCTCAGATTTGTGGAAAATATTGGTATGGTTGTGATCCTCGTTGCGCGATCTACAATTTGACGACGACGGTGGTGCAAACGGTGGTGTTCTTGGCCTAGAACTCCTTGGAAAGCTTCTCCTCTTCCTCTCCAATGGTCGTCTTTGGTTTTTGGTTATTATAACCCTAGAATACAACTCCTACCATCTGATATAACCATAGAAAATTCATGGGTTTCCATGCCCAAAAAAATATAAAATGTCTAAAATGCCCTCCCGGGATGTTAATTAGGCCTAAAAACGTCCCGAGACCCAAATTAAACCCCCGGGTACATTATTTTGACTATCTCGACCCTTACGGACACATTGACGTACTAAAAATGACCATATGGGTGACTTATAATTTATTCACTTTTAATAGTTTGAATTCAATCTCGACATGACACAGGCGTGTCCCGATAAATTTCCAAAATTATGAATTTAGATTCTCGTGATAATTTTACTAAATTTAATTACCCATCTTACTTTACCCATAAAGTAATTTATAATAAAATTCCAATAATTACTAACTCTCATCGCGCTAGTAAATATTTAAATGATTTTTTGAATTAATATTAAATTAATATCTCAATTTAAATATAATAAATCCCCAAATTTATAAGCCATAAAAATACGGGGTATTATATACTTCCCCCTTAATAACGAAATTTCGTCCCAAAATTCGAAAAATAAAGAAAATCCGATAAAATAATTTTTGGATACCTTATTAGTATGAAAACTAACTTCAAAGTAAGGCGCCCAATAACTATAGCCCCCGTTTCACATCAAGCTTGTTTAACACTCTCATTAACGACACTTCCACAATATGCTCCCATTCGACGACATTCGCATAAGACGAGTTTATACATCATTGACTCCCATTATGTCAACATTATTGGGAGGTCGCATCTCACTACATGGCAACTACTCGTATTTATCTAAACACGAATCTCCCATTCTGAGAGAAACCATACGAACATCTGACCACAACATGCTTGCCTAAAACAGCCGTGGTAATTCCACTATAAACATTTCTAACTCAACCAATCCAAAATTCTGATTACCCGCCCATCTCTTAAAATTCATAGTGTTAAAAGTTAAGGTTTTTCCACACCAAAACTTCAATAACCATCTTGTTCACAATAAACTGGTACAAGTGATCCCACGGAACCCTATCATTAGGTAATATCCACCCCAATTACTGTACTATACTCCACTTGTTAGCTAGAACCGTTGTGGAAAAGAAATGATCACCATGAATCCAAAATTATTTTCACACTGCTCTACTAATGGTCAATCACCGCTTGCTTACTCCCCGAATCATGGGTGATACAACCTGCTTAAAACGAAATGATATCCCCGCTGCTTCCTGAAATCCCATATTGAAGGTGGGGTCCAAAAATCTCAACCTAATTAAGAAAAATACCATCTAGGACCACGTACTGGCGCGATCCTTCCTCTCGAATGAAGACTGGGGCACACTAGTTAATATTACAAATCACTCCAAGGAGTGTCAATCACTTCCTTCTTAGGCATCTCGTTCCACATGTTCGAAGGAACTGTTGATCTTACCTTTAGGTTGGCAACTCATCCAAGAAACTTTACGGACTTTATCGACCTCTTCCACTATAGGAATTGTCGATAGCCATAAAATACTCTGGTTGATCCCTTATTTCAACCGAGTTCTATCTATGAGTGGTATATGAGGAGACCACGCACTATTCCCCGCTCAACATCGACTTCTCTTTGAAATGTCTCACATTAAGTGACATTTAATACTCTCCTTTTTTCCTTTGCGTATAATGAAAGTTTCGATCTGCGCACTTTTCTCAACGATGTGCACTTCTGGACCCTTTTATACCATATTAACATCTTCACTCTTTGTACGCATCAGTCTCTTTCAACAATTGACTAATTATAACTCCTCTCTGAGTGTTCGCCATAAATATTAAATTCTACCCTTCTCAGGGAATACCCCTTTTTAAATGACCTCCTACAGCCTTCTAATCAAATTCAGGCGTGCTACTCTAATCGCACACGTATATATGGATCATCCTTCTTCACGGGACGCTTAATTCACTCTCCCACTTCCACCTCGTTATGTTAGTTCCATAAATATATATCCCACAAGTATATTCCCACATCCCTACAACTCGAAAAATTCTATCATCAGCTAACCAGGATGCCCACATTTTGTAGCACCCCGCTCACCCGGGAAGAGCGAACAGTGTGCTACTCATCGACAAAACTAGCCAAAATCATTAAAATACGAACGTAGCGCTACTATCGATAAACTAAACTTCAAATCCACAATTAACAAGGTATAGAGCATATAATTACCAAACAACAAAAGAGAACTACAAACCCCAAATCTCTTTAAAATATAAATACAACGATTCTCTCGAATAAAAATACAACATCTAAAATAACTCTCAAATGCTCTATACACCAAAATAATACCAATACAAGTCTTCTCTCTTGTATTAAAATCTTCCCAAATAATCCTCGCTAAAAGAAAAAAAATATATATCCCATCTTTATCTCCCTTGTGCTCAGAACGCGGTTACAACACTTGGGCATTCTCAATCACCCCTAGAAATCGCAATTTTAAATTCCCCTTATCATCGTTCCATCCTTCAACTCGTAGTGACAAAACAAAACTTTCAATGCTTTCTTACCACACCACTGGCTCCACTGGCCTTAAATCATAATTTAACTCCCAACTTATATATTTAATTACCAGCTCTGATTACGACCGAGGTACCGAACTCATGGACTAATGACCAAACATCTCCCTATTTCCTACTTACGCTAAGTTTCATACGTGGGATGTCTCGCAAAGCTAAATCCAAACAGGAACCCCCCCCCCCCCGATACACTACTACCTAGCATTTTTGGTTATGGAGATTCGTTAGGTCCTCCGTCCATAGCATGTATCCCCTTATTCCATCTCTTGATAGAAAAGTTACATCTCCTCCCGTAATTACACTTAACAAAGAACATTTTGCCAATTTCACTATCATTCATTTTTTGTGGTAATCGCATTCCATGAACCTTGGATACATAAACTCGGGATTTTCGAAATCCTGTCCCCAAACATATGGGTATAACTCTCAATTTTCACATCTCTAAAGGATAGATATATTAATGCGTTCTTCTTATCACCAAATTTTAAGTGCTAAACATAATAATGAGTTAAATCTTTTCGCTCAACAATACCCAATAAGTACTGAATCATAACAATAAAGTCCCCACACACACTAGGATCGAATATCTTGAGCCCACTATCCCCTCCAAAGTCTCTAGAATAGATAATATAAGTGCGAGTCTGACCCTCTCGTAGGTGAGGTCTCGCCAGAACAAAACATGCTGCACTAATGCAACCATTCCGATAGCCTTGCAATAACTATCTACTATCATACTAACGATTACTATAAAGTTGTAACTAGGACATCATCATACTCGTGTATCACTTCACTAAAACGAGTACTCTCAATAAAGTATATAACACTAGTAATACACCCATTCCTCCTCCGCAGTTAGCACTAAAGATAATCCCGCTACACTAAGGAAAATTATTCACATAATAGTAATGTTTACAGTTGTACACATTAAACTCGTCTCACATGCTAATCTAGAAATAAACAGAATATAGTGACTTGCTCCTGTCACCTAAAATACGCCTCATCCTCTGAGGATAAAATTCATACTTCTACTTTGTCGAACACCTTGGCTAGTCCTCCCTCTGGGCAGAGCATCACAACCAAACACATCTCCTGTCCCGAAATGGCAAAGATAATACTCCTGTTAGAAAATCTAGCATGCCAATAATGACATTGTGCTCATGCATATTTAACACCAGTATATCCGCAGGTAAAGTGAAGCTACCCATTTTTTATATCTACACCCCGTCAATTATAGGATACAAAGATTCATTCCCCAATGGTGAGTCTACGCACGACACTGTACTCTTTGTCGTGTTTAATAACCCTGAGGCTTGTGCACAATGAGTAGTTATAAAATAGTGTGACGCCCTACTACCAAATAAAACTCGATCCATAGTACCATGTATAGGAAATGTACCCTCTATCGCGGGTAGTGCCTGAGGTGTTGTTGCCTGGTGGATGTGATAGACACGTCCATACTGCAATTGTCCCTGCTGATCTGAGGCTGCTGGGATGGGTGGTAGAGTTAGCCTCTGCGATTTATTATGGGCACACTGCTGCCGTGGGGCCCTATTCCCTTTCGGGCAATCCTGACATCTATGGCCATTCTTGCCACATTTGAAGCACCTGCCTCGAAACTGTCTCACTTTACTACACGGTTGACGAGTTTTGCCTTTTGCTTGGCCTTGTTTGCCTTGCCCAGCAACTTCAGGGAAAACGATGTCAGGTTGAGGACAATCCTTCCACTTATGACCCAGTTGCACACATTTATAGCAGAGTCTTGAAATTTCTCGCTGGTCAGGTTGGAGTTTCTCTCCAGTCTGATTTGGACAAGATTGGCATTTGTGACCGTCCATTCCACATTTGAAACACCTCTTTGTGACTTCATTTTGACCTCGACTTTGTTGGCCCTGACACTTTTGGCCCTCTACGTAAATTTTGTTACGTCTGGAGTTGTCTTGGTCTTGAGGGGCTTGTTGCCGCAATTTCGCTGTCTTCGCACAATTGTTAACTCTAGTCATATGATGACTGATCTCTCTAGGTCTTTTGCCTCCTTTGAGTTACATACTGCGATCGTGGTACTGTAAGACTGCAGTGGTAACTGTTTGTGCCACAATGCCTACAAATTCGGCAATTGATACCCTCTTCGGAGACATCTGAGGTATGAGTTGTTCTTGCTCATTAACATCCCCAATGGCATTAGGAATGTTCGTCCTGACGGGCCATCTGAAAGTTTAAAAATAATTTGGATACGTTCAACATTCACCTCAACAAATCGCAGAAGCACGAATTTCCAATGCATAAAGATCAATACAACATTCCTAATGTTAGGGCTCTAAATCAAAGACGCAATGCTGGAAACGAGATAAGCCATACAGATCCTAAAGGACACTAGAACCTGATGCTCTAATACCACCTGTGACACCCCGCCTAATTAAACACCGGGTGATCAGTCCTTTATTAAATTATAACCAAGGTGAACGATTGGTTCATTCTTAGCATCACTGTCGCAAAATAAATTTTTCAAATTAAGCACCCTAAATAATTAATCTAAGTGACAAAACCATTTTAAAACATTAGTTCCATATTTAATTTAAACCCAATAATAAAAACCTCCCATAATACATAGTTTAAGAGTCACATAATACCAGACTGGAAAAGACAATCCAAGCAATTTAAGCATTCAAATACTAATTCCAACTTTAAAACTTCAAGGAAAACATCATGACATTAACAAATCCCAAAGTATAAATACTGAAAATAAATGAGTCACAATCTTTGATAAACCCAACTGAATACGGGAAAAAGGGCGACACATGCCCAACTGGATAAAATAGAGCTAGGAGTGGAATCAATAATGAGATCGTCTAAGAAAAACGCCTGCAAATTCCACCTAAGTTGTAGCACGTTCCTTCCAAAGAATCCAAGCATGATGCCCTTGTGGCTGGGCACCTGTAATATATACATATATATACAAGAGAGAAGAGAAAGTAGAAAAAAGATCAGAGCCCGATTGTAAAACAGTTTAAAATTTAGTTTAGCAAGTATTTAAAATGCTTATCGGCTAATGCAACAATCATATTAGTATGCGGCACTCTCTTAAAAAATTCTCACCTCTCTTCTAATGTGCACACCTACCGCACTTTTAATCCCCACATGTTAAACTTATCTTAAAATCCTCATAAGGTTTCATGCCGACAATTTCTAGGGCTACAATAATTAATTTCTGAGAGTAAAGTTTTCATAGGGTTCTTATTTCATTAAAAATATCTTAGAGTAATGCCTCAAACTTTTCAAATTCTCACATCAAAGTTTAAATATTTATTCACTACTTAACTACTTTTAGTCACTGTAGAAAGTTTCCAAATTTCAAGTCTATATATATATTAATCACTAATATAATATATATATATATACTATCGGCACCCCACATAAATTTTATGGTGCTGGCATACTCTGCTATCAAGTCCCCGTATCACTCGTACTAAGGGAAATACTAGTTCAGAATCACTCTCGAACTGTATTAACACAAAACACATCCAAATTGAGGCGAAGCATAGTTCCAAGTCACTAAGAGGTCAGCACATACCCTCACGTCTCTTAGGACAGTCTGACTATCGATCCGATAGCCTGTACCAAGGATTTCTATGTTCTAGGATACAAGTCAATATCCCCCATAAAGGTCCAATTGAGATAAGACTGTCCCGGTGCGGTAACCTCAGTGATAGCAGGTAGCGCGTGCATGATTTTTACACGTATATACAAGATGCACAAACATAGACATATGTATGTATATTACTATTCCCATTTCTAAATTAGGTACACATACGACCCATATTTTATGATATTAAATCTTAATACACATTTCTAGATTATCCCGTATAACGGTTCGTCTCTTTTATTCTTATTTATGGGATTATTCCACACTTACTTCGTAACACTCGTTGGATCCTATCTTTCTAAATACAATTTCAGTTGGTACTTCCTTATTTACAAAGTGACTTCCTTACGAGTCTCACTCCTTTAGACACGCGTTCCCTTAATTCCTTAAGTGTAATTCACTCCCCGTTAACCCTAATTTGGTCTTACATTCAATGCTCCATTTCTATAAAGTCCTACTGGTCCTCTTTATGTCCCAAAATGTTTTAACAATAATGTGCAAAGATTTTTACTCATTTAAATTGAGATAAACTATTTAAAAGGAAAATATGAGTTTTCTCACGAGGGGTCGATCGATCGATGGCAAGGGCTCGATCGATCGATCCATCGATCCATCGATGCTCTTTGGTCGATCGATCGATCAAGCGGTTATGGGAAAACTGCAGAAATACCAGTTACGGGAATCCTACTCCAAACTCATCCAAATCATCATATTTGATTTCCAAACTCCTAACAATTGATACCACAAGTGTTATATACCCAAATAATTAATATTCTACGTAAGACATGCGAGTTTTCATCAAGTATAACGAATTAGAAGAGCCAAAATTCATATAATTATCAAGAACCCTAATAATTTCTTTAACTTAGTTCTTCCCATTCTTTTCCCATATTTTTTACTCCTAACTAAATGAAAATTCGTGGTTCAACCTCTACATATGAATTAGATCCCAGAATATGATTACCACCTCTACAACATGTGATTTCTAATCTCCAATACATGCTTTCTTTCATGAAAACTAGTTCTAACCAACGCTAAACTAATATAATTGAAGCAGTAACTAAAATAAAGCAAGATAGATACTTGCTTAGAGATATTTGTCTCAGATTTGTGGAAAATATTGGTATGGTTGTGATCCTCATTGCGCGATCTACAATTTGGCGGTGACGGCGGTGCAAACGGTGGAGTTCTTGGCCTAGAACTCATTGGAAAGCTTCTCCTCTTCCTCTCCAATGGTCATCTTTGGTTTTTGGTTATTCTAACCCTATAAGACAACTCCTACCATCTGATATAACCTTAGAAAATTCGTGGGTTTTCATGCCCAAAAATACAAAATGTCTAAAACGCCCTCTCGGGATGTTAATTAGGCCTAAAAACGCCCTGAGACCCAAATTAAACCCCCGGGTACATTATTTTGACTATCTCGACCCTTCCGGACACATTGACGTACTCAAAATGACCATATGGGTGACTTATAATTTATTCACTTTTAATAGTTCGAATTCAATCCCGACATGACACAGGCGCGTCTCGATAAATTTCCAAAATTATTAATTTAGATTCTCGTGATAAATTTACTAAATTTAATTACATATCTTACTTTACCCATAAAGTAATTTACAACAAAATTCCAATAATTACTAACTCTCATCGCTCTGGTAAATATTTAAATGATTTTTTGGATTAATATTAAATTAATATCTCAATTTAAATCTAATAAATCCCCAAATTTAAAAGCCACAAATACGGGGTATTACACTCCTGTTGTCCTCTATAACCTCCCTGCCCCTGGGCTGACTGATCTCCTCGAGGAAGATTCTTCAAAGTATGCCCACTCTCCCCACATGTATAACACTTTCCCTAAAACAGGCCCCTATAAAATTGTAGGCACTACTGGCCTCTGCCCTATTGTCCCTGGCCTTAATGGACTCAGTACTGCTGCCCTGCTAGCCTCGGTACTATTGAACCTGATGGCCCTGCCCAGTCTGTCCCTGTCCCTGCCTCTGTCGGTCATCTTCACCTCTAAAATTCTTATTCTGATCAGCGAATGGGGTTCCCCTCTTCTAATGGGCCCTAAATCTGATTCCCCCACTCGCCTTGGCCTAGTAACTCGATGACTTCATTCCGTGACATTTCTATCCCTTTTTTAAGAAATTCCCTATGATCCTGGAAATGGAAAAGTGAAACATTAACCGACTGATTGTATGTCATAAAGTATGGATTCCTAGAAGAGCCTTCCTGATATGCCATGTCGATCCCGTAATAAACATATCCATCCGTTTCTACTCGGTATTAACATCCTCTTTTGTTAAATACAAGAGAGTTGTGAATTCCTCTTCATACTCGGTGACAGTACGCCCCTCCTACTTAAGCTTCGTGAACCTGCTCCTCATCTAAGACTGCATGGCTAGGGGGAAGTATTACCCCTCAAACCTCTCCTAAAACTAGTCAATAGTGAGTTTGTCCCTCTCTGCAGCAGTCATAAATCCCTCCCACCACTAAAGAGCAACCCCCACTAACCTGAACAAAGTTAACATCTACTTCTGAACCAGTGTGCACTCAAGTATCCGTAAGTTCCTCTCAATATCCTTCTTCCACCTACTCGCCATCAATATATCAAAATTACCTACGAACTCTGGAGGCTGGCTCTTAAGAAAGGCCTCCCTCGCTCTGTCCCACATATAACCCGGTGCTTGTGTTGGTATAGCCATTTGCTGTGGTGGTCGCTGCTGTTATGCTTGTGGCAGTGGGAAGTGTTGAAGCATGGCTATTATGGCCATAAACACCATCCGAGACACGATGGTGGCTATCTCAGTGTGTGTAATCAGTTGTGGGATTGGTGGGATCTGTGGCCGCTGTTGTGGCTCCAGGTGAGCCTCCTCCTCGTTAGCAGGTGTGACTACTCGCCTCGATCTTCCCCTCTATCTATTTGTCGTCTGAAAGAAAACAAGGTTTAAGTTAGTACCAACGTAATAATACAATAAACCCTAAGTATAGGCTCTATGTATCAAATAACGCAACACAGAACGTAATGAGCGCAACACAGATCCTAAGGACACTAGAACCGTGCTCTGATACCAAAAGTAATAACCCCTATTTTCTCACATAAAGGATGGCTAGACATGATACACCGAAGATGTGGCTTGCTTGTCAATTAATACCATTCTTAGCACAAATGTAAATATAAATAATTATAATTAAAGGACCATATTTGAAATGTCATGAATATAATCATAATATTTAAAGAGATGCAAACATCACCAACTATACAATAAATCCAACCATTATGATAGAAGTCTCAATCAACAAAATGTAAAGGAGTCTCAGGCTTATGCCCTTACAATTGTTCCAAATAAAATAACTAACTCTGGCAGAAAAGCGCCTATGATAGAATCGACGAATCTGAAAACTGATGAGCAAGAGAAACTGCAAGACTGTCACATCACAATCCAACTATTGTTGTCTAGTAGAACCTGGGGGGGAGAAAATATTTAAATTTGAGTCAGAGACCGATGTGTGCAAGAATTAACTTAATTAATTTAAGATGCAATAATACGTTTGACTCAAAATAAATGCGTTTAACACCTCACCCCTCATCTAAGTGTGATATTATTCGCATCCCAATAAGTCCCAAATAATAATTATGACAATGTGTCAAATTAATAATAATGTATTTTCGATAACTAAATGATTAAGTGTACCGACTACATTTAAATGCCAATATCCGTAATATCCCAGTCTATTAAGTTTCACATAAATAGCATAAACATCTTTTATGCATTAAAGAATGAAAGTTGTAATTTATGCCCACATTCTTAGACCTTTCAATTTATCTCATATAACGTGCGTGTAATTACATATATGTCCTTCATATATTTGACACACAAGGGCATCTACCGTTGGTGTCTAGTTCTTACTCTATCGACACGTCCATAGGAATCTCTTATCCTAATCTGACATCACAAAACACACATAAGTTCGAGGTGGTCCCTACACAGGATACCTGTTCACAGCTCATACCCAACGGTGATACATGTTGGGTCAGCGTCAACACCTACCTCTCGTAGATGGCGCCTCCATATAGTACCTATACGACCTACCCAATTGCCAAGCCCACCTGTTCCGACGTGTGGTACTCGGTCCAAACGCACGAACCCCCATGACGATAGGATAGTCCACAAATATTGGTATGTCCACACAAATACATATAAGTACATATTATTATCTCGTATAACATGTATAGGTAATTATTCGATAATTACCATAGGGAAGTCCCACATAAGATTCACACTTTCTCATTTATTAATAATTTAGCATCTAGTGAACTATTGATTCCACTCCATTAAATAACTACTTAACCAACTAGTTAATTTTAAAAGTCCCTATTTAATGTCGGTACATTTGTATTTTTAATAAATTCTTTATTGTCCCAAACACGGTTCTTCCCACTCGTTTGGACTCATAAAAATACTCATAACCAAAACCCCCAGACCAAATTATGAAAGAATATAATTACCAAACATCCCCTCATATCTCTCAAACGAGGTCTAGGATCGTTCACGCGACATCATATGTCGCTCGAACGAGGGCCCACGTCGCACGAGTGACCCCTTCTTCCTCTTCACCATGTTTTTTCACCATTTCTGTTCCTTTCAGCTCCAAAACTCAATATCAGAAACAGTATACTCAACTTAGAAATTTAAACCCAGAATCGATATGTTCAAACCCAAAAATCAAACCCGTAAATAATATACTAAAAGCCCCAAAAAATAAAAATATATGTTAAGGATTTTAACAATTGAAACATTCTCCAAATGTCAATCCTATTTAGTTCATAATAGGGGTCATCTATCACGGGATTTACATTAAAATTTTAGTCCATATTTCATCTGTAATATTCTCTACATCAAATAGTAAAGATGTCCCCCAGTTAACTATCAAAACCATAAGGGATCTATCTTAAATTTTCAGATTTTGATACCTAAATTTCTGGGACTAATTCTACATTAAATTCATTCCTCTACATGCATATAATATTTATTCATCATCAAATTATTCATATCAAACCTAAATCCCATAAATTTAAAGGTTATTATAATGCATTGAGAAAATACATTGAAACTTAAATTAATCAAGAGAATTATTGCCTTAGAATTTCTGGAAGAAAGTGTCTCTGATTCCTTCTTAATTCCTTGCCTCTTTTTACCTCTTTTGGTTCTTCTCATTTCCTCCCCCATTAACAGTTGTGTTTACTTCTTTTCTGAATAGCAGTGGGGAAGTTGTTTACCCCCACTTAAACACTAATTAATGTTAATCCCGAGTTGGGCTTAAAACTCAATTTTTGAACCCCCAAATGGACCCGAATTCATATCCAAACTAGCCCAAACGTTCCCCAACTATACACTACTGATCCGGGACTATTTCTTAAGGCCTAAAACACCTAAACGAGCCCATATGTGCCCCGAAATATGTCCCGAATTTTTTATGTTAACATTGATACTTTTAAATTATTTCGCACATTAATTATGTATTTTTTCTTCAATACATGTGATACGCTAATTATATACATATATACACGTAGAACTTCAATCACGCACATATAGCTAAATGAAAATTTTCACCCGTGCAATTATTAATTTATTTTTTTTTGAAATCCAATTTCCGCAATTATTTATTTATTCCAAAAATATTATTTTATCATTTATTTTAGAAAAATTACGGGGTATTACAGGATGTGATCGACACATGAAGTATTCTTTCTCAGGAGGTGTGACTCTCAAGAGGGATGTGATCGACACATGAAGTATTGTTCTCATGAGGAACTAAATATAATAATGTTACTTATTTAATATAAATTCTCTTGATATGGATAACCTCTATTACGAGGTATGTGTGCTAACTCAAATGTCTTATGGTGGGGCTTTAAGCCTACTTGTGTGACTGCTAATAAAAATGACTTTTTAAGGTGCCTTGAGTTTGCTCAAGTAACCAAGAAAATAAATGACTTAATGGTGGTGTAAATCTGTTTAGTAAATTAAATTTAGTCAAGGTTTTTAGTTATTTTATCTATTATATTAGAAGTCTTATATATGTATTTATGTTGTGGATAAGTATGAGCATAACATTGAGCACCAAATTGATTATTTGGGGTTGACCTCCCGACAAAAGTCATTAATTATTTATGTACTTGTGAATTGTATATTTTAAATAATGATTTTTTAAATATTAATTAATACTAAAAAAATCCAAAAATAACTTCTCAAAAAATTGTCGCGAAGCTTGCTCCCATAAAGCCCCAACATTTGTCTACCACTTTGCCCCCACTCACAATAATTCATGATTCCATTTCGGTTACCCAAACTCAATTATATTTACAACTTATGATAAATTTATCATACATTACCATCTTGTATAGGTAAGCATGATCCATCATATTAAATAATCTCTCGATATTGGGTGCCTGAAACTATCAAATATTTTTGCTCTTTTAAGTTGAATGTCACAATACGTGATGAATTTTTAACAAATTTATCACCCGTTTTAAAATTTATAAATATAGAGGGGAAATTTGACTTTACCTAACATATAACTATCATTAGTTGACATTACTCATCATTTTTTTAAAATTTTATCGCCCATTTTTGTGCATGTTTCTAGTTTGATTGAAGATTATATTTGTATGTTTATGATATGTTATGACATGTGTATCCATTATGTATATACGTGCTATTTGCATCTCTCGTTTTGTTTGTGTTTCTTTAAAGAAAAATATTCGTCTCAAATTTCCTTCCTTTATCAATTTTGGACATCTTGTCATTTATCCAAATTCTTAACTCCTCTCAATTTCTATAAACCTAATCCTTACTGTAGGTCTTCTAAAATATTTGCATTTCTCTCCATATGCTAAAAATGTCCCAAAAGTTTTCTCATGAATTATCCACAATTTTTGGGTTTAAAAGGATTTTTTTTTTCAATTCTGGGCAAACCGAATCGATTCGCCCAATGTCTGAATCGATTCTCCTTGCTGAATTGATTCTCCCTTGGGCCGAATCAATTCGAAATGTAATAGGTGTTTCTTCTTTTTATAGCTGTTACGAATTTCTACACTATCCAAATCCTCAAACTTTCATACTAACATCCCGATTTCTAAATTAACATAACTAAACCTCAAAGATATATATGGGGATGATTTCTAATGTAAATCATGAATAAAATCAATACAATTTCATCATATAGTCAGATTTAACAACTCATACTCATAAATCCTCTACTTTTCTGTTCTTCATGTAAATTCACCAAAAACCCAGATTTAATCCATGATTCAACTCCCAAATTTTTTTTATTTTTTTTCTCCATGTAATTGGATTTATTCTACATCAAATCATGTTCCCATTTAAAATTTTACTTATCAAATTATAAGTGTAACATCAATTGTTCTTAATACAAAGTTCCTATTCTACATGGGTATGATAACTATTAAAATTTGAAAGATAAATACTTGCCTTATAATGAAGTGGTCTGATTTGATACTCTTTGATGAAGCTTCTCTTATAATCCTTATTCCAAGAGTGGTTGTGATGCTAAAATGAGCTTGAATTATCCAAAACCCTTCCTTGAGCTCCAAGAAAACTCTTCCTCTCCTCTCTACTAACATCCACTTGTTTTATAATCTCTTTACCTTAGACTCACATCACCCAAACTATATATAATACTCAAAATCCCGAAATTCCCTTAACCCTAAGTTATAGAATCATGAAAATTCCCTCTTGGGTTGTCAATTATGTCCAAAATTGTCATGGGATCCAAACTACACACCCATGTGTACTATTTTGACTGTTTCGATCCTTATGGACTCAACCGTAACCTCAAAATCATCATCTGAATTACTAAAAAATAATTTCTTTCTCTACCTTATTTTGTCCACTCACGACATTTAGTTGAGATATCATATTGTCACGTCACTATTACTCGTTGTGACATCAATTATATAATTACTATTCGCATAATAATTTTATTCAATAAACATTAATCATTTCTCTCCAATTAATAATTTAATCAACCCATCATATTATTTTCCATTAATTTATGTCACTCGTGTAATTTCAATTTAACCAAATTAATATATTTTAAATTCTTTAAAAATACGATTTATTCATTTTAATTATTTAAAAATGCAGATTGTTACATACTCCCCCCTTACAAGAGAATTTCGTCCTTGAAATTTGGAAATACATATGGTAAATAACTCTGGATACTTCTCATGTATGTCATCCTCCCGGATCCCATGTCGATTCGTCTACATTATGGTGTTCCCACTACACTCAAACCAAGGGTACCACCTTTTACCGTAGTTTACACTCACTACGATCAAGTATCTCTACTGGTCTCTCCTAATATGAGATGTCGGGCTGCAAGTTGATCTCCTTTAGTGGAACATGCCAAAAAGCTCTCTCACTATGCTGGTATTTCTTCAGTGATGACACGTGAAATACGCTATAAATCCATTGAAGATGCTCCGATAATCCCAATTCATAAGTCTCGGGTCCCACCCTCTCAATGATTAAATAACGGTCCCATATATCTCGATGCCAATTTCCCCTTTTTTACAATTCTAATCACTTCTTTCATTGGAGACACTCGCACCAACACTTGGTTGCCAACCTCAAGCTCAATACGTCTCCTGTCTGCATCTACGTAACTCTTCTACCTATCTTGAGCTAATGGGATGCGCCCTCGAATCAACACAATCTTAGCAGTGGTGTCCTGAATCATCTATGGATCCAATAGTTTATTGTCCCCTATCTCTAATCAACAACAAGGGGAATGACAAGGTCGACTATACAATGCCTCGAATGGTGTCATGCCGCTAGTAAATTGGTAGGAGTTATTATACACAAACTCTACCAAAGGAAGATATTGATCTCATCTGCCCCCAAAATTGAGTATACACATTCGCAGCATATCCTCGTGCATCTGATTTAGCCTCTCAGCCTACCCATCTGTTCGTGGGTGATAAACTATACTCAATCGTAAATGTGTCCCCATCGCCTCTTGAAAATGCTGCCAAAAATGGGATACAAAGATCTTATCCCAATTGGACAAAATATTAAGCGGGACCCCATGTAACCATATTATTTTAGCTATAAATAAATGTGCATACTACTTTGTCTCAAAATCAGTACAAATTGGAAGAAAATGAGCCACCTTATTCAATCGATCCAATATCACCAATATAGAATCGTGACCTCATTGTGATAACGGCAACCCAGTGATAAAATCCATGCAGATACTCTCCCATTTTCACATGCGAACCTCTAATGGTTGTAACATCCCTATCGATCTCTGATGGTCTACCTTCACTAACAGGAAAATAACACACTTTGAGACAAACTCTGCTATGTCCCGTTTCATCCCTGACCACCAATACTATCTGTGCATGTCCTAGTACATCTTATCCCCACCAGGATGTATTACAAACTGCGACTCGTGAGCCTCTTACAACACTGCATGTCATAAATCATCATCCTCTAAAACCACTAATCTCCCATTAAAACGAAAGCCACCCTCTAAACTAATTGAGTATCCCTTTATACCATCAGCTAGTAACTGGACAACTCTGTCCTAGAAAAACTAATCATTGCCTTATGTAAAAATCCCTTTGTGTGAACCGATACTTGAGTGATTTATTGTCCCTAAATAAAGTAAACCACTCGCCCAACAAATAGTGCCTCCATATCTTTAAGGCAAAAACAACAGCGACTAACTCCAAATCATGCGTGGGGTAATTCTTTTCATGGGGCTTAAGTTTGTGTGATGCATACGCTATAGCCCTCTGATCCTGATATAATACCCACCCAAGTCCCTACAAGGATGCATCAGTGTAGACACAATATGCTACTCCCCCCTCAAATAGTGCAAGTACTGGTGCTGAGATCAATTTTTCCTTTATCTCATCGAAAGCGCCCAAATAAATGGCACCCCTTTATGAGTCCATTTGTCAAATGACCCGCAATATTCGAGAAACTCTTAACAAACCTCTGGTAATAATCTACCAACCTTAAAAAACTGCGAACCTCGGTTGGTGTCGTGGGCTATCCCCACTCCCTTACCATTGATACCTTACTCAGATCAACTTATATACCCTTCTCAGATACTCTGAGGCCTAGAAACTATACCTCCTAAAGCCCGAACCCACATTTGCTAAGTGTCAGTAAAACCTTTCGTAAGTGCTCGGCATCCTCATCCTCATAACGAGAGTAAACGAGAATATCCTCGATAAACACAATTACAAACTGGTCAAGGAACTCTAAAAAAACCTTGTTCATCAGATCCACAAACACTATCGGCGCATTGGTGAGTCCGAATGGCATCACCCTAAACTTGTAGGACCCAAACCATGTTAGCAAGACATCCTTACGATTGTCCTCCTCCCTGACGTGCAACTGATGATTACCGAAGCTCAAATCAATCTTGGAGAAGTAAGTTACTCCCCTCAACTGGTCGAATAATTCATCGATATGGGACAATGGATATTTATTTCAGATTGTGACCTTATTCAACTCTCTGTAGTCAATACACAATCGACGCGACCCATCCTTCTTATTGACAAACAACATTAGTGCACCCCGCGATGAAGTACTCCATCGACTAAAACCCTGCCCAAGAGCTACTGAATCTACTCTCTCAACTCATGCATCTGAGATGGGGCCATGCAATAGGGCGCTCAAGCTATAGTTCTCGTACCCGGCTCTAGATCAATAAGAAAATTAATTCCCCGGCTAGGCAGCAATCTAGGTATATCCTGCAATACATCCTCGAACTCCCTCATGACTATAATCGAGTCTAACGAAATTAACACCTCCTGTGAGGTCTCCTCCTCAATTTAATATAAATGAGTGCACGACCCTGCCTCAGGAAGAGGCATTGCCATTAAGAACATCTCCTGCCCGAGTATCGAGAATACAATAGCCCTCTCGTAATAATCTACCATCACCAGACAACTAGATAACCAATATATCCCCAAGATAACATCATATCCATCCATATCCAATATAACCAGATCAGCATCTAAACACTATATACCATCCTCGATATCCACACCTCTATAAATTGAGTGTATGAGTGACCCACTACCCATCGGTGACTCCACACGCATAAGTAGACCACCAGATGTCTCTAATAGGACGAAATCTCGTTCAAATCTAGTCTCTATAAAAGAGTGTGATGCACCAGTATCAAATAAAACACTACTCGTAAGCCCATGAATAATAAACGTACCTGCCACTACAGGTGGTGCCTATGGAGCCTGCTGAATGGCGACATCTCGGACGTTATAGGCATGCCCATAGTGAAGTTATTCATACTGTAGTAGTCCAGGTGGAACTAGTGCCATAGGTGGCCTCTATGCCTGTTGTTCCTATAGGGAACCCTGCTGCTGCAGAGCTCTTCCCTGATTTGGTCAACCCCTCCTCTTGTGGCCCGTCTATCCATAATTAAAGCGTTGGTCTAGAAATTCTCTCTAACGCTGGCCCTAATTGCCCTGACAGTACTGACCCTGCTATTGTCCCTGTTGTGAACAATATTTCTTTAGGTGACTCACCTCCTCAGTAATATAACACCGACCAGTGAAAATTTTCTTCTTTTGACCCTGATAGTCCGATTTAGGCTTCTCCTTATCTCACTGCGAGCAAAGTTGGTGCTTGTGACCACCCTTTCCCTATGTAAAGAATCTCCCTTTGAAATTACCCTACTCCTGGCCATGTTAGACCTGATGGCTTTGACTCTGCTGGCCTCTCCCATTATTCCCTTGGTCCTGGAAGCCCTGAGGAACATATCGATATTGCTTCGGTGTTACATGGTTACTATTTCTTCCTAACTTGTATGACAAACTAGGTTGCCTTTCTCTTTTAGTTCCTATCAACTGGACACTATGCTCTCGATAGTGTAATAATGCGGCAGTAACTTCTTGTGTTACAATACCATTCACCTCTGTAACGGTCACCATACGCTCTGGTACTAGAGGTACTCGTTGATCCTTTCTAGCATCACCGCTTTTGGCGATCCCATCATGTCGTTCCCTCCTAGGTGACGTCTAAAAACAGATTGAATTGTATAAGTTCACAGTCAATACAAATATACCTACAGAATAACGTAATCTCAGATACATGATTATGAATACAACAGTCCTAAGAATAGGGCTTAATGTTGAAGAATGCTATGCTGAAATCCTAGTAAGCGGTACAGATCCTATGAACACTAGAACCTGATGCTCTGATACCATCCGTCACACCCCTCTAATTTTAATCCTGGGTGATTAGTCCATTATTAAATTAAACCATAAACATTGATGGTTTCATTCTTAGCATCACTGTCGAAAAACTTTTTATTTACTATTCACCTACGTCAAATTAAGTTGGTGTCAATTTTATCTTTTATTATTAACACATGCAACAATAATCTAAATGAATTAAACCATTCCCACATGAATATAGTCTAGATAATAACATGACATATATGAATAATTAAATAAAGGAGACTGAATAAATCGTCAGTTTCCAAGCATAAAATCCTACCACAATCTTAATTAAGTAAATAAAATCTATATACAATCTACTGCATAACTAAAATAAATAAATAGTCTAAAGGCAACACGCTCTGATGAACTAATAATGAAATATCCAACCTAGAAAGAACGAGATAAAGCATCTAAGAAATGTCCTGCGAGCCTCCAAAATGCTGCAGCTGTAACACCCTGCCTAATTAAATATCGGGTGATTAGTCCCATACCCAATTAAATCAGAATATACAGTTGGTTGATTTTTAGCATCACTGTAGAAAATATTTTTTTCCTATCACCCAATACTCAATTAAGCTGGTGTTAAAAACTTTTCAATTTTAATAAAATTTTATTTTACCATAATGAATAATTCCTTACATTCCACAACAAAAATAAACTGAATAGATACGACAATAGAATTTAAAGGCAACTGAAATAAACTTTCCAAAAAATATGACAATAAAAAAAAATCCATACAATAGTAAATGTATCACAGCGACACGAGTATAAAATCCTGACTCAAATCGAAAGGAAACAACTAAAATCCTCTGGGGCGACATGCCCTAAATTAAAGATCACTACAGAGTATGAATTAAATAAATGAGGGCGTATAACAATCCTCCATAGCTCCATAGCTCGTCAACCATCTTAATCCTTTATGGTTGGCATCCCTGCGGCTGGACACCTGATATAGAAGATCCAACAGAATATGCAAGGAAACGGGTCAGAGCCCAATGTAAAAATAGTTTTTAAAACAGCAAGTGAATAATTTCAATATTTATCACTTATAATATATGTGTTAGATTATCGGGCTCTCTCTTGAGATTCTCACCTCTCATCTAGAGTGCACACCTAACGTACCTCTAATCCATCCTGATTATAGTTCCCACACTAACTAGATTAACCACATGTATCCATTCTTTGTAGCCTAAATTATTCCCACGTATTAACCCTATAATATATATATATATATATATATATATATATATACATATATATATATATATATGTATATATATATGTATATATATATATATATTGTGAATGTATATATATACATGTGATGATATCTACTATGTGGCTAAAGTAGACGTGTAAGATAGTTATGTATCAGAACACTTAATTGAATTGAATTAATAAGCACAGCTGCGGTGTTGCATTACTCTTCTATTTTGTCCCAATACATCTTGCCACTGTATAGGGGTCTATAGGTTCGGTAAAGATCCCTCGAACCACAAATATCAAATCACAAATAATGGAGGCGAACATAATCCTAAGCCTTTGGTATACGCACATACCTACGCACCCAAATGACAATTCTATACCATTATTCTCACTAATGGTAATCGACCTAAGTCCTATGTTCTCGGGCGACAAGTCAAAGGTCCCATATATTCATCGGGATAAAACTTCCCTCACGCGTATACCTCCCGTCGATAACAAGTAAGTTAGGTATGTCATACACATAAATTATCAATCAAGCAAATAGGCATTATCATACCTATATAAAAATTAGGTACTTACACTACCTATATCATATTAGGAATTCATCCTATCGTAAGTTCCCGTCGTATTTATTGAATACTACCCACACTTATAATCTTGATTATCATCATATTTTTTTATGTAGTTATCACTCACATAATATTTTATCCGACCCAAGTACCCGTACATATATCATCAATATTACCCTTACTTGATATAATGATTATTCTTCTCCAAATCGTAATATAATTATGTAGATATCTCTTAGAAAAATTTAATCCTCAAATCCAAATAATTTTCCAACATTAACCCAAGTCCTTCTCTCCTTGTTAATGTACCAAAATTAATTAAATCTCACCAAGGGCCAAATTACCATTTTCCAATTATTTTTTCTGATAAAGTTACATTATGCTAGAAATATAAAATTACAATTTTGAGGCTTTTCTGCTTCGATTTTGAAAAAAATTTAAACCTGCAAAGTTGTGCAGAATGTGATTTTATACAAAAACACGCGGGCACACTTGCAATTTCCTCTTAAAATAGTTCTAAACTTATCATACAATGTTAGTTCTTTTCATAATATTTTTTCATGCGTTTTATCCATTTTCCTTCTCATCAAAACCAACACAAATCAATCCAAAACTTCTCCTAATTAATCTCAATTTATATAGCAAGATATATTATCAGTTTCTAATAATCAAACAACCTAAAATCATCAAATAGTTTGGATTAAATCCTATTATTCCCTGAATTTTCATAGGTTCTTATTTCTCCAAAATTCATAGTAACTTAGACTTCTTCTATCATTTGAAACCCAAAATTCATGGATTAAATCATTTAAACAGAAAGAGATTTATTCTATCTAATTTTCATATCAAGAACAAATTCCAAAAACTCTATAGTTCATCCTTAAATCATGTAAACTCATACTTCTTTCTTATCCTATCTATCATGGATATTGTAAGCAATAAAATAAAGCAAGAATTACACTTGCATTAATTACTTAGGTCTGATCCTTTGGTGATGATGGTGTAAAATTCCTTCTTTGTTTTTCGGCGACTTTTCGGGGGTGGTGCTGGTGGTAGAAGATGGTTAATCCCCTTTGCCTTGCCCAAAAATCTCTCCTCCTTCCTAGGAAACCTCTTCTCCTCCCAAGAAACTCTTCACTTTCTCTCACACGAATACCTCTCAAGTGTTTTATGATAAAATAAAATGAACCTATGTTCCTCTAATCCATCACCTTTATAATAAGACAAAATATCGAAATTGCTAATCATCTCCCAAATAAAATGATTAAATGCCCCTTCGGGATGTCCTTTCATCTCCTAATTGACCCAAGACGCAAATCCAACACCCGAATAGACTTCTCTGACTATTTCAACCCTTCCGGATGCGACGACGCACTCAAAACGACCATAAGGTTGATATAAAATAATGTTTCCTTTTTATTCATTTAAATTAGTTCCGATACGTTCCATACCGCGTCCCGACTAAAGTTTCATTATTATCATATAAATAACTCATGGCAATATAAATAAGATCATATTCATATATTACTTAAATATCACTAAGTAATATACAGAATCATATAGTTCATTATCCAAAAGTAATATAAATTCCGGATTAATCCCAATTAATTAATTTATAATTATTTCCAATTAATCCCATTAACTTTTAATTTAATTCATTCTAAAGTCATTAAAATTACGGGGTATTACATACTTCCCCCTAATAACAAAATTTTATCCCGAAATTTGGAAAATAAAGCATAACTGGTAAGGACAACTCCGGGTATTAATCTCACATCTCATGTAATCTCCGTCGTACCGCCCATGCAGTACATTACCGAATACCCCCACTAATGTTATACATCAAGACTTACCATTTAGGTTCAACTATATTGAGTTAAACTTTACCCAATCCTTCCTATACCATCCTCATGGAAAATTTTGGGGAGTAGCGGTCCTAAATCAGCAAACAACTAAATCCTAAAGTCATAAGTTCTACTTTCATTAACCTCAAGAATACTTACTGTGTCACAATTATGGAAAATACTACAATCCAACAATTCGGGGAGCCCATACACTTTATGTGTGTACATTCCATCATAAGATCTAAAAGAAAGAAAATTCCTCTATATGGTTACCCTTAATTAACTGACTACTTATAATATAATTCGTATTACCCTGATTTCCACATTCACATTTAGCGACTCCATTAGCCTCAAATAATGCCAGAACTCATAACTCTCTGATTAATATATACACATATAATAGTAAAAGTTATAAACTCATATCCTAAAGACCCAACTTACTTTGACTCCCAACGTTCGTTAGTTTCATGCGTGGGGTGTCTCACAGAGCAAAATCCAAACAAGGAACCCCCCCCCCCCGATACACTACTATCTAAAATAGACGGTCATCGAAACTCCTGAAGTCCTTAGTCTATAGTATATAACTTACCAACAGGTTTTGTTAATTTATATATAAGTCTAATTATTCACTCTCTTGCTAAAGATAATATGCTGATTATACCATCAATCTTGGCCTTATGTGAAACAAGCCAATCCATGCCGATAATCACCTTATACTAGGACATGTCTAAAATAAATAAATCCTCAAAAGGTTTTTGTCTATAGTCTCATAGAAATGCAACAATCCTAATGATAGGGCTCTACATCAAAGAACGCCAAGTTGAAAGCATAGTAAGCCGTACAAACCCTAAAGGACACTAGAACCTGATGTTCTGATACCACCTCTAACACCCCGCCTAATTAAATCAGTCCCATACCCAATTAAATCAGAATATACAGTTGGCTCATTTTTAGCATCATTGTCAAAAATATTTTTTTCATATCACTTATTACTCAATTAAGCTGGTGTTAAAAACTTTTCAATTTTAATAAAATTTTATTTTACCATAACGAAAAATTCCTTTCATTCCACAACAAAAATAAACTGAATAGATACCACAATAGAATTTAAAGGAAACTGGAATAGACTTTCCAAAAAATATCACAATACAAAAATCCCAATAATAGTAAATGTATTACAACGACACGAGTATAAAATCCTGACTCAAATAGAAAGGAAACAACTAAAATCCTCTGGGGTGACATGCCCTAAAAGAAAGATCACTACAGAGTATGAATTAAATAAATGAAGGCGTTTAACAATCCTCCAAAGCTCCATAGCTCGTCAACCATCTTATTCCTCTATGGTTGGCGTCCCTGCGGCTGGACACCTGATATAGAAGATACAAGAGAGAAAAGAGAATATGCAAGGAAACAAGTCAAAGCCCGATGTAAAAATAGTTTTTAAAACAACAAGTGAATAATTGCAATATTTATCACTTATAATATACATGTTAGATTATCGGACTCTCTCTTGATATTCTCACCTCTCATTTAGAGTGCACACCTAACGTAACTCTAAGCCATCCTGGTTATAGTTCCCACGCGAACTAGATTAACCACATGTTTCCATTCTTTATAGCCCAAATTGTTCTCACGTATTAACCCTATAATGCATATAGTGGTGTTATAAACATATATATATATATATAGATATTAAACATGGATAAATCCCTTATTAATTCAATTCAATTAAGTGTTCTCATACGTAAGTATCTTAGATTTCTACTTTAGCCACATAGTAGATATCATCAAATGTATATATATACATTCACTATATTATATATATACCACATTTCACCCCGAGACACAGTTACAGTGCTGCATTACTCTGCTATCTTGTCCCAATATATCTCGTCACTGTATAGGGGACTATAGGTTCGGTAAAGATCCCTCGAACCACAAATATCAAATCACAAATAATGGAGGCGAACATAGTCCTAAGCCTTTGGGCTACGCACATAACTACGAACCCAAATGATCGTTCTATACCATTGTTCTCACTAATGGTAATCGACCTAAGTCCTATGTTCTCGAGCGACAAGTCGAAGGTCCCATATATTCATCAGGATAAGACTTCCTTCACGCGTATACCTCTCGTAGATAGCAAGTAAGCTATATATGTCATACACATAAATTATCAATCAATCAAATAGGTATTATCAACTACCTATATAAAATTAGGTACTTACACTACCTATATCATATTAGGAATTCATCCTATCGTAAGTACCCGTCGTATTTATTGAATACTACCCACACTTATAATCTTGATTATCATCATATTTTTTTATGTAGTTATCACTCACATAATATTTTATCCGACCCAAGTACCCGTACATATATCATCAATATTACCCTTACTTGATATAATGATTATTCTCCTCTAAATCGTAATATAATTATGTAGATATCTCTCACAAAAATTTAATCCTCAAATTCAAATAAATTTTCAACATTAACCCAAATCCCTCTCTCCTTGTTAATGTACCAAAATTAATAAAATCTCACCATGGGCCAAATCACCATTTTTTCAATTATGTTTTTTCGATAAAGGTACATTCTGCTAGAAATATAAAATTATAATTTTGATGCTTTTTTGCTCCGATTTTGAAAAAACATAAAGCTGTAAAGTTGTGCAGAATGTGATTTTATACAAAAATACACGAGCACACGGCCAATTTCCTCTTAAAACAGTCCTAATATTATCATACAATGTTCGTCCTTTTAACAAAAAAAATTCATGCGTTTTATCCATTTCCTTTCTCATCAAAACCAACACAAATCAATCCAAAACTTCTCCTAATTAATCTCAATTGATATAGAAAGATATATGATCAGTTTTTAATAATCAAACAACCTAAAATCATCAAATAGTTTGGATTAAATCCTATTATGCCCTGAATTCGCTTAGGTTCTTATTTCTCTAAAAATCATAATAACTCAGACTTCTTCTATCATTTGAAACCCAAACTTTATGGATTAAATCATTTAAACAGAAAGAGATTTATTCTATCTAATTTTCATATCCAGAACAAATTCTAAAAACTCTATAGTTCATCCTTAAATCATTTAAACTCATACTTCTTTCTTATCATATCTAGCATGGATATTGTAAGCAATAAAATAAAGCAAGAATTACACTTGCCTTAATTATGTAGGTCTGATCCTTTGGTGATGGTGGTGTAAAATTCCTTCTTTATTTTTCGATGACTTTTCGGTGGTGGTGCTGGTGGTAGAAGGTGGTTTATCCCCTTTGTCTTGACCAAAAGTCTCTCCTCCTTCCTAAGCAACCTCTTCTGCTCCCAAGGAACTCTTCACTTTCTCTCACATGAATACCTCTCAAGTGTTTTGTGATAAAATAAAATGAACCTACGTTCCTTTAATCCATCACCTTTATAATAAGACAAAATACCAAAATTACTATTCATCTCCCAAATGAAATGACTAAAATTCAATTCAGGGAGTCCTTTCATCTCCTAATTGACTCGAGACACAAATCCAACACCCGAATAAACTTTTCTGACTATTTCAACCCTTCCAGATGCAACGGCGCACTCAAAATGACCATAAGATTGATATAAAATAATATTTCTTTTTTATTCATTCAAACTTGTCCTGATACGTCCCATACCGCATCCCGACTAAAGTTTCATTATTACCGTATAAGTAACTCACGACAATATAAATAATATCATATTCTTATATTACTTAAATATCACTAAGTAATATTCAGAATCATATAGTTCATTATCCAAAAGTAATATAAAATCATGATTAATCCCATTTAACTAATTTATAATTAATTCCAATTAATCCCATTAACTTTTAATTTAACTCATTTTAAAAGTCATTAAAATTACGGGGTATTACAGCAGCTATGTGATACTGGATAGGATCTCTAAGTGGGGCATCCCTGTGGATGAACACCTAAAATGTTTTGAATTTTTTTTTACACGAGTCAGAGCCCAAGTAAAATATTTTTAAATTATTTAGTAAGTACTTAAATCACAAATTAAATCAGTTATTTGTTACACATGTATCATTCACATACACTCACTTGAAATCTTCACCTCTCAACTAATGTGCACGTCGAACATATTCTACCTAACTAGCATCCCCTTCCCAACTAGCTAAGTTATATGACTACTCTTGATAGTCCAACTCTCACGTATATCCCGGTACTATGGTCTCAATATTAAATTATTTATTCCCATTTTATTATTGAGTCAAATATTTAATTTTCACCGCTTAATTTTCTTATTAGATATTGATCATCTATCAATTCTACTCTTTCACATAAGTATATACATTACCCTAGTATATTTTCATCACACATATACTATATACACAAATATAGCATCCTCGGAATGGACCCTCGTGATGCTGGAATACTCTGTTATCAAGTCCATGTACCTCTCGTACTCAAATAAGGACTATTGGTTCAGTATGTCTCCTCGAACCCAAAATAAATCAACACAACAGTGGAGGAGAACATGGTTCTAAGCCTTTGGGATACGCACATACCTAACTAACCCAAACGAAATGCCAATCCTATTATTACACGACACATAGTGGACCGCCCTAAGTTCCATGTTCTGGGGCACTAATCCAGACCTCACTAGAATCGTCAAGGTGGGATCGCCCTCTGTGCATAAACCTCCTGATAGTAGGCAGTGTAGGTATGTTCACACACATAATCAAATTATATTTATAGGTATTCACTTAACCTATTTATATATTTTACTTGATAAGTGTACAGACAATCCAATTTTATCAACTCGTACATAGTACATATCACTCGTATATTCGACGTACCAAAAACTCCAATTAAACTACTAATTTTTATAATTTTGATTATCACTCAATATAATAATCCTAATTACCCATTCCTAAATCCTTACTCATTCCCATCTTATCGTACTTATCATTCACATAAGTTCACTCATCTCTTCGTAATCCGTGTCGAATTTCTTTCCTTTATCAATTTTGGACATCTTGTCATTTATCCCAAATATTAACTCCTCTCAATTTTTATAAACGTAATCCATACTATAGGTCTTATGACATTTTTACATTTATCTCCATAAGTTAAAAATGTCCTAAAAGTTTTCTCATGAATTATCCACAATTTCTGGGTTTGAAAGGTTTTTTTTTCAATTATGGGAAAACCGAATCGATTCGCCCAGTGGACGAATTGATTTTCCTTGTCGAATCGATTAGTCCTTGGGCTGAATCGATTGGAAATGTAGCAGGTGTGTCTTCTTTTTATAGATGTTACGAATTTCTAACGTAAATCATGAATAAAATCCATACAATTTCATCATATAGTTAGATTTAACACCTCATAATCATAAATCCCATAGTTTTGTGTTCTTCATATAAATTCATCAAAAACGATAATTTAATCCATGATTCAACTCCAAAAAAAAATATTTTTTCCATGTAATTGGATCTATTTTACATCAAATCATATTCCCGATTACAATTGTACTCATCAAATTATAAGTGTAACATCAATTGTTTTTAATACAAAGCTTCTAATCTACATGTGTATGATAACTAATAAAATTTGTAAGATAAATACTTGCCTTATATTGAAGTGGTCTGATTCGATCCTCTTTGATAAAGCTTCTCTTCTAATCCTTCCTTCAAGAGTGGTTGTGGTGCTAAAATGAGCTTGAATTTACAAAACCCTTCCTTGAGCTCCAAGAAAACTCTTCCTTGTAATACCCCGTATTTTTGGTGATATTTATTTATGGGATTAATTGAATTAAATGTGTATTAATTGGAAATTAATCCGGATTAAAATACTAGCGAGATGCGAGTTAGTATTTGATATTAATGAGTATATATGGCTATATGTGAATATTAAATTATGAAATTTGTCGTGAGATTGAAATACGGCAATTTGGAAATTTTTTTGGGACGCGTGTGATTGTCGCGTCAGGAATATTATTATTTTAATTAAAAAGTGAATTTTATTTCAATTAACCGTATGGTCATTTTGAGTGCGCCAACGCGTCCGAATGGGTCGAAATAGTCAGAAAACACTAGCCGGGGGTTTGGTTTGGGTCCCGGGGCATTTTTAGGCCATACCGGCAACGTATAAGGGTAGTTTGGTAATTTTGGATTTTTGGGAATTAAAACCCACGAAAATTAGGAATTAATATCTGATTTGGAAATCACCCACTAAACCCACTAATAACCTATTGGGCTACGGAGGTTATTGAAATTAGTTCCAAAAGAGTTCCTAAGGAAAACCCTAGCCACCATTGTCACTTTGGAGAAGAAAGCTTGTAGAGAGAGAAGAGAGGAGAATTCTGTAGAGAGAGAGAGAACCATCCATCAATTCGTCATCAAAATCAGAGACACACATAAGGCAAGTGGTTTAATTTCGTTTCTTATAAAGAATGTTTCTTCCATGTGTAGGAAATTGACAGAATTTGTATTGATCTTGGGAGTTGATAAAAACCCATTAATTGGAATTAGAACTTGTATTTTAATGAAAGGATTGCATGTAGAATTGTGTTAGGAGGATTATTCTGATGGAAATACACCTTGTTCATAACAAAAACGGATTTAAATTATACCCATTGGTGATTCTAAAATTTTAGGGTTCATGTTCATATGATTTGGGGATAAATGAAGGGATTTGATGATTCAATAATGTTTAGGAAGAATTGACCCTATATAAACGTTAATATATGACCTAAGTATGTTTAGGAATGATTAGAACCCATGAACAACTGTTGGATTGATGTTTAGATGAGTTTGGAGAGGAAGAAAAGTTGGAAAAATGATATAGGAAAAATCTGGGCTCGAAACTGGCCACTCGTTAGAAGACCTACCCAGGTCGTTCGAACGAGCTCGTTCGAACGAGCTTCTAACGAGTTGACCTTTGACTTCTAACGAGGGTGAAGTTCGTTCGATGACTTCTTTCGAACGAGATCTCGTTAGAAAGCCCACTTCGTTCGAACGAGATCTCGTTAGAAGGTCCAGTTCGTTCGAACGAACTCTCGTTCGAACAGCCTCGTTCGAACGAGACTTCTAAGGAGCTGACAGTTTAGGCTTTTTAGCCTGTTTTGATCCCGAGTGTCCTGTAACCTTGTTTATATGTAGAGATAACACTTCCTTGTTGATAAATTGATATATTTGGGATAGTTGGGATATAATGAGGAGTAAAACCTAGAAGTGTAGTTTGAACCTAAGGGAAATTGTGAATTAGGACGTGAGAGTCTATTACGATGCGAGAATTATTGACGACCTAAATAATTATATTAACCGGGAACATATAAATTGTGTAGTATTATATGTCGGTACGAGAATGAGAAGTGTACCAAATAAATTATGGTGATTACTAAGATGTGTGCATACTTAGTATATGTATATGATTTTATGTGTATGACATACCTACCATACTTGCTATCACGGGAGGTTTACGTTCGCTTAGGGCCTTCTTATCCTTGTGTTGCCCGGATTTAGATTGGTTACCTCGATGAACATAGGTCAGAGAAGGGCTTATTGGAATGTTAATAAGTCTGCTGATCGTGGGAGCGTAGGTATGTGCGTGACCCATGTAATGTGACTGTGTTCGCCTCCATTATTTGTGATGTTGTTATCTGAGAACGATTCCTGAGAGATTCGGAATGCGTGATCCTTATGTACGTGATGTACCGGGATGGATAGCAGAGTATGTGTGCACCGCAGCTTAGTCTCGGGGTGCTTGTATTGTATATTTATGACGTGATTAATATACACTTAATTAATGGGAACTTTCATGTTGGTATTGTGTGATAATATGGAAACGTTTTGGGAAAATATAAAGGGATAACCTAAAATGAATCGTATTGCTAAATTGAGAATCTGAGTTTAAGTAAAGCCCTCTATTTAATTGATAACACTAGAATATAATATGGGAATCGAGTAGTAAGGGGTAGAACTTATAACGGTTTGGTTAGATATGTATGTCATTTAGATGGGTACGGTACGTTAGGAGTGCACATATAGTCGAGAGGTGAGAATTTCATGAGAGTGCACGTCCTAACATGTATTTTGCATTTAATGTTTTAATGTTATTAAAACACTTGCTGTTTTTAAAATGATTTCC
This sequence comes from Sambucus nigra, assembly GCA_949130495.1. NCBI lineage: Eukaryota > Viridiplantae > Streptophyta > Magnoliopsida > Dipsacales > Adoxaceae > Sambucus > Sambucus nigra. The sequence continues at coordinate 3,084,578 of CASBWL010000025.1, forward strand.
ACTTTCGGACTCTGACCCATTTGCTTTCAAATCTATTTTTGTAAAAACCATTTTAGGTGCCCAGCCACAAGGACACCATGCTTAGGATCCTCATTCAGGTGACGAGCTGTAGCTATTTGTGGAAGTTACAGGACTTTGATTGTAGACGCTTCATCTATCTTGACTCTATATTCAGCAGTTATCAGTTGTAGGGCATGTCGCCCATTTCTTTTAGAGACATGTCATTTATTTCAGTTATTCAGACTTCTGGCATGTAATTAATTCAGGATTCAGACTTGTCATATTATTTTCAGTTGTGGGATTGTTGTGAGGAGTTTTCCTCCGGACTTATTACTATTTGTTGGTTATTTCATTACTTCGTTATGGTGAATGGATTATGTTGTTCTTCCATTATTCTTTTATTGCATGTTAATCAGACTTAACTTAAAATTTGGCATCTTACTTTTTAAATACTAGGTGGTTAGTAATTATTAAAATGTTTTTGACAGTGATGCTATTAACTGAACCAACTTGGCATTTTGTATTAATTTAATAAAGGAGTAGCTACCCGGTATTTAATTAGTCAGGGTGTCACAGGTGGTATCAGAGCATCAGGTTCTAATGTCCTTTAGGATCTGAACGACTTATTATGTTTCCGCTGAGCTTTCTTTGATATAAAGCCCTATATTTTAGGACTGTTGTATTCTTTGTATATGCTACGTTCTTCAGCTATTTTGAGTTTATAACTGCGAACTTATAAAATTTACTCTTGTTTCAGATGCCTCCACGATGTGCACCACGGGTTCCCAGGAATGCAATGTCAGAACCACAACCCGCACCTGTTCAGGGCACGATGAATGCCGCCGAGGTTGCAGCCATTGTGGCCCAGGCGGTAAATGTCGCACTTGTCGTAGTTCAGCAGGCACCACCTCAGGCGCCGGTAGCCGTGCCAGTACAGGCACATGCATTCTCGTCCGCTTGGGAGCGCGTACGAGATGCTTTTCAGAAAGCACACCCACCGGAGTTCGCAGGTAGCTCCGATGTTGTGGTTTCGAGTCAGTGGAGGAAATACATTCAGCGGCACTTGAGGATGTATGAGTGCACCGATGTCCAGAAGGAGATACTAGCTATCTTTAAGCTAGTGGGGTTTGCACTGTAATGGTGGGAGTCTATTACGACCGTGGAGGAAAGAGATACTCTCACTATTCAGGAGTTTTGGGTGCGGTTCGACCGCAAATACTTTCCATCAGCTGTTCACACGAAGATGAGGAGGAAGTTGATGAGCCTCAAGCAGGAGGGCAAGACTGTGGCCGAGTATGAGGCCGAATTCACTGATCTACTAAATATTGTCCCATATGAGATACCTACAGAGGAGAAGAAGATACAGAAATTTACGGACAGGTTGACTTGGAGGATCTGTCAGCACTTGTTGGGGAACCTATCGTTGGCCACTTACTCTGATGTGGTTAACGCTGCACTGTTACACTGCCAGGATCATCACTTTCACATGGATGAGGGCAAGAGATCGGGAGAGTCCAGCCATCAGGGCAGGACTGGGGGAAATGGTGCCAGTGGGGACCATTCTGTTCAGGGGCAGAGACAGGGTGACCAGGGTTCCCAGCAGGGGGATCACAAGAGGTTCAGGTCGGGAAATTTCCGGCACGGACAGGGAGGTTTCCGACAGGGTCATCAGGGTCCGAACGGCCATCAGGGCCAGCAGGGCCAGTGGAGGAACGGTAACGGCCACCAGGGCCGGGGGCAGCAGGGACAGAGAGGGGGGAACTTCCCGGGGAAGTGTTTCGTTTGTGGCAAGACTGGTCATAAACGCCAGGACTGTCCTGATAGGGGCAGGGCCCCACAGCAGCAGCAGGGTGCTCGACATGAGCCACAGAGGCCACTTTTTCCACCTGCCCTCCCAGCTCCAGCCCAGGTGCCAGCACTACCAGCCATTCCAGCAGTTCCTGTGCAGCAGGGGCAGTTACAGTATGGACGTGTCTATAACGTCCACCAGGTAGCAGCTCCACAGGCACCACCCGCGATTGAGGGTATGTTTCCTATCCATGGTACTATGGGTCGGGTTTTGTTTGATACGGGGGCAACGCATTGTTTTATAGCTACACATTTTGCGAAAGCCTTAGGGTTGTTAGCCCCAGCAGAGAGCACAGTGACGTGTGTAGACTCACCATTGGGGAGTGGGTCACTTATTTTCTTTATATGCCGGGGAGTGGGGGTAGAGATTGCTAGTTTGGTATTGCCTGTAGATATGTTAGTATTAGAGATGACCGAGTATGATGCCATTATTGGTATGGATTGGCTTGTTGCGTATCGATCCATGATTGACTGTTTCAGTAGGAGTATTATCTTTGCCATTCCCGGGAAGGAGATGTTTTTGGTGGCGATGCCTCGTTCCGAGGGAGGATCGTCCACTCATTTGTACTATATAGAGGAGGAGACCTCTAAGGAAGTGGTGATACCACTTGATTCGATTCCGGTTGTTCGAGACTTTGCCGATGTATTTCAGGATATACCTGGATTACCCCCCAGTCGAGAGATAGACTTTGTCATAGACTTATTACCAGATACGAGACCTATAGCACGCGCACCGTACCGTATGGCTCCGGCAGAGATGCGAGAGCTACGAGATCAGATTGAGCAGTTGTTGGGTCAGGGGTTTATACGGAGGAGTACTTCGCCATGGGGTGCCCCTGTGTTGTTCGTAAAGAAGAGGGATGGTTCACTAAGATTGTGTGTGGACTACCGAGAGTTGAACAAGGTCACGATACGGAATAAGTATCCGTTACCTCGAATCGATGACGTATTCGACCAATTGAGAGGAGCTTCTTTCTTCTCGAAGATTGATTTGCGATCGGGATACCGTCAGTTGCGTATCAGGGAGGAGGACGTCTCGAAGACTGCGTTCTTAATGAGATATGGTTCTTACGAGTTTCGGGTTATGCCTTTTGGTTTGACCAATGCTCCAGCCGTGTTTATGGACTTGATGAATAGGGTGTTCAGAGAGTTCCTTGATCAATTCGTCATTGTCTTCATTGATGATATTCTGGTTTACTCCAAGACAGAGGAGGAGCACGCCGAGCACTTCAGGCAAGTTTTACAGACACTGCGTCAGAATGAGTTGTATGAAAAATATGAGAAGTGCGAGTTTTGGCTGAAGGAGGTCCAGTTTTTGGGACACATTATTTCCGACCGGGGGATATCTGTTGATCCGGGGAAGGTATCCGCGGTGAGGGAGTGGGGACAACCCACGACACCGACAGAGATATGTAGTTTCTTGGGTCTAGCATGATACTACAGGAGGTTCATTCGGGGATTTTCGAAGATAGCGGGTCCTTTGACACATCTGACTCGTAAAGGTGTGCCATTCATCTGGAGTGATGCCTGTCAGTTGGCATTCAATGAGTTGAAGGATAAGTTGACCTCAGCACCTGTGTTAGCATTACCGAGACCGGGAGTTGAGTATCTAGTCTACACCGATGCGTCCTTACAAGGACTTGGAGGTGTATTACAGCAGGAGAGTCAAGCAATAGCTTATGCTTCCCGTAAGCTAAAACCTCATGAGAAGAATTACCCCACTCATGACTTGGAGTTAGCGGCAGTGGTATTTGCCCTACGGATTTGGAGACATTACCTTTTGGGGGAGAAGTTCCGATTGTTCACAGACCACAAGTCCCTACAGTACCTATTCACGCAAAAGGAGTTGAATATGCGGCAGCGAAGGTGGCTTGAGTTTGTGAAGGATTATCAGTTTGATATCCAATATCACCCGGGGAAGGCTAACGTGGTAGCAGACGCGTTGAGCCGTAGACCAGTAGATGAGGTGGCAGATGTGTGGAAGGCAAAGTGGAAGGAATTGGGACACCAGGATGCAGTGGCCCGATCATTTATGTCGGTGATGACTATTACTCCGCATATTGTCACGAGGGTGCTAAAGGCACAAGCAGATGACTCGTTCTGTCAGGAGCAGATAGTTCGATTACTAGCAGAGGGAGCCGAGTCCTATACCGTTTGCTCAGACGGGGGATTACACTTCAATGGCAGATTGGTAGGTTCCATGGTTCCATGGGTTCGGTTCCATGGGTTCGGTTCTCGGTTCGGTTCGGTTTGGTTCAGGTATAAAACCGAGAACCGAACCGAACACTTTCAGTTCTAAATTTTTTGGAACCAAAACCAACCCGTGGAGAAAAAAAACCGAACCAACCCAACCCACGAAGGTCGGTTTGGTTCGGTTCTTCGGGTTAACGGTTTTTTTGCATACCCCTAGTTTCGACCCTTCTGGACTCAACCGTAACCTCAAAATCATCATCAGAGTTAATCATAATTTATATTCTATCTCTACCTTATTTCGTCCTCTCACGACATTCAGTTGAGATATCATACTGTCAAGTCACTATTACTCATTGTGACATCAATTATATAATTACTACTCACTTAGAAATTTTATTCAATAAACATTAATCATTTCTCTCTGATTAATAATTTAATCAACCCATCATATTTAACTTCCATTAAATTACGTCACACATGTAATTTCAATTTTAGCCAAATTAATTCATCTTCAATTCTATAAAAATACGGTTAATTCATTTTTATTTCTTTGAAAATATGGGTTGTTACAATAAAAAAGTTAATAGTTGAATTTTAACCACCAATATAGCATAAAAATAAAGCATCTTAGATGATATAAAACTACTGATTATTTAATAGCTTCAAAGAAACATACTTTTCATTCTACAAGAAGATTTCCAATCAAATCAAGATCCTTTATATCAATAATAAGTCCAATGAAGGTATAAGAAAACTCAAATATGAAACTAAGAAACAACTAGAAACTTACTAGGAAGCGTAAGTTATTCCCATTATTATGTTAAACAATGTATTTTACCTATTTAGTCATGCAATTTTTGAAATAGTTCTAGCTCTTCAGCCGAAGAATCCCTTGAATAAGAAACGAGCTTGTATAATAAAAGGAAAGTCATATCTACATCCAAAGGAAAATCAATCAAGGAATCGAAGACCTGGACCAAACAAAAAAACTTTAGCAAAGGACAAGGGCTAAACACTGCCAGGTCAAAGGTCTAAACATCCGTGAAGAGTTCAAAACATATTTGGGCTATAATTCTAAGAACTCGAGCATTATTGGCCAAGAATTTCTGGATCATTTGGAGTGACTTATTGGTATGAGCTTGTGGGCGTTGACCTATTATGGAGAATGGACTTTATTACGGCTGAAAATAATTGGTTCCTTCCAGAACTTACTAATTTAATTTTGGGAGCCCAACAATTGTACGAAAAATATTTAGCCGCAGATTGAAGCAAGGGGAAATTTCTAAATATTTATTTAGATGGGGTGGACGTGTTCAAATCAACCTTACATCACTCGAATGTTAAAAAACTATATTTATTTATTTATTATATATTAGTATTAATAATATTATTGTGGATATTGATAAATAAATATGAAATATTATCCTTATTTTTCTTTTGATATTTACTAGGTTATTAGTTACCTTAATTATCTAGATTTCCTTTTATTATTTGTTTCCTTATTTCGTTACGAGACTTGCGTCCCAAGTCGTAGGTTTTCTTTAAATAAGGCCTTTGATTATTTATTTGTGTGTGTAAATGTTAATTCCACTGCATATACATCATAATTACTCAAACTTTTCCAAAACAACATATTCTCCACACACCCACCATATGTTTGTACTTAAGCAAGAGAGGCACTAGAAGCAATTTGGTCAATGGAGGACAATAAAAGACATGGAAACAAAGTCATAGGAAAAATATGGGAGGTAATTAGAAATTGAATCTTAACCCGATCCCACGTCAAATAAATATATTAAGAAAAAGATAGGAGATCCTTAGAAACAAATTAACAAGGGTAATGAAAAGAACCTTGTCAACCATATTAGAATATGTAATCCTTATTTGGCCTAATAATATAACACCACAATTATGTGACAAAGGAAATATTCATAAAAAGTTGTGTTCCAAAGGAAACCAACACATTAAAAGTGACCATATCTTCAAGGACCTAACACATTCGTCAACAAAAAATTAGACAACTATTTTACTGATAAGAACATTTATTAAATAATTTTGTTATAAATCATAGCTTTGGGTACCTCTATTAACTATTCCGGACCAAGTGAGTAGCCCGATTAAGTTCGGCCCAAAGTCTAAAGGCCTCGTGCATAATTGATTCAGTTATGATCCATTCAACCCCTAAAATCTCTCAAGAGATATCCCAGGGATCATGGGTTAACATGGAGGAGTCCAATACCCCCACTCCCCGAAAAAAGATATGCATACATTAAACCTTCAGCCCGGGGCAAAGCACATGCAATTGTAAACACTCCTGCGGAGTTAAGAAAAATAAGAAACAGAGAGCACCACCGTGGACGTAGGCCATTTTTCCGAACCACATATATCTTGTGTTGTGTGTGATTATAGTTATTTTGTGTTCTTTAATTATTCTGGTGATTGCATTTACTTATTATTTTTGTTTTGAGATTTATTGTCACTACCATTGGCGCCGTCCGTGGCAAGCGATTGTTCTTCCTTTAAGAAATCCTTCACTAACAAGAACCCAAAATGTCTGGTCACAGCAGTAATGCCCCTCAAGCAGGGGATATTCAAGAGCAACCCATTCCTCGAAGGGTTAGATCCGAAGTTTGACGTTCAAACCCAAGGCCTCGCCCAGAACGACAGGCCTCAGAAGAAATCCAGGGACCAGCTAGGTCGATACAAGTGTCCAGGCTGATCGACGCATACGAGTCCAGACTCTAAGAGCAAGAGGAAGCTACTCAGAAGAAGGAAGCTGAGAACGCTCGCCTAAAGAGAAGAATGGAAAAGATGGAGGGAGAACTCCATCGTAACATGAGGCAACGTCACTATCGCACTCCTAGCCCTCAGGCGAGCAAGTCTCGCAGTCGAGGAAGGAATTCAAGATGGGGGCCTCAAAAAATTGAGGGACATAGGTTAGATAACGACTTATTCGAGAAATAGCAATCAGCTCGCCGTTATATGACCCCATGCCGAGGTAACGGCGACATATGAAATTTGGTCCGAAAAGAAATGGACCAACACCCAATGCATCGGGATGCCAGGTCGACTAGAGAGCTAGCCAGACGAGCTCTCAAGACCCAAATGAAATCCCCTTTCTCAAGGGAGATAGAAGAAGAAGAAGACCCCAAGAAATTCGCAATGCCTAGATTCAAGATCTGCGATGGAAAGACCGACCCTATCGACCATGTCAGGCAGTGTAGGTAGGCTACGACCCTTTGGAATCACAGGGACACATTAATGTGAAGGATATTTCTGTCGATCTTACATGACGTGGCTCAAAAGTGGTTCAAGAGACTACCTCACCAATCCATCAGGAGCTTTGAGTCCCTGGCAGATCACTTCACAACTCGTTTCATTACTAGTAGCTCCCACTCGAAGAGGATGGATGCTTTGTTGACAATGAAAAAAATACTGCAGGAGAGCCTCAGGGACTACACGAAGAGACATTGGGAGCTATTCAACGAGGTCGAGGACTGTTCGAACCAGGTAGCTATGGCATCCTTTAAGATTGGTTTACCCAAATCCTGCCTCTTGCACCAGTACCTCACTAAGAAGGAGGCCACAACCATTGACGACTTAATGGACCGCATTTAAAAATATGCCAAAGTTTAAAATGTGACCCATCTCAGTGCAGGGGAGAATGGTCATGCCAAGATCGCCGTCAAGGGCAACGACAAAACTGAGAATCAAAAGAAAGGAAGTAAGAATGGGGGAAAGAGTGGCCCTAATAATGGAAACAAGAGTGATGCCTCGAAAGCATTTCAATCTGTAAACACAGTTTTCAAGGAGTCAATCTATAATATTCTGGCCAAGATCAAGGACGAACCATTCATTAAGTGGCCTAGGAGGATGGGTGGAGACCCCTCAAAGAGGAACAACGAACTTAGATGTTCATTTCACAAGGAGGGGGGCACAAAATTGAGCATTGCAAAGCTCTAAAGTCTCACCTTGAGGAGCTAACCCAAGCAGGGAACTTGAACGAGTTCGTAGAAAGAAAGGTAGAGAAGGTAGCTACCAATGGAGATCAAAGAACCGATAACATGCTCGAGGAGGACATCGTCCATGCATTCGCTATAATTCATGGGGCATTCGAACTAAATCAGATTCAGGGAAATACAACTCGGATGGAAGTAAAAAAGCTTACGGCAGTAATGCAAGCTTTTCAGATCGATCAGGCCAAAACACAAGCTGGGAAGCGTCGGCAAGATGAAAATATCGACTACAGCAAGCATATTATTTTCACATTTGAGGACCTAGTGGGAGTAAGGACACCACATCATGATGCATTGATCATTACACTCAGGATATCTAACTATGACGTCGACCGGTTACTCATCGACCAAGGTAGCTCATCCGAAGTAATGTACCTCGACCTGTTCAAAAAGTTGAAGTTAAGTGTCACCGACCAAAGGAAGCCACTGTTCCTCTGGTCGGTTTTGCTGGAAAAATAACCATCCCTTTAGGGAAAATTATCCTACCAGTAAGGGCAGGAAACATCTCTAAAATGATCGAGTTTCTCGTGGTCGATATTGACTCACCCTACCAGGTGATCCTTGGCATAGGGTGTCTACACGCGATGCAGGCCGTCCCCTCTACCTACCATCAGAAACTCAAGTATGTGACCAAGCGAGGAGTGATGGAAATCCATGGGGATCAAGAGATAGTGAGGAGTGCTTTATAGCAGCCATCCACCCCAAACCAAAAAAGAAAGTTGAGAAATCCAAGGAGAAGGTTGAAGAACACGAAGGTTTGATACCTTCCAAATAGCAGCTAGAATATGGAAGACCTGGAGTGGAGGAGATCAGGCTCCTCCCCTCTGAGCGGGTCATTGAGAACCTGGAAGAAGTCATAGTCGGTGACAACAAGAAATATAGGATGTTATTGATTGGAGCCTCTCTCACAGATCGAGGGAAGAAGGAACTGACAGTACTTTTACAAAATAACTTGGACATTTTTGCATGGGAACCCTACGAGCTGCCTGGGATTGATCCCACTGTGGTTTGCCATCGACTGCACATTGACCCGACTTTCAAGCCGATCGCACAAAAGGCACGATGAACTACACCCGAGAAGGCCAAGGCTGTGGATAAGGAAGTGTAAAAGCTGCTGGATGCAGGATCCATATGATAAGTTCAATTCCCTAAGTGGTTGTCCAACCCAGTAGCGGTCCTAAAAAGCAATGGAAAGTGGAGAGTCTTCATTGACTTCATTGACCTCAACACAGATTGCCCTAAAGATAGTTTTCCTCTCCCAAAGATTGACCAGTTGGTGGATGCCATAGAAGCTCATGAAAGCATGAGTTTCCTAGATGCATACTCCGGGTATCAACAAATCCCTTTACACGATCCAGATCAAGACAAATAGCATTCATCACCACAGTTGGATTATATTGCTACAAACTTGTCCAATACTAACAGTGACAAATGGATGGTTATGGTCGGATCAAAAATGGATATGGATAAATTTCGACGGGTCAGAGCAGGTCAGACAGAATAATTTGGGCGGGTTTGGTCGGGTTAAATTCGGGTCGGGTCAGGTTTAACCACCTTTTTTTAAAAAAAAACAATTATTATACCATATACAGATAAATATGGTATAATAATTTTGAAAAAAAATATACAAGTAAGTACTTGAATAAAAAAAATCTTTAAACTCTTTAGTAATTTGAGAGGTTCCAAAACCATTTTGACCCGCTAATGACGTGCCAACAAACCGTCTTATTTGATCTTTCAAACCATTTTGACCCACAAAGACAATTAATGGGCTCCAAACACATTATTTTGGGTGGATTATGGACGATTTCATCCTCAAGAGCCCATATTGCCGGGCATATCCAACACTAATACAAAATCCCTTAAAGGCATAATCAAGGAAATATAGTTGGAAGGAATATAAGTACTGAAAACTACTCATCGGCCAACAAAATCCCATAAATTCTTCACAGATATATTTTCCCTGAGTCGTGCCATGCTCAAGCATTAACATATAATAAAGAATCACAATTACATACTGTTAACGAAAATGTGTTTATCCCTTAATTAATACTTAATTTGTTTAATTATAATTAATGTACGTTTTAGTTTAACTTAACATATTGATTTTGATGATTCCAAACATACTCTTATTAATTATCTTTTATATACAATTATATATATGTACTTATATAGTACTTAACATAATTATTAAGTATATTAATTCATTTTATTTTTTTTGTACTAATTATGTTATGTAAGTGTTAATATTTTTTAGTCGATAATATATAATATATTACTTTGTAAAACTATATTTATTATACTATATAATGTTTGCATTTATGCATTGTCCTGATTACATATCTATTCTGACTGAGTTATACCTCCTATGTCAAGTTTTATTTTCATGACTCAGTACGCCTCGACTCTACTCAATGACATATCTGAGAAAAGGTATTCACGTGTGGCGCACATTTGCACTTGACACATTAGGCACACATGCATGTTTCTTGATCTATGATTTTAATTGTGTGATTAATTAATTGTGAGCCCAAATGTTTTTTCTAAAAATGAAATTAGATTATTTTTGTTCAAAATAATTTTTTTAAAGTAAAATTGGTGTAAGTGTTGTTTAAAATGAATGTTTTAGTTCTAAAATCATTTTCGAAATTTATTGATCAAAATAATTTTTTTCATTTTGAAAAATAATTTTTTTAAATTGAATTTCTTGTTAAATTTTTTTTAGTAAACTGTTTTTTTTTTTGCCGAATAGGTTTAGTACATGTGTTACTTGAGTTTGATTTTTGGTTGTCCAAAGTATACCTGTTCATATAAGAGACTAGGTTAATCTTATATTAGACTTGATAAGTCTAAGTATTGCTTTCTTCCTTTTGTGATCCTGTGGAGACTTGACCACATCTGTAGCTTTAACCTTCACCTTATATTTTCAACTACCTAATACCTTCTAGCTGCAACTTTCGGCCATAGAGATTTTGTACACTATTAGTGTTTTAATAACCTTTCGTTATTAGGTTCGACCATAGGTGCTTTAGTTGTATTGAGTTGAATGTTTTGACCCTTTGTACCTGTTTGTCCTTTTGGAAGTGATTTGACCTATGAAATGTTGCTACCCTCTTTGCTGTACACGATTTTGACATTATAGGAGCTATAGTCCTAATGAAGATTTCGCCCTTTTGTGCTCATAGAGATTTCCTATACCTGCTACTTTGTGTGTAGCCATATGACTTTCGGCCATACTCATTTAATGAGTATAGTACCTGATTTCGTCCCATTGGGAGAACATCATTTAATTGGTTAGGAACCTTTGGATTATCTGCATTGATTTGGTGGTGACTATGTATTATGAGGACTTGTTTTTAACCGTAAGTTTCTTTTATAGTTTTAACCGTGATTTTATAACCTATAACTTTTATAGATCTATTCATCTAGTTTTTTTTAAACTATGACTTATCCGAATAGGAGCATCCCTAGACCAGCTATCACCAGTTTCATCTGCTATATCTATCTTGGCAGACATCGAGCCAAGCGTTTTGTCAGTATGCGTCCTTGATAGTTTTAACTGATAGTATCCTTTAGTTATATTAAAACTGAGATTTTTAGTCGATTAAGCCTAAATAGTTATATTTTTTTTTACATTCAGACTCTTATGCGCTACTGCTTAATCGTTGAAATGACTTTGTATTGCTACCAAATGAGGTTGACAATTCCGTCTAAAATGAATCAGAATATTATATTTTTATCAGTTCATATATTATCTTTGACAGTTTCTATCAAGGAAGCACTTACGTTGTGTATATAGTATCCTATCCAACATATCTTCTTGACAGAGAAGTATCCTTAACACACCAGTTTTATTCTTTGCACAATGGTTCACCATTTTATCTGTGTCTACACCAAATGAATAACTGTATTATTATAACATTGTATTTCCTGTTACCTCTTGGACTAACATTCTCATTGCAGAAAATATATGGGTCATCTACCAAGCCACTCTCAATCACATATGTTTTCAGATTACCATTTTTGTGCTACAACAACTATATTTTTATGGAGGAGATAAAAATGAAGATTTGCATATCAGAGTTGGAGATTTTTTTTGCTATCTCATCTCAGCAAAATCATGAACAATTAATGCTAAAAAATACATGTGTCTAACAGCTAGTTTTTTTGGTAGACATATTTAAAGCTTTGAAGAGCTGCATTGAAGACAACCAAGAGACTTGAATGAGAATATGATCAAGACTTGAAATATATTCAGAGCATTTATTTTACTACTCAGCTACACATTCAAGAGAGCAATTAATCTTATTATCTGCTCACTCATTGAAGAAGAAGACTTGTGCCTACTTCAACATCATTTATTGAAGTCTGATTAAAAAAGGAGAAACTCATATTACAAATTGTATTTTAAGGAGTTTCAGTATTTTTACCTTGTACTACAAAAATTCATATTTGTTTCTGAAGCTTTGTTGAAGCTTCAGTTTGTTCCGATAATTAGTTCCTACCCGCAAGTGGGCCACGGGGTTTGAAACTCGGAGTTAGCTTGCAAACATTTGTACACGGTGGTTTGATCCTACCCGCAAGTGGATCAGGTTTAGTGAAGCGCAAAGGAGACAGGGGCTCTAGGCGCGTGGACGTAGGCCGGGATTTGGCCGAACCACGTTAAATTTCGGTGTCATTTATTTTCCGCACTTTTATTTATTTATTTGCACATGCTTGCTTGAGTTAATATTTTCAGCACACTATCTTGCAATTAAATTAATTCCGAAATTTGACCTAATTAATTTTAAGGTTAAAATAATTATTTTTTTTGAGTTAAATAATTAATTCAGAATATCACTTAATATAAAATACGAAAATTAATTTAATATTCATAGAGTGTTAAAATCTGCATTTCTAGTTGTTTAAATTGATTGGTTGCATTTATTTGATATTGCTGGATTTATTCTTTATAGTTTTATTAATCTGAAATTTGTCAAAGTGTTATAAATTAAATATTTTTCTGAAATTTTAATTTTACATAAAGTTTGTAAAAACTCAATTCACCCCCCCCCCCCCCCCCCTCTTGAGCATAATCTGGGCAACACATACTATCCGTCAACTCAACTCTAAATAAATTATGTAATAGTCCACACTAGCAGCATAGTAAAGTATCACACCCCAACATCATAAACCAATCCATCGCTAATAATATGATCATATAGTCGCAAACAAGCGCACACTGAAATATCACATACCATTTCTAAATCCAACACAGGATCACAAGAAAGAACCATCCTCAAAACAAAAAAAAAACTACCATGATGCCCTTTGCTCTCCTCTGGTGGTTCAATTACATTCAAGGTTCATAAATTGGGGCATGAATCCTAAAGCCCAATTTCATGCCTAAGTAACATAGAAAAACACAAGCTAATATTCTGAAATTAAGAGTTTAATGGATCTAAACAAATATCTGAGCATAAGATTGTTCATCACTAAAAATATCAAATTCTCCTTTATTTTAAAATTTTATTGTAACTAGGAATTCTCTTTCATCATAAAATTCAGCCTCTCTTTACAAATCTTATAATTTCCATCATGAATTCCAAGCAAAGAATAAATGTAAATCAAGAATAAGGGCATTATCACATGATTCACTAGAGACTTAAGTATAGGATTGAGTAACATATTTATTCCTGGATTATCACATGTATTAAGGTTAAGCAACGAATATTAGCCATTTAATATTTATATTTTACAAAAACTAATTTTTATCAAGGTTAAGGAACGGAAATCACATATGTATACTATTGTTAGAAGTGACTTAACGCCTAAAATGTCATTTTAGCAGAATTACCTATCTCTATTTGTATATTTCCCAATTTTCCACTCTTTAACCCGTTCTTTCTTCTCTGCTTAGCCATATTACCCAATAGTCTTACATCACGTTATATTTTAATGGATGAATTTTCCCCGTAAATACCCAAGAAATGCATACCATGTCTAATATATGAAAAGCTCCTACATTAAATTATAGTACAATTATACGACTTTGTAAGGCATATATGGTATTTCAGAAAACATAGAACATAAAATACGAAATAAATCTATGTAGGAAAATGAGGGGCTAGAGTTATGTAGTGTTATAAGAATTCTGATATAAATTGCAAAATAATTATAAATGGGAACATTCCTTTAATGTAGAGATCTTTTAGATTAGATAACTGGAGCACATGGAAGACACAAACATGTAATATTTTCATTTAAATCAGTTAATATTTTTCGATACTACGAAGTCTACTTTTTCTAATATTTTGTATTTTCAAACATTGAACCAGCTTAAATTATCGTCGATTTGATTTTTCACACCTATTTTTAAAAAAATTCTACTTTTGGAAACTATTAATTGAAATCTTTGAAATGAGACTAGTAGCACATCTATCACAACTTACTTTAGTTCAAAGTTTCGCATCCGAGGAATATTTTTGTACAAGGAAGTAAGTGATCCTCTATGGGCTATACAAGCTCTCCTCAAGTGCACATGTAATTATTTAATGTCTTTTGAAAAAGCTAAGGGGTTGTCAGTGCCGTCTCAAGAATATTAGGGGGCCTAGGCGATTATTCAAAATGGGGCCCTTTTGGTATCCATTTTTGTATTTTCTTATGGACATTTGAGTATTTATAATACCAAAACAACAAAATATGTTACATGACTTTCACGAAATTATACAAAAAAATAAATACAATAGAACAGAACAATAGAACCGGATAAGAATGAATATATATTTGAATTGAATATGAACTTCTCTCCAATTACAATTTAATTCCAAATATAACCGGTCAATATACAATTGAGTAAAGAAGTTAATTAGTAAGTATATGAATATACAACTTTTTAATTATAAGTAATTAAAAAAATTAGGAAATGAAGTTAATGAAAAATAATATATAATATATTAATTATAAATATACCTTATGGAGACCTCTTGAAGATTGAATGAAAATGATAGAATATAGAAGATAATAGAGGTTGAATTGTTGCCCAGAAAGAGATAGACAAAGAAAAAAATGGTGAGAGAGAGAGAGAGAGAGAATGTGATGTGGGTTGATGGGGTAGTGGTGTAAGATTAATAATATATATAATATAATTGGGTAAGTGGGATGGAAAACTAAGTAAAAAAAATTCTTGCTATATATTCTTTATGTTTCCAAGAGTAAGAATAGATCTAACCTATTTATGAGCGGTGGCTCTAGGAACTCCAAAATATATTAATTGATTGCTGTTATATCTTGAATTTTCAACTCAATAAACACATGCACCGGTATGGGAAGAGGTGAATGTGTAGATGACTACACATACTATTTAACTACACACAATATTGTATATATATATATATATATATATATGCTCCTGGGCGGACTAGTCCGCATTTTAAGAATGCGGACCGGACATGTGTCACCTAACGGTGCACCAAGAAATTGTCGCCTAAATTATAAGCACACTCTCTCTCTTTTCTGGGCTCACCGTCAGGTGACACATGTCTGGTCCGCATTCTTAAAATGCGGACTAGTCCGCACAAGAGCAAGACTGTATATAAATAAATAAATAAATAAATAAATAAATATATATATATATATATATATATATATATATATATTTGTGGGGCCCCTAAAATTCTCTGGCCCTAGGCTTGTGCCTAGGATGCATTATGCTAGAGCCGGCATTGGGGGTTGTTTAATTGTGGAAAATATTTTTCTGTTTTCTGTTTTTAGTTTTCATCTCTATTTCCACTTTTCATTTTCTGTGGAAAATTTTGGAAAACTAGAAAACGCGTTCATTCGTTAAAAATATGAAATCCTTTTCTACATGTTACCATTCAAAAACTAGAAAATATATAAAAAAACCGAAAAATAATAAAAATCCCAAAAAATCAATAAAAACAATCCAGAAAAAAAGAATAAAAATCCAAAAAAAAAAACATAAAAGAATTAAAAAACCAGAAAATAAATATTAACCCCAAAACGAAATTTAGAAAAACAAATAGAAAAAATGTACTAAGAGTATTAAGAAAAAATAAAAAATGAATAAAAATCAAATCCACCACGCCCCCACCCCAACCCCTAACTATTTCCTCCCCCCTATCGCCAGGTCTATTTTTTTTCCCTAAATCTCTTATTTTTTAATTTTTTTTCCTAATATATGCATTTTTTTCTAGTTTTCTAGGGTATTTATTCATTTCCATTTTTTGATTTTTTGAGCGCTTTTTTATTTTCTTTTATTTTTTACTTAATTAATAAATTTCTGACTTTTTAATAAATTTCTGGGTGTTTTTTAAATTAATTTAGGGGATAATATTTATTTTCTATTTTTTAATTAATTTTATTCATTTTTCTGCATTTTTTTCATTTTTTTTATTGATTTCTCTTTCTTTTTTTATTTCCCGAGCTTTTTATTTTTATTTTTTGGTGTTTTTTTAAATTAATTCTGGGACTAATATTTATTTTATGTATTTTTTTCATCATTTTATTGATGTATTTTTGTTTTTTTAATTTTCTAAGCGTCTTTTTAATTTTCTGTCATTTTTTTTCTTAATTAATAAATTTCTTATTTTTTAATTAAATTTCTAAGTGTTTTCTTAAATTAATTCCGGGGTTAATATTTATTTTCTTTTTTATCCACTTTCTGGATTTTTTTCATTATTTTTGGGATTTTATTTACTTTCTGTATTTTTTTCATTATTTTGGGGTTTTTATTCACTTTTGAATTATTATTTTTCATAATTCTTGGGTTTTTAGTCACTTTCTGGATTTTTTTCATTATTTTGGGGTTTTTATTCACTTTTTATATATTTTTTTCATTATTTTTTGTTTTTTTCATTTTATGTTTTTTTTTCATTATTTTTGGGGTTTTATTCATTTTCTGTATTGTTTTCATTATTATTGAGTTTTTATTCACTTTTTAGATTTTTTCATTATTTTTGGGTTTTTAACTTTTTATTCACTTTCTATATTTTTTTCATTATTTTTTGGATTTTATCTATTTTTCGGATTTTTTTCCCTATATTTTCTTGACTTTTTATCAATTTTTTGGGTGTGACAATTCTTTTTTACAATCTGAGTGTAAATGTGGTACAAACAGGAAAGATGTGAGAAATGGTGAGAGAAATGGGTCTCCATATGTATGTTTGATAAGAGATATGGAATATATGCGCCCCACTTTTAAAATGGGATGAGAGAAATGGATCCCTCTTTTAAAACAGAAAAATAGAAAACATAAAAAAACGCTTTCCATTTTTGTGGAAAAATAAAAAAATAGAAAATTATTTTTTGATTTGAAAAAATACCATATTTGAACACAATTTCTATTTTTCTATCTCCACAAAAAACATTTTCTAGAACGCCATTTTTTCACAACTAATCAGCCCTTAAGATTCCTATAAATATGGATAGAGTATATCCAATATGCTAGGAAGACTTCACCACAATCAAGGTCTTTTAGATGAATACAGGGGTGTCGTTTGGCCACATCACATCAGAAATTGTACTTTCAGAAAAATTCCAATTGTTTTGGCAAAAAAATGGTAAATGTAAAAACAATACTTATAATATGATTTTACATTTAAAAAAAAAGTCCACCTCCAAAAGAAGCACCAAATCGGTCCACGATGAAGAATTGATTTGGAAAATCCTCCACATTCTCCCTTAATTTCCTTTTAATGCCTCTAAGAGCATCTCTAGTGGTGGAAGAAAAAGCCAAAGAAATATGTAAATATGCAAAATGGTAACCCTCCAGTGGTGTAAACAAGGGAACAAAATTTGTAGTTGAATTTGCAGTGGTTCTTCAAATTTAGAGAACATGTACAAATTCTGTAAATAGTTCCTATGAGCTTTATTTGTTCGTATCAATTCTTACGAACTTTTAAAGTTCGTAACAAATATATTTTAGATTCCTACGAACTTTAGAAGTTCTTTACAATTATATTTATGTTCCTACGAATTTTTAAAGTTCGTAGGAACCTAAAATATAATTGTTCCAAGGTTATTAGTCATATTACTAATAATTAACTTGAAGTTGGACATTTGTTGTGGTAAATAATTTAACTGGTAGTTGGACATTGAGATCATGGGATTAAATTGGTTGAGCCTTAGGTGAAAGCATTTGATAGAGATGAACTTTCAGGAGTAATATCATTAAAAAACATGAGATTGCAAATGAAATGTAAGAAAACCTAAACATGTTCATTGCCAGAAAGATGACTGTTTAAGGAAGCCACAATGTGCAAGGAAAATGCAAGGTTTGGTTAGGTTTGTACTAGGACAGTGTTTCGATCTTATTAGATCTGAAATTGCACTTCGGAAGAAAAAATCAGATTCTTTGGAAAAATATAAATTCTTCCCAATTCCAATTTGTTAAGAAATTGGAATTTTTGCCAAAATGGGATAAGTCAGAACATCGGAATTTTTGGCAAAATCGAAAACTTGGAAAACATTAGAAATCTATGAAATTCGGAAATAATTTGAGGAAGAAAGTCGGAAAATCTGCAATTGGCATATATTAAGAAAATTCTGAATAATATAATTTTGCAAAATATTGAAAAATGTTAAGATAAAATTGGAAATCGGAAGTTGAAAATATTATTCCAAAATCAAAAAATTGGATCGGACTCCGAAACAAAAACAGAAGTTGGGGATAAGAAAGGAAAAAACACCCCTCCACATGGTGAAACCAACAGTAAATAATTGCACTAATTAGAAATAGACACAACCTTTGTGATATCCCTCGTAGACTCCTATATGTGTCTCCTAGGTTGGAAATAATACATTAATAAGAAGAGTTTGAGAAGACTATTTTCGAGCATAAAACTAAAAGGTTATGCATACCAAGGTTGTTCACCAGTTGTATTAACATGTTGTATTTACACGGTGTTGTTTGTTTTTATCTTTTAAGTCTGAATCTGAATCATTTAGACTTAAGAGGTACCAAAAAGTATTTGTTCTTTTAAGTGATTAAGAGGTTAATAGCTATATTTGACTCTTAATGATTAAGAGGTTAATAGCTATATTACGTCTGAATATGAAGTCTGAATCAATCTAAATACATTCATTCAGAGGTACATTCAGACATAAAAACAAACATATTTTTCAGATTCAAATTTCAAACTTCAGATTCAGTCTTCAGATTTCAAATTTAGACTTCAGATTCAGATAAAAAAACAAACCCAAAGAGTAAATCACTTTAATGCACTTGGAATATCCTGTGTAAAACTCTTGGTCCGCGTAGCATTTTCCAATAAAAAAATGTACGATGCTGCTGGAGATGAGAGGTCATAATTGGAACTAAGCCTGTCAACGGGTCGGAGACGGGTCGGTTTTAGGGAAATCCATAACCGTGTAATCAGGTCTTCTTCGGGTCCGGGTCCGGGTCTTCATGGGGCTACAATATTGAATCCAGACCCGGATCCGTTCGGATCTTCGGGTTTCGGGTCTGGGTCCGGGTCTGGCCAAATATATACATTTATTTTATTTTTTATCCCCCTTCTTTATTTTTTAATCTTAAATTAAAATATTTTGCAATGTATTATAGAATGTTATTAGTATAAATAAAACATATATTATTTATATTTATTATATACATAAATATATATTTTTATATATTATACTTACATGTTATATTGATAAGATATATTAATAAATATATACAAACTTATAGTATATATATATATATATAACAATATTGTACAATTCGGGTCGGGTTTTCGGGTCCGGGTCTTGTGTAAGATCCAGACCCTACCCGTTTAATAAATGGGTTTTCAGATCTCGGATCCAAAAAAATATGCTCAGACCCGATTATACGGATCGGGTCCGGATCGAGTGCAGAACCGACCCATTGACAGGCCTAATTGGAACCAAGAATATAGTACCTAAAGAATGGCGAGTCAATGAGTGTAGTTTTGTTAACAAACTCTATAGGGCCTCCTATATCAAAAGTTATATCAGCAACTCAAACTAGTGGACATTCTTTACTCCAAAGATATTGCAGCTTCTTGGTGCTCAACAACCGAGGAAATCTTTTCTCCCAATACATGCAATTAACTACCAGAGATGAAAAAACCAAAACTGAAGCATTATACACATGTATGACAGAGAGAGAGAGTATTTTGGACACAATGTTTAATTATTTTTGTCCTTTGTAATCTTTTTACTCCATCCTGAGTGACCATTTCATAAGCACTATCCAATCTCACAAAACTATGTTGGATAATATGTATGCAAATACAGAAATGAAACTCTTTATATATCAAAGTAATGTCAACTTCAATACAATAATGTAACTTCTGAATAGATACTAGAAAGCTTCAAGGCGTGATGTCACTTTCCTAAATACAGTACTTGCCCCACACGAATAACTTCAGTAAACAAACGGGAATCCGCAAATCCGTACTCAAGATACAATGAAGCAACTTGCACTGCCTGCAACTTGTATATTTGAAGACAGCCTTTGGATGCAGCAGCGAAGAACAGTCAATCAAGTTCTTATTCTGTTTATGTGCACAAAACAGAATAAGATAATTTATATCTCCCAAAAATTGTAAGAGAGTAATAGTAAGGGTTCGAAATTTCGGAACTGGGTAATATTTGTTATGTGAAATTTCGAAATAAGATGCCTTTATTTATAGGAAATGAAAGGCTGCATCTCAGGGGTCATGACTGTTAATTACCAACAGTCTTAAACCATTTCCGAACAAGTACAGTAATACCGAAACAGTTTTACACGGACCCACCAAAAAGTGATCGCGGCTACCGCGATCCGACCGGGACGAATCCCGAATCCCGGCAACCCGCTACCACTGCGGACACGCGGCATGCGAAGTGCAAAGTGCAAAGTGAAAAGTGCAAAGTGCGCTAGCGCCTCTACAGCCCACAGCCCCACACGCGCACGCGCGTGCGTACGGTGCTTCGCACCGTATTGGAGGTCTCTTTGAATAGCCTCTTAAATGCTAGATGAAGTAACTCTTCATCTTCCATTTCTACTTATTAAGTGCACACTTTCTTAATATTTTTCCAATGTGGGACTCAAAGGTTGCCCACTCATTTTATAGCTTAGTGGGTATCACTTAGCTTTACTCATTTTCCAATGTGAGAAACTCTCCCTTTTATATTGCATTAGCTTCCCAAATTTCTCCACACACTTCCAATGTGGGACACACTTGTAAGCTTTTACTCCCAAAGCTCTTACTCACTTATTTTAAAAATTCTCCAACAACTTACTCATAGGTTTGCTTGAATTTGAGATAGTTCACGTGATTTAAGTTGGGTTATTGGGTAACCAATAAGAACCCAACCCATTTACTTAATAAGTTGGGTTGGGCCGATTTAGCCGATCGAGTTTGCTTTTGCCACCCCTATCATAAATGTAGCATGAATTTACTTGAACTATAACATATACTAAATGCGACTATAAGACCATATCCATGGCAAGCAACATTTTTGCAAAATGAAACTTTTACTTCCCCAATTTGTGATTTTAGCTCTCCAAAGCATGGAGCAAACTAATAAAGTTAGCTTGGGGGAGAAAAATAAGGGCAAAATCTCCTGATTTAAATTCCTCTGTAGTAGAAAACCTCTCAGCATTTGGATTGCCGCACGAGTTTTGTTTTGGGTCTTTTACGCATTTTCAGTATATTTATTTATTTTCCACTCTCGTGAAACAGTGAATTGCCGTACGAGAATTTTTGCCATTTTTTTTCTTATTGCATTGGATCAAATTGCCTTTTAGGAGAGAAAAATGCTCCAATGACTTGGAGTAGATGATTTAACACTTAAATATTGATGACAGATTGTTATGGCTAGACTGGACAAAAATTGGCAATACTTATCACAGATGTATAATCGATGAGGTCTACTTTATCATGGAAAACTGGTAGTGTTTTAAATCGCGATCGCACAAAGTGTTACGTTTTGGTCTCGGGTGCGGGTCGCGTATATCGCGTCGCGCATCTCGCAAGCAATTCGAGCATTTCAATTTTATAATTAAAAATATAAATAAATAACTTCAAAAAATCATTCCAAATCAAATACTACATCACTTGAAAGTCATAGGTTCAAACGAGTTATACCTCCTTGTAATACCCCATATTTTCGTGATATTTATTTTTAGGATTAATTAAATTAAATGTGAATTAATAGGAAATTAATTCGGATAAAATACTAACGAGATGTGAGTTGGTATTTGAATATAATGTGTGTATATGGCTATATATGGATATTGAATTATGAAAATTGTCATGAGATTTAAATACGACAATTCGGAAATTTTGTTGAGACGCGTGTGACAGTCGCGTCAGGAATATAATTATGTTAATTGAAAAGTGAATTTTATTTATATTAACCGTATGATCGTTTTGAGTTCGTCAACGCATCCGAAAGGGTCAAAATAGTCAGAAAACACTAGCCGGGGGTTTGGTTCGGGTCCCGGGGTATTTTTAGGCCATACCGGCAACCCAAAAGGGCAGTTTGGTAATTTTAGAATTTTGGGATTTTTGATTAACGAATTTTAGGAATTTTAAATGGAAAATTAAAATACCCACTAACCCATTACTAGCCATTAACTGATTAGAGGGCTACGGGGGTTATTAGAATTAGCCCCAAAACTTCCTAAGACAAACCCTAGCCTCCATTACCGCCCTTTGGAGAAGAAAGCTTGTAGAGAGAGAGATAGAAGGATTCTGCAGAGAGAGAGAGAATACTCCATCAAATCGACACCAAAAATCAGAGATTCAAATAAGGCAAGTGGTTTAATTTCAATTAATTTCAGAGAATGCTTCTTCCATGCGTAGGAATTTGGTATAATCGTATTTGTTTGGGAGTTAGATGAAAAACCCATTAAATTTGGAATTAGAATCTTGCATATTGATGAGGAATTGCATGTAAAATTGTATGTAGGCAATTATTCTGATGATAATAACATCTTGGACGAAACAAAAATGGATTTAATTAGGTTCATTGATGATTTATAAATGTTAGGGTCCATGTTCATATAATTTGGGGATAAATGAAGGGATTTGAAGATTTGATGATGTTTAAGATGAATTGGCCCTATATAAACGTTTGATTATGACCTATGAATGTTTAGTACGAAATAGGAACCTTAAAATAATGTTGGGACAATTTTTATGTGGGATTAGAAGTGAAGAAAATTGGAAAAACGAGATTTGGAAAATCTGGGCTCGAAACTGGCCACTCGTTAGAAGACCTGCCCAGGTCGTTCGAACGAGCTCGTTCGAACGAGCTTCTAAGGAGTTGACCTTTGACTTCTAACGAGGGTGAAGTTCATTCGATAACTTCGTTCAAACGAGACCTCGTTAGATAGCCCACTTCGTTCGAACGAACTCTCGTTCGAACAGCCTCGTTCGAACGAGACTTCTAACGAGTTGACAGTTTAGGCTTTTTAGCCTGTTTTGATCCCGAGTGTCCCGTAACCTTGATTTCATGTAGAGATAACTTTACCTTGATGATAAATTGATATATTTGAGACATTTGGGGTATAATGAAGAGTGAAATCTAGAAGTGTAGTTCGAACCAACGGGAGATTTTGGATTAGGACGTGAGTGCCTATTACGATGCGAGTATTATTGACGACCTAAATAATTATATTAACTAGGAACATATAAATTGTGTAGCATTATATGTCGGTACGAGAATGAGAAGTGTACCAAATAAATTATGGTGATTACTAAGATGTGTGCATACTTAGTATATGTATATGATTTTATGTGTATGACATACCTACCATACTTGCTATCACAGGAGGTTTACGTTCGCTTAGGGCCTTCTTATCCTTGTGTTTCCCGGATTTAGATTGGTTACCTCGATGAACATAGGTCAGATAAGGACTTATTGGGATATTAATAAGTCTGCTGATCGTGGGAGCGTAGGTATGTGCGTGACCCATGTGATGTGACTGTGTTCGCCTCCACTGTTTGTGATTGTTGTTATCTGAGAAAGATTCCTGAGAGATTCGGAATGCGTGATCCTTATGTACGTGATGTACCGGGATGGATAGCAGAGTATGTGTGCACCGCAGCTTAGTCTCGGGGTGCTTGTATTGTATATTTATGATGTGAATAATATACACTTAATTAATGAGAACTTTCATGTGATATCGTGTGTATAAATATGGAAACGTTTTGAGAAAACATAAAGGGATAATCTGAAATGAATTGTATTACTAATTGAGAATCTGAGTTTAAGTAAAACCCTCTATTGATTTTATAACGCTAGAATGTAATATGGGAATCGAGTAGTAAGGGGTAGAACTTATTACGGTTTGGTTAGATATGTATGTCATTTTAGATGGGTACGGTACGTTAGGAGTGCACATGTAGTCGAGAGGTGAGAATTTCATGTGAGTGCACGTCCTAACATGTATTTTGCATTTAATGTTTTAATGATATTAAAACACTTGCTGTTTTTAAAATGATTTCCACTTTCGGGCTCTGACCCATTTGCTTTCAAATCTATTTTTGTAAAAACCATTTTAGGTGCCCAGCCACAAGGACACCATGCTTAGGATTCTCATTCAGGTGACGAGCTGTAGCTGTTTGTGGAAGTTACAGGACTTTGCTTGTAGACGCTTCATCTACCTTGACTCTATGTTCAGTATTTATCAGTTGTAGGGCATGTCACCCATTTCTTCTAGAGACATTTCATTTATTTCAGTTATTCAGACTTCGGGCATGTAATTAATTCAGCATTCAGACTTGTCATTTTATTTTCAGTTGTGGGATTGTTGCGAGGAGTTTTCCTCCGGACTTATTATTATTTGTTGGTTATTTCATTATTTCGTTATGGTGAATGGATTATGTTGTTCTTCCATTATTTCTTTTATTGCATGTTAATCAGACTTAACTTAAAATTTGGCAACTTACTTTTTTAAATACTAGGTGGTTAGTAATCATTAAAATGTTTTCGTCAGTGATGCTATTAACTGGACCAACTTGGCATTTTGTATTAATTTAGTAAAGGAGTAGCTACCCGGTATTTAATTAGTCGGGGTGTCACAGGTGGTATCAGAGCATCAGGTTCTAGTGTCCTTTAGGATCTGTACGGCTTTTTATGTTTTCCGCTGATCTTTCTTTGATGTAGAGCCCTATAATTTAGGACTGTTGTATTCTTTTGTATATGCTACGTTCTTCATCTATTTTGAGTTTATAACTGCGAACTTATAAACTTTATGCTTGTTTCAGAATGCCTCCACGACGTGCACAAAGGATTCCCAGGGATGCAATGCCAGAACCGCAGCCCGCACCAGTTCAGGGCACGATGAATGCCGACGAGGTTGCTGCCATTGTGGCCCAGGCGGTAAATGCCGCGCTAGCAGTAGTTCAGCAGGCACCACCTCATGCGCCAGTAGCCGCACCAATTCAGGCACATGCATTCCCGTCTGCTTGGGAACGTGTACGTGATGATTTTCAGAAAGCAAACCCTCCAGAGTTCGCAGGTAGCACCGATGTTGTGGTTTCGAGTCAGTGGAGGAAGGACATTCAGCGGCACCTGAGGATGTATGAGTGCACCGATGTCCAGAAGCAGATACTAGCTACCTTTAAGTTAGTGGGGTCTGCACTGCAGTGGTGGGAGTCTATTACCACGGTGAAGGAGAGAGATATTCTCACTATCCAGGAGTTTTGGGTGCGGTTTGACCGCAAATACTTTCCGTCAGTTGTTCACACGGAGATGAGGTGGAAGTTGATGAGCCTCAAGCAGGAGGGTAAGACTGTGGCCGAGTATGAGGACGAATTCACTAATCTCCTGAATATTGTTCCGGATGAGATACCGACAGAGGAGAAGAAGATACAGAAATTCACAGACGGGTTGACATGGAGGATTCGTCAGCACTTGTTAGGGAACCTCTCGTTAGCCACTTATTCTGATGTGGTTAACGCTGCATTGCTCCATTTCCAGGATCACCGCTTTCACATGGCGGAGGGCAAGCGATCGGGAGAGTCCAGCCATCAGGGCAGGACTGGAGGAAATGGTGCCAGTGGGGCACAATCTGTTCAGGGGCAGAGACAGGGTGATCAGGGTACCCAGCAGGGGGATCATAAGAGGTTCAGGTCGAGAAATTTCAGGCACGGACAGGGAGGTTTCCGGCAAGGCCATCAGGGTCCGAACGGCCATCAGAACTAGTAGGGTCAGAATGGTCAACAACAGTTTCAGCAGGGCCAGTAGAGGAACGGTAACGGCCACCAGGGCCGGGGGCAGCAGGGACAAAGAGGGGGGAACTTCCCGGGGAAGTGTTTTGTTTGTGGCAAGACTGGCCATAAACGCCAGGACTGTCCTGATAGGGGCAGGGACCCGCAGCAGCAGTAGGGTGCTCGACATGAGCCACAGAGGCCACTTTTTCCACCTGCTCTCCCAGCTCCAGCCCAGGTGCCAGCACTACCAGCCATTCCTGCAGTTCCTGTGCAGCAAGGGCAGTTACAGTATGGACGTTTCTATAACGTCCACCAGGCAGCAGCTCCACAGGCACCACCCGCGATTGAGGGTATGTTTCCTATCCATGGTACTATGGGTCGGGTTTTATTTGATACGGGGGCAACGCATTGTTTTATAACTACACATTTTGTGAAAGCCTTAAGGTTGTTAGCCACAGCAGAGAGCACAGTGACGTGTGTAGACTCGCCATTGGGGAGTGGGTCACTTATCTTCTTTATATGCCGGGGAGTGGGGGTAGAGATTGGTGGTTTGGTATTACCTGCAGACATGTTGGTATTAGATATGCATGTGCACGATGTGATTATCGGTATGGATTGGCTCGCAGACTATAGAGCCATGATTGATTACTTCGGTGGGAGCATTGTTTTTGCCATTCCGGGGCAAGAGATGTTTGTAGTGGCGATGCCTCGCCCAGAGGGAGGCTCGATCGCTCATTTGTACTACATAGAGGAGGATACCTCTAAGGAGGTTGTGATTCCTTTAGATTCGATTCCAGTTGTCAGGGAGTATTCCGATGTGTTTCAGGAGATACCAGGCCTACCCCCCAGTCGAGAAATAGACTTTGTCATAGACTTGTTGCCAGATACGAGACCTATAGCACGCGCACCGTACCGTATGGCTCCAGCAGAGATGCGAGAGCTACGGGATCAGATTGAGCAGTTGTTGGGTTAGGGGTTTATACGGAGGAGTACTTCACCGTGGGGTGCCCCTGTGTTGTTCGTGAAGAAGAGAGATGGTTCACTGAGATTGTGTGTGGACTACCAGGAGTTGAACAAGGTCACGATACGGAATAAGTATCCGTTGCCTCGAATCGATAACTTATTCGACCAATTGAGAGGAGCTTCTTTCTTCTCGAAGATTGATTTGCGATTGGGATACCGTCAGTTGCGTATCAGGGAGGAGGACATCTCGAAGACTGCGTTCTTAACGAGATATGGTTCTTACGAGTTTCGGGTTATGCCTTTTGGTTTGACCAATGCTCCAGCCGTGTTTATGGACTTGATGAATAGGGTGTTCAGAGATTTCCTAGATCAGTTTGTCATTGTCTTCATTGATGACATTCTGGTTTACTCCCAAACAGAGGAGGAGCACGCCGAGCATTTGAGGCAAGTTTTGCAGACGCTACGCCAGAACGAGATGTATGCAAAGTATGAGAAGTGTGGGTTTTGGCTGAAGGAGGTCCAGTTTTTGGGACACATTATTTCCGACCGGGGAATATCTGTTGATTCGGGGAAAGTATCCGCGGTGAGGGAGTGGAGATAGCCCATGACACCGACAGAGATCCGTAGTTTCTTGGGCCTAGCAGGATACTACAGGAGGTTTATTCGGGGATTTTCAAAGATCGCGGGTCCTTTGACACATATGACTCGTAAGGGTGTGCCATTCATGTGGAGTGATGCCTGTCAGTTGGCATTTGACGAGTTGAAGGATAAGTTGACCTCAGCACCTGTGTTAGCATTGCCGAGACCGGGAGTTGAGTATCTAGTCTACACCGATGCGTCCTTACAAGGACTTGGAGGTGTATTACAGCAGGAGAGTCAGGCCATAGCTTATGCTTCCCGTAAGCTTAAGCCTCACGAGAAGAATTACCCCACTCATGACTTGGAGTTGGCGGCAGTTGTATTTGCCCTTCGTATTTGGAGACATTACCTTTTGGGGGAAAGTTTCAATTGTTCACGGACCACAAGTCCCTACAGTACCTATTCACACAGAAGGAGTTGAATATGCGGCAGCGAAGGTGGCTTGAGTTTGTAAAGGACTATCAGTTTGATATCCAGTATCACCCAGGGAAGGCTAACGTAGTAGCAGACGCGTTGAGCCGTAGGCCAGTAGATGAGGTGGCAGGGGTGTGGAAGGCCAAATGGAAGGAGTTGGGACACCAGGATGCAGTGGCCCGATCATTCATGTCTGTGATGACCGTTACACCTCAGATTATCACGAAGGTAGTAAGGGCACAGGCAAATGACTCGTTCTGTCAGGAGCAGATAGTTCGATTATTTGCAGAGGGAGACGAGTCCTATACCATTAGCTCAGACGGAGGATTACGCTTCAATGGGAGATTGGTGGTTCCGGAAGGGGAGGAATTGCGGCATGAGGTGATGGCAGAGTCGCACAGCTCACGGTTCGCGGTACATCCCGGAGGGGACAAAATGTATCAAGACATGAGACGACGGTATTGGTGGAGCGGTATGAAGAGAGATATTGCCATGTTTGTTTCTAGATGCGCCACGTGTCAGCTGGTAAAAGTGGACCATCAGAGACCGACAGGACTTCTACAGCCATTGGAGGTCCCGATGTGGATGTGGGAGAGCATATCCATGGATTTTATCACGGGGTTGCCTACGTCACAGAGGGGTCACGACTCCGTTTGGGTAATTGTGGACAGGTTGTCCAAAGTCGCTCATTTTCTACCCGTAAGGACCGACTATACTACGGGACAGTATGCCCAGCTCTTTATCGCAGAGATAGTGAGACTTCACGGTGTGCCCCTAAATATCGTGTCTGACAGAGACAAGATATTTGTTTCACGGTTTTGGGAGAGTTTTTAGGAGGCCATGGGCACGGAATTGCGGTTGAGTACGGCTTATCATCCGCAGACTGATAGGCAAACCGAGCGTACAAATCAGATGTTGAAGGACATGCTACTTATGTGCATCATTGACTTCGGGGGTGGATGGGAGCAGTATCTTTAACTGGTGGAGTTTGCTTACAACAACTCCTACCAGTTCACCATTGGCATGACCCCATTTGAGGTGTTGTACGGTAGACCTTGTCGTTCCCCATCATGTTGGTTAGAGGTGGGGGACAACAAACTACTTGGGCCGGAAGTGATTCAGGATACTTCGGCAAGGATAGAATTGATTCGGAGTCGCATTCGGGTAGCTCAGGATCGGCAGAAGAGCTATGCTGATGCGAAGAGATCCTTCAGGGAATTTGAAGTGGGGGACCAGGTTTTGCTCAGAGTATCTCCTATGAAGGGGATTATGCGATTTGGGAAGAAGGGGAAGTTGGCACCGAGATATGTGGGGCCATTTCCTATTATAGAGCGGATTGGACCGGTTGCATATAGACTGGGGTTACCGGAGCATTTTCATTGGATTCACGACGTGTTTCATATTTCCTCGCTAAGGAAATATCTTAGAGACGATTTGGCTCATTCACATATTGCTTTGGAGGACATCGATCTCCAGCTTGATAGCTTTTACGAGGAAGGGCCTATTGCTATTCTGGACCGAGGTGAGCGAAAATTACGGTCAAAGATAGTTCCGTTAGTACGTGTTCAGTGGCGACATCATAATGTCGAGGAGTCCACCTGGGAGCGCGAGGATGAGATGCGCGAACGTTATCCAGAGTTATTCTTACCAGGTACTTTCTAGTTTCGAATTTCGGGACGAAATTCAGTTATTAGGGGGGAAGTATGTAATACCCCGTATTTTCGTGATATTTAATTTTGAGATTAATTAAATTAAATGTGAATTAATTGGAAATTAATCCGGATAAAATACTAACGAGATGTGAGTTGGTATTTGAATATAATGTGTGTATATGGCTATATATGGATATTGAATTATGAAAATTGTCGTGAGATTTAAATACGACAATTCAGAAATTTTGTTGAGACGCGTGTGACAGTCGCGTCAGGAATATAATTATGTTAATTAAAAAGTGAATTTTATTTCTATTAACCGTATGATCATTTTGAGTGCGCCAACGCGTCCGGAAGGGTCGAAATAGTCAGAAAACACTAGCCGGGGGTTTGGTTCGGGTCCCGGGGTATTTTTAGGCCATACCGGCAATCCAAAAGGGCAGTTTAGTAATTTTAGAATTTTGGGATTTTTGATTAACGAATTTTAGGAATTTTAAATGGAAAATTAAAAGACCCACTAACCCATTACCAGCTATTAACTGATTAGAGGGCTACGGGGGTTATTAGAATTAGCCCCAAAACTTCCTAAGACAAACCCTAGCCTCCATTACCACCCTTTGGAGAAGAAAGCTTGTAGAGAGAGAGATAGAAGGATTCTGCAGAGAGAGAGAGAATACTACATCAAATCGACACCAAAAATCAGAGATTCAAATAAGGCAAGTGGTTTAATTTCAATTAATTTCAGAGAATGCTTCTTCCATGCGTAGGAATTTGGTATAATCGTATTTGTTTGGGAGTTAGATGAAAAACCCATTAAATTTGGAATTAGAATCTTGCATATTGATGAGGAATTGCATGTAAAATTGTATGTAGGCAATTATTCTGATGATAATAACATCTTGGACGAAACAAAAATGGATTTAATTAGGTTCATTGATGATTTATAAATGTTAGGGTCCATGTTCATATAATTTGGGGATAAATGAAGGGATTTGAAGATTTGATGATGTTTAAGATGAATTGGCCCTATATAAACGTTTGATTATGACCTATGAATGTTTAGTACGAAATAGGAACCTTAAAATGATGTTGGGACGATTTTTATGTGGGATTAGAAGTGAAGAAAATTGGAAAAACAAGATTTGGAAAATCTGGGCTCGAAACTGGCCACTCGTTAGAAGACCTGCCCAGGTCGTTCGAACGAGCTCGTTCGAACGAGCTTCTAACGATTTGACCTTTGACTTCTAACGAGGGTGAAGTTCGTTCGATAACTTCGTTCGAACGAGACCTCGTTAGATAGCCCACTTCGTTCGAACGAACTCTCGTTCGAACAACCTCGTTCGAACGAGACTTCTAACGAGTTGACAGTTTAGGCTTTTTAGCCTGTTTTGATCCCGAGTGTCCCGTAACCTTGATTTTATGTAGAGATAACTTTACCTTGATGATAAATTGATATATTTGAGACATTTGGGGTATAATGAAGAGTGAAATCTAGAAGTGTAGTTCGAACCAACGGAAGATTTTGGATTAGGACGTGAGTGCCTATTCACTACACCAAATTTGCCCATTTGTCAAGGTCATTGACCTTGACAAATCCACCTTGTCAAGGTCAATGACCGTGACATTTAGAGGCGAGACAACTTTTTTTGTCACGGTCGTGTCACGGTCATTGACCTTGACACAAAACTCGCATTTTGTGTCACGGTCATGTCAAGGTCAATGACCGTGACACGTTTGTCACGGTTTATAACCATGACAAAGCCGTGACCCTTTGTAAAAAAATTGTCACGGTCATTAACCGTGACAATTCTAGGCAGAATTTTAAAAAAATCTGCTGGGCAGTATGGCCACTGCCACTGCCCAGCAGTATATTTGTACCTGTTATAGCAACGTTGTACCTGTTCCAAACATCATATATCCAACACAAACTAAAGATAATGCAAATATATATTCATGACAGTATAATACAAATATTCAAAGTAAAAATAATATACATGACGATATAATCCAAATATAATTAAAATGGAAAAACTTGAAAATAATGTTACTACATGTCTTGGATAAAACCGAGGAGGTGAGTAGGCCACACGACATACGAATTGACGCACCCACTAATATACGTCGTACCGCATTGTTCGCGCAACCACAATAGGGAGTTCTCCTTCCCGGGTATGACATGCGTGACGAGCACCCTGGACTCCATCTCTTGAAGCACACGTCCATGGACTATTCCACCCTCGACGATATTCGGGTCCCTCAACCCCCGCCCTATCCGCTGGCCATCAAATATGTCAAATATGAACACGCTCGGCCAACCAATTGTCGACAATGGTCTGTTGGAGGGCGTCAAATAGGGAAGTAGATCGTCGAAGTATGAACGTGTCGGTGATGAAGCAGCGAGGTCCACATCCTCGTCATCCTGCGCCTCGTCCTCCCGCACCTCCTCCTCCACCGCCTTCTCCTTCCCTTTCCCTTTCCCTTTCCCTTTACGGTCTCCACCCAACGTACGCTTCATGAATGCGTACATATCTTGGACCGTCGCCTCCAAACGGGACAGCTTCGCGTCGTGTGAATCCACCGTTCGAGCCAACCCGGTGTCGCTCGTCTCCAATCCGATGATCCTAGATTTGGCCACCCGCGAGCTCACTCCCCTTATCCTCCCCTTGCGATCAGAGCCAAGCACTTGGCTGAGTGCGTCTGTGGACAAAGATGCCTTGTCGGCATCAGACTGCGACTCATGCACTTCCTTAAGCTTTGCCTGAAACGACAAAAAGCACATGATTAGTAAAATAAGTAAACTAAAAAATTATAACTTAATTAACAATAATTAAACTGTCGGATTACTTACAATCGTGGCCGCGACGCTCGGGGACACCTCCTTGTCCTTCCCCTTCTTCGTCCGAAGATCCACATAAGTATCGAGCCTATGTGGCTTACCCCCTGGCCCACTCCCTACCCCCTGAAATAAAATAAAGTAAAGTAAAATTAGTATCGGCCCCGCAAAGTAAAATAATATCCAATAATATATTTCTGTAGTTATAGATAAATTAAATCTTACCTGCATCCTATGCTCCACCTCAGCGTAAGAGGTCCGGCCGGAGTAGTGTACGTCCGTCTTTTTAGCCCGATTTTCCCTCCCCGATTGGAGAGATGCCAATTGTCGATCCTCGATCTCATTGTCAATGAACTTTTGCCATTGTGCCAATGAGATCGGCTCCTTGGACGGGACGGATCCGCGCCATTGTAAAATGGACTCTCGTGTTTTTCCAAAGTACCGTGTCCGCATATTTTTCTTCCACGTCTTGTGTTGCTCCCTCAACTGCTCCAAGACGGAATCGCGTAGCTTTGGATCCAAGTTGAATTGTTCCTGTCCAACAAATACAATGTTAGTTGCGAATAAATATAAATATAAATATAAATTGAAATATTCATATAAATATTACCTGTAGTGCCGCCCAAACAGCTAACTTGATCTCATACGGCACCTCCTTCCAACTCATAAACCCCGGGCCGATGACCGTCTTTAGCAGCTCGAGGGATCTCGCTAAAAGCTCCGACTTGTTTTCGACGGTAATCCCAAATTTTTCATATTTGGGGAGCCTAGGGGCGGAGGAGCCCTCGTCGCCTCCGCTACCACCGAACCCAGACGACATCATCATAAACAGCATCATCATCTTCGCCCTAACATCTGAAGGAGATATTTTTGCTGTAAAGAAAATGTTATTAGTACAGATAAAAAAAAAATGTTAATAGTACACATTTCGTTTTACCTAATTGAATTAATAGTACAGATAAAAAAATGTTTCGTCTATATTATAACGTATGTGTAAGTTCCGTCAATACAATTTCGCTTCAATTTTGTAATATTATGTTTTTTCCAAATATTTAAAGAGTTATTAAATGGGTGCCCCACTCCCACCCCCACCCCCTGCCCCCCTCCCCCCGCCACACACACACGCACACCTACGCACACACACACACACACACACACACACACACACACACACCACCCCTACCCACCCCACCCCCACCCCCTCCCCCCACCACGACCGTGACAACTACATATATTGTTTATCAATAAAATTATGACATGAGATAATTATAATTGTAGCATAAATTTCATTATCATGGGTTTTACCTAATTGAATTAATTTCATGAATAAAATTATTATCAATTTAAATGAAAATATCAATTATTATCCAATATTTTTGAATGAAATATTTATTTTGAATGAAAATATCAATTATTTATAAAATTGATGTCTACTTTTAGTGTTGTGTATATATGTTAGTTGATGCCATTATATTTTTAGCCTAATTAGATTCTAAGGTTATCTCAATTTATATTTTTCTTTTTCTATCTAATAATTTTCAACGTAAGAGCACAGTACATAACGTATGTGTAAGTTCCATCAATACCATTTCGTTTCAATTTTGTAATATTATGTTTTTTCCAAATATTTAAAGAGTTATTAATTGGGTGCCCCACCCCCACCCCCACCCCCACCCCCTCCCCCCGCCACACACACACGCACCTACTTTTAGCCCTTGTTATTCATCAAATTTGAGGCAAGTTAATTAGAATATTTGTAGGACTGAAATTATTTAGATTATGCCTATCTATGTAACTCTAAAACCTAATTGTGATTAAAATCTGATTTATATGGATTAATTCTATTACATTTATAATTTAACTAATAGAGTTGAAATTGGTGGCAATTTACTTTGGTTTGGTTTATTTCTAGTTGAATCTGAGTTAGAATTTTTAGATTATGTATAGGAATTGAATTTTAATATTAATCCTTCATAAATCCCTTGAATACATGCATAAAATTGTAGAGATTGAAATTAAATTGCTTGAGATTGAATTTCTATGTTTCGGGGTCATTAATTGAGTTTATTTGGATCTTTGGGTTTGGAGGGGATAACTAAGTTTTACTTTTAGATTCACTTAACCTTAGTAAAGCATGTTGTTAGGATGGTTCTTACGTTTATAATATGTGATAAATTCAATATTGTACGTTTATAATATGTTATACTTGAGGAGTGTTTGGGTTTTCTTATCTTATACTCCCTCCATACCAAATTAACACCCCACTATTCTATTTTAGGTTATCCCAAATTAAAAGTTTACTTTTGCTTTTTTTTTTAAATAATCAATTAACCACACACACACACACACACACACACACACACCCCACCCCACCCTGCCCCACCCCCCACACACGCACACACATATATATATACACATACACACATAAATATACACACAAATATATATATAAATGGAAGAGAGAGAGAGAGAGAGAAAATGGACCTGAAAGTAGAGAGAGAGAGAGAGAGAGAGAGAGAGAGAGAGAGAGAGCAGCGTCGAGAGAGAGAGAGAGAGATGGAGGGAACGGCGCGGGAGGGAAAAAAGAAGGAGGATAGGGTTTTTTCTGCGAACATTGTCACGGTCGTGTCAAGGTCTTTGACCGTGACAAGTATTGTCACGGTCATTGACCGTGACAAGTCCGTGACAAATTTACTTGTCACGGACTTGTCACGGTCAATGATCGTGACAATTAGTTGTCACGGTCGTGTCAAGGTCAATGACCGTGACATAAAATGCATGTTTTTTTGTCACGGTCAATGACCTTGACAAGGCTGGCCGGCTGAAAGGTGACAATTTGCCCATTTTGGTGTAGTGATTACGATGCGAGTATTATTGACGACCTAAATAATTATATTAATCGGGAACATATAAATTGTGTAGCATTATATGTCGGTACGAGAATGAGAAGTGTACCAAATAAATTATGGTGATTACTAAGATGTGTGCATACTTAGTATATGTATATGATTTTATGTGTATGACATAACTACCATACTTGCTATCACGGGAGGTTTACGTTCGCTTAGGGCCTTCTTCTCCTTGTGTTGCCCGGATTTAGATTGGTTACCTCGATGAACATACGTCAGAGAATGACTTATTTGGATATTAATAAGTCTGCTGATCGTGGGAGCGTAGGTATGTGCATGACCCATGTGATGTGACTGTGTTCGCCTCCACTGTTTGTGATTGTTGTTATCTGAGAACGATTCCTGAGAGATTCGGAATGCGTGATCCTTATGTACGTGATGTACCGGGATGGATAGCAGAGTATGTGTGCACCGCAGCTTAGTCTCGCGGTGCTTGTATTGTATATTTATGATGTGAATAATATACACTTAATTAATGGGAACTTTCATGTGATATCGTGTGTATAAATATGGAAACGTTTTGAGAAAACATAAAGGGATAACCTGAAATGAATTGTATTACTAATTGAGAATATGAGTTTAAGTAAAACCCTCTATTGATTTTATAACGCTAGAATGTAATATGGGAATCGAGTAGTAAGGGGTAGAACTTATTACGGTTTGGTTAGATATGTATGTCATTTTAGATGGGTACGGTACGTTAGGAGTGCACATGTAGTCGAGAGGTGAGAATTTCATGTGAGTGAACGTCCTAACATGTATTTTGCATTTAATGTTTTAATGATATTAAAACACTTGCTGTTTTTAAAATGATTTCCACTTTCGGGCTCTGACCCATTTGCTTTCAAATCTATTTTTGTAAAAACCATTTTAGGTGCCCAGCCACAAGGACACCATGCTTAGGATTCTCATTCAGGTGACGAGCTGTAGCTATTTGTGAAAGTTACAGGACTTTGCTTGTAGACGCTTCATCTACCTTGACTCTATGTTCAGTATTTATCAGTTGTAGGGCATGTCGCCCATTTCTTCTAGAGACATTTCATTTATTTCAGTTATTCAGACTTCGGGAATGTAATTAATTCAGCATTCAGACTTGTCATTTTATTTTCAGTTGTGGGATTGTTGCGAGGAGTTTTCCTCCGGACTTATTATTATTTGTTGGTTATTTCATTATTTCGTTATGGTGAATGGATTATGTTGTTCTTCCATTATTTCTTTTATTGCATGTTAATCAGACTTAACTTAAAATTTGGCAACTTACTTTTTTAAATACTAGGTGGTTAGTAATCATTAAAATGTTTTCGTCAGTGATGCTATTAACTGGACCAACTTGGCATTTTGTATTAATTTAATAAAGGAGTAGCTACCCGGTATTTAATTAGTCGGGGTGTCACACTCCTTTGGTCTATAATTAAAATAGTTGCAAAATATGCCATTTTTCCCCTCTTTTACAAAACCATATTTCCAGCAGATTTTTTTTACATTGTTAACTGGAAATAAAATGCAACAAAAATGGTTTACAATAGTTGGTTTAAAAAATTAAACAAAGATCTTTTTTTGACAAATAAATTAGTTTTTAAAAAACAAAAAGAAAGAGCTGGACTGAAGCTAAAAAAGAATTAGGACAGACTAAAAAAAAAGAGAGTAGGACTGAAAAAAAATTAGGAGCAGAATATCAATTGGGATCTAAGAAGGGGAAAAAAAAAGAATAAGACAGTAAAAAATGCCTGTGAAATCCGGAGTGATTTTTTTCCGGTCGGAGTGTGGTTTTTCGAGTCAGCATGGTTTTTTTCTGGTCGGAGTGTGTTTTTTCCGATTGGCTTGGGTTTTTGAGCTGGGGTTTTCTCTAAGGAGCAGAGATATGGTTTGTTCATTTGTGTTTTTAGTTGGGTGGGCTTCTCTTTTCAGGACTTTACTTCTGAAGTTTTAAAAAAAAAAGAAAGAAAAAGGTGAAGAAAATATCAAATCTACGTAGTTTTGATGATTTTTTGTTAAGTAAATTTAGATCACAAATAGCGTTCCACGTCATCAATAGTGCACGCTATTGGTGACTCGTGCAAATCTGGAAGAGCAACATCGCGTTTTCGCCCTAAATCATGCAATCGCGCGCATTTTAAAACGTCCGATGTGCATAATAATCAACCTAAAATATAACATGTGTAAGATTATCAAATTCTGCTCAGACTTATCTCAGATACATTAAACACAAACATTCGTTGACTAAAAAGATAATTTCATAATTAGACTTCAATCACTCGAAGTTCAAAACTAGACTTACCTTCTCCCACTCTCTACCCCCCCCCCCCTCTCCCCCCAAATGCAACATGTGAACCATGGCCGTGGTTGTGCAAGTCTAATTTTCAAACTTCTTGGGCTTACGTCTAGTCATGCAATTATCTAAGGGGGAAAAGTAAAAAAAATAAAAAATAAAAGAAAATGCTCACCAAACTAGGTGAAATGGGAAATACATTTCATAACTGAACGTCTTAGTTTGACATGAAAATGTGTTGTTTATTTTCTTTTAAGGATTTTATTAGTTTTCCCCCCGATATGATTCAATAGTTAGACATACTCACCTATACGTTCATTAATTAGATTTACCCCATGCCCCCCACTCCTCATGTGCATCAACCACTCGTACCTTATGCATTATCTGTTGCATGATGGGGATAGGGGGTAAGTCTAATTAACGAACGTATAAGGAGGAAGTCTAGATACCGAATTTTATTAGGGGATTTAACGGTCTAGTCCTTGGACTAGCAATTTTGGACAAAAAAACCAGGCCCAACAAATTTTAAACGATTAGGTCCAACATATAAATACCCCGAAATTAAAACAAACACGCACTATTCAGAAAACGAAGCGCCAAAAACATTGTAGAACAAACACGCACTATTCAGAAAACGAAGCGCCAAAAACATTGTATTCTCTCTTGTATCAATCGTATTGTCTCTTCGATCAAAACCCCAAGACGATTCTATTTCTCAATCAAATTTTGGTCAACAACAACATATAAATACTCCTGATCGAAGCTCTAGAAACTCTGTTCGATCAAAACCCTAACTCTCTTCAATCAAAACCCTAAATCTCTTCAATCAAAACCCTAGCTCTCTTCTTTCAAAACCTAATCGTTGAAGTTCTACATTTTACATTTCTAAATCAAATTCTTCCAAACAGCACTAACAAGTATGTATACATTCTCTTATCACCTTTTTGTCCTTGTGTATTTTGTGTTCTCATATGTATAAATTTGTAGACATATGGACTGATGAAATCACATTCTTCTTTTTCATACGTATTATTCATCATATATTTAGAATGTATTCATCATATGGACTGATGAAATCAAACATTGTATTCATCATATGGATTGGAATATGTACATGTACAAGCCCTGTGTTGAGTGTACTATGTGTATTTTGCATGTACTTTTTAAAAGTACACGCAAAATTAACAGAGTACACGCACATTGAAAATGAATTTCTCAATTCATTATGCGTGTACTTTTATGTTTTATACGTGTACTCTATAGAATATCTACATGTACAAGCCCTGTGTTGCGTGTACTATGTTTATTTTGCGTGTACTTTTATAAAGTACACGCAAAATTAACAGAGTACACGCACATTGAAAATGAATTTCTCAAATCATTATGCGTGTACTTTTATGTTTTATACGTGTACTCTATAGAATATCTACATGTACAAGCCCTGTGTTGCGTGTACTATGTGTATTTTGCCTGTACTTTTATAAAGTACAGGCAAAATACACATAGTACACGCACATTGAAATTGTATTTCTCAATTCATTATGCGTGTACTTTTATGTTTTATACGTGTACTCTATAGAATATTAATTTCAAATCCATATTTCATCAATCCTATGTTATTTTGGTCCGCGCCAGCGGCATTTGATTTATTTTCCATGAGTTTTAAGAAGTATTATTATTTTATTAATATTTAAGACTGTTTTTGTCTAATAGCCAGCTGCATTTGAATCCAATGTCCATGTACACGAACATTGAAATTCAATTTGTTCAATCCAGTGTCCATGTACTAATGTGTATTATGAGTGTACTATTTTGTATTGTTGTGTTATTGTTTAGGAATCGTACGATCAAGCATGTTCAACTACAAAACTGCTGCTTGCACGTTCGAAAATCTTAACAATACAAAACCTTTCACATTGACAGTGAATAGTACTAATGAAGACGAAATTCGTTTTCTCCTTCGCATTAACGATAGAGCTAAAAGGTTACTTGGTTTCTACTACTACTATGAAGACATTTACTGCACTTTTGATGTGGAACAGCTTCAAGTAACTGAATCGAAAGCGAAGGATTTAGCTAAACGAATTGAGCAGTATTGCTTAAGGGGTTTTGATAATGTTGGAGCTTTTAGCATTCAACTATTGTATCACTTCTTTACTGAATATGTTAGGAGTAGAGAATCTTGGTTTTTCACTTGTCGAACAACCTCTGTTAGGTATTACCAGGAAACTGACGATATATATTATCGCCTTTAGCATGTATTTTGATGAGACTTGTATAAATTGTTTGTGAGAATATTGCATGTACTTTTGTTAAATACGCTTGTATT
This sequence comes from Sambucus nigra, assembly GCA_949130495.1. Lineage (NCBI taxonomy): Eukaryota > Viridiplantae > Streptophyta > Magnoliopsida > Dipsacales > Adoxaceae > Sambucus > Sambucus nigra. The sequence continues at coordinate 3,124,816 of CASBWL010000025.1, forward strand.
TTATTGTTTTAGTCTATTTTTTATTCTAATTCGTTTTATTTTTTGTACATATAATTATAGGTTAGTAATTTAAATTTTGTTTATAGATCAATATAATGGGGATGAAGATGAAAGCAAGAAGAGGAAAGAAACAAAAAAAGAGCAGTTCTGATGATAGTTCTTCATCCAGTTCCAGTTCCAGTTCTACTGTGGCATTGAAAGCTAAACGTCCTGCAAAGAAGAATGACCAATATCGGTCAAATATTGTTAGCTTTCTCCATGATTTGCATCAGATTAAGGATAAAATAAACAATAGCCATATTGAACTTCTTAAGAAGACTCCATTTTGGGAGCTTTTCAATGCCTACTACAGTGAGAAAGTAGTAGAAGTGGACCACAAGAAGACGGATAAAAATATTTTATCAATTATCGAGTTGTACAATACGAAAACCAAAAGTTTCCGTATGAACAGCAGTATTCCAATAATGCCAATAGATATTAGTGAAATATTTGGCATACCCCTGGTGGAGGGTTTAAAATCAATAGAACTGAAAAAGCGACCGAATACTGCTACAAAATCTGGATTTCAAGCACGATACTTCTTAAAAAGAATAGGAAAGTCAGAAATTTTGAATGGTTTGAAGAAATCAGTTGAATTGAAGACAGATGAAGGAATTGCTGATTTTGTTAAAATTGTGTGTCTCCACTTCTTGAACACGTTATTTTTCTCCAACTCAATCTTCACCCTTGGAGAATTTTGGTTGAAATACATTGACAATATTGAGGAAATGAATAAATATGATTGGGCATCTGCTGTGCATGAGTTTCTGATACATTCACTTGACAAATCAACAAGTTCAAAACCTAGCACAGTTACTGGATGTGTCATTTTCCTACTGCTGAGCAAAAAAACATTTTGATATTTCAAAATTTACACAGCAATAATCACGTGTATTTTCAAAATACACGTGAATTTTTCACGTGTATTTTCAAAATAAACGTGTATTTTCAAAATACACGTGAAAATAAACTTGTATTATCAAAATACACGTGAAAAATTCACGTGTATTTTGAAAGTATACCTTTATTTTAACGTGTATTTTCAAAATACACGTGAATTTTTCACGTGTATTTTGATAATACACTTGAAAGGACACTTGTATTTTACAAAGTACACGTGTACTATGTTTTGTAAATATAACCAGTGTACTCTCAAAATACTCTTGTTATATCTTCTGTCAATTACACGTATTAAATTCATTTTTTTTTTGTATGATCTCAGTATTGGGCATGTGAGAAATTTGAAATCATTTCTCCTGTTGAAGAATATAAAGAAAATACTCCAAAATTCCTGAAGTGGAAGTTGTCGTCTTTGAAACAATGGTTTGTGAAGAATGACATCGCAACAGCAACTTTGAAGCAGGCTACAAGTAAACCAGCTTCTAAGGACTGTCCTGTACAAAAGGAATCTCAGTTTGAAGGGCCAAGTTATTCTTTGAACATATCTACACAAAGTCCTATACATGCTGATTCATCATCAAACAATGTTGCTGAAGATATTGATGACAATGAGTTTTCACATGGTTGGAATATTCCCCTTAAAAACATTGTGACTCCAAAGAAAAAGAAGGGAAAAGATCAACCAAAGGTTAATTTGGAGGAACAAATTGTTGTTTTGAAAAGGGAGTTGTTGGAAAAAAATGACCAACTATCTAAAGCAGCTGTAGACATTAATGTTGCACTTGAGAAGGTGACCACTTTGGAGGTGGAGAGTGCCATTTTGAATGTATAGTTGCAGGTAGATCATGAGGAACTGAAGAACTTAAAGGTGGAGAATTCCAACCTTTTGAAGGAAAAAGAGTTATTAAATAAGTTGGAGGTAGAAAATGCCCAACTAGTTGAGTTAAACAATTCTATAAAAGAAAAGCTTGATCAAGTCACAGTGAGTGACTCAGATAGAATTAAAGATTTGGAAGAATCAACACGAATTTTGGAACAAAAGAATGGATATCTGTCTCTGACTAATGAAGATCTAAAAAGAAAGTATGATGATACATTGCAACAATGGAAAGATGCTGACTTTGAAAAGATGACTTTGAGGCAGAATCTTGAGGAGTCAGAGTTTAAAAGAACTCAACAGGTACTTTTGAATGCAGAGTACACGCAGTTTTCCTCTAATGTACACGCAGTTTTCCTAAAGTACACGTTCAAAGTACACGCATTTTCTCAAAGTACACGCAGTTTTCTCAAAGTACACGCAGTTTTCTCAAAGTACACGCAGTATTATTTCATAATATTTTAATGCAGTTTTATTTGATATTAGATATAATGAAGACTACATGCATTATTTTATTAAAAATAATGCATTGTTTAAAATGTAACATTTTTTTGTATTACAGGAAAACAATAATAAAATCCTTAATGACGAAATTTCGGAGTTGAAGAAAATGCTTGAAGAATCAGAATTGAAAAAAGCTGACCAGGTATCTATAAAATACAATAGATATTTATTACACGCTACACTTTCTTAATTTTATTATAAATTTTAGCTATATTATAAATTTTATAAAGTACACGTATTTTATAATACACGCGTGTACTTTATAAAATACACGCACTTTTATATAATACACGCGTGTATTATATAAAATACACGTAAGTGAAAATCAATCATTTTTTTAAAAAATGCTAACAATTGAACATTCCTTGTTAAATATATCAGGAAAACATTAATAAACAACTCCTTGACGAAATTTCGAGATTAAAGATTGAATTAGCCTCAAAGAAAGTTGAGGGCAGCCCCAAAATATCCAAAAGCAAAGGACCTCTTACTAGAGGTCAGATGAAAAGAAAAGCTGACGGCGAAACCGAAAAGCTTGAACCAATGAAGAAACCAAAAGAGTCAAAGCTTAGAAAAGGCACTACAACAATAGCTGAAAAAATTAAGAAAACTCGCGTCAAGCTTGAAGCAATCGAAGCATATAAATATCTTGATGAAGCTTCAAAGAAAAAGATTGAAGAGTTTATTAAAATTGCTGAGCCAGGGTAAAGTTTATTGTTTTATGATTTATCACTTCGCTAATTTATATTTTTTTTGGTGCAAAAGAATAAGGTTAATATTATTATACTATTGTTGTATTGATTATATAAAATGCAGGGAGTTTATTTTCCAAGGGATGGTTTCGTATGTCCCATGGGAAGATTTACTTGAAGTCCTCAAAAATCAAGAAATTTCAAGCCAAGTATGTAGTCCAAATATTAGACATCCATTAAATTTCAACATTATTATTTCCTCACCATTTTATATTGTGTAAACAGATAATACTTGCCTTTTGCGAAGTATTGAGATTAAAATTGTCAGAGGAAGGGCTCTCCTACTCACACACTTTTTCTGATTATTGTTGGGTAAGTACGAATAAAATGAAAGTTTTGATAAACAATATTTCAGTTTTTCTTATTAACACTTGTCTATAATTTTTATTCAGATAAAAGCTTGTAAAACAAACGGAGTCAATAAGAAGGGGGAATTATACAAGGATTTATTTGAATACTTAGGCAGTTGTAATAATTTGTTCATTGTACTTAGACATAGTATAGGACATTTCACATTATTTGTGATATACACTAAAGAAAATAAAGTGGTCCACATGGATCCCCTCTGACCGAATGACATGGAAAAGAACACAACATTCTTCGATGATGCAAAAAAAATGGTTAGTGCCTAAACTTATTTTAAAATACACGCATCATATTTTAAAATACACGTGAAATGAACCAATACAAGTTACGTGTACTTTAATATTATGCGTTTACTTTTAACTCATTAGGCAAAGTACACGCATCATATATAATAAAATACACGTGATATTTTAAATAAAAAATGCGTGTACTTTAATAGTATGCGTGTACTTTTAACACATTAGGCAAAGTACACCCATCATATTTTAAAATACACGTGATATGAAAAATAAAATATGCGTGTACTTTTATATTATGGGTGTACTTTTCACTCTTTCATCTTCATATACTCTTTTATTTGTATACAGTAAATATTTGTCTTCTTCACAGTTTTCTGTCTTCCAAAAATCACTGTCCGAATTGAAGACTGAAGCAGAAACAATGAAAAACAATGGTTACAAAATTCAGAGGAAATTTGAGGAAGGCACCCCAAATGAGTTTACAATGGATGATGATCCATTGACAGAGCAAGAAAGAAGGACTGTAGATTTCTTGTTGCAAAGTGATCTCAAATTTGAACTAATAAGAGATCACGAATGCCCTAAACAATATAATGGGTAAGAAAAACTTCATTTTTAAAAATTACTAATTTGTATCCTTTCAAAAAATTTCATCACATCATTCTAATTTTTATATTTGTTTTATTGTAATTTCAGGGTTGACTGTGGGGTGTTCTGCATGTACTATATTGAGCAAATAAGCAGAAACAAAGAAATGCAAAAATTCTTTCAAGACCCTGACATGCTTAAACAAAGAGCATATGTACTCAGGGAAATTCTTCTGTCAAAATATTTCTTCCCCCGAAATGGGAAGAAACATCTATAAATTGTGATTCTAATTCAAAACATATATTTGTAATTTTGTTTTGTGTTATATTGGTTATTGTTTACAATATTTTATTACACCAAAATGGTTTTTTCCATCTCAAACTTCACCCTTGGAGAATTTTGGTGAAATACATTGAAAATATTGAGGAAATGAATAAATATGATTTGGCATCTGTTGTGCATGAGTTTCTGATACATTCACTTGACAAATCAGCAAGTTCAAAACCTAGCACAGTTGCTGGATGTGTCATTTTGATATTTCAAAATTTACATTGCAATACTCACGTGTACTTTAAAAATACACGTGAATTTTTCACGTGTATTTTGAAAATACACGTGAAAATAAACGTGTATTTTCAAAATACACTTGAAAATAAACGTGTATTATAAAAATACACGTGAAAAATATCACGTGTATTTTGAAAGTACACGTTTAATGTACTTTGAAAGTACACTTGATATTCCTGATATTTCAAAATTTACATACCAATACTTACATGTACTTTGAAAATATTACGTGTATTTTCAAAATACATGTGATATTTTGGTATGTACATACATGTGTATTTACATACCAAAATGGTTTTTTCCCGCTGGCGCGGACCACAATCCACGTAAGGTTTAGACAAACAATCTTATTGTTATGAAACAATGTAAAATTAGTTTTCAAGAAAAATACAAGTCATAATTACTAAGTACAATTAATTATCCAAAGTACACGCATTTTCACTAAAGTACACGCAGTGGTTAATATAATAATTATTTATTATATTAATTGAAAACTACTTTGAAGAAATCATTAAGGACACAATAACCAGAATCAATTTATTAAGCTCAACTACTCACTTCCCAACTACTTCTGGTCAAGAAATAAATAACTTTCACTTTTTCCTATAAAAGAGTAATATTTGTTCCTTTCTTAACAATTACATCTAGGGTAAAAATTACATAATGGCTATTCCAGCAGAAAACTTGCGAGAAACTCTTGAGAGGGATGAAAGAAATAAAAAAAAATAAGGCAAATTGAGGAAAATATTTCCTCATATGAAACTGCCTTTGAGCAGTTTCAAACATATGTGAGGGAAGGCTATTCTGGACTTCCACCCAATCCCATAGATTTATTTGATGTGGATGAGGACCCTCCTCAAACCCATGAAGAACTCATTTATTTCTATACAAAGGAAGTTCCCCTGAAAATCGCAAAGCTGAAGGAGAAGAAGGCTCTCCATGAAGGCCTTGTAGCTGTCATAGAAAAAGATATTCGACACTGGTCGAATTTCATTGACTCTCTCCCTGACACGCTGGATGCCTTTGACAAACATCCCTTCTAGAACCCTGTTTAGTTTTTTCAGTTTTCTTTATTTAAAAAATTGTACTTTATTTTTTTGTTTTTAATAAAAATTTTATTTCTTTCATGAATGTGTTCTGAGTTATTTCATAATCCAATATAGTAAAGTACACGTGAACCCTTATAAACATGATCACGTGTTTTGTTAAAATTTTTAACATTTATAACATTTCATCAAAAAAAATTATATAAATGCGTATACTCTATATATTACACGTGTACAATACAAAGTACACGTGTAATATATAAAGTACACGCCTATTGAAATAATGGTATAATAATGCGTGACTCAAGACATTATATAAATGCGTGTACTCTATATATTACACGTGTACTTTATAAAGTACATGCATAGTCTATAAAGTACAAGCAGATTGAAATCTCTATATACTCTAAAATGCAAAAGAGGGCATTTATTATGCTTTGAAATTAGCCTATCAAGGTGGCACATCATTTATTGATAATTATTACTGACAAGTGGCATTGGGTAATTATTACTCAACTATCTTAAAGGTGTCTCTATTTGTGAATCTGTCTCTTTGATTTTCAACGAATTCAGTTACGATTTTCAAGTATTTGACTTCCTCAAAAGTGACAACTCTTTATTTCCAAAGTACTTCTCTCTCCCTCTTTTCATCCCTCTTTGTAATGAAAAATAAAGTGGAATGGTTCCACGTCTCACTACCCTATGGCCATTGATATAATCACAATAAACATTAAGAAGAATTTTATTACAATTAACATTGATGTTGGTCCAATTTATAATATAAAATGTAGTTATTTAATCATCGAGCATTAGAAACATATGTACTACATAGTGCATTATATTGTTGAAATGGTTTTTCGAAATGATATTTTTTTAAATTATAATATTTTATATCACCACATGTTGTAATTAAATAACTACAAGTTGTATTTTTAATTAAAACCTCGCTCTTCAATGCAAATGTAAATAAGATGGATATTTTTGTTACAAATTTTTTAGATATATTTTTTCTTATGTTTCGTACATTGCGCCTCTCTTGCGCATCGCGCGGGCTTACAACTAGTACTTGTATAATAATGACGCTGGCGCGGACCATAATACCCATAGGAGTTTAAGAATATGAGTGACCCAAATATCTTTTATAAAGTAATGTCAAAAACCATTTTCGAAATAGTGCATGCATTTATATACGTCTACTTGATAAAATTACATTCAGAATACATAAAATACACGTATATTGAATTAGATTTTTGTCATATCAATATGCGTGTAGTTTTCTAAAACATGCACGTACAATTATATTTAAATGCGTGTACTTTACTTATCAATGCGTGTACTTCATAAAGTACACGCACATTTCATCAAGTACACGCACATTATATTTATATTATGCGTGTACTTCATGCATGTACATTAAGTAAAGTACACGCATGCTTTTATAAAGTACACGTATATTGAACTGACCATCCACAACTGCTAAATGGGACCAATTATGAATAAAAAAGTCAAATGGGTTCCTTACAAGTAAACCTGTAATGACCCGTTTTACTACACCTCGAGCAAGTAACTTCCCTTACTGTGATCTCACCAGAAGACTTTATTCTCTTATTTCTTGGCCTGCCTGTCGGTCTCTTAGTCATTGGTGGAAGGATAGATGGATTTTCAGGAATAGGAATATTTAAGGAAATCAAATCAGGAAGAGGAACTATAGGTATCGAGTATGATTTTCTGTAGAAAGATACCTTATATTACTCCTCAATATAATCATAAATACTGGTCCCTTTCCTCCGCACAACACAAACAGCATGAGAACATGGAAAACATCTAATCTGCCAACTCTTACAAGAACAAGTCCTTTCTCCTAAGTCAACTGTTGCTCGCACTTCTGAATGAACTTCAAATACATTTTGACTTGAGCGACTAATAGTCCAATGTCGGCTTTTATTCCAATTTTCATTCAGTAACTTTTGAAAAAAAGGACATAGCTCATTTGCTCAAGAGTCAGACTCAACAAGTTTGTTTGCATTGAAATTCATAATCTTCACTCTCAATTTATCAAGCATATTCATTACTGGTAAATGTCTTTCCTCCAATATCCATGAATTGAATGACTCCGCAACACTAGATGCCATGTCACCATACCGTTTACCAGGGAAATATGCACAGGACCAATTCTCGGGAGGCAAACTATCAATGAAATCGGCAATAGTAGCTCCTCCTTCCTTCTTCAATGCTTCAATATTCTTGTGAAATACATCTACTGAGACAGCATATGCACAAGACAAAAAATCTTTAACAATTTTCTTTCGAAATCCAGCACAATTCCCACGAATTTTCTTTTTTATATTCCCTTGTAAATGATGTATACAGTAGGAATGTGCCGACAATGGGAAGGCCCTCGAAACAGCTTCAAGTAATCCATTGTTTCGATCTGATATAAATGTTATGTTTCGATATTGCTTAACTACTGCACTATGCAAATTGACTAGAAACCACATCCAGTTATCTTCGGTTTCGGAATCAACAACAGCATATGCAACAGGAAAAAGTCCTGAAATTTAAAAAATATATTAAAATTAAAATAAATAACATATCCATGTACAATACTTTGTATATTGATGCTGCTGGCGCAGACCCTAAAACACATGGGAAATATATTGTGTTTAATCTAAATTGTTTGTAAATAACAAGACAAAGCATAAAAATGTACCGTACACATGATAAAATGCACGTTTACTCATCAATCTTTTGCTTGGCTTTATTATTAACAAGACTAACATCAACATACACGCATAAAAATGTAAAGTACAGGTGAACTAAACAAAAACATTCAAAGGTACTTTACATTTTTAACATTTACTTTGCTTTATTATTTCTAAATAACAACACCTATCATCAAAGTACACGCATAAAAATGAAAAGTACACGTGAAATAAAGAAAAACATTCACGTGTACTTGACATGTAAAATGCGTGTACTTTAGTTTGTATTCAACATAACATCATCATTAAAGTACACGCATAAAAATGAAAAGTACACGTGAAATTAAGAAAAACATTCACGTGTAGTTGACATGTAAAATGCGTGTACTTTACTTATTACTACACATAAAGTCATCATTATCAAAGTACATGCATAAAAATGAAAAGTACACGTGACATTAACAAAAACATTCACGTGTACTTTACATGAACTATGCGTGTACTTTACTTAGTATTACACATAATAAGACATATCATGACAATACACGTAGAAAAATGAAAAGTAAACGTGAACTAAAACAAAGACCTTCAAAGGTATTTTATATTTTTATGCTTGTATTTTGATGTTATGGAATGGAACAAACAAAATTTCAATGCAATACACACAATAAAATATTTAAAATTCATTTACCATTGTTCTCATTCCTTGCAGTAGCTGATAGTATTGTTCCACGGTAACGGCTCTTCAAAAAGGCACCATCAAGAAATAAAACAGGTCTGCAGTATTGAAATCCATAAATACATCCTCTAAACATTACAAATATTCTCTTGAATTTTTTACTCTCATGTTCCACGTCAAGGATGCAATGCGACCCAGGATTATACTGCAATAGAAGGTCACGATAATTATTCATTAATGCATAAGAAACCTTTTCATCACCATGTATATCAACAGCAGCCATCTCTTTCGCACGCCATGCATGTTGATAAGCTATATCAAGACCATAATTCTTCTTCATATCTCTAACTACATCAATTGGTCTCAATAGCGGGTTATCTCTAAGATCATCAGCTACCAATGTTGAAACCAACTTGGAGGCTATCATTTTGGTTGACGGACTACGAAAGACACCTCTACATGTATGCTCATTATTCATTGAACGTATGTAAAAGTATCCATTTATTGTAGATAATGAAGCATAAATTCTCCATATGCAATTCTCAGTAGTCTTTTTAGAGTATTCAGCCGTCACTCGAGTTTTATCATTCTTCAAATACACATACTTGAACCCAACCTCAACGGCATACTTTCGCAATTTATCCCGAAATTCCACTACACCTCCTTCAAAACACTGCTGCTCATGACTTATATAAGTCTTCCAATCATTCGAAAGATAGACTTTCGACTTACTTGACTCCACACCTCCAAGATAAAAGTCATTTTCAATGCAACTATTAAAATCATTTTTAGTGCCTGATGATAAAGACTCTAACCTCTGTGTATTTGTATCACCACTGTCAACCCTCTCAGACCTTGTATTACTGCAGTCAACCCCTTCAATAATTCGATTAGAGCAGTCAACCCGTTCATCTCTTGTATTACATGGAAATGGTAATGAATCAATGACATATATCCAAATGAAATTAGCTTTCACGATCAATTGGGACCGCAACATACAACAAACATCGTTGTCACAAACCAACATGAACCGACATTCATCACCAAATGAATACCTCAATGAAAAACTCCCACTTCTCAAATTAGTAAACCTAATACACAACTCATTGCATATGAAATCTAATGAGCTATCTTCAAATATTTCAATACAAGCCATATTTTCCTAATAACAACACCTTGCTATTACACTACTTACCATAATGTCCTGCAGTAAAACAGAGACGAAAAACATTTACTTCAAGGTCAACAATTCTAAAAATGTGTGCAATAATTTAATGCATGAAATATAAAAATATTTATTTATAATTAATATAAACTTACAGGCACTTTTTAAAAACCTATACAGGAAGCAATAAACCAAAACATATTATCAAATATCAATCACGTGTACTTTATAAACATTGCGTGTACTTTGAAAACTGTTATCGAACTGGTTGTTTCCGCTGGCGCGGACCTATATCAATAAGTGATTCAATACCAAATGAAAATCAAGGACTCTTAAAATTAGAATGAAACATCAATAATATTCATTCAGGACATTCAACTAAGAATTACAAATATTGATAAATATAACTTATTTATGAAGAATCCAAACATAAATGCATAAAAAACACAAATTAAAAACATATACATATATAACGTATAAAAAGCTATTCAATCACTAGAATGAATATTACAATGAGTCTCTTGAATTAAAACAAAGGACATATACTTATTGTAATCGATCGAAAATAGAAAAATCAACTGCTGATAAAGATAAACTTACAAATGATCGAGCCAAGTGATACAGGTAGAATCGAATAAGAACACTGTAATCGATTATAGGACAGACGATCAAAGCATAAGATTGATGTTATTTTCGATTTCGGAGAATAGTCGTTAGTTGCAGAGAAAACTCCAATAGCCGATTAGGTTTATGATTTTTTTTTAAATTGGGGGTATTTATATGTTGGACCTAATCGTTTAAAATTTAGTTCACCGATTTTTTTGTCTAAAATTGTTAGTTCAAGGACTAGACCGTAAAAACCTAATTTTATTATGATGTATTGTAATAAAAACTTCAAGAAAAAGCACTTAAAAGTTGGTGTGCGTTCTTTGTCAAAAACTATCGCAGAATCTTTATGCTTAACCATGTCTTCACAAGTCACCACACAACCATATTCTTGGAAGACTCTTTTTTATGACAGTGCAGATTGAGTAAGATCCCTTGCCTAAGCAATATAAAAAATTTGATTGTATTAAGTATAAAGCGTAGTGTATGATGTAATTTCACTTTCCAATCAAGAAACAGTAGAAAGAAAATGGCAATCAAATCAAATAATATACATCTAGTTAATATTTTAGAAATCACTGCAATTAAAATTACAAAAATCACACACAAAAAACACATGCTTAGAATATTAATGACTAGTTCTGGGGGTTAATAAACATTCCATGAAGCTCATTTGAGCGTTCCAATACTTCCCTCGTTGGAAGTTCCTTCAACTGAGCAGGTACTGATTGATATTGATTATCATGTTCGACAAAAACTAAAGACTAGTAAAGAATAAAACACGTCTCACAAATCCTCGTCAAACACAAGGAATTTTTTACTCGAATAGCTGCACTTGAAGCCAGAGATCCTAACACTCATGTTCTGTTTTTAGTATGTTCAGCTATTCAGGGGCTTATGAAAATAGCAACACTAAGGCCCTATTTAGTTGTGGAAAACAAGACTATTTTCTTTGAAACAAGTTCCGTAAAAACTAGAAAACTCTTTTAAAATATATATTTTCCAATTTAGAAGACTTTTGTTCCCTTTCTTTCAGTTTTCCAATTTTTTGGGAAATGGGAAACATTAGAATATTTTCAACTATTTTCTCTAAATTGGAAATTCATTTCGAACTCAGGACGATCTAAATAGCCAAAACAGAAGCACCCCTATCGCCATCATCATCACCACCACCCCACCTCACAAGTGGTGGAGCCACTTTGTCTATGACCTGGGCACGTGCCTAGGCCAGAACAAGTAAGGCCACTTGTTTTATTTATTTTTATTTTTTTTTATATATACACATATATTAGTAAGGGTACTAAAGGAAGAAAAAAAATTCAGCACAAAAATTCTCCTATTCACGTTAAAAAACAGAACTCCTAAAATTTATACACATTTTTACTTTTTACTCTCCCTATTTTTGAGTTAAATTTCTACACCACATTAAGATATGTCTTCCTCCTGTTTTTTTTTTTCTTTTTACGTTAATATCCATTGTTAGGATTTGTTGAAATTTTGTGTAGCAAATATTTATTGTTAGAGAGTTTGTTGAAATTCTGAAAATATGCTTATTTTTTGTTTTATCCCTTTTAATATTAGTATAAATGTTGTTGTTATTGGTTTGTAGTAATATTTTTTGGACATGAAGTTGTTGAAATTAATATTGTTGTTATTGAGTTTGTAGTAATTATTAGTTTTGTAATGATGTTTAATTTTTTAAATAATTGTAATTCATCTATTTATATGTTATTTTCTATGCATTTAAAAGATTATTAAAAGTACTACTCAAAAAAAAAAATTCAGGCCCCGGAATTTTCCTTTCGTGCCCAGGCCAGCTAGAATTTCTGCCTCCGCCACTGCACCTCACCCCAACCCGGAACGACTATCACACCCACAACAACTGCAACAATGCCATTGCGACGACCACCACCACCTCAGTTGGTGCGGGCAGTAGTAGTGGTGGTGGTGATGGTGGTGTTTGTGGAAAAAAGAGATGAACCCATTATAATTATAGCACCAAAAATGAAGAGAAGACATTAACAAATTTTCATAACTGTAATAAAAAAGAAAAAAACTAAATTGGGCCAAGTACAAAACCCATTACAGAATCTAAAAATATAAATATTTCAAATGTAAGGGTCAAAACAGATTTATTTATAAATTTAGACAAATATATTTTTTTAAAGACTATCATAACTATATTCCATGAACCTTACAATTGTGATGTTCAAACTTTAACTTTCAAACAGACTATCATACTAGATACGTAGAAAATAGCTCAAACATAGTAAAAAAGCATATCGCAAAACATAGTAAAAAGCATATTTCAAAACATAGTCAGATCCCCAAGAAAGTTGGTTAGTTTTCACTTCAAAAGAAAAGTATTTATGACATAAAAGGAAATGAATTAATAGCTCCATGCCAAACTACTAACTTGACACCTAAAAATGAAATTAATCCAATAACAATGCTTTAGTTTAACTTCAAGCACAACAAAACAAGTAAAAATAGAGGGAGGAGTGAGTCTTAACATTAAAAGTTCATTTCCTGTACAATTTTGACTCACCGACACACCTTTTGACATTTAGAAAGACACCATATTGGTCAGGCAAATCATAAATTTTTTGTCCTCAATATCAAATCTGTAAAAGAAAACATAGCAGAGCAAACAGAGCATGAGTCACTAGCATTCAATCAGAGTAAAAAATTGTGAAGCAACCAGAGCATATCAAGTTCGGAGAATGGTTGGAGTATTGGAAAGTACATGCCCGTGCCATTGATAGTAAGTTCCAGGCTTGATACATTCACTAAAATATAAAAATTCACACTACCAAAATTCGTAAATAGACCCCAAATAGAGATGATGTTTATTGTGAGGTCCATATTCAATATACATGGAATGGCCTTTTGCAAAATAACAAATGAGCCCAACTGAGTTTAACATCAAATTCGCAAAAAGTACAAATTATCTGCTATCACTACAGCTACACACAGGATCAGTGGGTGATGAAATTGACCCAACGTAAATGAGTTTCCAACTGAGTATGGTGGTTGATTGGTAGCGTTGTTGCTGTGTTTCGGCGGTGGTGAGAGAAAGCCAAGGAGAGAGAGAGGAGAGCTCGTCGGACCAAGCAGTCGTGCAGCAGCAGCGATTGGATGAAGCAGTGGGGGAACATACAACAATGTGAAGTGTTATATGTGAAGAAATACGAGTTGAGGCAGTGAACAAAATTGGGACGCCGGTACCACCCGGGATGGTGATATGGGAAGATGAAGTGGGTGAGATGCAGTGTCATGTAACTATTGTGGGGAATGGGTGATGTGATCGATAGTTCGAGTGTCAATAATGCAGGATGAAGAATGAACTGCAGAAAGTAGGCATTCAGTCATACCTGCTAGGTTTGCTTGCGAATGTATGTTTACCCCATTGAGAAGACAAAACAGGTTTTGATATTGGGTGGCACTCAGTTGAGGCGTTGAGGAAGAACCGGTGGATGAATTTTGATAAGTGGGTTGTATTTAGCATTTGAACTTCTTGTTAGATGGATATCGATGTAACTTGTAGCAAACGTCCCTCTCGTGACCCGGGGTATCCAATATGAGCAACGATCTTTGGTTTTGTAATAGGGAGGAAAACCATTCAGCTTGTAATAAACATCCTTAGTGTGACAATGGACGTCACAATCGGAGTAGCATTCTTTGGATTTGGGATGAGAATAAGTCGTGGAGCTCCACAAAGCTGGGTAAACGGAAGGGTTTGAAACACCAAGTTCAATAGGTGTTGAGTTGGTTGACGCAAGCATGGGATCCGCCACTTTAAATTGGCGATGATTGCAGCAACCTCTGCGGTTCATCTGTTGCAAAAGGTAATAGGCACGACTCAGATTGGGCAGCGGATCCATCAATATGATTTGGCTATGAACGTGGTCATACGCGTCGTTGTGCCCCATTAGAATTCGCATGAGCTATCTTCTAGTGGGCAACAAAATTTTTGTAAGCCCCACAAGTGCTGTTGGGTAATGGATCATAAGTAGAAAGCTCATCCCAAAAACACTTGAGAGTGTTCTAATATTTGGCAATTGACTCATTGTTTTGTATATGAGTAGCCACAACCCATTTAAGTTGAAAGATATGAGGGCCATTTGATGGAAAAAAAACGATCGTCTAGATTCTTCCATACTACAGCAGCAGAATCTGCATAGAGGACTGATGGGGCAAGATCTCGATGAATAGCATTGAGGAGTTAAGATAGAACCATGATGTTGACTCATAGCCACGTTTGGCGAAGAGGATCCGAAGGTGCAGGTTGTGGGTCGTTCCGTCTATGAATCCCAATTTGTTTTTAGCCGAGAGTGCCATAGGCAATGCACTAAAAGAAGTTGGACAATTGTCACCTGAAAGTTGATGATTAACTAAAACAACACCAGGGGTTGTCAGATAAATGAAGGTATTTGGGATTTTCAATTCAATCATTGAGGTTTACATCAGTAGATGAATCTGATGTTGTCATACTCAGGAAAGTAATACGACTAGAAAGGAGGGAGGAATTAGGAGTGTTGGGAAGGTTGAGATTTAAAGTGCTCTGATACCACGAAAAGCTTTGAATTGAGGAAGCTTCAATTGTATTTCTATTCATTATCTCAATGAATATATATACATGTACACAGATCTGTAGCAATCTGAAAAGTCATAGAACCCTAGGTGGTTACAATGATCTGATAAGCTAAACTGTACAACAACCTGAAGAGGTTCATTAATTCAAAATATTTGACCAAATCAAGAAGTGGGTAACCGAATGATAATTCAATCCCACCCCTACCATAAATGTAGCATGAATTTACGTGATATAGGTATAACATATACTCAATTTGACTATAACAACTACATATTAATGATGGATTAATATGGCTTGAGTGGACAAATATTGACAGTATTCATCACATACCTACAACGGAATGCCTAAGGGGCTACATTTTCATGGAAAACTGGTTTGTGGTACTCTGGATGTGCATAAGAATCAAGCTTAAATAAAATATTTGTAGGCTTAGCAAGTTCTGCTAAGACATATCTCAGATATGTTAGATACAAACTTTCATGTAACTTATGTAAGCAAAAATAAGGTTTACAAGGTACAAGTGGGTTGATGCACAAGTGTAACTGGGGGTGTAAGTCTAGTTGTCCAACCTCTAGGGGGTAAGTCTAATTATGCAATTATCTTAGGGAAAAACTCGAAAAAAAGAAAAAAAAAAGATGACCACCAAACTCGGCAAAATGAGCAATACATCTTATAACTGAATGTACTAATGTACTGGTCTTACATGAAACTCGGGTGAATTTCACCAAGTCTGGTGTTCATTTTTTTAAGGTCTTTTTGAGTTTATCCCATGAGATAATTTAGAATTTGGATATACACTCTACACGTTCATTGAATAGACTTGCACCCCACCACCACCACCATGTGCATCAACAACTTGTACCTTATGCATTATCTATTGCATGATGGGGGTAGATCTAATTAATGGATGTAAAAGGGGGTAAGTATAAATGCAAAATTACCTGGGGGTAAATTTAAAAAAAAAACACTTCAGTTAGTGTGCATACCTTGTCAAAGACTTTGGAAAAATCTTTCTGTTCAGTCATGTCTTCACAAGTCACCACACAACCATATACTTGGAAGGCTCTTTCTGATGCCCGTGAAAATTGATTGAGATCCCTTTCCTTACAAATATGAACAAATTAGATTGTAATAAGTATAAAGCGTATAATATAGTGTCAATTTTCAACACCACTGTATATATGAAATTATAAAAAAAACTCACATTCAGCGACGATAAACGTAACTATGTCTAAAAAAGTTACATAGGTACAAAATTCCGAATACGACCATTAGCGATAACCACGTCAAAAACCCCTTAAAACAAAATATTCAACAAAAACAACACATGCTTAGCATATTATGCTAAGGTGTGGGGGTTAACAAACATTTCACGAACTCATCTAACCCTTTCAATACTTTTACTCAGCAGGTACTGCTCGATACTAATTCGTGTGCTAAAAAATCTAAAAATTAATACAGAACAAAAAATCGTTTTCAAAGACTAGGAGTTTTTTACTAGAATAGCTGCATGAAGCCAGAAATCGCAACACTCAAGTTCCTTTTTCAGTATATTCAGCTATTGCGGGGTGATAACTAAAAGTAGCAACACTAAGGCCCTGTTTAGTTGTGGACAATAGGATTTTTTTCTGAAAACAAATCGAGAGAAACAGAAAACACACTCGAAATATATTTTTCCCAATTTAGAAAACAATTTTTTTACCTCTTTCTC
Organism: Sambucus nigra; assembly: GCA_949130495.1. Taxonomy (NCBI): domain Eukaryota; kingdom Viridiplantae; phylum Streptophyta; class Magnoliopsida; order Dipsacales; family Adoxaceae; genus Sambucus; species Sambucus nigra. The sequence goes on from CASBWL010000025.1 coordinate 3,142,154, forward strand.
AGTTCTCCAATTTTCTGGGAAAATGGGAAACACGATTTAGAATTTTTTAAATATATTTTCTAAAATGAAAATTCCTTTCAAACTTATAACAACGATCTCCATCACAACATCAAGAGCACCCCCACCGCCGCCATTACCACCACCCCACCTACCCCAACCCCAGAACCACTACCACAGCCTCACCGCAGCAACCACAAACAACCACCTCATCGACGGGGGTGGTGTGTATGGAAAAAAGAGGTGAAACTGTCTTTATATTCAATTATTGAACGCATTTCCTAGTTTTCTATAATTCTCCATAGAGAATGAAAACTAGAGACGGAGATGAAAAATGGAAGCAGAACTAAGCAGGGCCGAATTTTCCATGCCATAATTATACAACCTTCTCTGGGTTATTTAAACTTTCACTTGAACAAAAATGCTGGTATGAATAATTTTATAAGAGGTTCAAGGTAGTTCTCCATCCATGTCTGCTAGAAATACTAAAAGCAGCAAAAACTTGTTGATTGCTTAACAGCTTAAGTGAAGCAAGACACAACGCACTCGCATCTAGTACTACTGTCCTATGCAGGGTGGACCTCGGATATAACCATTAGCGATGGCGTGAAAGTGTAAAGAAATTAATTTAAAAAACAAAATTTACGGTTAAGTTCCCCCTCTCCCCCTTTAACTTTTCACTTTGAAAAGAAACTCCTTAAATATTTGCAATTAGCAAAATTCAACTGAACTATGCATTTTGTTGCAAATACCCCCTTGTGGGACTTTTGGGCGACACATAAGGAGGATCTGGGCAACAAAAGGAATAAACCAGTGGGGTTTCTTCCATTAAATATAGTTCAGGTGAGTAATGCAAAATAATGAACTTTTCAATTTTTGCAAGAATACAGGTAGTTTATCGCTAGACTCCCCCTTTTTTAGCTCATAATTATATATGCTTAAAATCATATGTAAACCAACCATTCGTTACTTAAATTTTCTGTATGCTCATATAGTTTATACAAGTAGATAAAAAAAATCTATCATAATGTTGTCGGTCTATGTAGCATTTATTAGATCGTGTTGAAAGTTGGATTCTTGTTCCACACCCATAAACACAAATACCTAATTAAGGTCAGGTATGAATATTTTGAGATGAATTATTTACGTTATTACTTAGTGGCATGAGATATAGTATTTTTCTCTATTGTCAATTTAATAACTTCCTCTATATCAGTGAATATTGTTGCTACTTACCAACTAAATGGCCAAGGGAGGGGTTCCCACTCCTATTACCCTGCCACAGTTTTAACTCCCCTATAAGTTTTCTTGTAAAATGTAATGCTAGTCCCTCATTATTTTCAAAATTTAATATGACCCTCCATGGATGTAATATGCTTATTTTCTAGGTTCAAATTATTGGTAATATACAATGTTTAAGAAACCTTGGGTATCACTGCCTCCATCAAATAGAACCAAGAATATACTTCTATGATACTGCAGCATAATGTAGTGGAATGAGTTGATATATTTATGTGTGGGTAAAAGTATTTTTTGCAAATACAGAAAAATTGTAGACCAAAATATATTTATACATGGAATTTGCGAGCTAACTGAATTTTGTAATTTTAGAAATAGATTTCTGTTAAAGAAAGAATGTAGATTAGTAGCAATTTGAAAAGTAACTACAATAGACACTTATCATTTGAAATAAACCAAGTTGAATAACTTATTTTTCCTCTCAATATGTGCATAGGAAAAAGTATTACTATAAATTATATAATATGGAAATTTGGAAGAAATAATTTGGCTGCGAGTGATATAATGTTCAGAATTACCTACAGTAGAGTATAGCAAACTAATAGCAATCTGAGAAGATATTTTGCATAGGCTCTTATATGAAAACTAAACATAGTGGCATCAGAGAAATATGATAATGCAGCCAAAATCTTATGGTTCGATATTCATAAAGTTGTTTTTTTTACCATGTTAAAATCTACGGTGACAGAGATAATTCATGTAATTGAGGATTAACATTGTCATAGTGTGGCAATACTACTTTTACAAGAGAGAATAATTAGAAGGTAAATTCCATTGATCTACACACTGGCATCTTTTTTCTGTTATATGATAAAAACATGGCCCGAATATATACGATGGGTCTACATCTTTCAGTGTGTGGGTTAAGTACTTGATAATATTTCATCGAACTCTAGAAAATGGAAACTCCTCAAACTGTAAAAGATGATCATAAACTTTTTCCACAGGGGAAAATTAAAAAAAAATTATTCTGTTACTGAATTAATGACGTGCTTCAAATATCTGGTTGTAGATATAAATGACTTGTTTTGGACATTTCTATGAAAACAGTTATATTCATTTTTTTTAATGTTGTTTGGCATATATTGAAGAAGTGAAAAAAAGGAGAAGCTAGGAACTGAAATGGTAAGATATTGGGGGGAGTCTTCCATTACCTGTAGTAGTGATAGCGGACTTTTAGAGATTGGCAGATCGCACATCGTAATATCAAGTCATATATAACGATTGACGAAGGCACGGGACAACAACACGGGGAAGTATCAGAGATATTAACCTTGAGTTACAATGACCTTCCATATCAACTAAAACTGTGTTTTCTTTATCTAGGTCAGTTTTCCGAAGATTCTGAGATGGAAGCAGAGAGATTATATTAGTTGTGGATGGCTGAGCGTATGGTATTGTCAGAAGATAGAAAGAAAGAGAGACCATGATGGACGTGGCAGAATGTTAATTTGGAGAACTAGCTCATAGGTATATGGTTGAAGTCATATTAGACGAAAAGGAGTCGGTATTTAGAAGGTTCAAATCCTGTGTCCTTGAAGACCTCATGAGAGAGTTATGTTTGGTCAAGGAAAAAGAGGAAGATTTATGCAAAACCATCAATTTCCGACAAGGAAATGATGGCACGTCTACTGAATCTACTCCTTTGACAAGTATAAATCAGAGACTTATTTTCTATTTTGATGACAACGTAACTGCTAGATAATATGTTCCCCGTGACATGAAAAAAGGTCAGCACCTTCGGTCACTTTTATTTATCAACCCCTTCGGCCATATGCCACGAATATAGGTGTCATCTCAACAACTCTAAGTTGTAAAGAGTTTTAGATATTGATGGTAATATGACAGGAGCCTTAAGCATTGTACACTGTAGGGTGTCAAAAGCAATAGGTAACCTAATCCATTTGAAGAAGACTGACTTTTTTCCTAATCCTTCCATTATCTATGAATTCATTGAAACACTTGGAAACCCTCAATTTAGTTGATACTATATTCATGATTTATCATCCATGTATGGGAATGTTTCTTCAAAAAATGGGACAGCTTTAACATCTGTATATACCTAAAAATATAGGGGGAACATCAACTAAATTGCGGTTGGATGGGTTAACAAACCTAGAGACATTCAAAAAAAATTATCCGTCTTGGTGTAACATTGAAGACCTCTTCAAATTGGCCAATCTACGAAAACTAATGCACAAGTGTCTGATAAAATTGATCAGCTGGAGAGGATTAATTACTACCTAATAAACTTCGCCCCTTAACATCTACGACACTCGTCTCTTTCGATTTATCATTGCAATTTTATTTTTAAAAAAGGGCCTATTGTTCTAAGAAATCTGTTAGGATGTTATCGTCTTCATCGGTTGTATATTAAAAGTAATATAAAAAATGAAGTTACCACGACAAGACCAGAGTAACCATTTTAGTTTCTATCCGAGCCTAACCACGTTAACTTTTGAGGAATCTCAATTTGAAGAAGACCCAATGCGAATACTCAAGAATCTTTGTAACTTGCGCTGCCTTTTCTTATTGAGAAATTCGTAACTGGGGAAGGAAATGGTTTGCTCTGCTATGGTTTTTCCTCAACTCAAACGTCTACAACTCACGGGGTTGCAAAACATAGAGAACTGGAGAGTGGATGAAGGATCCATGCCTAACCTCTTACGTTTAGAATTTTTTTGCTGCAAAAAATTGGAGATTATACCGGATGGATTGACACCCTACGAGTTAGAAATTTATAACATGCCTGATGCATTTAAAAACCAGGTTAGGATGGTCAATGGTGAAGAAGGAGAAGACTTTCATAAAATCCAACATGTGCCCTCCATTTTCATAAATTATCATTTTGGTTCTTCCTTTTCATACATTCATCAATTGAAGAAAAGCCAACTAGCAATCAGGTATCTTTTTTTTCTTCCGTGCAGCCCATCATATGAACAAACTACATTTCTTCTATTTTTTTATTTCACATTTGCCAAAGTAAGGCTCTGCTTTAACATTCGGGAAAGATTATTCAATACCTAAAAACAAGAAGGATAAAAAGGTCTTTGTCCTTTTATATATGACTTATACAATGTTCACCATTATAATTACTACTTTTCAAGTTTTATTTGGAAATCTGTTGTTATTCTCGCTAATTTATAACTTGGATCATATTTCTTATTCATATGTTAATATAAATGTGTTTTCTTCCTTGTATACTTAAGTATATAAACTATTTCTACTCGGAACCAGTTTTCTTGTCTAGTACAATACACATATGTATCTTCCTTTCTTTCATTTCGTGATGAGAAACACAAATTGGATTTTTGATTTCAATTTCTAGCTCATAGTTAGTTTTCGTTCTATTTAACATATGGAATCATGCTTAAAGGTGTTTCACAGTTTCACAGGTTCTGATAAAAGTATTAGTGGTAGAGAATTTTATTAAAGTGAAATGCTCTTTGTGCTCTAATCCATGTTGTAGAGTCAAATTAGGAAAATATATTAGGTGGATTCAATGTGGTATTTATGAAATAACAGAGGCTTGACCATTGTTGTTGATTTATGGAAATGAGAGTAAGACTTGTCCATTTCAAGATATCAACGAATTATGATTCCAACAACAGTTCATTTATTTTCTAAAAAGTTAGGTGACTTTAACTTCTAACCCTTAAAAAGCACATCCCCCAAACTATGCATGGTGTTGTAAACACGCATTTTTAGCACCTCGGGGTCAGCCCTGCATAGACATTGTGTGGATTATGTTTATGTACCTTGAACCAACACGCTTTCAATCGTAGATTACAGAACACCTATTTACTTGCAAGTCTTAACTATCTCAACATTGCACAATCTAATCCCATTTGGAATTTTATAATATTCAACATAAAAACCCGACACAATTCGATTATTATGCACAAATATCAAAACAAAAACAAATATTTTAAAGAAAAATAAGCAGGGACTGTTGTGCGTGTCATCACTGCTACGTAAAACCACATAATTAAACCATGTAAACTACCAACATAGTTTCTTTACTAATTTATTGGGGAGTAGTTGATACACAACGAACCTCCACACCCAATGGACATGCATGAACTGACTAAAATATAATTAGAAAGATAAAAGAAATAAACCCCCAAACATTTTATAATCATCCATATAATGTAACTGAAATTAAAATACTCATTACAGAATCAATTGGTGGTAAAAGGACTTCAACATTACAAAATTTATTCACCATAATTTCTAGTTAGTGAAAAAATTAAATTGAATAGGATGTAACCCTTATAATTATAGCACCAAAAATGAATAGGATGTAACCCAATATAGTTATAGCACCAGAAATGGTGAGATATTTCTAATTAGCGTTATTGCTTTCACACCTTGGCCCAACTTAGCTTTATTGCTTTCACACCGTAGTCAGTCATATTTGGCTGCTATCACACCTTAGTCCAACTTACATTAGCATTATCATCCCTTAATTCAAATAATTGAGTGGATTAAGATCATTTGTAATTCCACTTCAATTAGGACCACTGGGGGTTGTTTTTAAGACAAATTTGCTGATATTTTCTTAAAAGTATGTGGACAGAATACTGCTGATATATATCCTGAATGTTTGGTTCTCCTTTATTCTCTCTTATCTTATAATCGTCATATGGTAAAATTAGCCTTCAACTCACTGATTTCTGCCCCTGCACAACTCTTTTGAAGTACACTGAAGTTTCTGTCATCTCTATTGTAAGAAAATATATGATTTTTTTCTCCCCCACCCACCAATTTCTTTCTGCTACAAGTTGCCTTATAGAGCAGTCCCCTTCGACGTTGATCAACCAACAAGTTGTGTTTTGGACAGCAAATCTGAAACTGGTAAGTCCAATTAAATTGCAGGAATAATATTAAGTCAGAGCTCTTTATATGAAGTTGTTATAGCATATAGTTCAATTTTAATTTTTGTTTCACCAAAAGTATATTAGAAAAATAATTTGGTGCACAATCCACCATTATAGGCAAGAAAAGAAATCTGGCCAGGTTTTCCTCTATCTTGTGTTACTTTGTAAAAGTAAAATATCTTTCAATATATAAGCCCCTGTTTTATAAAGTTAATATTATAAACTATTCGTCAAAGACATAAAATAAGATTCATAATCGATGAAAAGTTCAAAGGGAAAAAATTGTGTAGATATATTGAAATTAAAAAACCATTCATGTATATTCCATGACAATGTCTTCCCTCGTAACTTGTAACTCATATAACTTGACATTCAGTTCTGAGTTTCTAAATGACTATGATGAATTCATTCTTAAGGATCGGTTGCTGAATGGTCATCGGACTGACTTGCGGAATATCATTTGCAATTGGCAATGACTCTGGGATTTTACAAGTGATAACACTTATCTACTACATACCAAAAAGAATCAATTTGTAAGAACTTTGTGCTTGTTAAGAACATTTCCTCTCAAAGAACGTTGATGGTTTGTTTTTAGCTCATCTGCTTTCTGATTTTAAGTTTCCGTGTGCAGCAATCCGGTTGAATAATTATCAGCCAACAAATTGTGTTTGGACATCAAAAATTTGGATCTGGTAAGTACTCTTACTGTATGTAAATGTTGTATGTAGCGTTAACATTCGTTCAAGTGTTAAACCCAAACAACTTAATTTCTTTTCTTTTCTCAGGTTCTCTCTCTGGTGCGAGTTGCGTTCTATAATTAAAGTGCTATGGCAAACATGGAACCTTTTCAATTTGACTTGGGGTTCTTGATAGGCAAAATCGTCACGCTCATTGAGAACGAGGCATCACTGTTACTAGGAGTGAGTGGTGAACTTGATAAAATTAAGCTAGAGCTAGAGAGTATGAAATCCTTTCTTGTTGATAGCGAAAGAAAGAGAGATCTCGATGCAGGAGAAAAAACTTGGGTGGCGGATGTGAGGAAATTGGCCCACCAAATTGAAGATATTATTGAAGAGTACGCATATCACAAAAATAGGTCAAATTTCAAAGAACCCGTGCACACCAAGCATCTCTATCGAACTATCCGTTTACCAAAGAACCTGTGGGTAAAGTATCGACTAGCCACCAAGTTACAAGAGATAGACAAAAAGGCCAAATCCATTTCAGAAAGAAGGCAACGCTACCGTGATGATCGTGTTGAAGGCATAAACTCCTTTGATAATCACGAACAAATACGTAATCGTAGAGAGTCATCTCTCTTTGTTAAAGATGATGATTTAGTCGGGATCGAAGATGATAAGCATTTATTAGTTGAATGGCTAACATCTATGGAACCAAAATGCACTGCAATCTCGTTGGTGGGGATGGGTGGCTCAGGCAAGACCACTCTAATCGCCAAGGTCTACGATACTATAAAACAACAATTTGAGTGTCATGCATTGATCACCGTCTCCCAGACCTATAATCTAAAAGATTTAATCAGAAGCATTATCAAGGAATTCTTCTTCAGTGTTAAAGAATCAGTTCCGACAGGATTGAGCACCATGAACTTAATAGAGTTGAGCCGGACGCTTAAGAGTTTTTTAATACCAAAGAGGTATGTTCTTGTCTTAGATGATGTATGGACTGTTAACACATGGAGTGAGTTACATGCATTACTTCCAGATGAAGGTCGTAGAAGTCGGGTGGTGCTCACGACTCGAAGTAAAAATGTAGCTAAATCTTGTTTTGGAGTAAAAGGCTATGTTCACTATCTTAAGCAACTGGGGGAGACTGATGCATGGTCCCACTTTTGTAAAAAAGCATTCTCTAACCATCCCACTAATAAATGTCCGCAAGAGGTTGAAGAAGTAGCCCATCAACTTGTTTCAAAATGTAACGGACTACCTCTAGCAATTGTGACTTTAGGTGGTGTCATGTTCTCCAAAGAATTGGTATCTGAATGGAGGAGAATTCGTGATAGCTTGAGTTGGGAGTTAAGCAATGAGCCAATGCTAGAACAATTGAAAACCATTTTATTGCTTAGCTTTAGTGAACTCCCTTTCCCATTAAAGCGTTGCTTCTTGTACTGTTGTCTTCTCCCGGAAGATTATCTTTTCAGAAGACATCGTCTTGTTAGACTATGGATGGCTGAGGGGTTTGTGGAAACGGTTGCAGGCAGAACTCCAGAAGAGGAGGGAAAGAGATACTTGATGGAAATCATCGGTCGGAGTATGCTTCAAGGTGAGAGGACTGCAGTAAATGGATTGATCAAATTTCATTGTAAGATGCATGATTTTATGCGCGAGGTTGCCCTCTCGACAGCAGCAATCGAGAGATTTTGTTCAATGTATGATTCGCAGAAAGAGAGTTGCGTAGAGAATGGAATGCGCTTTCTATCAATTCGAGCACATGGTAGAGAATTTGACCCGTGGAAGGGGATATCGCAACTTCGCTCCCTCCTTATATTTCCCGTCAGTGACATATCTCCTTCTGTGAAAATATTCCCATCGGGCTTGATGCTTTTAAAAGTCTTGGATCTAGCAGGTGTTCCGATTCTGAAATTTCCCGATGAATTAGTTGAGCTTTTCAATTTAACATACTTGAACTTGAACCGCACGAAGGTGCAGGAGCTTCCAAAATCCATTGGAAGACTCCAAAACTTACAAACCATAGATATATCTGACACAAAAATTAGGGTGCTTCCAACCGGAATCACAAAGCTACAAAATTTGCGGCATTTGGAAACTTGGAAATCTAATACAAGTGAAGACGAGTTTTTAGACTTCGACAAGTTTTTAGACATTGAAGGAGTAGGAGCACCATCAACTATATGTAATCTAAAGAATTTGCAAATTTTAACTGGTGTTGAAACAGAACAGAAGTTATTGAAGAATCTCAGAAACATGACCCAACTTAAGGAGTTGGGAATTTGTAAAGTGAGAGAAACAAATGAGAATGAAGACTTGTGTATCTCAATACAGAGTATGGTTCTCCTTCGCAAGTTAGGTGTGCTGGCATCTGATTATGAGGAGTGCCTACCAATTGATGCAATCTCCTCACCTCCCCCCAACCTGAGGGTTCTTTATCTAATGGGGAAATTGAAAACGGTACCACGGTGGTTTCAATTGCTCCAACATCTCACTCGATTGCACTTGTGGTGGTGCCGATTGACGGAGGACCCACTTCCTCACCTCCAATCACTCCCTAATTTGAAAACTCTGTGGCTTATGAATGCATGTGCAAGTGATCAGTTACACTTTTATGGTGGCTTCCAAAAGTTTCATGAAGTGGGTATATACTATTTCCCGCAATTGAACGGGATAATAATAGAAAAGGGAGTGATGTCGCGACTCGAGCGTTTAATTATACACAGACGTGTATAATTGAAAAGAGTGCCTGATGGTATAGAATATCTCACCGCTCTCAAAACATTGCAATTATTTTCCGTTTCAAGCGAGTTGGTTGATAGAATTCGTGAAAATGGGAGTGAAGATCGTCCAAGAGTTCAACGTATTCCCAAGATCGATAATTACTACGATACACCATTTGGGCGGAATTATGATAGCTTATCGTGATTCCTTTCACACAATGTTATTATTTTATTTTTATAATTTCTACCAAATTTAAAATTAAAAGTCCTCGTATTCTTAATTTTATTGTTTTAGGATTTTTATGTATTTAGTCCTATTTTTAAAGATTCATTTATGATCACTCTCATATTTTTGTTTTTTAGTTGTTTACGAAAAAGAAGAGGGATGGTTACGGACCAGTTATGGACAGTTTTGAATGACTATGAGACTTATTACAATTTTAAAAATACATAGGAATGAAACATCACAAATCGTTGAATATGGGACTAAAACACACACAAAAAAACTATATTGTTTTTTTATATATATTATCATAATTCATGTAATATGGACCGTTCTCCAATTGTTTAAATTTTAATCCATCTATCAAATTCATATATATATATATATATATATATATAGATAGAGAGAGAGAGAGAGAGAGAGAGAGACCTTTACATACTACCTATTCATACTATTTGTGATGACCATTTTATTTAAAATAGTAAAAAAAAAATTGAGTTGATTTTTTTATGTGGTATTTAAACATTTCACGAAATCCTCTAAAAAATTTATCATTAAATAATTTTTTGTAATTTTTAAAAAACATGTCAACTTTTAAGGAGCTTAAACACTCACATATTTTGATCAATTTTTTTTAAATAGAAATAAAATATCATTTTGAGTTTATTTTTTTGTGTGGTTCCCTAAAATCTTTAAATATCACATAAAGAAAATCAACCCATAAATATTTTTTCACTACTTTTAAAAAAATGGTATGAGGAAAACATCCTCTTTTAACGACCTCATACGAGACTTAATATATATATATAGGTGCCCACTAAACTGCTGGGTCTGGAAGAGGCGGATGTCGGCAGGCCTTATTCAGAGAGGTTGCTCCCATATCTCGAACCGAAACCAACCGTAGCTTGGGCGAGGGCACTTGTCATCGCATCATATATATATATATATATATATATATATATATATATGAGAAAACTCATCTACATCACTCTCTATACATCACACATACATCACACCTAGTTCAAGGTCCTAAAAAGCATTTTTTTTCAATTTTTTATGTTTATTTTAAATTAACCTTTCAATCAACTCATGTTCAAAATATTAAGTCAAAACACATTTTGTAGCTATTTTTAAAAAAATTCAACAAAAACTAGAGAAAATACCTTATTTATTAGGGTCTGCGCTAGCAGAATTTTGTGAATTTTTTAAAAATAGTTACAAAATGTGTTTTGACCTGATTTTAAAAAGGCTGAAGCGGTTAGAGTTATATTTTAAGTATATTGTTACGAACATGTCACGGGCTTTGAGGTTATCACGGTCTCTGACCGTGACAAGTCCGTGACAGCATTACTCGTCATGATCAAAGACCATGACAAAAACGCGTATTTTTTGTCACAGTTTTTAACCGTGACAACCTTGGCCGGTGAAGAGTGACATTTTTTATAATTTGGTGTAGTGCACTAACATTTTTTGGGGCATTATATATAAAAAAACTTGAAACACAGACTTAAGGAATCATATCCATGACATTGTTAGTAGTTGCTCCGAAATTAGGACCGACAAATGGACGGTTATGGGCAGGTTGAAAACGAACCGAGTCAGATATGGGTGGGTTGAAATCGACTCGAGTTTAGGTCTAGGTCAGATCTTCCATCTCCATAACACAACAAAAAAATCTATAAGCATCATCAAAGGCACCATAACCATGGTATAACATAACCCCAAAAGTTGGAATCATAAAATAAACCCTCTTCTTCCAGCTATAGTACAATTTATACAAAAAGATGAAAAGCATTTGTAATGAAAGATAGTGCTCTTGGATTAACACGTATTAGGGAGGCCTCATGTACATTGATTTTAAATTACTTCCGGCCTACTACATGGGACATACAAAGTACTATCATACGGTAGAAATTTTAACAAGATTATAATGCAGTTTCTACTCACTTAATGTATCAAATCTAATTTATAAACCATACGATCGATTAACATGGTATTTTTACTTCTGTTCTTTTCTTTTTTATCAACCATGTACAATGATAAGATTCATGATTTGTAGAGATATGATTCAATGGAAGTAATACCAACTCAACTCAACTCAACAAAATATTTTTCCAATTACTTGAGGTTGTCTATGTGAGTCATATTTTTCCATTCCGCACATTTAACATAAAATTCTTAGTTAAACCACCTGAATGTAATGAAAACTAAACTACATAAAGTTCATCTAATGTTCTCCAAATTGCTCATTCAAATACAATTAATTTCTTCCTCCTTAAATTTCACATGACTACTCAACTATTATAGTCCTATATACATATTTGTATGCACAAAACTACCCAAAGTAACCTGTTGTGAATATCTATAGATTACACTCCCATTTACCATTTTTTATTTACAGGATATAAAAAAACAAGGTCACAAGAAACTACTGCCAATTTTATAACTCTTGTGAAACTTGTATCCTCCATAATGAGCACATATCGGTCTTAGTGTATGATACATCACGAATATTGCATATTAGAGTCCGTTATCTTTAAGCGTTCTAGCACTTTCATCTCAATTATATCCTAATTTTATGTTCATATATTGGTTAACCTCGGTTTTGGATATATATATATATATATATATATATATATATATATATATATATACTAGGGTATGCCCGTGCCTGAAGGCACGACGTTAATTTTCAAAACTGTACGTCTTTGATAGTACCATACGTCCGTTTTAGTTCACAATAAATAAACTATTTTTTAAATAACCTATGGTACAAACCTATTAGTTGAAAAAAATTGGAAATTTTTTGAAATTTTTTTACATGCATACATACACCGTGGTACGAACCTATTAAGTCAAAATGAATTTTAGAACAAATAATTGTAAACAATTTTAAAAAATTGGACAAATTTTCATATGTTTATATGACTATTTACCATGTTTGATCCATTATGGATCTCGTAATAATTTTTAACTATTTATCACACAAATATTTGTAAACAAATTAAAAATATTAGGAAAAGTTTTTTTGTTTATATGATCATCCACCTTATTTATGAAATATAAAATATCCACAACAAAACTAATAGTCCATCTTGGACCTCGTATTACAAACATCATATCCATAAAAAAAAATCTAATTTGAGTCCTAAAGTTTTTTTAGGACAGCATGTAAACATTTTAGAAATTTTGGAAAACATCTCATTTGTTTATAGGACTATCCCTTATTCAAAAAAAGAAAAATACTCCCAACAACAACAATAGTGACTATGTACTTACGAATTAAATGATTATACCCAATCTACTATGTACAAAAATTAGTGACAACTACCAAAGTACAATGGGAAATAGTAGAGTCATTATTCATGTACTGGGCATAACCCAATGAAACCCCAAAGAGAGAGTATCACATCCAATAAGCCCCCAACACCCCTATATTGTAAATGCATGTCATGCATCATTTCCTCATCCAACTCATAGATCCAACAGATATTGATCATGTGCCTACCCCTCTTCAAACGTCTGAAATCACCCCTAGCGGTTGTCTGGACAAAGAAAGATACGTTGACTGGGGGATTAGTCCTCCACATTTGCCTCAATGGATAATACTAAAATAAAATAATAAAAAGCATTTAAACCTTTAGTTACTACAGCAGTGAAGTTGACCAAATATCTAGGAAATAGGAAAAGACTACTGAAAATTCAAGAACCAAGCTAAACGGAATGTGAGCCTTATTAAATGTACTTCCTGCTTCCCGCTGAGTATAAATCTGAAAACCAAATAAAACCACATGAGTTCAAATACATTGTCGTATCAAATGTACATTGCCATATCAAATGATTCGTAATAGATAAAAAGTGAGGGTGTTTGAGTTCAAATACATTTCCATATCAAATGATTCATAATACTTGAAAAGTGAGGGTGTTTGAGATGAAGATGTATATGAATACATCCAGGGAATGAAACAAAAACAGGACATAAAAGATAATTAAGAATACAAAAATCTTACATGCCTAACAAATTAGGAGAAAATTGTAAATGATCTCAACTAAGAAAATTATAATGAGAGTGAGACCTTTTAGTTAAGCAGGTTTTCGTTTGCAGCATTATCTTCCTAGTTTCAACAATTACAGAGCAGAAGTGTGAAAATCACTGGAGTATACAAAGGTGAGAGAGAGAAAATGATGGTCGACACCTTTTGAAGATTATTGAACTCAGGTGCCCTGCATAAAAAATGGTTTAGGTGCCCTGTATGTCCAGTGTGTCTCTAAACATCTCTTGCTTGGCCTGGGAGATGAGTTTCTTGTTCCTTGAACGCTTAGTTGCTCGGTGTCCCAACATGATAACTCTATGACTTAACCATGTTGTAGCCCTCGAGAAGCTTCCCAGCCTACTCGTTCGGGTTCCATATTTGGTTACGTTAGGGATTAGCACCTTTTCAGCTGATTCTCAAATATGACAGAGTCCTTTTCAGGCTGCAAAAAACTCAAGGGCATGTCTTGTTTTGGGGATGTGGTTCCAGCATACCTTCCAGTATTCAATTCAATCTGTTCCAGAATCACTCAATTGAATTTAAGCCATAAAACTACTGATCGACACCAAAAGCATCAACATCACAGACCAATTGGAAAAGAAGTGGAACATTAGGAGCATGGTAGATTAGAAAATCAATATAATCTGAAAAAAATATAAAGTGAAAAGAAGAAAAAAAGTAATAAACCATCTACTTCCTTTGACCTTTGACCACCATTATCAGACTCCATCTAATAAAATCGATCCACCATCCACCTATATCAACAAATTAAAATAAAAAAGGAACAAATCAGAATGTAACCAAATTAGAGGGGCAGAGTGACAAAAAAGGAACAAATCATATTTACAATAGATTAATTAGGAGTTTTCATATGCTACAAAGATGTCGTGGCAAAGTAATACACTAATAACATTAGACTAATATTAAACATCCCAAAACTAAAAACATGAGAGTAATATAGTAATAAAATTTTTAGAATAGAGAAGAGAGCCTAATACACTAACAACAGAGAGGAGAGAAACACACTGCTGCTGCTGAAACTAATAACATTAGATGTTTGGTTACAACACAGAGGAGAGCTTGCTGCTGAAACTAATACACTGCTGCTATTGCAACACAAAGGAGAGCCTAATGCATTGAAACTAATAACTACTGATTTTCTTTATCAAATAATCCCCAATGACCGTACGTATCTATTCATTCACAACCTAAGCTTTTCTTCATAAAATTTGGAGAACTCACCATGTAACAAACCAATTCAAACATATATCATGTTATAAAACTGAAAATTTCACCCGAGGATGAGGGAAACATTTCTTGAGATGCGCCCATGAAATAATCTCCATACGCACACATAAACATACTCTGATTTCGTGCAAGTTTTTCTAATAACATATATATGATCAAATCAAGAAAAACTTTATTATCTAACTAATCAGATTTTAATACATGCGGAAATTAAAATCAATTAAATCTGATTTAATTAAAAGTTAAATTAATAACAATCTGATTTATTACGTTACAATCCAATATATCTCATATGAAGAATTATTCCAATTCAAGTAATTAAATCATGTAACAATTTTAATTCTAAATCATACAAAGAATAAGATGAGGATAAGAAGATAAAAAGTATGATTTTTTAACGTGGTAAAAACCCAAACTCGGGAAAACATCCACGACTCCCTCTACGGAGTAAACCAAAAATTTCACTAAAAAGAATTATCGGTTACAAGCTATATAACAAACTAAACACACAAACAAACCTATACAAGTTTAGTAATGTACCCTCTGGTATCGTATCCTTCTAACTTCTCTGTAGTTCTGATTGTTGTAGTTGTTCTCTCGACTTCGTAACTCTGTCATTCTTGTTTAGCAAATTCCAACTCAGTCAAAACTGATCTCTCAACAGCATTCTAGTTGTCCCAAACGTGCAACTGAATATGTTCTAAATGCAACAATGCAAGAACTTAATTCAAATCACAAGCATATAAGTTTTCTTCAAAAATTTAACAAAAATATATTTGTAATGAAGTAAATAAGTTTTCGATAAAAACTTAAGAAAAATTCATTTTCAATTAAGACCAATTAAGTTTTCTACAAAAACTTACAAAATAAATTTTCAATCAAAAATCTTATAAACATTCTTTATAAGAAATACATACAACACTTATCATGAACACACAACAAGATTATTCAATCAATTAAGATGTGTTCTCAATCTCTCAAAAATTTATTTTCAATTTTATGAGGAAAGTGTTTTTCAAATTATTTCACAAATATGAGAAAACAGATCTTTAAAAAGATTTTCAATAAACATGCAAGATCCGGAGAAATTATGATTTAAACATCATATAGCATCTAACATAAAATCAGAATATTTAGATCATAAAAATATTCAATAAAATTCGGATCTATAAATCTAAGGAATTCTAGTTTTTGTAAAAAATTATTTCAGCTTGAATGCACTTAAATTCTCTCTACAATAACACAATATTTCAATCTCTAAAGTTATGAGATGATGTGCAAGATCATTGAGAATCTAAAACAAAAACAGAATAAAGATGAAATACAATGAACACAATGTGTGTAAAATAATACTTTCTTCTCTCTTAGATCTCTCTCTCTCTCTAATTCTCTATATTTTTCTCAAAAAAATATTAAACCCACTTGTGTTTCTCACTCTAAAAGATATGACTGAAAAAGTCTCACAAAAAATCTTACTCCAATAAACTCTTCAAAGAGGTTTATATAGGTGAGAAAACAATATTCTAGAAACTTTTAAAATCAAGGGTTCAGATTAAAAATTATTAATCAAAGGTTCAGATTAATTCGAGTTAAAACAGATTTTAACAACTTAATAAATTAAACAACTTAAAATGATGCCACAAACTTAGTCGGTTAAAAAAGATTCAAGAACCTAAAACCATTCTCTTGAAAACATAAAACCACTAAAGAAACAAACAAGGCAGTATAGGTTTTTAGTTCTAACAAACTTCTCCAACGGATATAATCTGGACAGGTGGCATATAACCAGAACACTCAATCTCAACCAATGGGATCAAAGAATATCTGGCAGTTATAATGGGTATGGCCAAAAGTCTGAGGCTGGTCAAAATCAAAGGTTTAAAATTATATAAACCTATAACTAAAACATCTAAACCGTGAACGAACAGGTAAAGAACCTATTAGCTAGAACCTAGGACTGAAATCTCGGTATATGGAATACACCTAGGACGAAGCAGGTACAATACTACCACTAGCTAAAGTGCACATAAGAAGGTAGAGCGTGGTCAAAATGATAACAAGGTTTAGAAAACAAAACCTTTATCTCCTATTTGGTCAAATCATGAATAGTGATATGTACAAGCCGAAAGTTATAAGGCCAAATCATTGGGTATAAGGAAGAAGTACAATCCTATGGACGAAACTAAGGATTAAAAAAATAAACCTAAAGCCCCTATCAATTAAATGCACTGTTCGGTGTAGAGAGTCAAACCAAGTAGCGTCCTAATCAGACAAAGGCGAGAGGCTATGGCATTCTTATTAGGTGAACTGCAAAAGTGACTAAAGGTTCACAACAACCTAAGGTTCACCTACAATACTAGGCATAACAGCTAATAGTTAAAATCAAGGGTTCTAAACTGTTACACCATACAAGTGTGAGTACGAAATCTAGTAAGCAAATACTCCTAACAAAAATTCACAAACATGACATTTTATTAAACAAAAAATTGTTTTAAAAAATTTCATTTTAGTTTGTAAAATAATTTCGAAAATTATTTTAAAACAAGAAATTTATTTTAAACAATGTTACACCAATTTTACTAAAAACTTATTTTCAAAAAAAAATAATATAATTTCTTTTAGAAAAAGTTTAGGCTCACAATTAATTAGTCACACAATTAAAAATCATAGATCAAGAAATATGCATGTGTGTCTAATGTGTCTAGTGCAAATGTGTAATACACGTGAATACCTTTACTCGGATATGTCGTTGAGTAGAGTCAAAGCATGTTGAGTCGTCGAGTAACGTCGTAAGGTGTACCAAGGAGAAGGCTCGAACTAAAAAATATGTTTTGACACAATATCCAAATTAGTTGAAACGCCTAAATAATGTAGACTCAAGTAAGTCAAAGATTTAGGGTGTTTCAATCTCCTCCATTGGATATTTCTGACAAAACCCTTCGAGTACATTATGATACTCTTAGGAAAAAATAAAATAACCTAATTCCTATACAACAATTACTATTCTACCCAATCCACAAAAAATCCTAGAAAATAAAAATTAGAATACTCAACTATACATCAATTTACCCTAACACCTTCTTGTGATTTCCTGCATTTAAAACATTAAAACCAAATTCACAAGAACAAGTGTAAGATATCATAGAAATAGATAAATCATTTAAAAAAAATAAGATATCATGAATATAATTCAAGAATCATAGAAATAGATAAATCATTTTTAAAATGATGTACTCTTCTCCCCCATTTTGTCTCAAATAGACAAAGGATAAAAACAATGATAACATGAGGAAGATAAAAAATATAAATACCACAATAAACATATTAACGGTTCTAATCAAGTGCCACTCCTACATTATCATGATTTTAAGAGGTGTTTTTTGCATTGATAAACATCCATACCCTAAAATCTCAGAGGACATATAATTACCATGATTATGACAGGAAAATATGTAAATATGGTAGAAAAAGAATAAAACACATACATCTAGTCTTCTGGGACTTCTCAAATAAAAAATAAGGGTAAATGACATATTAGACATAATTTAAACATGTTCAGCATATTCTAGAGTGATCAACAAATAAGGTCTCTCCCCCACTACCAAGTCTATGGTTAAAAAAAATATTATGCTAAGCATACAAACCATAAATGGGTTCTTGAAAATTAAGAAATAGAGTGAGAACAATTAGAGTAGATTAAATAACATGTTGTCTACCATGAGGTCATACATATAAAAAATCATCATCATATATGGATATAGAAAGTAATGAGATTTGTAACATGAAATCATATGATCAAGAAATAAGGATCAACACTCCAGACGGTTAAATCTTATTCGGAGCGACCCGCTCTGATACCAATTGAAAATTTTCCAACCCGAGGATGAGGGAAACATTTCTTGAGATGCCCCCATGAAATAATCTCCATACGCACACATAAACATACTATGATTTCATGCAAGTTTTTCTAATAACATATATATGATCAAATCAAGAAAAACTTTATTATCTTACTAATCAGATTTTAATACATGCGGAAATTAAAATCAATTAAATCTGATTTAATTAAAAGTTAAATTAATAACAATTTGATTTATTACGTTACAATCCAATATATCTCATATGAAGAATTATTCCAATTCAAGTAATTAAATCATGTAACAATTTTAATTCTAAATCATACAAAGAATAAGATGAGGATAAGAAGATAACAAGTATGAATTTTTAACGTGGTAAAAACCAAAACTCGGGAAAACATCCATGACTCCCTCTACGGATTAAACCAAAAATTTCACTAAAAAGAATTATCGGTTACAAGCTATATAACAAACTAAACACACAAACAGACCTATACAAGTTTAGGAATGTACCCTCTGGTATCGTATCCTTCTAACTTCTCTGCAGTTCTGATTGTTGTAGTTGTTCTCTCAACTTCGTAACTCCATCATTCTTGTTTAGCAAATTCCAACTCAGTCAAAACTGATCTCTCAACAACATTCTAGTTGTGCAAAACGTGCAAGTGAATATGTTCTAAATGCAACAATGCAAGAACTTAATTCAAATAACAAGCATATAAGTTTTCTTCAAAAACTTAACAAAAATATATTTGTAATGAAGCAAATAAGTTTTCTATAAAAACTTAAGAAAAATTCATTTTCAATTAAGACCAATTAACTTTTCTACAAAAACTTACAAAATAAATTTTCAATCAAAAATCTTATAAACATTCTTTATAAGAAATACATACAACACTTATCATGAACACACAACAAGATTATTCAATCAATTAAGATGTGTTCTCAATCTCTCAAAAATTTATTTTCAATTTTATGAGGAAAGTGTTTTTCAAATTATTTCACAAATATGAGAAAACAGATCTTTAAAAAGATTTTCAATAAACATGCAAGATCCGTAGAAATTCTGATTTAAACATGATATAGCATCTAACATAAAATCAGAATATTTAGATCATAAAAATATTCAATAAAATTCGGATCTATAAATCTAAGTAATTCTAGTTTTTGTAAAAAATTATTTCAGCTTGAATGCACTTAAATTCTCTCTACAATAACACAATATTTCAATTTCTAAAGTTATGAGATGATGTGCAAGATCATTGAGAATCTAAAACAAAAACAGAATAAAGATGAAGTAGAATGAACACAATGTGTGTAAAATAATACTTTCTTCTCTCTTAGATCTCTCTCTCTCTAATTATCTATATTTTTCTCAAAAAAGTATTAAACCCACTTGTGTTTCTCACTCTAAAAGATATGACTGAAAAAGTCTCTAAAAAAATCTTACTCCAATAAACTCTTCAAAGAGGTTTATATAGGTGAGAAAACAATATTCTAGAAACTTTTAAAATCAATGGTTCAGATTAAAAATTATTAATCAAAGGTTCAGATTAATTCGAGTTAAAACAGATTTTAACAACTTAACAAATTAAACAACTTAAACTGATGCCACAAACTTAGTCGGTTAAAAAAGATTCAAGAACCTAAAACCATTCTCTTGAAAACATAAAACCACTAAAGAAACAAACATGGCAGTATAGGTTTTTAGTTCTAACAAACTTCTCCAACGGATATAATCTGGACAGGTGGCATATAACGAGAACACTCAATCTCAACCAATGGGATCAAAGAATATCTAGCAGTTATAATGGGTATGGCCGAAAGTCTGAGGCTGGTCAAAATCAAAGGTTTAAAATTATATAAACCTATAACTAAAACATATAAACCGTGAACGAACAGGTAAAGAACCTATTAGCTAGAACCTAGGACTGAAATCTCGGTATATGGAATACACCTAGGATGAAGCAGGTACAATACTACCACTAGCTAAAGTGCACATAAGCAGGTAGAGAGCGGTCAAAATGATAACAAGGTTTAGAAAACAAAACCTTTATCTCCTATTTGGTCAAATCATGAATAGTGATCAGGTACAAGCCGAAAGTTATAAGGCCAAATCATTGGGTATAAGGAAGAAGTACAATCATATGGACGAAACTAAGGTTTAAAAAAATAAACCTAAAGCCCCTATCAATTAAATGCACTGTTCGGTGTAGAGGGTCAAACCAAGTAGCGTCCTAATCAGACAAAGGCGAGAGGCTATGGCAGTCTTATTAGGTGAACTGCAAAAGTGACTAAAGGTTCACAACAACCTAAGGTTCACCTATAATACTAGGCATAATAGCTAATAGTTAAAATCAAGGGTTCTAAACTGTTACACCATACAAGTGTGAGTACGAAATCTAGTAAGCAAACACTCCTAACAAAAATTCACAAATATGACATTTTATTAAACAAAAAATTGTTTTAAAAAAATTCATTTTAGTTTGTAAAATAATTTCGAAAATTATTTTAAAACAAGAAATTTATTTTAAACAATGTTACACCAATTTTACTAAAAACTTATTTTCAAAAAAAATAATATAATTTCTTTTAGAAAAAGTTTAGGCTCACAATTAATTAGTCACACAATTAAAAATCATAGATCAAGAAATATGCATGTGTGTCTAATGTGTCAAGTGCAAATGTGTAATACACGTGAATACCTTTACTCGGATATGTCGTTGAGTAGAGTCAAGGCATGTTGAGTCGTCGAGTAACGTCGTAAGGTGTACCAAGGAGAAGGCTCGAACTAAAAAATATGTTTTGACACAATATCCAATTTAGTTGAAATGCCTAAATAATGTAGACTCAAGTAAGTCAAAGATTTAGGGTGTTTCAAAACATTTAAAATCCTACGGTATTCAACAACTGACTTTGTGTATCACCCAACATTATAAAGAAGTACGAAAAAAGGAACATAGATATTGAGAATATTGAATACCGAAATTTGAGAGAAGCCTCTAATGCCAGAATACAGTCTGCATCATCTCGATCCACCCTACATCATTTTAAATTATCAAAACTCTTAAGGAGTGAGATGGACAAAGGCAACGAAACAAAACTTTAAGAAAATGGCGAAAATTGAAAAATGCAAAAAGTAATAAGGCTTTACGATTTAAAATCGAAAAGCGGATTAATGTTTTGCTTGGATTATCATCCTGTGAAAGTGGGATGAAATATAGAATCAACTAGTGAGTAATGTACCTCACATGTACCTCTTGTTTGTGTATAGATAATATCCGAGTGAACTTCATGCACCTTCAGATGCTGATGGTACTTCATGTGGCTTATAAACGTTATAAACACAAAAGCTTAAATAATTGTGTTGAGAATAAGGTACAAAATAAGATTATAAACACAGAATAAGATACTGAATAAGATTAGATACACGTATTAGAAACATAGCGTGTTCAGTATGTTCAGAATAAAATTCTCGATTGCTTTAGTAAGATGGGTTTCAGTAAGTTCAGAATGTAAATGAGTGTGTTCAGAGCGTGTTACGATTCAGTTAAAATCAATGTCAGTATGTATCCAGTTTAGTTTAAATCAGAAACAGTATTTGTTAAAATCAGTGAGTATGTATATAGAGCGTGTTACCAATGGTATAATAGGAGGGGGTATGTTACCTCTAAAAACAACCTGTCTTCAGATACCACCGTCTTCAGCACAAACAGTTCAAAACAATTGTAAAACTCTCAAATTACTTCAACATTGGCAATAAAACAACCGAAAAATATTGGGTCAAAACTAAATGGTTGCCTAAATACAATATGTAGTCCTAAAAAAATAGTTTGATTAGAGCCTTTACAAAATCTTGAAACTACATACAAAGAAGTTCCAAATGCAAGGGTCGTTAGAGAATATAAAATAAACATTGCGAGGGAATATTGTGAAAAAAAATGGATTATATAAGGGTGACATTTGATTTCATCAGGTTACTTTTGGGTTGGTTGGGTAAAAACGGCACTTGTATTCCACTGATCTAACTATTAGAGAGTCTTTTTAAAAAAATGACTGATTTCCAACTAAACAACCCAATTACCCAAGACTCTTTGTCATCACAAGATCAACAATTTCCGCTGGCAAGCCACCCATCAACATTTCAGAGCATAACAGGTAGATTTAATAATGAAAGAGTGCAGGGAAAGATGTACCATGAGTTAGAGCCTCCATCATAGCTGATATTAGAGAGCCATGTATGTATTTAGTTTTGATGTGTAGTCTTCAATTTGTCCAATATGCAATAAAATTTGCTAAGTTGTAATCAGAGCTCTTATAAATTGTTTAGACCTTTTTGTCCAAACTTTGTAAAGTAAACTTCCATTTGATTAGAGATAACTGAATGGTGACTGTAATAATATTTAATTCTAATAACAGTAGCTCAATCTACTAAAATAAGTGAAATATAATAACTAAAAATAAGTTTGAATAAATAATAGAAGTTACCTTCAATAGTACAATATGCATTCAACACATCCCATCTACAATAATATTAGATTGGATGCAATAATAAGTGCAGGTAGGGTTAGATGGAAGTAGCCTATGGAATCGCTAGCAGTAAGAAAGGCAATTGTTACTTTTAAATCCCTCAACGGAATCACAAATGAGACCAAAGTTGCATTCACAAAGGTCACTCTACCAACATGGCAGAGCTTGAACCTCACGGTAAATTTATTTTTAATTAAATACTCAAAGCACATCATTTTATTTGAGACATGAAGGTTGATTCTTGAATTTTCAACTCACCCTAATTTGCCTAAGCTTTCCTGTGCACATGAAGGTCAAAGTTTCTTCCATGGATGAGTTTTCGTGTTATACCGGGGATAAATGGAATGCAATTGAAGGAAAGGGTTCAAGTAAAGAGAACTATATACTCTTTAAAACAATAAATAAACGGAATATACTCTATAGAGAAAATATTCAAAATCAAAGAAAAAGTTCAAATTAGCACAAACATATATAACACCAAAGGAAAAGTTATCTTAAAAAATTGAAACACTAAAATAAATAATCCACTTCTGGAATTGAAATAAGAAACTTACCCTCTGACTTTAGACCAAAAAATGACTTATGTCGAAAACGTTTATAACAATACATAAAATAAATTAGCCATGTCATTTTAACGGGACAATAAATTTATTCTAAAAAATCTAGCGACCCATATTGCTAAAAGAACAGAAGAAGCTTAAACAGCATAGTAATGGATGACAGTAAATTAAACTCCAAAATCAGAATTTTGAACCCCTAAAAAGGACTTAAAACCCCCAGAATTTTTAGAATGCCAGATTTCATACCTCAGTCGTAAAGCTCTTAAGGTGAGAAGAGCAGCGCCGAAAGGAGTTGTAGCAAGGCGAATTAGGGTGAGCTGTTTGTTTGGCTAAGGGGAATGAATAAACCTTGTGATAATCTCTTTGAAACCATTCAACATAAAACCTACAAACATAATAAAGCCGAGATTAGCCGAAACCATCCAACCAATCAAAAATTGAAAAAAAAAACTAAAATCCAAAGTCAAATTTTGAATTAAATAATTTCAAACTAAAAACACTTATACGTGAGGTGGTTGTTTTGTTTTGATTGGTTGGCCTTGCTTTGGAGCACGTGGAGACCACTACTTCCACCTGAGCTCATTCCAAGTTTGTTGTGCTGCTGCAAGTAGTGGGACTGAGCTTCACTACACTACAGGGAGGATACTCTTTAAACACAACGGATTTTGTGTCACATATTTCATGATATAAGAAATGTGTCTCCAAAATATTTAAGAGAGAAAAAAAAATCTCCAAAAAAATTATTGTAGAAAAAAATTATACCACTCCCTAAACTTTTACTTCAAATCCACCTGTTTGTGTTCACAAAATGAGTTATACACTCACATATAAACAGCCTCAACTCAAGATTAAAATAAAAAGTAGCCGGGAATTATTGCCTCAATTCAAGGTCCCAATAGTATAAAAAGTAGTGCAATGGAGACAATGTGAATAAACAAATTGAAATTAAAATTAAAATAAACACAGAGAATGAGAGGGGAAATTCGATGCCAATATAAAAAGTAGTGATATCTTTCACAAAGGAACAATAATCGGCCTTCAAATAAAGAACTCAAATAATAGAACATAAACATTAATATTTAGACCATAGCAAGACATCAATACCTTTACGCGACAAATCTATACACCATATAAAGACACCAAAACCTGCAAAATAAATATAATTAGAACAAATCTACACGCGCTCAGATAGATCTAAAAGTGAAGACTGAATGCAAAAAATAAACCTTTACCCGAATATTTCATAGCCTAAAATATAGATGAGAGGATACCTTGAATGCTCAAAGGAGAAAGATAATCAACAAAGAAACCTGCAAAATAAACATGCACACACAGACTCAGAGAGATCTAAGAGTGAAGATTGAATGAAAAATAAAAATAAAAACCTAGAAATGAGGCTCATGTGATTTTGGCCTCCGCACCTGGAAGCCGAGAAAGAGAGAGAATAAGGGAGGTTGCGTCGTGTTTGTCAAGTGCCGAAAGAGAAAACGGGTTTGAGGTAGGGTTTTTTAGGGTTGCTTTCCTAATGAGAGAACGGGGGAGAATCAGAGAAAGAGAGGTGTGTGTGAGAAATGAGTGAGTGTGGACAAATTCATGAAGTGGTTTTGACCAAATTATCCTCAATTTTGAATTGAAGTATCAATTTGATAAGTGAAAAAAAGAGGGGGAAATCAAATTTTTCAAGGGTAAATAGGGTGTGCAAAATAAATCCATCTTGATGACATCATAGTACTATCTTATGACATACATAAGTTTCTTACTTTAATATATATATATATATATATATATATATATATATATATATATGTGTGTGTGTGTGATTCGTCACTTTTATTGCATTTTATACCCCGTTAATTTGTACATTCTAGCATTCCCGTGCATGTATTTCCCGGTTCTTATACTCATTTATTGACTAACCCCTGAATTCATCATATATACTTTGTATGTGTCTTTATTGAGCTTTTATAGGTCTCGGGAATGCATTTTGGGAAGTTTGGTTTTGATCCGGAAAGTTCCGTTGACACTTGCACAGTCGGGGGCATTTTAGTAATTTCAGCACTCGGGCTTTGCTCCCGATTTCTTCACGGAAGTTGTAGACCTTCTTCTCCTCTTCGCGTGGCCTCCAACGGTGCTTGAATCCGATCTCGAACGCAAAAGTTACGGAAGTTTCGGTGAAGCATGGAACAATTAATGCCTATATAGGCAGCTCTTCTTTTTGCAGAAGGCCCGAATCGATTCGCCATTACCACCGAATCGATTCGGTCTCTTGCAGTGGGAATTCTCTACACTTCCGAATCGATTCGGATTCACCACCGAATCGATTCGTCCCTGCATTTTCAGCTTTCTTCTTATTACTAGTTTGCCATTTTGGTGGATTTTTGGGGATTTATCCCTTGTTTTTCCTCTTTGGGGAAAAGATTACTTTTGTTGGATATTTAGTAAGATAGAAAAACACTCCCTTCTCTCTCCTAGGTCAAGCTCATTTATGGATTTCACCAACTTGTAAGGCTTTGATTGCTTGTTGAATAGTTGTGATTAATGCAAGATAAGTTCAATTACTCCATCTCTTCTTGTTCCACTAGCTTTAAATTGCATTGAATTCCATCCTTTGTATTGATTTGAGTTTTAACTAGATAACTAGTTCAAGTATGTTGTTAACTAGCATGTGTAGTTTAGTTTTAATTATGAGTAGCTAGACTTGTGATTGGGCATCAATATCCCACCTTGGATGCTTGAACTTAATATCTAGGGTTTGGTTTTTAATTGTTCTAATGGAACTTCATGTGTTGGTTTTGGAGTATCATAGTTTCTTAACTTCCCTTGTCATGCAAGGGCTAGTGTTTGAAGCTTTACTACAAACTCAACCCATCTAGCAATAATTAACTAAACCCTAATCCTCCATTATTGAGTTCATTCTCTACATGGTTGATGTTCAGACTTAATTAGTTATGCTCGATTAGAATTAATTTAATCAAGCCCTATAATCCCCTTCCTTGTGAATCCGAGGTGGGAGAATGATCCTCAATCCCCTTAATTTCTTGAACTCAAGCTTACCTTAGTTCTTTTCATTAGTTCCGTAATTAGTTGTTAATCATCTGTTCATTAATAGTATGTTAGTTTAGAGGTTACATCTCAATCACCTTTCCAAACCACAAATCATCTTTTACACTTTAACATTTTGTGACGTTTAGAGAATCTCTTTGCCCCAATCTAGTTCTCTTAGGAGCGTTCAATCCATGTGGATCACGATTCCGTACTTACCGGATTCTACTTGTTGCGATTAGATTTGCACTTGAATCACAAGCCATATTTTGGGCGCACCAAGTTTTTGGCGCCGTTGCCGGGGATTGGCAACTAACTTAGGGTTTAGAAATTCTCTTTACACTAATCGTTACCTGTGGTCACCGTGACAACACGGTTTCCAGAAAAATCAATCCAAAAGCACTTGTAAATGCAAGACGAGAGTAGTAGCAATTTAAATCCTGTTTGCGAACCCTCGTCTAGTGAGCCCTCGGACTATTGGAGACCTTTACCATCGATTTATCGTTCTAGTTCGATCTCATCTTCTTCGTACACTTGGGCTCACTCTGAACCCACA
The DNA here is from genome assembly GCA_949130495.1 of Sambucus nigra. Taxonomy (NCBI): domain Eukaryota; kingdom Viridiplantae; phylum Streptophyta; class Magnoliopsida; order Dipsacales; family Adoxaceae; genus Sambucus; species Sambucus nigra. The sequence goes on from CASBWL010000025.1 coordinate 3,169,789, forward strand.
ACAATGGCCGATAATGTAAGTGAACATGGTAGTCAGGGGATTGCACCCGAACCCCCTTATAGGACTATGCGTGATTACTTACAGCCGGAGAGGACCACCTCTCCGTCTTGCATCATCTTTCCATACAATGCCGCTCAGTTCCATTTTCGAAATGGAATGATCCAATTACTTCCAACTTTCCACGGCATGGAAAGTGAACAACCTTATCTTCACGTGAGAGAGTTTGAGGAGGTGTGCGCTACTTTTAGCGACCAAAATTTCCCTCTAGACGTCACACGACTCAAACTCTTCCCATTTTCCTTAAAGGAGAAAGCCAAAACTTGGCTTTGGTCCTTGGCTCCTAATTCCATTGGGAGTTGGCGTGAAATGCAAGCGCAATTTTTGAAGAAATTCTTTCCTACTCATCGAACCAACTCCCTAAAGGGTCAAATCCAAACCTTCGCTCAAGCCGAAGGTGAATCATTTGAGAGATGTTGGGAGAGGTTTAATGAGGTGCTTCATAAGTGCCCACATCATGGGTTCGAACAGTGGAGATTAATCTCCTTTTTCCACAATGGCCTCACCCTTAATGCAAAACAAATGGTGGAGACTATGTGCTCCGGCGAGTTTTTCAGTTTGGATCCGGATGATGCGTGGGCACATTTTAAATATTGTGCCGAGACCACCCAAGCTTGGGACACTTCGGACCCTAGCAAAACCAATACCCGGTCATCCAATCCACCTTCGTCTAGCCATGGCATATATCACCTTGCCGAAGGAGATGATATGTCGTTAAGAGTAGCCCAACTTTCCAAGCGTATTGAGGCAATGGATGCCAAAGCTCGGGAACCATCCCATCCTTCTCCCTCACATGTAGAGGAGTCTTGTGCCATTTGCGACGTTGACGATCACTCAACGAGGGATTGTCCAACAATACCGGCGTATAAAGTGATGCTTCACGATCAAGCCAACGCGATGGCCACTTACAAGAAACAATACATGACTCCTTTAGGTGAGGGCTATAATCCTTCGTGGAGAAACCATCCGGGTTTCTCTTATGGGCAGCCCCAACATTCTCAAAATCCACCTCCCCCGCATTATCAAAATCATCCCCCACCTCATAATTTTCAGCAACCATATAATCAAGGTCCTCCACCCCAAGCTCAAATGCAAGGTCCCCCTCAGGGACCACCTCCTCCGGTTATACCATTATATGCTCACCCGAACAAGAGGAGCCTCGAAGAGACTCTTCAATCTTTCATAACCTCTCAACAAGCCACGAATTCTAGGCTTGAAAAGGAAATCTCCAAGTTGACCTCGGCTTTAAGTATCCAAGAGAAGGGAAAATTCCCTTCTCAACCTCAAAAGGCATTGGGGAAAAATAGTGTCAATGACACTTCGAATCCCCCTCCCGATAGCGCTAAGGCCGTGACCGTTCTTAGGATCGGGAAAGTCGTTGATAAGCCTACCCCTCCCAGTGTCCCCACCGTCGTTAAGGAGGTTTCGCCCGACCCATTAGAGGTCGAAGATGCCTTCTTGAGACAGAGAGAGGGGAAAGCCCCGTTAGAGTCGGATGTGGTTTCGAAACTTCCTAGTCCCGTGCCTTACCCTCAAAGGCTCTTGTCGAAAAAGGGGAATGTTAGTAATTCTGACATACTAGAGATGTTCAAACAGGTAAAAATTAGCATCCCTCTTTTAGATGCTATCAAGCAAGTCCCCGCTTATGCTAAGTTCTTAAAGGACTTACTAACTGTTAAGCGGAAATTGTATGTAAGGAAGAAAGCTTTCTTGGCCGAAAATATTAGCTCAATAATTCAATCTGAATTACCACCTAAATATAAAGATCCCGGATGTCCCAATATTTCATGTGTGATAGGGGACTTTAAAATTGAGCAGGCTTTGCTAGACCTAGGAGCGAGTGTAAATTTGTTACCGTATCATGTCTATGAACAGCTCGGTCTAGGGGACCTCAAGCCCACAAAGATTACCCTCCAATTAACGGATCGCTCCGTTAAGGTTCCGAGGGGTGTAGTGGAAGATGTCATCATACAGGTTGACAAATTCTACTTTCCTATGGACTTTGTGGTGCTTGATACCCATCCTACTTCTACTAGCGGTAGAACTACCCCCATTATCCTCGGTCGTCCATTCCTTGCCACCTCCAATGCATTGATTAACACTAGGAATGGCCAAATGAACCTGACATTTGGGAATATGACCTTGGAAATGAACATCTTTAATGTTTCGAACCAAGTGGGAGATTGTGATGATGAAGTCCATGAGGTGGACTTTCTAGAAGAGGTGGTGCAAGAGAATTTTGATGTTACCTATTTATCGGACCCCTTGGAGGGATGTCTTGTGAACCCGATTTATTCGGAGAATAGCTATTCTCCCTATGATGAAGAGGTCAAGTTCATGAGCTTGTTGTTAGATGAGGACGAGAGTGTAGATGATATAAATTGGTGTAGTGTTTTTGAGGACTTACCCCCTCGTGATTCGTATGAAGTTCCCTCGGATGTGCGATTCCCCAAACTTGAATTAAAGCAATTGCCTTCCGAGTTGAAATATGCTTATTTAGGCGAAAATGAGACATATCCTGTTGTTGTCTCATCAAGCCTCGAGGCGGGGGATGAACAAAGGCTAATAGAATTGTTAAGAAAATACAAGGGTGCGTTCGGGTGGACAATTGCAGATTTGAAGGGAATTAGTCCCTTGATTTGCACTCACAAAATTAACCTTGAAGAGGATGCAAAACCCTCTCGTGAAATGCAACGGAGATTGAATCCGTTGATGAAGGAAGTTGTGAGAGCAGAAGTAATTAAGATTTTAGATGCGGATATCATATATCCGATATCCGATAGCAAATGGGTCAGTCCAATCCATGTTGTTCCTAAGAAATCAGGAGTTACCGTTGTGGAAAACATAAAAGGGGAATTGATCACTAAACGCACCACCACTGGGTGGCGTGTATGCATCGATTATAGAAAACTTAATGCAATGACATTAAAGGATCATTTTCCCCTTCCATTCATTGACCAAATGTTGGAACGCGTATCCGGTCATCCGTACTATTGTTTTCTCGACGGGTACTCGGGTTACAACCAAATCGAACTTGATCTCAAGGATCAAGACAAAACTACTTTCACATGCCCTTTTGGGACATTTGCTTACAAAAGAATGTCTTTCGGGTTGTGTAATGCGCCTGCTACGTTCCAAAGGTGCATGTTGAGCATGTTTAGTGATATGGTAGAGCGAGGTCTAGAGGTGTTCATGGACGACTTCAGCGTCTTTGGCAACTCCTATGACCATTGTCTTTCTATGTTAGAAAAGGTTTTGTCTAGGTGTGTAGAGAAAAAGCTCGTGTTAAACTGGGAGAAGTGCCATTTTATGGTCACTAAGGGTATTGTCTTAGGCCACATCGTCTCCTCTGATGGTATTGAGGTAGATAAGGCAAAGGTTGAGGTCATTGCCAACTTACCTGCTCCTAAATCTCTGAAAGATGTAAGGTCTTTCCTTGGGCATGCAGGGTTCTATCGCCGTTTCATCAAGGACTTTAGCTCGATTGCTAGGCCCTTGTGTAATCTCCTCTCCAAGGAAACTCCTTTCGAATGGAGCGATGAGTGTCAAGCAGCTTTTGAGACTTTGAAAAGTATGCTTACCACCGCTCCCATCATCCAAGCTCCTGATTGGACCCTACCCTTTGAATTAATGTGTGACGCTAGCGACTTCGCGGTTGGGGCGGTTTTAGGTCAGAGAAGTGACAAGAAGCCCCATGTCATTTACTATGCGAGTAGAACTCTTAACGGTGCTCAATTGAACTATTCTACCACCGAGAAAGAGTTATTAGCGGTCGTCTATGCGTTAGATAAGTTCCGGGCATACCTCATGGGATCGTCCATAGTTTGTTTTACGGATCATGCGGCGCTCAAATACCTTCTATCTAAGAAGGACGCCAAGCCGCGTTTGATTAGGTGGGTGCTCTTACTCCAAGAGTTTAATTTGACTATTAAAGACAAAAAGGGAGTAGAGAATGTTGTCGCGGATCACTTGTCGCGTTTAACGTTTGAGGCACCCAAAGACCAACTCCCCATCGCTGAATTCTTCCCGGATGAACAGCTGTTCTCCACTTCCTCTCTGCCGTGGTTCGCTGATATCGTGAACTACCTCGTGATGGGTTCGATTCCATCTTATTGGACCCCTCATGAGAAGAGGAAATTCTTTATTTGGGTGAGGAGATTCTTTTTCGATGATCCGTATCTATTCAAATACTGTCCCGACCAGATCATCCGGAGATGTGTCCCGGATGATGAGTGTGAGAGCGTAATTCGTTTCTCCCACACGGAGGCGTGTGGTGGCCACTTTTCTTCCAAGAAAACCGCCGCAAAAATCTTACAATGCGGTCTTTACTGGCCCACACTTTTTAAGGATGCACACAAATTCTGCGTTTCGTGTGATCGTTGCCAACGATTAGGTGCTATAACACGTCGCAACATGATGCCAATGTCCCCCATTCTAGAACTTGAAGTCTTTGACTGTTGGGGAATTGACTTCATGGGCCCATTCCCACCGTCTTTTGGTAACCTTTACATCCTAGTGGCCGTAGATTATGTTTCAAAGTGGGTCGAGGCCATTGCGTCCAAAACCAATGACCATCGGGTGGTGTTGAAGTTCCTAAAGGAACACATGCTTTCGCGTTTCGGAACTCCGAAGGCGATTATAAGCGATAACGGGACGCATTTCTGTAATTCCCCGTTTGCTACTCTTATGCGAAAGTATGGTGTAACACACAAAGTTGCAACTACCTACCACCTGCAAACCAATGGCCAAGCTGAATTGGCCAATCGAGAGATCAAGCATATCCTAGAGAAGACGGTCAATCCCGATCGCAAGGATTGGTCTCTTCGACTTCCTGACGCTTTGTGGGCATATCGTATGGCCTACAAGACCTCTTTGGGAATGTCTCCCTTTAGACTTGTGTACGGCAAGCCATGCCATTTACCGGTAGAAATCGAGCACAAGGCCTATTGGGCGATCAAGAAATTCAATTTCGATCTTGACAAAGCCGGAAAGAAGCGAATGCTCCAACTCAATGAGTTGGATGAACTCCGGAGTGATTCGTACGAGAATGCGAGAATCTATAAGCAAAGGGTGAAAGAGAGGCACGATAAGCGCATATCCCGTAAAACATTTCACCCTAGCCAAAAGGTTCTCTTATACGACTCTAGGTTGCATTTATTCCCGGGTAAGCTAAGATCTCGATGGACGGGTCCGTTTGTCGTTAAAACCGTCCATCATCACGGTGCAATTGAGATTGAGAACCCGTCGGATGGGAAGTTATTCAAGGTCAATGGTCAGCGCCTCAAGCCTTTCCTAGAACCATTTTACCCGAGTTCGGACACGATTCCATTGTCCGACCCCGTTTACGGGGCTCTATAGGAAGTCGGAATTGTGTATTTTTGTGCCGAGCATCCCCCGGCATGTGCGGGGTGCAAACTTTTTGTCCCGGCCCCTTTGTACTTATGTAATACTAACATTGGGGTCCAAAAATACCTCCTTTAGCAGCCCAATCCAACCACCAACCAAAAAATCATGATTCAGCAAAGCAGAAACTGATTTCCAGAAGCCGAATCGATTCGGATTTCCAACCGAACCGATTCGCCCCACTCCAGTAGCCAAGTTTGATTTTGCGAATCGATTCGGATTACCACCGAATCGATTCGGTCACTTCCAGTGCTCAAGTTCGAGAATAGCGAATCGATTCGGACTTCCCACCGAATCGATTCGGGTCACCTAACACTTAAAAATCCCATATTCTGTTTTATCCCACATCTTATTCTTTCTCCTCTCTTGCCTGCGAACCTACCCTCTCCCAAATCAAATCCTCTCTTCCATTCTCAATCTTCCCAATGGCTTCATCATCAAAGGCAACTTCATCCAAGGTATTAATTCAACCTTATTCATTCAATTTCATTCCTGATTTAGCGTATATGTTATGGAAAATAGGGTAAACTGGATTGTCACCATTTTCACATGTTTTATGCATAAAGCTCATTCTTTTTCCTCGGATTGTGATAAGAAACCAACAAATACTACTTGACTATGTTGCTGTGATGTCTAAGTAGTATTTGTTGGGGGTTTTCAACATGTAAATGTCAATTTCACCCTATTTTCCATACACTGCACACTAGGTGTTCGATGAAATGCCTCTGTGGAGAAAATGTGCCATAATGCTTCATTTTCGCACATTTTCTCGCACATTGGTGTTGAATTACCCTTGTTTGAGTGCGGTGTGCATCGGTAACGTTAATTCGACCAATTTTTCCCGATGCACACCCACCGATTCCTTTTCGATCCTATTTCACGCCAAATTGATTTTGTGCATTACACTAATTGTGTATGTATCGAATTGATTTTTCTTGTAGGTTCCTTCGGTCACCAAGCCCTCCTCCAACTTAATTGCGGGTCGGGGAGGTTTCGAGTCCTTCCGCTCTGAACAAGAAAAGGACTGGTTCATTGCGAAATTCCCTTCGGGTCGCCCTATAGCTATTGAGCGGCCTTTCCATCTTGAGGACTTTCCTGCCTCAGTCCGTCGCTACTTTCAGAAATTCAACTGGGAGGCACACCTTGCCAGGGCGGAGGAGGTGAATGATGAGCACGTACGTCGGTTTTATGCATCGTTCGTCCCAACTGGGGACCGCACTTTCGAGGCTTACGTACAGGGTAAGCGAATTCCTCTCTCTAAGCCTCTCTTGGCATTGCACCTCACCGGGGCCGATAACCCCGAGGATTTCGATTACCCGTGCGCCGACGAGGGGAGACTGACCAACGAAACCCTGATTGCGCGTCTGGCGCCAGGGCATATTTGGGCTGGGGAAACTTTCCCCACATCTGCTATGCCCGATAACCACCGCCTCATCCACCTAGTCGTCGTTAATTCCATCACGCCTACCCAAACAAAGGCGGTCCTTCGCTCCGCGCAAGCCCACTTCCTCTACCATCTACTGGATGCGAATTCAATTATAAACCTTCCCTCTTTGGTGCTACAGCGGATGCTCAAGGCCGCATACTGTGAAAAGGGGACCACTACCCTTCCATACGCGCGGTTGGTTTCCCGCATATGTAGGGATGTTCACTGTGAGGTAGCGGGTACGGACTATATTCCTCGCGTTCCCAAGTTTCTTGACGAGAAGGCAATTGAAAAGAGTCTTGGGAAGGACCATTGGGAGATGAGAAAGAAGAGGATGTTAGATGTTCCTGCGGATGCTCCTGTTGTTCCTGTTGCCCCGGACGCTCCTATGCCGGACATGCCCCAGCACATGCCCATGCCTCAGCCTGTGCCTCATCCAGTCCCACCGCCAGCCCCGTCTACTGTAGACCCCATTGCATATCTAGGGGTGCGGATGGATGAGCTTCAGGCTGACTTCTCCGAGTTTCGGGGCGCCTACATGTCGGACTTTGCATCATTCCGGGCCGACTTTTCTGCCTATCGGGGTGCGTACGAGCGCGATATATCCATGATCGCTCGGGCGCAGATGGATTTGTTCTCACACTTGCGAGGGGGCGAGGCTTCTGTGCCTCAGTACCTCTTTGACCAATACGCCCCTCGCGATCCTCCCGCGCCCGAGTCCCCGCTCCGCCATCCGGACGACATGTAGGTTGTTGTGATCCTGTTTTTGCTGATTATTTTTGGGTGGTTCTTTATTTAGATTGTTGGGTTTGTACTTAGGTAGTTGTGTTAGTATGGGGAGGAGAGAGTGCAATTTCTTGTATTTTCTAATTTTGGTTTCATTGTTCCCCATGTACACAACTCTTATATATTAATGAAATGACTCAGTTTCGGTTTCATTTTTGTTCTTGTATATATCTCTGTTGTATATATTATTGTTTATGGTACTAATTTGTAACAGGCATGCCGTTGCGCGGTTCTCGAGTTACTCCTTACGGGGTGACTATTTTCATACCCCTTTTCCCTTTTTATCCCTACTAACATTGGGGACAATGTTTCATTCAAGTTAGGGGGTATGGTATACCATTGTGATGCCGGTTATCATATTAGTATTTATTTATTTATTATAAAAATTAAAAAAAAATTAAAAAAAATTAAAAAATTAAAAAATTAAATTTTTTTTTCTTTTTTTTCTCTCATATCTACTATGATTACTTATATGATCGGCATATCCTATTGTATATCTATGAAGCATGCTTTGAGTCATTGATTTATTACCCTTTAGCCCGTTATTGTTTGCATTGAGAATAGCATCATAAAATTAAACTGTGAAGCTTTGAGCATATACATAAATAATTATTTATGAATTGGTTTAAAAGCGTTTCAAATTCGTTATTCTAAGGCGCATGCTATACCCTTACAAAAGTGAAAATTGAGACTTATCATCATTTGTGAGCGTATACACCTACTTTATCTCTTTCTTGTCAATGAACTCGTTGACGATCTCATTTTCTTTTCATTTGATTGCATACTAACTGATTTATCACTTGAGCATGATTTTCAATGGTGTTGAGTCCCGCGAATCACATGAAACCATCGGAAATGATTATAGGCCCTTGTTGTTAAACCCACATGACCTTGACCTTTCCCTTAAATGTTTCCCCTAGTCAACCACCTTGAGTCTTATTATTCCTTTCGTTTGAACCCCAAATCCCTTGTCCAACTCCACATTGGAGTCCTAAACCCTTATTTACTCCCACCGTACCTTGATTAGGGATTGTTCCCGGGATTGAATGTTGTTGTTTATATGGATTGCAAAAAAGCAAGAAAAGAGAAAATCAAAGAAAAAGAAAAAGAAAAAGAAAGGATAAATATCGAATAAAATGGGATCTTGTTGTTTCCCATTTCCCCTTGTGCATGAATACCTAAGTCTCACTCTCATTAATACATTGCTTGTGGAATTTGATTTCGATTCCTAAGTTTCCCATTAAATCCATTATCCCGCTCGATATTCCCGAATCACCTTTGATCCTACACACATCCCTTTCTTTTCCTAACCCTAACCTAGCCTAAATTCTATACCCCTAAAAGTCCTATTTGATCCTAGGGTGATGTGATTCAAAGGTCGAACATTAGCGATAATCTGTTTAAATGCTCTTCTCTTGGTTAATATGCGATATCCTTTCATGAGATTGTATTTTTCACTTTTATATTGCGTTCTTCATTGATGACATGTGTGTGGCCTAGTTTCCCTTTACAATTACTCTTAATGCCCGCATGTCCCGAGTGTGTTACATCCCATTTCTAAGTGTTTCATTTGCTGAGTGTAACAACCGGAGAGAACTTGAGTATGCATGCCTTAGCTTATATATGGATTTTGAAAGTTTTGCCAAATCTAAATTACCACATGTGTCCGCTTATTTCGCATTCCCATGGTTTCGATTTTTAGTTGAAGTTATTTGTTTAATGCCGATAATTGCAGTCTTTTGCGTGAGCTTCGTTCACTTTGTTGATAAATTGTGTTTCTTTGATATTTGTTGAGCTACGCATTGGATTTTACAGTATCATAGTATGAGTTGATTTGATGTTTGTGGGTGTCATCCCTGGAAACCCTCACGAGACCTCACTCGTCCCCTAGGGCCACCTAGGGGTTTAACGGCTTATTGCATACGCTAAATGCAATCGTTCGCCTACGAAAGTGGCAACTTTCCTTCGTTGTTCATATTTCTTATATTTTGGTTGCGGTGTTGGACCTTGTTTCTTCATACCTCATTGCTCGGGACTAGCAATGTATAAGTTAGGGGGTGTGATTCGTCACTTTTATTGCATTTTATACCCCGTTAATTTGTACATTCTAGCATTCCCGTGCATGTATTTCCCGGTTCTTATACTCATTTATTGACTAACCCCTGAATTCATCATATATACTTTGTATGTGTCTTTATTGAGATTTTATAGGTCTCGGGAATGCATTTTGGGAAGTTTGGTTTTGATCCGGAAAGTTTCGTTGACACTTGCACAGTCGGGGGCATTTTAGTAATTTCAGCACTCGGGCTTTGCTCCCGATTTCTTCACGGAAGTTGTAGACCTTCTTCTCCTCTTCGCGTGGCCTCCAACGGTGCTTGAATCCGATCTCGAACGCAAAAGTTACGGAAGTTTCGGTGAAGCATGGAACAATTAATGCCTATATAGGCAGCTCTTCTTTTTGCAGAAGGCCCGAATCGATTCGCCATTACCACCGAATCGATTCGGTCTCTTGCAGGGGGAATTCTCTACACTTCCGAATCGATTCGGATTCACCATCGAATCGATTCGGCCCTGCATTTTCAGCTTTCTTCTTATTACTAGTTTGCCATTTTGGTGGATTTTTGGGGATTTATCCCTTGTTTTTCCTCTTTGGGGAAGAGATTACTTTTGTTGGATATTTAGTAAGATAGAAAAACACTCTCTTCTCTCTCCTAGGTCAAGCTCATGTATGGCTTTCACCAACTTGTAAGGCTTTGATTGCTTGTTGAATAGTTGTGATTAATGGAAGATAAGTTCAATTACTCCATCTCTTCTTGTTCCACTAGCTTTAAATTGCATTGAATTCCATCCTTTGTATTGATTTGAGTTTTAACTAGATAACTAATTCAAGTATGTTGTTAACTAGCATGTGTAGTTTAGTTTTAATTATGAGTAGCTAGACTTGTGATTGGGGATCAATATCCCACCTTGGATGCTTGAACATAATATCTAAGGTTTGGTTTTTAATTGTTCTAATGGAACTTCATGTGTTGGTTTTGGAGTATCATAGTTTCTTAACTTCCCTTGTCATGCAAGGGCTAGTGTTTGAAGCTTTACTACAAACTCAACCCATCTAGCAATAATTAACTAAAACCTAATCCTCCATTGTTGAGTTCATTCTCTACATGGTTGATGTTCAGACTTAATTAGTTATGCTCGATTAGAATTAATTTAATCAAGCCCTATAATCCCCTTCCTTGTGAATCCGAGGTGGGAGAATGATCCTCAATCCCCTTAATTTCTTGCACTCAAGCTTACCTTAGTTCTTTTCATTAGTTCCGTAATTAGTTGTTAATCATCTGTTCATTAATAGTATGTTAGTTTAGAGGTTACATCTCAATCACCTTTCCAAACCACAAATCATCTTTTACACTTTAACATTTTGTGACGTTTAGAGAATCTCTTTGCCCCAATCTAGTTCTCTTAGGAGTGTTCAATCCATGTGGATCACGATTCCGTACTTACCGGATTCTACTTGTTGCGATTAGATTTGCACTTGAATCACAAGCCATATTTTGGGCGCACCAATATGTGTGTGTGTGTGTGTGTGTGTGTGTGTGTATTCATATGTGTGTGCTTTGAATGGTTTATGTGAGTTTTTGTAGGTATTAAAACGCTTAACAAAGAAAGTGGTTGCATTTCGAGGAAGTTTTACCATCTAATACAATTTCAAGGGCATTTTAGCCTTCTCATACTTCATGTCCTGATCGATGGATCTCCGTGGGAGAGTATTTTGTTGAGTTACCTTCGCGTGGCCGCATATGGCTTATCGTTTAGAGTCCGGATGATGAAGTTATAGCCTTTTCCATAAAATGCTAGTTTTCTCCCTTGTGAAGACCAAAGTGCCCCCAAAAAATAGAGCACCGGTCGACCGGCCCCTTCAGATCTTCTGCACTTTCCTTTCCTTTTGTTTTTCTTTTTTCCTTTTCTTTCCCCCCAATTTACTATATATATGTAAGCTGGTATTTTTTGTATAGCGAATTTTTTTATATCCGATTTTAGGTTAGTTTGATTAGGTTTTGGGTTGGGTGCTCTTCATCTCTCTCTCTTAGGGTTTCACCCATTTTTGTATGTAACTTACACTATTCAGATTATTCTTCCTTAATAAAGTTTTCCATTGTTAATTTCAAGATTTGTTAATGAGTTTTCTTCATTTATTTCTTGCTTTATTTACTTCCTTGCTTTAATTACATGCCATTTAATATGCTTTGTAGGCAACTTAGTTTAGGTTGAGATAATTGAACTCACATTGGTTTAATGGGTTGCATTTCTTCGGTGATGGTTTAGATGAGTTTAAATGGGTTAGCTTGTTCTTAATTTTATGCCTAAGATATTTAACAGTATATATCATGTATGTACCGTATTTACGACCTTACGTGTGTAATCTTAGGGATATTTATTGACAACAAAATCAATTAAGATTTTATGGCAATTTAGGAGCTGACAACTCCAGATTTAAGTAAATGTGAAAATGAGATTTAATCTCGATAAGCTTTTATTCCCATGTAACCATTTATACTAACTGACCCGAGGTTAGGGATATTATTCTCAATCTATAGTTTTTACTCATTTAGTTAATCTTGGTTTAAATACATGCCTAGATTTATCTTTCGTTATAACCTTATCACCTTTTATACTTTTATTCCTGAAATAATAAGTCAATTAACATCTAGCAACATTCCCTATGGATTCGATACCCGGACTATCTAGTTTAGGTTTTCAAAATTACGGTCGAAAACTAATAACAATGATTAACGTATCTACACGAATGCTCGATTTTCGCCACTATCAAAATGGTGCCGTTACAGGGGACTTGTTGTTTCAGAATTTAATTGATTTAGTATTTCATAATATTTTTCTTTCTATTTGTATTCTTTGTTGATTAGTTTTGTAGGACTTCAACATTTGAGAACCAAGAAACGCTTGAATCCATGGGCCACACATCACTTTGCGGATTTTGTCATCTTGAGCTTTTTGGGGGTAAGCATGTCTTATTCTCATGTTTTCAGTAATCTTAACGATGATTTTCAAAATCCTCCTAAACCTATGACTTTTAGTCAATGCTCGCAAATCGCAAAACTTGAAACATCTAAAATGACTTTTGGTGAGTATTAAAAAAAGTCAAGTTATGGATTTCAAATTTTTTTGAGAATGATCATTTTCATAGTGGGACACAAAATCCTTTTAATAAGAATATTAAAATTAATTGCAATATCTTTTAAAATTCTTATAATAATGATTTTGATAGTAGTTCCGAGGATTGTTTCCAAACTTCTCATTTTGAAGAATCCACGCCTCCACCTATGACATTACGTGAGGGTTTGTGTATTCTTCAAAATGAAAAACATGAAAACCATTATCGGGTAGAAAATCATTGTTGGGAACAAGATTTTGATGCATTATTCGAATCCAAAGATGATTTTGATGCATTATTCGAATCCAATGATGACTATCGGGAAGAAAATCATTGTGGGCGCTATGTGGTAATCCTCGACCTTAGTCGCGTACTCGACCGCCTTCAAGAAGGTTGATATCTCTCTCAGACTCAACTCGTGTTGAATATTCTATTGCAAGCCCAATATATAGCGGTTGATCTGCCGATATTCTGTCTCGGGTAGGTGCGCCCTAGTGCATAGAAGCTGAAACTGCTCTGTGTACTCCACGACTGATAAGGTTTCCTGTCTGAGAGATTGAACGCGAGAAAAAAGGTCACGCTCGTAGGTAGGTGGAATGAAGGATGCCTGAAAAGAAGCTTGAAACTCTGGGGAATCCGACTGCTGTGCGGTGGTAGTAAAGATCGTTCCACCAAACCCGGGCAAAACCCTAGAATTTGGTGGCTACAAGGAAGACATAGGAGCGACATTGAATCCGCTTGTACTAAAAAATAGTCTCCATCAAAGCTAGCCAGTATGCCATGGCATCTGGAGAGAATTGTCCGTCAATCATGGGCACATCAATGAGCACATCCCTACGAAGGCTTCGGGAGAGCAACTGAAGGGCCCTAGATAGACCTCATCCTGATGAACAGCGGGACCCATCATGTCTCCTGTCACAGGTGGAATAACATCAACTAGGGGTGGTATCTGGGTAGGCGGTGGATGAAGAGGCTGATCATTTTGAGGCACTGGAGGTGCCCGAGGTATACAGAATAGGGAATACGGAATAGTGCTTATCAAATGACCAAGCTCGCCGAAATAGAAACAAAGACGATCTCAAAACGGAGTAGGGCTGCGGGCATCGGGTGGTGGAGGTGGTATTCAATCTAGATTACTGGGGTGACCATCCCCGAACTCGAAGGAGGACGAGGAGGAATGCGAACGGAGCGTCGAAAGGGTGTGATGAGAGGGCGTATGGTGTGAAAGTGGGGGTAAGGGGTCATTAGTAGTCCCCTTAGGTGGTTGAGGGTTCTTGGGTAAGTAAATGTACTATGGGGGTTGGGATATAAATTGGGGTTCGGGTTTGGAGTAAAAGTGGAGGGGTTAACTATTGTGGGTGGGTGAAATGGGGCCGGAGGGTGCGAATAAGTGATCGGATGGGAGTATTAAGCAGTTGTGAGACCTGAAAATGGGTAGGGGTCACTATGTGGATCGAGGGGAGGTTGAAAGGAGGTGGACAACCCAAAAAAGGGGCAGAATTGGGCAGGGGTAAGATAGGGAGTAATCCGGGTTTGGGGGGCGGGGGGTTAGGGGGCTAATTTTGACAGTCGAAGGGTTGCGGGTGAGGGTGGAAAGTGGGTTGGTGGTGGTTCGGGACAGTCTCGTTGGTGTATGAAGGTTTTTCGGGGGGCTGGGGGTAGGGACTGCCCTCGGAGGCTGGGCAGGACAACAAGGGAGGGTCATCGGGTGTTCTGGAGGACAGTAGGGGTGGGATCATGGGTTTTTCGAGGTCTATTGTGTATTATTACTGCTATTGCTTATTTAGTAAAGGTACTATCAGTCATAGAGTTTATTTATTGCTATATAGTTTAAAAGCAATAGCATGTACAAAATGAAACAAAAATAATATTTTTTTTACATTAAAGATATAATAGTTTAACCTTTACAAGCAATCTTAATATTAATTTAAGTTTTAATTTGGCATTATCTGTAAGAGAAATGAATGTAATGTTAATTATTTTCCGTTCATATTTATTTGACATGTTTTTCTAAGTATGATTTCGTTTAGTCATTTCATTTTAATATGGATATGGTAAATGTTGTTCTAACCATACTTTTATTTTGATGTACTTACTTCCATTGTTACTTTTCGATACAAAATCTACATTATCTACATTCAACTGATTTTGGTTGTTTTTATCTATGGGTTTTCAGTGAATCAATTCAGGTTTTAACAAGGACAATATTATGTATTGCATATTACTTTCATGCGAGGTTCTCAGATTTTCTTTGACCTAAGATGGGATTAAGGTAGGAAGAACGTTTGGTAATTCTCATTTTAATGATTTAGTTATTTTTTTCTACTACAATCCATTTTCACTTACACATTTATTGTAGGAGTTGAAGCTTTGTTGAATTTGATGACCTTCATATATACAATACATGTGGGCGTGGATACAAACAGGTACTGCACCTATGCAAACAATTTTATATGCTGATTATGGAGCTATTAACATAGTTTCTGGACCTATGTTTTATTGATTTTGAGTATGCAAGGGAATTTGATTTGTTAAATAGTGGTTTACTAGCGTCAAGTATTGCTAACACCATTAGAGATTCACAAATTTTAACTTTTAGACACTTCCTTTTTTATTGTTTTATTGACCTCTCATTGGCCATATGACCACTATCACCTGTGTTACTAAAGAGGCCAACATAGTATGTTCTCATGATATAAGAGAGGAAACTAAAGTACACTGAATTTTTTAGATTGAAATTTCAGATTGTAATCTTTTTAGGGTTATGTGTTGTTAATCAAATTGTACTTTTTGTTGCTTCTTCAGATCCGAATGTACATCTAACGACAGTTGCAACAATTACACTTTCTAATGTTCCAGTCATGTCCAAAGATTCCATTCGCAATGATGTATTGGGGTATTTGTTACAAAAAATATGTTTTGCAAAATTTGACAGGAGATCGAGTTTTTTTTTAACACTGGTAGGAAGTATGAGAGAAGGGGTATACATTTTCTTCAATAATTTCATTAACCTTACATCCATTTATCTTATCCGTTATATGTGGAAATTATTTGAGTAAATTTATTTGTTTTATGCATTTTGTTCTCAGCTTTCAAATTTTATGAGTATTAAACTTAGAAGTATATTTAATCGATTTTAAAAATTCATTGACTACGACTATTTATACTCATGGATGTATCGAATAAGTTCAAGAGGTTGCAAAGTCAACACCAGAAATTTATACCTTTTTTGCAGCTTGAGATCATCTCTTTGAAATTTATCTCTTACATGTTACAGTGTGTGTTGATTAGGCCTGCTCGAGGTTCATAATAGGCACTGAAGGCATACTATTTCCATTTGCCTAACTTTTGTAAAAAAACTCAACCGCTCCTTTAGGCACGGTTTAGCCCTATTACATATATATTTGGCAACGTTTTTTGAAAAGTATATTTGTATTCTCTTTCTATATATCACACTGTCTCTCTCTATTATCCTTAGAAATCGATATTCTATCTCTCCCCATCTCCCTATTAAAGTGGTTGTTCTTGAGGCCTTTGGTTTGCTACTCACAACTTGACTCTCTATCTTTGGCATCTCCTCTGAATCTTGTATCACTAATGATAAAATCGTCCTCTATCTCATCTAGATAAAATCCCACACCACACCACACCACACCACAGATTCTTGAAAACGATTGGAGGAGCAACTCCGGTATCTCGTAGATAGGCACCCTGTCTATGGTTCTCATCTTTTTTTATAAATCATTTAGTGCTATTTTTTTTATTTGACAGTATGGGATACTAGTAATTGGAGAAGACTCTTCCCACAAGATTACATGGGTTTCTAGCTTTTGGAGATAATCAGAATGGAAGATATGTCTTTTTTTTTAATTTTGTTATCTACTTCTTTTCAGTGGAGGTATCTAACTTCTAATTTTAGTATCTACTTATTTCTTTTTGTTGTTGTGTGTCTGTATCTATTTAATTTTGTTATCTATTGACTTTTGTTTATGTTTGGGCTTTCTATTTTTTTGTGCTTGGTAGAAATAGGTGGTAAATTAATCGGTATCAGAGTCGCCGGAGTTCGGTATCAGAATCTCCAAAGAATAGACGACATCTAGCCGAAGTACTAGTTTAGTTTTCCTATCATTTATATAAATTTCTTAGTTGTAACCTTTTCAAAATTGAATAATTTAAGTCTTCCTTAATTTTAGTTGATTATCTTTCTTGAATTTATATTTATTTTAATTTTCTATGTTTGTAAAGGGTATAATGGATATTGTATCTAATTTAAATTTGGCTAGTCATTATTGTGCCAGTCATGCAGAATATTTTGTATTGAAAATAAATGAATAAGTATCTATATTCTATGGGGAATGGTGTTTTAATATTCTCACTTATGAAAGTAATCTAAGGGTCTAAAATTTTCCAGCTTAAGGGCGATCAAACGGTGTAGATCAACACATTATGGCCAGGCATTTCAAAGAAGCTTTCAATTTCAAATCCCTAGCCATTGCCCAACACAAAGAGTAAAACTAGGAAGTTCTTTTTTTGTGACCCTTTTCTGTGACTATGCTAATGTGTCAAATATATATTGACTGGTGTTTGTAATTTATATGGGTCCATTGGAAACACCACTCAATGTGAGTTTGACACATCAGCTGGGTCACGAAAAAGGGTCACAAAATAGGTTCTCCTAATATTATTCCAACACAACCTCTCATCTCTCATAGTGTTAACACCATCACAGGGCTCATTTCCTCTCTCTATGTACTCTTTATCTAGACACTCTCCTCTCTTGGGGGTTTGGATATTGGTGATTTATAATGTTTGATTTAACATTAGGGTATGATTTCAAGTTTGTTTTAAATTACATTTTTGATTTCAATGTTGAATTTTGATTTCAGATTTGGGTTTGAATACTGGATTTGGGTTTTGAACATCTTCGTTTCATTTGGTGATTCTTTGTATACTTTTTTCTGCATATTGAAACATTAAGAAAATGATAGTTTCTTCTTGATCGTGTTTTTGTAAAAGATTTAAGAGCACATCTCAGACCATTGGAGCAATACTAATTAATTAGGATTGTTGTTTAATATTTTTACTCTAGTTTCTCTTTGTAGAAACTACTTATGTTATCTCCTTATTTTAACCGTGTTTCTTTAATGCTATTAAATTTGTATGGATTTTAATATTATTGACATTGGATTGATTTTGTTCAACTTCAAAGTACTCTATGAGGAAGCTTTGTCCGTTTTTCAGATTCTTGCAAAGGTAAATCTATTTGATATTATTTAAATTAGCTAATATATTTATGCCAATAGTTGGTAAAAATGTCACTGATTAATGGAGTTACCCGTTACATTTTTCAATACACTTTTATCTTATGTGGACTTGCAAGTCAATATCAACGTGTTTCTGGATTAATTTTTCAATTTAGTTTAACATATACCATAAAAGTTATATAGAATTCTTTCAAATGGGAAATCATGATCTCCTTTAGTAAGTGTTTAATCTCCAAAGCTACAAGCGGTTTGAAATATTATACACTAAAAGAATTATCTTATTATGGGGAAATAATTGGTATTTATGTTTATCTCATTTCAAACTCGATACGTCACTTGGTATTTGCTTTATCTCATGTGTGTAGGTACTTCTTTGCTGATCTCTTATTGCACACCCTGATGAGAAAAGCGTTGAGATTCCTGAAGATTCGAAAAGCAAACAATGAAGTCTTATTCATTTGTATCGTTCCAGTTTTGGGTTCATGGAAGGGTAAATTTGTATAGGAAATTTTATACTTGATAATTCGGATGTTTGTTTTTATGTTTGTACTGACATAGACATAGGGGGAGATTTGTAAGGACATTTTGTCCAGTATTTATGTATATGTCATAAGCCGTTACATTGTTGAAGAACTTCAAGATCTCATCATCATCAACGGATCCGAATATCAAAGAATTCAAGGAAGGAATCAAAATTCTGGACAGCCAGACCGGTCCGCCTGTTTGGAAAATGAACCGGTCCGCCCTCTACCCGGACCGATCCGCCTTGCTCTTGAACCAGTAGACCCCGGACCGAATGCGAACCGAAGAGACCAATTTCAAAAATGAACCGGTCCGACCTCGGACCGATCCGCTTCAGATCCGAACCGATCTGCCTGGGATAAAATCGTGCAGATCGTGTTCAGTTATTTTTGGCCCAAGTTTTCTTTTATAAACCCACTACGGGGAGTTTGTTTCAGAGACTTCTACACATGATTTTCAGAGTTCTTAAACTCAAAGTCTTCACTTTTGTGAGTTACCAAACTCATGTTTTGATTCACACAAATTTCCAAATCAATTGTGAATCCCTTTGAAACCCTAGAACACCATAGTGTGTCTATTCTTATCCTTGTGGAGAAGACCGTCCTTCTTCTTCATTGCTGCCCTCCTGGAAAGGAAAATTTCCAGCCGCCGACTACAGATCCGACGCCTACGAGTAATTTTCTGTCACTGTATTTTTCATTGTAATCCGAAATTATATGTTACGATATTATAATGAAAATAAATGGTTTTGCCCCTTTGGGGGATTTTTCCTCAATTGTGTGTGTTTGATCGCACTAGCATGTTTTACATTTTATTCAATCACACCTAGTTGCATGTTTAGGGTTTAATTAGGTTAAACTAGGATTTAATTATATAATATTTCTGTTTGAACGCACGCGCATCTCTTTCAAATTGGTATAAGAGCAAGTTACGCTAATCTATCGCGTATTCCTAATTTTTCCCAAAATCTTTCTAAGATATCAATTTTCTAAAAATTGATTTTTGAAAAAGAGTGTGTTTAATGGAGAAATCATATAATAAAATGCCTGTTTTTGACGGGACAAACTATGCATACTGAAAAGCCCGCATGAAGTCTGATTTAAAGGTCATAGATGAACGTGTCTGGATTTTAGTTGAAAGAGGATGGACTCCTCCCTCCATGACTGTTGAAAATGTAACCAATTTAAAACCTGTGACCACTTGGACTGAAGAAGAATTTAAATGGTCATCTTTTAATTCTAAAGGTTTAAGTTCTATTTCCGGATTCATCACTTCTGATGAGTTACGATGCATCATGACATGCACTATTTGAAAAGAGGCATGGGATGTTTTGCAACTTACCCATGAAGGGACTAATGTTGTAAAAGAGTCTAAATTGCAAAATTTAACAACTCAATTTGAAACTATCACCATTCATGAAACTAAATGTTTTGATGATTTTTATGCTAGGCTATCTGACATTGTTAATACGAGCTTTAATCTTGGTGAGCATATTCCTAATGCTAGAGTTGTTAAAAAGATTCTTCGTTCCCTTCCTAATCATTTTATTCCTAAAGTCATTGTGCTAAATTCTATGGGTAATTTAAATACGCTAAAATTGGAGGAACTTGTAGGAGACTTGCAAACATATGAAATTGATATGTTCCCTAAAACAGTTAAGCCTAAAGAAAAGAGAATCGCACTTAATGCCCAAGAGAAAAAGAGTGAGGGGTCGGCAAGGAAGAGGGGAGAGTCAACTAGAAAAAGAGAGACAGATTCGTCTGATTCTGAGTGTGATTTTAACTTAGATGATTTGGCTCTTTTTGCTAAAAATTTCAAGAGAATTCTCTAATTTAAGAAAATTGGTAATTGTAAAGATAAAAAGAAGTTTGAGAAAAATAAGGTTGAAAAGAAAAATGAAAAAGGTTTTAAAGATCCTCCTAAGAAATAAAGTGAGAGGTGTTTTGAGTGCTACGGTAGGGGTCATAGAGCCTTTGAGTGTGCCACATGTCTGAACAAAGAGAAAGGGAAAGCTGTCCTAAATGCTACCCTTAGCGATGATAGTGAGGTCGAGTCGGTGGATTCTGGAGACGAGTCACCGCATGAGTATAACTTCACCGCATTCATGGCTAGTCATGTCAGCACTTCTAGTTCTCCTCATGACGATGAGGATGATGCAACACAGGGACACCTCGACAGTGAGATCGATGTGAGTGAGGGGGGGGGGGGGGATGCAACAAGTGAGAGCGAGAGTGATATTCAACGTGCCTACGCTGAGTTATATTCTGAGTCATTTAAAACTAAAAAGCGTAACAAAGCGTTAGTTATTAAGATCACTGGTTTAGAGGAAGATTTAAGAAAATCAAGAGAGAGAGAGTCCTCCACCTGCACCACCCTGAGACAGAGAGAGAGAGTCCGCCTGTGTTGAGAAAGAGAGTTTGTTTAGAGAGAGAGAAAGTTGTTTTGAGAAAGAGAGAGGGGACTTGACTAAACAAGTGACTAGTCTTACGAGTGAGATTCATTTATCCATGGAGACTCGAAAGAAACTGGAAGCCATTGTAGCCCAGCTTACTCATGATCTTGAGAGAGCACGGGAAGTCAAGGTACAAATTGAGGACAGATTTGGGAAGATGGGAAAGATGCTCCTTGGCCCCGCTTTAGGTTTTGGTGATCGGCAGGGAATTGGTTATGATGGTGCCTCCTCGTCCCAAATTGCACCAGCACCAGTCCTTCAGTTTACTACTCCTCCTTATGGTCATCGTCAAAAACCTCGAAGGAGAGTTCAACCAAAAAAAGCAAAACAAGGTCTGCCTTTGAATGTGTTCTTTTGTACTTATTGCAAAAGAAAGGCCACCTCAGGGAGTTTTGCTACACTATGGGTCGGACTCGATGTAATACTGCTCCACCTCAGCGTACTGATGATTTTACCAGTCTGAGAGAAGGAGTTGAGATTTTAGCTGCCACATCTCAGAGTTTGATGGAGGAATTCCGACGGATGTCTTTGCCATCAGTGAATCCTTCTCATATTCCAGCTAAAACCAACAATAAAAAAGGCAAACAAAAGGTTGTCTCTTCTTGGGTACGTAAGAAAGATAAAAAGGCCTTTGTTGTTCATGTCTCTCTCAAAGTACATAATACCTCACAGTGGTATTTTGACAGTGGGTGCTCCAGACATATGACAGGTGATACCTCATTCTTTACGTCTCTTGAGGATTATCAGGATGGCAGAGCCACCTTTGGAGATGGGAGCAAGTCTAGCATTATAGGATGTGGTACTGTCGAGTTACCTGGATTCCCTAAGCTAGAAAGTGTTTTGTACGTCAAAGGTTTGAAAGCAAATCTTATCAGCATTAGCCAGCTGTGCGATGCTGACTTTGCCGTGAAGTTTGACCGGGATGCTTGTAAAGTCTATAATCAAGGCAATGAAATTTTAGTGCAAGGGGTGATAACAAAGGATAATTGCTATGGGACTGATCCCAAATCCTCACTTGTCTACAACAGTGCCACGATCACTCTAATGGATCTGTGGCACCAACGTCTAGGTCACGTAAATGTTAGAGATCTAACTCGCTTAGTTAAAAAGGACCTAGTACTTGGCTTACCATCTCTTGGAAGGCCAACTTCGACAATTTGTGGACCCTATCAGTTGGGAAAACAAATTCGTAGTCCCCATAGGAAGTTGCATTCCATTACCACCTCTCGTGTTCTTGAGCTTATACACATGGATCTTATGGGTCCCACTCGTACTGAGAGTCTGGGTTGTAAGAGGTATATCCTCGTGATGGTGGATGATTTCTCCAGATACTCCATTGTAGGTTTTCTGAGAGAGAAATCTGATGCTGTAGAGTTTTTAACGACCAAGTGCCATGTCTTGCAAAATCAACACGGAGTCACTATTAATAGGATACGTAGTGACAATGACACTGCATTTGAGGAAGCAAAAGTTGATGTTTATTATGATAGTCTTGGGATCAAAAATGAGTTTTCTGCTGTGAAGACTCCTCAGCAAAATGGGATTGTTGAGAGAAAGAAAAGAATGATCCAGGAGATGGCTAGATCAATACTTCTAGGTCGTAAAGTTTCTAGGTGATTTTGGGTAGAGGTAGTGTTTACTGGATGCCACACGATGAATATGGTTTACCTGTGTCCACACACACTTCAGACACCTTATGAGTTGTGGATTTGAAAGAAGCCCAACCTTGCATATTTTCGTGTTTTTAGGAGTAAATGCTACATCCTACAGGATAGAGAGCATTTAGGAAAGTTTGACTCTCGAAGCGACGAGGGAATACTGTTGGGATATTCATCGAATAGTAGAGCATACCGGGTTTTTAACCTGAAAATCTCTAAGGTTATGGAATCAATAAACGTCACCGTGAAAGATGACGAACCTCCGACGGTTATTAATCCTAACCTTCAGTGTGAGGATGAGGACTTTTTTGGGAGTGACTTACTAGTTCCTCACTCACACTCTGTGGTCCCCACTCCTGTGTTAGGGGACACTCCTACTTGGGTTCGCAATATTCATGACCCTTCTGCCATTGTTGGCGATCCCACTCTAGGGGTCAAGACTCGTGCTCAGCTAAAAAACGTCGTTAGCTACTTTTGCTACACGTCCAAAGTCGAGCCCAAGAATCACAAAGAAGTGCTCAAGGATGAACACTGGATATCTGTATTGCAGGATGAGTTGTTTCGGTTTAAAAAGAACAATGTCTGGGAACTAGTCCCCCGACCTAGTGACACTAATGTGATTGGTACCCGGTGGATATTCAAGAATAAAATGGATGAAAATGGTACCATTATCAGAAACAAGGCTAGGTTGGTGGCTCAAGGATACACACAGATAGAGGGTGTAGAATTTGGGGATACATTTTTTCCTGTTGCAAGGCTTGAGTCCGTCCGTCTATTACTCGCCATCACATGTCATCTGTGCTTCAAGTTATATCATATGGATGTCAAGAGTGCATTTCTGAATGGCATCCTACAGGAGGAGGTTTACGTGGAACAACCAAAAGGGTTTGAAGACCCTCAGCACCCGGAGCACGCCTATTATCTGAGAAAAGCCTTGTATGGTTTGAATCAAGCACCTCGTGCTTGGTACGAGAGGCTTACTTCCTATCTCTTAGCACCTGGGTTTAAGAGAGGGGGAGTTGATATGACGTTGTTCATCAGGAGAGATGACGGTGCTATTTTGGTTGCCCAGGTCTATGTTGACGACATAGTCTTTGGATCCACATTCTCTCAACATGCTAATCACTTTGAAGAGGAGATGAAAAGTGGGTTTGAGATGAGCATGGTTGGTGAGCTTACTTTCTTCCTTGGTCTCCAGGTTCGTCAGCTAGAGGATGGGATGTTCATCTCCCAATCCAAGTATGCTAGAGACCTAGTGAAGAAATTTGGTTTAGACTCCGCTAAGCATGCACGTACACCTATGAGTACTTATATGAAGCTTAGTAAGGACACTTCAGGCAATGACGTAGAGCAAACCTTGTATCGGAGTATGATAGGTAGTCTCCTCTACTTGACTGCCAGTCGTCCCGACATAGCCTTTAGTGTTGGAGTCTGTGCGCGATATCAGGCATCCCCAAAGGAGTCACACTTACTCTCTCTAAAACGTATTATCAAATACGTGAGTGGGACTCTCTCATACGGTATTTGGTATTCCTTTGATACCAATGATCGTTTGTCTGCCTATTCAGATGCTGATTGGGCTGGGGATATTGATGGTTGTAGGATCACTTCTGGTGGGTGTTTCTATTTAGGTTCTGCTCTTGTCTCGTGGTTGAGCAATAAGTAAAAATCCATCTCTTTGTCCACTGCGGAGGCCGAGTACATCGCCGCCGGGAGTTATTGCACGCAACTCTTATGGATGAAGCAGATGCTGTAGGATTATGGGATTTCACAGGACACCATGATCATTTTCTGTGATAACACGAGCGCGATAAACATATCCCCCAATCCACTCTAGAATTCGCGCACAAAGCACATCAGGATACGCGAGCACTTTATACGCCAGTTAGTTGACGAGAAAGTCGTATACCTGAGTTTTGTTCCCACCGACCGTCAGTTAGCCGATATTTTCACGAAACCTTTAGATGCCCTTAGATTTGAGAGTCTTAGGAAGTCTTTGGGGATTTGCACAGTTGACTGAGGTGTTGGTTTGTGTCTAGCATTGGTTGCATTGTCTTTTTCATATCATCTAATGCCTATTGCTAGATTGTATCATACGTTTTGTTTTATCATGTTTTGCTTTTTATTTATTTATTTTTTTTGAAAAAATCTAAAAAGATTTTCGTTTTATAAAATTTTAGAAAAGCTCAAAAAGATTTTTGTATCTTATTTTCACCATCTATGGATGAGCATTTAAGATAGCCAAGTCACAATTTCATTCCATTTATCCATGTGACTGTTTGATAGAGATTTGAGACGCTACATCATTTCATCCATGTGCTTTACATTGCTTGGAGTCTTTGAGATGTGATTAGTGATATCCTTCTACATGTTTGACTCCTATCTCCTTTATTGCACACATGCATGGCTATATTTGATTATTGTACTTGTCTATCACATACTATCTTAAGTGTTTCCATCTCAATTCTGTCTATACAACGTACAATATGCGATAAAACATGACAAGACTGGAATGCATGTAAAAAACCATTTTGGTGAGACAATGTGTTTAATTAAGAACGGGAAGGGGCTGCAAAAGGTCATTATCTATTCTTTGTACAAAAGCCACCGTTCAGAAGGACCTAAAAAATGGAGGAATTTTATTATCCGAGGTCCAAAGAGGTTAAAAGAGCCCCGAAAATTTAAAGGCATTAAAAAGAAATATATGCCAAATTATGGGCCATTAGGGTTACACCTTCAATTCTCCAAAGTTTGAGAATTTAGATTACCTCTATTCAAAATATAAATCTGAGGGAGTTTGGTTGGAGAATTTAAACGAGTTTGCACTTCCATGACCGTCCTAAAAAAACATGATATCATTTTGGACGTTATTGGTGTGAAAATCACTTTGAGCTTTGATTTGTTGATTTGATTTAGTCATTGTCTCTTATATCCATTTTTTTACACCAAGGGAAGATTTTGAGTTCATTCATTAGGAGTTTTCGATATTCATCTTGCACATATGTCATGTTTATATGCATTGATTTTCCTATCGTATTTGATCACACCCATTCATTTACGCTATCATGGACTTTGTTGTTTTGTGTTCATTCATGGTGTGATTTAGTCCTTGTGACACCCCGACCTTATTTATTTGATTTATTTCTCTCATTTGTCTATTTGGGGACATCATAAAAAGGGGGAGAAAGTATTATCTTATTATGGGGAAATAATTGGTATATATGTTTATCTCATTTCAAACTCGATATGTCACTTGGTATTTGCTTTATCTCATGTGTGTAGGTACTTCTTTTATGATCTTTTATTGCACACCCTGATGAGAAAAGCGTTGAGATTCCTGAAGATTCGAAAAGCAAACGATGAAGTCTTATTCATTTGTATCGTTCCAGTTTTGGGTTCATGGAAGGGTAGATTTGTATAGGGAATTTTATACTTGATAATTCAGATGTTTGTATTTATGTTTGTACCGGCATAGACATAGGAGGAGATTTGGTATCAAATTAAATCCCAGTTTAACCCAATTAAACCCTAAACATGCAACTAGGTGTGATTGAATAAAATGTAAAACATGCTAGTACGATCAAACACACACAATTGAGGAAAAATCCCCCAAAGGGGCAAAACCATTTATTTTCATTATAATATCGTAACATACTGTAAGGACATTTTTATCATGTCCGAAATGTTTCATTTACTTATGTCGTACGTCGCTACATTTGGCACGTCTCTACACGATTGCTCACGACGGCGTCAATCTGAATTTCGGGAATCAAGCATTTATGATCTCCATCATGTGTCCCTCATCTGCCTCAACGACTTCATGTTCCATGATTTTAGGCTCGTAATGCAAATGGTACGCAAGAGAAGTCAAAACAGTGCAACAAGGATTGATAGGGAAGTTCAAGGGCAATTTGGTAATTTTACAGCCACCGTACGGAGGACTAGTCAACTGGAAAGTTGAAGATCTTACCGCAACAAATATACTGGAAGAAATGGCACCTTAATCCGAGCTATGGTGAACAAGTTATGGCCCATGGAAAAGGGAGATATTTCCAAGAATCTCCTTGGAATTTTTTCTAAGTGCTGAAAGTCTTTTTTACCAGCCTTTGTCCCCGAACCTAGCCCGAACCGGTTCGAGGGGGCGAACCGATTCGCAGGGTACTCAAACCGGTTCAGGGTCCCTGTACGTTGGATAAAATTTCAGAGTTTTAAAATCGAGGGTCTCTTCATTTATTTCCCTATAAATACCCATTTCGGGGGAGTTGTTTTACAAGACTTAAAAAGAAGAATTTGAGAGTCCAAATACCTCAAGTCTTCAACCTTTTTGAGTCCCAAGACTCATGTTTTGATTCACACATCTTTTCCAATCCTTTGTGAATCCGTTTGCAACCCAAGAACACATCCGTGTGTCTGTTAGTATCCTTGTGGAGAAGACTGTTCTTCTTCTTCATTGCTGCCCTACTGGAAAGGGATATCTCTAGCCGCCGACTACAAAATCCGACACCTGAGGGTAATTCTTAGTCACGTGTATTTTCATTGTAATCCGAAATTGTACAGTTACAATATTATAATGAAAATAAATGTTTTTGCCCCTTTGGGGGATTTTTACTCACATATATGTGTTTGAATGGTCTTGCATGATTCATCATCATATTTAATCACATATAGATGCATGTTTAGGATTTAATTGATAAAAACTATGTTTAATTAAATAACTTCCTTAGTTGAACGCACACGCACTCCTCTCAAATTGGTATCAGAGCCAGTTACACAATTTTACCGTGTAATTTTCCGCAAAATTTTTCTAAGATATCAATTTTCTGAAAAATTGATTTTTGAAAACGAGTGTGTTCATTATGGAGAAGTTATATAATAAAATGCCAGTTTTTGATGGGACAAACTATGCATATTGGAAATCCTATATGAGATCTGCATTAAAAGCCATTGATGAACGTGTCTGGATTTTTGTTGAAAGAGGGTGGACACCTCCCTCCGTTACTGTTGATAATGTGACCAATTTAAAACCTGTCACTTCTTGGACTGAAGATGAGTTTAGATGGTCATCATTTAATTCTAAGGGTCTGAGTGCTATTTCTGGGTCTGTCACACCTGATGAGTTCAAACGCATAATGATGTGCACCACGTCAAAAGAAGCATGGGATGTGTTACAACTCACCCATGAAGGAACTAATGCTGTGAAAGAGTCTAAATTGCAAAATTTGACAACTCAATTTGAAACAATCACCATGCATGAGACTGAATGTTTTGATGATTTTTATGCTAGGCTTCCTGACATTGTTAATACTAGCTTTAATCTTAGTGAGCATATCCCTAATGCTAGAGTTGTTAAAAAGATTCTTCGTTCTTTACCTAAGTGTTTGATCCCAAAAGTCACTGTGCTAAATTCTATGGGTAATTTAAATACGCTAAAATTGGAAGAACTTGTAGGAGATTTGCAAACATATGAAATTGATATGTTCCGTAAAACTGCTAAGTCCAAAGATAAGGGAATTTCACTTAATGCCCAAGAGAGAAAGAGTGAGGGGTCGGCTAGAAAGAGAGTAGAGTCATCTAGGAAGAAAGAGACTGACACGTCAGATTCTGATTATGATTTTGATTGATGATTTGGATCTTTTTGCAAAAAAATTCAAAAGAATTATCAAATTTAAGAAAAATGGAAAATTTAAAGATAAAAAGAAATTTGAGAAAAATAAGTTTGAAAAGAAAAATGAAAAAGTTTCTAAAGATCCTCTTAAGAAAGAAAGTGAGAGATGCTTTGAGTGCGACGGTAGGGGTCATAGAGCCTTTGAGTGTGCCACTCGTCTGAATAGAGAGAAAGGGAAATCTTTCATTAATGCTACTCTTAGCGACGACAGTGAGGTCGAGACGGTGGATTCAGGAGATGAGTCACCGCATGAGTGTAACTTCACCGCATTCATGGCCAGTCATGTGAACACTCCTAGTTCACCTCACGACGATGAGGATGATGCTTCACAGGGACACCTCGACATTGAGATCGATGTGAGTGAGGGGGAGGATGACACAAGTGAGAGCGAGAGTGATATCCAACGTGCCTACGCTGAGTTGTATTCTGAGTCTTTGCTATGGTACTGAGCCCACATCCTCACTTGTCTGCAACAGCGCCACGATCACTCCCATGGATTTGTGGCATCAATGTCTAGGTCACGTGAATGTTAGAGATTTGACTCGTTTAGCTAAAAGGGACCTAGTATGTGGCTTACCATCTCTTGGAAGGCCAACTTCGATGGTTTATGGACCCTGCCAGTTGGGAAAACAAATTCGTAGTCCCCATAGGAAGTTGCATTCCATTACCACCTCTCGTGTTCTTAAACTTATTCACATGGATCTGATGGGTCAAACTCGTACTGAGAGTTTGGGTGGTAAGAGGTATATCCTCGTGATGGTAGATGATTTCTCCAGATACTCCATTGTAGGTTTTCTAAGAGAGAAATCCTATGCTGTAGAGTTTTTAACGACCAAGTGCCGTGTTCTACAAAATCAACATGGAGTCACTATTAACAGAATACGTAGTGACAACGGCAATGAATTTAAGGAAGCAAAGGTAGATCTTTATTGTGAGAGCCTTGGGATCAAACATAAGTTTTCTTCTGTGAAGACTCCTCAGCAAAATGGGATTGTTGAGAGAAAGAATAGAATGATCCAAGAGATGGCTATATCTATGCTTCTAGGTCGTAAAGTTTCTAGGAAATTTTGGGCAGAGACAGTGTCTACTGCATGCCATACGATGAATAGGGTTTACCTGCGTCCACACACTCTTAAGACGCCTTATGAATTGTGGACTGGCAAGAAGCCCAACCTGAAATATTTCCATTTTTTTGGGAGTAAATGCTACATCCTACGGGATAGAGATCAATTAGGAAAGTTTGACTCCCGGAGCGACGAGGGAATATTGCTAGGATATTCATCGACTAGTAGAGCATACCGGGTTTTTAACCTGAAGAGCTCTAAGGTAATGGAGTCAATAAACGTCACCGTGCAAGATGACGAACCTCCGACGTCTATTGATCCTAACCTTTAGTGTGAGGATGAGGATTGTTCTGACAGTGATTTACATGTTCCTCTCTCACACCCTGTGGACCCTACTCCTGTGCTAGGGGACACACCCGCTTGGGTTCGCAAGAGTCATGACCCTTCTGCCATTGTTGGTGATCCTACTCTTGGGGTCAAGACTCGTGCTCAACTAGAGAACGTTGTTTAGCCATCTTTGCTACACGTCCAAAGTCGAGCCCAAGAATCATAAAGAAGCACTCAAGGATGAACACTGGATATCTGTATTTCAGGATGAGTTACTTTAGTTTAAAAAGAATAATATCTGGGAACTACTCCCCCGACCTAGTGAGACTAATGTAATTGGTACCCGGTGGATTTTTAAGAATAAAATGGATGAAAATGGTACCATAATCAGAAATAAGGCTAGGTTGGTCTCTCAAGGCTACACACAGATAGAGGGTGTAGACTTTGGGGAGACATTTTCTCCTGTTGCAAGGCTTGAGTCCGTCCGTCTTCTGCTCGCCATCGCATGTCATCTGCGCTTCAAGTTATATCAGATGGATGTCAAGAGTGCCTTTCTGAATGGCATTCTACAGGAGGAGGTTTACGAGGAACAACCAAAAGGGTTTGAAGACCCACAGCACCCGGAGCTCGTCTACTATCTGAGGAAAGCCTTGTATGGTTTGAAGAAAGCACCCCGTGCTTGGTACGAGAGGCTTACTTCCTATCCCTTAGCCCGTGGCTTCAAGAGAGGGGGAGTTGATATGACGTTGTTCGTCAGGAGAGATGACGGTGCAATTTTGGTTGCCCAGGTCTATGTGGACGACATAGTCTTTGGATCCACGTGCTCTCAACATGCTCATCATTTTGAAGAGGAGATGAAAAGTGAGTTTGAGATGAGCATGGTTGGTGAGCTTACTTTCTTCCTTGGTCTCTAGGTTCGTCAGCTAGAGGATGGGATGTTCATCTCCCAATCCAAGTATGCTAGAGACCTAGTGAAGAAATTTGGTTTAGACTCCGCTAAGCATGCACGTACACCTATGAGTACCACGACCAAGCTTAGTAAGGACACTTCAGGCAAGGACGTAGAGCGAACCTTGTATCGGAGAATGATAGGTAGTCTTCTCTACTTGACTGCCAGTCGTCCCGACATAGCCTTTAGTGTTGGAGTCTGTGCGCGATATCAGGCATCCCCGAAAGAGTTTCATTTACTTGCTCTAAAATTGATTATTAAATACGTGAGTGGGACTCTCTCATACGGTATTTGGTACTCCTTTGATACTGATGACCCTTTGTCTGCCTATTCAGATGTCGATTGGGCTGGGGATGTAGATGGTTGTAGGAGCACTTCTGGTGGGTGTTTCTATATTTTGGTTCTGCTCTTGTCTCCTGGCTGAGCAAGAAGCAAAATTCCATCTCTTTGTCCACTGCGGAGGCTGAGTACATAGCCGCTGGGAGTTATTGCACGCAACTCTTGTGGATGAAGCAAATGCTAGAGGATTATGGGATTTCACAGGACACCATGACCATTTCCTGTGATAACACGAGCGTGATACACATATCCCGCAATCCAGTCCAGCATTCGCGCACAAAGCACATCAGGATACGTGAGCACTTTATACGATAGCTAGTTGAGGAGAAAGTCGTATCCTTGGATTTTGTTCCTACCGACCATCAGTTAGCCTATATTTTCACGAAACCTTTAGATCCCCTTCGATTTGAGAGTCTTAGGAAGTCTTTGGGGATTTGCACAGTTGACTAAGGGGTTGGTCCCTGTCTAGAATAGGATGCTCTTTTCATGATCATATCATATGCTTCCTATTGCTAGTTTGTTTTATATGTTTCATTATTCAGTTGTACTGCTATTTATTTATTCTTTTGAAAATTTCAAAAAGATTTTCTTTTTCTAAAAATTTTAGAAAAGCCCAAAAAGATTTTTGTATTTTTTTGCACCTTTTTATGGATGAACATTTAAGATAGCGAAGTCACAACTTCATTTCATTTATCCATGTGACTGTTTGATAGAGATTTGAGACGCTACATCATTTCATCCATGTGCTTTGCATTGATTGGAGTCCTTGAGATGTAATGAGTGATATTTTCCTACATGTTTGACTCCTATCTCCTTTATTGCACACATGCACGACTTTATTTGATTATTGCACTTGTCTATCACATGTTGGCTTGCGTGTTTCCATCTCAATTCTGTCTATACAACCTATAATATGCGATAAAACTTGACAAGATTGGAATGCATGTAAAAACCATTTTTGTGAGACTGAGTGTTTGTTTAAGAATGGGGAGGGGCTGAGAAAGATAATCGCGTCTTTGCACAAAAGGCACCGTTCAAAAGGACCTAAAAAATGGAGGAATTTTATTATCCGGGGTCCAAAGAGGTTAAAAGAGCCCGAAAAAATTTAAAGGCAATAAAAAGCAATTCATGCCAAATATGGGCCACTTAGGGTTCCTATTCAATTCTCCAAAGTTTGAGAATTTAGAATGCATCTATTCAAAATATAAATCTGAGGAAGTTTTGTTGGAGAATATAAACGGGTTTGCACTTCCTTGAAAGTCCGGAAAAAGCATGCAATAGTTTTGGACGTTATTGGTGTGGAAATCACTTTGAGCTTTGATTTGCTGATACGATTGAGTCGATGTCTTATATTACCATTTTTTTTACACCAAAGGAAGACTTTGAGTTCATTCGTTAGGAGTATTTGATATTCATCGTGCACATATGTCATGTTTGTATGCATTGATTTTCCTATCGAATTTGATCACACCACTTCATTTACGCTATCATCGACTTGGTTGTTTTTGTGATCGTTCATGGTGTGTTTCCTTGTTTATATTCTTTGTATGAAAAATTTTGAAAAATTCAAAAATAGCAGTTTCCTACCTTGTGACATTCTCCATGTACATCTATTTCTGCTTCCCATATCGGTCTATTTGGGGACATCATAAAAAGGGGGAGAAGAATTATCATATTATGGGGGAGTTTGGTATATATGTTCTTGCTCATTTCAAACTCGATATGTCACGTAGTATTTGCTTATTCTCATGTGTGTAGGTACTACATTGATGATATCTGAATTGCACACCCTAATGAGAAAAGCTTTGAATGTATTGAAGATTTGAAGATCAAACGATGAAGACTTATTCATTTTTATCTTTCCAGTTTTGGGTTCATGGAAGGGTATATTTGTATAGGCAATTTTGTTATTTGATAATTCAAATTTTTATGTATGTACCGGCCTAGACATAGGGGGAGATTTGTAAGGACATTTTTATCATGTCCGAAATGTTTCATTTATTTATGTCGTACGTCACTACATTTGGCACGTCTCTACACGATTGCTCACGGAGGCCTCAATCTGAATTTCGGGAATCAAGAATTTATGATCTCCATCATGTGTCCCTCATCTGCCTCAACGACTTCACGTTCCATGATTTTAGGCTCGTAATGCAAATGGTATACAAGAGAAGTCAAAATAGTGCAACAAGGCTTAATAGGGAAGTTCAAGGGCAATTTGGTAATTTTACAGCCATCGTCAGGAGGATCGATCAACTGGAAAGTTGAAGAGATTGTCGCAACAAAGATACTGGAAGAAACGTCGCCTCCATCCGAGCTACGGTGAACAAGTTATGGCCCGTTGAAAATGGAGATACTTCCAAGAATCTCCTTGGAATTTTTTCTAAGTGCTGAAGGTCTTTTTTACTAGCCTTTGTCCCCGAACCAAGCCCGAACTGGTTCGAGGTCCCTATACGCTAGATAAAATTTCAGAGTTTTAAAATCGAGGGCCTCTTCATTTATTTCCCTATAAATACCCACTTCGGGGGAGCTATTTTACAAGACTTAAAAGGACGAATTTGAGAGTCCAAATACCTCAAGTCTTGAAACTTTTTGAGTCCCAAGACTCATGTTTTGATTCACACATCTTTGCCAATCCTTTGTGAATCCGTTTGTAACCTAGGAACACATCCGTGTGTCTATTAGTACCCTTGTGGAGAACACCGTTCTTCTTCTTCATTGCTGCGCTACTGTAAAGGGATATCTCCAGCCGTCGACTATAGAATCCGACACCTGAGGGTAATTCTTAGTCACGTGTATTTTCATTGTAATCCGAAATTGTACAGTTACAATATTATAATGAAAATAAATGGTTTTGCCCATTTGGGTGATTTTTCCTCACATATATGTGTTTGAATGGTCTTGCATGATTCATCATCATAATCACATATAGATGCATGTTTAGGATTTAATTGATAAAAACTGTGTTTAATTAAATAACTTCCTTATTTGAACGCACGCGCACTCCTCTCACATATAATTTCGAATTACATTGAAAAATACAGTGACATAGAATTACCCAAAGGCGTCGGATCTGTAGTCGGAGGCTGGAAATTTCCCTTTCCAAGAGGGCAGCAATGAAGAAGAAGGATGGTCTTCTCCACAAGGGTAAGAACAGACACACTATGGTGTTCCAGGGTTTCGAAGGGATTCACAATTGATTTGGAAATTTGTGTGAATCAAAACATGAGTTTGGTAACTCCCAAAAGTGTAGACTTTGAGTTTAAGAACTCTGAAAATCGTGTGTAGAAGTCTCTGAAACAAACTATCCGTAGTGGGTTTATAAAAGAAAACCTGGGCCGAAAATAACTGAACACGATCTTCACGATTTTATCCCTGGAGGATCGGTCGAATCTGAAGTGGATCGATCCGAGGTCGGACCGGTTCGTTTTTGAAATTGGTCTCTTTGGTTCGCATTCGATTTGGGGTCTACTGGTTCAAGAGCAAGGCGGATCGGTCTGGGTAGAGGGCGGATCGATCTGTGGGCAAACCGGTTCGTTTTCCAAACAGGCGGACCGGTCCGGCTGTCCAGAATTTTGATTCCTTCCATGAATTCTTTGATATTCGGATCCGTTGATGATGATGAGATCTTGAAGTTCTTCAACAATGTAACGGATTATGACATCTACATAAATACTGGATAAAATGTCCTTACAACTGTCATAAGGGGTTATGACACAGATGCTTTTTGTGAAGGATTATGAAATGGATTTATTGCAAGTTTAATATTCACAGAGCCGCTGCTCAACTACACTGCTAAAGGCTTAAATTTGTAAGGGATATCTATTTTATACAATTATGGTTGAATGTTTGGGACCCAAGTTGTATGAAAGCATGGACTTTTAATTTTTATTTCATTTGAAACTCTGTTTCATGGATATGATTTGTTATGTAACATCCTCCTTTGAATGGGTAATTTCTGTGGAAAATATTGGAAAAATTCTATGCAAAGTCGGTGAAGTAATTAAATTTTATGATACTAAAGTATCAAAATTTAATACATTATCTTTACTCTTTTTTAATATTTTATCTCTTCCTTTTTAGATTGCAGTAGGCAGGAAGCAATTTGTAATACCCCGTAATTTTATCGATATTTATTTAAGGGATTAATTAAATTAAATGTGAATTAATTGAAAATTAATCCGGATATAGATACTAACGAGATGTGAGTTGGTATTTTATTATGATGTATATATATATGGCAATATATTAATATTGAAAATATTGAAATTGTCGTGAGATTGAAATACGATAATTTGTGAAATTTAGTTGGGACGCGCCTGTCAGTCGCGTCAGGAATGTAATTATTTGAATTAAAAAGTGAATTTATTTTTATCAACCAAATGGTCATTTTGAGTGCGCCAACGAGTCCGGAAGGGTCGAAATAGTCAGAAAACACTAGCCGGGGGTTTAGTTTGGGTCCCGAGGTATTTTTAGGCTAAATCGGCAACTTAAAAGGGCATTTTGGTAATTTTGAAATTTTGGGAATTAAAACCTACGAATTTTGGGAGTTAATTATATGTTATTTAGTAACCCACTAAGCCCATAATCAACATTTGGCAAGTTAGAGGGCTACGGGAGTTATAAGAGAGTTTGAAGAAGTTCCAAAGAAAAACCTCCAACCACCATCTTCAACCTTGGGACAAAATCCGTAGTGAAAGGAGAGAATCAACCTCCAATCACCAACATCAAATTCTGAAGAACAATATAAGGCAAGTGATTTAGTATTTTAATGCATTGAATATGTCTTCCATGCTTAGTGAAGAAATCATCTTGTATTAATCTTTTTGATGAAAACCCATGAGATTTGTTGGAGAAACTTTGAATTTGGGTTAGGATTTGCATGTAGTATGGTAATGGACTGATTTAATATTTGAATGGTTATATATGGTGATTTAAAAATGGATTTTTTATGAGTAATTGGGCATAAGAAAATTAGGAGTTCATGTTAATAGGGTTTGGCGAAGAAAATTGGAGATTTACATTAATTCCATGATGTTTAGTAAGAATTGACCCCTAATATATGTTAAGGAATGATATAGGGTGATTAGAAATGGTTTATATACGTTAAAAAATAATTTGGATGGTCTTAGGATGGATTTAGAGGAGAGAAGAATTGAGAAAAATGGAATTGGGATTTTCTGGGCTGAAACTGCCATCTCGTTAGAAGACCTGCCCAGGTCGTTCGAACGACCTCGTTCAAACGAACTTCTAACGAGATGGCATTTTGACTTCTAACGATTTGGTATTTCGTTCGAAGCCCTTCGTTCGAACGACCTCGTTCGAACGAGACTTCTAACGAGTTGACATAATGGCCTTTTAGGCCTGATTTTATTTCTAGTGTCCCGTAG
Source organism: Sambucus nigra (assembly GCA_949130495.1). Taxonomy (NCBI): domain Eukaryota; kingdom Viridiplantae; phylum Streptophyta; class Magnoliopsida; order Dipsacales; family Adoxaceae; genus Sambucus; species Sambucus nigra. Next base: position 3,206,264 of record CASBWL010000025.1, read on the forward strand.
ACTGATTTAAATGGTGGGATAACCTTCCCTTAGTAACTAGCGGGTATAGTTGGGAGATCGGGGTACATTGAGGAGTAAAACTTAGAATAGTATATTATACCGGATGACGTTTGTGGATTGGGAAGTGAGTAACTAATTACGAAGTGAGAATAATTGATAATGTAAATACATATAACCCGTGTACATGTGATTTGTATAACACTAAGTGTTGGTATAAGAACGAGAAGTATACCACTAAGTAAATATTGTGATATCTAAGATGTGTGAATGCTTAGTATATGTAATTATCTGTGTATGACATACCTACCGTACTTGCTATCATGGGAGGTTGGCGTTCGTTTAGGGCCATCTAATCTTTGTGTGCCTACGGGGGGGATTTAGATTGGTACCTCGAGGACATAGGTCAGAGAAGGACTTATTGAGAAGTTAATAAGTCTGCTGATCATGGGAGCGTAGGTATGTGCGTGACCCATGTGATGTGAACTATGTTCGCCTCCATTGTATGTGATTGTTGTTAATGAAATGTTTCCTGAGAGATTCGGAATACGTGATCCTCATGTACATGATGTACCGGGATTTGATAGCAGAGTACGTGTGCACCGCAGCTTAGTCTCGGGGTGCTAGTATTGTATATTTATAATGAGAATAATATACTGTTGATTGGAATGAATTGTCGTGAACAATTATGAGTATAATAATAGCAACGGTTTGTAAAGTGAAAATGTAAGATTTCTAATGAAATTGTAGTGCTTAAGTGGGGAAACTGTGTAATAAGGTACAATACTCTATTATATAGAAGATGTTGGGATTTGAATTGGATATCATATAGAAATGTTAGATTTAGCATTGAACTAGATAGATGTGGGAGAAATTAGCAATGGGTACGGGTACGATAGGAGTGCATAATTAGTTGAGAGGTGAGGAACTCATGTGAGTGCACACACTATCATGTACTTTATATTCACTGTTTAATGATATTAAACACTTGCATTTTTTAAATTATTTCCACATTCGGGCTCTGACCCGTTTGCTTTCAAATCTATTTTTGTAAAAACCTTTTTAGGTGCCCAGCCACAAGGACACCATGCATAGGAGTTCTATTCAAATGACGTGCTGTAGCTGCTGTGGAAGTTACAGGACCTTGATAGTAGACGCCTCCATATTCAATCTTGACTCTATTATCAGTTTATATCATTGGTTCGGCATGTCGCCCATTATTTTAGGGATATCTTACTTCTTCAGTTATTTCAGACTTTGGGCTGTAATTAATTTTAGTGATGCAGAATTTGTATTTAGTTATTTCGGATTTCGGTTTGTTATGAGGAGTTTTCCTCCAGACTCTTTATTATTGGTTGGTTATTCTATGGTGACTATAATGTGTTGGTTATGTTAACTCTTCATAATTCATTTATTGCATGTTAATCAGATTTAATTTAAAATGGACAACTCACTTTTTAAATACTAGGTGGTTAGTAAATATTAAAATGTTTTGGACAGTGATGCTATGAACTGAACCAACTTGGCATTTTGTATTAATTTAATAAAGGAGTAGCTACCCGGTATTTAATTAGTCGGGGTGTCACAGGTGGTATCAAAGCATCAGGTTCTAGTGTCCGTAGGATCTGTACGGCTTGTTATGTTTTCGCTGAGCTTTCTTTGATATAGAGACCTATATTCTAGGACTGTTGTATTCTTTGTGTATGCTACGCTCTTCAGCTATTTTGAGTTAATAACTGCGAACTTATAAAAATTTACTCTCATTTCAGATGCCTCCACGATGTGCGCAGCGAGTTCCTAGGGATGCACAGCCAGAGCCACAGTCTGCACCAGTTAAAGGCACTATGAATACTGCAAAGGTTGCAGCTATTGTAGCCCAAGAGGTAAATGCCGCCCTAGCCGTTGTACAGAAGGTACCACTCCAGGCGTCGGTAGTTGCGCCAGTTCAGGCTCATGCATTCCCGTCTGCTTGGGAACGCGTCCGTGATGCTTTTCAGAAAGCACACCCTCCAGAGTTTGCAGGAAGCTCCGATGTTGTTGTATCGAGTCAGTGGAGGAAGGATATTCAGAGGCACTTAAGGATGTACGAGTGCACAGATGTTTAGAAGAAGATACTGGCTACTTTCAAGCTAGTAGGACCTACATTGCAGTGGTGGGAGTCCATTACCACCACAGAGGAGAGGGGCACCCTCACTATACAGGAGTTCTGTGTGCGGTTCGATCACAAATATTTTCCATCAGCTATTCACACGGAAATGAGGAGGAAATTGATGAACCTCAAGCAGGAGGGAAAGACTATGGCCAAGTATGAGGATGAATTCACTAATCTCTTGAACATTGTTCCTGATGAGATACCGACTGAGGAGAAGAAAATTTAAAAGTTCACAGATGGATTGACTTGGAGGATCCGTCAACACTTGTTGGGTAATCTCTCGTTGGCCACTTATTCTGATGTGGTTAACGCTGCTCTACTTCACTGCCAGGATCATCGCTTCCACATGTTTGAGAGCAAGAGATCAGGAGAGTCCAGCCATCAGGACAGGACCGGGGGAAATGGTGCCAGCGGGGCATAATCTGCTCAGGGACAGCACAGGCACAGAGATCAGGGTCCCCAGCAGGGGGATTCTAAGAGGTTCAGATCTGGGAGTTTCAGAAGTGGACAGGGAGGTTTCAGAGAGGGCCATCAGGTCCAGTAGGGTCAGAATGGTCAGCAGTAGCAGTTTCAGCAGGGCCAACAGGGCCAGGGGAGGAATGGTAATGGCCACCAGGGCCGTGGGCATCAGGGACAGTGAGGGGGAAATTCCCCAGGGAAGTGCTTTGTTTGTGGCAAGACTGGCCACAAATGCCAGGATTGTCCTGATAGGGGCAGGGGCCCACAACAGCAGCAGCAGGGTGCTCAACATGAGCCATAGAGGCCTATGTTTCCCGCTGCCCTCCCAGCACCACCACAGATGGCAGCATTACCACCCATTCTAGCAGTCCCAGTTCAGCAGGGACAGCTTCAGTATGGGAGAGTGTATCAGCTTCAGCATGCCGCAGCCCCACAAGATCCACCTACAATTGAGGGTATGTTCTCTATTCAGGGGACTATGAGGCGTATTTTATTTGACACGGGGGCCCCACATTATTTCATTGCCATGAGATTTGCACGCACCATTAGGTTGTTAGACATCGCTGAGCGCATGGTTACTTGTGTAGATTCACCATTGAGTAGGGGTTCTGTGATTTCACTTATTTGTAGAGGTGCGGGTATAGAGATCGGGAGGTTTACTTTACCCGCTGATATGTTAGTATTAGAGATGACTGAGTATGATGAGATTATTGGTATGGATTGGCTAGTTGCGTATCGAGCCGTGATTGACTGTTTTAGTAGGAGTATTATCTTTGCCATTCCTGGGCAGGAGATGTTTTTAGTGGCGATGCCTCGTCCTGAGGGAGGATCATCCACCCACTTGTACTATATAGAGGAGGAGACCTCTAAGGAAGTGGTGATACCACTTGATGCGATTCCAGTTGTTAGAGAGTTTGCTGATGTATTTCAGGATATACCTGGACTACCTCCGAGTAGAGAGATAAATTTTATGATTGATTTGAGGCCGGGCACTCGGCCTATTTCCCGCGCACCTTACTATATGGCTCCAGCAGAGATGAGAGAGTTACGGGATCAGATTGAGCAGTTATTGGGTTAGGGGGTTTATCTGTAGGAGTACTTCGCCGTGGGGTGCCCCTGTGTTGTTCGTAAAGAAGAGGGATTGATCATTGAGGTTCTGTGTAGATTACCGAGAGTTAAATAAGGTCACGATACGGAATAAGTATCCGTTGCCTCGAATCGATGACTTATTCGACCAGTTGAGAGGAGATTCTTTCTTCTCAAAGATTGATTTGCGATCAGGATACCATCAGTTGTGTATCAGGGAACAGGATGTCTCGAAGACTGCTTTCTTAACGAGATATGGTTCCTATGAGTTTTGGGTTATGCCTTTTGGCTTGACCAATGCTCCATCAGTGTTTATGGACTTGATGAATAGGGTGTTCAGAGAGTTCCTAGACTAGTTCGTCATTGTCTTCATTGATGACATTCTGGTTTACTACCAGAAAGAAGAGGAGCACGCCGAGCATTTGAGACAGGTTTTGCAGACGCTACGTCAAAATGAGCTGTATGCAAAGTATGAGAAGTGTGGGTTTTGGCTGAAGGAGGTACAGTTTTTTGGGCATATCATTTCAGACCGGGGAATATCTATTGATCCGGGGAAGGTATCCGCGGTAAGGGAGTGGGGATAGCCCACGACACCGACTGAGATTCGTAGTTTCTTGGGCCTAGTAGGATACTACAGGAGGTTTATTCGGGGTTTCTCAATGATAGCGGGTCCTTTGACACATATGACTCACAAGGGTGTGCCATTAATCTGGAGCGATGCCTGTCAGTTGGCATTCGATGAGTTGAAGGACAAGTTGACCTCAGCCCCTGTGTTAGCTTTGCCAAGACTGCGAGTTGAGTATCTAGTCTACAACGATGTGTCCTTACAAGGACTTGGAGGTGTATTGCAGCAGGAGAGTCAGGCCATCGCTTATGCTTCCCGTAAGCTTAAGCCTCACAAAAAGAATTACCCCACTCATGACTTGGAGTTAGCGAAAGTTGTATTTGCCCTTCGAATTTGGAGACATTACCTCCTGGGGGAGAAGTTTCGGTTGTTCACGGATCACAAGTCTCTACAGTACCTCTTCACGCAGAAGGAGTTGAATATGCGTCAAAGACAGTGGCTTGAGTTTGTGAAGGATTATCAGTTTGATATCCAATATCACCCGAGGAAGGCTAACGTGGTAGCAGACGCGTTGATCCCTAGGGCAGTAGATGAGGTGGTTGAGGTGTGGAAAGCTAAGTGGAAGGAGTTGGGACACCAGGATGCAGTGGCCCGATCGTTCATGTCTGTGGTGACTGTTACACCGCAGATTGTCATGAGAGTGGCAAAGACCCAGGCAAATGACTCGTTATGTCAAGATCAGATAGTTCAATTACTAGTAGAGGGAGACGAATACTATACTGTTAGTTCAGACGGGGATTATGCTTCAATGGGAGATTGGTTGTTCCGGAGGGGGAAGACTTGCGACACGAGGTTAGGTAGAATCGCACGGCTCACGGTTCGCGGTACACCCTGGTGGAGAGAAAATGTACCAAGATATGAGACGTCAGTATTGGTGGAGCGGGATGAAGAGAGATATTGTTGTGTTTGTTTCTAAATGCGCCACTTGTCAGCTGGTAAAAGTGGATCATCAGAGACCGGAAGGACTTCTACAGCCATTAGAGGTTCCGATGTGGATATGGGAGATCATATCCATGGACTTTATCACGGGGTTACCCACATCACAGAGGGGTCACGACTCCATTTGGGTAATTGTGGACCGGTTGACCAAAGTTGCTCATTTTCTACTCGTAAGAACGGACTACACTACGGGACAGTATGCCCAGATTTTTATTGCAGAAATAGTGAGACTTCACGGTGTGCCCCTAAATATTATGTCTGACCGAGACAAGATATTTATTTCACGGTTTTGGGAGAGTTTCCAGGAGGCCATGGGCACTGAATTGCGGTTGAGTACGGCTTATCACTTGCAGACCGATGGGCGGACGGAAAGTACAAATCAGATGTTGGAGGACATGTTGCGTATGTGCAACATAGACTTTGGGGGTGGATGGGAGTAATACCTTCCACTGGTGGAGTTTGCTTATAATAACTCCTACCAGTTCACCATTGGCATGGCTCCATTTGAGGCATTGTACGGTAGACCTTGTCGTTCCCCATCATGTTGGTTAGAAGTGGGGGATAACAAACTACTTGGGCCGGAGGTGATTCAGGATACTTCGGAAAGGATAGAATTGATACGGAGTCGCATTCGGGTAGCTCAGGATCTGTAGAAGAGCTATGCTGATGCGAAGAGGTTCTTCAGATAATTAAAAGTGGGGGACCAGGTTTTACTCAGAGTATCTCCTATGAAGGGGATTATGCATTTTGGGAAGAAGGGGAAACTGGCACCGAGATATGTGGGGCCATTTCCTATCATCGAGCGGATTGGGCCAGTTGCTTATAGACTTGGGTTACCGTAGCGTTTGCATAAAATTCATGATGTGTTTCATATTTCCTAGCTAAGGAAATATCTTAGGGATGATTTGGCCCATACTCACATTGCATTGGAGGACATCGATCTCGAGCCCGATAGTTCCTACGAGGAGGGGCCAATTGCTATTTTGGACCGAAGCGAGCGGAAATTGTGGTCAAAGATAGTACCGTTGGTACGTGTTCAGTGGCGGCATCATAATGAGGAGGAGTCCACATGGGAGCGCGAGGATGAGATGCGCGAACGTTATCCAGAGTTGTTTTTACCAAGTACTTTCTAGTTCCGAATTTCGGGACGAAATTCTGTTATTAGGGGGGAAGTATGTAATACCCCGTAATTTTATCAATGTATTATTTAAGGGATTAATTAAATTAAATGTGAATTAAGTGAAAATTAATCCTGATATAGATACCAACGAGATGTGAGTTGGTATTTGATTATGATGTATATATATATGGTAATATATTAATATTGAAATTGTCGTGAGACTGAAATATGATAATTTGGGAAATTTCGTTGGGACGCGCGTGTCAGTCGCGTCAGGAATGTAATTATTTGAATTAAAAAGTGAATTTTATTTTTATCAACGAAATGGTCATTTTGAGTAGGCCAATGAGTCCGGAAGGGTCAAAATAGTCAGACAACACTAGCCGGGGGTTTAGTTTGGGTCCCGGGGAATTTTTAGGCTAAACCGGCAACTTAAAAGGGCATTTTGGTAATTTTGAAATTTTGGGAATTAAAACCTACGAATTTTGGGAGTTAATTATATGTTATTTAGTAACCCACTAAGCCCATAATCAACTTTTGGCAAGTTAGAGGGCTACGGGAGTTATACGAGAGTTTGAAGAAGTTCCAAAGAAAAACCTCCAACCACCATCTTCAACCTTGGGAAAAAATCCGTAGTGAAAGGAGAGAATCAACCTCCAATCACCAACATCAAATTCTGAAGAACAATAGAAGGCAAGTGATTTAGTATTTTAATGCATTGAATATGTCTTCCATGCTTAGTGAAGAAATCATCTTGTATTAATATTTTTGAAGAAAACCCATGAGATTTGTTGGAGAAACTTTGAATTTGGGTTAGGATTTGCATGTAGTATGGTAATGGACTGATTTAATATTTGAATGGTTATATATGATGATTTAAAAATGGATTTTTATGAGTAATTGGGCATAAGAAAATTAGGAGTTCATGTTCATAGGGTTTGGGGAAGAAAATTGGAGATTTACATTAATTCCATGATGTTTAGTAAGAATTGGCCCCTAATATAGGTTAAGTAATGATCTAGGGTGATTAGAAATGGTTTATATATGTTAAAATATAATTTGGATGGTCTTAGGATGGATTTAGAGGGGAGAAGAATTGAGAAAAACGGAATTGGGATTTTCTGGGCTGAAACTGCCATCTCTTTAGAAGACCTGCCCAGGTCGTTCGAACGACCTCGTTCAAACAAACTTCTAACGAGATGACAGTTTGACTTCTAACGAGTTGGTATTTCGTTCGAAGCCCTTCGTTCGAACGAACTCGTTCGAACGAGACTTCTAACGAGTTGACATAATGGCCTTTTAGGCCTGATTTTATTTCTAGTGTCCCGTAGACTGATTTAAATAGTGAGATAACCTTCCCTTAGTAACTAGCAGGTATAGTTGGGAGATCGGGGTACATTGAGGAGTAAAACTTAAAATAGTATATTATACCGGATGACGTTCGTGGATTGGGAAGTGAGTAACTAATTACGAAGTGAGAATAATTGATAATGTAAATACATATAACCCAGGGACAAGTTATTTGTATAACCCTAAGTGTTGGTATAAGAACGAGAAGTATACCACTAAGGAAATATTGTGATATCTAAGATGTGTGAATGCTTAGTATATGTAATTATCTGTGTATGACATACCTACCGTACTTGCTATCATGGGAGGTTGGCGTTCGTTTAGGGCCATCTAATCTTTGTGTGCCTACGGGGGGGATTTAGATTTGTACCTCGAGGACATAGGTCAGAGAAGGACTTATTGAGAAGTTAATAAGTCTGCTGATCATGGGAGCGTAGGTATGTGCGTGACCCATGTGATGTGAACTATGTTCGCCTCCATTGTATGTGATTGTTGTTAATGAAACGTTTCCAGAGAGATTCGGAATACGTGGTCCTCATGTACGTGATGTACCGGGATTTGATAGCAGAGTACGTGTGCACCGCAGCTTAGTCTCGGGGTGCTAGTATTGTATATTTATGATGAGAATAATATACTGTTGATTGGAATGAATTGTCGTGAACAATTATGAGTATAATAATAGCAACGGTTTGTAAAGTGAAAATGTAAGATTTCTAATGAAATTGTAGTGCTTAAGTGGGGAAACTGTGTAATAAGGTACAATACTCTATTATATAGAAGATGTTGGGATTTGAATTGGATATCATATAGAAATGTTAGATTTAGCATTGAACTAGATAGATGTGGGAGCAATTAGCAATGGGTACGGGTACGATAGGAGTGCACAATTAGTTGAGAGGTGAGGAACTCATGTGAGTGCACACACTAGCATGTACTTTATATTCACTGTTTAATGATATTAAACACTTGCATTTTTTTTAATTATTTTCACATTCGGGCTCTGACCCGTTTGCTTTCAAATCTATTTTTGTAAAAACCTTTTTAGGTGCCCAGCCACAAGGGCACGATGCATAGGAGTTCTATTCAAGTGACGTGCTGTAGCTGCTGTGGAAGTTACAGGACGTTGATAGTAGACGCCTCCATATTCGATCTTGACTCTATTATCAGTTTATATCATTGGTTGGGCATGTCGCCCATTGTTTTAGAGATATCTTACTTATTCAGTTATTTCAGACTTTGGGCTGTAATTAATTTTAGTGATGCAGACTTTGTATTTAGTTATTTCGGATTTCGGTTTGTTATGAGGAGTTTTCCTCCAGACTCTTTATTATTGGTTGGTTATTCTATGGTGACTATAATGTGTTGGATATATTAACTCTTCATAATTCATTTATTGCATGTTAATCAGATTTAATTTAAAATGGACAACTCACTTTTTAAATACTAGGTGGTTAGTAAATATTAAAATGTTTTCGACAGTGATGCTATGAACTGAACCAACTTGGCATTTTGTATTAATTTAATAAAGGAGTAGCTACCCAGTATTTAATTAGTCGGGGTGTCACACAATTGAGGATATAGCTTTGATCTTTAATAAATTTCTTTTGTAAAACTTCTTACTGATCTAAGCAATTTGACTTTGTTTAATTTTTATTTCATTTTGTTCTTCTAAATTTTCAACCCTGTACGATTATAAAGGTAACAACACATCTACCACATCAGATCTCTGTATGTTACAACTTAGTATTGTAACATTTCAATTATTTTATTGCTTTGATTTTGTTGTTTTAACCTTTAGTGTGCGTGTGATTAAAAATATGGAAGAGAACACATTTGCTTGGAATGTAATTTACATGGAAGCATTTTCCTAACTTATTGATTTTAAGCATCCTAATTTTGTAATTTTCATAGTGGGACAATGCTAAAGTTATTACACAATTCAAGTTACATTATTGGACTTTTGAAATCTTTATCTTTATTCTTTATTTGATATCCCATTAGCCATGAGAAAAAATTTAAGAGACTAATGAGTGCTGTAATAAAAAAATGCTTCTTATTTTTATTCATTGTTGAATTTTATTGTGGGTTGAATATATTTTCCCACGCATAAAAAAAAGTACTGAATAATTACCAAATGGAAATGTCTACAAATACACAATATATTCTTCATTTGGTATTATCTTCCAATAACTCTATGGATTAACTGCATATGGTTTGGCAATTTAAACCATCTTTATTTATCATATTTTTTTTTCAAGAGTGGCCAAATTCATTAGCTTTACCGAAAATCTTCTCCTCTCTTTTATTTCATTTGTCTTCCAAAATATAAATTATTTGTAAATGTTCTATCTCTAAATATTATTTGTTCTGATTTCTGCTTATGGGGGACATGTTTTGTTACATTTGCATATCTCCATTACGTAGGACTTATGGAGATAAATTACATGTCTTATATGTACCGTAAATCTACTTGGGGAATGGGGTGTAAATATATTATATTGGGTGTTTCTATAAATTATTCACATTGTTATTACTGTTGGAAAATATTCTGGTTTTACACAAATTAATATTTTGACCAAATGAATATATTGGTAAACTTTGAGCCATTATAAAAGTAGGATCTGCGCTTTAAACGTGTTGGGACCAAGGTTCTAAAAAATGCGGGACGTGAATGAGGAGTGAAGGCCAAGCCTTAAGCTTTAGAAGCCTAGGCGAGCCTTAGGCGTAAAAAGGCGTGAAAATGCGTTTAGGCCTTCTTAATATATTTTAATATTTTTTAACGATAGGATAGTTATTAAAATACTAAAATTGTACATATCATAAAAATATGTTTGAATATATGCAAATTAAAATACTATTTAATTATTTTGGATGAGATAATGGCCTGGTTAGTAAAAAAATTCTTTAAAAGGCGATATCGTTTCACTACAGTATTGTTGTTTTTAGAAAAAATTGCGCCTTAAGGGTTTTATCAAGAATAAGGTGTGAAAAACTTAAGGCGGGGCATTTCTCCCAAGCCTTAATCCTAGGCATGCCTAAGCGGAACTTAGGCGGGTTTTTTAGAACAGTGGTTGGGACGAAGTACGTACACGTCCCTTGTAGCAAGACGAATCACATGTTATATTCATTTGTTAAAAATGGACAATTGCTGAATGAGAAATTTGGTTACAAAGTGCTCTATTTATGTATGAAAATTATTGAGAATTTTATTTCATTTTTCTTGGATGAATTTTTTGAACTGTCGCTAAATGGTGTGACTGTTCGCTATGTAGCGATTGTTTTCATAACCTTCACTAAAGGTCATGATTGTACACCATTAGTTGTGACTGTTCATGAAAAAAATTCACAAAGTGAGTGTTAAGAAAAGACATGTATTTTCATTAAAAAACAATATTTTTTTGTTTTCATTTTGAAAAAGAGAAAAAAATATGACGTAAATTATGCCAAATGGGTAATAATAAGAAGATATATCACACTTCAACCATCAATCACTAAACTCTCCACAATATAGAATACCTACAATGAGGCTACAAATGAGGTATTTATAGGTGGGAAGTAGTTTGGGCTCCAGGCAACTAATGATCTAATTACAAACGTACCCCCTTAATGCCACTTGTCCTTCCCACCTATAAATACTAAACAAACGAAAGGAAAATACAACGAATTAACAAAATAAAAGAAAATAACAAAAATACTATAAAATCCTAAAAATGATGAAAATACCCTCCATATTTTTCATTCACATCATTCTCCCACCTTCGAGAAAGATCGTCCTCGAGCTTTAAAATTGGACTTGAATGCGAAAATTACCAAAATGTGTGGAAGAGAGGCAAAAACATGTGGGGGACAAAAGTAATTTGCTAAAAATATGATAGGACGAGGCCAGTCTTCAATTATTGGTTAAAGATTCATCATCTTCTTTTTTCCTATCATGTGAACTAGGGGTGCACACAACTAGGTTTGGTTCGATTTTTCTTCTAATTCGAGAATCGAAACAGGATTGGTCGGTTCCAAATTTTTTGAATCAAAATCAAATAGGGCTTTGTATAGAACTGAACCAACGGTTTCTGGATTGGTTCGGATCGGTTTTCAGTTCGAAACTCTGATACAAACAGATACAGATATGTAAAAAAAAAGGTAAACACATTGGGAAAGTGCATAGGAACATGATTTTCAAAATGAGACCAGATTAGCTAAACAAACAAGGTTCCATATATGATCCTACCTAATCAGAAATTAATTTTTTCTTAGAAATTCTTATTCCAAACACAAATACTGATTCCATTCTTGCACTCCTGCAATATATTGAAAGGCCAAACCCATTTTTGTCCATTAATTCAGATAAAATCACACTTTTTAAGGGAAATTCGGGAAAAAATTGGCCTCCGTTAATTTGGCTATAAAAAAAAAGTCCATTTAAAAATGAAGTATTTAAATTTACAAATCTGCAAATATAAGTATATACCTGAATTGGGGCAGCTTTCACGGCTAGTTTTTAATGGGTCGGTATTTTTTACGGCTGACGGTTTCCTCATCTTTGTTTTCTTGTTTCCACAAGCATGTTCTCAATGGTTTTGGTCGGGGCTGGGATCGAGATGAGGTGTGGAGAAGAGGGGATGCTAGTGGTAGAGATAAGGTCTGGATAAGAGTGGATGCCGGTAGTGGAGATGAGGTGATGGAATGGAGATGACGGGCAAGCAAAGGAGAAGAGGGAGATGAGTTTTGAGTGTCTCCGTGTATGTTTGTTGGAATGAAAAATTCTTAGGGTATTTTTAACAGACTTTTGTATTTATACATGGGAGTTAGGTGTTAGTATATATATATATATAATTTTATAAAAATATATGGGTATGTTCGGATCGGATTGGATCGGTTTGAATTGTGGATCGGTTCAGATTGATTTTATATTGGAACTAAGAACCGATTCGAAAAATAATTTTTTCCTTTTGGAATCGGGTCCGAACCAATATCCTAAAAAATCAACCCAACCCAACCCAATACAATCGGTTCGGTTTGTTGATTTTCCCGGCTCCGTTGTGCGCCCTTAATGTGAACCATAAAAAATAACTTCCACCTGGGTCAAAAACCAAGTTTTGGTGGACAACCCCTAATTTTTGAATTTGTTGGAAGGTTTTACCTAGGGTAGAGAGTAGAGAAGCTAACATAAGAGGGGTTTGGGCCAAAATGGGTTGGAATGGGATTGAATTTGTGAAAGAAAGGTTATTGATTGGTTCTTGGTAATCTTTAAGGGTGGGGTCGTGTTGGTTTAGGGTTTCAAATATGCATGTTTGAGTCGATTCAAACACGAGAACGTAGGCGGGGAGGCTAGGGTTTGTGTTTATGGGTTCTTAGATATGAGGGGGGTAGGAATCCTAGGGTTTCTTGATCAAAATCTTGTCCGTTGACTACTATGGGCTCATTTTCCACCAGAATTAAAACATTTGAGCATGAATTGTTAATTGGTTATTAAGAAGAAGATATCTCACACTTTAACCCTCAATCAATAAACTCTCCAAAATTTAGAATACCTCAAATAAGGCTACAAATGGAGTATTTATAGGTGGGAAATAGCTTGGGCTCTAAGCAACTAGTAATCTAATTACAAATGTACCCCATTAATGCCACTTGTCCTTCCCACCTCTAAATACTGATTAACAAAAGGAAAATACAACCAATTAACAAAGTAAAAGAAAATAACAAAAATACAAAAAATACTAAAAATACTAAAAATGATGAAAATATCCTCCATATTCTTCATTCACATCAAAATATAATTCAATACTTTACATTTTTTATCGAGTCAGAGAGAGGATCAAACATATTTGGTTCATGGGATATGCACATTTAAATTCTCTTTGCGCGTGTTGAAACCGTTTCATCTTAGGAGGTAGACACTCATTGTTCATTGTCGTAAGCACCTAAGCGGGAACACATTTTGTCTTAAGGAGAGAGTGCTTAACACTCTACTTGGTCATCTTCTTTATTTGTAACGTTTCTATTGGTCCAATTTTGATTGCATAAATATAATTTGTTTCATCTTTTGATATGATAAAAACACAAAAGCACATAATTATAAATATCAATTATTTCAAATTTCTTACCATATTTTACAATAATTGAACTATCATGAAGGCCTCATTTATGTCAGAGTTGGGCATTCCCTCCCCCCCCCCCCCCCCCCTTTCTATTTTCATACTACCAGATTTGGTTTGGTTTAAGGTAGGGTTTTGTTTGTGTGTACTAATGATTGTACTATTAAGAATATTTTATCTATTTAATAATTTTGGAATTATAAAATTCAGAATTAATTAATGGGTTAAATAAAAGAGTCCTACTTGATGTGGTCCATTTGAGAAATCAAATTTGGTTTGGAGACCTTTAAATAAGTCACCAGAATTTTTAAGAGATAAAGTGGGTTAGTCTCCTAATGCAAGTCTAACTGTGATAGATGGTAGCACTACTAGAAAAATGACAATTAAGGACAGAGTCATTAAGGACAACTTTTATGCTGTCCTTTTAAAAACGTATAAGGGATGACAAAATTTGGCTGTCCTTTATAATAAATCTAAAAGGACAGTATTTTTTTTTCCGTCCTTAATAACAGACCGAAAATAGTTTTAAGGACGACAAAAAATTATTGTCCTTTAAAATAACTCTAAAAAAACATCACAATACCATCCCTTAAAATAATTAATTTTCCTCTCTTTTTTTCCGTTCCCTCTCTTTTTAAAAAGGAAGGAAATTTATTACTGTCCCTTATAAGATAGCAAAAAGGACAGCAATTTATCGCCCCTTAAAATAATTCACTCCCTACATTTTTGTTAATCATAGAAAAAATGACATCCACTCTTACCTAGCAATTTACCGTCCCTTAAAATAATTCGCTTCCCAAATATGATTTGATTAGTGATATCATCTCCTTTTTGTATCTTATTTTTACAGGATAATATTTTTTCGTTGGCTTTTATCCGCATTGAACATACGAAGAAGTCAATTGTTTACAACAGGGAGATTGTTTAAGTGTTATGATTGTGTGGACTTTTGTTATTTTATTGTTTAATTTTATGCCCGTGCAGGCTTTTGTTATTTTATTGTTAAATTTTATGGTCGTGCAGGCTTTACATTACGTAGATTTTGTATTAACAGATTTTATAATATCCAGAAAATAGAGAAAATTATGTCCAATTTTTTTTTGGTCTGTTAACTATTAACACTTGTAATATTTTTAAATTTGTATGTACGTTAGTTTATCAACGTGTCAGATTCACAATTTATGAGATTTCTTTATTTTTTTACAAATAAAAATATTTTTCTTTCGTATTTGAAAATGATTGATTTTCTTGATTTGTTTTCAAATAATAAATATAGTTTTTCAAAAAATATATATTTATTTTTAAGGACACCTACAACTGCTTTTTAAAATATTAATTTAGTGCTACATTTAATGCGCTAAATTTTATTTGGAACAGCTGTTGCTGTCCCTAATGCTTGGTTTTAAAGGATAACAACATCTGTCCTTATAGACATATAATAGTATTTGGATTTAAAAGGACAGAGCTAAAATGGTGGCTTTTTGCTGTCCTAAAAACTCAAAAAGGACAGCAAATCTTGTCCTTTTAGCCTTTTATGATGACAACCTGATAGGACAACTCTTCCTGTCCCTATGACTATCCTAAATACTATTAGGGGCAGTTAATGGGCTTTTGGGACAACAAATTAGTTGTCCTTAATTGTCATTTTTCTAGTAGTGTAGAATTATATTTTACATAGGAGATTCGAGTCCTCTCTCTCCCTTTATATAGTATGTTATTCTCCATCAAATAATTTCATGAACACACAATATTTTGTGGTAGAGAGAGAATATTTTGAAATTCCATTTAAGCGTAATTTTTTTAAAGAAGAGGGATTGTGAGAGTAACTAATCAAGATGATTAAAAGAGACTTCTACAACAAACTTGATCAATGCATTGGATCAAGGTAAGTCTTATTTTATATCATTTAGGCAATTTTGTGAAAAACATGAAGATCCAAGATTCTTTTATTAAAGAACACTTATATGCTAAAGTTTGATCAAATTAATGTGTTTGTGATTAATGTTAGGGTGTTCTTAAGAATGGTTTTAAAACTATAGTTCATTTCAAGTTATTATGCTTAAGTTAAAAACTATAATTCGTTTTAAAACTGGAAGAAATGAGAAAGACCTATTTTAATCCCGACTTTTTTCAAAATCCTATAAGGTGTGTTTCAAATAGAAATGTTATTTTATCTTATATGTTTGGTAAATGATCGTAATGATCCATCTCTTTACTCTTTCTGATCTATGTTATGTAGGTTGGAAATGCAACACATGTTTACTGTTGTGTGTGTCTGTGTTATTATTGCATCTTATATGTTTGGTAAACTATCATAATGTTCAACTCTTTATTCTTTATATCTATGTTCTATAGGTTGGAAAGGCAGCATACATGTTTATTGACGTATTTGTGTTTAGATCAACTGCACTTCCTACCAAGGTTTAAAAGTAGAAATTTTATTTCCTAGTTTATGAAATTTTAAAGAAAACATTTGAAAGAGTATAAATGTTTTAGGGATTCTTACATTTTGTTAGTGATTTATTTCTTATTTGAACTTTTAATTTATAGTGTAAACTTGAAGAATGCACATATAGATTTTTTATCAAATTCATTTATATTTTGTAATGAAGAAAGAAGCATTATTAGGGTTCCTATATTTTTCACCATTTATATTATTTGTTTGCAGAACGTGAAAGGCTTTGGCTTCAAAACAGTCTATAGAATATGAATATTACCAAGTTATTGTTACACCACGTTTAATTAGGGATAACTTCTCCACATTTATCCCCTTAATTTTGGTCTTTTTATGATCCCGTGCATTGTAATTGACTTGGATTTATCTCATATTTATGCTACTATCCCTTTTGGCAAGTATTTTGAGTTTTGTGTATCTCTTATGTGTTTTACAGGTATTTCATGCAAGTTAGTGAGAAAGAGAACTCGAAAGAGTGAAAGAAACCAAAAAATGGGGAGTTGAAGGGCATTTTTGTATTTTTACAGCCTTAGTCCGGAAGTGGGGCCTACTGGAAAGTTGAAGAGCTAGAAATTACAAGAACACTAGAAAAACGGAACCCCAATCCCTACTACAATGAAGAAATTATGCTCGTTTGAAGTTGAGAAATAAATTCAAAGAAAAGAGAAGAAGCATACCGTCCCTCCAAACCGGTTCATTCCTCCAAACTGGTTCGGGGGGTCTGAGGTGCAAAAATTATCTTTTTTTCTAATTGGTTCTAAGAGTTATATTAAGAGTAGGAGTCTTTTAAAATGACCATGTGTTGTAGTTTTGAGTTAGAAAACACAGTTTTAATTAGATTTTCATAGATAGAAAGATAGGAGAGGACTATAGAACCCTTGATTTTGTTTGGTGCATGCAGAATATATAATTGTGGATTTTCTTCCAAGTTTTTAATTCCATGTTTGCTCTCTCTACGTTTGTTCTTGCAT
This sequence comes from Sambucus nigra, assembly GCA_949130495.1. Lineage (NCBI taxonomy): Eukaryota > Viridiplantae > Streptophyta > Magnoliopsida > Dipsacales > Adoxaceae > Sambucus > Sambucus nigra. Next base: position 3,223,510 of record CASBWL010000025.1, read on the forward strand.
GTTCTTTATTTCTGCATGTTCTTTATTTTTCTGGGTTTAGAACACTTCCTGGCATAAGTAGTAGTCCTTTCACAATGATTTCCAACACATGCAATGCTAGGTTTTCGATTAATTTACATGTAGTTATGTCCAGCTAGATTTCACAATAACTTACGCATGAGCCCAACCCGATGTGGTTTGGCTCGATATAAAAGTAGTTCCCTAAATTAAGGTAATGATTGAGTCGGGTTGTTTAGTTATCACAACCCTCATAAGACTTTTAAACTCATTTGCCTGAGGTAACGGGGGTGTTTAAGAATGTGATGCGCGTGTTAGACATGTCGACATATGTAATTCTTTAGATTAATAAAGTCTTTGATTTAATTAATTATTTAATTAACAACTGGTTTTATATCCGGTAAATGTACTAGGGGTTGGGGGATTGTAGTCCAACCTAGTTTCTCTTTCATATTAATCAACTCGTATTTATGATTTTTAAATATTGGATTAATTGGATATTAATATGGGAAATTAATTTATAATTAATCCGAATTAAATAAATATTAACTAGCGAGTTAAGGGTTAGTATTTATTAACAAGTATTATTTTGAATATTATTTAGTGAATAAAGTAATATATGATTATGAATTATGATAATTGCCACGAGTGAAAAAATACGACAATTACGGTAATTAAGTCGGGACACGCGTGTGAGTGGTGTCAGGACTAACTTATAGGAATTAAAAAGTAAATTATTTATAAGTAATCCGAATGGTCATTTCTAGTGCACCAATGTGTCCAGAAGGGTTGAGATAGTTAGAAAAGTCTACCCGGGACAATTTTAGACCAAACTGGCATCCCTGGAGGGCGTTTTGATAAATCTATTTTTGGGCAGTTTATACCTACGAAAATTAGAGGAAGAATATATCAGCTACATGACTCCAATTAGGGTTATTACTCATAAGTTTGAAGGGAGAGCCACAGAGGGTGAGGGAGAACCATTTCCAAGGGATTAAGGCCTACAACGATAACCTTACAACACCGAGACCACCACCGTGTAGATCGGAAGACGAGGAACGCAGTCATACCATCTACACCAATGGATAAGACCATAAAAATCAAGGCAAGTGTTTAATCCTTGTTCCTTTTAACAATAATATTGTTCATGTTAGTATGAGTAATTAGTCCCCTTAGTTTCCTTCATGATTTTGAGTAAATTGGAAGAATTATTTATAACCTTGGACTGAAATTGAGTTAGGTTGATTCATCCTTGCATGTAGAAGTAGAACCCATGAAATTTGGATTTAATTGATATATAAATTTTGGATTACTTATTCTTGAATTGAATTTAAATAATTAGAGTTCTATTGAATTAAAATTGGGGAATTTAGTTTTAATGGATGATTCTTAATGATTTAATGATTCTAGGTTGTTAGACATCATTTATACATGCTAGGATGTTGATTAGAATCAATGTATTGTTGTTGGGTATTATTATATACAGGTTTTAGTTTCATGATGGTGGAAAAATGAAATTTCGGAGAAGAACTGCTATCATAGGTCATCGGACCGATTCAGTACATGGCATCGGTTCGGTTCAGTGGTTTGTCTCTTATAAAAAGTTTAACTGAACCGGATTGGTTCGTTTTCTCTTTTTATTGGTTCGGTTCATTTTATTAATATCATACCGGTTCATTTTATTTTCCATTGGTTCGGTTCAGTCTGTTGAAATTTTCCTATTCTGGTGTAGGACTCTTGAGGATTCTTAGGGTCCTAAATCATCAAGATTTATATTGAAGTACACCTAGGATTAGAGCAATGATATAGTAGGTAAAGTTTGGGGTTAAGCTTGGTCTTAAGAAGGGGATATTACAAAATAACCTTAAGTTAGGATAAATCAATACTGAATTGTGAGACTGGAATTATTTGAGGATTTTATACTAAAGGATGTTTCGGGCTACGTGTTACCCTTAGATATTACGCGAGAGAGTATAATCTAAATTGACAAATACGTTAAGAGTATTAGTGATAATAATGCTACGTATAAATTCGGGGATTTGGGTTTCTTGAACACCTAATGATTATTATAGGTTGTGTGTATACCTATTGATTGAATTATTGTGTGTATGACATACCTACATTGCTTGCTATCGGGTGGAGGTTTCTCATTGTGGACGATCATATCTTGAGGAGCCTTCGGGGGGATTTTGATTCATACCACTAGAACATATAACCTAGGTACGGGATATCAGTGAGAACGATAGTGTTGACAGTCATATGGGTGCGTAGGTATGTTTGTAGCCCATAGGCTTGGAACTATGTTCGCCTCCAATATGTGTGATTGTTTTGATGGTTGGTGACAGATTGAACCTATAGTCCTCTATGTAGTGAGCGATGCACCGGGACATGATAGCAGAGTATGCAGATAGGAGGAAGATAGAGAAAGATAAAAGGATCCAAGCTCTGAGGGTTCTTGTGGTGACTTCTTCCTTTGGGACTGTTGAGGGGACCACTGTAGTTGATGCCCCTTAACTAGTGGAGAGAGAAAGACTTTTTGCTGATTGTGAGAGGTCAGCACGCATAGGGCCTGACCAGTTAGCTCTCAAGTCTACTCAAGGGCTTGCTTTGGTAAGTCTATCTTTTTTTCCCTTTCTTTCTTTCCCTAGTTTATTTTATACTAAATTATGTTTTTCTCCTTGTTTCTTCAATTTGTTTCTGACTTTGCTTCCTTGCTGAGGAACCACTCTGAGTTCTCGAAAAAGGAAAAGAAGTTAAATGCTACTTTGGAAGACGAAAAGAAAGCCTCAGCAAATGCCTTGGAGGCTGAGAAGCAGATCTTTGAGCGAGCGCACTAAGAATGGGATCGAGAAAAAAAATAAATGGTCGTTGCTCACAAGGTGGTGATGGATGCCAAATCTGAGCTGGAGAAGTCCTAAGTGGCCTTATCTGAAAAGGTTACCAAGTTGGAGGGAGAGTTATCCAAGGAGAAGGATGCGAGCTATACTGAAGGCTACTATAAGGTCTATGCAGATATCGACGAGAAGATGACTTATGGAAGCAAGGTGGCCTTCAAGAGGGGTGGGACTAAGCTTTTATGGATGTTGGGATTCCATCTAAATCTGAGATCTTTGGTCTACACTCTCCTGGTCCTGACCTGTTCTTGGAGGATGTTGATATTGGCAACCATCTTGATGTTCATGAAGAATAGTTCCCTCCGAGATTGCCAAGGTCACAAAGGTTATTGAGGATTAGCCAGTTGTGGACAAAAGAAAGTCCATTGTAGATAGTGATCAGGTGACTGATCATGGCTCTTAGACCATGATTTTTCTTTCTTCCTTGTACGACCTACTTTGTTTTGTTTTTCTTTAGCGGAACCCAATGTACTCGCCATTGACCTATTATTGTTATTAATGAAAATTAATGGAACTCTTTCTCTATTGAATGTGTTTGTTTAACCTTTTATTATGCTAATATTATGCTCTTAGTCTAGTATTGTAGTTCTTTTATTTAGATCAGTACATCCCTCCCACCTCTAAATTGGGACATATTCGTGGGTCGAATATCAATTCGTAAGCTCGTAAGGCTTTTGTCAAGATCTAAAAATCCTTGAAAATAAGAAACAAGTACAAGAACCAATCAAAAGTTATCGCAACGTTAAAGGATGATCTTTAGGAGATGGAAGTGATAGGTGCCCTGGTACATGAGGAAATAAATTACCTGAAAGCCCAGCTCTGAGATAGGGTCAAGGTTGACCAAGTGAGTGAAGTTATTGAGCTTAAGAATGATGCTCTAAGGAAAGAGGTTGCTGGCATGAAATTTTTTATACTTGTGCTCAAACAAGAGGTCAAGAGGCTTAAGTATTCATTCAAGGTTAGAGCTCGGGAAGTTTGGAGTGAGGTCTATAACACTGGTTGGGCAGACGCCCCTACAAAGGTCAAAGTGGCTAAGAGTATTGCCTTTACTGGGGGATGGCTAAGTGATCTCAAGGAGGCAGAAGTCCCTGGGGATTCCAGATTGTGGTATAAATACCAAGTGGAATGTCCATCTTATCGTCATGATTCCTTTTCAAAGGATGACGACTGGATCCCTATCAATGCCATTACTTCTCAATTACTGGATCATGTCCTTGATGAGGATGTAGAAGAGTTTTCTCTAAAACCAGATGATGATGGTCAGCGAGCACTCGTTGTAGAGACGTCATCATAGGTCTTTATGTGTCTTTTTGGTTTCTTGATGTAAATGTAATCATATAATTTAATAAAAGTGAATCTTATTGGTTGTTTAAGTTTTGATCATATGCTTACTAAACATGCGTTAACCTTGTGTTGATTACTTATTATCTTGATCGACCTAGAGATGTCAAAACTAATACTGTTTTTAAACCATTTTGGGCTCTTTAGCCGGTAAAATGATTATAAGAATTAGTCCTCTTATGATTGAACACTATCCCATTCCAATATTCCTTAGTGATATCATTCCGTGAACTTTACCATTTAGGTCGTGTTGTTACACTACCTTAGGCCTAAGTCAGATGATGGCGAGAATTCACCTGGCTAATGCGTCACCCAGGATGGATTTTTACCACCAACCTTGGTCTGCGACTAACCTGAGTTGGCTTTAATGCCTAAGGATCCCCTGCAGGTCTTTTATTGTTACTAGGGAAACTTCAGTGGTCCATTGTGTTATTGAAAATGATTTGAGGGAGGCTATAGTTAGTTATAGACCTTTCTTATTATGCTTTAAGTCTCCCAGATTGAAATAAATAATTTGAGAAAGATGCTGTAATCATGGGAGTTATGTTTTCCCTTTTTGGCATGTGGGGTTACTCAATTGGAACAGGTTGAACAACTTGTTGTAATCGAGGAGCCTAATTATGCTCAATGAGGGGTATTAATTGGTAAGGATGCAGTTGAGATGTGATCAAGAGATATTATGCAACCAAGATATTCAAAATGTATGGGCTTTTTGGCCTTTATTAATTGAAATAATGAACGAAAAGAAACATTAGTTTATAATGAAAATTTGCCTAAAATGATTGTTCTTTAACATAAAAGATATAAAATCCTAAAAATAAAACTTCTTAAGGTTGGCAGCGTTCTATGCCCTTGGTATCTCCCTGACAATCAGTGTTTCCAAGTGATATGCTCCCTCTAGGTCATCCCTTATTACCCTGAAGGGCCTTTCCGAATTTGGCCGCAGTTTGCCGTCTGATGGTTTTACAACACTATTGAAGACTTTCCTTCGGATGTAGTCTCCAATTGAAAATTTCCTCAACTGGTCTTTTCTACTGTATTGTTTGTCCAGTTGTTGTTGGTAGGATGCCAACTTAACTAGTGCCAGTTCTTATCGTTTATCGGTTAAGTCAAGTTAAGTGAGTAATGCATCGTCGTAAGGCCTTGGTCAACCAAGGTGATTTTCATGGTGGGGAGCCCTGCCTTAAGTAGGATGATTGCTTTCATTCCATAAGTGAGTGCGAAGGGGGTTTCCCAAATTGGTCTTCTAGGAGTGGTGTGATATGCCAATAACACATGGGGTAGTTCATCCACCCAGGAGCCTTTGGCTCTTTCTAGCCTCCTTTTTAATCCATCGATCATCGTCTTGTTGGAATCCTTTTGCTTGCTAGTTGCTTTGGGGGTATGCCACATAACTGAAGTAGTGCTTGATGTCATGCTCTTTGCAAAATTTCTAAAAGATGCCACTTTTGAACTGTGTGCCATTATCAGTAATGATGGTCCTCGAACCCCCAAAGTGAGTGATGATGTTTCTCCATATGAACCTCATCATGTCGAAGTGATGGATATTTGTGAGTGGTTCTGCCTCTTCCCATTTGGGGAAGTAGTCAGTGCTAACCAACAGGTACTTCTAGTTTCCAGATGCGGTAGGTAGTGGTCCCATATTATCCAATCCCCACTAGGAAAAGGACCATGGACAGATTAATTAAATAAGGTCGTTGGAGGGTTGGTGAACCATAGGAGAGTGCATTTGGCACTTTTCACATTTGCGAAAATAGGTTCTTGTATCCTTTTACATGTATGACCACCAGTATCCCTCTTTGATATCTCAGAAGGCCAACGATGACTTTCCCTTTGCGTGACTCCTGCAAATTCCTTCATGAAGTTCACTAAGGACCCGATTGACATCTTCTGATGGACACATTGGAGGTAGGGGCCTGAAAAAGACTTTATATAGAGGTTTCCTTCGTGCGATAAGTGAAGGCGAGCAACTTTAAATCTTATCTAATGTGGCAACCTCTTATCATTCGGTAAGTAGGTTGTGATAGGATCCATCTAGTTGGATGGCTTTTTAATGTGGAGGACCTGCTCGCCTACAGTTATTCGTTTGATACTTAGCTGTGCGAGGAATTCTACTCGAATGGTTTTCTTAAAGTCAAAGTCAACTGCCAAACTTATGGCTGGTAGGGCATCTACATGACTATTTTGTCCCAAGGGAAACTTCTATATATCGACCTCATCAAATTGAGCGATGGGTTATTTCACAACAACGAGGTAAGCTTCCATTCTTTCATCTTTGGCATTGTATTCTCCGCTCACCTACTTGGATACCAACTTTAAGTTACCGAACACGCGAAGGCACCTTGCCCCAAGAAGTTAGGCCTTATTAAATCCAGCGATCAGTGGTTTATATTTCCAGCGATCAGTGGTTTATATTAGGCTTCATTGTTGGAGGTTTCAAATACTAACTTGATGCCTTGTTTGAGCATAGTTTGTTCTGGCGTGATTAACACAATGCGTACCCCTGCCCTCTTGGAGTTTGAGGCTCTATCAATATTAAGGGTCCAGTCAAAAGACTGTGCTTCCTCGTTGGTTAGTTGTTCAACTTTTAGTGGTTGACTTCTTGTGAACTCAGCGATAAAGTTTGCTAAAATCCGACCCTTAATAACTGTCCTTGGTTAAAAGTGGATGTCAAATCTACCGAGCTTGATCAACCACTTTGATACTTGGTTGGAGAGGTCAGTTTTCCTTATAACATCTTTAAGGGGATATAAGGTGATTGAAATGATAGAGTGGGCCTCAGAGTAGTACTCGAGTTTCCTCTAGGATATGAATAACGCACAGGTGAGCTTCTTCAAAGGCAGGTATCATTGCTCGATGTCCAAAAGCATATTGCTTTCATAGTAGACTGATTCTATCTTCTTTCCTTCTCACAAACCAAAGCAGATCTCACGACATGGTCTGATATGGCAAGGTAAATGTATAAAGCATCCCCTTAACTAGAATTACCAATAATGGTGGCGTAATGAGGTAGGATTTGAGCTTTTTGAGGGCTCTGGAACAGTCGTCATTCCACATGAAGACTTTATCCTTGTTTAAAAGTTAAGATAATGGTCGGCAACGTTCTAAAGATTTAGAGATGAAGAAATTAATGGCGGCAAGCATGTTGGTTAGCTTATGAAAATCTCTTATCTTCTGAGGTGGATGAATTTTTGTGATGGCCTCGATTTGATCGAGATTGGCCTCAGTTCCCCTCTTGTTGACCAGATACTCGAGGAACTTTCCTAACTAGACACCAAATGAACACTTACTTGTGTTAAGTTTCATTCGATATTTCCTGAAACTCTCGAAGGTTCCTACTAGGTTTGAGAGGTGATCGCTCTTATGCATTTTCTTGACGAGCATGTCGCTGATGTACACTTCCATCATTTCCCCCATCCGCTTATTGAACATCCGGGTGACCAGTCGCTGATAAGTTGCTCTTGTATTTTTTAGGCCGAATGACATGACTTTGTAGCAATATAACCCAATATGGGTTATGAAGGATATCTTATCCTATTCTATCTCGTGGGATTTGGTGATATTCGGAGTAAGCATCGAGAAAGTTCATCCTTTCATGTGCTGTTATGGCATCGACTAACCGATCTATCTTTGGAAGGGGGAAGATATATTTTGGTCATGCCCTATTATGGTCGGTGAATTCAATACATACCATCTAGATGTCGTTGCTTTTGGGCACTACCATTGGATTGGATAACCATTGAAGGAAGTGGACTTCTCTAATGGATCCTGTATCCAGTAACTTTCACACATATTTCTCTATTGCTTTTGCCATTATTTGAGATTCTTGGCGAGCTCTTTGAATGATCAGCTTGAAAGTTTGGTCCACGTACAAGCGGTGGCATGTGATAGTGGGATCTATCCCAGGTAGCTTGTATAGTTCCCAAGTGAAGGCATCCATACTGCTTCTAAGGAATGTGGTCAGCTCCTTTCTTCTTGGTCGGTGAGAGATGCTCCGATCAAAAACTTTTTTCTAAGCGAGTTTTTATCACCTGCAAATTCTTCCATATCCTTAATGACCCTTTTTACGGGGTGGACCCTGGTCTCCTCCACCCTTGGTCGTCCATACCGTATTTGCTATTTAGAGGTAAAATTCCCTTCCTGGGATTCCTCCTGGACTTTCTTCTCATCCTTCTTCTTTTCGTGCTTGTGTTGAATGGCCGCAATGAAACAATTCCTAGTCATAGCCTAGTTATTGTGGATCTCGAACATTCCCTGATTTGTAACACACTTGACTTTCTGTTGGTATGAGGACGGTACGACCTTCATGGCATAAAGACAACTCCTATGGATAATGGCATTATAGGGAGATTTAATATATACTACCATAAACTTGATCATTTTGGAAATATTTCCAGCCCTAATGGGTAGAACTATCTTCCCTGCAAAGCTGACCAACAGAATGGTGACCTCTTTGAGGTCGGCAATGTTAAGCTTTAACTTGTGGAACAGTTCAAGGTATATTACTTCGGAAGAGATGCCCTGGACGACGATCAACATGTCGATGTCCTAGTTATCTATGCTGAGTGTAATGACCAATGCATCATGATTTGGGGTCCTTACCCCGATTAAGTCCTCTTTTGTAAACACGATGTGCTTTGTGTAGTCGACGTCTGTAGGTCACCTATATTTCCTCGCCCGAGTCTTGGCGGAATTCATCTGAAAAGCTTGCATAATATCAGTGACATTTTTTATTTCCATTCAAAGAGTTTTTCCATGTACTTTCTTGAGATTCGATGCGCCATGGATTACTGCAAACTCATGACCCGTATCATCCACGAGGATGTTATTCGAATTCTGATCACTAGTGACTTCGACCTTATCTACTTTCTTATCCATAAACTCATTGAGGTGACCTTCTTGGGCCAACTCCTCGAGGTGAGACTTGAGTTCTTTACAATGTTCGGTTCTGTGACCAACCTCTTTGTGGAATGCGCATCTCAGCACGTTATTCCTTTTGGTTGGATCTCCTTCCATCTTCTTGGGCCATTTAACAAATGGATCTTCTCTGATCTTGCTGAGAATCTTATATATTGGTTCCTTGAAGACCATTTTAACCGCTTAGAACTCTTTTGATGGTCGTTCTTATTCTCGTTCTTTCCCCCATTATTACTTCCTTTCTTCTAAGGGTCATTCTTTTCCATCGTTTTGTTCGCCTTTGTGCGACCATTGTCCACTGCATTAAGATGGACTACATATTTGACTTTGATGTATTTTTCAATAGAGTACATCAGGTCATCTATGGAGTTAGCTTCCTTCTTAGTTAGGGATTGGTACCGTAGAGACGTGCTCGACAGACCGATCTTGAAGGATGCTACAACAACTTTCTTTGAGTAATACTCTATTTTTTTTTAAAACCTCCCAGTATTGGTTGGCATACTCCCTGAGATTATCCTGTGGATTTTTCTTCATCGTGAGCAGTGCATCCATCTACTTTGGATAGGAGCTGCTGGTTATGAATCGATCTGTGAATAATTCTACAAGATCTTTGAAACTCTTGATCGACCTGTGTAGAAGACGCTTAAAGAACTTTTGTGCTACGTAATGAAGACTTAAAGGGAAGATGCTGCACATCCGGGCATCGTTGTGGCTCCACAAGGTCATGGCCTACCGATCTTTCCTGATGTGGCTAGTTTTCCTGTCACAGATCTTGAATATAAGAATCACGAACTTATTGGGGGGCCCTTTATTTTCTATCTCCTTTGAGAAAGGGGACTTCATCTAAGTTTTGAAAGATCTTTTGGATATCTCTCGAGTGGTCTCGCTCCTCGATATGTTGGGTGGTGGTCTATTTCTCTTCAGACTAGGTTCTTGATTTTATGATTGTGTAGGTCAAGGATTCTGCTATGCTGGTCACACTGGGGCTAGCGTGATCGATCATTATCCGACCTTTCTTACTCGGACCTTTCTCGATCACGTCTGGGGATTATTCCTCGACTGTGAATTTCATTCACCTAAGGGCTAAAAGACCTATCAGGGCGTCGTCTGGTGTTCCTATAGAGATCTCTCTCCATCCTCTCAAGTGGAATTTTTAGGTGAGTATTCTCTTCCTCTCGGAGGCATGTGGCTTCTTCCTATTTGCGAAGTCCAGCCTCGTACGCATCGACCAATCTTGAGATCTGTATGGACCTTGAAGGCCCGTGACTTTCTTTCTAGGGTTTCCTCTCCTGGTAGAACCTTGGATTTTGCAGCTGGTGAATTTAAATTCTCACCCATGGAGGGGCAGGTTCTTACTAAACATCGTCGGCTTGAGGGATGTTGCTGCTATAGTGAGACATTTTAGGCTTTTTGTTTGTGAATGATTTCGCAGGAATAACAATCGATTCTCAAAGACGGAGCCAATTGTGGTATCAAAAAATCACAATAAAAAGATTACGAAGAATAATCAAAAGTTAAATAAGAAAGAATAAAAGAACACAAAAACATAGATATGAATGTGGTTCGACAACTTGCCTACGTCCATGAATCCCCTGAATATCTCGTTACATGCCCCATTCCCCAGGCAAGGGATTATAATGTATAGATATGGAATTTGAGAAGTAACTCTAAGATAATCGAAAGGGGTTAAATCATGAATCCCCTGAATATCTCGACGATATAGTTGGATATTGACTTGATCTTATCCCAAAGTGGTTAAACGTATTCACACGTGAATGACTCAGTAATATAACTTGGGTCGGATAGCTCCACGGGCTTGCTGGGCTTGGTCGGCCATTCTTACGGACTCAAAATAGATGAGTTCTAACACCTGTGTTTTTCACCATTTTTGTTCACCCAAACCCCATGAGACTTCACCAAAGTCAAAACCAAGAGTTCAAAACCTTTTCTACACGTAATTGGATGCTTCTTAACATATTTCTAACATCAAAACCTTAGACTTCTCATATAAGAAGGGATTAAATCATTAAATCCTCGATAACCGTAGATATACATAATCACCTTTAATGTTCAACCTAAGCCTAAATTAAATTCGTGATTATAATTCATAAATCCCAGATTTCATAATCTCTACCGATGGTTACTCAAGCTACATGCAATTCAACCCCAAAGACTTTATTCAACATTAAATTTCAACACCAAAATTATAATAACATGAGTATCACTTCCAATATAATATATACTGTATAACATATGCACATAATTTAGCAAGATAAACACTTACCTCTATTAGTAGGTTTGATCATTTGAAGAAGAATGGCACTGGTTTGATCCTCTCCTCCTGATCTACACGACTACACTGCATTTGGTGCAAGAAAGGTGTGGAATGACTTTGGAACTTCCTCCTTTCTTCCCCTTGTGGCCTCTCTGCAACTTGGTCACTTCTAACCCTAAGAGACATAGCTTAGTAACTGAAAAAGCCCTCTCAAATTCGTAGGTCCATTTTCTCCAAAATTTCAAAAGACCAAAATACCCCTCTGGGGTGTCGATTTGGCGTAAAAATGCCCCCAAAACTAAACTAAACCCATGGGTAGACTTTTCGGACTATTTTGACACTTCTGGGCACACTGGGGCACTCAAAATGACCACATGAAATACCAAAAGTGAAATTACCTTTTATTTCCCAAATTAAGTACTGATACACGTGTCCCGACTAAATTTACCATAACTGTCGTATTTCTCACTCACGACAATCATAATATTTTCTTATCAATATTATTACTCATTCACTAAGTAATATTTAATAAGAATAAAATATTAACCCTTATCTCGCAAATTGATATTTATAATTTAATTACTCCCCGTTCAATTCTCAATATAAAAATTAATAAAATTACGGGGTGTTACACCCCTCTAACACCATGTTTTTAAGCCTAAATCTAGATATTCTCAAATTATGGTCGTATTCTCAAATCAGGAGACCCCTGAAGACGTGGTCAGTTCCTACGAGTTACATTGGTCTCGTGAAAGGTGTTAGTGCCTCTCAAGAGACCGTATGGGTGCTTTTTCGGGCTTTCCCCTTTAATGACATGTTTTTAAGTCTAAGTCTAAATATTTTCAAATTATCATCGTATTCTCAAACCGAGATACCCGTGGTCATGTGGTCAGTTTGTACTAGTTACATTGGTCCCGTGTGAGGTGTTGGTGCATCTCACGAGACCATTTGGGAAATGTTTCGGGGTTTCCCGTCAAACGCCATGTTTTTAAGCATAAATCTAAATATTTTCAAATTATGATCATATTTTCAAATCGACAGATCGGTGACCACGCGGTTAGTTCCTTCGAGTTACATTGGTCCCGCGCAACGTGTTGGTGCCTTTTACAGGGCTCTTTGAGGTTTGTTTTGGGGTTTCCACCTCTCAAGCCATATTTTTAATCCTAAGTCTAGATATTTTAAATTTATTGTCATATTATAAAATCGAGATACCCGTGGCCATGCGGTCAGTTCCTACGAGTTAAATTGGTCCCATGCTAGGTGTTGGTGCTTCTCATGGGGCCGTTTCGGGTCTATTTCGGGGTTTCCACCTCTAACACCATGTTTTTAAGTCTAATTCCAGATATTTTCAAATTATCATCATATATTCAAACCTTGAGTTTTGTGACCAGGCGATCAATTACTACGAGTTACATTGGTCCCGCGCAAGATATTGGTGCTACTCATAGGCCCTTTTGGAGGTTGCTTCAAGGTTTCCACCTCTAACGCCTTATTTTTAATCCAAGTCTAGATATTTTTAATTTATCATCATAATCTCAAATCGGGATACCCGTTACCATGAGGTCAGTTCCTACAAGTTATATATTGGTCCTGTGCCAGGTGTCGGTGCCTCTCATAGAGCCATTTTGGGGCTATTTCGGGGTTTCCACCTCTAACGCCTTATTTTTAAGCCTAAGACAAGATATTTTCAAATTATCATCATTTTCTCAAACCGGGAGACCTGTACCATGTGATCAGTTCCCACGAGTTACATTAGTCTCGTACAAGGTGTTGTACGACTCACAAGGCAGTTTATGGGCTGTTTCGGGGTTTCCACCTCTGACGCCATGTTTTTAAGCCAAAGTTTAGATATTTTCAAATTATTGCCATATTCTCAAACTGAGAGTCACGTGAACATGCGGTGAGTTCCTATGAATTACATTAGTCGCGTGCGAGGTGTTGGTACCTCTAACGGGGCCATTTGTTTTTTTTTGGGGATTTTCCCTCTAACACATGTTGTAAAGCCGATGTATAGATATTTTCAAATTATCATCGTATTCTTAAACAAATGTCACATGAATACATGGTCAGTTCCTATGAGTTACATTGGTCCCGTGCGAGGTGTCGGAGCCTCTCACAGGTACGTTTGGGCGCTATTTTGGGGTTTTCCCCTCTAACGCCATGTTTTTAAGACCAAGTGTCAATATTTTAAAATTGTCATCATATTATCGGGCTGGGAGTCATGTTACCATGCGGTCTGTCTCTAAGAGTTACATTAGTTACATTCACGGTGCTTGTTCCTCTCACGGGGCCATTTGGGGGCTGTTTCGGGGTTCCCCCCTCTAACGCCATGTTCTTAATCTTAAATCTATATATTTTCAAATGATTATCGTATTAAAAAAACTAAAGAGACCCGTGACCACGCGGTCATTTCCTAACAGTTACATTGGTGTCGTGCGAGGTGTAGATGCCTCTCAAGGGTCCGTTTGGGGGTTATTTCGGGGTTTCCACCACTAACACCATGTTTTTAAGCCTAAGTCTAGATATTTTGTAATTATTTTCTTATTCTCAAATCGAGAGTCCCGTGACCACGCGATTAGTTCCTACGAGTTATGTTGGTCCTATGCGAGGTGCCTCTCATGGGGTCGTTTGGTGGCTGTTTCAAGGTTTCCACCTCTAACAGCTTGTTTTTAAGCCTAAGTTTAGATATTTTCAAATTATCATTGTATTGTCAAATTAGGAGTCTTATGACCATGCAGTTAGTTACTACAAGTTACATTGGTCCCGTGTGAGTTTTTGGTGCCTCTCACTGGGCCGTTTGGAGGTTTCTTTGGTGTTTCCACCGCTAACATCATGCTTTTATGAATAAGTCTAGATATTTTCAAATTATCATCATATTCTCAAATCGAGAGTCCCATGATCACGCGGTCAATTCCTACGGGTTACATTAGTCCCATGCGAGGTGTTCGTGCCTCTCATGGTTCCGTTTAGGGGTTGTTTTGGAGTCTCCACCTCTAATATCATGCTTTTAAGCCTAAATAAAGATATTTTCAAATTATCATTGTATTCTCAAACTGGGAGACTTGTTACCACATGATCAGTTCTTATCAGTTAGATCGGTCCGGTGCGAGGTATTGGTGCATTTCATTGGGTCGTTTGGTGGCACTTTTAAGATTTACTCCTTTAACGCCATGTTTTTAAGCCAAAATCTATTTAATTTTTAAATTATCAATGTATTCTCAAACCCAAAGACCCTTGGCCATGCGATCAATTTCTACGAGTTACATTGGTCCCGTGCGAGGTTCAGTGCTTCTCACAAGGCCATTTGGGGGTTATTTCGGGGTTTCCCCCTATAATGCCTTATTTTTAAGCATAAGTCTGAATATTTTCAAATTATCATTGTATTGTCCAATCGGGAGTCACATAACCACGCGATTAGTTCCTATGGGTTACATTGGTCTCGTGTGAGGTTTAGGTGCCTCTCACAGGGCCGTTGGAGGGATATTTTGGGATTTCCCTCTCTAACACCATGTTTCTAAGACTAAGTCTAGATATTTTCAAATATTCTCTGTTAAAGCTTAAGTCCAGATATTTTCAAATTATCGTTATATTCTCAAACCGGGAGACCCATCACCATGTATTCAATTCCTACAGTTACATCGGTGCCATACGAGGTGTTAGTGTCTCTCATGGGGTTGTTTCGGGGTTTCCCCCTCTAATGTCATGTTTTCAAGCCTAAATCTATATAGTTTCAAATTATCTTCGTATTCTCAAATCGAGAGACCCGTGACCATGCGGGCAGTTTCTATGAGTTACAATGGTCTTGTGTGAGGTTTTGGTTCCTCTCATAGGGCTATTTAGTGACTCTTTTGAGGTTTCCATCTTTAACGCCAAGTTTTTATGCCTATGTCTAGATATTTTCAAATTATCGTTGTATTCACAAATTGGGAGTCATGTGATCATGGGGTTAGTTCCTCCAAGTTACATTAGTCCCGTGCAAGGTGTTTGTACCTCTCACGAGGTCATTTGTCGGCTGTTTTGAGGTTACCCCCCCTCTAACACCATGTTTTTAAGCCTAAGTCTAGATATTTGAAAATTATCATTGTATTCTCAAAATGGGTGACGCATGACACATTGGTCTCATGTGAGGTGTTGGTGCATCTCACGGGGCCGTTTTGGGCATGTTTCAGGGTTTCCCCCTCTGACGCCACATTTTTAAGCCTAAATCTTGATATTTTCAAATTATCATCGTATTCTCAAATCGAGAGACCCGTGAACACGTGGTCAGTTCCTATGAGTTACATTGGTCCCGTGTAAGGAGTTGGTGCCTCGCACGAGGCCATTTGGGTGCTATTTTTGGGTTTACACCTCGAACGCTATGTTTTTAAGCCTAAGTCTGGATATTTTCAAATTATTGTCCTATTCTTGAATCGGGAGACCTGTGACCATGTGGTCAATTCTCATTAGTTACATTGGTCCCGTGTGAGGTGTTGTTGCATCTGATGGGTCCGTTTGGGGGGTGTTTTGGGGTTTCCCCCTCTAACACCATATTTTAAAGCCTAAATCTAGATATTTTCAAATTATCATCATATTCTGAAATCGAGAGACCTGTGACCACACAGTCAGTTTGTACGAGTTACATTGGTCCCGTGAGACATGTTAGTACCTCTCACGGGGCCGTTTGAGAGTTGTCTTGGGGTTTCCAACTCTAACGCCATGTTTTAACGCCTAAGTATAGATATTTTAAAATTATCATTGAATTCTCAAACCGGGAGTCCCATGACCATACGATCAGTTCCTATGAGTTACATTAGTCTCGTGCGAGGTGTCGGTGCCTCTCACAGGTCCGTTTGAGGCGATTCTAGGGTTCCCCCTCTAATGCCATGTTTCTAAGCCTAAATATAGATATTTTCAAATTATCATCGTATTCTTGAAGGGAGAGACCCATGATCATATGGTCAGCTCTTATGAGTAAAATTATTCCTGTGCGAGGTGTTGGGGAATCTCATGAGGGCCGTTTGGGGGCTATTTTAGGGTTTCCCGCTCAAACGCCATGTTTTAAGCCCAATTCTATATATTTTCTAATTACTATTGTATTTGCAAATCGATAAACCCTTGACCATGAGATTAGTTCCTACAAGTTAGATTGGTCCTATGTGACGTGTTGGTGCCTCTCATAGGGCCGTTTGAGGGTTGTTTTAGGGTTTCCTCCTATAATGCCATTTTTTAAGAAAAAGTCTAGATTTTTTAATTTATGTGTATATTCTCAAATTGGGAGTCCCATAATCACGTCATCGGTTCCTACGAGTTACATTAGTCCCGTACGAGGTGCTGATGTCGTTCACGTTCACGGGGTCATTTGGAGGTTGTTTTGGGGTTTGCCCCTCCAATGCCATGATTTATGTCTAAATCTATATATTTTCAAATTATCACCATATTCTCAATCCGAGAGACCCATGAGCATGCGGTTAGTTATTACGAGTGCCATTGGTCCCATTCGAGGAGTCGGTGCCTCTCACAGGGCTATTTTGGGGTTCCCCCACTGACGCCATGTTTTTAACCCTAAGTCTAGATATTTTAAAATTACCGTCGTATTCTTCAACCGATAGACCCGTGACCATGCGATTAGTTCTTATTAGTTACACTGGTCCCATGTGAGGTGTTGGTGTATCTCACGGGACCGTTTTGGGGATGTTTTGGGGTTCCCCTTCTAACACTACATTATTAAACCACAATCTAGATAGTTTCAAATTATCATCATATTTTCAAATCGGAAGACATGTGACCATGCAGTTAGTTCCTACGAGTTACATTGGTCCTGTGCGACTTGTTGGTGCCTCTCACAAGGCCATTTGAGGGTTATTTCGGGGTTTCCAACTCTAACGCCATGTTTTTAAGCCTAAGTCTAGATATTTTCAAGTAATTGTCATATTCTCAAATTGAGAGTCTCGTGAGCATGCGATTAGTTGCTATGAGTTACATTGGTCCGATGTGAGGTGTCGATCTCTCTCATGCGACCGTTTGGGGTTGTTTCGGGGTTCCCCCTCTAATGCCTTGTTTGTAAGCCTAAGTCTAGATATTTTTAAATTATCGTTATATTTCTCAAACTGAGAGACCCGTGATTACGTGATCAATTGTTACTAGTTACATTTATCCCATGCGAGGTGTTGGGGTTATGTTACAGGGATGTTTGGGGAATGTTTTGGGATTTCCCCTTTAAACGCCACGTTTTTATGCCAAGATATAGAAATTTTCAAATTATCATCGTATTCTCAAACTAAGAGACTTGTGACCATGCGGTCAGTTCCTAAGAGCTAGATTTGGTATGTGCAATATGTTGGTGCCTCTCATTCTATGTTTTTAAGCCAAAGTCTATATATTTTCAAATTATTGGTGTATTCTCAAATCGGGAGTCCCGTGACTACGTGGTTAGTTTTTACAAGTTACATTGGTCCTGTGTGAGGTGTCGATGCCTCTCACGGGGCATTTATGGATTATTTCAGGGTTCCCTACTCTGACGCCATGTTTTGAAGTCTAAGTCTAGATATTTTTAAATTATCACCGTATTCTCAAATTAATAGTCTCGTGACCACATGGTCAGTTACTCCAAGTTACATTGATCTTGTGAGAGGTGTCGGTGCATCTCACAAGGCCATTTGGGGGTTATTTTGGGGTTTCCCCCTCTAACATCATGTTTCTAATCATATGTAAGGACATTTTCTAATATTTTTTATATTCTAAAATCAAGAGACCTGTGACCACATGGTTAGTTCCTATGAGTTACATTAATCCTGTGCGATGTGTTGGTGCCTCTTACGAGGGCATTTGAGGGTTGTTTCTAGGTTTCCACCTCTAATGCCTTATTTTTAAGCCTAAGTCTAGATATTTTCAAATTATCATCATATTCTCAAATCGGGGGTCAGGTGACCACGCGGTCAGTTCCTATAAGTTACATTGGTCCCATTGTCGATGCCTCTCATGGGGCTGTTTGGGGCTATTTCGGGGTTTCTACCTCTAACACCATATTTTTAGCCTAAGTATAGCTATTTTAAAATTATCTTAGTATTCTCAAATCGAGAGACCTGTGACCATGCAATCAGTTCTTACGAGTTACATGGGTCCCGTGCGAGGTGTTAGTGCCTCTCACGAGGCAGTTTGGGGGAGTTTCAGGATTTCCTCCTCTAATGCCATCTTGTTAAGCCTAACTCTAGATATTTTCAAATTATCATTGTATTCTCAAATCGGGAGACCCATGACTCCACGATAAGTTCCTATGAGTTACATGGGTCCTGTGAGAGGTGTCACTGCCTCACATGGGGATGCTTGGGAATTGTTTCGAGGTTTTTCGCTCTAACACCATGTTTTCAGCGTAAGTCTAGATATTTTAAATTTATCATCATATTCTCCAATTAGGAGTCACGTAATCACGTGATTAGTTCCACCGGGATTTCCCCTCTAACGACATGTTTTTAAGCCTAAGTGTAAGGAGACAATTCTCCGATTGAGTCTTAATGTAGCTTTGGCTCAATTCCGTACAAAAATGCTTATGTCATAGGGTAGTTTTAAAGTGTATCCATTCAAGCCTATGACGGGTTAGTTGAAGACGTAGCGGCCAAGATATTAAAGCTTCATCAAATGCCGATTTTAATGTGCCTAGTTTCTACGTCAACAACATTGGTTCCATTGCTCCTAAGGTATGCATGCATTTTAATATATATATATATATATATATAGGAGATTGGAACAATATTTATATGGGTGTAACTTGTTTTAAAACTGTTGTTTATTTTTAGAATGTCTCATTAAAACTTTAAAATAAAGTTTATGGGCTAAAATTGAATTTTTAAACATTATGGAAGTTCGTTCGAAATTGTCGTTCAAACGAGTTTTTCGTTCGAACGAGAGTGTCGTACGAACGAGGTTTGCCAATGACCTGCCACTGGAACTTCGTTAGAAGTACCATGCGAACGAGACTTCGTTCGAACGAGATTTGGCGGGAACAGTTTATTTGGCAATTTTGAGCATTTTTTCCATGTTTCCCACTTCTTTTCCCACTAACTTTTTGGGCAGACTTAATATGTACGGGAACCAACTTTTTCACATACAACAATCTCCAGTAGAGAGTTTGAGATCAAAATTCAAAAAGAAAAAGTTCATGTTTTGAGTGCCGAATTTTTCAAAAAAAAATCATTTAACACTCTTGTTTTCACCCATAATTTTTTTATTCTAAGTTTCAATATATATATATATATATATATATATATTTCTTGGAGTGTTTGGCATCGAGTTTTCTCTACCGCATTGAAGAGATTGTTTGGGTTGACTTCTAAATCCCTCAAAGAAGAAGAGTTTTTTTTTGCTGCGTCATTCTGACATGGTGAAAGGCATCATGTGTGGTTGACGGTTTAGCTAATGTCTCATTGGTGTATTCCAAGATTTTGATTGAGCTCTGGGGTTGTCGACTAGGCAGAGGTGTTTATAACAAGACGCGTCAAGGCTTGAAAGGGGTCGAGTCGAGGAAGTAAGTCATCTGTCTTATAATTGTAAAACCATACTTAGTGGACTTAAGGCTAGGGTCGTCCGAGGTTTTTTCCCGTTGTGAATTTTTCCTCGTACATCGCGGTGTAGAGATTTATTTGTTTATTTTATCTTTTACAAAATTCACCTAGAACGCATGCTTAGGTAAAAAGATAAAATTTGGTTTATTTCACTACTTGTTTAATTTGGTGCTAAATTAATTTTGGGTAATGTTTATGTTAATTTGGTTCAAGTCATCATTTAATTTGATAAAATTGGTTTGGCCTAATTTGGTAATATTGGAAATATGTTTTAGGCAAATTTCTAGGACTTGAGTTGAGTTAATGTGTTAAAGTGAAAAATTACTTTGTTAATTAATTTAATTTCACTTTTTGTTTTTGTTTACTTTTAATTTGAAAAGAAATTAAAATTAGTTAATTTGTTTAATTGAACCATCTCACTTCCGCATATTTAAAAAGGAAATTGAAACTATTGTCTTTGTGCTAAGACTTTAAAATTGGGGGCCTCGTGTTCCAACAATTGGTATCAGAGCCGGAGCGCTAATTTATTGCGTCAAAGATCCGATTTTTCAGTTTTTATAATTTTTGTGCTCCTTACATTTTTAGGTGGTTCATATTTTTACCCACTCTCATTTTTTTGTATCTCTCGATGGGGCGTCTTAATGATAATTTGTCATTTTCTAATGATAATGAAGTTTTTGCTATTCGAGAGGAATTTAATGGGCTTAATAAGTGTAATGAAAAATTAAAAGAATGAAATTTGAGATTTGCAAAAAGAATTAAATTTCTTGAAGATGAAAA
Source organism: Sambucus nigra (assembly GCA_949130495.1). Taxonomy (NCBI): domain Eukaryota; kingdom Viridiplantae; phylum Streptophyta; class Magnoliopsida; order Dipsacales; family Adoxaceae; genus Sambucus; species Sambucus nigra. Next base: position 3,244,251 of record CASBWL010000025.1, read on the forward strand.
TTCTTGTTTTATAGCTAAAGTTGAGTTTTTGCAAAACTCCCTATCTCAAAAAGATATTTTTCGTGAAAAGCTCATGGACATAAATTACAGTTTTAATAATTTAGAAAAGTCCAAGAAAGAGAGTGATTGTCGAGAAAAGACTCTTAGGGGCATGCTTGCTCACATTGAGGGAGAGCGTGATAACCTTTTATGTGTAATTGAAATTTTAAAGAAGGAGTCCCCTAAATTTGAGGAGTCTAATTTATTACTTGAGTCCGAAATTTCAAAAATGAAAAATGATTTACTTGACTCGAGTAGTAGTTGTAATGGTTCTAGCTCATCTTGTTCAAATACTTCTGTTGCTAAAGCTAAGACTATTATTTGTTTTAGAGGGTCAACTTTATCCAAGGACTTTAGAAAAGGTCACACCGTAGGTAACATTCCTCGTGTTTTCACATGCTTGTATTGTGGTAGGAAAGGTCACCTTAGGTCATTTTATTTTTATCTTAAAAGAAGCCCTAGGAAGTCTATGTCTAGCAGTTCATTAGTTTCCAAATCCCATCATTTTCAATATACATCTATATGGGTTCGAAAATCATTTTTAGACGTGCTAGATATTATATTTGTTGATTCTTATTTGATTTCACATGAAACCTCCCTTGCTAAATTTAAAGGTTGAATGTGTTAGTATTGTTTACATACTCTAGCCTTTTGTGCTTCATATTCTATATCATTGCAAGGTGTATGAATATTTAGTCATTTTCTAGTCATTGCTTTATTCTATATCTCAGGCTAGAAATCATGACTTGTTTATCTTTTGTATTATATCTCTTTTGATTTGCATTAAATATAAAATACAAAAATATTTTTGTTTATCATTTGTGTTTTACCTTTTAGTTATCTAGGACTAATGAAAAATACAAATGATTTTTGTTTGTCTTTTCAGTAAATATTTTTATTTTTGGTTAAAAATTTGAAAAACTCAAAAAGATTTTTTATGTGTGTATTTTAGTTTGACACACTTTATGTGGCATATACTTGTGTTTGAATCCCATATTTTACGCTCCCATGTGGCTAGAACTTTTGGTTAAGATTGTCAATCCTTAAAATGTTCTTTACCACGCTTATATGGAGTAGTTGGATTTTGTATTGTTTAAATGGATTCTATTTTTAGATGCCTCAATTCACACATGCACGAGCTCTTTTGAAATTTAACCGTCACATGTTATATTTGAGCTTTGTGAGGTGTTCTCCTACCAATCTAGTCATCTACATATTTGTGACCTAGGAGGACCAGTGCATGTCAAAATCTGTTGCACATGAGATTTGTGAGAAATAAAAATATTATATATAAATGTTCACGGGGAAGGGCTCCGAAAGGATTTATTATCCTTCACGAATAGTAAGCCACAGTTTGGATTGGACTTAAAAGAAATACGTGGTCCAAAGGCCTAAAAATAGAATTATGGCATTAAAAAGAAAAATAATTGCCAAGGCCTATTTTTGTTTGATATATTCATTCAAATATATATGCTTATTGAGGGATATTGGATGGTATATCAACAGTTTTCATAATGTCCGTTTATCCTAGTTGCATTTTCAATGTCATGACTCTATTGGTTTGTAGAATCATCAGCATGCTAGGCTTGTATGCATTGTGTATGTTTTTTCATTGAGTTAAATTTATATTGTCACATGAGGTTATATTCAAATGTGATGAAGTTTGCAATCAATTGAGAACTCCGTGAACATGTTTTAAGTGATTGGGTCTAAATTTAATTGTTACTATTTCACACCCCAACAGTTTCGTTTCCATATACGAGTGTGAAAAGGTTATCTTATTTTGTGTCATTTATGTTTATATATATATATATATATATATATACGTGCATGTACATTTTTGGTATGTTTAGTATACTTATATATATGATATTTTTTATTTGGTTTTTGCCTTGCTTTCTAGTCCATTTATGCCTTGATTCATAATTGGTATCTATCTTATTGCATTCTTTGTTGATATCACATGCTTAATACTCTATGTATCATATTGGTATCATTTTCTTGCATCCTAGTTGGTATCCGTTATTATTTTGTTGGATTAGTTATGATTTTGTTGCCCACGTGCTTTAATGTTCTCATCACTTTACGCACTATTGCATGTATAGCTTGTTATCCCATTCTATTTATCCCTTATTTAGTTTAGGGGGTGTCTATGATTTAATTGGGGAAGATAAGTTAATTTTTTATTCTTTAGCCTTTGTCTATTACTGAACAAAAAGGGGGAGAATGATAGGGGGAGAAATGGTATCTAATCCTATTGTCATCATATCTTACTTTGGGAGATTTTACTTAGGGGGAGAGCGCTATCTTCTTAGGTTGATCATAGCTGATAAAGGGGAGAATTAATTAAGGGGGAGTCTTTATTTATATTGCATTTAATATTTTAATATTCCCTATGCGTTTAATGTGTTTGTTTAAGTGTGCAGGAATTCTTCTATATATGGCAACTTTCTTCATCGGAAAAGATAGTGATCCTTGGGTCTTGAGTCAAGTTTGGGTGGGATGTGAGCTTGATGGCCCTTTAGGATTTTTGTTTGGTTTTTATCCCGGAATAGCCAAAGGGGGAGATTTGTAAGGACACAATTCTTCGTTGAGTCTTAATGTAGTTTTGGCTTAATTCCAGACAAAAACGTTTATGTCATAGGATAGTTTTAAAGTGTATCCATTCAAGCCTATGACGGGTTAGTTGAAGACGTAGCGCCCAAGATATTAAATCTTCATCAAATGCCGAGTTTAACGTGCCTAGTTTCTACGTCAACAACATTGGTTACATTGCTCCTAAGGTATGCATGCATTTTAATATATATATAGGAGCTTGGAAAAATATTTATATTGGTGTACTTTGTTTTAAAACTGTTGTTTATTTTCAGAATGTTTCATTAAAACTTTAAAATAATGTTTTTGGGCTAAAATGAATTTTTTTAACATTATGGAAGTTCATTCAAACGAATAATGTTGTTTGAACGAGGTTTGCCAACGACCTGTCATTGGAACTTCGTTAGAAGTATTGTTCGAACGAGACTTCGTTTGAACGAAAATCTCGTTCGAACGAGATTTGGCGAGAACGGGTTATTTGGCAGTTTTGAGCAGTTTTTCCATGTTTCCCACTAACTTTTTGGGCAGACTTATTATGTGCCAGAACCAAATTTTTCCAACCAAGTTTTTCACACACAATAATCTCCAAGAGAGAGTTTGAGAGAAAAATTCAAAAAGAAAAAGTTTATGTTTTGAGTGTCTAATTTTTCAAGAAAAAATCATTTAACTCTCTGTTTTCATCCATAATTTGTTTATTCCAAGTTTCAATATATATATCATTGCTTGGAGTGTTTAGCACCGGGTTTTTTCTATCACATTGAAGATATTGTTTGGGTTTACTTATAAATCCCTCAAAGAAGAAGAGTTTGTTTTGCTGCGACATTATCACATGGTGAAAGTCACCATGTGTGGTTGACGGTGTACCTAAAGTCTCATTGGTGAATTCCCAGATTCCGGTGGAGCTCTGGGGTTGTCGACTACGTGTCAAAGCTTGAAAGGTGGAGGTGTCATTGTAAAACCATACTTAGTGGACTTAAGGCTAGGGTCGTCCGAGGTTTTTTCCCGTTGTGGGTTTTTCCTCGTACATCGCAGCGTAATGATTTATTTGTTTATTTTATCTTTTACAAAATTCACCTAGAATGCATGTTTAGGTAAAAAGATAAAATTTGGTTTATTTCATTACTTGTTTAATTTGGTGCTAAATTAATTTTTGGTAATGTTTATGTTAATTTGATTCAAGTCATCATTTAATTTGATAAAATTGGTTTGGCCTAATTTGGTAATATTGAAAATATGTTTTACGCAAATTTCTAGGACTTGAGTCGAGTTAATATGTTAAAGTGAAAAATTACTTTGTTAATTAATTTAATTTCACTTTCTATTTTTGTTTAATTTTAATTTGAAAAGAAATTAAAATTAGTTAATTTGTTTAATTGAACCATCTCGCTTCCGCATATTTAAAAAGGAAATTGAAACTATTATCTTTGTGGTAAGACTTTAAAATTGGGGGCCTCGTGTTCCAACACTAAGTCTAGATATTTTTAAATAATCATCATCAAAGCATAAGTCTAGGTATTTTCAAATTATTATTATATTCTCAAACTGGGAGTCACGTGACCATGTAGTCAGTTCCTTCGAGTTACATTGGTCCCGTGCGAAGTGTTGGTGCCTCTCATGGGGCCGTTTGGGGGGTTTTTCGGGGCTTACACCTCTAACACCATTTTTTAACTCTAAGTCCAAATATTTTCAAATTATCATCGTATTCTCTAATCGGGACACCCGTGACCACGCAGTCAGTTCCTTTGAGTTACATTGGCCCCGTGCGAGGTGTCGGTTCCTCTCACAAGGCAGCTTAGGGGACCTTTTGAGGTTTCCACCTCTAACTCTATGTGTTTAAGACCGTCTAGATATTTTCAAATTATCATCTTATTCTTAAATCGGGAATCACGTGACCACACTATCAGTTCCTACGAGTTGCATTGGTTCCGTGCAAGGTGTTGGTGCCTCTCATGTGGCAATTTGGGGGATGTTTTGGGGTTTCCCCCTCTAATGCAATGTTTTTAAGACTAAGTCTAGGTATTTTCAAATTATCCTCGTATTCTCGAATCAGGTGATCCATGACACATTGGTCCCGTGTTAGGTGTTATTGCATCTTACGGGGCCATTTGGGGGATTTTCTAACACCGTATTTTTAAGCCTAAATCTAGATATTTGTAAGACTAAATCTAGATATTTTAAAATTATCATGGTATTCTCAAATAGAGACACCTGAGACCACGCTGTTAGTTCCTATGAGTTACGTTGGTCCCAAACAAGGTGATGGTCCCACTCACAAGGCCGTTTGCGTGCTGTTTTGGGGTTTGCCCCACTAACGCAATGTTTTAAAGCCTAAGTCTAAATTTTTTCAAATTATCGTCATATTCTCGAACCGGGAGACCCGTGACCATGCAGTCAGTTCTTACTTGTTACATTAGTCCTGTGTGAGGTGTTGGTGCATCTCACGGGACCGTTTGGGAGATGTTTTCGGGTTTACCCATCTAACACCATGTTTTAAGACTAAATCTAAATATTTTAAAATTATCATCGTATTCTCAAATTGGGAGACTTCTGACCACACAGTTATTTCGTACGAGTTACATTGGTCCCGTGTGATGTGTTGGTACCTCTTACATGGTCATTTGAGGGTTGTTTTGAGGTTTCCACCTCTAACGCTATGTTTTTAAGCCATAGTCTAGATATTTTCAAATTATTTCCGTATTCTCAAACCGGAAGTCTCTTGACCATACTATATGTTCCTAAGAGTTATATTGGTCTCGTGCGAGGCACCGGTGCCTCTCACGAGGCTGTTTCGAGGCTTCCCCAATAATGCCACGCTCTTAAGTCAAAGTCTAGATATTTTAAAATTATGATCCTATTCTTGAACTGAGAGACTCGTGATCATGCAATCAATTCTTACGAGTTACTTTGGTCCCATGCGCTGTGTTAGTGCATCTCCCGGGCCCGTTTAGGAGCTGTTACGAGGTTTTCTTCTCAAACGCCATGTTTTTAAGCCTAAATCTAGATATTTTAAAAGTAATTTCTTATTCTAAAATGAAGAGACCGGGTACCATGCGGTCAGTTCCTATGAGTTAGATTGGTACCGTGCGACGCGTTGGTGCCACTCACGGGGCCGTTAAAGGGTTGTTTATGTGTTTCCACCTATAACTCCATATTTTTAAGTCTAAGTTAATATATTTTCAAATTATTAGCATATTCTCAAATTGAAAGTCATGTGACTACGCGATCGGTTCCTACGAGTGACATTGGTCCCATACGAGGTGTCGTTGGCTCTCACGGGGCCATTTGGGGGCTATCTTGGGGTTCCACCTCTAACACCATGTTTTTAAACCTAAGTCTAGATGTTTTCAAATTATCATCATATTCTCGAACAGAGAGTCCCGTGACCATATGGTCAGTTCCTACGGGTTACATTAGTCCCGTGCGAAGTCTAAGTGCCACTCACAGGATCGTTTGGGGGATGTTTCACGGTTTCCCCTCTAACGCCATATTTTTAAGCCTAAGTTTGGATATCTTCAAATTATCATCATATTCTCGAACTAAGAAACCTGTGACCATGCTGTCAGTTCTTGCGAGTTTCATTGGTCCCGTACGAGGTGTTTATTCATCTGACGGGGCCGTTTGGGGGTTATTTTAGTGCTTCCCCATCAAACACCATGTCTTTAAGCCTAAATCTAGATATTTTCAAATTATCATCGTATTCTCAAATCGAGAGACCCATGACCACGTGGTCAGTTCTTAAGAGTTAGATTGGTTCCGTGCGAAGTGTTGGTGCCTCTCACAAGGATGTTTGAGGTCTATTTTGGGGTTTCCACCTTCAACGCCATGTTTTTAAGCCTAAATCTATATATTTTCAAATTATCGATGTATTCTCAAACCGAGAGTCACGTGACTACGTTATCAGTTCCTGCAAGTTACATTGATCTCATGCGAGGTGTTTGTGCCTCTCATGGGGCTGTTTTGGGGTTTCCTCCTCTAATGCCATGTTTTGAAGCATAAGTCTAGATGTTTTCAAATTATCATCATTTCTCAAATAGGAGTTCCGTGACCAAGCCATCAGTTCCTACGAGTTACATTAGTCTCGTGCGAGGTGTCAGTGCCTATCACAGGATCATTTGGGGGTTATTTCTGGATTTCCCCCTCTAACATCATGTTTCTAAGGTCTAGATATTTTCTAATATTTATCGTATTCCCAAACCGGGAGTCCAGTGACCACACGGCGAGTTCCTATAATTTACATTGCTCTCGTGCGAGGTGTTGGTGCCTCTCACGGGCTGTTTGGGGTCTGTTTTGAGTTTCCACCTCTAACGTCATGTTTTTAACCCTAAGTCTATATATTTTCAAATTATCATAACATTTTCAAATCGAGAGTCCTGTGGCCACAAGATTAGTTCCTATGAGTTACAAGTGTCTCGTGCGAGGTGTTGGTGCCTTTCATAGGGCCATTTGGGTGGCTATTTGGGGTTTTCATCTCAAAGGCCATGTTTTAAAGCCTAAGTTTTGATATTTTCAAATTATCATCGTATTTTTAAACTGGGAGACCCATGACCATGCGATCAGTATCTACGATTTACATTAGTCCCGTCCATGGTGTTGGTGCCTGTCATGGCACCGTTTTGGGGATATTTCGAGGTTTTAACCTCTAACACCATATTTTCAAGACTAAAACTAGATATTTTCAAATTATTGTCGTACTCTCAAACCAGGAGACTTGTGAACACATGGCCTATTCCTGTGAGTTACATTGGTCCCATACGAGGTGTTGGTGCATCTCACGGGGCCGTTTGGGGGCTGTTTCAGGGTTTCTACCTCTAACGTCATGTTTTTAAGCCTAAGTTTAGATATTTTAAAATTATCATCGTATTTTCAAACTGAGAGTCCCGTGACCACATGGTCAGTTCCTACGAGTTACAATGGTCCCGTGAGAGGTGTTGGTGTCTCTTATGGGGTTGTTTGAGTGCTATTTTAGGGTTTCTACATCTAACACCATGTTTTAAAGCCAAAGTCTAGATATTTTCAAATTATCGTCGTATTCTCGAGCTAAGAGACCCGTGACCACGCGATTAGTTCCTATGAGTTACATGAGTCCCGTGCGAGGTGTCGGTGCCTCTCACGTGACCATGGTAAGTATGTTCCATTTCTTCGACAATAATGTTTATAGTGATGGTTTATACATAGTTATGTTTCATTTCACATTATTAATTGTTTAACACCAAGCTTTTAAAATTTACGGTATGTTTAATTTATGTCTTATTTATATTAGGTTTAATCACAACCTTAAATGTTAAAAATTCCTAGGGCTAACCAACTTAATGGCCATTTAAATGTTCAAATCCACCAGTCAATAAAAATTCAAGAATCTCATACAACAATTCAAATAGTAATGTGATATATTAGAAATTCCTAGGGCTAACCAGCTCAATGGCCATCTAAATGTTCAAATCCACATGTCAATAACAATTTAAAAATCCCAAACAACAACTCAAAGAAAGTGTCATATAACAAGTAACGAGGGTAAAAAAGGGAATAAATAATCGTATACAGGTTGGTTTAGTGTAAATTTACACCTGCCTAGATTATAGTAACGAAAACCGTCTAAATCAAATTGTATACGATTACTTATTACTTAATACCTTTTCACCTTCATTACTTGTTATATATATACACAGAGAGAGAGAGAGAGAGATGTACAAGAATATGTGTACAGAGAGAGATCGGTGGTCGTCGAAATATGTAAACAAGAGGAATGGGGGCCGTCTCTGCTAAAACTAAAAGAGAAAAAAAATATTAAAACTGATATGTTTGAACTCGTAACAGAAGCAAATGGAAATTTAAATTCACCATTAAGCACATCCTTATACAAGTTATCCAAGATAATTACCTAAAGAACATTGTAGATACACGCGTATAATCCACGAGAAAAAGATACAAAGACAAATGGGCCTGGCCTATACTTTAGCACATTTGTATACAAATGAAAGAAGAGTAATTAGGAACCTTAAAAATCATTCAAATTTTGCCCACAATCTACTTTAGTCTTGTAAGAGGGTACTTTAGAATGTAGATGGAGGCATAACCCCTTTTAAGTATGGTAGTGATAAGTTAATTAGCCAAAAAACTTTGGATTGGTGATAGAACATGCCAACACAAGCCTAATGAGGATGGAGGTCGATTTAAACTCACAAATCTCTCGTGTATAACTCAGGAAATAGTAATGAACTTTAGAAGTAACTTAGCTAGAAGGAGAGAGAAGTAAGCACCCTAGCTACACCCTGGCAGACAGGTACAAAACATACCGAACACCCTCAAGAATCTCTGTCAAGTATTAAGATCTTCATAATAAATAATAATGGTGAGTGAGTAAACTCTCTGGTTTGCAATAACGCCCTCTCTCTGATTTGTATTATCTCTAGAAATAACTCCTCAATCCTAAAAAAGGATCGACCCCTTCCTCAAAAGGTGGTTGGGGTCCTTAAATAGCCCCCCCACACCACCCCCGAGGCAACTCTGTCATTTAAGATTATGAAAGACATCCCTCACATTTTATGTTACAACATTAAATGCCTGATGCACTAGTCGTCTCTACGTCATAAACATTTAATGCCAATACATGCCTTTTGCCTAACTACTGTGTGCCAGGGGGCTATTGTTGCAGAGGTGGCTCACCAACTGCCTGACATTCCCAAATACCACGGTGGTTTACTCAAGTGCATGTCTGACATTATTTAGCTGGCTAGTGACATAACCTACGGTAGACGTGACATTAAGTAGAGGGTTGTTTGGTTCATGACTCAACGCCCGATGGAACTCCAAGCTGCTCCGCCTAAGGTTCCATGGTTAGGGTTTCTTCGGTGTTTTACCAGGTGTATCTAAGATGATCAGTAAAATCCCTAACGGTGCCTTACTTCTTAATCCTCCAAACTAACTCCCTCTAAAATTCCCACGGTGAGGTCGTTCGATAGATCTTGAAAGCTCTCCCAAGCCCTGCTAAGCCTGGTCTCTCGCGAGTATCGTTCGACCTCACACAGGCTCATTATTCTCGTTACATCATTACAATCGTTATAGCTCATAGCCAATATAAACAACGATACAATATGACTAACACAATAAGCTAAAGTATAAGTTGCCACGCCAAGCTGCCTCGCTGAGTTGCGACGCTTGAGCTGCCTCGGTTGCTTAATCTCAAATACTATTGCCAATTAGGGAATTATCCCTAATCTTATAATTACCTTTAATCCCCCTCTACATTTTCCCCTTCGGGGAGAAATTTGTTAGAACAAGAAATGTCTGCACGAAACTTCTCAATCCGATAAAACCTCTCTTCTCAAATACTTGTTTGGGCTGGTAAGTAAAATTCTCCCTGATGATGATTCGCTGTCCTCGGAAAAGAAGAAATGCTTCCCGATGTAACTGAGTCACCCTTTAAACAAGGTTCTTCCAAATCGTTGGAACATACTGTCCGTTGGGCCTTGATGGATAAGTCTGACACCAATTTTGGCCCCAAAACATAAACTTAGTGAAGAAGTCAACCCTTTCTATTCCTTAGACGTGTTTTCATATTCGATGTAATGTTGTCTTCTCAACTATCGAGACCCTTCCCGATGTGCCACATTTTCATTTGAAATGATTAGAGGGTGCCCTTGCACGTGCGCTCATGGGGAACGTTAACCGTCGAGTTTGAAACCCTTCAAACATCTTTTTTTTATTTCAAACTCTTCTATATCTTTATCATCTTCGTCTTCTTCAACACTCCCCGCTTCTTATAGAGAGATAAATCTTGTGCAACCACCATTGTTGCCCTCTTCTTTGCTCAGCCTCCTCTTTCTCTCATCTTTTGCACCACCACCTGCGATTGTGCTCCTCTCTTCTTGTGCTTAGCCCCGTCCGCCCAGCTGCAACACTTATTATCACTTTCTCATGGATTCTTCAAGTATTTCCAGGGTTGCTACCGCTAGTCAGCGAGGTTCCCCTTCCGTCGCTGCTAGCGATGCCACCGCCCTTAGCGGCGCTGCCTTGGTCGCTGCTCATCAAGAGAAACTACGCCTCTATTGCCGAAGCACCCATCTTTGAAGAAGAGGATGATAAATTTTCTGAGGCGTGCAAGACCTGCCATTTCTCATCTAAGTTCGATCCATTACTGTTGGGTGATGAAGAAGTGGATTTGTCGAAGTGGGGCTATTTTCCCCCTGGGGGGACTCGGCGCTTCTGTCTAGACCGTGGTGACTTTCCTTATTCCCAGATCGATTTCGAAGCACCTGGGGATCTCCCGCCCATTTTACTGCGTGGCACACACATATGCAGAGTTTCCACGCTGCTATTATTACGAAGGTTGGGCTGCATCGAGCCAACTGGTTTGGCGAGTTCACTCACTCGAAGCACAACGCTGCACTCCAAGTTCTAGTCTCACGATGGAACATCACAACCCACACCTTCTTCGCTGCGTGGGGGGAGTTTACTATTACGTTGGAGGATGTCTACGAACTCCTTGGGTTTGAACCCATGGGCGAGTTCACCTATCACGACGAGCCTCTGGATGCCGAAGAGGCTGCTGATCGGGTTGACCTGGATCGGATCTGCCGCAGTTTCACCGATCCCTCAAATAAAGCTACATTTTCCCCCCTTATCAATTATTTTTTTGAAGCTCCGACACCGAAGGATGCTAGTGATGTAACGGGCCGTGGCAAAGGTACCTCCTTGGAACTACCGGCCTATATACTCATACTACTTTCACGCTTCATTCTAACTGGAAAGCCCAACGATCAGCTCAGGAGGGACCTGATAAACATTTCCATTCGTTTGGCCAGAGGATTCAACCTACCTCTGGCCGCCATTACCTTGGGGTCCCTCTAAACCTGGTTAGATCGAACCCGTATTGACATGGAGCGATCACTGGGCCGTTACAACTTGGCGAACTTTGCCAACACCATTATATTGACTGGCTTCCTCTATACACGCTTTCCTGCCATCGCTCCGAAGTCAGTTTCCCTGCCTGTGAGCGGAGTTATTAATCCCCCACACCTCCTGTGTTTCCACAAGAAGCAAAGACGAAAGGAAATAATGGGCATTTTTTACCACCTAGGTTCCTTCGTAATGAGGCCACATAGCGAGTCCACTTTTGCCCATAGTTGGGACTTCTTTCCTACTGCAGCCACAACGATTAGATTTAACCTAGTTGTAGAAGATCCGTCACAAGCCGTAGTTATTCTTTTCACCCTGGGGTTCCTCCCTTCTTATACTGAATGGGTTTATAGTTCTGAGCCTTACAACCCTGATAGATGCAGTAAGCAATTCGGGTTCGACTAGGGGCTCCTCGACCTGTGTTCAAGGATAACCATTCCAAGGCCACCTTTATTGAGGAATGCACTTTCTATACTGCCGATACAGTGATTGGTATGACATCCACCATTGATGGGCGTGTCATGCTTCCGAGCGCTACTAGAAAGGGAGACGTATCCACCTCTTTTGCCATGAAGTTCCATTTATAGCAGTTAGCCATGATTCATGAGTATATCCAGTCCCCTCCTTGCTATCCCCCAGTCCTTTCCTTTTCTTCTTTTGAGTTGGGTCTAAAGGGGAACTCCGTGCTTGGGGTTGAGTTTCCCTTAAGCAAAAATGTTAAGGAGTCTCTTGATGAACTACCCCCTCATTGCCCCATGATCCCAACTGCTACCCCAAAAACCAAGGTGATCGCGACCCTCAAACCCTCTGTCCCCATGACCGAAACTTCCATGGGAGAAGGGCCTTCTCAGCTGCCTCCTAAGAAAACCAAAAAATCCAAGTCTAAGAAGCCCAAGGGCCGAGGTCAAGGAAAAAATCCATTAGAGGAATTCCTAATTGCCTCCGTTCCACCTCCAATGTCTCCGAAAATGGAAGAAGAGCTGAGAAGGCAGGTGGAGGCCAAAGTTGCCCGAATAAATGCTGAATTCCAATGGCGAGCAGTTCCCGTTCCTCCTCCTAGTACGTTCCCTGCAATCGTGGTTGATCCTAGTGAGCCCCCAGCAAAAAGGAGAAGAAGGTCGAAGGTACCTGAAGCTGGTGGTGAAACGAGCTCCAGGAAGAAAATATTGGGTACTAAGTCCCAGAGGAAACAAACACATGAGGAACTCTCCTCCCCAGTTCTTTTGGTTGCTACCCCCTCTCCACGTTCACCGGTGATCATACCATCTCGTTCTCCCTCCGGATCTGAGGTATATGTGCATTATTTATTTCTTATTCTTCTTTTCTTGACATAGGTTACTTACTTATTGTTATCTTTGGTGCAGGGAGTTGAAGTGGGGGTCAGTCCTCCCAGTCCCCCGGTGAGTAGTTTCGTGGGGGGCATTGTGGTATTCCTCCAGCCACAATCTCCCTTCCACGTTCTCCTTTGATAATCCTCACCTACTCGCGTCGTTCATCCTCCCGCCAAGCCAGGAATGCCACCGAGTTGGATAGCCAGCCCGAGGCTGCTGTTCCAAATTCCCCCGAGTTGCTCTCGGAGCAGGAGGTTCCTCTGCCCCTGGTTGTGGTCGAAGAGCGTATCCCATAGGTAAATGTCTTCTAGAGCCTTGCATTTTAATTTCTTTCTTTCACCTATTTATCATTTCCACCCTGTTGGGCCACTGTAGGTGGAAGTGGCGTCGCTGATAGCCCATATCCTCCTTTCTCCTTTATTGCCAAGACCCATCGCTGCAGTTCCTCTCTTTAGTGCCATAACGGTGGTAACCTAAGTGCAGTTCTTTCTCTTATTCATTTGCGATTACTCGTTTCTTCTAACATTTTTATTTGCATTTGCAGCTCTCTCTAAGTCTTTCTCCGCCTTTGAGTTGAGTGGCCTTATCCCTTCTCAGGCGCAGGTCGGAGTAGCTGCTCTCGTTGGGGCATCTGTCGAAGGTCCATCATCTCATTCAGAGGATGCGCCCATATTAGCCATAGTACCCTATGCTGGCGAGGAGAGTGTGCCTACCCTTAAAGCTTCTACATCCAAGGGCTCTGTTGAGGCTGCTGGGGTAATGTGCCCGCCTCCCACGGTGTCTAGCATTGTGCCTCCCGTAGTGGCTATTGATCTCGCTCCTACTACTGCTGAGGTACTTCTCTATTTTTTTCTGTATTTCTTATCTTCTCAAACTTAATTTATGTAGGTGACTTAATCCATGAAAACAGTAATTAATATTTTCCATGAACTCCTATCTTGGTGACTTAACAACTAAAAATGCTTCTTAAGGTTTTTCACAAACTCCCACCTATGATAGTGACTTAACAACGAAAACACTTGTTAAGTTTTTTTCATAAACTCCACCAATAACGGTGACTTAACAATGAAAACGCTTATTAAGATTTTTCATAAACTCCACCTCTAACGGTGACTTAACAACGAAAACGCTTGTTAAGATTTTTTATAAAATCCACCTACAATGGTGACTTAACAATGAAAACACTTATTAAGTTTTCTTCATAAACTCCACCTATAACGGTGAATTAACAACGAAAACATTTGTTAAGATTTTTTATAAACTCCACCTATAACGACTTAACAATGAAAACACTTGTTAAGTTTTCTTCATAAACACCACCTATAACGGTGACTTAACAACGAAAATGCTTGTTAAGATTTTTTTCATAAACTCTACCTATAACGGTGACTTAACAACGAAAATGCTTGTTAAGATTTTTGATAAACTCCAACTATATCGGTGACTTAACAATGAAAACACTTGTTAAGTTTTCTTCATAAACTCCACCTATAACGGTGACTTAACAACGAAAATGCTTGTTAAGATTTTTTTTCATAAGCTCAATACTTTTCTTATCTCAGGTTGCACGAGAGACCTTTCCACCCGTTCTTTCGCCTATTGGCTCACCTCATTCGAAACCTACCGTCTCGGAAGATTCTGGCCATGTTGGCCAAGGTTCCACAACTGGTGCTGCAGCGGAGAGTGAATTCGGGTGCAACCTTCCTCGGCCGGATTTGGCTCCTCATGCATTCTACTTAATGGTGCTTTATCATTCACCCCAAATGCCTGCCACTCATCGACTAGTGATCGAGCAACTTGCGACTCACCATCCTGAAACCTTCTCAGTGGATTGCTTACGTTCCAACATCTCTGTCATGAGTTATAGGCTGCAAGGCATTGCTACTGTTGTTGCAGAAATTGCTAGAACTCCCACTGCAACCGTTACCAGACCACTCCTTAACCAATTTCTTGGATATTTGAAAGAGTTGGGTCCTGATGGTTTTCGTTTTAACTGGATTATATCGTATTTAAAAACTTTGAAGAGCCAGCAACTGATCAGGCAGAGGGAATTATTGCAGAAGCATCAGCAGGACCAACGGGCAGAGGAAGCCAGGTTGGTCGAAAAAGCACCCCTTCTGGAAGCAGTTAATAAGGAGGTAGACGATGCCGAAGAAGCTTTGCGCCTGACCAAGTTGAAACGAGAAAGACTCCTTATTGAATGTGCACAAGTACAAATGAGGTTGAAGGTTTCCATCGATGCCCAACAGTCTTGCGCTGCAGCCTCTTCAGACCTTCCTGGAGATTTTTTCTCATCCTTAGACCTATGGTTCCTCTTAGGCTAGTCAACTCTTATATATATATATTTTCCTCTTGCTTCTTTCTATGTAATTCTTGGGCAGTAGTTCCCAATTTTGTAATGCTCTATCGTTTACATATGAATGAAAAATATATATATTTTCCCATTCTTCTGTATGTTACAACTGCTTTATAAATTTCTATATTTCTATAACTCTTTCATTATGTTCAAGTCATAACTAAAACTTGCATATTTATAACAACATCTATTTACAATCATGGTTCAAACTTAATTGTCTACACATGATAAACCTTCAGCCATTTATTGTTAATTTTAAATGGCTTGTCTTCCTCCATTCTTGAAATTAAGCAATAGCCCGAGTCATGAGCTTCTTTTACAACAAAAGGTCCCTCCCAATTGGTTGAAAACTTCGGTAGAGGAAGCCCCCCGATGTGCTTCACTGTTGCTTTCAAAATGAGATCTCCCTCCACGAACTTCCTGGGACTTACTAAGTTATCATATGCCCTGGATTGTTGTTTCGTGTACATTTGAAAGTGTTGCATCTCATTATCCTTGTGCTCGTCTAACGCTTCCAACTGTACGTGTCTAATCTGAGGGAGCATGCTACTTCGTACGGTGTATTGGGCTGAGGTAACTTCTAGCTCCACTGGAAGGATTGCCTTTGCACCATAAATAAGCGAGAACGGAGTGTACCCCGTGGGTTTCCTCTTGGTTGTTCGATAGGCCCATAACACAGCTGGTATCTTATCGTCCCACGATCCTGGGAAGTCCTCCATCACTTTGGCTAGAATATTAACCAACGTTTTGTTAGTCGCTTCGGTTTGACCGTTTCCCTTTGGGTTTGCCACTGTTAAAGTATGGTGAACAATGGAGTACTTATCTGTGAGCATTGTTATTTCTGAATTAACAAAAGGCGTCCCGTTATCTGAGAGAATAACCTTCGGGATCCCAAAATGACAAATAATGTATTCTCTGATGAAGCTGCTCACTACCCCAACCGTTGCCCTTCTTAGTGGTATTGCCTCAGCCCACTTTGTGAAACACTCTGTTGCAACTAGTATCCATATCCATCCCCTCGAAGGAGGATATATTTCCCCCACCAGGTCAAACGCCCAAGTGTGAAAAGGGTATGGCGTTGCCAGAGAGTGTAAATCCCCCGATGGGGCATGGATCATGTTTCCATGTAGTTGGCAAGCTTTACATTTTCGAACGAACTCAGCAGCGTCTTTTTCCATCGTTGGCCAATAATACCCCAACATCATTAACTGATCATACAACCTGACCCCTCCTATGTGAGCTGGATCCTGTGCTTATTTGAGAACCTAAGTTGTTTCTTCCTTCGTGATGCAACGCAATGGCCTGTTGAAGTATCCCATTCGGTAGTGCTTCCCCTCTTGGATGTAGAACCTTGGGACCCTTCGATTTAGTCTCACCACATCAATTTTCTCGGTCGAGACCACTCCATCTTTAATGAAGTCAATATAGGGTTGCCACCAGTCGACCTGAGTTTCAATGAAATGACATTCAGATGCTTCAAAGAAAAGTTGACACTTATCGCACCTCCGTTGTAGCTCCGTCGTGTCCTACTTCATTCCAGGCCAGAAATATCCCTCTCTTTGAATTCTCCTACACAGAGGTACCTCAGTTGTTTCGCAGTTCTCCTCAGGTGTTTTCTTCAACCTTCGCTCTGCTTCTTTTGGGCCAATACATCCGGATAACCATCCCCCTGCATTTCTGAAGTTGAGATTTCCCTAGTTTTTAAAATATTGGGCCAACTCTATTAGTCCCATTTCCCCTTTGCCAGACTCCAGATGCTTACTAATATCTCCCCTCTAGTTCTCATCCTCCCCCATTGGTAGCATTGATTGCACCACCGAAGGAGCAATTCTCCGTTCGATCGTAACGATAGTTGTATCACTCCTCATGACCTTTTTCTAGGCAATAGTTGCATACGCGTCTGGATGGCGATTCATTGTTCTGGGATGTCTCTTGATTTTAGTTTGATGGAACTGGCTGAGGAGTCTCTGAATGATCATTCTGTATGGTTCCAGGTTCATATGCGTTAACGCATATTATCCATTTACTTGCTGGATCACTAAGTTCGAATCACCCTTAATGCAGAGTGAACGAATTCCCCTTTGAAAAGCCTCCAGCAACCCTAGTACCAATGCCTCGTACTCTACTTTGTTATTGGAACAAGGGAAATCTAACTTGTAGGAATGGAAAATCTCTTCCGTTCCTTTCGAAAGAATAACCCCTTCCCCTCCCTTCGTTTCTGCCGAAGATCCATTGAACTGCATCGTCCACTCCTCCTCGGTTGCATCCAGATAATTGGCTTGTAGGTTGCCTCCTGGAATGTCTTCCTTAGGTGGTTCAAATCTTCCTGAAGGAAAGATTGCTAATAGATCGATATACGCCTGGCTTTTGATCGCACGAGGAACTACACACTTTAAGTCATATTTTGAGAGGATGAGGAACCACCTAGCTTCCCTTCCAATCAATATAGTTTTTGCCAACAAATACTTCATAGGATCAAATTTAGTTACAATATGAATTATAAAAGACAACATATAATCCTTAAGTTTTTGTGATGCAAAGACTAAGGCTAAACAATGCCTTTCTAAGCTGCTATATCTAATCTCTGGCCCATGTATGATTCTACTGAGGTAGTAGACTGGTCTCTTTTGCCCATCAATTTCCTGGGCCAGCAAAGCTCCGACGGACCTCGTGGTAGATGTGAGATATAACTGCAATGGCCTTCCTGCCCATGGGGGAACCATGGTCCGTGGTGAAATCAGCAGCTTCTTTAACCCAGCAAAAGACTCCTGGTGAACCTCTTCCCATCTAAACTTCGTGCTCTTTCGCAACATCTGCATCAGCGGGTGTGTTACTTCGGCCAATCCAGGCACAAATCTCCTAAGGTAGGAGACTTTACCGAGGAAGCTCTTCAACTCCCTCGCCGTTCTAGGACTTGGCATTTCCAAGATCACTCACTGTTTATCCTGGTCCATTTGCACCCCTTGTCGATCAACCATAGAGCCCAAGAATTTCCCACTCGTTACTCCAAAAACACACTTTAATGGGTTCATCCTCAAATTATACTTTCTACAATGGGAAAATACCTTCCTCAAATCAATCAAGTGGGACCCCTCCTCCTTCGATTTGATGACCAAGCCATCCACATAGAATTCTACAAATTTGTGAAAGAATTCATGAAAAATGGCCATCATCGTTCTCTGCTAAGTCGCCCCAGTGTTCTTGAGGCCGAACGGCATCACCCTGTACATGAAGTTACCCAATGGGGTTCTGAATGTCATTTTCTTCGCGTCTGAGGGGTCCATTTTGATCTAATTATAGCCCACATACCCATCCATGAAGCTATACATCTCATGACCAGCCGTTGCGTCTATCAGGCTATCGATGGAGGGTAGAGGGAACTCATCTTTAGGACAAGATCTATTCAAATATCTGAAGTCCACATAGATCCTTATATATTTTTTGTCCTTCTTTCCTACTGGGACAATACTGGATAGCCAGAGTGGGTGTTGTATCGGTACAATGAACCCTGCAGTTAGCAGGCGCTGGACCTCTTCTTTATTCTTCAGATCCAGCTCGGGCTTATATGTTCACTACAAGAATTTTCACCATTAGAAACATAAAAATTATGTTGCTAAAGTTAGAATTTTGTTGCTAAAAGGTATCGGCAACAGATTTCACTCTGTTGCCAGCTTGTTGCCCATTGCCTGTCTAGGAAACCCTTTGGCAACACAACAAGCTTGTGTTGCTGAAAGTATACTTTTGGCAACACGCAATTGTGTTGCCAAAAGTATTTTTTAATTTGTCAAATTTATAATAAAAAATATTATTTGTGTTTCCAAAAGTCACTCAACAGCAACAAAAAAAGTTGTGTTGCCAAAAGCTATAGCTTTTGGCAACACAGGAGTTGTGTTGCCAAAACGCTAAACCTTTGGCAACACAGGTCCTGTGTTGCCAAAAGCAATATCTTTGGCAACACAACAGCTGTGTTGCCAAAGGTAAGACTTTTGGCAACACAAGAGCTGTGTTGCCAAAGGTATAGCCTTTTGGCAACACAACTCTTGTGTTGCCAAAAGTCGTACCTTTGGCAACACAAGAGCTGTGTTGCGAAAGGTAAGACTTTTGGCAACACAGCTCTTGTGTTGCCAAAAGTCGTACCTTTGGCAACACATCTCTTGTGTTGCCAAAAGCCATACCTTTGGCAACCAAACATGTGTTGTCATATCCAAAGTGATAGATGTAGATGATAACTTTTAGAGACAAAAAATTGTGTTGCCAAAAGTACAATATTTTTATTTATTACCTATTATTTTTTTCACAATTGTAAGCACTTTTAAACCTGCACTTTTTTCATCAAACGTGCAACGTTCTAATCCAAAATAACATTACGCATTTTTCATACAATCATAAGTGAATACAAAATTCCGCAATTTTCAACCACATCTGATAAATATGAATTACAAAATAATATTTCATCACAATCCAAGTATAAAGGTACAAAATAAATGTCTCCCAAATAAGAACGTAACAAAAGATGTAAACATGATCTAGCCTAATACATTAACACATTAAAATATGTTTAAAAAAATCCACGTAAACTAAAACGACGACAATATCGCTCCCCTACACTATAGGAAACCGCATCTCCAAGCCACCACGAACATTATAACTCTAAGCAAAATCCATCATAACCTGCACAAGATAGAAAAATAAATTACTACATGGGTTTGTATAACTTCAAATTCATGTATGTTTGACTTGATCAATTTAAAACACTATTTAATTTCACAAAATTTCGGCAGAACTTCCTTTGTTTATTCATGAAATCCAACATGTTTTTAACATTAAAATAAACCCAACAGCAAAAAACGCAGCTAAACCACCATTAAATCCCTTTCGCCGATTTAATATCTAAAAATAGTATCCGAGTAGCCAAATAAACTTAAATAAGTATCCGAGTAGCTACGTACCTCGATCCTCCGTATCCATTGACGTTTCCATGTGTCGCAAATCCATTTTCATTCTACACAAAATACAAAATAAATTATAATCTATCCGACTTCAAAAGATAATAATAATTTATAACTATTATAGTTATATATATACATAAACATTTATATATAACTATAAAAACAAAGTGTCTAAAAAAAACATTTATATATATATAACTATAATAATCAAATTCACTGTGTCTAAAAAAAACAAAGTGTCAATTTTTAAAATAAATTGGGCATAGTCTCCTTTGTTGATTGGACTATCCACCCTTTTTAAGGGGTAACGACAAATCCAACAATATAAAAAAAAATCTCAAATTCGTCTAACAAAAGGTTCAATGAAACAAAATTCTTATTGGAACGTGTTCGATGTGAACTAACCAACTGTCACGTGTTCACTTCCATGGAGACATCACCATGGTACATCAAATAGCACTCCATATACTTCCCTTGACGGGGTTCCATATTGCCATATTGCCAAATTTCATCATTAATATTGTGTTCACTAACGACAAAAACTTATGTAACTGCTATATGTCTATATATGTATATGTATATATATGTATATATATGTGTATATAAACTTATGTATATAAACTTATATATATAATATATACACAGTTTATATACATATAGTATATATAACTGTTATACTAAAAATAACAGTTATATATACTATATGTATATAAACTGTGTATATATTATATATATAAGTTTATATACATATATAACAGTTATATACGTATATAAACTTATATATATAATATATACACTGTTTATATACATATAGTATATATAAAATAACTGTTATTTTTATACACTGTTTATATACATACAGTATATATAAAATAACTATTATTTTTATTATGTATATAAACTTATATATATAATATATACACTGTTTATATAGTATATATAAAATAACTGTTATTTTTACTATATATGTATATAAACTTATATACATAATATATACACTGTTTATATACTATATGTATATAGTATATATATAACTGTTATTTTTATATATATACTATATACATATAGTATATAAACAGTGTATATATTATATATATAAGTTTATATACATATATAATAGAAATAACAGTTATTTTATATATACTATATGTATATAAACAGTGTATATATTATATATATAAGTTTATATACATATATAATAAAAATAACAGTTATATTATATATATAAGTTTATATACATATATAACAGTTATATTTATACTATATGTATATAAACTGTGTATATATTATATATATAAGTTTATATACATATATAACAGTTATATATGTATATAACAGTTATTTTATATATATTATATATATAACAGTTATTTTATATAACAATACAGTTATTTTATATATATTATATATATAACAGTTATTTTATATATATTATATATATAACTTATATATAACAGTTATTTTATTTATATATACTATATAACTGTTATATACATATATAAAATAATTGTTAACCGTTATATTTATATATACATATATATATAAAATAACTGTTATATACATATATAACTGTTATATATGTATATAAACTTATATATATAATATATACACAGTTTATATACATATAGTATATATAAAATAATTGTATGTATATAAACTGTGTATATATTATATATATAAGTTTATATACATATTTAATAGTTATATACATACATATATATATATATATATATATATATACAGTTATATACACAGTACATATATATATTATGTATATATATAATATATATATGTACTGTGTATATAACTGTATATATATATATATATACATAACAGTTATATATATATAGCCCCTTAGTGTTGGAATGCTATGGGGGGGACCTTAATGGGACCTTAATGGGATCATTGATCCCCTTAGTGTAACGTTGTAGCACTCGTACATGGATTAGAGCGATGGAATATGTTCCTTGGTGCCATTAGAGATGACTTGTACATGCGGTTCTAACTGGAAACCACTAATGTAAATGTCCTTACCTTTGCGTTGAATTTACAGGACTAAAGTATTGGTTCCTTCTCCTTAGAGTAGGTATCACATGACAAAGCGATTAAGTTTTCTCCATAGAAGAATTTTAACTTTTGATGTAATGAAGAAGCAACCTCCCTGATAGCATTAAGCCATGACCTACCTAATTATAGGTTGAAGGAGGTCGGTATTTTAATTACTTGAAACTCTGTGAGGTTGTCAAGCGTCATAATTGCTAGTTCCTACGAGTCGCATTGGTCCCGTGCGATGTGTTCGTGACTCATACGGAACCGTTTTGTGGCTGTTTAACGTTTTCACCCTTCGATGGCATGTATTTATGCATAACTCTATTTTTTTGTAAATTTACACCGTACACTCAAATCGGGAGCCCCGTGACTACGCGGTCGGTTTCTACGAGTCACATTGGTCCCGTGGGAGGTGTTCGTGACTCTTACGGTACCGTTTTGTGGCTATTTAACGTTTCCACCATTCGATGGAATGTTTTTATGATTAAGCCCAATTTTTTGCAAATTCACGTCGTACACTGAAACCGGGAGCCCCGTGACTACGCGATGGGTTCCTACTAGTCAGATTGGTCATGTGCGAGGTGTTAGTAACTCTTACGGGACCGTTTTGTGGCTGTTTTACATTTTCACCCTTCGATGGCATGTTTTTATGCATAAGTCTATTTTTTTGCAAATTCACGTCGTACACTCAAACCGAGATTCCCGTGACTACGCAGTCGGTTCCTACGAGTCGCGTTGGTCCCGTGCGAGGTGTTCGTGACTCTTACGGTACCGTTTTGTGGCTGTTTTACGTTTTCACCCTTCAATTCCATGTTTTTATGCTTAAGTCTAATTTTTTGAATATTCACATCGTACACTCAAATCGGGAGCATCGTGACTATGCGGTCGGTTCCTATGAGTCACATTGGTCCCATGCGTGGTGATCCTGAGTCTTACGGGACCGTTTTGTGGTTGTTTTACATTTTCACCCTTCGATGGAATGTTTTTATTCATAAGTCTAATTTTTTGTAAATTCACGTCGTACACACAAATCGGGAGCCCCGTGACTACGCGGTCGGTTCCTAAGAGTTACATTGGTCCCGTGCGAGGTGTTAGTAACTCTTACGGGACCTTTTTGTTGCTGTTTTATGTTTTATCCCTTCGATAGCATGTTTTTATGCATATGTCTAATTTTTTGTAAATTCACGTCTTACACTCAAACCGGGAGCCCCGTGACAACGCGGTCAGTTCCTACAATCGCATTGGTCCCGTGCCAGCTGTTCGTGACTCTTACGGGACTGTTTTGTGGTTGTTTTACGTTTTCACCCTTCGATTGCATGATTTTATGCTTCAGTCTATTTTTTTCAAATTTACGTCGTACACTCAAACCGGGAGCCCCGTGACTACGCGGTCGGTTCCTACGAGTCACATTGGTCCCGTGCGAGATGTTCGTAACTCTTACGGAACCGTTTTTTGGTTATTTTACATTTTCACCCTTCGATGACATGTTTTTATGCATAAGTCCATTTTTTGCAAATTCACGACGTACACTCAAACCGTGAGCCCCGTGACTACGCGGTCCGTTCCAACGAGTCGCATTGGTCCCGTGCAAGGTGTTCGTGACTCTTATGGTACCTTTATGTGGCTGTTTTACGTTTTCACCCTTCGATGGCATGTTTTTATGCATAAGTCTATTTTTTTGCAAATTCACGTCGAACACTCAAACCTGGAGCACCGTGACTACGCGGTCGGTTCCTACGAGTCGCATTGGTCCCGTGCGAGGTGTTCGTGACTCTTACGGTACCATTTTCTGGTTGTTTTACGTTTTCAGCATTCGATGGCATGTTTTTATGCTTAAGTCTAATTTTTTCCAAATTCACGTCGTACACTCAAATCGGGAGCACCGTGACTACGAGGTCAGTTCCTACGAGTCCAATTGGTCCCGTGCGAGGTGTTCATGACTCTTACGGTACCGTTTTGTGGTTGTTTTACGTTTTCACCCTTCGATGAAATGTTTTTATACTTAAGTCTATTTTTTTGCAAATCCACGTCGTACACTCAAACTAGGAGCCCCGTGACTACGCGGTCGGTTCCTACGAGTCACATTGGGCCCGTGCGAGGTGTTCGTGACTCTTACGGTACCGTTTTGTGGCTGTTTAACGTTTTCACCCTTCGATGGCATGTTTTTCTGCACAAGTCTATTTTTTTGCAAATTCACGTCGTACACTCAAACCGGGAGCCCAGTGACTACGCGGTCGGTTCCTACGAGTCGCATTGGTCCCATGTGAGGTGTTCGTGACTCTTACGGAACCGTTTTGTGGCTGTTTTACGTTTTCACCCTTCGATGGCATATTTTTATGCATAAGTCTATTTTTTGCAAATTCACGTCGTACACTCAAACCGAGAGCCCCGTAACTACGCGGTCGGTTCCTACGAGTCGCATTGGTCCCGTGCGAGGTGTTCGTGACTCTTACGGGACCGTTTTGTGGCTGTTTTACGTTTTCACCCTTCGATGGCATGTATTTATGCATAAGTCTAATTTTTTGTAAATTCACGCGTACACTCAAACCGGGAGCCCCGTGACTACGCCGTCGGTTCCTACGAGTAGCATTGGTCCCGTGCGACGTGTACGTGACTCTTACGGGACCGTTTTGTGGCTGTTTTACGTTTTCACCCTTCGATTGCATGTTTTTATGCTTAAGTCTATTTTTTACAAATTTACGTCATACACTCAAATCGGGAGCCCCGTGATTACACGGTCGGTTCCTACGAGTCCCATTGGTCCCGTGCGAGGTGTTCGTGACTCTTACGCTACCGTTTTGTGGCTGTTTTATGTTTTCACCCTTCGATGGCATGGTTTTATGCATAAGTCTATTTTTTTGCAAATGCACGTCGTACACTCAAACCGGGAGCCCCGTGACTACGCGGTCGGTCACTACGAGTCGCATTGGTCCCGTGCGAGGTGTTCGTGACTCTTACGGTACCGTTTTTTGGCTGTTTTACGTTTTCACCCTTCTATGGCATGTTTTTTTGCATAAGTCTAATTTTTTGCAAATTCACGTCGTACACTCAAATCGGGAGCCCCGTGACTACGCGGTCGGTTCCTACAATCGCATTGGTCCCGTGCCAGGTGTTCGTGACTCTTACGGGACCGTTTTGTGGTTGTTTTACGTTTTCACCCTTCGATTGCATGTTTTTATGCTTCAATCTATTTTTTGCAAATTTACGTCGTACACTCAAACTGGGAGCCCCGTGACTACGCGGTCGGTTTCTACGAGTCACATTGGTCCCGTGCGAGGTGTTCGTGACTCATACGGTACCGTTTTTTGGTTATTTTACATTTTCACCCTTTGATGACTTGTTTTTATGCATAAGTCTATTTTTTGCAAATTCACGACGTACACTCAAACCGTGAGCCCCGTGACTACGCGGTCCGTTACAACGAGTCGCATTGGTCTCGTGCAAGGTGTTCGTGACTCTTACGGAACCGTTTTGTGGCTGTTTTACGTTTTCACCCTTCGATGGCATGTTTTTATGCGTAAGTCTAATTTTTTGCAAATTCACGTCGTACACTCAAACCAGGAGCACCGTGACTACGCGGTCGGTTCCTACGAGTCCAATTGGTCCCGTGCGAGGTGTTCGTGAATCTTATGGTACCGTTTTGTGGTTGTTTTATGTTTTCACCCTTCGATGGAATGTTTTTATGCTTAAGTCTATTTTTTTCAAATTCACGTCGTACACTCAAACCGGGAGCCCCGTGACTACGCGGTCGGTTCCTACGAGTCACATTGGTCCCGTGCTCGTGACTCTTACGATACCGTTTTGTGGCTGTTTAACGTTTTCACCATTCGATGGCATGTTTTTCTACACAAGTCTAATTTTTTACAAATTCACGTCGTACACTCATACCGGGAATCCAGTGACTACGCGGTCGGTTCCTACGAGTCGCATTGGTCCCGTGCGAGGTGTTCGTGACTCCTACGGGACCGTTTTGTGGCTGTTTTACGTTTTCACCCTTCTATTCCATCTTTTTATGCTTAAGTCTAATTTTTTGTAAATTCACGCCGTACACTCAAACCGGGAGCCCCGTGACTACGTCGTCGGTTCCTACGAGTCGCATTGGTCCCGTGCGAGGTGTTCGTGAATCTTACGGTACCGTTTTGTGGCTGTTTTACGTTTTCACCCTTCGATTGCATGTTTTTATGCTTCAGTCTATTTTTTTTCAAATTCACGTCGTACACTCAAACCGGGAGCCCCGTGACTACGCGGTCGGTTCCTACGAGTCACATTGGTCCCGTGTTCGTGACTCTTACGGTACCGTTTTGTGGCTGTTTAACGTTTTCACCATTCGATGGCATGTTTTTCTACACAAGTCTAATTTTTTGCAAATTCACGTCGTACACTCAAACCGGGAATCCAGTGACTACGCGGTCGGTTCCTACGAGTCGCATTGGTCCCGTGCGAGGTGTTCGTGACTCCTACGGGACCGTTTTGTGGCTGTTTTACGTTTTCACCCTTCTATTCCATCTTTTTATGCGTAAGTCTAATTTTTTGCAAATTCACGTCGTACACTCAAACCTGGAGCACCGTGACTACGCGGTCGGTTCCTACGAGTCGCATTGGTCCCGTGTGAGGTGTTCGTGACTCTTACGGTACCGTTTTCTGGTTGTTTTATGTTTTTAGCATTCGATGGCATGTTTTTATGCTTAAGTCTAATTTTTTGCAAATTCACGTCGTACACTCAAATCGGGAGCACCGTGACTACGCGGTCGGTTCCTACTAGTCCAATTGGTCCCGTGCGAGGTTTTCGTGACTCTTACGGTACCGTTTTGTGGTTGTCTTACATTTTCACCCTTCGATGGAATGTTTTTATGCTTAAGTCTAATTTTTTTGCAAATTCACGTCGTACACTCAAACCGGGAGCCCCGTGACTACGCGGTCGGTTCCTACGAGTCACATTGGTCCCGTGCTCGTGACTCTTACGGTACCGTTTTAAGGCTGTTTAACGTTTTCACCATTCGATGGCATGTTTTTCTGCACAAGTCTAATTTTTTGCAAATTCACGTCGTACACTCAAACCGGGAATCCAGTGACTACGCGGTCGGTTCCTACGAGTCGCATTGGTCCCGTGCGAGGTGTTCGCGACTCTTACGGGACCGTTTTGTGGCTGTTTTACGTTGTCACCCATCGATTCCATGTTTTTATGCTTAAGTCTAATTTTTTGCATAATCACGTCGTACACTCAAATCGGGAGCACCGTGACTACGCGATCGGTTCCTACGAGTCACATTGGTCCCGGGCGAGGTGTTCGTAACTCTTATGGAACCGTTTCGTGGTTGTTTTACGTTTTCACCCTTCGATGGAATGTTTTTATGACTAAGTCTAATTTTTTGCAAATTCACGTCGTACACTCAAACCAGGAGCACCGTGACTACGCGGTAGGTTCCTACGAGTCCAATTGGTCCCGTGCGAGGTGTTCGTGAATCTTACGGTACCGTTTTGTGGTTGTTTTATGTTTTCACCCTTCGATGGAATGTTTTTATGCTTAAGTCTATTTTTTTTCAAATTCACGTCGTACACTCAAACCGGGAGCCCCGTGACTACGCGGTCGGTTCCTACGAGTCACATTGGTCCCGTGTTCGTGACTCTTACGGTACCGTTTTGTGGCTGTTTAACGTTTTCACCATTCGATGGCATGTTTTTCTACACAAGTCTAATTTTTTGCAAATTCACGTCGTACACTCAAACCGGGAATCCAATGACTACGCGGTCGGTTCCTACGAGTCGCATTGGTCCCGTGCGAGGTGTTCGTGACTCCTATGGGACCGTTTTGTGGCTGTTTTACGTTTTCACCCTTCTATTCCATCTTTTTATGCTTAAGTCTAATTTTTTGTAAATTCACGCCGTACACTCAAACCGGGAGCCCCGTTACTACGCCGTCGGTTCCTACGAGTCGCATTGGTCCCGTGCGAGGTGTTCGTGACTCTTAAGGGACCGTTTTGTGGCTGTTTTACATTTTCACCCTTCGATTGCATGTTTTTATGCTTCAGTCTATTTTTTGAAAATTTATGTCGTACACTCAAACCGGGAGCCCCGTGACTACGCGGTCGGTTCTTACTAGTCACATTGGTCCCGTGCGAGGTGTTCGTGACTCTTACGGTACTGTTTTTTGGTTATTTTACATTTTCACCCTTCGATGACATGTTTTTATGCATAAGTCTATTTTTGGCAAATTCACGACGTACACTCAAACTGTGAGCCCCGTGACTACGCGGTCCGTTCCAACGAGTCGCATTGGTCCCGTGCAAGGTGTTCGGGACTCTTACGGAACCGTTTTGTGGCTGTTTTACGTTTTCACCCTTCGATGGCATGTTTTTATGCGTAAGTCTAATTTTTTGCAAATTCACGTCGTACACTCAAACCTGGAGCACCGTGACTACGCGGTCGGTTCCTACGAGTCGCATTGGTCCCGTGTGAGGTGTTCGTGACTCTTACGGTACCGTTTTCTGGTTGTTTTACGTTTTTAGCATTCGATGGCATGTTTTTATGCTTAAGTCTAATTTTTTGCAAATTCACGTCGTACACTCAAATCGGGAGCACCGTGACTACGCGGTCGGTTCCTACGAGTCCAATTGGTCCCGTGCGAGGTTTTCGTGACTCTTATGGTACCGTTTTGTGGTTGTCTTACGTTTTCACCCTTCGATGGAATGTTTTTATGCTTAAGTCTAATTTTTTGCAAATTCACGTCGTACACTCAAACCGGGAGCCCCGTGACTACGCGGTCGGTTCCTATGAGTCACATTGGTCCCGTGCTCGTGACTCTTACGGTACCGTTTTGAGGCTGTTTAACGTTTTCACCATTCGATGGCATGTTTTTCTGCACAAGTCTAATTTTTTGCAAATTCACGTCGTACACTCAAACCGGGAATCCAGTGACTACGCGGTCGGTTCTTACGAGTCGCGTTGGTCCCGTGCGAGGTGTTCGCGACTCTTACGGGACCGTTTTGTGGCTGTTTTACGTTGTCACCCATCGATTCCATGTTTTTATGCTTAAGTCTAATTTTTTGCATAATCACGTCGTACACTCAAATCGGGAGCACCGTGACTACGCGATCGGTTCCTACGAGTCACATTGGTCCCGGGCGAGGTGTTCGTAACTCTTATGGAACCGTTTCGTGGTTGTTTTACGTTTTCACCCTTCGATGGAATGTTTTTATGCCTAAGTCTATTTTTTTGTAAATTCACGTCGTACACTCAAACTAGGAGCCCCGTGACTACGCGGTCCGGTTCCTACGAGTCGCATTGGTCCCGTGCGAGCTGTTCGTAACTCTTACGATACCGTTTTGTGGCTGTTTAACATTTCCACCATTCGATGGAATATTTTTATGCTTAAGTCTAATTTTTTGCAAATTCACGTACTACACTCAAACCGGAAGCCCCGTGACTACGTGGTCGGTTCCTACTAGTCAGATTGGTCCCGTGCGAGGTCTTAGTAACTCTTACGGGACCGTTTTGTGGTTGTTTTACATTTTCACCCTTCGATGGCATATTTTTATGCATAAGTCTAATTTTTTGCAAATTCACATCGTACACTCAAACCGGGAGCCCCGTAGCTACGCGGTCGGTTCCTACGAGTCGCATTGATCCCGTGCGAGGTGTTCGTGACTCTTACGGGACCATTTTGTGGCTGCTTTACGTTTTCACACTTCGATTCCATGTTTTTATGCTTAAGTCTATTTTTTGCAAATTCACGTCATACACTCAAATCGGTAGAACCGTGACTACGCGGTCGGTTCCTACGAGTCGCATTGGTCCCGCGCGAGGTGTTTGCGTCTCTTACGGTACTGTTTTGTGGCTGTTTTACGTTTTCACCCTTAGATGGCATGTTTTTATGAATAAGTCCAATTTTTTGCAAATGCACGTCATACACTCAAACCGGGTGTCCCGTGACTACGCGGTCCGGTTCCTACGAGTCGCATTGGTCCCATGCGAGGTGTTCGTAACTCTTACGGTACCGATTTGTGGCTGTTTTACATTTTCACCCTTCGATGGCATGTATTTATGCATAAGTCTAAGTTTTTGTAAATTCACGTCGTACACTCAAACCGGGAGCCCCGTGACTACGCCGTCGGTTCCTACGAGTCGCATTGGTCCCGTGCGAGGTGTTCGTGACTCCTACGGGACCGTTTTGTGGTTGTTTTACATTTTCACCCTTCAATTGCATGTTTTTATGCTTAAGTCTATTTTTTACAAATTTACGTCGTACACTCAAATCGGGAGCCCCGTGACTACGCGGTCGGTTCCTACGCGTCGCATTGGTCCCGTGCGAGGTGTTCGTGACTCTTACGGGACCGTTTAGTGGTTGTTTTACGTTTTCACCCTTCGATGGCATGTTTTTATGCATAAGTCTAATTTTTTGCAAATTCAAGTCGTACACTCAAACCGGGATTCCTGTGACTACGCGGTCGGTTCCTACGAGTCGCATTGGTCCCGTGCGAGGTGTTCGTGACTCTTACAGTACCGTTTTGTGGCTATTTTACGTTTTCACCCTTCGATTGCATGTTTTTATGTTTCAGTCTATTTTTTGCAAATTTACGTCGTACATTCAAACCGGGAGCCCCGTGACTACGCGGTCGGTTCCTACGAGTCACATTGGTCCCGTGCGAGGTGTTCGTAACTCTTACGGTACCGTTTTGTGGTTATTTTACATTTTCACCCTTCAATGACATGTTTTTATGCATAAGTCTATTTTTTGCAATTTCACGAGGGACACTCAAACTGGGAGCCCCGTAAATACGCGATCGGTTCCTACGAGTCACATTGGTCCCGTGCGAGGTGTTCGTGACTCTTACGGTGCCTTTTTGTGGCTGTTTAACGTTTACACCCTTCTATGGCATTTTTTTTGCATAAGTCTAATTTTTTGCAAATTCACGTCGTACACTCAAACCGGGAGCCCCGTGACTACGCGGTCGGTTCCTACGAGTCGCATTGGTCCCGTGCGAGGTGTTCGTGACTCTTACGGTACCTTTTTGTAGCTGTTTTACGTTTTCACCCTTCTATGGCATTTTTTTTTGCATAAGTCTAATTTTTTGCAAATTCACGTCGTACACTCAAACCGGGAGCCCCGTGACTACGCGGTCGGTTCCAACGATTCGCATTGGTCCTGTGCGAGGTGTTCGTGACTCTTACAATACCGTTTTGCGGTTGTTTAAGGTTTTCAGCATTCGATGGCATGTTTTCATGCTTAAGTCTAATTTTTTGCAAATTCACGTCGTACACTCAAACCGGGAGCCCCGTGACTACTCGATCGGTTCCTACGAGTCACATTGGTCCCGTGCGAGGTGTTCGTGACTCTTACGGTACCGTTTTGTGGCCGTTAAATGTTTTCACCCTTCGATGGCATGTTTTTATGCACAAGTCTAATTTTTTGCAAATTCACGTCGTACACTCAAACTGGGAGCCCCGTGACTACGCGGTCCGGTTCCTACGAGTCGCATTGGTCCCGTGCGAACTGTTCTTAACTCTTACGGTACCGTTTTGCGGCTGTTTAACGTTTCCACCATTCGATGGAATGTTTTTATGCTTAAGCCGAATTTTTTGCAAATTCACGTCGTACACTGAAACCGGGAGCCCCGTGACTACGCGGTCGGTTCCTACTAGTCAGATTGGTCCTGTACGAGGTGCTAGTAACTCTTACGGGACCGTTTTGTGGCTGTTTTACATTTTCACCCTTCGATGGCATGTTTTTATGCATAAGTCTAATTTTTTGCAAATTCACGTCGTACACGCAAACCGGGAGCCCCGTAACTACGCGGTCGGTTCCTACGAGTCGCATTGGTCCCGTGCGAGGTGTTCGTGACTCTTACGGGACCGTTTTGTGGTTGTTTTACGTTTTCACCCTTCGATTCCATCTTTTTATGCTGAAGTCTAATTTTTTGCAAATTCACGTCGTAAACTCAAATCGGGAGAATCGTGACTATGCGGTCGGTTCCTACG
The DNA here is from genome assembly GCA_949130495.1 of Sambucus nigra. Lineage (NCBI taxonomy): Eukaryota > Viridiplantae > Streptophyta > Magnoliopsida > Dipsacales > Adoxaceae > Sambucus > Sambucus nigra. The sequence continues at coordinate 3,276,440 of CASBWL010000025.1, forward strand.
AGTCACATTTGTCACGTGCGTGGTGTTCGTGAGTCTTACGGAACCGTTTTGTGGTTGTTTTACGTTTTCACCCTTCGATGGAATGTTTTTATGCATAAGTCTAATTTTTTGTAAATTCACATTGTACACTCAAACCAGGAGCCCCGTGACTACGCAGTCCGGTTCCTACGAGTCGCATTGGTCCCGTGCGAGCTGTTCGTAACTCTTACGGTACCGTTTTGTGGTTGTTTTACGTTTCCACCATTCGATGGAATGTTTTTATGCTTAAGCCTAATTTTTTGCAAATTCACGTCGTACACTCAAACCGGGAGCCCCATCACTACGCAGACGGTTCCTACGAGTCCCATTGGTCCCGTGCGAGGTGTTCGTAACTCTTACGGGATCGTTTTGTGGCTATTTTATGGTTTCACCCTTTGATTCCAAGTTTTTATGCTTCAGTCTAATTTTTTACAAATTCACATCGTACACTCAAATCGGGAGCACCGTTACTACGCGGTCGGTTCCTACGAGTCGCATTGGTCCCGTGCGAGGGGTTCGTGTCTCTTACGGTACCGTTTTGTGGCTGTTTTAAGTTTTCACCCTTAGATGGCATGTTTTTATGCATAAGTCTAATTTTTTGCAAATTCACTTTGTACACTCAAACCGGGAGCACCGTGACTACGCGGTCCGATTCCTACGAGTCGCATTGGTCCCGTGCGAGGTGTTCGTAACTCTTACGGTACCGTTTTTTGGCTGTTTAACGTTTTCACCATTCGATGGAATGTTTTTACGCTTAAGTCATATTTTTTGCAAATTCACGCCGTACACACAAACCGGGAGCCCCGTGACTACGCGGTCGGTTACTAAGAGTCACATTGGTCCCGTGCGAGGTGTTAGTAACTCTTACGGGACCTTTTTGTTGCTGTTTTACGTTTTCACCCTTCGATGGTATGTTTTTATGCATAAGTCTATTTTTTTGCAAATTCATGTCGTAGACTCAAACCGGGAGCCCCGTGACTACGCCGTCGGTTCCTACGAGTCACATTGGTCCCGTCCGAGGTGTTCGTGACTCTTACGGGACCGTGTTGTGGTTATTTTACATTTTCACCCTTCGATTGCATGTTTTTATGCTTAATTCTATTTTTTGCAAATTTACGTCGTACACTCAAACCGGGAGCCCCGTGACTACGCAGTCGGTTCCTACGAGTCACATTGGTCCCGTGCGAGCTGTTCGTGACTATTACGATACCGTTTTGTGGCTCTTTTACGTTGTCACCATTCGATGGAATGTTTTTCGGCATAAGTCTAATTTTTTGCAAATTCATGTCGTACACTCAAACCGGGAGCCCCGTGACTACGCGGTCGGTTCCTACGAGTCACATTGGTCCCGTGCGAGGTGTTCGTGACTCTTACGGTACCGTTTTGTTGTTGTTTTACGTTTTCACCTTTCGATGGCATATTTTTAGACATAAGTCTAATTTTTTGCAAATTCACGTCGTACCTTGAAACCGGGAGCCCCGTGACTACGCGTTCGGTTCCTACGAGTCGCATTGGTCCCGTGCGAGGTGTTCGTGACTCTTACGGGACCCTTTTGTGGCTGTTTTACATTTTCACCATTCGATGGAATGTTTTTATGCTTAAGTCTAATTTTTTGCAAATTCACGTCGTATACTCAAACCGGGCGCCACGTGACTACACGGTCGGTTCCTACGAGTCACATTGGTCCCCTGCGAGGTGTTAGTAACTCTTACGATACCGTTTTGTGGCTATTTTACATGTTCACCCTTCGATGACATGTTTTTATGCATAAGTCTAATTTTTTGCAAATTCAAGCCGTACACTCAAACCGGGAGCCCCGTGACTACACAGTCGGTTCCTATGAGTCGCATTGGTCCCGTGCGAGGTGTTCCTGATTCTTACGGGACCGTTTTGTGGCTGTTTTATGTTTTCACCCTGCGATGGCATGTTTTTATGCTTAAGTCTATTTTCTACAAATTCACGTCGTACACTCAAACCGGAAGCCCTATGACTACGCGGTCGGTTCCTACGAGTCGTATTAGTCACGTGCGAGGTGTTCGTGACTCTTACGGTACTGTTTTGTGGCTGTTTAACGTTTTCACCCTTCGATGGCATGTTTTTATGCATAAGTCTAATTTTTTGCAAATTCACATCGTACACTCAAACCGGGAGCCCCGTGACTATGCGGGCGGTTCCTACTAGTCGCTTTAGTCCCGTGCGAGGTGTTCGTGACTCTTACAGGACCGATTTGTGACTTTTTTACATTTTTACCCTTTGATTCCATGTTTTTATGCTTAAGTCTAATTTTTTGCAAATTCACGTCGTACACTCAAACCAGGAGCACCGTGACTACGCGGTCGGTTCCTACGAGTCCAATTGGTCCCGTGTGAGGTGTTCGTGACTCTTACGGGACCGTTTTGTGGTTGTTTTACGTTTTCACCCTTCGATGGAATGTTTTTATGCATAAGTCTATTTTTTGCAAATTTACGTCGTACACTCAAACCGGGAGCCCCGTGACTACGCGGTCGGTTCCTACGAGTCGCATTGGTCCCGTGCGAGGTGTTCGTGACTCTTACGGTACCGTTTTGTGGCTGTTTAATGTTTCCACCATTCGGTGGAATGTTTTTATGCTTAAGTCCAATTTTTTGCAAATTCACGCCGTACACTCAAACCGGGAGCCCCGTGACTACGCGGTCGGTTCCTAGTAGTCAGATTGGTCCCGTGCGAGGTGTTCGGGACTCTTACGGGACCGTTTTGTGGCTGTTTTACGTTTTCACCCTTCGATGGCATGTTTTTGTGCATAAGTCTAATTTTTTGCAAATTCACGTGGTACACGCAAACCGGGAGCCCCGTAACTACGCGGTCGGTTCGTACGAGTCGCATTGGTCCCGTGCGAGGTGTTCGTGACTCTTACGGGACCGTTTTGTGGTTGTTTTACATTTTCACCCTTCGATTCCATCTTTTTAAGCTTAAGTCTAATTTTTTGCAAATTCACGTCGTACACTCAAACCTGGAGCACCGTGACTACACGGTCTGGTTCCTACGAGTCACATTGGTCCCGTGCGAGGTGTTAGCGACTCTTACGGTACCGTTTTGTGGTTGTTTAACGTTTTCACCATTCGATGGAATGTTTTTATGCATAAGTCCAATTTTTTGCAAATTCACGTCGTACACTCAAACCGGGAGCCCCGTGACTACGCGGTCGGTTCCTAAGAGTCACATTGGTCCCGTGTGAGGTGTTAGTAACTCTTACGGGACCGTTTTGTTGCTCTTTTACGTTTTCACCATTCGATGGCATGTTTTTATGCACAAGTCTAATTTTCTGCTAATTCACGTCGTACACTCAAACCGGGAGCCCCGTGACTATGCGGTCGGTTCCTAACAGTCACATTGGTCCCGTGTGAGGTGTTAGTAACTCTTACGAGCCGTTTTGTTGCTGATTTACGTTTTCACCCTTCGATGGCATGTTTTTATGCACAAGTCTAATTTTCTGTAAATTCACGTCGTACACTCAAACCGGGAGCCCCGTGACTACGCGGTCGGTTCCTACGAATCGCATTGGTCCCGTGCGAGGTGTTCGTGACTCTTACGGGACCGTGTCGTGGTTTTTTTACGTTTTCACCCTTCGATTGCATGTTTTTATGCTTAAGTCTATTTTTTGCAAATTTACGTCGTATACTCAAACCGGGAGCCCCGTGACTACGCGGTCGGTTCCTACGAGTCACATTGGTCCCGTGCGACGTGTTCGTGACTCTTACGGTACCATTTTGTGGTTGTTTTACGTTGTCACCATTCGATGGAATGTTTTTAGGCATAAGTCTAATTTTTTGCAAATTCACGTTGTACACTCAAACCGGGAGCCCCGTGACTACGCGGTCGGTTCCTACGAGTCACATTGGTCCCGTGCGAGGTGTTCGTGACTCTTACGGTACTGTTTTGTTGCTTTTTTACGTTTTCACCCGTCGATGGCATGTTTTTATGCATAAGTCTATTTTTTTTCAAATTTACGTCGTACACTCAAACCGGGAGCCCCGTGACTACGCGGTCGGTTCCTACGAGTTGCATTGGTCCCGTACGACGTGTTCGTGACTCTTATGGGACCGTTTTGTGGTTGTTTTATGTTTTCACCATTCGATGGAATGTTTTTATGCTTAAGTCTAATTTTTTGCAAATTCACGTCGTACACTCAAACCGGGAGCCCCGTGACTACGCGATCGGTTCCTACGAGTCTCATTGGTCCCGTGCGAGGTGTTAGTAACTCTTACGGTACCATTTTGTGGCTATTTTATGTTTTCATCCTTCGATGACATGTTTTTATGCTTAAGTCTAATTTTTTACAAATTGACGTCGTACACTCAAACAGGGTGCCCCGTGACTACACAGTCGATTCCTACGAGTCGTATTGGTCCCGTGCGAGGTGTTCGGGACTCTTACGGTACCATTTTTGGCTGTTTTACGTTTTCAATCTTAGATAGCATGTTTTTTATGCTTAAGTCTATTTGTTTGCAAACTCACGTCGTACACTCAAACTGGGAGCCCTGTGACTATGCGGTCGGTTCCTACGAGTCGCATTGGTCCCGTGCGAGGTGTTCATGACTCTTACGGTACTGTTTTGTGGCTGTTTAACGTTTTCACCCTTTGATGGCATGTTTTTATGAGTAAGTTTAATTTTTTTTCAAATTCACGTCGTACACTCAAACCGGGAGCCCCGTGACTATGCGGTCGGTTCCTAATAGTCGAATTGGTCCCGTGCGAGGTGTTCGTGACTCTTACGGGACCGTTTTGTGGTTATTTATCGTTTTCACCCTTCGGTGGCATATTTTTATTCACAAGTCTAATTTTTTGTAAATTCACGCCGTACATTCAAACGGGGAGCCCCGTGACTACGCGGTCGGTTCCTACGTGTCGCATTGGTCCCGTGCGAGGTGTTCGTGACTCTTACGGGACCGTTTTATGGCTGTTTTACATTTTCACCCTACGATGGCATGTTTTTATGCTTAAGTCTAATTTTTTTGCAAATATACGTCGTACACTCAAACCGGGAGCCCCGTGACTACGCGGTTGGTTCCTACGAGTCACATTGCTCCCGTGCGAGGTGTTTGTGACTCTTACGGGACCGTTTTGTGGTTGTTTTCGGTTTTCACCCTTCGATTGTATGTTTCTATGCTTAAGTCTATTTTTTGCAAATTTACGTCGTACACTCAAATCGGGAGTCACACACACCACCTTACACAACACACAACATTATAACTCTTAACAAAAAATGATCTAAAGCTTGCACGCTATTAAATGATAACTGTTAACAAAAAATAACTCATTACAAACAATACAACGAACAATATAACAATACATACAATGAACAATATATCAATACGTGATATATATATATATATATATATATATATATATATATATATATATATATATATATATATATATATATATATATATATATGATCAGATATAACTATATAACAATATATATAATCAGATATATATATATATATATGATTAGATATATATACGAGAGTATTTGGCTTTAGAATACTAGTTTTTTTTCTACTGACTGCATAAATCTGATCTTCCAACCCAAAGGAGGATAATCTGTTTTGGCAGCTCAATCCTCACGGTAATAATTTTGCCAATTCTGCCTAAAAATCCTTTAGTTATAGTCTAAGAGGCCCCATTAAACTGAACTGATGTATATATATATATATATATATATATATGATTATCATATATAAATATCAGTATATAATCAGATATATGATATATCAGATATATCATAATCATAATCAGGTATATTTATATGATTATATATATATCAGTATATATTATATAAATATATCAGTATATATATATATATATCAGTATATATTATATGGTTATATATATATGATATATTATATATATCAGTATATATTATATAAATATATCAGTATATGTATATATCAGTATATATTATATGGTTATATATATATGATATATTATATAAATATATCAGTATATATTATATGGTTATATATATATGATTATCATATATAAATATCAGTATATAATCAGATATATGATATATCAGATATATCATAATCAGGTATATTTATAAGATTATATATATATCAGTATATATTATATGGTTATATATATATCAGTATATATATATATATATCACAGCCATTTTTTAAACCTAAAAATCGAGCCCCAACAATCGATTAAACCCAAAAATCGATTATACAAAGATCTGAAAAATTGATTAAACCCAAAAATCGAACCAAAAAATCGATTAGACAAAGATCTTAACAATCGATTAAACCCAAAAATCAATTAGACAAAGATCTGATATATATATATATATATATATATAAAGAGTGAGAGAGAGAGAGAGAGAGAGAGAGAGAGAGAGAGGGATACCCCGTAAAAGATGGAGCGGTGGTGACTGGTGGGGCGGAGCGACGGTGACGACGGTGGCCGGTGGGGCGCCAGACTTTGATCGCGACGGAGAGGGCGACGGAGAGTTTTCAGAAAGGAGGGTTCGTGTGTTTGTTTTTGACGGAAAGTGTTTCGGAAATAAGGGTTTGGAAATTAAATCTTATTTGACAAAAAGATAAAATACATTTGGCATCACAATTTTTGTTGTTGCCAAAAGTCACCGTATATTTGGCAACAAATAATTACGATGCTAAAAGCTAATATTCTCCCCCCTTTTATTTTGGTACCTTCCCGCTTAAAATTTTAACCTTTGGCAACAAAATTTATTTTATGCTGCCAAAAGTACCCTCTAAAATAGTCTTTTGGCAACATAAATAAGATTTTGTTGCCAAAAGAGTATCTTTGGCAACAAAAATAGCTTGTGTTGTTAAATATTGTTGCTAATGGTGTAAATTCTTGTAGTGGTTCTCCTTGCCTATTTCACTGGAATGGCTGAAGGAATTACGTTCAGCCTGTGGCAGCTTACTTCCTCATCCAGCCCTTCCATTTTTGTGTATTTCCACACGAAGACATCTATAAACTCCTGAATCAATTCGACCAAGGCCTCTCATTTAAGATTGCTGAGATACTTCGAGATGAAGATGGGTCTTGGATCTTCTCCTTCTTTTGTCAGGTTCAATTTCTCTAACTCTTGCGCCAGGGGTTTTGGTTGATTTGCCATGTAATCTGATTCCTCGATAACTTATTCCATGAATTGTTGTATGCTAGAATTATCTATTACCATGAACTGCCCCCGTTGATCTACCAAAAAACATTCATATATCGGGTCAACCTCATCCTCAGTTTCTTCGTCCGCCTGGGCACACCGTTACAATCGATACACCACCTTTCCTTCCACGGTAATGACTTTCTTGCATTGCCTGCTGGTAGTGGTGATCGCCTTCCTCTTCTTCTCTCTAGAAGTTTCGGCCACTTTTTCTCCTGAGAACCGACTCAGCACGCTCTGTCGCTAGACCTCATTCTCTATTGGGTCCACTCTGGGCTTCATTTTGTCTTTAATCTTCTTTGAGATGCCTTAGGGCAGAGGGGCCACCTGATGAGCTTCTTCGACCACTTCCTTTGTACCGCTTGCAACTGCCCTCTTCTGCTCGCCCAAGGTCCCCATCCTTTCTCTGATCGAGGGAACCCACGCTCCCTACATTCTTCTTGTCAAGATCCGGGCATCTTCTTCTAGCTCTGTGTAAAATGCTGCATCCACCAAATGAGCTTCTTCAACAGCGAAGGGGCTCTTTGTGGCCCTTATGGTCACCTCTGTGCCCTTGACATTCGCTTTAGCACATTGGTGATATGTAGAAGGAACTAGGTCTTGGTTATGCATCCACACCCTTCCTATTAGTAGATGATAGGAAGTTGCACTCTCTATTACGTGGAACTTGATATGGGAACTCATATTTCCCATTACAATCCCAACGTTAACGTACCCAATGGACTTAAAAGATTGATTATCGTATCCCAAAATTACCAAGGGCATGGGAACCAACCTTTCTTCTGGAATATTAATTGCATGGAAGGAGTTGATTGGCATGATATTGATGGAAGCTCCCCCATCCATAAGAGTCATTGCGAAGCTAACTCCGTTGACCCTGACGGTCACATACAATGGCCTGTTGTGAGGGAACCTTACAGCCCTATCCGCGTCGCTGAAGGTTACTTCTGACAGAAACTTTCTCACCAACCTGGCCATGGGTCCGTTCCATCTCAGCTAAGGGACCACGTTCTTTTTCGAAATATCAAGTATCGTCTGGGTTATCTCAAGCCTACTCTCCTTTGAAATCCCCACTTGTTCGAAGAACCAAGTGAACTTCGGGGATTTTGAAACTGCCCCATATTCTAAGGTCGGGTCTACCTCTTCACTTTTGGCATCATATATATCCTCCACATCCTTGGCGCTTGCTTCATCGTAAGCTAGCACGATGTTAGTCATTCCCCTGGTGCAAATCTCCAAAGCTTCCTCGTACTCCTCTCTTTCATCATAGGCCACCACGAGATTGGCCCCATACACCGGTAGTGGGTTGTTGTTAACGTTTTATGGGGGGATCTACAACGTTCCCTCCTTCATGTACTTGTCAATGATTCTTCTTAGTGTGAAACAGCTCTTCGTTGGATGCTGGATCTTTCGATGAATCTGATAATATTTAGGATCCACCTTCGTTTCAGCATCGGGTTCTTCCATCGAAATGCCTTTTGGTTCATAAACCGTTCCCCCTTGGACCATGGCGTTATAATAACTCATAGCCTCTTCTATCCTGCAAGTCAATGGTGGCGGGTCTTCTCTGTCTCTTCCAAACTTCCTCTTATTGTCCCTCTTCGGTGCCTTGCCCCTATCTTCCCCCTCGGCGTACCCTACCTGTGGGGGCTGAGACCTCCCCCCCAAGGGTTACATCGATTGCCTGAACATCATGGGCGCTACCATCGAATTGGGTCGCACTACCAAAGAGATGTTTATCGCCTCTTTCAGGAATGCCGCAAAAGTTCCCTCGCGTGTCTCGTTGATAAGATGGAAAATGTATTCAGGAAGCAGTCCCTCAGCACAAATCTGTAATAGTTTTGACTCTTTAGCCTCCTCCCTTACATCGAGGGACCTTTCCCTGAACCTTCAAACATATGCCACCACCTCTTCCCCATGTCTTTACTTTTCCCTGCCAAGTTGGGTCAAGGTGAACTCATCTTCTGCCAGAAAGAACTTTTGGACAAACAATACATGCATCTCCTCCCATATGGAAACACTGTTGGGAGTCAAATGGGAGTACTAGGTGTATGCCTTATCAGTTAGGGATTTGGAAAACTCCCTCGACCTACGCTTCTTCTTATTGCAATGCACTCCCAAGTGTTCAACAGTGCTCCTTCGGGTTCCCACCTTTCCCTGTATATTTTTCAAAGATAGGGGGAATATAGTCCTTTGGGTAAGGCTCATCATTGTATTTATGAGGATAAGGTGTTCGAAATAAATCGAAGCCAGCTCGCCAGTGGACTGCGAGGAAGCTTGTATGCACTTCAACATCTCCTTTTGCATCTCTTTTATCATTTCCTCCATGGGCGATACCACCGGGGCAACTAGCAGCGGGGCCACAGGTTAAGTGCCCGTTGCGACTGAAACGAATGTTACCGGTGGTGCCGTTGAAACTCCTAAAATTTCCACTGCTGGATTCACAATAGAGGGTACACTTACTGGGATCGTTCCAACAATACCTGCACCTGGTGGGGCCGTTGGAGCTACCCCTGGTGTTACGAAAGCATTAGCCTCCAATCCTCCCAGCATAGTTGAAGCTACTGGGGTTTGCAAAAACTCATAAAATTTGCTCGAGTAGCGCCATATGGACGGGTCCCAACCTCGCGCTCATGTAAAGTTGTGTCGCCCCTGGAATGCCTATCGTCGTCGGAACCAGAGGTACCTCTACTCGAGGAGCCCCATCCCTTAGGGCCTCTAGCTCCCTCGCAGCCTGCTCTTCATTATGCTTAATATCATCAAAGTTGAGTCTTCGAGTAGCGTTATCTTGCGCCATACTCCTTACTTAGGAGAATGCCTCCCCAGCAGAGTCGCCAAATGTAAGAGGGTACTTTATAACGTAGATGGGGGCATAACCCCTTTTTAAGTATGGTAGTGATAAGTTAATTAGCCCAAAAACTTTGTATTAGTGATAGAACATGCCAACACAAGCCTAATGAGGATGGAGGTCGATTTAAACTCGCAAATCTCTCGTGTATAACTCAGGAAATAGTAATGAACTTTAGAAGTAACATAGCTAGAGGGAGAGAGAAGTAAGCACCCTAGCTACACCCTGAAAGACAGGTAGAAAACACACCGAACACCCTCAAGAATCTCTGTCAAGTATTAAGAGCTTCGTAATACATAACAGTGGTGAGTGAGTAAACTCTCTGGTTTGCAATAACTCCCTCTCTCTGATGTGTATTCTCTTTAGCAATAACTCCTCAATCCTAAAAAAGGATCGATCCCTTCCTCAAAGGTGGTTGGGGTCCTTAAATAGCCCCCCACACCACCCCTGAGGCAACTCAGTCATTTAAGACTATGAAAGACATCCCTCACACTTTATGTCACAACATTAAATGCCTGATGCACTAGTCGTCTCTACGTCATAAACATTAAATGCCAAGACATGCCTTTTGCCTAACCACTATGTGCCAGGGGCTGTTTTTGCAGAGGTGGCTCACCAACTGCCTGACAGCCCCAAATACCACGGTGGTTTACTCAAGTGCATGTCTGACATTGTTTAGTTGGCTAGTGACATCACCTACGGTAGATGTGACATTAAGTAGAGGGTTGTTTGGTTCATGACTCAACGCCCGATGGAACTCCAAGCTGCTCCACCTGAGGTTCCCTGTCAGGGTCCTTCGGTGTTTTACCAGGTGTATCTAAGATTATCAGGACAAGCCCTAACGGTGCCTTACTTCTCAATCCTCCAAATCAAGTCCCTCTAAAATTCCCACGGTGAGGTCATTCGATAGAGCATGAAAGCTCTCCCAGGCCCTGCCAAGCCCGGTCTCTCGCGAGTACCGTTCGACCTCACACAGGTTCATTATTCTCGTTACATCATTACAATCATTATAGATCATAGCCAATATAAACAAAGATACAATATGACTAACACAACAAGCTAAAGTATAAGTTACCACGCCAAGCTGCCTCGTTGAGTTTCCACGCTTGAGCTGCCTCGGTTGCTTAATCTCAAATACTATTGCCAATTAGGGAATTATCCCTAATCTCATAATTACCTTCAAACCCCCTCTACAAGTCTCAAAAAATAAAAAATGGAAATAAAAATCCAAATATGACTCAATATATTAACCATATAATATTAAAAGCAGAAAATCACACTATAATTAGAAAAATGGGGATAATCGGGATCTCATGACAAAATATATATACCTTGCAGGGACAATTATTTATGACAATGTAACATCCCTTCTAGTAGCACCGACTTGTTAAGGGTAGGTCATAGAGGCACTAGCATCAGCCTTGGACTCAAATTGATGCTCCTCGTGAGATATGTCAAACTAAATATGTTTAAATCAATAAATTAAAAAAATGTATTAGATTACTTGAATACCCTTTTCAATAACCCCCAATAACTTGGATTCAAAATTGGAATCCTCAATGTCAAACTAAAAAGTGGAATAATTTATGTAAAACTAAAAGAGTGGAACACAGTGGATTGAAAATATGTTACCACAATAACAACAAGAACACTCCATGGAACATGCATTTTTTTATGGAAAACAGTCACACGACACTCAAAATGGAACTCAGTGGATTGGAAACTAAAAAATTGGATCTCAAAATGGAACCATTTGCATGATTGTGATAAATAAAAAATGTATTAATGTTTTTTAAGGTCATTTCTTAATCTCTCAAACTGAAATGAATGAAAATACTATAGATTTTACTTTATTATCTACATATATGGAAACAAGACTAATTAAGCAATAAATTTATAATAAAAAAATAACTGTTAAATTTGTTTTTCATAAAAGTATACTAAATAGAGAAATAGTAGTATCATGAGGTAAAAATTATATGTAAAAAAATAAAAACAAAAATAAAATGAATTTAAATTGAAGATAACTCAAATCCCACAAAAATGTAAGAAATGCAAAAAAAAACTAACCAAAGATTTGTATTTGAAATCCACTAACCCAGTTGAAACCAAAATATGAATCAAAACCTAAATAGGAACCCCATTAACCCTGATATGTAGAAACCTAAATATGAATAAAAACCTAAATATGCAAAAATACCTTCAAATCATACATTTCAGTTAGTGTATTCCTTTAACCCAGATTTGTTCATCTTTGACGAGGGAGGCGCTATCTTCATTATTCCCCAAAAATCATCAGCGTTTGGGAAATGACATTGTTGACCATGTCTTATTTGTTATGCGATAGTTGGGTTATTCCATGGCTTATTCAATCTATGGTTGACCATGGCTTCGTCTTTGACGAAAGAGAGAAACTAGTAGCGTTTCGTAAATGCCATCATCAAAGAGAGGCGAATAAATGAAAATAAGGAGCCTGCTTTTGTTAGGAATGACATGGTAACGTCCTAGAGCCGTGACCCACCAATTACAACCCATTAATGAAGCTATTTGACTGGTCTATCGTCGATTAGTCATGGCCCATAGTCGTGACCCACGCCAAAAAATGGGCACGGCACCCAGTCGTGCCCCTTAGTGTGTGTGTTTTATGTTTTGTCATGCCTATCATTATGGCCCAAGTCTGTGACCCAACTGCGACTAAGATTGGAGGGAATTTTGGCTCGAATTTTGCTCTAAGATGGTCATAACTTGGTCACGACCCAACTCCGTGACCCACAGTGGTCAAGGATTTGGGTTGTGACCACTTCCAGCGCGTCCATTACTCAATGTCATAATGAACATAATCACATAAAAAATTGAGATGGTCAAGGCCCAAGTCCGTGACCAGCTGATCAGGGACTTTGGCCATTACCAACTGTACGTGATGATTCGCAGGATTTGGTGTAGTGTTTGAAGTGGAAATGGTGGACATAATAGAGAAAGGCGAACTGAGTGTGGATCTATGAAGACTAGTAGGTTTAGATCAAGTGCTGGTAAATTAGGACCATAGTGTTACAAGTGAAAGGAATGAGGCCATAAAATATGGTAATGTCCTATAAGAATGAAGAAAATGGTCGAGATAATGCTACGATAAATGCTGCAGAAAGTGATGATTACTTTGGAGATGCTCTCATTATTTCCAAAGGTAACTCTTTGTCGTGAGAAGATTGGTTATTAGATTCGGGTTCTACACATCATGTGTGTTCCCATGTTAATAGTTTTGATCCGTTCAAATGTAAAAGAAAAGGCTATATGACATTACCCAACAGTAAAACTTGTGCCATAAAAGGGGTGGGAAGAGTGAGGTCAGGTTGTTTAATGGTGTAAAACATACTTTGGATGCTGTGACATGTGTCCCAGAGGTATGAAAAAATCTAATATCCACTAGCCAACTGGATTCCAAGTTCTACCAAATGTCAGTAGAAGGTGGAGTCGTGAAATTGGCATGTTGTTGTGTGGTCCTAGCGAGAAGAGGAAAGAGAGATGTGTTGGATCGTCTGATTAAAAACACAAGGAAATAAGGTTCACGGGATATTAAGAACTTGAGATGTGATTAGATTGTGGGTACAACAACGAAACACGTGTGTTATGTTTTCAGGCGAGGGTGAGAATGGGAAATGATGAATTCCCCCTTCGGATTCGATAAAATAAAGTCAACTAGATACGCTACAAATATAAATTATCCTACGTTAATCAACGTGGAGTTATGATCTCATTACTTGATTCAGGTATGTGTAGCAGAGTACATGTGGAAGAGATAATGGAGAAAAATATATTGTCTTGCAAACGGGAAAACATGACATAGAGTAATGGCGAAAATTATTATTAAGGGGGAGTCATGTTTGACGACTTGAAGATTTGCAAGTGGGAGCTCTTCGCATTCTGGGATGTTGTGCTTTTCGCTAAGGAGGAGATTATTGGATTTATGGCTCAAATGGTAGTTAAGTTAAATATTATGATCATTCAAAATATGATTGGTGGGATATGGTTAGTGAGTCAAAGCAAGTGAAAATTTTGGACGTTATGTGCCTACCATTGGGATAGTAACTTGTTAGATGCCTACGATTGGACTAGTAACCTCTTAGTGACTGCAATTAGAATAGTAACGTTGATATCAACCATCCAACCTTATTTTTATCCAACGGATGTGGCTAATTTCAAGCATCTATAAATTGGTTTCATTCATTCTAGCATTAAGAAAAAGTGCAAGAAAAAGATTGAGAGTGTTTTGCAAGGGTTGTTGAGTGAGATAGATAAAAGAGATTGAGTGTGTAAAAAAAATTCCTTATTTCTCATATTGAATATATCTCCTCTCCTCCTGTGGACGTAGCCTATTTGGTGAACGACGTTAATTTTTTGTGTCTCTCTGTGTTTTGTCAATTTCTTTCTATATCTTCATAGTCTATTTCATTATCCATTAAGATTAGTATTGTTTGTATACGGTAAAAGGAAGGGAATTTGTCATTAAATCCTAATAATTACATGTGAACTAATTATATCAATAACTAGCATGCAAACCCTGCAATGCATGGTCTTTTTTAACAAAATTATTAAAATATATATTAAAAATGTATAGGAAAAATGTTTCTAAAGTTATAAAAAATGATTCAATTATAGAGTATATGGGATTGTGTACACAAAGTAAGATAAATAAATACCGCAACGAATAAGTAACAAAAAAAACTTAAAATCTATTCACCATCAGCTAAGAAGCAGTTTAGCCGTCTGATGAGGTGGCAAAAAAATATAAAATTTCAAATAAATCATTTGCCCAAGCAATCTCGAAACATTATTACATAGGGGATTCAGTTAGGTGTGGCGATTTTTGAAATGGCATGAAAACACGAAACATAATTACTCGAACTTAACACGATATGTCGTGCTCGTGTCAGGGTTTTTTGACACGATGTCGTGTCGTGTTCATGTCAAAATTATGAGTCGTGTTTGTCATGTTATTAATCATGTTTTTGTTCTTGTTATCATGTGTATTTATGTTCAATTTACTATGAAATTTATGAAATCAGGTTATTTGTGTCGTGTTGTTTTTATTTGGTTCATGTTTCTGTCAACTAAAAACATGAATTAGTGTTGTGTCGTGTTCGAAAAACCCTGATCATCTCGGCCCAAAACATGGTCCAAAAACATGAATTGCCACCCTTACATTCAGTTTGAAAAGTTCAAAGAGCAGTAGAGATCATCTATGAACAACTAATTTAAATTTCTTCTAATCAACTTAAAAGTCATTGCAAATTTGTATTCACCTGTAATTCGACCAATTTTACACCAGACCTGGAGAAAATTGGAGGATCTATTTACATTTTAAACAAATTTGTATAATGCCGCATGTTTAGGGTTAGAGGTGAATGAAATAAAGTTGCGGTATGGAATTGTTTATATCATTGGAGATGAATGAGTGCTATGAGAAATATAATGAGAGGTGTGTATGATAAGAGATAGATAATGAATACAGGGCACAAACTTATGCGTATATGTGATTTTAAGCTGATTTTCCTTGAAATTAATCTTCATTTGTGGATTTCAAAAGTCAAATAAAATATAATAGAATAATTTCATTGTCATGTAATTTACAATCAATCACACTCAAGTTGGTTGATCAATAACAAGAAGCTGAAGTCTAAACACACTTACGCAAAAGCAAGCCCTTCTCTGTTTCCTCCATCACCAATGGTCACATGTATAGGACCACACATGTTACCTTTATTCTCATAAACCCTAGTATATATTTCAGAAATAATGATTGGGTTTTTTGGGGGTTTGAAGTATGAAACAGTTTGGGGAACTCACCCTTAAAGGAAATTAAGAGATCTCAACTGAATAAGAAGGGTCGAGAAAAGGAAAGGGTGCAACAAATAAAGGGGTATGGAAGGGATAGAAAGAGAGTAATAGAGAGATGTTTTCGGCAAGAAAAAAATGAATAGAGGGTACCACCTTTTAATAACTCTCCAACCTTAATTATCATTGTCCACGTGGCTCTCTATAAATGTGACAAATGTCGCCATTGTCAATTTTAATTATATAATATAATTTATAAATTATTTTATGCAGCTGATCTTATATTTCATGTTATGTCATAGTGGATTAATTAATGGGGGCGATAGTAATGAAGTTGCACTCACTTAGTCAATCATGCAACAGATCCTTTAACTCATTTAATGGTGTCAAATGTCCTATTTACCAACTCAACACATTAAAATGTCAAATACACCCCCAAAATATCTTTGACAACTCTTACCTCATTTTTTGACAAAAAAAATCGATGAAGTCTTTAAAAGTCTATAACTTCAAATATACAAATTCAAAATTCACAAAATTTATATTTTTGGAATCTACTCGTCAAGATCTATCAAATAATGACAACATTCAAAAAAATTTATCAAAAAATTAAAACATATAAATTTACTGTTTCTACAAAACCTCCATTTTCTCGGCAAAAACTCTGCTTCTCCAACTTGGGCGATGGTGCCGCTGGCATGGAGCAAAAAAACAAAGAAATAGATGAAGAGAGAGAGAGAGAGAGAGAGAGAGAGAGAGAGAGAGAGAGAGAGAGAGAGAGAAATGAGGAGAGAGAAACACTCCAATGAGAGTTCTGGCAGCCTTAGGTGAGATTTTTCAGTGGGCTATTTCTGACAGTCTCCGATGGGGTGGGTGGGGTTGGAGGTGGAAGTGGAGGTGGTGCACGTAGAGAGAGAACGAGTGTGGGATTATGTGTTTATTTATAAAGAGAGAGAGTAAGTGAGTTTAAAATGAGTATAATTCAGGTACATTCATCTAAATATATGTGATCTATAATGAAAAAGTACCTGATGCATTAAAACAATCAATAGGATTTAATGCATCTTTGACCCAATAAATGAGAGTAACGTTGAATTATCCCTTAATTATAGAACTATAAATTTTTGACACGATAACCCATTTATGGTAATAACCAGAAATGGCGCAAACTTGACACGATTAACTTGTATAGATTTAAGACTACCCAAAACTTATACTCAAATAAAAATTAACATGACCCGAAAATGACACAACTAACCCGAATTTCCAACCCTACTTAATTAATTTCAGGAGTCGTTACCTGGCCTATTGGATCGATCCGTTGAATATATAAATCAATTAAGAAAACACGTTGATGAATTGAAGGGAAGGATAAAAGTTTTGAGAGGTGATGTGGGCAAGAATAATGACAATGAAGGGTGATTAATCTTTTTACCAATACTGGAGGTTAAGGATATGTGTTACACACTTGAATTGAATTTGATAATTCTAATTAATAACAACATCTTGCTATCTCATGTTTTAAAAGTTTTTTGTTAAGAAGGAGCTGAAATTGTGAGCGTCGGCTATTATTCTATTGGTGAGAATCTTCAACAGTTTTTTCTAAGGTTTACCTTCATTCCATTTTTAGTTAAACATATATATAGTTAATTTTTAAAAATATATTAAAAAACCAAATTGGGAAGGAAATTTGGTTGCTTTAATGATATTTTCTTTTACTTTCTCGATTTTCTAGCAATCCGATTCTTACTGAGTTAAAAAAAAGGGATTTTACATAATATAAAGATATTTTTTCTAAATAAGTTTTAGCAATTTTTCAACTATCAAATAGGTCAGATCCCTAATTTTTGGATTTTTTTCACGACTTTACCCTTTTAAAACCAACCATCCGTAACTTTCTGGGGGAAGTTATGCTAGTGATTGAGCTTTTTTTTTTTTTTTAATCTTTTAATCATAAATTTTGATTCACAAATCCATCTTTCGCAAAATTATTATTTTTGAAACCTCATCACAGAAATCTATCAAACAAGATCCATGAAACCCATAATGTTTCAAAGAAATAAAAAAAAATCACAGATAGTAAAGTTTACTATGTTCACTGAAATACGATTTTTTTTATAGCTGGGACATTTTAACAAATAGTAAGCATTTATTGTGTTAATATTACAGATAGACTAAAATTTATTGTGTTCACTGGAAAATGAAACAGTTTTATATCAGGAATATTTTCACAGACAGTAAACATGTACTGTGAAAATATTACACAAACAATAATATTTACTATTTGAAGAAAAAATGAAGAAAAAACATCATCTTTATTTTTTTAATATTTTTCATCGAATGTGGATTTTGTTTTATAAGGAATGATTAGTAGCTCTTAAAAATATAAATTTCGTAAAATTTGAAATTGTATATCAAAAGTTATAGTTATTTAAAATTTCAAAAAGAAAAAAATAACTAATATTTTTAAAGTTGGAGGGAATATAGGGAGAGGGGTATATTAGTAAAAAAATCTATAAATTTAAAAATAGGTAGACCCACGACATATATTGTATACCACATACGTAGTATATATATCTCCCAACCTCTTACGTACTATTGAATAAAAAATACTTATTATCGTATATTCCTCAGTATCCCTCACTACTCGAAGTATGCCAAGTATTCTTTAACATATTTCAGTAGGAAACTCACTCATCTCCTACTGGTTTAAGTCATAGGTTCGGTCACCTTCATCATAATTCATTCTCATTCCCCAAATTCATTACATTATAAATCACACCGATTATTATTAGCCTTAATCCATCACACTTATGACTAAATTCCCAACCTAACATTAGCCTACTATTAACCAAAATATCTCTCACCATGCTTTAAAGGTATCCCAAGAGTTTTCTCGTTCATCGATTTCAAGTTCAGGGCTAAAATAGGAAAATTTTCAAAATCTGGGAAAACATAATCAATTCGTCCTTGGGGCGAATTGTTTCGAAAACCTATATGTCTTCTTTTTCCCCTACATAATTGCATTATTTCTCCAATTTATTAACCAAAACCTCAAGGTTCTTCACCAAATTAACAACCAAGATTCTTAACCATTATATATACACATAGGGATGATTTCCAACGTAAAAACATCATCAAAACATCAAGAATCCTACCCAAGAATTGATTATTTAGTAATTATCAATAAAACCCTAATTTTATGTTCTTCCATGGTTATACACCAATAAACCCAAATTTTTTTCACTGTCATAATATCCCATGCATTCTTATTTCGTCATCACATTACATAGAACTATTATCTACATGCAAGTCCTACCCAAAAACATAAATTTCCTCTTCAATTTACCTCCAAATTCATCAATTCAAGATTAATAATTCAGATCTAATCTAAAATGGATAATGTATGGGCTTAATTCAATAAGATACATGTTTGCTCTTTTTTATGGCCTGATCCTTTGTAGAAGAATGGTATGGGTGTGATCCTCTCCTCCCGATCTACGCAACGATGGTGGTTTTGGTGAAAGAGAGGTGTAGAATGGCCTTACGACTTCCTCTCTTCTTCCTCCTATGGACACTCTGTAACTTGGTAACTTCTAACCCTAGAGTAATTGACTTATTAGATGAAAAAGGTCTCTAAAATTCGGAGATCTATATTCCTCAAAAATAAAAATGACCAAGATATCCTCTTGGGTGTCTGTTTTCGCTAAAATTGCCTCGGGACCCAAACTAAACCCTCGAGCACACTTTTCTGACTATTTAGGCCCTTTAGGACACATTGGAGCACCCAAAATAACCATTTGGATGATCCACTAATAATTTTCCTTTAATATTATAATATTAAGTCCGACACGACTAAGGCGTGTGTCCCAACACGACTGCTACTAACTCTAAGTAGTGGGTGGGGTGATTCCTCTCGTGAGGCTTAAGCTTGCGAGAAGCATACACTATAACCTGATCCTTCTATTGAAACCCACCTCCAAGTCCCTGTAGGGACGCATCGGTATAGCTAGGTACTCCACTCCGGACCTGGGCAATGCGAGGACTCATGTTGAAGTCAACTTTTCCTTTAGCTCATCACAATCCAACTAACAAGTGTCATCCCATATGAATGGTACCCCATTGCGAGTCAAGTTAGTCAAT
This sequence comes from Sambucus nigra, assembly GCA_949130495.1. NCBI lineage: Eukaryota > Viridiplantae > Streptophyta > Magnoliopsida > Dipsacales > Adoxaceae > Sambucus > Sambucus nigra. The sequence goes on from CASBWL010000025.1 coordinate 3,296,452, forward strand.
GGACCCACAATCTTTAAAAATACTCAAATAAACAGCCTGTAGTGCCCAACTAACACCAAGAAATTGTGCACCTCTATCGGTGTCGTGGGCTGTCCCCATTCCCTCACCGCTGACACATTACTCGGTTCCACCGATATCCCCTTCCCAAAACTTGTACCTAACGAGCCAAAATCCCCACATATCATACTTAACATGCAACTGATGGTCACCAATGTCTGCAAAACCCAACACATGCGCTCGGCATGCTCCTCCTCAGTCTGAGAATAAATCATGATGTCATTTATATAGGCTATGACAAACTTATATAAGAATTATTTGAACACCCTATTCATTAAGTCCATGAACACAGTTGGCGTGTTAGTTGGCCCGAATGACATAACCGTAAAGTCATAGGGTCCATATTTCCGTGACACCCATAATTAAATATCGGGTGATCAGTCCTTTATTAAATTAATTCAGAATATCCAATTGGTTCAATCTCAACATCACTGTCGAAAACATTTTTTCACCTAATAATTAATTAAGTTAAGTGTCAAAACTTTTCCAATATTTTTATTTCATTTATTAAATCCATTCCATAATGAGGGTACCTGAAAATTAGAACTATGGGCCTGGACGGGTAGCCCAGTCTTGGCGGCCTAAAGTCCAGGCCCCTTCTCTCTTATATTGATCCGGTCTCCCCCCACGATATCATGAAGGGAAGTTATAGGGGAGATGGAAAACGTGGAGGAACCCATCACCTCCACTTACCTACATGTACATGTATATATTAAACCCTAGGTCCGGGGCAAAAGGACAAGTTGTATTCTCTGTAACCACTCTCCGGAGTATATAGAAATAGTATTGACTGCACCACCGTGGATGTAGGAACATCTTTGCTGAACCACGTACATCCTTTGTTGTGTGATTGACATTTTATATTCCTTGTTCTTCCTTGGTAATTGCTTCTCTCGTATTTATTTGTGTTGTATAATAATTGTCACCACAATTGGCGTCGTCTGTGGGAAACGTTCATCTTTCCCTGAGAAGAGCCCACGCCAAGAAAGGAGTTTAAGATGTCTGGTCACAGCAGCAATGCCCCTCAAGCAGGAGATATTCAAAAGCCACCTGCTCCTTGCAGGATTAGGTCTGAAGTCCGACTTTCAGATCAGAGAGCTCGCCTGGAAAGACCAACCTCGGAAGAAAGTCAAGGACCAGCGAGGTCCACGCAGATATCCAGATTGATTGATGCGTACGAGGCAAGGCTCCACGAGCAGAGGGAGTCTTCTCGCAGATACGAGGCTGAGAATGCTCGCTTGAAAAGAAGACTGGAGAGACTGGAGAGGGAGCTTCATCCTGATAACAGGAGGCGCCCATATCGCACCCCTAGACCTCAGGCGAGCAAGTCCCACAGCCAAGGAAGGAGCCCTAGGTGAGAGTCTCAAAAGGTCGAAGGTGGCGAGTCAGACGACGACCTTTGCGAATAGCTGCGAAGAGCTCGCCGCTACCAGAGCCCTGCTCGCAGTGACGAGAACATACGAACCTTAGTCCGCAGGGAAATGGATCAACATCCTTCTCACCACGGAATAAGATCAACTAGAGAACTCACGAGGAGAGCTCTCAAAACCCAGATGAAGTCACCCTTCACGAGGGAAATCGAAGAGGAGGAGGCCCCCAAGAAATTTTCCATTCCAAGGTTCAAGATTTACGACTGAAAAATTGATCCCATCGATCACGTCATGCAATATCGACAGGACATGACCCTCTGGAATCACCAAGATGTCCTGATGTGCCTCATTTTTCCCTCGAGCCTGCATGATGTAGCATAGAAGTGGTTCAAAAGGCTCCCCCATCGATCGATCAAGAATTTCAAATCCCTAGACAAACTTTTTACGGCCCGATTCATTACCAGTAGCTCCCATCCCAAAAGGATGGATGCTCTGCTGGCAATGAAGAAAACGCCTCAAGAGACCCTACAGGACTATGCGAAAAGATACTGGGAGTTATTCAATGAGATCGAGGACTGAGTGGAGGAAGTGGAAGTGGCCTCCTTTAAAATTGGGCTCCCTAATTCTTCCCTCCTCTACCAGTCCCTGACGAAGAAGGAAGCTATGACTATTGACGACCTAATGGACCGAATCGAGAAATACACAAAGGTGGAAGATGTCACCCGCCTTAATATAGGAGAAAACGGTCGAGCTAAACTCACTACCAAGGGAAGTGAGAAAACTGAGAACCAAAAGAAAGGAGGAAAGAATGGGGGTAAAAATGGCTCCAAGAATGGAGGAAACCATGACGCATCTAAAGCATTCCAGGCGGTTAACACCGTCTTCAAAGAACTGATTTACAAAATACTCGCGAAGATCAAAGATGAGCCATTCATCAAGTGGCCCAGGAAAATCGGAGGAGATCCCTCGAAGAGGAACAATGCATTAAGATGCTCTTTTCACAAAGAGGGAGGACATAAGACCGAGCAATGCAAAGCTCTTAAGTCTCACCTTGAGGAGTTGGCCCAGTCTGGGCATTTGAATGTCTTTGTGGAAAAAAGGGCAGAGAAAGTGGCTACCAACAGAGAGGCGATACCCAACAACGTGCTGGAGGATGATGCTGGACATGAGTTCACAGTAATTCACGGAGCATCTGACATCAAGCAGATACAAGGGAACTCATCTCGAATGGAAATGAAAAAACTTACAGCGGTAATGCAAGCTTTTCAAATCGATCCAGCAATGTCACATTCAGGAAAGCGTTGACAAGCAAAGGATGTCAACTATAACAAGCATATTGTTTTCACAGATGAAGATCTGGTGGGAGTAAGAACCCCACATCATGATGCACTGTTCCTTACACTCAGGATAGCCAAGTTTGACATCGATAAGCTACTCGTCGATCAAGGAAGCTCATCCGAAGTAATGTACCTCGACCTATTCAGGAAATTAAAGTTGAGCATCGCCGACCTAAAGGAAGCTACTGTTCCTTTGGTCGGCTTCGCTGGAAAAATGACCATGCCCCTGGGTAAGATAGTACTTCCAGTACGTGCTGAAAACGTCTCTAAGATGATCGAGTTTTTGGTAGTTGACATCGACTCACTGTACCAGGCCATCCTCGGTAGGGGATGGCTTCATGCGATGAAGGCAGTCTCCTCGACCTACCATTAGAAGATCAAATATGTACCCGAGAGAGGAGTAATGGAGATCCACGGAGATCAAGAAACGACGAGGAGGTGCTTCATAGCAGCCATCCGACCAAAGCCAGAAAAAAGGGTCGGTTAACCCAGCGAGAAAGTTGAAGAAGGTGTGATACCTTCCAAATAGTAATTAAAGTACGAAAGACATGGAGTAGAGGAGACCAGGCTCCTCCCCTCTGAGCGTGTCGTCGAGGACCTGGTAGAAGTTATGGCTGAGGTTGGTGACAGTAGCCGAGTCTTCTTGATTGGAGCATATCTCACCGACCAAGAACAAAAGGAGTTGACAGCCTTGCTGAGGCACAATATAGACGTTTTCATATGGGAACCATACGAGGTGCCTGGAATCGATCCTAGTATGGTCTGTCATCGGTTGCACGTCGACCCCGCATTCAAGCCAATCGCGCAGAAGGCACAGAGAACTACACCCGAGAAGGCTAAAGCGATCGAAAAGGAAGTCGAAAAACTACTGGATGCAGGATCCATACGGGAAGTGCAATTCCACAAGTGGTTGTCCAACCCAGTAGTAGTCCCGAAGAATAATGGGAAGTGGAGAGTTTGCATTGACTTCACTGACCTCAACAAAGCATGCCCTAAGGATAGTTTCCCCCTCCCAAAGATAGACCAACTCGTAGACGCCACTGCAGCTCATGAGCGAATGAGCTTCCTGGATGCATATTCAGGATATCACCAGATCCCCTTGTATGTCCCAGAGTAGGACAAAATGGCGTTCATCACGACAGTTGGGTTATATTGCTACAAGGTCATTCCCTTTGGGCTCAAGAATACAGGGGCAACCTATCAGCGGCTAGTCACTAAAATGTTTAAGGATCAAATGGGAGATACAATAGAGGTCTATATTGATGACATGCTCGTTAAGAGCAAGAAGAAGTAAAATCACCTCTCGGACCTGTTAAAAACCTTCGAAATCCTCAGGAAATACCGGATGAAACTTAATGCGAGCAAGTGTTCCTTCGGTGTCCAGTCAGGAAAATTTCTTGGGTACTTGGTCAGTAAGAGAGGCATAGAGGCTAATCTAGGCCAGATCGATGCAATCAACAGGGTGCAACCCCCTCGAATAATCCAGGACGTGCAAAAACTCACTGGAATGCTCGCTGCCTTAAATCGCTTCATCTCCAAATCCTTCGAGAAGTGCAAGCCTTTTTTCCAGCTTCTAAAGGGGAGTAAGTCGATAGAGTGGAGCCCAGACTGCTCGCGAGCCTTGAACGAGCTCAAGTCCTACTTAAGCTCTCCACCGTTGCTTGTCATACCACAGCAAACAGATTCTTTGTACCTATACCTCTCCGTATCTAATCACACTGTCATCCCTGCATTAATATGCGAGGTTGTAGGAATCCAACACCCCGTTTACTACGCAAGCAAGACCTTATTAGACGCCGAACAAAGGTACCTGCCATTGGAGAAGCTCGCCTTTGCATTAGTAATAGCCTCGAGAAAGCTGAAGCATTATTTTGAAGCTCACACTATCATCGTCCTTACATCGCATCCCCTTAAGGCGGTCCTAAGGAAAGAGGACTTGTCGGGCAGACTGTCTAAGTGGTCAGTCGAGCTCGGTCGGTTTGACATCCAATTTCAACCAAGGACAACTATCAAGGGTAAGATCCTTGATGATTTCATAGCCGAATTCACGGGCGAAGAACTCTCCGACCAATCTCAACCAACAAGGCAGGAGAAGAACCAAGCAATAGAAGGAACCTGGAGACTCTTCGTTGATGGAGCCTCCAAATCGAAGGGGGCAGGTGTAGGCATTGTTCTCATCACTCCAGAAAACACAATCCTCGAACAAGGAATCAGGCTTGGATTTGCAGCCTCCAAAAACGAAGCAGAGCACGAATCCCTAATAGCCGGTCTCCAAAAGGCAAAAACTCTAGGGGCAAAACGTTTACAGGTGTTCGACGACTCTCAACTAGTCTCCAATCAGGTAAGTGGAGATTACAATGCGAAGGATGAAAGAATGGTAGCCTACCTCACCTTAGTAAAAAAATTAATGACGAGCTTTGAAGAGATCAACATCCAGCAGTTTCCCAGGGGGCTAAACAGTCATGCTGATGCCTTAGCAGCCCTGAGTTTGACAGTTGATTCTAGCCTTAAAAGGGTCCTCCCCATCGATTTCCTCATTTGTCCGAGTATTAACCACAACAGCAAGCTGACAAACGTGGAACAAATACTCCAGGTGGGATCTACCCCCAGCTGGATGGACCCCTTAAAGGACTATTTAGAGGACGGCACGCTCCCAGAGGACAAGAAAACTTCCCACCAGGTAAGAGTCAAAGATGCTCGCTTTCACTTATCCACAGGAGGGGAGTTGTATAAGAAATCCTTCTCCGGTCCCTACCTTAGATGCATCCACCCAGGTGATGTAGAGCAAGTGCTACACGAGCTTCACGAAGGAATCTGTGGAAGTCATATCGGAGGAAGGTCTCTAGCCTTTCGAGCAATGAAGGAAGGATATTGGTGGCCATATATGCAAAAGGACTCCACGGTATATGTCCGCAAATGCCTGAAATGCCAACTTCACGCTCCTATGCTCCACCAACCAGCCAGCGACCTAAAGTCCCTGACCAGCCCATGGCCCTTCGCCCAATGGGGAATGGACATCATGGGACCACTGCCCACCGCTGCCGGCAATCGCAAATACCTGTTGGTTGCAATTGACTACTTCACCAAATGGATCGAGGCAGAACCACTGGCGAACATCCGAGATACTGATATGATAAGGTTCATATGGAGGAACATAATCACTCGATTTGGAATCCCCAGAACCATCATCACTGACAATGGAACACAAGTCGAAAGTGGCCCCTTTCAGGATTTTTGTAACTAACACGGGATCAGGCACCACTTCAGTTCGGTGGCCTACCCTCAGAGCAATGGACAAGCTGAAGCTTCTAACAAAACTTTGATTGATGGATTGAAGAAGCAATTAGAGCGAGGCAAAGGTGCATGGGAAACCTAGCTACCCCATATCCTATGGGCATACTGAACCACTCCTCGGCGAGCAACAGAAGAAACCCCATTTTCACTAACATATGGCATGGAAGCAGTCATCCCACTAGAAGAAGGTTTGACAATAATGAGATCCAACCTTGTCGACCAAGGCCAGAATGATGAGGCATTCCTCGCTGAACTCGACCTAGCCGACGAGCGCAAAGAACTTGCCCTAGTGAAGCTAGCTAGCTATCAACAACAGCTCGCGAAGCACTACCACAAAAGGGTTAACCCGAGAAGATTCCAAGTTGGGGACTATGTTCTAAGGAAAGTCCTGGGCAGCACGGTGAAGTCATCAGATGGCAAGCTAGGCCCAAACTGGGAAGGACTCTTTAAAATAACTAAAGACGACCTGCAAGGTACCTATCATTTGGAAACGATGGAGGGCAGAGAAATACCACGAGCATGGAACGCAACCAATCTCAAGAAGTTCTAATTTTAGATTCTCAAGGAATTCTATTTTTGAATCTTTTTCTCGTGTTTGTTATGTAAAAGGGCAGTTCATTTCTAATGAAAGTTACTTAATTGATTACACTATGATCAGTAACAACTGCATTTATCACACATCTTTTCCAAATCACAGGCACGATGGTCAATATTGCAGGGGAATACCCCTCCTCAGGTCATCGTCATAAAACATGAGAAACCTCTTAGCATTGCCCCTGGCAATATAGAAAGCCCTACAGAGGATTCTTAGGCAATGCGACCAGATTTTAAACTGGTCATCAAACCTACTTCGGTTGAGCAAAATCCTGATCGGATAAAGACATCCAACACCAGGTGTGTCCACGCCAATTGCCCTACTTAGGCCTAAGGGAGTGTGACGACACAACCTAAAAGGTAAAGTAGGGCAAAATGGTACTTTGGTATTATACTGGACTGGGGGGACACTTGCATGACAAAATAAAAAAGATTATAAAGCAGCATATGAAAAGTAGGATGCACACGTTTCGTCGCTAAAATTGCCCAAAACACAAACTTTTCATTAATCTATCGGATTTACAACAATGATAATACATGTTTAGTCGGCGAGCTCGCCCAAGGCATTTACATTATCAAAAATACAAAAGAGTAACAATTGGCAAAATCTCAAGGGGGTGGAAGCCTCCGAGCAAGCTAATCAGCCACTCGAGCTCTTCGTCCGTCATCAGGAGCAGGGGCTAACTCTTCCACAACCTCATTCGCGTCCGACTCCAATAATTGTCGAGGAATAGCGTCGATGGGGATCCATCGATCATCCCACCTGAATGGGTTGGGCATCAGAGTGGAGGAAGACATCTCATGATGATACCATAGCATCGAGTTCCTCGGAACCTGCAGATCCTTCAAGGCACTTAACCACCCCCTGATAAAAGAAAGTGCCTCGAACTCAGATAGCCTCATTGGAGCATTCGACTAGCCCTAATCATAACCGTCAGCCTACGCTTGACGAGGACCTTTCTTGAACAAGTGACGCAACCGGGTAATGTCCCTTTGAAGCCTAGTAGCAATTACATATGCTCGTCGGACATCATCGCGGAGTTCTTCCATCTCTTTATCACGAATTTCTTCTGCTTCCCTGTTTCTGCCCCTAGTGCTCCTACCAGCTCGCGAAAGGGGAGGGCGAGTGGAACCTCGCGAAATAGGAGGAGTAGATCTAGCTCGCTACGATGAGGAACCTTGTAGAACTGATGGAACAGTGCTCGGTGCATGCTCCCTAAGTTATAAGACTTCCCTCCTCAGGTCTTCATTCTCCTACTGAAGGAACTCCCCATCTTGGTTGATCTCGGTGGCCTCTAGTAATCTTTTTCTCAACATATTGACTTCCTCTTGCACTGAGGCACCAATGTCTTCCATCTCCTGGAGCCTGTCCTTCAGCTTAGCCACTAGCTCGGATTGCTCCTTATACTTCTGATTTCTAGACCCAAGGGACTTGCAAAGTTTAATAAAGGCCTGGCGAACTTCAGGGCTCGCATTGGGACCAAGGGTCCTGCCCAATTGGAAAGTAGCAGGAATATAAGCATCCACATCAACTAACTACAAGTAAAAGAAAGATAGAGTGGAGAAAGAGATCTGCACAAGCAAGAATGAAGCCTTTTTATTAATAAAGATTGAAGTTACATCAGACTGAAGAAATAAAATTTACAGACTAGAAAAAGAAAAAATACAGAGCAACCCTATTAATTAGCAACCTCAGGTGGCCCAGAGGTGGATGACCCCTTCTCCTTATCAGCATCAGCAGGAGCACTGTCCTTGGCAGGGGTGTCCTCTATCCTCTTAACAAGAGAAACGTTAGCAGGAGTCGCCTGAGGGACAGGAGCAGGGCCTTCAACAGCTGGTGCAGGGTCCTCATCTACGGCTGGCCTCGGCCCTGGGTCGTGCTCGTCAAAGAGTGGGGATGCTACATCCACCCTGGTAGCTACGAGAGCCTTGTTCCATCCTTTCTTAAAGTTTAGACGGCTAATATAGCCTATCTGAACTTCAGCATCTTCGTATGCCGCAGCCCAGTGGGAATTATAAGAGTCTTCCTTGGCAGTGACAGCCTCGAACTCCTTCTTCTTCAGCTCTTCAGAGAGCACCCTGTTCTCCTCCATGACAGCAAGTTTGCTCGAACAAACTAGGTCATAGGCCTGCCTCAGCTCATTTAGATCCTTGACCACCGGATTCTTCTCCTTGTTCGTGGTAGCAAGAGCCAAGTCGGATGAAATTCGAGCAGCATCAATAGCCTTAAAATTGGTCTCAAGATCCTTACCCTTCAGCTTTAAGTCAGAATTCTCTTGCTTCAGATCACTATTCTTTTTCACCAGCTCATTGCGCAAACGATACAGCACGGAGAAGTCAGTGACGAACTGGGAAAAAGGGAAGGCATTAGAAGAGAAAAATGGGGGAAATCAGAGAAACATAAGAGAAAAAGAAAGAGAAATCTTACCAGAGAAAGCCTCTGACTAGCCTGGAGGGCCAAATGCTCCGAATCTACCGCCCTTTGGAGATCAGCCGGGAGGATAGCTCTTTTGAGAAGGGCCGGGGCCAGTTGAGGAGAAATTGCCATAGAAGCCCCCTCGGGCAGAGCAGACATCGGGACTAGGGCCTGCCCGGCCTTCGTCCTCACCTCGGACTTCCTTCTGTCCTCCTCCTTCTCTCTCTCTCTCTTCTTCCTCTCCTCGACCCTCTTTTTCTCCTCCAATTTTTTCCTTTCTTCTTCCTTCTTTCTCTCTCTCTCTCTCACCTTCTCCTCTTCCTTCCTTATCCTCTCCTGCTCCTGAGCAGAGGACCGAGAACCAATAGCCACGACCCCAGAAGTAGATTTTTTCTTTTTGGACCTCTGTGCAAGAATCACGTGGTCCTCATAATCATCATCCCTAATCAAGTTCTTCCTGGGAGGCCCCATCTCTTCACTAGAACCGCTAGAAGTGCTCGATGATCCACGAGCTTCAGAAACTTCCTCACAGTCAGAGGAGCTGCTACTATCAAAGCTCCCTCCACCCAAGTTGCTCACAGCCCCTGCAAGGTCACTTTCGGAGCTGCTCCCCTCCTCGTCCAACTGGATAGGATTTGTAGTAGTTTCTTCTATGGATTCAAACTCCGGTATACTATCCACAGGTTGTGCTATGAAGCTGGAGCCAACGTTCTTGTACTCGAGCAGAAAGGAAGCAGACCTAGGATGCTCGCCATCACCCAGAGGCTCCTTGATATTCCAAGACTTTACCAATTCCGAGATACGAACCTCGCTAAGAGCAGGCTCCAAATTCTTTGACCTCGCTGTGGAAGAAAAAGCAAAGAGGAGTTAGAAAAGTCACAAATCAGCAAAAGTTGATACAACAGTATAATGTCTACCTATATATTCCTCCCCGTAAAAAGGAACAGAGAACCTCTCAGACCTCGACCTTTCAAATTGGGGAGAGAACTGCCAATTTCTAACAAGGAAACCTTCTTGCCAGTAGTCCTAATAGGAATTAGGTAGATTTATTACCAATACCCTGTCAGGGCTCCTAGCTTTGAGGTATAGGACACCTGAGCTAGTTCGAGAAAAGGAGTAACAAAAATAGAGCCCGGCCAGTCCTAGCTTAGTACCATACAATTGATTTATCCTATGCACACCATTCACTATTTTCCACACATTGGGCGAGCATTGTGCAGGAACAATATTAAAATAGCCAAAAAATGCAAAAATAGATCATTAGGGGGAAAACTAAGTCCCCCCTGGGAAAGCAAAAAGACATGGATCCAGTGGGCATCCTCTATATCCCTAACGTTCCTAGGAGGGGATGCATAACACTAAATATCTACCCACTCAGGAATGTTGTAGAACTTCCTAAATTCAGAGATTGACCTATTTCCAATCTTCGCCATTGGAAGACTCAAGAAAAGCTACAAACCAAAGGGAAAGTACAAAGAAAGGGCACAGGAAACTTACAAAATAGAAGATGGGTTCAAGTGATGAAGAAGCACGAGCTCAAACAACTAAGAAGCAATGGGAACGGAGATTGGGAGAAGAAGGTACGGAGCGCTAGATCTCTCAGAAGATAGAAGAGTACTGGAAAGACTGAAGCGACGGGAAAAAAGTGACTATTCCAACAAACCTTCAAATTCTAATCATAGTGCACAGTAAGCGAAGCGGCTGCCGCCAAAATTAACTTCACAGCTCTCGGGGAATCGCAACACAACCATTATGGCTAATCATTTAAATATGTTGAGCCCATAAACATGGCCCAACAAATTTAGGGGCAATTGTGGGTACCTAAAAATTAGAACTATGGGCCTGGACGAGTAGCCCAGTCCTGGCAGCCCAAAGTCCAGGCCCCTCATCTCTTATATTGATCTGGTCTCCCCCTACGATCTCATGAAGGGAAGTTATAGGGGAGATGGAAAACGTGGAGGAACCCATCACCTCCACTTACCTACATGTACATGTATATATTAAACCCTAGGTCCGGAGCAAAAGGACAAGTTGTATTCTCTGTAACCACTCTCCGGAGTATATAGAAATAGTATTGACTGCACCACCGTGGACGTAGGCACATCTTTACTGAACCACGTACATCCTTTGTTGTGTGATTGACATTTTATATTCCTTGCTCTTCCTTGGTAATTGCTTCTCTCGTATTTATTTTTGTTGCATAATAATTGTCACCACACATAACATAATAAAAGAATAAAATATCACACCATCACTGAATTAAAACCATGAATAGAATCTCACTGGAATAAATGTTACAGTTTAAAATATATCAATAACAACATTCAAACCATAATGATATTTAGAGTACTGACATGAAACATATACAATATTCAGAACTGAAATAGGATAACAGAAGCTTGGGCGACATGCCCTCAATGAACTAAGAACTAAGAATATAAGAATCAATGGACTGAGATCGTCTAATTCAAAGTTGCATCTCTAGAGTACATCAAATATCCATCCTCTAAGTCGGGCATCCCTGATGCTGGGCACCTGGTAATATAGATATAGTAGAGAAGGAAATATGCAAGTAAATGTTAAAAATAGCATGTGCTAAATATTGAAAAATTAAGCCAGTATAATATTCATATTAGTTTCTAGGCTCCCACTTGAGAATCTCACCTCTCATCTAGTGTGCACACATAACATACCTTATTAATTTCCAAATTAAGGTTTGTAAATTGTTACCCTCTCTGTTCTCCCATTTCCCGTATTTCCCATGTAATATTTAGATTAATTGAATGTATTGATTTCTCTTTAAGCTGAACTAGGCTTTCAAGCATTAAGTGTTCACTTACTTAATTTAATCTTTATTTTATTATTCACTTTTATCTACTAAATCACACAGAAGATCACTTCATAGTATAAATATATATATATATATATATATATATATATAATAAAGTATGAAAGTTGTGTATGTCATAAGATCAAAAGATGATGTCATCTGGATGAATTTTTTTTGCACTTCCTATTTTTCCCCTTAAATCTTTGATTTCCACCTCTTTTTTTTTCTTATCAAATTTACACTCTAATTCAAAATTGGGGGTACTTTCGCCCGAACCTCTTCATTCTCTACTTCTCCCTCCCGCTTAGACCCTCTCTCATTTCTCACACAAAGAACACATTTCCCGTTCTCTCATCAACGACCTAAAAAACCCTACCTAAAACATCTCTTGCTTGATCTACCGCCCCTCCTCTCTACACGCCGCTGATTCTCTCTCTACACGCCGCTCCCCTTATGTAAGTTTCATTTCTAATTTTAGCTTTCGTTTGTTTAATATTCATGCATATTGGTGCATAAATCTTAGGTAATGTGCTGTAAATCTTATGTAATCCAACCTCCCTCTTTTCTTCATTTCGGCTTTCTATTCTCTCCATGAGATCCAAACCTACCTCTATCGATGGATGTAGGTGCGAGCTCAGGTAATTTTTAGGTAACCTCCTTTTCATTTACATCGTACGTTTGTAGAAGTTTGAGATTGCGATTTTCTATTTTTTAGGTTGCGATTGTGAACGAAATCAACCAATTTTGAAACCCTAATGTATGTTTATAATCCTCCTTGTTCATTTCTTTATTTTGTGACATTCGCTTTGGGTATTTGGATGGGTGATTTGTAGATACTTGATTAGGGCTTTTTCCTGAAGTTATTTCACTTTTCCAGTTTTTATTCACTTTTAAATCTTGGAAATAGTTCACATTTCAAAAAGATTTATTTTGTGGGTGCTATAAATATTTTAGGGATTTTTATTTTGGTAGAATAATAGGAGTGGAGGTATTAATTTAAAAATCAATATCTTTTTTTATATATTTTATGGTATACAGATCCAACCGACCATCGACTTGCATTATCACCCTATGTTGTGGTAAGATCTTCACCTTTCCCCATCTTTGTCATTTTTTAGATTGGTTTTAAATCTTCCCATTTTTGAGTCTCTGTTTTAAATCAGTTACTCAGTACATCCTCGACTTCCATGTTGATGTAATTCGATATGGATTGGAAAGTTCATGATGGGCAAGATCTTGCACGCATTGGTATTGAACAAAATTTTGGATATTAATTGGAAAGCTCATTCTTTTGATGTTGACACGTGCATTGTTTTAACAAAACTTTGGATATTATGTATGTTAGTTTTTCATGTATGTTAAAGGGACTCATTTTTTATATTATGTATGTTAGTTTTTCATGAATATCTATTTGTTGAGGTATGTATCGTGAGCCGCAAGATCTATTTTTAATGATATTTCGATTGCTTTGTGGTGCCTAGACTATAGTGGTTGTTCTTATTAAATATCCAAATAGTACTAATATTCAGAAGCTTTGAATGTGTTCATTTTGAAGTGATATAGATCTGATGTGATTTTCATTCGTGAGTGTGATTTGCAATGTGTGGAACCATGTCTTATTCATACTCCATCGTATATTAATTACGCATTTTCAATCTCCTTTTGGCTCGATCTGGGATTTGTTCAACATATTTTTGAGTCATTTTGGAGATTATGCCTTCTAATGAATTTGTTTCTAAGATATTTCAAAAAAGATGACTCCTAGACCTGACTTTTATGGCATGTGGTTCTGAATGTTTCTCATGACATTTGTGTAACATGTTTCGACATTGGTTACCAGTAATTCAGTGCATATAATGACCATTGTTTCGTCTTTGACGTCAGATTTAGTTGATGAATGTTAATTGGGGTAGCATTTTAATTCACTTCATAATCTTTTGTATGCAAATTATTGAATATGTATGTATATAGAACTCTGTCAAGGAAATCTAAGAGTTGGTTTTATATACATTTTTCATAATGCCTAAATGCTCCATGTACAATAGAGAGAGATAAATGCGGTATCTTTTTTATTTCTTAAAAGAAGCTAAAATATATCTTCTAAGGTAAAATCTTATGATACACAGTGTAAAGTTTGAATTTTTTTATAAGAGTTTGTAATTACGATTTGTAATTATGATATTATTTATAATAGTCCAATCTGTTCTTTAAATATTAAGCAATTATGTACAAGTTCTAACTACACTCAGTGGGCCTCCAAGGTGTGTCTCATTCTTTGTCCACTGTTATTGTAATATTTTCTTTATTATTAATCTTTGTTCATATGTCGTGCTTTATTAATTTTTTAAATCCATTTATTATTTGTATGTTCATCCTTTTTTTCATTTCATGATTTTTTCTTTTCAAATCATCACTAACTTTGTTTTTGTACTTATTTGGAAGATTCACAATATTCCAAGGTACTCTACTACTTATGTGTATTCGTGGATTTAAAATGGAGGCGACCTCTAGATACATTTTTTCATAATACGAAAGTGTAATGTGAATAATTGAGTTTTATTGTATTGCTTTATTGATAGCTTCAGATTGTTTAAAAAAAGATTCCAATGTTAATGAAATGTTATGTAGACAATGAATTAGTCATAGTTCAAACTTAGAATATGAACTGTTGCTATATGAACTATTATACCTGCTAGAATGTGAACTAAGTACTCCTCACTCTGGTATTAGGACTTTGCAAATTTGGTGGTTTCTTCCAAGATGCAGAATGAGGATGATGTTTGGCAAATTCTTATGTAAATATTTTAATGTTGTTTAATAGTTTGGCCTATATTGGGTTTGTAGGTGAGTCAATAGGATGTCTCAGTTGTTCCACGGTTCTGTGTCCCCATTTAATGTTTTTTTGATACAAATTGGAGAATAGAAAGAAATGATGTTGAGCTAAAAAATTGGAGATGAGAATAGGAAAATAAGAATATTTGATTTAACTCACTTTAAAAATAGTATAGATATAGATGTGTATCATTTGTAGACGTATCTGTGCTTCTTTAGGTACCTCTACCTAGAAGAAAATGAATTTTTTGATATGTCCACGGGATATAAGCTATATTGATGTTTTCTTTTGCCTTTATGCATGCTATACATGATGTGAGTAGTTCAAGTTAGAAAAAACTGGCAGCTCAGTTCCTTTATAAAATTATTATCCATCGAGTATATTTTATAAGTTGCAAAATTAGAACAAGTAGTCCATGGATCGTCACATTTCTCATTAGCTTGGGCCTCGTTTGGTTGAAAAAATGCTTTGATTTTGTAAATTGGTTCATTGTGAATTAGTTAATAGTAAATGAGTGTATTCGAAATGAATTTAAATTCAATTTTAGGCAATGTTTGGTAATTTGAAATTAATGTCAAGGTTCAATCACAAAAAAAGTTAAAAATGAATTGAGAGAGAGAAATAGAGGTAGAGAGAGGATGGACATGAGCTTTATATGACTCTTATTTCGAATGGATGCATTTCACGTTGTTTGTGAAATGCTCCAATTTCAGATTTTTCATAGGAGCTAAAATGGGCAAATTAATGAATCATTTCATTTCAGTAATTAAACCAGACACAATTAATAGATTAATCTGTAAATTGACCAATTTATAAATGAGCCAATTTATAATTTTGAGACAACCGACCGGAGCCTTAGAAGCTAGAATAATAAAAGGCAGATCCTCAGCTTTGTAAATTATCATTTAATAGATATCCTCATAAAATTACTCCCCAATGTTTTAGCTTTTCATGTCAAATTTGTTCAAAGGTGTTTAATGTTCCTTCGATGTCCAATTTTTCTTATATACATGCACTTGACAACTTTGTAAACTCTTAATTAGTGTTTAAATTTTGTTAGACATAGCCTCCTGATTCTTCAATTATACAGCTATTCCTCTTTATACTTTATTTAACTGCATTTACATCTATACATCTTGGTCCAGCTGCTTTTAAGCATGTTCTCTTAATCGGGTATCAGAATGGTTTTCAAGTCTTTGAAGTTGAGGACGCTTCTAATTTTAGTGAATTGGTTTCAAAGCGTGATGGCCCAGTTATGTTCTTACAGATGCTGCCAATCCTATGAAGTGTAATGGAAATGAAGGACTTAGATCATCACACCCTTTACTGTTAGTCGTTGCGGGGGATGACACCAATAGATCAAGCTTGGGTAGAAATTGTGCCCATTTGGGTGGATCCGTAAGAGATGGTACTTTAGAGTCGCAATTGGGGAATTCTGTTGGCTTTCCTACGGCTATACGGTTTTACTCTCTTAGGTTCAACTCTTATGTGCCCAAATTTGATAGTATAACCAGGTTTTCAAGTGTGACTAATTTGGTGATGCAGGTTAATTGCGCATACGCTTCGAGTATTTGACGGTGGCATACGCCCTATTTTGGTGTCACACCTCTCATTCCCTCCCATACTCTCTCTCTCTGGGTCCACCCCACCACTGACAGTAGTAAACCTTGACTTCAATTCGGTGTCTCATTATCTCATTCAAACCCGGTGCTTGGGTCTAAACCAAGGAGGCAGATACATCACTTTTGTCCAGCCTTCATTCTAATTAATGTAACAATTTAATCTTTATATTTTGGTAATGCAGGTCTTTGATACATGTAAACAATGGGAGTTACGAATTGTAAGTTTAAACATACATCAAAAAAATTTGAACTGTTTTCAGCTATTGATTCAGATGTTCATATACTAAACATTTATAGTTTTGTTGTTCTTTCCAAGTAGAGGGTTGCTGTTCATTTTTTTTGGCATATTGTACATACACATACGGGGCCTAGATTAATAGAATTTGTATTGTTCTATGTTATCTTATATTCACACACAAGAACTGTCATATGTTATCATATATTAGTCATTTGGATGAGTATTTGGATTGTTGTGGAGTAGAGGTGCTTTGGTGTTTGTTTGAAAAGGAATAAATATTTTTCATTTATTATGATTTGTTGCTTTTCGGGGGTGTTAAACTCACCCTCAGTTGTTTCTCGGGGTGCATTTTGTATGATATTTCATTTTCCTTTCTTTTATGCGTTATGTTTACTTTTTTAGGTTGACAGATTTATGCTCCATTTGTAATTTTTTTTATTAATGCATATGATTGATTTTTGTGTTCCCTTTGAGTATTGATATGGAGAATGACATACAGCCTATGAAGTGCAATCATAGTTTCCCACCCACATATTTGATTACATTACAATTCTAATATTGATATATTGATTTATCTAATGTCTTTATCACCTTTCATGTGTCTCAGGTATTAACTGCAGTGAAATAATGTGGATCTGCGGTTGGTCTTTGTATTAACTGAGGTGACAATAATGTCACTAATGGTCACTGCTAAGGAAGCTACCACTGTTTCCATACTTGACCTCAATCTCCCTATTTATTCCAAGTGGTCTTTCTCTCAATCTTTTAGGTATTTTCTTGGGGTTATGGCTGCTGTTTCAGTTCACTCTACTATTTTACTGTTGATTAGTGCATCAAGGCTGCTGCGGAAGTGGTTAAAAAATGAATGATTAGTTCACTCCACTCTTCAATTACTGATCAATGCATATTAGTTCTATAATCATTCACTAATCAGTAGCCTGTTGTGAAACATATTAGTTCACTCTGCTGATCAGGTGTTCGCTTATTAATTCACTCTACTGATTAGGTGTTTGCATATTAGTTCACTTTGCTGATCACGTGTTTGCATATTAGTGTATCAAGATTGCCGATTAGTGCATCAAGGCTTATTTTTATAGTTGATCAGGTGTTTGCATACATGTTGATGAGTGTTGGATCAGTTGCAACGGGAGTCACCACCCTGAACCTCGGAGCAATTCAACATTTTTCTTTGCCAGATTTTTGCAAGGCTATTCATAATTTTTGTGATCGGGTTACTGTCTCAATAGCCTCACCTTCTTCGTCTACATTTTGCTTGCTGCATCGGTTGTTCTCAATGTGATATGGCTCTCTAAGTACTAAATGTTTTCATTCTAGCTTCCCCTAAACTATACTAGATGTTTCAGCTTTCCTGTATGGTGTATCTATATGAATATCTATATATACTACATTATAAATAGTCAATGTAATGCATTGCGCGGTTTTAGAGTCGGCACAAATAGATGTCGCAATGCTTACATGTATCCTTTTATTACGTAATACAAGAGAAAGTTTTAAAAAATGAATAATTATGGAACTAATATGGCCCTTTTTCACTGTAGTATGGTACACTGTGATTTTACATTTCTTTTATATTTTTTTCATCATTTTCCCTCTTAGAGTGCAAAATGATTCTTCATCCATATCATGTTATTATATTTTTTTAGCATTTGAAGTTTATACACATTTGCAACATGATTTTGATTGGTGAAAAATTATTTTGATGGGACCAACATGATTTTGATAGGTTCAACATTTGATATTTACACACACCAGTTTTACTTCTTATTTATCTTGCTTATTATAATAGGAAATTTTTTTTCTTCGTTAAATTGAGTATCGTGCTTCGTATATTTTTTTCAGCATGGTACACTTATTCATGGCGAAATACTTTATCCTTATCATATTATTGTATGTTATTTATTTTGAGTTCCTAATTTATTTTGAGTTCTTAATAAGAGTTCCTAATTTATGTGGAGCTTGCAGAGGTCTATGCCTTTGTCTACAAGAACAATGTGGCTACAAGAAGACATCAAACCAACCATTATTGCATCATCCGATTTGATACTTGAGGTCTTCATTGATTAAAAGACATCTAGAGCCTTTTTGCCAAAGTCGCGCCTTCCATAACCAACAATTATAGCGAGTATTTATTTATTTCAAGATTTAGGATATCCATTTAGCTGTTGAGCTATTAAATTCTTTGGATGGTTTTGTATTGATGGAGATGTATAAGATAACCATCTATCTCAGAAGCGGATTTGATATTCAATTTTGTTCAGATAGTTATCTCAATAGATGAATTTCATTTTAATGTATTTTTTTAACTCCACGGTTTGATATTTCAAATTTAGTAGTTGACTTTCATTTTATGATATTATTTGTATATCACAAGTAACTACTTTGCTGATGTTTAAGTAAGATTGTCCATTGCATAATGGCCACAACCTTTCATACTGGCAAGTATTACTTCGATAATTATATACTCTTTTTTGTAACCTCTGTGATTAATATTGGATATGTATATAATGCTGATGAAGAACCCAAGATTTTGATGATGAGTCACTAAGAAGATACGGAGATTAGATTCTTTCTTACATCTAGATTTTGGTTTTTGTGTCTTACTATTTACTCATTTTAATGTTAAGGTGTTAATATGTGCAATTTTGAATGCAGGTCCATCATGACTATTCTTACTGTAATTAAATACAAGGGTCGTGAACCAAATTCGGCATCATCAATAGAGTCCCGTTTTTGTTATTGCGGTGGAATAGAAGAAAAGAGAGAATGGGGTGGTTGTGGTTCCCCTTAGTAGGAAAATTTGAAATTTTGGGTTTTCCCATTGGTCAACAACTGAAGAGGTTACTCAAGGAATACATGGGACTGCTCTCATTGCCACAGTTACAGGTGCTTCAAGTGGTATTAACACCGAAACTGCATGCGTTCTTGCACTGTGCGGGGTCCATGTAGTTATGGGGGTCAGACTAACGTAGAGAGGGTAAAAGAAACGTATTTTTTTTATCTCAGCAATGAAATTCTTCTACCATGGAGTTGGATTTCAGTTCAATAGCTTTAGTAGTAATTCCTTATATACACAACTGTGTGCATGTTTACATCCAACTTTTCTCTGTACATTGTGGACACCTTAACTTTAGTAATTTTTATTTGATCTTACATTTTTTATGGTTTTATATTTTGGATGATGATGCCGGGATGTAAAGTGCTGATAGAATCTTGATTGACATTCGAGATCGTAGCCATAGATTTATGATGCTGGAATGTAGGGACAAGTTATCAAATCAACTAGATACTCAGCTGCGGTAATGATGGAACAAGTATTTCTATAGGAGTTGGTTTTTATAGGGCCTCATTCGTAGTGGGTCAATGTTGGAAAGTAATATACCCTCTATAATACTCGATGAATTGTGTCACGTGTGTTTGTGATTATTTTGTATGTATAAGTATCGTATATGCCAAAAAGTTGGTCCTATAAGTTCGATAATTTTTTATTCATACTTATCACTGCTTTGCATATATCCTCGAAGGTTCACTGCATTGACTACCTATTTAAAATTTTAGTCAGGCATATACAACGATTGACTGCATTTGCTTAAGTAATAGGATACGCCAAAAAGCAATGACTAAAACCATGCATATAGACTATGTTATAGTGTATAAAATGATGGAGCAAGTATTTCGGGTGGAGTTGGAACAACCATTAATAACTGTCGTTCTTACCTATCTTTATTACCTATATCTTTCGTTCTTCTTTTTTTGTGTATCTTGCCCTACTTTATTTTCCTCTGTTCATTTTCCATCCATGTATCTTTATTTGAAATAGAGTAATTAGTAAATTCTGACTTAAACTCTTTAGTGTTAGTTTTAGAGGAAAATAAATAGTACTTAGTAAGTTACAACTTTAACTCATAAATGTTAGTGCAGTATTTTTTTGGTATCATTGGTAACATTTATTGCCTATTAGTTTTGTATTACGTGTTTTTTACCCCTCAAGTAGGTGGATAGTTCTATAAATAAATGAGAATTTGTCCACTTTTTAAAATTATAACTTATTTGCATTGAAATTAAATCAAGTTAATTGTTATTTTGTTGTCATTATGTTACTTTTTCTGAATATCGGTATGCCGTTAGGCGTGGATTAAACATGTTGAAAATTTGTCCAATTTTTAAAAATTGTTTACAATTATGTTTTTAAAAAACGTTTTTGACATAAAAGGTTCATACAACGGTGTATGTATGTATACATGTACATAAACACAATGTTTTTGTAAATACGATGTATGGTCCAATCAACGATGTACACTTTCAAAACATTTCAAACCATACTATGTATGTTTTACTTAAATTTACCTAATTCTATACTTTGAAAATTTACACTTCTAACATATAAAACATTTATTATTTATATTATGCATGACTTTATGCTTTTCAAAATTATTAGTGTGCCTTCAGGCACGGTCATATCCTAGTATATATATATATATACACACACATCACATTATTATATATAATAATACGGCACCTTCCAGACACAGTTGTAGTGATGCATACTCTGCTATCATGTCATGGTGCATCAATCACTGCATAAAGGACAATTGGTTCAGCGTCTCCACGAACCATAATTGCATAACAAAAATATTGGAGGCGAGCATACTCCCTAGTTAATTGGGTCACGCACATACCTACTCTCCCATTGAAGCGTCAAAACTATCATTCATGACAATAGAACGTACCAAGTTCCTATGCTCAGTGTATGAATCTAAATCCCCCCAAAAGGGTCCAATCGAGATAAGACCATGCACAATTTGAAATCTCCACCGTGATAGCAAGTAGTGTAAGTATATCATACACATAATCAAAATCATAATATAGATACTCACAACCCATAACCATTCCCTTACATAGTATATTAATCTCTAGAATATCCTACGTATGTATAGATTATGACTTTACTTTCAATATGAGCATTTCTAAACACATAAATGGTATTATTTATTTCCCTTATAATTTCAGTAGGTGAAAGTGTACACCCTATTGGTCCATGTCATCACAATTCCCAAATTTAATTATGTCGACTGGGTTTATACTTCGATACACACTAATTCCCATTACCTAGGGTTTATCCCATGTATTAATATTTATCCGGGTTCTACCTATCACCCTACTGACTTCACTTATGTCCCAAAATATTCAATTAGTCACCACAAAATATTTATACAAGATGGAATTTGATCAAATCTTATAAAGAAAGAATTTTCAAAATCCAGGAGGAGTCGATCAATCGAAGGAAAGGGTCGATCGATCGATCCATCAGGTATGGACGATTCTGCATAAAATTACCTATGGGTTTAGCCAATTTTCATTCTCAAATCATATGTTTTAAAGTCTCAAACTCCTTATAATTCATTCTACATGATATGACAACATATATAAGCGATTTTTAATCATTAAACAATCTTAAATCCTCTAGAAGATCAGATTAAAACCATCATTTCCCATAATTTAAAAAAACTACAATATTATCATATATTCAAGAACAAACTATAAAATCCAGATTCTCTTCACCAAATGATTCCTATTTCGGGGTTATTACTATATGATCATCCCAGATTCAATCTACATGTTTGTCATTTCAAAGGATTGATTTAAAAACACTATAGTTCATCTTTAAATAATGTAAAAATGCAAGATTCTACAACAGTCCTAATACGAACATAATACATGTTAGAATTGTAAATATCAATCCACTTGCCTCTAATATGTAGGTATGGACCTTTGATGATGATACGGTACTGGTGGTTCTCCTCTTTTCCAGCCAAGTTTCGGCGTTGTTGGTGGTGGTGGATGGCCGTGTCCCTTGGTTTCCTAGAGGTGGCTCTTCCCTTCCCAGAAAAGTCTCTTACTCTCCCTTATGGCTTTATCTTTAAGTTTTGTGAATTAACAATGAGTCTTACCACATTTTAAACTTATATAATAATCATGCATTTTCATGTTTACTATTCACCTCCCATGTAAAATGACTAAAATACCCCTTCGGGGTGTCTATTCGGTTCCAAAGTGTCCCGAGACCCAAATCAAACACCAAAGCAGACTTTTTCGACTATTTAAACTCTTCTGGACACTTTGGCACAGTAAAAATGAACATTTGGATGACATAAAAATATTTTACTCTTAAATCCTCTAACTTTAATCCCAACACAACTCACACGCGCTTCCCGGCTTATTTCCCAAAATTGTCGTATTCATCACTCGTGACAATTTTATTAAACTATAATCATATCTAAAGTCATAATCATATATCAGTTTATTCTTGACTAATATTTAAATCAGCATTAATTTAAATTATCTCATAATTAATCCTAATTAAGCCTAATTAATCCCATTTTTAAATTATTAAAATTAGGGGGTACTACATACTTCTCCATAAAAACGGAATTTCATCCCGAAATTCAGAAAAAGCATACCTCATAAAAATAACTTCGGGTATTTGTCACGCATATCATACTCACGCTCCCAAGTAGACTCTTCTAGATTATGGTGAGCCCACTTAACACACACAAGTGGAACAACTTTAGATCTCAAATGTTTCTCACTACGGGCTAAAATCGCCACTGGTCGCTCCTCGTAAGAAATATCTGGATGCAAATAAACTTCTTCTAATGAAATTTGAATATGAGCCAACTCATCTCGGAGATACCGCCTCAGCGATGACATATGTAACACGTCATGTATCCTATGCAAGTGTTTTGGTAGCCCAAGTCGATATGCTACTGGTCTAACCCTCTCAATAATAGGAAATGGTTCTACATATCTCAAAGACAATTTCCCTTTTTTCCCAAATCCCATGAGTACCTTCATAGGAGATACCCGCAATTAAATTTGGTCTCCCACATTGAACTCCTTAAAGAACCTCTTGGCATCGGTGTAGCTCTTCTATCTATACCCGAATATGACTCCTGATCCTCTTAATCCTAGAAGACGTGTCCTAAATCACTTTCAGCCCAAGTAACTTGCTGTCCTCTAACTCCAACCAACATGCAGGAGAATGACAAGGTCCAGCATATAACACCTCAGATGGGGCCATACCAATAGTAAATTGGTAGAAATTATTATAAGAAAATTCCACCAGCGAAACGTACTATTCCTCCCTCCAAAATTTAGAATACACATGCGTAACATATCCTCCAGCATCTGATTAGTACGCTCAGTCTGCCCATCTATGTACGGGTGATAGGTCGTACTCAATCGCGCCTCGGTACCCATGGCCTCATAAAAATTCCGATCGGACACAATATCAATTGATACTCTATGTAATCTCACTATCTCGGCTATAAAGACATGTGCATACTTCACCTTCATAAAATCTGTACAAACTGGAAAGAAATGACCTACCTTAGTCAAACGATACACAATCACCCAAAGTGAATCGTGAGCCCTCTGAGTAGTAGGTAATCCAGTAATAAAATCCATGGAAATGCTCTCCCATTTCCACTTAGAATCGTTAGAGGTTGAAGCAACTCGGTTGGCTTCTGGTGATCCACCTTCACTAACTAACATGTAGCATATTTAGAGATGAACTCGATAATATCTCTCTTCATCCCACTCCACCAATACTGTCATCGCATATCTTGTTACCTCCTATATCCACCGAGATGTACCACAAATCAGGATCCATGAGACTCTGACATTAGAGCGTGTCGTAGTTCATCCCCCTACAGAACAATTAGTCTACCGTTAAAGCGCAAGCCTCCCTCGGAACTCATTGAATAAGAATCTTCTCCCTTGGCCAAAAGTTTTTTAATCTTTTCCTGATAGAACAGATTCGTAGCCTGAGATTGTACTACCCTCATCACAATCTAAGGAGTAATGGTAATAACTGACATAAATGACTTAGGAATGGAATCTTGATGGCCCAGTTACTTCCATTTAGCCTTCCACACTGTAGCTAGTTAACCCTCATACCTATGACTTAATGCATATGTTACCACATTAGCCTTCCCTAGGTGATAATGTATCTCAAACTGATAGTCCTTCACGAATACAAGCCACCGACGCTATCGTATATTGATCTCTCTGAGTGAACAGATACTGCAATGACTTGTGATTCGTGAATAAGTGAAATTTCTCCCCCGGAAAATAATGTCTCTATATACGTAGGGTAAATATGACTATTGAAAGCTCCAAGTCATGGTTAGGGTAGTTCTTCTCATGAGGCTTAAGCTTCCTAGAGGCATAAGTTAAACCCTACTCTTCCTATTGAAACCCCATCAAGTCCCTGTAATGATGCATCAGTGTATACTAGGTACTCCATTCTGAGCCTGGGCAATGCTAGTATGGGTGATAAAGTTAACTTATCCTTCAATTAATTAAACAACAACTGAAATGAATCATTCCAAAAAAACGGTATACCCTTACGGGTGAGATTGGTCATTGGACCCACAATCTTTAAAAAGATCCTGATGAACCGTTTGTAATAACCAACTAGTCCTAAGATATTGTAGACTTCTATAGGTGTTGTGGGTCGTCCACACTCCCTCATCACTGATACATTGCTAAGATCTACTACAATACCCCTTTCTGACACTATATGCCCCCAGAAATTTCACCTCTCGGAGCTAAAATCTAAACTTCTCAAACTTAGCATACAACTTATGCTCCCTTCATCTCTACAGGACCCTTTGTAAATGTTCGGCATGCTCTTCCTTAGTATGAGAATAAACAAGGATATTATCCATAAAAACAATGACAAACTGGTCTAGGAACTCTTTGAATACCTTATTTATTAAGTCCATAAATACAGCCGGTGTATTGGTCAACCCGAATGGCATAACCAGAAATTCATAATATCCATATCGTGTCAGAAAAATAGTCTTCGATTCATCTTGCTCTCTGATTTGCAACTGGTGATATTCAGACCTTAAGTCTATTTTTAATAAGTATGCTGCTCCTCTCAGCTGATCAAATAAGTCATTGATGATGGGTAATGGATACTAATTCTGGATCGTGACTTTATTATGTTACCGATAATCCACGCACAAACGTAGGGATCCATCATTCTTCTTCATAAATAGAACTGGAGAACCACAAGGTGAGGTACTCCTATAAATGAAGCCCTATCCCAATAACTTCTCAATTTTAATCTCTCAACTCCTTCATATCTACAGGAGCCATACGATAGGGTACACGGGCTATCGGTCGAGTGCTCGGTGCTAAGTCAATTACAAACTCAATCTCCCTACTTGGCGGTAACCCTGGTATGTCTTGAAACACATCTGCGAATTCCCTAACAATAGTAATTGAATTAAGAAGAATCATAACTCTCGTAGAGGTCTCCTCCTCTATGTAATATAAATAGGTGGACGATCCTCCTTCGGGGAGAGGCATCGCTATTACAAACATCTCCTGACCTCGAATAGAAAATATAATACTCCTACCAAAGCAATCAATTGTGTCTCTGTAAGGAACAAGATAATCCATCCCAATAATAGCATCATATGCGAACACGTCTTACGCAAGAATATCGGCTGGTAAAATCAGACTCCCAATCTCTATACTCACATCCTGGCATATAAAGAAAATAGGCGTCCCACTACCCATCGGTGAGTTTACATAAGTAATCATACTACTAGTCGTGTCTAACAATCCAGTGGCCCGTGAAAATCTAGTGCATATGAACGAATGTGAAGCCCCGGTATCAAACAAAATACGTCCCATATCCCTAAAAATAGAGAACATACCCTCAATTGAGGGCAATGGCTACTGAACTACTACCTATTGGACGTTGTACACATGTCCATACTGTAACTGCCCCTGCTGTGGTGGAGCAACGGGAGCAATGGCATGTAAGGCTAGTACCTACGCTGGTGCGGGAAGGGCAGCTAGAAACATAGGCCTCAGCGACTCTTGATACGCACCCTGCTGCTGGGGTATCTTGCCCTTATCCGAGTAATTCTGAATTTGGTGACCCATCTTGCCTCGAGTGAAGCATCTATCGGCAAATCGACCCCCATTACGACCTTGTTTACTTCGGACCTGCTGACCATTTATGCCTCTCCCTTGGCCCAACTGGCCCTAGTGAAAGCATTGTTGGCCCTACTATCCCTGATGGACCTGGTGGCCCTGTCTATTACCTCCTTAACCAAATCAAAAACCTCCCATTCTAAGTTGTTCAGCATTATCCCCTGCTGGAGTTCTAATCACTCTTTTGTTTTTCGCTCTGTCGTTCAAATGACAGTGCTATGTCATTTGAATGAGATTGCATGTTGTTCGAGCGAGATTTATCGCCTAAAATTTTCTATATACGGGCGTTAAATGAATCCTTTTTCGTGGAGACACCTGACATTTTTATTCTGCACAAAATTGCAAAAATAGCAGACTTAGGTTTTCTCCTTTTTAAGGCTTAAACCCTTTTGTTTTCAATTCACAAATAAATCCCAATATTTATGTGAATTCTTTTGGAACCCAAAGAACAATTTTGCTGTTGTTCATCCTTTGTGGGGAGATCTCTACAACTGATGGTTGTGTGCTTTTGTGGAGTGAGTCTCCACTAAGTTTTATGACTGTGTGTCATTGTGGATCGACTTGACCTTGATTTATTGCTTACCATTTGGAGCTCTTCCGGGATCTCCGGAAAAAGGTGACGAACTGACACCTGTGGGTATTCGATGTCACCCACTGCTTTGAAGGTTTGATGAGGACACCGTTCATTACACTTGTGGGTAATTATCAGGTTGTATGTAAGTTATTGGTCTTGTAAAATTTTCAAAGCGTTAAAAGGATTTTGCCCGAAAGGGTTTTTTTCCTAAATTTGTCGTCTTTATTTTACATGCATGATTTAGATGGATTGATTTGTTTTGACACATAGATGCATGTTTAGGGATGAGCTAAAATTGAATTTGATTTGTGTTTGATTTATTTGGACACCTAATTAAATAAGTGTTTCGATAAATTGGAAATTTGTGAAACTTATTAATATTTCACTTACAAATTAGTATCATAGCGGGTTTCACTAATTTATTGTGATATCCTTTTTTCGCAAAATTTTGTGATATCAATCCTTTTTGAAAATTTTGATTTTGTTTAAAAATGAAAAATTTTCAATGGAGCACTTATGTAATCGGATGCCCCCCTCGATAGAACGAAACATAGTTTTGATGATTTAAATAGTTTGAATTTGACGTTTGCAAAAAGAATTGATTTTTTTGAAAAATAAAATTGTCATTTTAAATCTGCTGTGGATCTTTTGCAAACGGTTCAAAATCAAAGAGATTTTTATCGTGAGAAACTTGAGGACTGAGACTGTGATTTTAGAAAATTAGAATTGTCCAAAAACGAGAGTGATGATAGAGTCCTATTTTTAGAGAAAGAATTGGAGGACTTAAAAAGTTCTAGGGTTCCCATTTGTACCATTAAGGAAAACATTTTAATTGATGAGTTTGTGGCATGTGAAGAGACTCTTAGGGATAAGTGTGCTTATTTTAAGAGTGATCGTGATAACCTTCTACGAATAATTGAAAATTTAGAGAAGCAGCACCTAAAATTGGAAGAGTCTAATTCTTTATTTGAGTAAAAAAATTTGGAGCTAAAAAATGATGTTTTGATAGACTGAAGTAGTGTTGGTAGTACTGGTAATGGATCACATGTTCCTAATGCTTCAGTTGCAAAAGCCAAGACCATTATTTATTTTAAATGACCAACTATTTCCATGGAAGTTAGAAAAGGTCACCCATAGGTGTCGTTCCACCCGCTTACACTTATTCACATTGTGGTAGGAAAGGTCACCTTAGGAGTTTTTGTTTCAATCTTTGAAGAAGTCCTAGGAAGTTGAAGTCTATCGATCTTTTGGTTCCCAAAATCCCCACACATCTTTGCACACCTATATGGGTTAGGAAATCACTTTTAGAGGCACTAAATGATAGACTAGTTGGTTGGAGTTTGCTTGTACATGATTCTTCTCTTGATATATCTTATAGATGATGGTGTTCACATGTTTGTCATACACTAGTTTTCTCTTCATGATATATTTATTGCTAGTGTTATGACATGTGTAATTTTATATTTGTTTTGAAAAAATTTGAAAAATACAAAAAGATTTTCTATATTTTGTGAAAATTTTGAAAAATCATAAAAGATTTTATTTTGATAAAAAAATTTAGAAAAACCAAAAGCATTTTTGCACTTTGTTTAGCACTATTTATGAATAGATATTTAGGATGACCAAGTCACAACTTCATTTTGTATCCATGTGACTATTTGATAGTGCTTTGAGATAAAATATTGTGTCATTCTCGTGCTTTACAAAGTTTGGAGTCTTTGAGATGTAATATAGTGTTGCTACCTACATGATAGACTCATTGTTTCCTTTATTGCACACATGCACCAATTTTTTATTATTGTACTTGTCTATCACATATTGGTCAACGTGTTTTCATCTTAATCCTGTCTTTAAAACAAACCAAATGCTAAAAATAAGATAATAAAAGGTGTGCATGTAAAAAACCTTTTTGTGAGGATTTTTGTGATTTTTTTGAAAAATGGTGAAGGGCTATGAAAGGTACTCATTTATCCTTTACGATAAAGCCACCGTTTAAATTGGACCTAGAAAAGTGAGGTATTTAAAATTATCCGGGGTCCAATGAGGTTTAAAAGAGCCCGAAAAATTTAAAGGCAATTAAAAGAAATATATGCCAAAAAAGGACCATTTAGATTTTAGTTTGTCAACCTCAAAAGAAAAATAAAAATATTTATTATTTATGAGGGAGTTTGGTTGGAACTTATAACGAGTTAGCACGTCCTTGAAAAATCTTGAAAAAGTGTTACATAGATTTAGACGTTATTGGTATGGAAATCAACGAGACTTTGATGTGTTGTATGGATTAAGTCGATATCATGTAAATTCAACACTTTTACCCTTAAGGACAATTTTGATGTTCATTCATTAGGAGTACACTTATGCATTGTGCACATATGATATGATTGAGTTGATTTGTTTATCGAATATGCTCACACCCATTCATTCCTTTTCCATGATTTGGTTATCTCAGTGAAAATTCAAGGTGTATGATTTGTGTTTGAATTTTTGTTTTATGAAATTTTTTGAAAAATAAAAAATAATTCATGAACATTTTTTAGCGCTGTCTTGCATGACCGTATTTGTCATATCTTTGATGCTCTGTTTTGTTTGCCGTGACACCCAATGTGTTTATTGGATTACTCTTTTCCATGTCTATTTCGAACAAATTAAAAGGGGGAGAACGAATTATGGGGGAGTTTTAATTATGGGGGAGCTTTGAGACTTGAATTAAATTAGTATATATTTTTATCTCATTTCAACTCGATATGTCACGTGGTATTTTCCTTGTCTCATGTGCGTTGGTACAAAGTTGGATGCTTATCGGATTGCACACCCTGATGAGAAAATCTTGAAGATTTGATTATTGAAGCCTTGTGAAGCTTAATTGAAGATTTGAATATTTAATACCTTTTCTGTTTTGGCTTCATATGAGGGTATTAGATTTGTATAGGCATATTAATTGATAATTCGGATTTTTTATTTTGTACCAGCATAGACATACAGGGATATTTGTGAGGACATTTTTGTCCATTAGCATTTTGTATGTCATATACTACTACACCGTTAAGGAAGTTAAAGTTCACATCTCGACGGATCCGAATAATCAAGGTTCTTCAACAAAGAAGCTCTACAGGATTTACAATAGTGAGGTAATGTTTTAGAGATCCTTGACTTTGCACTTAGAGTATTGGGATAATTTTTCTAAAAAGTTGGTAAAATTTTTCATCAAAATAATATTTTTCGGACCTCTAGATGCACTTTTGTTTTTCGCTCTATCATTCAAACGACAGGTACTGTCGTTCAAGCGACATGTACAAGTAGTTCAAACAACACTGCTATGTCGTTCGAGTGAGATTAAGATGTCGTTTGAATGAGATTGCATGTCGTTAAAACAAGATTCACCACCTCAAATTTTCTATATAAAGGTATTAAATGAATCATTTGTTGTGGAGAGACGTGACGTTTTTATTCTGCACAAAACTTTGAAAACAGTAGACTTTAGGTTTTCTCCTTTTTAGGGCTTAAACCCTTTTGTTTTCAATTCACAAATAAATCCCAATATTTATGTCAATTATTTCGGAACTCAAAAAACAACTTTGCTATTATTCATCCTTTGTGGGGAGATCTCTACAATTGAGGGATGCGTGCTATTGTGGAGTGAGTCTCTACTGAGTTTTATGACTGTGTGTCATTGTGGATCGGTTGTGCATTGATTCATTTCTAACCATGTGGAGATCTTGAGGGATGTACGGCTGAAGATGACGAATTGACACTTGTGGGTATTCTTTATCACCCATTGCTTTGAAGGTTTAACGAAGACACCGTGCATTACACTTGTGTGCAATGTTCTAAAAGGCACACCTAGGCTCCGCCTAGGCCTGCCTAGGCTTGAGGCTTTGGAGAAACACCCCGCATTAAGCCTTTTACGCCTTATTCTTGGTAAAATCCTTAAGGCGCACTTTTTTTATAAAGAAAAATGTATTAGTGAAACGATTTTGCCTTTTAAAGACTTTTTAACAAACCGGAACAATATCTCGTCCAAAACAATCAAATAGTATTTTAATTTGCATATATTTAGACATATTTTTAAGGTATGTACAATTTTAGTATATTTAATATCCTTATTATGGTTAAAAATATTAAAATATATTAAAAAGCCTTAACACCTTTTTACACCGAAGGCCCGCCTAGACTTTCAAGGCTTAAGGCTTGGCCTCCACGCCTTGATAACACCCCCCGTTTTTTAGAACCTTGCTTGTAGGAGATTATCAGGTTGTATGTAAGTCAATGGTCTTGTAAACTTTTCAAAGCGTTAAAAGGTTTTTACCTGAAAGGGGATTTTTCCTGACTTTGTCGTCTTTATTTTACATGCATGATTTGGATGGATTCATTTGTTTTGACACATAGATGCATGTTTAGGGATGAACTAAAATTAAATTTGATTTGTGTTTGATTTATTTAAACACCCAATTAAATAAGGGTTCCAATAAATTGGAAATTTGCAAACCTTATTGATATTGCACTTATATGTGTAAAGAAGAAAATCTCATCGATGTTTCCGGACCTGGTGGTCAGCGATCAGTGTGCAACGACCATCATCATTTTTCGACAACAAAGGATAAAATAAGGACAAAACTTATTTGGGGCACTTGGGTTTCAAAATTGATGTTTTGGACTCAAATCAATATGACTTTATAAAACATTTGTTATTTAAAGGGGCTTTTGGTTTAAAGCCTTAAGAGATTGTCGAGCAACTTATTAACTTCCACAGGTACAAGATTCAGTCCTGACGAATGCTCGGCCATAATCTTAAGCTCCTGGAAAACTTATTAATACTCCGACAGATGTTCGAGCATGAATCACTCGCTATATTTATTCAGATGGTTATGCCTATTCGAAATTTATCTCGACAAAGGATTGGAAAAACATTTATTGTCATATATTTAGTCCCGAAGATATCTGCCACGCAAGTTGTATTTTATCCCCCAACGGATGGTTGGTCGGGATAATCCTTATCTTTATTCCGTCAAGATAAATGGTCGACATTGTTGATTAAATATCGACAATACATTTATTATTGATATTCAACCCCATTGAATGGTTTAGAAATTTATTTTTCTCTAGCAATGGATGATCTTTCGTAATATTTACTCAGTCCCCTCATGAATTATTTTAAAAAATGTTGGATACCTGAAATATTTACACAATCCCCTTAAGCATTCTTTAAAGGCCTCGATAGATGGATGGTACTTTCTGGATTTCTTATTCCCAATGGATGGTCGACATTTTTCTTCTTCTTCAAGATTTCTCTCCAGAATGCAATTTATATTATGTGAATCATCACAATTTAGACTTAATGAACTCTTGCGCATTATCAATCTTATTTGATTCAACCTCGGCTAAAGACTGCATGTGCATCCGTTAGTCAAAACTATATTGGCAATTCAGTTCAGATGCTCGGGCATGCTTATTATTTGGTCTTCTCGTTCCAATTGATCCATGCTGGTTACAACAGAGACCCAACGGACGATCAGAAATTATTATAATTCATTCATTGCCTCATAAACCTTACTGGGGAGCTCCATAGATATGTTGACCTAAACGAATTCACTGTAACAATAGTCAAGCAGGAACCATAAAAAGTTGGTTTATAACCGAAGACATCTCCGTAAAGCACCTCGGTTGCGCAACCAAAATCAAGCATCATATATGACCACATCTTTAGACAGATCATGAACAATAAGTTCATCAAATCTAGAAAATCCATTGCAGTCTTATGGATGAAAAGATTTGGCCATACTTCACTAATGCATGTACAAGATTCTAACATCAAACTTCATGTATGACTTCATCTTTGACAAGCCAAGAACAAGAAGTTCGTAAAATGTCATGTATAAACACAGGGAGTTTTACCCGACTTGGATAAAATATAGGATTACATAAACTAAAGGAAAATTGAATTTTTATGAAGTTTGTCATCAAATGCATTTTATGACACTTTATTTTTCAATAAAAAACGTTATAAGTTTGGGTGTCATAATTGATACCCATAAAAAGTGTCATATTAGCTAATGGTTATATATGGAATTTTTTTTCTAACATGTCATATATACTAGAAAAAGGTCATAATATACTATATACGATGTCATATTTGATTTAAATAGCGTCATGATAAACAGTTTTCAAATTTTTAAAAGGGTCATATAAAAAATTTCATCATATGAGGGATTAATATAAACGGTCATAAATTAAACCTATAATAAAAAAATTAATAACCAATATTAATGTTATAGTTGAAAAATAAATCTAAACAAAAATCAAAATTTACAATAACATAAAAATAATCGTGAAAGTGTTTTTTATTTGAAGTCACGTACACCTAAAATGCACGAATCCAAGTCATTTGTCAATATAAAAAAATAGTGGGACACAAATAGATATACCCACCATCTACATTAATTATCCACAAAAAAATAATAATGACCTACTATATGTATCATAACTAGATATACCCACTATATACATCATTAAAAAAAAAGTCTCCAAAAAAATGTATATTTAAAAATCACGCATAAATGATTTGGTCTTCTGTTGGCTTTCGCGAAATTGTGTCAACATCTCAAAAGCTCCAAATCATATAATATAATCATGAATAAGATCCCATCACGGAATTGCTTCTTCAAATCATCCTACAATAAGTAAATTATCAAGAGTGTTTTTAAATCATATTCTTTTCAATCCTCTTATGTAGTATATATCAAAATTTATAAAAATTATATAAAAAAATTATATTTTCTTAACTACTGAAAGAAACTTGTAATTTTTTCACCAAATTCTTTTGTTGCATCTTCATAATATTCTATATTTCTCGATTGTCGGGCAGTTATCAACATTAGAGACCTATGATCCTCATCAAATGCATCTTAATGTCTCTTTTTTCTATCCCCATTACATAAATAAAATATATGAAATTAAGGACACAAAACAAAATCCCCACAATGAATTGATGATGGTTGTATACTTTACAAATAATATAAGAATTCAACCACATGCCTCTAATCTGACAATAATACGCATTTCACATGCCTTAAATTAAATGATCCTGAATAAGTTCAAAACAACATATCTAAATCTCTAGTTCAATGTAAAACACAACATAAAAATTCTAGTTTTTCGAAGTATTACGTTATGTATAATGCAAGTCAAAAATATTTTTTATATAACACGAATAATTGGAAACAATTTTAAAAAATTGTGCAGGGTTTCCTTTGTTGTACAACTATTCGACCTGTTTAAGAAATAAAAAAATTCAACAATATTGAAAGAGCCCCAATTTATCAAATAAATTAAGATATAATTGCATTGACTAATAGGGAAAATAAATCATAACACATTGATATTTTCGTTGCGTTTCACATTAAAAATAGACAAATAAAAAAACTATCCCCGCCTTCAGGTAATTTATGCTCATACCTGAAAATAAGTGCTTCCATCCTTGCTTTTAGACAGCCATAACAAGACTTTTCATTGTTTTTTCCATCCATCTGTTGTTAGATGGAGAGAGTCACTGGACCTATTGATTTATCTCATTCGCATTCAAAATTATGAGTTACGCAAAATATGCATTTATCTGTACTTAGTAATTTAACAATATTTGGTTCTCATATAAAAAAATAAATAAGGTAGTATTGAAAATTTGTAGAAAAATATAACAACCCAAACCTTGATTAAAGGTTATAGAAGGAATAAAAGAGAACATCGATTATACCTACAAAATAAGACAAAATATAACTAATTAAATAAAAATAATTCTTGTAAAAAAAATATAACCTCAAAAGTGTGTGTGTGTGTGTGGAGAGAGACGGTGAACATAAATGATGCCTTAAAATTAGAACAAAATAAAAGTGCATTTCAATTAATAGCAACATGCATTGACCTTAAATCCCATAGTATAGGTCCAAATATGGGCTTGTAACACAATTGATACTATGTGTTCCTGAACAAAGAGGCTAAGAAATCAACAATAACATCAATGATAATCTGTGTACCTCAAAATAGAGGGTGATAAGGAAGAGATTAGCTGGAAAAAGATGAAATGTGGTTGTGCTAATATAGCACTCTAAGGCAGAGGAACTAAAATAAGTTCAAATATTATAAAGGAAAAACATTACCTGGAGTTGCAACATCTGCAGTGAAGTCAGTTTTGTTATTTTTTTCATGAGTTCTAATCGAATAAAGAGGCATCTAAGAGGATACCGCGTCTTCTATGTATCTCGATATATTTTCTCATCCCGGTCATATTTTCCCTTTCTAAATTAATGAACGCCTCACATTCAATTTATAAAGAGTCATTGATGATCTCCGACAAGAATTCAGTTAATTACAATGGTATGCAAAACAGTTTGCACCCAAAATATGCATACATGGCATAAAAAGCATTGATGACACCGAGAAACAGCACCCCAAAATCAACATACATGACATTTGCATACATGACACAGGGAATTAACACCCTATAGTTGTGATTATTTTTGCAAGACAAAACATATAGATCAGAGAATATATGAAGTAGTAACGCTATATATACATTTACTCTGGATCGGCATATAGCATCTCTAATATGCACCCTTGTAAGGGCAGAGGCAAGGGGTGTGTGGAAATTAGCTGAACCGCCACTGTGGATCGACATGGTTCATTTACGTCCAGAGTACGCACTTATGATACATCAACACAGTCAATCAAAAATGTCAGTTATGGAATACTTTGAATATAAGATAAGTTAAGCCAATATAATTTAATACCTTGAAAATAAATTAAAAATAAGATAAGAAATATTGTGGATCGGCATGGTTCTTTTTTTTTGCCGTAAATAAACTAAGAGAGATGCAATAATACATTAGTTGAGGTTTTTACGAATAATTTAATAGAATCGATGTATACATGAACCTAAAAGGCTAAAATGATTTCCTATGTGAACTTAATGTATACCTGATAGAAAATCACCTAAAGTTTTTGAAGAAATTGCTACTGAGTTAATTTTGTTTGTCAATAAGTATAGTACTAAAATTTATGTTAGGTAACTTTATTTGCTAATAAGTATACACTAAATATTGAAAAGGAGAGAAATAAGATACACAACTAAGGAGAGGAAATTTAAAAGGATATAGTTACCCCCTTAAATAATCCTAAACAGTAGCTGCAACCAAATAAACTAAAACCTATAAGAGAAACAAAAAATCCATTGTAGGCCTGCCCAATTAAAATAGGAAAATTTTTGAAGGTATTCATAGGATGATTTGTGATCAAGAGTGCACAGGACAATGTGTGTGTTAGGAACTGCAAGATAAGTTTCACAATGGCCTAATGTTCTTGACTTAACCATGCATAATCTCAAAATCTTTGTGGACAATGAATGCGATATCCAGGACTATGATGTTACATAATATTAGCATGTAAATACACCAACAAAAAACAGATAAAGAACATAAAAAACATAAAATATAATTAGCATGTAAAAACCAAGTCAATGTAAAATAATAACTCTATAAAAAATTAAATACAAAATATTACTTACCTATTTCATTAGATTTTTATTTTCTTTTATGGACCCCACCATTGAACATCAAAAATAAACACAGTATAGGGACACAACGTTAGTTATAAACACAATAAAAATAGAAAGAAACTAAAGAAAGAATCATATATCTACTCAGGTTGAAGACTTTACCTTCACAATCTAAAGTACCCAAATGTGAGATTGGAATCCAAAATGTTAAAAATGTAAGTTGGTATCTGTAGAGGGGGCTTGAAGGTTGTAGAGGGGGCTTGAAGGTAATCTTGAGATTAGGGACAAATCCCCAATTAGCAACAGTGTTTGAGATTAAGCAACCGAGGCAGCTTGGCGCGGCAACTCAGCGAGGCAGCTTGGCGCGGCAGCTCATATTTTAGCTTGTTGTATTAGTCATATTGTATTTTCATTATTGATGATTGTAAGCTTTAACGGTTGTAATGACGTAACGATAATAAACAAAAGAGTTTGTATGAGGTCAAACGGTACTCACGAGAGACCGGGCTGGGTGGGGCCTGGGAGAGCTTTCATGCTCTATCGAATGACCTCACCGTGGAAACTTCAGAGGGACCTGGTTTGGAGGATTGAGAAGTAAGGCACCGCTGGGGCTTGTCCTGACCATCTTAGATACACCTGGTAAAACACCGAAGGACCCTGACCGTGGAACCTCAAGCGGAGCAGCTTGGAGTTCCATCGGGCGTTAAGCCATGAACCATGTAGCCCTCTACTTAATGTCACATCTACTGTAGATGATGTCACTAGCCAGCTAAACAATTTCAGACCTGCACTTGAGTAAACCACCGTGGTATTTGGGGTTGTCAGGCAGTTGGTGAGCCACCTCTGCGACAACAGCCCCCTGACACACAGTGGTTAGACAAAAGGCATGTCATGGCATTTAATGTTTATGACGTGGAGACAACTAGTGCATCAGGCATTTAATGTTGTGACATAAAGTATGAAGGATGTCTTTCATAGTTTTAATGACTGAGTTGCCTCGGGGGTGGTGTGGGGGGGCTATTTAAGGACCCCAACCACCTTTGAGGAAAGAGGGACTTTTGGAGAGTTTAGAAGTTATTACAAAAGAGAATACACACCAGAGGGAGTTATTGTAAAACCAAAGAGTTTACTCACTCACCATTGTCATTTATTATAAAGCTTTCAATATTCGACAGAGATTCTTTAGGGTATTTGGTGTGGTTTTACCTGCCTACCAAGGTGTATCCAGGATGCTTACTTCTCTCTCCCTCTAGCTAAGCTACTTCTAAAGTTCATTATTATTCCCTGAGTTATACACGAGAGACTTTGTGAGTTTAAGCTGAGTCTATCTTCATTGGGTTCATGTTTATATGTTCTGTCATTAATCCAAAGCTTTGGCCAACTAACTTGTCATTACCATACTCAATAGGGGTTACGCCTCCATATATAATATAAAGTACCCTCCTACAGTATCATAGAAGAACTTACATTTGCTTCCCTTCCACCTAAAGCTAATGATAGTATTAGTAATGATAGTGAAGATAAGATAGATTAAACTCAATATTGTTCAATGAAATGAGTGAACGTGGTTCGTAAGTTGATAACAAATATACATGTCAATTCAATGCACAAATGTAGTGAAATATCCTAACATAGTTTTAAAAAGACACCTGAATTATCCATGGTACTCTTACCATAAATTACCAATCACAAAACTAATGGATACAATTCAATGCATACTCTTGAATTTTTAAGTTGACGAAAATTTGATGCTTAAAAAATCACAAACTAATATTCAAAGTCCTATTTTATATCTTAAAAACTAAAATAAGACAGAGTATACATGATCCAAAGTATAGTGTGGCGAACCCAAGAGAGAGATAGAAAAAAGTCAAAGATATGATCAAGCCTATCTTCTTATTTCAACATCAATTCAATTGGAAAAAGAAATGAATATGGCGAGAGAGTAACTTTAAGCTATACTCAGCCAAATGAAACTCCAATGAAAATAATATTATAATTGCATGAACACAAATCTAGGTGTGAGAACAAATGTTTTACAACTGTATGCCCCCACCATCCGACCCCAATCTTCTAACTCTTTTATATTTAAAAGAAGTTACACTTTTTTAAAAGATATAAAAGTAACCACAAATTATAATAGTCAATATATGAGATGTTATGAACAACATAATTCATGCCCAAAATGCTTTAAACTCATCACCTGGAAATTGTGCCTAGAATTTTACTAACAAATTGAAATGAAAGCATGCAAGTAGCTCCAATAATGGCCACAATGGCAACTTATTGATTGTTTAAAACTTCACAACCTTAATACGTGTGTACAAAATAATAAAATGAATTTTCATTTATATTCAAAACCATATGAAGCAATTGTAATACCCCATAATTTTAATAACTTTTAATATGAGATAAATTAAAAGTTAAAGGGCAAATAAATGGGGATTAATTAGAATTAATTATTAAAAATTAATTGGGATTAATCCGGATTTAATATTACTAGAGATTAAAGTAATATATGATTTTGAATATTACTTAGTGATATATAAGTAATATATGAATATGATATTATTTATATTGTCGTGAGTTACTAATACGGCAATAATGGAAATTAAGTCGGTACGCAATTATGGGACGTGCCGGGACTAATTTAAATGAATAAAAAGAATGATTATTTCATATCATCCTTATGTTCATTTTGAGTGCGCCATTGCATCTGAAAGGGTCAAAATAGTCAGAAAAGTCTACCCGGGGGTTCGATTTGGGTCTCGGGTCAATTAGAAGATGAAAGGACATCCCGAAAGGGCATTTTAGTCATTTTTCTTAGGAGATGAATAGTAACTACGTTTTTTGTCTTTTATCTAACCCTTGAAACTTATTATCTAAGCGAGTTTAGACTTTACGTAAGATTCTTTTCATCCCAAAACAAGTGAGAACTTTTGAGAGAAAAATAGAGGAATCTTAGAGAGAAAGTGAAAGGGTTACTTGAGCAGAAGAAGGGTTGATTGAAAAGGAGGAGTCACCTAGGGCAAACCAAGGGGACAACCATCATCTCTAAATCTTGAAACACCACCATAGTCACCGAAAAAGTTATCGAAAAAAAGGAAGAAGAGGTTCTAACACTTATCTTCACCAAAGGTTCAGACTCACTTTTAAGGCAAGTGATTCTTGCTTTATTTTAGTGATTAGCATATCCATGTTAGAATAGGATTTTCTTGTGGTATTCATGAACTTATGAATTTGGTATTTAAAATGATTGGTAAATTAAGATAATGGTTAGGAAAATTCATGTAGTTGAATATATAACATGTAGAGGCTATGATCATAATGAAAATTATAGGTTTTACATGTACAGAAAAATATATGTTATTGAGCATATTAAAAGTGATGATAGGTATTGCATGTAGATGAATCCTATTCATGTGGAAAAATGAAAATTGATGATTTAGTTATGATATGATAAGTTCTAAATTCTGAGTTTTAGGTTGAATAAAAATGGACAATGTAGATAATTGAAAATTTGAGATTTTGATGATAATTGCTTATGAACATGTGAATTTGATGTTTTTATTATGTAGAAATCACCCATGAATATGTTAAAATAACGTTTGAATGATAATTAGGATTTCTGGATTCTATTAGGATGGAAACCAGTAAGGTTCGAGTGTTAGAATTTGAGGGAAAACGCAGAAAACTGGAACTGAAGACGAACAAGAAAAACGTTGACTTGGTTCGAACGAGACTTGACTTCGTTTGAACGAGATCCAATCTTATTCTAACGAGATCCCATATCATTCGAACAAGATTCGAACATCAAACGAGATTTTTGGAATCCTGTTTTAGCCTAAAAATGTTTGGAAGTTTTTATTTTAGCCACAGTAGGGTCTGAATAATTTTGGTACATTAATAAAGTGAGAAACTTGGGATTAATGTTGGAAAATTATAAGATATTAAGGATTAAAATTATGTTAGAGATATCTACATAATTATTATACGAATTTGAGGAGAATAATCGTTATAACAAGTAAGGGTAATATTGAGAACATATATACGGGTACTTATGCTGGATAAAATATCATGGAAAGAATAACTACATAATAATGGTACGATGATAATCGTGGTTACAAGTACGGGTAGTATTTGATAAATACAATGGGTACTTGGTATTGGATAAATTCCTAATATGATGTAGTTAGCATAAATACCTAATTTTAAATAACATCATTATACCATTTGTGTACTTCTTTCCAATTGATACACTTGGGTTGATAAATAGTAATTATAGGGGTTGGATTTTCATCCAAAACTTCTTTAATGTTTAAACTGAATATTGGCCCATCTGCCTCAAATTGAAATACGTAGTCATCTAAATTTTCAGTATCTTATAAAAACACGTCCACAGGATCAATTGAGTAATATGAAAAAGATGAGGGGATAACAATATGAGGATCACCCATTGTAATTTACAACGGATGAATTTTTATCTTTTTTTTCGATTTTTTTAATTTATAATGCAAAAGCAATTATAATTGAGTCAAAATCTAATTAGACAGCACATACTCTTTGACAATGAAAAATTTAATAGACGGTCAACTACGGTTATCGCCTCAAATTCTGCTTTTTCCTCCAGGTAGGTGATCGGTACGAAGACTCATTAAAAACCACCAATCCTAGACAAGGTAAACGAAATCGATTCGATAAGTTCATGTTGGAGTAGCTTTCAATATTTGCCTTGTTAAGAGTTTTTTTTTAAATTTAAAAAAAATGCAAAAAGTAAAAAAAAATAGTCCGAAAGTCACAACTTCTTTTTTATAAAATAAAAATCGAACAAATCCCCGGCAACGGCGCCAAAAACTTGTTGTCAATTTATAAAATACCGCAAGTGTATGGGCTATTATAGAATTACAAGGGTAAGTACGGGTCGAACCCACAGAGATTTGCCAATTTTTCATTCAAATTAATTGTGACTGTCCAACTAGACTAAATGGGATAGAGAATGATTATGAACTACACTAAATAAAAGCAATTACGATAAATGAGGGTAACACAGGATATTTGTAAACAATTAGGAAATAATTAGGATTCGGGGTCCATTTATCACGTAATTAATATTGCACACTAATTTAATGTTGACATTCCCTTTTTATAACTCAAATTAAACCGACTCTCACCGCGTTTATTTCGAAAAATATGACGGTTATGATCAAAATATTTTTAACGTCTCTAATAGACGGCTAAAATACCTATTCCCTTAGAAAATACAAGTTTTAAAATTCACAAATGTATTTAAGCATGGATTATAAAACAATCAAAGTGCAAGCATAATCCATCAAAAATTACTATTTTTAAATCTCAAAACTTGATTGACAAAACAATCTTGAAGGTTCTAAAACACACACTCGTGTCGCTTTAAAATGAATACCGAATCTTTAATAACAATTAAAACAACTAGGGAATAAACAACGATAAAATTAACGTGACAATGAAAGTGACACGAGTATAAGAATCAAACTACTCCTAGTATTAGATAACTATGATAAACTTCACCCTACTCCTAGTATAAGAATCAAACTACCATAATGAAAGTGAAATTGCAAGAATAAGTAGAGATCTTCATTAATAAACCAAACTTACAAATAGTTATCTCACAAAAATATTCAATCCTCTAAAAAAATGATAAAAACTTGGCCCTCAAATTGATTACAATCACTAAAAATTGCTCCCCGAAATCCTCCACGAAATTCCTTTCTAATTGTCTGCGAAATTATGAGCCCAAGGGTCCTTTTAATAGGATATGTGGTGAGATATTTGAGTTGTGATGGGACTCTTTCTGATTGGCCGAATGGTGTTGGTAGCTATCTCTTACAACAAATTTTGATAAATTCCTTTAGTGCACTCCTCTTACATAAAGCATACTCCGATCGAAAATTTCCATAAAGTATCTCTTTCCCTCCTCTTCTGGAGTTCTGCCGGCAATCGTTTCCACAAACCCCTCAGCCATCCATAGTTTAACAATACACGGTCTTCTAAAAAGATAATCTTCCGAAAAGAATACAACAATACAATAAGCAACGCTTAAGTGTGTAAGGGAGATCACTAAAGCTTAGCAATAAAATGGTTTTCACTTGTTCTAGCATTGGCTCATTGCTCATCTCCTAACTCAAGCTATCATAAATTATCCTCCACTCAGATATTGATCTTTTGGAGGACATAACACCACCTAAAGTCACAATTGCTATAGGTAGACCATTACATTTTGAAACAAGATGATGAGCTAGTTCTTCAAACTCTTCAGGACAGCTCCTATTGAGATTACTTGAGAACGCTTTTTTAAAAAAGAGAGTCCATGCATCAATCTCTCCAAGTTTCTTAAGAGAGTGAACATAGCCTTTTACTCCAAAATAAGAGTTAGCTACACTTTCACTTCGAGTCGTAAGCATGACCCAACTTTCGCGACATTCATCTAGAAATAATGCATGTAACTCACTCCAAGCATTAGTAATCCATACATCATCTAAGACGAGAACATACATCTTTGGAATGAAAAAGCTCTTAAGCGTCTGACCTAACTCTGTTATGCTCATGGTGTTCAAGTCGTCCAGAACTGGTTCTTTATGACTGAAGAAGAATTTATTAACGATGCTTTTGATCAAGTCTTTGAGATCATAACTCTGGGAGATGGTGATCAATGCATGACACTCTAATTTTTTGTTTATAGAGTGGTAGACCTTGGAAACTAGAGTTGTCTTATCTGAACCACCCATGTCCACCATCAAGATTGCTGTTAATTCTAGTTCCTCGGATGTTAGCCATTTAATTAGTGAACGTTTATCATCTTCGATCCCGACTTAATCATCATCTTTAAAAAAGATAGCTAACTCTCTACAATTACGCACCTGTTCATGAATATTGAAGGTGTTTCTTCCTGCAACATGATCAACATGGTGGCGTTGCCTTATTTCTGAAATGAATTTGGCCTTTTTGTCTATCTCTTGTAACTTGGTGGCCAGCCTACGCTTCACCCAAATGTTCTTTGGGAAGTGAATTGTTCGATAGAGATGCCTAGTGTATTTACCCCTTTTGAATTTTGACCTATTTTTGTGATACTCATGCTTTTCAATGATATCTTCAATCAGGTGGGCCAAGTCCCTCACATTTGCCACCTAGGTTTTCTCTCATTCGGAGAGGGCTCTCCTCTTTTCACTGTCAATGAGAAAGGATTTCACTCTCTAACTCTAGTTTGATTTTATCAAGTTCATCACTCACTCCTAGTAAAGTTGATGCTTTATTCTCAAGGATTGAGGCAATCTTGCCAATTAAAAGGCCAAGGCCTCCAGCGGTGCCCATGTATATATGGAATCAAGTGTTTAGAGAAATAGAGAAAATGTAGATAATGAGAGAGAATATAATGGAGCTAAGTAGATATTAATGGGGAAGATTGATGCTCATGGAAATCAAGGAGAAATGAGAGAAATGTATAATGTAATCAGAACACCAACCCATCACAGTTCGACTACTAGAAATCTTTAATATGATTTTAAAGAGTCAATAATTCAACAGTTCGACTGCTTACTCACCACATAGAATAATTTTTTCTGCTATGAATAAAATATTATGAACAGTTTTCATTTCTACCAAATGAGGTGTACAACGAAGCCTAAAATGTTAGTAACAAATCGACGACTTTGTTTATAATAACAAATCGATGACTTTAGGAGTAGTGGTGTGGGTTGGGGGAAAATTTGTTATTTTTGTATAATAACAAATCGACGACTTTGTATGATAGAGGCCGGAGATGGTGGATACTGAAGATTTTGTTGGGTTAATGAGTATTTGAAAAAGCGCAGTGGGTTAAAG
Source organism: Sambucus nigra (assembly GCA_949130495.1). Classification (NCBI taxonomy): domain Eukaryota; kingdom Viridiplantae; phylum Streptophyta; class Magnoliopsida; order Dipsacales; family Adoxaceae; genus Sambucus; species Sambucus nigra. The sequence continues at coordinate 3,341,053 of CASBWL010000025.1, forward strand.
GGGATGACGTGAGAAAGAGCTCATATTTTGAAAGGGGTAAAATTATCAAATAATTTAACACAATGTAATACCCCGTATTTTTATGCTAAATTAATTCGGGGATTTATTAAATTTAATGTGAGGGAATTATTTAATATAAATCCGGAAATTAATTATGTTATAATTATTAACGTGACGAGAGTTAGTAATTATGGAAAAATTTGTTGAATATTACTAATGAGCAAATTAATATATAATATTGGTTATATTGAATGTCACGAGTGAATTAAATGACAATTTCGGAAATTTGAGTCGGGACGTGCCCGTGTCGCGTCGGGACCAAATAGTGATAAATAAAAGTGAATATATTATAAGTTGTTTGTATGGTCATTTTGAGTGCACCAACGCGTCTGGAAGGGTCGAGATAGTCAGAAAAGTGTACCCGGGGGTTTGATTTGGGTCTCGGGGCGTTTTTAGGCCTAATTAGTACCCCAGGAGGGCATTTTAGACATTTCACATTTTTGGGTAATTAAACCCACGAAAATTAATAACCTATATCAGCCATTTAGGTTAGTCATCTAGGGTTAGAAAACTCAAAACTCTTGAACGGCCATTGGAGAAGAGAGGAGAGATCTCTCAAGGCAATTCAAGGCCAAAAAGTCATCCGTTTGCACCGCCACCACCGCCAACGCGTAGATCGCGAGATGGGGAACGCAACCACACCAAATTCGGCACCAAACCAGAACACCAAAAATCCCAGGCAAGTGTTTATCTTGCTTATTTCGTTGATGCATCTTTCATATTAGTTTAGGAATGATTAAGAATGAATTATATGGAAGAAAAACCCAATTTGAGATAGGAAATTTCATATAGTTATGGTTTAAATGAAAATTCTGGAAACCCTTGTCATGTAGAGGATTAAACCACGAAATTATGATGTTTATAAGAAGTAATTTCTGAAAAAATACTGTTAGAACCATGTTTAAGAGATTTCTAGGGTTCTTGACTAATATATAAATTTTTGGGCTGTTAATCCATGTTTAATGATAGAAATCCACATGCTTTACGTTGGAAATACCTAGTATGATGCTATAATGTTAATAGTATAAATTTTGGGACGTTTGGGATTGAAAAATATGGAATTTGGTTGAGGTTAGAAGATGAAACCCGTAACTGCAGAACTGCAGTTTTCGCATACCTGCTTGATCGATCGATCGAGCCTAGAGCTTCGATCGATCGAAGGTTCGATCGATTGAGCCCCAGACCTCGATCGATCGACACCTCCTGGAAGACTCATATTTTCCCTTCTTAATTAGTTGAAATTCATATTAATGAAGAATAATTCATGGACACCCTTATAAATATGTTTTGGGAGATAAAGAGGACCAGTAGGGAATATGAATAAATTTTGGGACCTTTAAGCTAAGACGAAAGTTGTATTTTCGGGAGATTTCATATAAGAAATGATGAAACTACGTATTTAAAGTGAGAGATTACGTAAAATAGTTACGATAGAGAATAGATGAATACCTACTGAATTTTTATAAATGGGGAGGATAAAGCCATGAGAGTTATGTGGTAAGTTGGAATAATACCGAATCAAGGTTAGAAACGAACCGTTATAGTTGTTAACTAAAAATGAGATATGAGAAATAATGTCGTAACTATGGGATTTGAGATATACACCTAATATTGATACGGTAATATTAGTATAGTCATATGATTGTGTATGCATATACTATCTATGTGTGAAAAACATACCTGCGCTACTTGCTATCCCTGAGGTTACCGCGGTGGGACAGTCTTATCTCGATGGGACCTTTATGGGGGATATTGACTTGTACCCTAGAAGATAGATATCCTTGGTACAGGCTATCGAATCGATAGTTCAGACGGTCCTAAGAGGCATGGGGTATGTACTGACCTCTTAGAGACTTGGAATCTATGCTTCGCCTCAATATTGTTTGTGTATGTGTTAATACAGTTCGAGAGTGGTTCCGAACTTGTACTTCCCTTAGTGTGAGCGATACAGGGATTGGATAGCAGAGTATGCCCGCACCATAGATTTTTATATGGGGTGTTGTTATAATATATATATTATACGAGTAGTTAATATATATATGAAATTCTGAAATTTGGAACTACCTACTGTGATTTGGTAAGTAGGACATGGTTGATGACTCAAATTGTAAAAACTTGTTTTGAGAAAGTATAATATGACACTGGAAAACTTTATTGATTAATAAAGTTAAAATGAGAACTTTGGTTTCAAATTGAAATCTTACTTTTTAAAACAATTGTATTGTTCAGTTTTAAATCTTGCGAATAACCTAAGATAAGATAAGTTGTTGGGGAGATTAGTGCGACATATGATAAATAATTCGTTGGGAAGGTTAGTACGATAGGCGTGCACATTAGAAGAGAGGTGAGAATTTCTCAAGAGAGTGTCGCACTAATATGTTGTTGCATTGGCCTGTAATCAATTTAAATACTTGCTAAACGAATTTTCAAATCATACACTATCGGGCTCTGACCCGTTTCTATTTCTCTTTCTCTCTTGTATATGTATGTATATATATTACAGGTTCCCAGCCACATGGGCGTCTTGCTTAGGATTCCTTGGAAGGAACGTGCTGCAGCATAGGTGGGAGTTGCAGGCCACTTGTGTAGACGATCTCATTTACTTGATTCCATTTCTATCATTCTCAGTTATTGGGGCATGTGTCGCCCTTTCCATTATTTTGCTGTTTTATTTGGACATTGTGATTCCGTATTGTAGTATTGTTACTTTGGGATTTATTCAGTATGGATGTTTTACTTTAAGTTTTAAATGTTGGGATTTTGGATGTTGAATGTTTAAATTAATTGGTTCACGTACCAGGATATTTGTGGTATGATTCTTAATTATTGAAAATGTTGTTAATAAATAAATAAATAATTTTTCTTTAAAAAAAAACTTGGAAAGTAATGTTAAAAATGGTTTTGACACTTAGCTTAATTAATTAGGGTGTTAAATTGGAAAATTTATTCTCACGACAGTGATGCTAAGAATGAACCAACTGTTCACCTTGATTTTAATTTAATAAAGGAGTGATCGCCCGGTATTTAATTAAGCGGGATGTCACACACAACTACTGCAATTAATAATAGCATACAGACGCTTGTTGCTAGATACTCATCATATAAATGTCATTGAGTTATATCAACAATACATTAACTAGTATATTAAATAGAGTTTATATGTATTTCAAATACTAATTAATGTATTATTGATAATCTCGAATTTATTTAATGGATATCATTTGAGAGTTCATATAAAATTATTCTTATTTTCTAAAATAAACGGTAATATAGTAATATTTTAAATGCCCAATTTGAAAAATCTCACCCCATTTGGTATACAATAATATTTTAAATAGATTGTGATTATCAAAAAAGTAATTATCAAGAATTTTTTTATCAAGATTCTGAATTTTTTCGTTCTGTTTGGTTCAACAATGAACTTTTATTAAGAATTAAAATTTTGCATTTGGTTCATGCATAGAAATATAGAAAATATACTAATAATACCTTTTAGTAAATATTCACTAGTTATAAATGTATAAACTCAAATATATTTTTTTTATAAATAAATAGTTTCCAATACTTTACAAATATAATAATTTATTGTATATATGTGTGTATTATAATATAAATTGATCAAATTAATTATTACATGAGTAGAAAATATGTGCCTAAATAAAATTTGTTCGACTTTAAATTTAATACAAACTCACATAAAAAAATGTGTTTCACAAAATGAGTATTTAGATTATGTGAGTAGTTTTTATAATTTAATGTTTTTATGGGGATTTTTGTCTTCACAAAAACTATTTGAAAAGATTCTCATAATGGATCGATTTTATAATTTAATATATTTAGGTGCTGAAATGATTTCAGAATCACTTATATTGAGGGGCATCTAATTTTAGTTTGGCAGAGGGACTCAATGCTCAGATGCTCTCAATAAACCTAAAGACGTGCTTTCTACCAATGACATGCTACAATTGGAGGGTCCTATTGCAGTGATCCATCAGTTAAATTTAATGTCATTAATTATTGATTGTTATTTTTAATTTGCAATGACTAAAATGGAAATTAATCAAATCAATAAATTTATATCGCAGAATCGGTTCAAAAATGGAAACATGCATGCTAAAGGTTATCTTAAATATTTTTACATTTGGCCACATAATGTTATGACTGCAAAATGAGACGAACAATCTTTTTTTTCCACCGAGAAGCTGAAATGCGTTTGCGAAAGCTTCTATGAGTTCATTCATGAAGTATTGAATGCGACATTTGACCTCGTTTTAATCGAGTTGAGCTTGAGCAAGACTAGGATTAGCTCGTCAACACTTTTTTTAGCATACTACGAGTGGAATGTTTAGCATAGTGATTTACTAATTGGACTATTACTAGCGTGGAATGTTTAACATTGTGATTTACTATGTGCTCTTAAAAGCCATATCACTTTTCAACCTACTAATACACATATGCATATACTCCACGTGAGAGAGAAATAATGTGAGGTGGTGTCATTTTATCTCAAGAAGGTGTTTCACGTGTATGTATATGTGTGTGTTACAATATATGAATGGAATAGTGCCATTTATATAACATGAATAAGATTATTTATATCTAGTATGACTAAACAAAGTAGACATTGTAATATTATGAGTCATAAAATGAAGCAAATAAATTCGTCAATTAGTGAAAATAAATTCATACAAACTATCACTGATTTGTGTGTTACAAAGTGATGAGACATAAGAACTTGTAAAATAAAATATGATCTCACAAAAGTATAATAATGGATGAATTTTAATCTAGTAAGGTGGGCAAATAAATTATATTGCAAATTTCACCTATTTTTATTACCTATGTTTTTTTTCAAAATACAAGGTGGGTATTTTCTAATGATAACAAAAATATGGGGAGAACTTTTTGCGGCTTTTGTACATTAACGACATTTTCATAAATGTCGGGAACCTTTCAGGTCATTCTTTTTGACATTTTTTTACAAATGTCGAGAAAAATACCCTTTTGTGAATTTTAGAAAATGTCAAGGATAAGATTTGTCGACATATTAGATTACTGATAAAAAAAATATTGACGACATAAGAAAAATGTTGATAAAATCGTTTACGGCATTAGAAAAAAATGTCGGGCATAATCTTTTGTGGCATTAAGCAAGATGTCTATAAAATCTTTGCAGCACCAATTGAAATGCCGAGAAAAGTACACTTTTGAGGTATTTATTTTGTGCTAAAAAAAACTCTTATGATTTTTTAATACCGACATTTACTAAATTTTGCAGTTAATATTATCCTACAACTGATATATAATACATTACCATCGCAATAAACAAAAGAAATCAAAATCTAGTTAAAAAATCACTAATATAAAACTAATAATATCCATCATACATAAAGTACTTGAACCTTAAAACAAAACAACCATCCATAAACAAATTTATCACATAATAACAATTGGTCATCTAACTTCCAATAAAGGAAGAAAAAAAATAGGAACGAAAAAAGGAACTCCATCTAAGGCCCAAAAAAGGGGGGGGGGGGGGTGAAAGGAATGAAAAAAGAAACTCCATCTAAGGTTCTCATCCATCAAAGTCGAACATCCTCTTCGACCTAAAAAAAATTATCAATTAGTCATTAATACTTACTTCAGGGTATTGGTATTAAAATAATATAAGTGATAAAATTAGTACATCACAAATACGTCATGTAACAGTTATATGATATACGTCTCCAACAATGTACACCTTTCCATAAGGTCTAGGCAATGTTTCGTCATCTATAAATATCTTCTCAATATATACTTTCCAATGTCTTTGTCCAATATAAATTAACCTACTTGTGTCAAAGGATACTGGCTCAGAATTAATTCACATGTCCATTTCTTTTGGAAGAGTAAAGAAAGGAGGTCAACAATTTTGGCCTACAAGAAAAATATGATACGCATAATTAGCGGGAATCATTGTCACATTTTATTTACATTCTCTTCGTTGAGGACAATTTGTTGTTGTCGAGTTTCTTTCTCCAAACAAGAATAAAATATATTAAACTTAAAATATGTTTTAACGATAAGTGAATATAGTATAAGGAAATTCAAACACGTACATGTGTCGGCATTCGTGACTCAACATGTTTACTTAGTACCTCTTCTTTCATCCGTAAATCCTAATTTAAATAAAGGATATAAAATTTAATTTATTGAGTAACAAGTGTCACATGAGAAATTATTTAATAACAAGAATTTTTTACAAAATTTTGGCGAAGCTCCGTTTGTTTGTAGGACATTCCAAAAAATTAATGCTTGCACAATCAAATAAATCAACAACTCAACATTAATGGGCTTTCCGTAGGGTAACCCTTAACCTTGTTATCATAGAAATTTACAAGTCTTGGCTTCTTATGATTATACCAATTCAAATGTTATCATGAATGTTAATTATTTTTACCTAGAATTGTCTAGCAAAGAACAAGACCATATGTAGGACATAATAGTTACGTGTTTAAAGATCAAAATAAAAAAACATATTCAAAAGAAAAAAACTCACTAAGGTAGCCACATGTTGTTCACCAACCCCACAGTAGTCTTAGGTGCCAAGTCCTGAGCATTTTCATCCTAAAAATAATTGATTTATTTCAAACATCAAAGTGGAACGCTTCAAAATGTGATTTTAAAAGTAACTAATACTTCTCGTTAAAAAAAAGTAATTTATACTTATCACTTGAGATCGAGCTAAAGGATGATTTGATTGTTGCACCACTAAACATTGAAACCGTTTAGCTTCCTTTGGTGGTTGTTGAGGTTGCAAAAGGTACCCTTGAGATGGCATGTTTTGCGTATTAGAAGATGCAAGAGCCTGTTACATAACAATTTGATTTCTATCTATGCCTACGTGTATTAATTCAAACACAAAATTAAAGAATACATTTATTACCAAATTATTGGGTTGTTAATGAGGCTCAATGTTGGTAATGCAACTTACAAATCCACAATTGCACCCTGCACATAACACATGTCAGTCACTTTAGAAATTATAATTACATGGTGTTTAGGAAATTGAACGATTAACTATAGGGTCCTAAGAGTTATGAGATGAATCCTTATTCTCCCTGCATACAATCACAAAACGTAAACTAATGTAACGCGAGGAAATTAATATCACTCACTCACATAATCTCTAACAATCATCCATCATTGAAGAATATAAAGGACATCAAAAAGAGAAATATCTTATATTTGATAATAAAAGGGGATTAGATCTCTTTATATAGAATAAGAGTCTAAGCTCTAATATGGCATACAAATGTCCTGCTAGCTAATAAATACAATATAAATAAAATAAATCATGCTCCGACATCACTCTCCCACCCTAAGAAGCGAATTACTATGCGTAATGAACTGATCATAGAAATCCTCCTGATCAATATGATGAAGAGATACCTCAGTGACCCAAGTATCCTCCTCGGTGGGGCGACCCAACCAACGAATCAAAATTCGAGTATGAGTGATCGACGGGCCAGTGACAGAATTAGAGTCCAGAACACCTTCATCCCGATCCGTATGTGTACGGACTAGTTACACGGGTCTACAAGTAATGGAATCAGAGTTATATGAGTACTGCAGAAGGGAGTTAAATCAGTGACATTAAATATCGGATGTAACCGCGAATCCAATGGCATATAAAGCTCATAATCATTGTACCCACAACTCCGAATGACGAAGAAAGGACCTACATGTGGAATCTATAGCTTGTTCCTTTTTCCTTAGTGACGATCCTTCCTTATATACACCATAACAAGATCTTCAGGATGTAAAATCACTTCATGATGGTACGTGTCAGCATGGATGCGATGTAGTCATTCACTAACATCAGCATGAATGCTAACCATACGAGCCACAAACTCACTGGTAGAGGGCCAAATAGGAACTGTAAGTGGTAGCTCTACAAAATCAATAGGGATAGAAGGTGACATGCCCATAACTATGTAAAAGGGATAGAGATCGGAAAAGCAGTTAGTGGCATCATTGAATGCAAACTCGGCCTGAGAAATATCTTCGATCCTTTAGGGTTATCACCGGTCAATCAACGCATCAAATCACCAACACTCCGGTTAACAACCTATGTCTAACCGTCAGTCTAGGGATGAAATGACATCGAGAACTAAAGTAAGCATTGGTGTAAGTGACTAAGGGTGAGCCAAAAATGGATTTTAAAGCGCACATCCCTATCGGAGGTAATATTTTGAAGGACTCCATGAAGACGTACAATCTCAAAAAGTAAATAGTATCCATACGTGAGTCATCCATCGTCCTACTGCACGAAATAAAGTGAGACATCTTACAAAACCGGTTAACTACCATAAAGAGGGAGTCAAAGCCCTTGGCTGTCGGGGGTAGACCCACATAAAATCCATGGAGCCATCCTACCATCGGCGTTTGGGAATGGGAAGATGCGAGTGAACTCCGGCATTTGTCCATGTTCCTTTAGATGCCTGGGAAACATAGAATCTCTTCTTGACATCCTAGGTCTCCTTGTGCATAGTATCCCAAAAAATCGTTCCCGGAGTGTGGCCAAAATTCGGGCAATCCTTGAATGCCAAGCGAGACCCCCAGAATGCAACTCATAATTGATTTTATCGTATAGCAAGGAACAGGGAATGTAGAGGGCATTTTTCGTGAAAGAAAAATCCATCCTAAAAAATCTAATCACCTCATACTCCGTGATGGGTATGACACTCTGTCACAATGGGACCAAAATTGGAATCTATCACATATAAATCACGGATCTCGTCAAACCTGAATATAGTACCCTGAATAACTAAAACATGGTGAAGAAGACTAAGTGCATCATCAATTAGGTTGTCTTGACCCCATTTATATTATAAACTCCAAGTGAAATATTGTAGATAAGCCTCATGATCCAAGCGAATAACATACTCCTGATATGCGAGATAGGGCTTCCAATGTTTAACAACCCTGGACGACGGTAAATAATCCATGATTGTATGTCAAGTAGTTCAGTTTAGCTCTCGGGAGCTTCTGACTATAATAGGCCATCGGACGACTAACTCAAATACCTATGAGAACTCAGGGAGGTCTAAAACAAGGGTAATTGTCATGCAGGACTTGATAAGATGGAAAGTTGTCTCAACTTCATCAGTCCATCGAAACTCAAAGGGGGAAAATTGGCATGCATGCGATAAGAGGAGCTATAATGGTACTAACACCCTCAATAAATCGATAATAAAATCCATAAAGTCCATGAAAGTTGTGAACCTATATGGGAGAAGTTAGAGTGGACTAGTCTATAGTCGCCTGTACTTTCTTATTGTCTACTCAAATAACTTCTACTAAAACTAAATACACTACAAAATAAATTGACTCGACCACAAATGAGCACTTCTTCAAATGAAGATAAAACTGCTCGTCTCATAACTTCTAAGACTTGAGCCACGTGTTAGACATGTTATTTGTTTGACCAGCTGTAGGTAAGTATATCATCAAAATAGATAACCACAAACCTACCCAAGAATGGTTAGAGTATATATACCATCACATGCATAAATGTAGATGGGCATTAGATAGGCCAAAGGTCATCACAATCCACTGAAATAGGCCATGTTTGTTTTGAAAGAAGTCTTTCACTCATCTCCCAGTCACATCCATATCTAGTGATAGCCTCTCTTAAGATCAAGTTTGGAGAATACTCGAGAGTCGTGAACCTAATCAATCATGTCATCAAAATATGGAATCAAAAAATGATACTTGATCATGATCTTATTCACAGCCTACTGTCAACACACATATGCCAACTCCCATCCTTCTTTGGAGTGAGGAGGTCCAGAATCGCACACGGGGACACACTCTCGAACCAAGCCCTGATCACACAACTCTAAATATACCGAAGCAGTTCATCATGCTGAGATGGTGACAAGCGATAATGGGGCATTTTTAGAAGTTTAGTCCCTTTAACAAGGTCAAATGTGTTGGATTTTGCAGAGTGGAGGGAGGGTACTCAGGTGTGTGCAAACATCAGTATAAGCACCTAATATAGGCTAGCGTGCCGGGAGTACACTGGTTGAGGTTACCTGTAATGGAGAAACAAATTCATAACATATTCATTAATGAGAAAAGGAGGAACAAAGGTTGAATCTCCCTCATGGGTTGTAGCACAACCTCTTGTCTCTGAAACTTAAAGGAGTAGGTATTGGCTCTCCCATCATGAACACTGGCCATATCATATTTCCACGCTTTCCCCCAGTAAAATATGACAGATGTCCATATCAACCACCGAACATGCCACCACGTCTGAGTATGGACAAAGAGTAAGTGGGACGCGGCATCGCCCACTAGGCCGCATGGGACTTCCAAAGCCCAACCAATCAACCTGACTGGGCACTGATAGCGGTTCAATTAGTAGACATAGGGCTTTAACCATACGGCAAGTTATGAGATTCACACTCGACCCACTATCAATGATAATTCTGTACAATCATCCTTTAGAGAGGTAACATGTGTAGACAAGTTGCTTCGCGTTCAAGCGGCATCTGATAAGTCCGCTCCAAAAGCAATATGGGAGTGGGATTTGGTGGAGTTATTTTGGAGAGATTCAAATGTACGTTGGGATGGTGGACCCTCGATAAAGAATAGAATCGCTCTATGCATCAGGTAGGTCATCAGGGAATGGGGGTTCAAGGCCCCAGGAGTGTCTGATAAGGGGAAAAGGATGGGGTTTTGGTGGGAATGGGAGTTTAAGGGGTTTGGTAAGGTTATTGGGTTGTTTGGCCTAGTTCGTAAGTTGCGAAATGGTAGAAAAAGAGGGGGTGGCCCTCGCCTGGAATCGATTCAAAGCGCTTGGCATTGGCGAGGCTGGTCAAGGGATAGGGTTAGGTTTTTTAGGGTGTTAGATTTCCAGTTTATAGGACTGGGGTGGGATCCGGGGGTTGTTTTCGGCTAGGAAAGGGTTCGGACATCTCGGAATGGGGCTAGCTCACAATGAGGTTGAGGTTAGGGTCACACCAGGGAGTCGAGGTCTTGAACGGGAAGGTTGGACGCTGTAGGCGGGACCAGGAAGGCTGCACCACGCCAATCAGTGGAGGCAACCAAGGGTATCGCGTCGTTGGCCCAAGCCCCCTTCAACAACTTCTCGGTAAGTGGAGTCTGCCCTCATTTTTTGACATCTCCGACAAGTGTCACAGGCCACCCGTCTTCCCAATCAAACCATTTATCATCATTCATCTCCAATTGAGAGCCACGAACAATGTTGCTCTGATAGCATTTTATGTAACGCAATGGAATTATTCTCACTCACTCAGATAATCTCTAACAATAATCCATTGTGGAAGAATAGAAAGGACATCAAATAAAAAAACATTATATTATTGATAATACTGAAATGGGAGTAGACCTCTTTATATAGAATAAGAGGCGAAGCCCTAATATGACATAAAGACAGGATACCCTTACTAACTAATAAATACAAAATAAATAAAATAAATCATGCTCCCGCATTATAAACACGTGACAATTAAAAAATGCAAAAGCCAAACAAAAAGTGTCTTACCATATGGGCCAAGAAATAGAATTCTACTATGAAGTCATGTAATGCGTGAGCAACATCACCGTTGGAATGGTTGTGCATATAAAGAGGTTTGTAGGAAAACGCGTATGTTGAAAACTAATGATTTAAGTCTCCAAGAAAAATGTAATGATATTTGTAGAAGAATGAAACTCATAATATATGTTTATGTATAGATATTGATATAGTCATATAGATAAAAGATGCATACATAAATTTAATAGCTCATTTAAATAAACAACATGATAACATAATTGAACAATTACTATGAGAACAAATTTTAGAATGCATATCAACTGTGAACACTTGAAAGTAAAATAAAGATGGTTTCTAAAAAAGGTTAGGAATTTATAATGCATGCAGAAATGAAGCAAAAAATACCTGCAATCTAACCAACCTTTAGGTTGCTCTTCTACTAACATGCCAATGGCCTATAATGTGGGGGAGGGTAATTGAGGAATTTCATGGGCATACCAAGTAAATAACTAGCAGAGGCTGTTGTGGCTGAATAAGTGGTAATACTAGTAATAGATGAAACTAGAAGCCTGCAACTAGACACCCTATAAATTGATTCACATGGCAATAAGCATACCTAGGAGAATTTTATATCGCTTTATTAACCATTTAAGATATCCCCAAAAAATTTCCACATGGCATAAGCATATTGGATGCCCTATGCATGATCCAAAATATTTCAATATAGTTTCTTCAAGTTCAAGTATGTAAATAGACTGAACTTAACAATTCTATGCCTAATTAGAGTTAACTTAATTTTTAATTTTCATCATCATAAAGCTTAGTAAAACTTACAAGTTAGAAAAATTAGATGCATTCATCATCTTTGTCATTATCATCATCAAAACACGGGATAGGGAGGTGGCCTCACATAATATATACGCATTCGCATAGCTGAAAAGAGGAACAAGTTCGCCACTATAGGTCTTTGGTATACCTGACTAGCGAGTATTGGTTGTACCTAATACAGATATATTATTTGGACCTATTGATAAATCATTTTATTTTTTTTATACAAGTGGTGTTTGGCTTAAATGAATAATAAACCGAGAAAAATCAAATTGTTCTCTGATAAGCTTTATGTTATGAAGTTTGACTATGTGCTTGTCAACATTCTACAAGGGCTTAATAATATCATAAAAAGGGGAAATTCTTAATGATGATTTCCAGTGGCTCTTGTATCTGAAGATCTATGAAAATATTAGTCCTTAATTGTAGAATTGTTCGCACTAACTTCTTTTACAACACCAATACTCTAGAAATCGAAGAACCATATATATATATATATATATATATATATATATATATATATATATATAGAGAGAGAGAGAGAGAGAGAGAGAGAGAGAGTATTGAATTGAACTGAATTGCAAATTAGAGAAGAATTGTACCTGGAATTTACGAGGAGAAATAGAGATTTAGACCCATTGAATGTCGATTAGGGCTTTCAAACTCTTGAGTGAACGACATCTCCCTCTTTATTGCACGTAAACAATTGAACGAGATTGTTGAGATATGAACGAGATTGAATGATGGGACAATGGGAGGCTTTGAATCGTTCAACCCAAAATATGAACGAGCAGGTTATGAGTGCGACATACAGAAGGGAAGGCACATGATCGACCAATCGTGATAATAGAGAGTTTGGCGGGAGTGAAACACTTAAGTAATTTTGGTCTATTTGCATTTAAGTGGTTTGGAAGTTCTATTCTGGAGAAAGAAGAAAGGAAAGTAAGGGTCGTTAAATAGAAGATAAATGAAACACTTTCTCGTTTGTGAGTTTAAAAGGAGAGAAAATAAAGATTTTTTTATAAAAAACTCTTCCTTTCTCTGCAAAACTTTCTTTCTAAATCGATAAAAAATGGGAGGAAATGAAAGTTTTTTAATAAATTGTTCCTTTTTCCCCTTAAAAAATTATTTCCCTCCCAACTCCCAAACAACGACAAGAAAGAAAGTTGTTTTCTCTTCTCTCCTAAACTCCCAAACAAAGGAAGGAATATTAATTTCTCTTCTTTTCTTTTCTCTTCTCTCTTATTAATTTTTCCTTTTTTTCTTTTCTCTCCTAATATAACTTTCATTTCCTTTATTTTCTCTCCAAAACTCCCAAACGAGGTCTAAAAGATAACATGCTTAAAAATGGCAATCGAAAGACATTAAAAGGAAATGTCACCCTCTAACCTAATACAGTAACTTAAATAGATAAATAACCTAAGAAAACACAAAAATACAAATAAATTTTGAGGCACGTGTACACGTTAGTTATAAACACATGGTCACCCTCATCCATTGAGCTCACTTTTGGGGTTGAGTTTACTATAAGTTCATCATAGGTATTAGAGCAGGTGTACGATAGGGATGGGTCGGGTTGGTATTTCTCACCCTGAGTGAAGTGGTCCACTCCCGACGCAAAGGGAAGTGTTACCATAGTGTCACATTGATTGAATAACTTTGGGATGTGTTGTTTATAAACATATAAGCTCCTTCATCCCTTGAGAATTTCCAATATCTTTTGAGGTGGAATTCTACCCATTAGGTTAATTTGATTTTTTCAAAAACTCTTGGAATATAGCTGCGACATATGCTGATAGTAAATATAGTAATCTTAGAATTCACTAATATAGATTGAGGTATGAACTATAAACATTGCAAATACCTGGCAGACAATATTTGTAACAGGACCTCAAAATTTCTGAGATATGCTAGGAGATTACAATTAGTTTAACATGGAGGTATATTAACGCAAAACCTTCACTTTTCCTAAAAGGGTTATTACTGAAACTGAAAAAGGCAATAAGGATACTACCGTTGGCCTGATCTGAGGAGCAGTGGTACCGAAGTGTCTTAGGCATTTTGAACACTACGAGCATGAAAAAATAGAACAAACCAACTATAATGAGGCATCTATTATATGGAAAAAGAAGGATTCTATGTTGCTCAAATGATATCCGATAGGGTGTTGGTTTGTATTTTCTTTACAAAATATCCCAAAAAGAATGATATATCTACATTTAGAATTTTCAACTTTCCAAGCAGATAGCAGGACACCCCAAGTTTCATATTGATGAAGTTTTTAATAGGAAAAAAAAAGGGTTTGTTTTCTAAGTCAATATCCCAGGCACAATTGTGTCGAAGAAAAAATAGAGATCCGGTAATACTTTCTTAATGGAAACAGTTCAGAATCTGTAACACATATTAAAGGTGAATCAGAATACATTTTAATGGATTTTGTTTCTAACTGATAGTAGAATCAGATGAGGAGAATAGGAAATGAAGTTATATTTATCATCCATAACAATTAATGTAACGCACTACACCTATAACCTAAAGCATAATACAAAAAGACATTGCTGCATAGTTACAATTGACACTCAATTACCATCTCAAGTATCCATCCTCACAATGGAAAAAAATTCAAGCCAAATAATATTCTCACATTTGAGCCAACCTAATCTGCATATATGATTTTTGACCCAATAAAGTGAAGCTGCTTGTTCAGCAAGAATTAATAATTCTGTTGAATTTGAGCATATATATATCCCTTGGTCTGTACAAGAAGTGAGCAAATACATATGCACATAAACTATGTGGCAAGTGGATACTAGAATGGTAGCGCTGAATATTATAATATATTATATCTATATTATCTATATTTTTTTCAACTAAACAAAAAGAATTCCAAAAGGTGACTGTAATTCTATTAAGAATCAGTTTATTGATAATAATAGAAGACTCTAGTATAAGTGAGCAGATAGTACCTTGAAGAACTTATATTCTGAGATCGAATGATCAGAAGAGTACCTATCTGCAATAAAAAAATTCAGAGCTGATACAAAGTTTCTGAGAACTGCATGCCAATGAAATATAAGAGAAATAAGCAAAAGCGGGACATTAATAAGATTGTTCACATATAATTAATAATTAAAAAAAAACTGGACCCTTCACGAGTCTTGCACACCCTCTCAATCATGCAGTCTTTAAAAGCAAAACACAGAAATAGCAACTGCTGAAAATCTTTGGATGCCCAGTTGAACTGTTTATTGTTTAAAATGGATGAGGTGTCAGGTCAGAAAAAAGGGGAGATAGCAACAACATAGTATCCAGTATTAAGAAAAGACACGCCTTCATTTCAATCACACGTTGATCTGTTGGAAATTAGTTACGGTTGTTAATTGGATGAAGGCTAGAGTTGTTTGTTTCGTGAGATAATACTAGAAAAATTATTGTGACGGCTGAAGCTGTTTGTTTCTTGAGAAAATTTAATGTAGTAATGTCCGGTCAATAATATAAAAGGCATTCTCCATTTCTCTTCCTCTACTCCAAATTCCTCTTCTCACTCCTATATGTGAAACTCATCACCTTGTATTTCTCATTTCTGTCATTAACAATTTGGTTGAGCTGATATCATTAAAATTAAAATAAATAAAAATGGTTGAACTGAAAAAATAATTCATCACTTTGGTTTAAATCCTAATACGGAACTTAGGAAGTAATTGGTTCAGAAAAAACTTGTACAAGCTCCGTGCCCGGTTTCAAAAATTGTGTTGTGAAAACATTATTGGAAATCTCAATAACCTATAACAAGAAACTACAGTGGCATTTATCAAAAATACCCGAATAGTTAATATCATTGATCATAGCTAATGATTGTATGAAAATAAATACTTTGTTTCAAGTTTTTTGAGTGGTAGTTGCCATGCCCTAGCTAAATCATAAATTAATGGTGAATCACAAAGCTACAGATATATGATGAAAAGAAAGATGCTCATTGCATCTTGATTACATGGATTTATACAACAAATAGCTAACAACTAGTTGATATAGACCAATCACTATTGGGTTTAGCCAATAAACTCAAACAACCTCACTTCCCAAAACATTAGGTAAAATAGCCCAAATAAATTTTGTTACAATTGAAACCAACATCCTAAAAGTTCAAGTGCAGCGATTGTTGGCCCATTCAAACAAGGGCATCTTCAAAAAAAGGCCTTCTCGTAGGAAGATATGGCTATAAATTTCATATAAGGGTTTCCCAATTTTGAAGGTAAAAATGCATTTGGCCACTTTGTAGCGATTAGCTACCAGTGGTGGAGCCACGAATTTAGCATTGATTTCCGAAAAAAAAATTAAGCTTATTTTTACATTTTTACAAATATTTAAATGATAATTTATATTTTTAGACAATTACAACTCAAATAAAACAAAATCGAATACAATAAATATTAAATTAATTTAGCTTACCAAAGATTAAATTATAAAAAAAATACAAATTGTTTATATATATTTGCAAATCCCTAATAACAAACAAATGATAACAAATAAAATTACACATCAAAATGTAATTATAAACAACAAAATGATAACAAGCTATCCAAATATCAACAGCAAATACAAATGATAACAAACTATCCCATTAAAATTGCAAATATAAACAGCAAAATGGAGGGAGGAGTCTTACATTACATAGAAAATCAACAATGGAGGAAGAGCAATTAAGGGTTGGAGAGCACAGGCAGCCAGCAGGGGCACACTGGCAGCAGCGGTAACAGCTAGAGAGCAGAGCTACCGTTTTTTTTTGGTAATATAAAGAGATGGGTTTAAGGTTAAGTTAATGGAAAGTATTTGAGTTTTGACCCAATTTTTTGTTATATTTAAAATTTATCCCCAAATAATTAACTAATTTTATTTTTTTCAAAATTGCTGGCCTGGGCACTTGCCCACCCAGCCTACACAATAGCTCTGCCACTATTAGCCACCCCTATTCTGTAGTTCAAATGAAGCAATTATTCTATCATCAAATCCCTTAATACCATGGGCTTCGTATGTTGAATTCCAGTCATACCAATAGCCCCCACCCCACCCTTTTTATGACAGTGTAATAAACTGTAAATTGTCATGGAGTGTAATACTATTTCCATAAGATAACAATCTATTCGATTACGTGAGGAACTGCATCTTAAAACATTCTTAAGGCGAGTAACCACAGCTGAAAAACAAAAAAGTCTCCTACAAAATGGGTTTTAACCCATTTTGACCCATTGAACCAATTCTAATAGACTGACCAACATAGGTTTTACCTATTTTTCAACCCAAATAAGAATTTATTTTGCTCCAAATTTTGAGTTTCGTAATTTTATTAGTTCGAGAGGCAACTTCTTTGCCACCCCAGCTTTTTCCTATTTATTTTTAATTTTTTATTAGTTGGGGAGAAAAAGTAAACGTATGAACCCCAAAATATAGTCACAACCTTAAAGCCCTAATTTGCTCCTTAATGGTGACGCCTTGAAATCACGGATTGTAGAATTTGACACTAATTCGAGCATAATTCATGCAATGGCATAGTCAAAACCGTGCATCTATTAAGTCAACTCCCCCACTAAGAAAACTATCTCACATGAGGCCAAGGTTGGAATAAGGCGAAAATTTTAAACTTTAATCATGCGGGCCCCTTAGGATTTGCCTAATGCATCTCAGAACCAACTCTTTTATACTAGCTAGTAGTAGTTGGAAGAGATGAACTCCCAACCGCTGTGGGAAGTCAATGCAGTAAATAACGTAAATGAGGAAGCCAAATCATTTTATCCCAAGTCAGATGTGTAGATTGTTTGCTTTTAAACGATGTGGGAAAGTTTTGACATGGAATTAATACCCTAACAACCTCTCCCAAAATTTCACCTTACAAAATTAATTCAATAGTGTGTTGGAAAGGTGTTTTAGTGTGTGACAACATGGGGTTAGATTTAATTTTGGGGGATATAAAGAGTTGGGGGAGAAAATAAAGGGTTGAGATTGAATGTTGCAAGTAAATACATTTTCAATATCCTGCCAATATTTGATTCTCACCGACGGGAATCCGTTGTTATTTTTCTAGTGGAGATCTCTTTGATGGTTGTCTCGTTTTTTCGTCGTTCATCTCCTACGCTCCAGGACGAGCTTTTCGAAGCCGGGGAGAGTGATGTGAATCCGTTGTTATTTTTCTTTTATTTTTTCATTTTCATTTTTATTTTCTATTTTCTATTTTTAGTTCTTTTTACACCTTTTCTTTCCTTAATTAGTCTCCAATCATGTTTAGGAATAATTAAGCATTATTTTGTTTTTAGTTGGTTATTTTAGTCATTTTAGCTAATTACTTTATTAGCAAATAATAATTTTCATATAAATATCCCATGTAATCTCATTTGTACTTACTTTTCCCATTCTTGAAATATATGACAACTTTGATTCTCTCTCTAAAACTAGGGTTTGGTATTTTATTTTAGCCATTGACGTGTAGTTTACGTCAAATTGGTATCAGAGCAGGTGTTGCTCCAAACATTGGTGTAATCGTGTGTAGTTTGTATAGGTACGTGTAGAGTATCAAAATCGTACGCTACTCTCTCGATGACTCTAAAGAAATCCAAACAACGATAGTGGTGGATTCAAAAATTGAAGAAAGGTACCGATCTAGAATGGAGAAAAAACATTCAAGATCTCATCAAGAACGTTGACTCTCACTTCCGCCTCATCACCATAAAATCCACCACCCTGAAAACCCAAATCTTATACCCTAATTTCCCCCAAAACCCAAATCCATTCCCATTCAAGATCCAAGACTATCATTTTACAATCCAATCCATAATTTACAAACCCTAGCCTCCAACCCTACAAAATTCCTCCACCACCAACCCGAATCCCCCAACCTACCACCCATTTTTCAAACCCCAAACATAAAAAAAAAAAATATTTCCACCCTGATTAACTCCTGAAGCTAAATTCAAGATTATCGGCGGCTTGTTCAAGACTCGTTGCTTCACCCAATCATTCTTCCTCCCTCATTCACCCCATCGGGTTAAATCAACGACAAAAAGTCCCCTCCCAAGCCGGTTGATTGTAAAAAAGATTAAAACGATGAAATGGTGTTATGTATTGGGAATTTTTTTGACATTTTTGTCGAGGATGGTTGCGTGACACGCATGCACTTTTGCGAGCCAGAAATATTTGATTTACGATATTTCTTCCCAATATTTGAGCATGGGGATGATGATTTTGATGACGATGGATCAATGGTTGTCTCTATCGGGGAAGAGGTTGTGATCTTGGGTGATGTGATTGATGGCTAGTATGTGGACGCATTTTTGGTGACATTGGACATACGCTTGGTGGATTTTTTCGCGGCGTATCATTGAAAAGGTTCATCATGAGAATATCGGGCCAAAATTTTATTGATCAGCCATGTTTGGATGGTAATCATATTCTCCCTGGATTTATTGCAAGCCGGTACAAAGGATGTGTCTAAGGACGGCTCTTCTTTTTAGTGGAGATCTCTTTGATGGTTGTCTTGTTTTTTCGCCGTTCATCTCCTATGCTCGAGGACGAGCTTTTCGAAGCCGGGGAGAGTGATGGGAATCCGTTGTTATTTTTCTTTTATTTTTTCATTTTTTTCTATTTTCTATTTTTAGTTCTTTTTAGGCCTTTTCTTTCCTTAATTAGTCTCCAAGCATGTTTGGGAATAATTAGGCATTCTTTTGTTTTTAGTTTGTCCTTTTAGTAATTTTAGCTAATTACTTGTTTAACAAGTAATCCTTCCCATATAAATAACCCATGTAATCTTATTTGTACTTAATTTTCCCATTCTTGAAATATAAGACAACTTTGATTCTCTCCCTAAAATTAGGGTTTGGTATTTCTTTTTAGCCATTGACATGTAGTTTACGTCACTCACAATATCCAATGCAGTAATTTTCTGTTGCACACCTCCCAAGATTCATATTTACTTTTCAATCTCTCACGCACCAACAAAATAAACCATCTCTCCTATCATTTTCCTAACTGTTGGCTGAACTGCGCACCATCAGTAATCATCTATTTTATCTCGCCTCTTCCAACCATCCAAGGTAATTTTCCCACTCTCTCTCTCTCGCTCTCTCTCTCTCTCTCCATGTTGTTGATTATCTTCCTTTTAATAAGTTATGGTTCACACTTATCTAATGAGTTGTTTATATGTTCTTACATATTTACTTTATGTTTTTTTGTTTATTTATGTAATTCCAAATAAGAGATTTTTCTTCGTTGTCCACCAGCTAAGATTTGAGAACTGTTTGCTATTTGTAAGGATGAGAAAACACTTGGACTAGTAACGCTCCCACTCACTATTATTCTCTAGGAAGATATCTTTTTGTGTAATGCGATGGTTAAGTCCTCTATGATTTCTACATATTACAATGCACTTTTTACATCTTATTGCTTTTTTAAAATTGTGATTCAAACTGAGCAGTTTAATGATTTGGTTTTTTTCATATTTATACCTCTTCATTTTTTAGAAATGATTTTGGCCGAATACCTCTACCTTCTCTTACAACTAATCACCGTTTGGAGGAAAGTATAAATTGTAAGGTGAAACTTGGTGATTGATACTCATGAGGGAAATTATGGATTTGTTTCGGTGAATATGTTGTTTGTGTGTGTATTATGTAAATTTAAGTAATAATATGTCTCAATGGTTCAGAAAATACCAATTTCAGTATGCCTATTATTGGATTTTGTCTATATTATTTTTGGTTTTAATATTTTAGGTCACCAATGAGAAGGCTTCACCCACATTGATCGAAAGATTTCACTTGAAGTGGTGTTAATTGAGTAATGGTGAATTTCTTATGGCAATGGGGAGTTAAGGAAAGTTCATAAACTAAGGTGCTAAGAGAGTGAGATAAATGGGCTACTAAAGGTTGTGTTGACAACATTCTCCACATAACACAAGTTTGTTGAATTTGTTTGTTTTATATTTTTTTTTTTTTTGGTTTAACTATTTAATTAGCAGTTACTCTCTGATACCTTGATTTTTGTAGTGAAATAAAAAGAAAAACTAAACTTTGTGTTGTTATTTCATGGTTCACTGGAATTTATTTCACTATTGTTGGGCCTATAATTTACCATGCATAGATGGAGTGGTTGGTGTGAAGGTTTTTCATGATTGGGAAGAAACAATGGAGGCTCAATACTTGAAGAGGAACCACAAGCATGAGCCCTAGCGTACCAGCTCACTTTAGCTGATATTGTAAACCCCTTCCTCGGCATGC
This sequence comes from Sambucus nigra, assembly GCA_949130495.1. Classification (NCBI taxonomy): domain Eukaryota; kingdom Viridiplantae; phylum Streptophyta; class Magnoliopsida; order Dipsacales; family Adoxaceae; genus Sambucus; species Sambucus nigra. The sequence goes on from CASBWL010000025.1 coordinate 3,362,749, forward strand.
CTCTTTGTATATTTGTTATGTGAATATGTATAGACCTGTAAAGTTTTCTTGCTTCCCAAAAGAGAGAAGAAAAACGAAGAATGGAGTATTGTAACACCTAATAATTTGAGGATTTAGTATTTAATTATTTTTAGGAGATATAAAAATATTTAAATTGGAGAAACTTAAATTTATGATTTGGAGAATTTATTTGAGTGGGAAGAATTATTTATATTTGGCGACTTTAAGCTGAATGCTTCAAAATTTTGTGTGTCGCAGTTTTAGGTCAAAATTGGAGAAGGTTATAAAGTGCTTCGGATGACAATTTTGAGTGCGCGGTTGAGTCCGGATGGGTCGAGTTAGTAAGAAAAGAGTACCCGAGGGGTAGTAATCAGGTCTCAGGGCATTTTTGGGCATAGTCAGGCGCATACGAGGGGATTTGGGCCATTTTAATTAGGCTCATGTGGCTAAAAATGGGATTAGGGGTTTTAAACCTAATTGAGGGAGTGTTGAACGAAAGTTAACAAAATTATAAACCTAGGGTTTGAGAGAGACATAGAGGAAAGAAATCAAGAGAAAATTGGGGATCTTTTAGAGTCAAATTAAAGGACAAAGTGAGTGTTCGTCATCAACCATCCTCTGCACCAACGGATCAGACTCTACGAACAACTCCAGGAAAGTGGTTAACTGTTGTGATTTTTAAATTGTGACAATATATTCATATCATAGTATGTGTATCAAAAATCTATTTTTGGTTATGGGTTAAATAATTAAAAGGGGGTTTTTCGGATTTGAGTAGTATATGTAGATTTGAGACTAAATTAAAGGTGGATTTGGATATGGGACTACTGGAATCAATTATAGGATTTTAAGTAGTAAGTATTGGTGACAATTTTAGAATCTGTATGACGAATTCATATCTCAGTAGAATAAACCCGGGAGAAACCCAATTCGGGAAAAGTTTGGGCTTTTGATGAAACGATGAATGATTTAGATCTTTTAGGAAGATTAGAACATATTTCCATGTAATTCAATGTTTGTTGTGATTGGGTAAGTGTTTGGAAAGATATTAAAAGCTTGAGGGTTCATAAATGGTGAAACAGAAGATCGGAGAAGAGTAGACCTGTTCGATCGATGGAAAGGATTGATCGATCGATGGTCCTAGATTTTTGGCAGATTGGGTAGTTTAATATATAAAGGGAAATTAATTTAAGATTTATTCCCCTACATTTTATTTAGTGACAAATGCATATGTATCACATATTCCTTAGCATTTATAAGGGGATATAATTGGGTTTAGGAGGGTAATGATTGGATGTCTCGAGGGATGAATTTGGGAAATAAATTTTAGTGTTAATTACATACCGAGGGAAAATGTTACGGTATTGTAGTTGAGTGGAACAACATTATTAAATGAATTGAGGTGTAATTAATGAATTAGGGGAAGGAATGTGGAATCGGGTATTAACGATAGTATGGGCCAAGTAAGCGAATCCCGGTATATTGGTTGGGCAGCGCCAAGTATTAAATTAATTAATGTGTAAATTAATTAAATTAGAGTCGGACTGTAGACTCGGTAAGGTAATAAATTAATTAAGGAGAAAATTAATTAATTTGAGTCGGACCATAGACTCGGGAATCTATACAGGCTAGTGTTACGGATTTTAGTACACGGTAAAGCCGGGATTTATATTATATATATGGTGTGGTGATAGTATATATATATATATGTATGTACTTTGTGTGTACTATTAAATATCAGGGACTAGATATTTATTTAATTTATATACTCTAGTGCTATATTAGGAGGTTGCGCGATGTGGGTGAATCCCCCTAGCTTGAGGAGTACGGCGAGTATATCCCCAGGTCATAGCGTTTGGTATATGGGTGAGGGGCTCATCTCACTTTTAGGTAAGGAATATAACCGCGTCCACTAGGTTTATATTTTGGTCCAGGTTGGTGAGCGATTTCGACTTGGGTAACTAGGTTATGTGAGCACACCTAGTGAGATATCACTTTAGAGAAAATCATCCGGCGAGGGTACACTCGGAGGGATGGATATACATATGAAATATGTGTGGATGTTGTAGTAAAGGTATGTATATAATGGTATTAAATAATATATGTGGTTTAATAATACAGTGTGTGATGTATTTACTTTATATAACTTGTGCCATGGTTATATAATATTAATTAAAAGGAATTAATTAAGTTAATTAGAGAGATAATTTGTAACCGATGAATAATAATACTCGGTTTAGAGTAGAAAGGCAAGGGAGGATTACTAGGACTAGTTGGACGGGGTAGTACAACTAGGTGGGGTTAAGGAAATCGTTAGGTGTGCACATTAGTAGAGGGGTGAGTATGTCCTCAAGAGAGTGCGACACTAACTTAAATATGAACCGCATTCATACCTTTTCAATTACTGCAGTTAATATTTTGGGTTCTAACCCTTGATATATAACTATTTTCAAAACCTTTTAGGTGTCCATCCGGAGGGACGCCATACTTGATATTCTATTCCAGGGACACGTAGCTGCGGCACATGTGGATGCTAGCATGAGCTTGGATTAGACGCATCGTTCATTCTTTCCTAGAGTAGGAATCAGTATGGGTTTCAGTTTTAGTTAGGGTTTGCCACCCAGACTTTTCACTACGGTATCCAGATTCATTTATTATTGTTGGATGATTGTTATTGGACTATTTACTTTGGTGGCCGATGGTTTATTCGACAAGTAGTTTAATTATTTATTCAGTTAATTTGATTCAATTGTTGTAAATGGTTTATATGTATTTCCGTATGTTTTGTCTCGTTGAAATAAAAAGTTAAAATTTGACACCGGCTTTTTGGAATACTAAGTGGTTAGTAAGGTTTAAAAAAAAAGGTTTTTCGACAGTGATGCTAAGAATGAACCAACTGAGATTCCTGTTTTAATTTGATATAAGACTGATCACCCGGTATTTTATTAGGCGGGGTGTCACAGACGGTATCATAGCATCAGGTTCTAGTGTCCTTAGGATATGTGCGACTTTTCACGTTTCAGCTTAGCATCTTTTGATATAGAGCCCTATCGTAGGATTTTTGTATTCTTATACGTATGCGCATTTACGTTCTTCTGTCAATTACTTTATATTTGATGGTGAACTCATATGATTCGATTATCATTTCAGATGCCGCCCAGGAGAGGGAGAGTAGCTAGGGCAGCAGGGGGAGATGAGACTATAGAGGCTCATCACTAGCCAGTGTTACCGCAGCAACTGCCAGAGATGATGTTGGCTGCACAGGAAACTGTACTAGTGGCACAGGTAGTTCAAACGACGATGATCGCAATGGCAAGGTACTTTCCACGAGATCAACTACAGGTGTTAGTGGTACCGGATGTTCAGGCCCCACCGGGACCGTCGGAGTGGCAACAAGTATGAGAGGTCTTTCAAAAATGCCATACACCAGAGTTTCGAAAGGGTTCTGATGTGGTGCTAGCGTATCAGTGGAAGAGAGATATTCAGCATCATTACAATGAGGTGCAGAATCAAATGCTAGCCACTTTTAGGTTAGTGGGAGCAATGCTACAAAAGTGGGAGTCGATCACCCCAGTTGAGGAAAGGGATATATTAACTATTGCAGAGCTTTGGGTTCGATTCGACTGCTAGTATTTCTCGCTAGCAGTTGAGGCCGAAATGAGGAGAAAATTTAGTGAGGTGACTCAGGGGGACCGTTCAGTGGCCAATTACGAGGAAGAATTCACTCGTTTGGAAAATTTTGTACCGTATGAGGTAAACAACGAAGAAAGAAAGAAGTCAAAGTTCATGGATGGGTTAGTCTGGAGGATCAGGCAACATTTGATTGGTAATCCCGCATTAGTAGCCTATATAGACGTCGTTAATGCAACACTCCTACACTGCCAGGAATATCGCTTCCACAAGAAAGGAAGACGGAGGGGAGTGGAACCCAGCCAGTCGGATAAAGCGAGAGGGAACAGTACCAGTAGAGTATCCCAACAGCAGACAATGGGACATTAGGGGTAGGATTTCCGGCAGGGGAATCAGGCCAAGCAATTTAGATCTGGAGACTATCGACATGATGGACAGGACTTTCGACAAGGTCGGCAAGGAAGGGATCAGTGGTAGGGTGAATTTATTAGGAAGTGTTTTGTTTGTGGGGAAGTGGGACACGTGAATAGAGATTGTCCTAAGAGAGGCAGAGGCGAGGTTCTAGATGTACAGCCACTACAACAAGTCATGGGTGCATATGGGTAGGGGGAAGTCGCTCAAGGACCCGAGAATCATTCATTGCAGCTAGAGTATGGAGGTAATTATCTTCTTATCCTATGGGCATGGGGTATGTTTTGAGTGACAGTGAGGGTGTCACAATATAAAAATTATTTTCACTAGAGTTCGTGGGTAAGTCGAATTTAGTGGGTACGCTGGATATAGCAACCATATTATAAATATATATTTCTGTGGGGTAGTGGATTTCTTTGGTGTTAACCACGAGAGAGTGGGGGTATACAGAGGTGAAGGTTGGAATTATGCGAGGGGTTACTACTTTCAAGAATTATAGGAGTAGGGTAGATTATTTTTCCAAATATCGGTTGGATAGCGATGGATTTGAACTATTGTGGGTAGTGATGGTAAGTTTTGGTATTCGCGACACCAGGGTATGAATGATTTTTACTAGGTATCACTTTAGAGGGCATCTAGCCTATATATATGTGTGTATTGTGTGGTGCGATAGACACAAAGTGAGGTCTTGGGTTCTCATATTTTATCCCGGTAAGTAAGGGTGTCTACTGAAGTGAATCAGGATGGTTAGATTTATTTTTGAGTGGGGAGAGATAGCTCGGGATTTAGTTTCCGCAAGAACTAGTGATAGTAAAGGCGCAGTATTTTATGTTTTCTCTTGTAGCATAAGAGTAAGCGTGTATGCTATTGGGTTAAGAGACAAGTATTTGGGGGTATGTGCAATGGACTGAGGGTCTAACAGACCTCAACGACCGACAATGTTAGGTAGTGGTGTATCGTCGGGGTTCCTTGTTTGGATTTCCCTTTGCGAGACGTCCCATGCATGAAACTTAGCGCAACATTAGGAGTGGGGGAGATGTTTGGTTGCTAGTACATAGGTTGGGTACCCAGGATAGTATTCATATATGTGATATGACTACGAGTTGGAAGTTATATTACAAGTCATGGCTATCATAGTCGGGTAACTTTCGTGCGGTTAAGCACAGGGACAGGGTGTATGGGCACCCTGGTTACTTAGGGTAACTTTTGTGCGATAAAGCACGGGTACACGGTGTATGGTTAAAATGCATATTTGTGTAACTCTTAGTTAGAAGCGGGAGAGATAGATGTAGCGAGCCTAGAGGCACATGACTAGGGAGAGATATTATAAGCTTGGAGCACTATGCTTATCTTAATTTCGAGGACCAAATTCCTTTGTAAGGGGGGAGTATGTAACACCCCGTAATTTTGAGGATTTAGTATTTAATTATTTTTGGGAGATATAAAAATATTTAAATTGGAGAAACTTAAAATTATGATTTGGAGAATTTATTTGAGTGGGAAGATTTATATTTGGTGACTTTAAGCTTAATGGTTCAAAATTTTTTGTGTCGGAGTTTGAGGTAAAAATTGGAGAATGCTATAAAGTATTTCGAATGACAATTCTGAGTCACAGTTGGGTCCTGATGGGGCGAGTTAGTCAGAAAAGAGTACCCGGGGGTAGTAATCGAGTATCGGGACATTTTTTGCCATAATCGGGCCCACACGGGGGGATTTGAGCCATTTTAATTAGGCCCATGTGGCTAAAAACGGGATTAGGGGTTTTAAACCTAATGAGGGAGTGTTGAATTGTAGTTAGCAAAATTCAAACCTAGGGTTTGACAGAGAAATAGAGGAAAGAAATCAAGAGCAAATTTGGAATCTTTTGGAGTCAAATTAAAGGATAAAGTGAGTGTTCATCATCAACCATCCTCTGCACCAATGGATCAGACTCTACGAAAAACTCCAGGCAAGTGGTTAACTGTTGTGATTTTTAAATTGTGATAATCAATTCATATCATAGTATGTGTATTAAAAATCTATTTTTGGTTATGGGTTAAATAGTTAAAAAGGGGTTTTCCGGATTTGAGTAGTATATATAGATTTGAGACTAAATTAAAGGTGGATTTGGATATGGGACTGCTGGAATCAATTGTAGGATTTTAAGTAGTAAGTATTGGTGAAAATTTTCTAATATGTATGATGAATTCATATCTCGGTTGAATAAACCCGGAAGAAACCCAATTCGGGAAAAGTTTGGGATTTTGATGAAACGATGAGTGATTTAGGACTTCTAGGAAGATTAGAACATATTTATATGTAATTGAAATGTTGGTTGTGATTGGGTAAGGGTTTGGAAAAAAATTAAAAGCTCGAGGGCTCATAAATGGTGAAACAGAAGGTCGGAGAAGAGCAGACATGTTCGATCGATCGATTGATGGTCCCAGATTTTTGGCAGATTGGCTAGTTTAATATATAAAGGGAAATTAATTTAAGATTTATTCCCCTATTTTTTATTTAGTGATAGATGCATATGTACCACATATTCCTTAGCAATTATAAGGGGATATAATTGGGTTTAGGAGGGTAATGATTGAATGTCTCGAGGGATGAATTTGGGAAATAAATTTTAGTGTTAATTTCATACCGAGGGAAAATGTTCGGGTATTGTAGTTGAGTGGCACTACATTATTAAATTAATTGAGGTGTAATTAATTAATTAATTAGGGGGCAGAATATGGAATCGGGTATTAACGATGGTACGGGCCAAGTAAGCGAGTCCGGGTATATTGGTTGGGCAGTGCCAAGTATTAAATTAAGTAATGTGTAAATTAATTAAATTAGGGTCGGACTGTAGACTCGGGAATGTAATAAATTAATTAAGGAGAAAATTAATTAATTTGAGTCGGACCATAGACTCGGGAATCTATACAGGCAAGTGTTACGAATTTTAGTTCACGGTAAATCCGGGATTTATATTATATATATAGTGTGCTGATAGTATATATATATGTATGTACTTTGTGTGTACTATTAAATATCAGGGACTAGATATTTATTTAATTTCTATACTCTAGTTCTATCAAGGGAGGTTGTGCGATGTGGGTGAATCCCCTAGCTTGAGGAGTAGGGCGAGTATATCCCCAGGTCATAGCGTCCGGTATATGGGTGAGGGGCTTATCTTACTTTCAGGGAAGGAATATGATCGCCTGCACTACATTTATATTTTGGGCCAAGTTGGTGAGCGATTCCGAATTGGGTAACTAGGTTATGTGAGCACACCTAGTGAGATAGCACTTTAGAGGAAATCATCCAGCGGGGGTATACTCGGAGGGATGGATACACATATGAAATATGTTTGTATGTTGTAGCAAAGATACGTATATAATGGTATTAAATATTATAAGAGTGTAATAATACAGTGTGTGATGTATTTATTTTATATAACTTGTGCCATGGTTTTATGATATCGATTAAAAGGAATTAATTAAGTTAATTTGAGAGATAATTTATAACCCATGAATAATAATACTTGGTTTAGAGTAGAAAGGAAAGGGAGGATTACTAGGACTAGTTGGACATGGTAGTACAACTAGGTGGGGTTAAGGAAATCTTTAGGTGTGCATATTAGTGGAGGGGTGAGTATGTCCTCAAGGGAGTGCGACACTAACTTAAATATGAAGCACATTCATTCCTTTTTAATTACTGCAGTTAATTCACTTGCTAAATATTTTCAAAATGTTTTGGGTTCTAACCCTTGCTATAAACTATTTTCAAAACCTTTTAGGTGTCCATCCAGAGGGACGCCAGACTTGATATTCTATTCCAGGGACACGTTGTTGCGGCATATGTGGATACTAGCAGGAGCTTGGATTAAATGCATCGTTCATTCTTTCCTAGAGTAAGAATCAGTATCAATTTCAGTTTTACATAGGGCTTGTCACCCAGAATTTTCAGTAAGGTATCCAGATTCATTTATTGTTGTTGGATGATTGTTACTCGACTATTTACTTTGGTGGCCGATGGTTTATTCGGCAAGTAGTTTAATTATTTATTCAGTTAATTTGATTCAGTTGTTGTGAATGGTTTATATGTATTACCGCATGTCTCGTTGAAATAAAAAGTTAAAATTTAGCACCGGCTTTTCGGAATACTAGGTGGTTAGTAAGTTTTAAAAAAAAAAGGTTTTTCGATAGTGATGCGAAGAATGAACCAACTGAGATTCCTATTTTAATTTGATATAGGACTGATCACCCGGTATTTTATTAGGTGGGGTGTCACAAGTAGATCCCACCACAAACTAAACTTTTCACCTCTAAACTTTTCTCTCATGCAAAACAACATGGACACCATCGAAAAATCATGGCGACCGCCATATTCAGAATCAGAAATGCTAAATGAAGAGGAGGATCTATTTCTCCATAGTAAGAAAAGGCAAAATGATAAACATGTAGAAAGTATGGAGGTGGAATGTCTAACTCCTCTACTAGTGGATAATACACAAGAAGAGTTGGTAGAAGCAAAGGAAGTTCATGAAGATATAAGAATGGAGATCCAAGAGAGCTTTCCTATTGCTGGGTTAGGAAAGGAAGTGGAAGTTAATAGCCAACCAATCCTTCATTCCCACAATACAAGAGGGGTTCTCTCTTACAAAGATGCTTTGGGAAATAAGAAACCCACCAACTCTTATATCTATTTTGAAGAGTCAACTTACCTTTGGTCTTATGATAATGACGATACCCCCATGAGCACAATAAAGCAATATGAGTTGGATCTCAATAAAAATTCGGAGGAAGATGACGATCCACTTTGTCCCACTATCTCCTTACCAAAAAAACACATGGAGAAACTTAGGAAAAAATGGAGAGACAGTGTTATAGTTAGTTTGTTGGGAAGGAGCATTGGTTTCAAAGCTCTGTGTAGTAGAGTTCCATCTCTTTGGAATCGCCAAGGGAGATTATTAGGTGATTGACCTTGAGGAGGGACATTTTCTCTTTAAGTTTCAAATGAAGGAAGATTATCATAATGTGCTAACTGAGGGGGTCCTTGGATCATAAACAATCACTACCTCATAGTTAGAAATTGGGTTCCAAATTTCAATACACTTGAATTGAATAATGTTACTATAGCCTTATGGGTAAGACTCCCTAGACTACCAATTAAATGGTTTGATGAAATTTTTTTATTTCAAATTGGGAGCAAGTTGGGAAGACCCATTAAAAGATTTCAACCAGCTTCTTCTACTAGAGGAAAATTCGCTATAATTTGCATTAAAGTCGATCTTTCCAAACCACTAATACCATGCTACAAACTTGATAGAAGAAAATACATGGTGGAACACGAGTTTTATCATATTAAGGTTTTAAGTGTGGAAAATAGGGCATAAAAGCAAGTATTGTCCTACGCACGCCCCAAACCAACAAAACAACCCGACCACTAAAAAACCAATTGATCATAATTTCGTAAGTAGAGCAATCATCAGTTGCAATACGAACAATGGCCATGTTAAAAATGACCCTAATAATGCTTTGGGCAGTTTAGAAAAGAAAAACACCACTCCTCGCTCAGAAGAGAAAAACACAGAAAGTTAATTTGGTCCATAGATGCTTGTTAAGAGGAACACACGCAAAAATAATTCTGGAAATACCACGCAGTCAAATGTTGAACGAAATATAGGAACCAACCAAAATAGGTTTACTATTCTAGAAGGAAAATCGTCCGAGTTGGACAAAGGTAAAAATAAATATATAGGAAATGGAGGTGTTAGGTAGTCTAAATAAGGTTATAGGGGTCAAAATAGTTCTAAATATCAAGAAAAGAAATCTACCAGTAACGCTTTGGCCGATTATGTTAAAGTTTCCATGGAAAATATGAGAAGAGGATTAGGTACTAGAGATATGGAACAAACTGTAGATAATACTTTATCTACTCCGTACGGTGCTTCAGCAAGAAAGATAGGATAATTGAGGCAGGTTCCAAACGCTACACGCATTTATACCAACAAAAATGTTTTTAATAAAGGTGATAAGGCAGGGACAAAGTCGATGGGTAATGGGAAACTGAGTGGTAAGGTTTGTTCGACGGTACATATCGAGCCGTTGGACAGTAAGCCCACTGACCAAATCCCACAAAGGTCTAATATCACTCATTGTGATAAAAGTCTTTCTTCAAACCCTTTACTAAGAAATATAAACACTCAAAGACACACCTCATCCTCAACGAGTTAAGAAACTTCAGTTAGCACAAATGGAACCATTTCTACGGGCTATGCTGGGGAATGTCCAAATAAAGAATCAATTTCTGTCAGCAGGGGAGGCTCTAGTGAACTTACAAAGCAAAGTGGAGGAAGCAATAATATTCAAAACCATTTGGAGTATTTCATAAATCGAACTTCACACTTCCAGCGCATTTTCGAGAGTAGGAACGATGGACTCGTGGGTTACGAGAGTAGAGGCAGTTGATAATACGCAAATATTGCGTATATCATCTCTCAAACCTACGTATTTTAGCCCCCTCGGGTGCCTTAATCTCTATATTTAAGTCCATTAACCAGACAACCTCTGTTTATATTGTTAACATGCTATATGAGGTATAATTGGGCTTTCGTAGGTATTTAGGTACTAAGTATGATGTTCGGACGCATTCTGGTGAAGTTCCATACGAAATCGCACGTTCAATGGAATTTTAGTCTTTTCACAGCTTAGGAACCTAGCCCGACATCTCACGAAAGTTTTATCCCTCCTCGCTAGCTTCGCGTGGCCATGAACGGTGCGCAATTCCGATTCATAACAAAGAAGTTACGGCGATTTCAGTGGAGGGAAAAATAAGGAAGCAAAAGAGGAGAAGAAAAGGGAAGGAAAGAATGCAGGCTGCTGCTGCTTGGCTGATACCTGCTTGATTAATCGATCGACCGAAATCGTCGATCGATTGACCATTCTAAATTGTCTAATTTTGGCCTTGATCGATCGATCGACCAAAGGGGTCGATCGATCGATCCCCTATTTTCCAGCAGATATTTTGCATTTCTTTTCTTTTCTCTTTTCTTTTCTAATTTAATTCCCACTTGGTATAGAAGCCAATTTTGATGTAATATTCAGGTGGTAAACGTTTTTAGAGAAGTTTAGAAGATAGAATAGGTTAGGGTTTGGGTGATTTGCTTAGGTCTTCTTAATTTCTTCTTAGATTGACACACTTTTGGGCTTGAATGTTGACTATTCATCATCCTCTCCATTAATATAATTCCTATTTCTTCATTTCTTGCTTTCTAGTTAATTTACAAGCTTTGTAATTTAGGTTTACATGTTTTATTTACATGCTTTGATTTACACGCTTTTTAGTATAGATTTACCGCGTTTATTTACCGCTTTCCATTTACCACATTTCTAACATGTTTTCTAGGTAATTTAAATTAGGTTGTGCTTGAATTGAACTCACTCGAGTTGACGCATTGCTTTGCTTTGGTGATGGTGTTTATGGGTCTATTTCGGGTGCGTTGTCCTAGTTATTACGCCTAGGAGATTTGACAGGGAATATCATGTATTCCCGTGCTTACGACCTTTCGCGCGTAATTTCCGGGATATTTGTTGATGCCAAAATCTTATTAGGCTTTTATGATGATTTAGGGCGTAACAACCCTTGATTTAATTATTAGTCGAAACGAGACGCACTTGTAATAATCCGCCGACCCATGTAACCATTTTATACTAATTAATTTGGGTGAGGGATATTCAACGCAACCTAACGTTTTACTCGCTTTCATAATCTAGTTTCAATACCTTGACTAGATTAACATTTCCCTTTATGCATATTTTTTCTTTTAGTTTGTAATCATCTTTTACACTTTTATTTCGTAATATTAAATCACTTGAATTCTAGCATCTTGTCTCTATGGATTTCGATACCCGACTTACCACCAGACTTGCCCCGCAAGTGTAGTAGTAACTTAAGTTTTTGTATTGAGTTGGCGAAATGAAAACAACAATTAGCATCTTTACACGCGCTACTTTTCACACTTGATCAAAATGGCATCGTTGTCGGGGATGAGTTTAATTTAGACTTTATTTGATTTAGTATTTCATAGTATTTTCTTTCTATTTGTATTATTTGCTAATATTTTGCAGGACTTCCACATTTGAGCACTTAGAAACACTCGAATTCTTTCCGCGCGCACTTACTTTGTGGAATCCATCATTCGAGCCATTTTTGGGGTAAGCATGTCTTATTCCAATTCTTTCAGTAATCCTTGTTATAATTCTCAAAATTCTAGGCCTATGACTTTCGGTGAATACTTAGCGTCCCAAAGTGTAACAAATTCAAACATGACTTTGGGCGAGTATAACGAAAGTCAAAACTTAGGTTATCAAAATTTTGATGATGATGATAATGATTTTGGGCCTTTACCTCCTTATAATAAGAATTTTGAAACGAATTGCAATAGTTTTCAAAATTCCTATAATAATGAGTTTTCGTTTAAGTTCGATGGAAATTTTCAAAGTTCCCATTCTAATGCATCCGCACCTCGACATATGACATTCGGTGAGGGTTTGCGTATGTATGAGAATGGGAAACTTGAAACTTGTTATCGGGAAGAAAATTGTTCATGGGAACATGAGTTGGATTTATTATTTGAGTCCGACGACGATTTTGCTTCCGAGACTTTCAAAGTCGAGGAATGTTTTGAACCAAATGAGGTACTTGTGCTTACTTTGGAACAAGACATTATAGACTTTGCCCATTGCGTAATAGATATTTAAAGTGAGGATGATAATGACGTAATATCTATTTGCAATGAAATGATTTCTTCTTCGGCCCCCAAAGAAGAACATTTCATTGAAAATGATATTATTTCCTTTGAAATTCCAACTTCATGCGATGATGATTCATCTCATGAGTTTGAATTTCTTTCATCCCCATTTTCATTCTCTACTACCATACCGGAACAAGTACCCGATGATTCGGTTTCAAACTTTAATGTTTTAAACCCTATCGCCGATGAGGAGTATTTGCTCGAGTCGCCCTCCATGATCGCATCTTTGACTTTTTATGCGCCGCCTCCCATTCCAACTTTGAAATCATTGGGAGGATATTCGGTTTTTCTCGGTCCCCACTTGTTTTTGTCACCCGTTCAATCCAAACCCCCCATCGTCCCTCCAAAACTTTTAATTGGCGATGGTTCATTTCTTCCGCCTTACACATGCCTTCCGTTATTCAAACGGAATTCGTATTTTCGGAAGGCATGCTTGTATGTGAGGGTATACCGGTTATCCTCCAAATTCAAATCATTTTTATGGTGGACCCTCACCTATTTAGACTTCTAGTGTATAGTTAGTGTGAAATCTAAATAGTAGGTTGTATATAGTTAGCTTTCTTTCGTTATTTTTTTTTCTTTCTTTCCATTTTAATTTAGTCTAGTGTAATTAGTTAACTTTTCGTTCTTTGTTTTTGCTATGCTCGGTACTAACTTGTTCTGTAGATTCTTTGGACTTGTTCTTATGGGGATCACTCCACTTTTGGGTAATATCGCTATTTTCCTCTCTTTGACTTTGTTCTTAATTAACAATGAGGACAATGACAAGTTTTAAGTTGGGGGTGTGGGATATTCTATCCATTTATTATTTTAGTCCATGTTTTTGCTCACATGTTAGTTACTTAGTATGCTTTTCTTAGAAAAATTAAAAATTTCAAAAATATTTTCTTTCTTTTTTCTCCTTTTTGGGCATTTTGCCTTTGTTTTCGATGATAAATTTCAATAATTGCCTGATCCAATAGACAATCCAATGATGCATTTTAGAAGTTATTAGTCTTTAGTCTCACTTATTGATATTATGAATAACTTCATGAATTAAACTTTAATCCCATGAGAACATGCACTTTTATGGTTATATTAATTTGGTTTAAGATTTTTATAACTCGGTAATCTTTTGTTGCATTGTATATACTTACACCGAGTAAGCTTTGTACCTTTCGTCGTTTGTGAGTGTATGCACTATTCTTTTCTCATTGAATTCTTTCATTTGACCATTCATTAATTGAGTTCATACTTAAAATGTGTTACTTGAGCATGATTTTCATTTATTGTTTTGATTCAAGAATTGCGTGGAGTTTTGGAAATGATCATAGGCCATCTTTGTTATATCACCCCTATTATCCTTGACCTCACCCTTATATGTTTACCCTCGTTAACCCCTTTGAGCCTAAATATAGCCTTTCGTTTCATAACCCCAAGCCCATAACCAACTCTAAATTGGAGTTATAAACCATAAATACGCTTTCCATACCTTTGTTTGGAATGTTACTTGGGATTGAATGATGTTGTTATGTGTCAGTTGCAATTTAGGCATATGAGAGTTTGAAAAGTAAAGAAAAGAAAGAGTGAAAAAGTGAAGAAAAAGAGAAAGCAAAAAGCAAAAGAAAACAAAAGAGAAAATCAGAAAAATAAGAAAAGAAAAAGAAAGAGAAGTTTGAATATGTTGTATATAGTTCAATAAGCTTTGATTACTCTCCCCGATGATATATCTAATGCCGTTTTGGAACTTGTTTTCCAATTTTGATATTGCCCGCATTTTTCCATTATCCCGAGTTTTCATCCCGAACACTTTGAATCCGTACATACACTCCTTTCATTTCATACCCTAGCTAAACCTACATCAGAATCCTATTAAAGTCCTATGTGATCTTAGGTTGATGTAATTTAAAAGTCATAACAGTTGTGATAATCTGTGAAATTGCATTTCGCCTCTTTTAGTGTGCGGTATCTTTCATTGAGATTACAAGTTTTTATTTCCTATATAGCATTCTTCATTGTGACATGTGTGCGGCCTAGTTTCCATTTCCATTTACTCTTTAGCCCGCATGTTCCATGTGTTACCGCCCTGTTTCGAGTGAATTAACTTGATGAGTGTAATGCCCGTGAGGATTGAATATATGCTTGCTTTAATGTTTATCTGGTTTATATAAGTTTTTGCCTAATCACACTTTGCATGTGCTCGCTCCCCTCCCACATTTTAAGGTTTCAATTCTATGAGGTGCATTCTATAATGTTAATAATTCGAACTTTTGTGTGAATTCATTCAATTTTCTAATAATGCATATGAAATCCTTTTCTCCATTGTTGGGCTTGTCGCATGTTGGGTTGGGCATATTTTGAGGAAACCATGTGATGTTTGTGGGTATCATCCCTGAAAACCCTCACGAGACGACACTCGTCCACTAGGGTGACCTAGGGGTTTAACGGCTTATTATATTCGCTAAATGCAATCGAATCGCCCGTGAAAGTGGCCTTTTGCTTTTATACCATACTTTTGTACTATCTCCTGCTTTTGGTTTACTTGTAGTTCATGTTGCATCCTATTTAATTGCTAGGGACTAGCAATGTGTAAGTTAGGGGGTGTGATAATACGCAAATATTGCGTATTTCATCTCTCGAACCTACGCCTTTTAGCCCCCTCGGGTGCCTTAATCTTTATATTTAATCCCGTTAACCAGACAACCTCTGTTTATATTGTTAACATGCTATATGAGGTATAATTGGGCTTTTGTAGGTATTTAGATACTAAGTATGAAGTTCGGACGCAATCCGGTGAAGTTTCGTATGCAATCGCACATTTAAGGGCATTTTAGTCTTTTGAAAGCTTGGGAACCTGGCCCGACATCTCCCGAAAGTTGTAACCCTCCTCGCTAGCTTTATGTGGCCGTGAACGGTGCGCAATTCTGATTCATAACGAAGAAGTTACGGCGATTTCAGTGGAGGGAAAAATAAGGAAGCAAAAGAGGAGAAGAAAAGGGAAGGAAAGAATGCAGGTTGTTACTGCTTGGCTGATACCTGCTTGATCGATCGATCGACCAAAATCATCGATCGATCGACCATTCTGAATTGTCGAATTTTGGCCTTGATCGATCGATCGACCAAAGGGGTCGATCGATCCCCTGTTTTCCAACAGATATTTTGCATTTCTTTTCTTTTCTAATTTAATTCCCACTTGGTATATAAGCCAATTTTGATGTAATATTCAGGTGGTGAACGTTTTTAGAGAGTTTTAGAAGATAGAATAGGTTAGGGTTTGGGTGCTTTGCTTAGTTCTTCTTCATTTCTTCTTGGATTGACACACTTTTGGGCTTGAATGTTGACTATTCATCATCCTCTCCATTAATATAATTTATATTTCTTCATTTCTTGCTTTCTAGTTAATTTACAAGCTTTCTAATTTAGGTTTACATGCTTTATTTACATGCTTTGATTTACACATTTTTTAGTATAGATTTACCGCGTTTATTTACGGCTTTCCATTTACCACGTTTCTAACATGATTTCTAGGTAATTTAAATTAGGTTGTGCTTGAATTGAACTCACTCGAGTTGACGGGTTGCTTTGCTTTGGTGATGGTGTTTATGGGTCAATTTCGGGTGCATTCTCCTAGTTATTACGCCTAGGAGATTTGACGGGGCATATCATGTATGTCCCGTGCTTACGACCTTTCGCGCGTAATTTTTGGGATATTTGTTGACGCTAAAATCTTATTAGGCTTTTATGATGATTTAGGGCGTAAGAACCCTTGATTTAATTAACTGTCAAAACGAGACACACTTGTAATAATCCGTTGACCCGTGTAACCATTTTATACTAATTAATTCGGGTGAGGGATATTCGACGCAACCTATAGTTTTACTCACTTTCATAATCTAGTTTCAATACCTTGACTAGATTATCATTTCCCTTTATGCATATTTTTCCTTTTAGTTTGTAATCATCTTTTACACTTTTATTTCGAAATATTAAATCACTTGAATTCTAGCATCTTGTCTCTGTGGATTTTCGATACCCGACTTACCGCCAGACTTGCCCTGCAAATGTAGTAGTAACTTAGGTTTTTGTATTGAGTTGGCGAAACGAAAACAACGATTAACGTCTTTGGACGCGCTACTTTTCGTACTTGATCAGCAGTCAGGAACTCACAAAATACCTTGTTGAAGATGGCGGACAAACTCCAATGGCCGAGTAAGGATCTTGCACAACTCATTAATCTTACACCATCAATGGTTGTGATTTTTTGGAACTGTAGAGGGGCTAATAAACCTCTATTTAAACCTATACTCAAAGAACTGATGAACATTTACACCCATGATTTTGTGGTCATTTTAAAAAACCCATATCCCGATAACAAACGTTGTGGAGTTTTTCAATAGCATGGGCCTCACTGAGCAGGTTGTTTTCGAACCTGTTGGACAATCTGGAGGTATATGGATTACTTGGAACCCTCTCACTATAAAACTTCAAACCCTGGCTATTTCGCGTCAAGCTATCCATGTCACGGTAAAGAAATCTTACTATGACGAATGGCTTTTCTCTACAATTTATGGTAGCCCTCTATCGCGTCTGAGGAAACAATTTTGGGATAACCTTATAGACATTGCGGGGAGAGTGGATGTCCCGTGGCTTGTCGTGTATAATTTGAACGACCATATGGACGACTCAGAAAAGAAATCCTATACAAAACATGTGGCCGCTGCTAAGTGTTCTAGGTTTCTCGACAACATTAACAAGTGTAATATCTCTGACCTGGGGTGTAATGGGCCTAGATTGACCTGGACCAATAGCCGCGATGGTTTCGCCAACACTAAGGATCCGGCTGGACAGGTGCTTAGCTACAAAAAATTGGAGACTCGAATACCTGAACTCTACTATTGAAAATATTCCTAGGACTGCCTCTGATCATCGCCCTATGATCCTCCGTTTTGAAGGTAAAAAATCTAACTTGAAGACTAATAAACCTTTTAGATATCTTGCTTGTTGATTCGATAGAAAAGAATTTGAAGCTATTGTTAAAAATAACTGGAACAACTATATTAATCTTGAAGATAATATCCAATAATGTACTAATAAAATTAAAGTGTGGAATAAAAATACTTTTAGAAATATTTTTCAGAATAACAAAAGAATTATGCAACGTCTCAATGGTATACAAAAAGCCCAAGAAAACCCCTACTCCCACAATCTTGGTATTTTAGAGAAAAACCTTCGTACAGAGTATAATGCTATTCTTATTTAAGAAGAAAAGTATTGGAGACAAAAATCTAGCATTTAATGGCTTAGCGAAGGAGATAGAAATACTAAATTCTTACACACATCCACCATAATTAGGAGGAAAAGGAATTGAATAGATCGTATTTTTACTAATGGGAACTGGACTGATGATGCAAACATTACTTCCAAACTTATAAATGCCCATTTTATAGACCTTTTTCAAGCTATATTCTCCTATGATATAAATAGTCAAATGAATGATTACCCGAGCTTGAAATTTGACACCATGGATAACCACACTCTCATCTCCCCCCTCACTCTTGGAGACGTGAGGTGTGACACTTTTGGTATGAAAACGTCAAAAGCCCCGGGTCCCAATGGGATCCAACCCATGTTCTATCAACATTTTTGGAATGATATAAGAGATAATTTATTTACTTTCGTCAACAAATGTTTGACCCAAAAAATATTTTCAGCAAATCTTAATAATAGTTATGTGACCCTTATACCTAATATTGATAATCCGGAGAACACTAGTCAATTCCACCCCATAACTCTTCGTAATGTCTCGAACAATATTCTTTCTAAAGTGATTGTTAACATATTACACTACACCAAAATGGGAAAATTGTCACCTTTCAGTCGGCCAGCCTTGTCAAGGTCATTGACCGTGACAAAAAAACACGCGTTTTATGTCACGGTCATTGACCTTGACACGACCGTGACAACTAATTGTCACGGTCATTGACCGTGACACGACCGTGACAATGTTCGCAGCAAAAACCCTATCCCCCTTCTTTTTTCCCTCCAGCGCCGTTCCCTCCATCTCTCTCTCTCTCTCTTCCATTTATATATATATTTGTGTGTATATTTATGTGTGTATGTGTATATATATATATGTGTGTATGTGTGTGCGTGTGTGGGGGTGGGGCAGGGTGGGGGTAGGGGGTGGGGCGGGGTGGGGCAGGGTGGGGGAGGGGGTGGGGGAGGGGGCAGGGGGTGGGGCAGGGTGGGGTGGTGTGTGTGTGTGTGTGTGTGTGTGTGTGTGTGTGTGTGGTGGTGTGTGGTGGGGGAGGGGGTGGGGTGGGGTGGGGTGTGTGTGTGTGTGTGTGTGTGGTGGTGTGTGGTGGGGGAGGGGGTGGTGGAGGGGGACAGGGGGTGGGGTGGGGTGTGTGTGTGTGTGTGGTGGTGTGTGGTGGGGGAGGGGGTGGTGGAGGGGTGGGGTGGGGTGTGTGTGTGTGTGTGTGGTGGTGTGGGGTGGGGGAGGGGGTGGTGGAGGGGGCAGGGGGTGGTGTGTGTGTGTGTGTGGTGGTGTGTGGTGGGGGAGGGGATGGTGGAGGGGTGGGGTGGGGTGTGTGTGTGTGTGGTGTGTGGTGGGGGAGGGGGTGGGGTGGGGTGTGTGTGTGGTGGTGTGTGGTGGGGGAGGGGGTGGTGGAGGGGGGCAGGGGGTGGGGTGGGGTGTGGTCTGTGTGTGTGTGGTGTGTGTGGTGGGGGAGGGGTGGTGGAGGGGTGGGGTGGGGTGTGTGTGTGTGTGGTGGTGTGTGGTGGGGGTGGGGGTGGTGGAGGGGGGCAGGGGGTGGGGTGGGGTGTGTGTGTGTGTGTGGTGGTGTGTGGTGGTGTGTGGTTGGGGAGGGGGTGGTGGAGGGGGGGGGGAGGGGGGGGTGGAGGGGGGCAGGGGGTGGGGTTGGGTGGGGTGTGTGTGTGTGTGTGTGGTGGTGTGTGGTGGGGGAGGGTCTTTAGTATCATTACAAAGTTAGGTACAATATTGAATTTATCACATATTATAAACGTAAGAACCATCCTAACAACATGCTTTACTAAGATTAAGTGAATCTAAAAGTAAAACTTAGTTATCCCCTCCAAACCCAAAGATCCAAATAAACTCAATTAATGACCCCGAAACATAGAAATTCAATCTCAAGCAATTTAATTTCAATCTCTACAAATTTATGCATGTATTCAAGGGATTTATGAAGGATTAATATTAAAATTCAATTCCTATACATAATCTAAAAATTCTAACTCAGATTCAACTAGAAATAAACCAAACCAAAGTAAATTGCCACCAATTTCAACTCTATTAGTTAAATTATAAATGTAATAGAATTAATCCATATAAATCAGATTTTAATAACAATTAGGTTTTAGAGTTACATAGATAGGCATAATCTAAATCAATTTCAGTCCTACAAATATTCTAATTAACTTGCCTCAAATTTGATGAATACCAAGGGCTAAAAGTAGGTGCGCGTGTGTGTGGCGGGGGGAGGGGGGAGGGGGTGGGGGTGGGGTACCCATTTAATAACTCTTTAAATATTTGGAAAAAATATAATATTACAAAATTGAAACGAAATGGTATTGACGGAACTTACACATACGTTATGTACTGTGCTCTTACGTTGAAAATTATTAGATAGAAAAAGAAAAATATAAATTGAGATAACCTTAGAATCTAATTAGGCTAAAAATATAATGGCATCACCTAACATATATACACAACACTAAAAGTAGACATCAATTTTATAAATAATTGATAATAGTTGGATAATAATTGGATAATAAACATCGGGAGGGGGTGGGGGTGGGGGTGGGGGTGGGGGTGGGTGGGGTTTTGAATATTATTTACATTCAAAATAAATAATTGATAATAGTTGGATAATAATTGGATAATAATTGATATTTTCATTCAAAATAAATATTTCATTCAAAAATATTGGATAATAATTGATATTTTCATTTAAATTGATAATAATTTTATTCATGAAATTAATTCAATTAGGTAAAACCCATGATAATAAAATTTATGCTACAATTATAATTATCTCATGTCATAATTTTATTGATAAACAATATATGTAGTTGTCACGGTCGTGGTGGGGGTGGGGTGGGTAGGGGTGGGGTGTGTGTGTGTGTGTGTGTGTGTGTGTGCGTAGGTGTGCGTGTGTGTGTGGCGGGGGGAGGGGGGCAGGGGGTGGGGGTGGGGGTGGGGCACCCATTTAATAACTCTTTAAATATTTGGAAAAAACATAATATTACAAAATTGAAACGAAATGGTATTGACGGAACTTACACATACGTTATAATATAGACGGAACATTTTTTTATCTGTACTATTAATTCAATTAATTCAATTAGGTAAAACGAAATGTGTACTATTAACATATTTTTTTTATCTGTACTAATAACATTTTTTTTACAGCAAAAATGTCTCCTTCAGATGTTAGGGCGAAGATGATGATGCTGTTTATGATGATGTCGTCTGGGTTCGGTGGTAGCGGAGGCGACGAGGGCTCCTCCGCCCCTAGGCTCCCCAAATATGAAAAATTTGGGATTACCGTCGAAAACAAGTCGGAGCTTTTAGCGAGATCCCTCGAGCTGCTAAAGATGGTCATCGGCCCGGGGTTTATGAGTTGGAAGGAGGTGCCGTATGAGCTCAAGTTAGCTGTTTGGGCGGCACTACAGGTAATATTTATATGAATATTTCAATTTCAATTTATATTTATATTTATATTTATATTTATATTTATCTTTATATTTATATTTATATTTATATTTATATTTATTCGCAACTAACATTGTATTTGTTGGACATGAACAATTCAACTTGGATCCAAAGCTACGCGATTCCGTCTTGGAGCAGTTGAGGGAGCAACACAAGACGTGGAAGAAAAATATGCGGACACGGTACTTTGGAAAAACACGAGAGTCCATTTTACAATGGCGCGGATCCGTCCCGCCCAAGGAGCCGATCTCATTGGCACAATGGCAAAAGTTCATTGACAATGAGATCGAGGATCGACAATTGGCATCTCGCCAATCGGGGAGGGAAAATCGGGCTAAAAAGACGGACGTGCACTACTCCGGCCGGACCTCTTACGCTGAGGTGGAGCATAGGATGCAGGTAAGATTTAATTTATCTATAACTACAGAAATATATTATTGGATATTATTTTACTTTGCGGGGCCGATACTAATTTTACTTTACTTTATTTTATTTCAGGGGGTAGGGAGTGGGCCAGGGGGTAAGCCACATAGGCTCGATACTTATGTGGCTCTTCAGACGAAGAAGGGGAAGGACAAGGAGGTGTCCCCGAGCGTCGCGACCACGATTGTAAGTAATCCGACAGTTTAATTATTGTTAATTACGTTATAATTTTTTAGTTTACTTATTTTACTAATCATGTGCTTTTTGTCGTTTCAGGCAAAGCTTAAGGAAGTGCATGAGTCGCAGTCTGATGCCGACAAGGCATCTTTGTCCACAGATGCACTCAGCCAAGTGCTTGGCTCTGATCGCAAGGGGAGGACAAGAGGAGTGAGCTCGCGGGTGGCCAAATATAGGATCATCGGATTGGAGACGAGCGACACCGGGTTGGCTCGAACGGTGGATTCACACGACGTGAAGCTGTCCTGTTTGGAGGCGACGGTCCAAGATATGTACGCATTCATGAAGCGTACGTTGGGTGGAGACCGTAAAGGGAAAGGGAAAGGGAAAGGGAAGGAGAAGGCGGTGGAGGAGGAGGTGCGGGAGGACGAGGAGGTGCAGGAGGACGAGGCGCAGGATGACGAGGATGTGGACCTCGCTGCTTCATCACCGACACGTTCGTACTTCGACGATCCACTTCCCTAGTTGACACCCTCCAACAGACCATTGTCGACAATTGATTGGCCGAGCGTGTTCATATTGGACATATTTGATGGCCAGCGGATAGGGCGGGGGTTGAGGGACCCGAATATCGTCGAGGGTGGAATAGTCCATGTACGTGTGCTTCAAGAGATGGAGTCCAGGGTGCTCGTCACGCATGTCATACCCGGGAAGGAGAATTCCCTATTGTGGTTGCGCGAACAATGCGGCACGACGTATATTAGTGGGTGCGTCAATTCGTATGTCGTGTGGCCTACTCACCTCCTCGGTTTTATCCAAGACATGTAGTAACATTATTTTCAAGTTTGTCCATTTTAATTATATTTGGATTATATCGTCATGTATATTATTTTTACTTTGAATATTTGTATTATACTGTCATGAATATATATTTGCATTATCTTTAGTTTGTGTTGGATATATGATGTTTGGAACAGGTACAACGTTGCTATAACAGGTACAAATATACTGCTGGGCAGTGGCAGTGGCCATACTGCCCAGCAGATTTTTTTTAAATTCTGCCCAGAATTGTCACGGTCATTGACCGTGATAATTTTTTTGAAAAAAGGTCACGGCTTTGTCACGGTTATAAACCGTGACAAACGTGTCACGGTCATTGACCTTGACACGGCCGTGACACAAAACGCGAGTTTTGTGTCAAGGTCAATGACCGTGACACGACCGTGACAAAAAAAGTTGTCTCGCCTCGAAATGTCATGGTCATTGACCTTGACAAGGTGGATTTGTCAAGGTCAATGACCTTGAGAAATGGGCAGATTTGGTGTAGTGTTATGACCCATCCTTCATCGGACAATCAACCCGGTCCAAGCTAGTTTCCTCCCGGGTAGACAAACATCTGACAACATAATCATTACTCAGAAAATTATCCATACCCTTATGAAGAAAAAGGGAAAAATGGGGGGAATGATACTTAAAGTTGACCTCGAAAAAGCATATGATAAAATTAGTTGGGATTTTCTTAAAGAAGCTTTAAAGTGGTTTAATGTGGAGAGTGATTTCAGTAAACTCATTATCAGTTGTGTTCAAAGTACTTCCACCTCTATCCGTTGGAATGTCTCTCCTCTATACCTAGCTTCTCTCCCACTAGAGACCTTAGGCATGGCGACCCCTATCCCCCAACCTGTTTGTTATCTGCATGGAGTATCTCTTGGCTAGTATTTAAGGCCAATGGAAAGGAATTAAAACCTCATCTAATGGCCCATGCGTATCTCATCTTTTTTTAACAGATGACCTCATTCTTTTTTCAAATACGCCAAATAGATCTTGTGAGGCCGTCTTAGACACCCTTGAAGAATTATGTCACCTATCGGGTCAAAGATTCAATTACGCTAAATCTAAAGTCTTTGTATCTCCCAATATCCCCAAGTATAAAGCGAGTGAGTTAAGTAATAAGTTTGACATGGGACTTAATGAGAATCTGGGAAATTATCTGGTACAGACCTTGTCCATGGTAGATTTAATAATGCTCACCTAAAAAATGTCATTCAAAAAGTCCAAAAGAAACTATCTGGGTGGAAAACTACCTTATATCCTTTGCAGGTAGAGCCACACTTGTTCAATATGTTACATCCCCAATTATAATATGCAAACCGATCTCTTCCCGAAGAAAACTTGTGAGACACTCGATAGGCTTAATCGTAGTTTTCTTTGGGGAGACAAGGATAGTAATAAAAACAATCCATCTTGTGAGTTGGGATAAAGTATGCAAGACAAAAGAGAGGGGTGGTCTCGGTATTAGAAATAACACCAATTGAAATAAACTAAGCACACGACCCATAATCAAATAACAATTAAAACATTAGCTTAGGAACCACACAAATTTCACTAGTGTTACATTCCTCCATCAAATACAAATCACTTCATCTAAAGTTCACATAAAGTAATAATAAACACACAAGCATTAATATTTTTAGCATCATATCAATGTTGTCTAATAATCAACTCAATAAAAACACAAATTCAAATTAAATGAAGTCCTCCAAGCAATAAAAAAAATATATATGATAAAAGAAAGGCATATGTAAATCGTGATCTGTTGTAGTCCATTCGATCCATCATACCATTTCTTTGTTTCATGTTATAAAACTTCTACGGGTGTTTTTGTTGGGACATTATTTGTGTGTGAGTGAGAGAGAATGACGGTACCCATTTATTCGTGAAACGAGAATAATAAAATAGTCCCAATTTAAGATACACACACACACACACACACACACACATATATATATACATATATGACCTTCTGTACGGACTACTTTTATTAAATAGTAAAAAAATATTTTTGAGTTGATTTTCTTTGTATATTATTTAAACATTTTCGGGAAGCCACAAAAAAATCAAATGAATTTGTTTGCTATTTTAAAAAAACGATCAAAATATGTGAGTGTTTTTAAGGCTTAAAAGTTGACATATTTTGATTTATTTTTTTGAAATGACAAAAAATATTATTTTTAGCTAATTCTTTGTGGTGTTCCCTCGAATATTTAAATACCACACAAAAAATCAACTCAATTTTTTTTAATATTTTAAAAAAATGATCCGCAAAGATGGCATGTATAGGTGGTATCTTTATGGGAGAGAGAGAGAGAGAGAGAGAGAGAGAGAGACCTTCCCTCATAAGGGCTTAAAAATAACCCCGTATTGTACGGATTCTTTTTAAAAAAATACTAAAAAAAATTATTAATTTTTTATGGGGATTAAACATTTTAGGGTATCCATAAAAAAAACAACTCAAAATCATCTTTTTAGCTAGTTTTAAAAAATGGGTCAATTTTTTACAGTTTTTGTAAGAGTTACTAAAACTATCAAATATTGACCTGGTTTTTTTAAGTAGCAAAAAAACCATTTTGAGTTGATTTTTTTTATGAGTATCCTAAATTTTTTATAAAACCCACAAAAACAAAATCAACAATTTTAAGCCTCTCTCTCTCTCTCTCTATATATATATATATATATATATTTGAGAAGTTTAAACAATTAAAAATCTGTACAAATTACATAAATTACGATGATATATAATAAAACAATAAAATTAAGAGAATGAGAATATTCAATTTTAAATTTGGTATAAATTATAAAAATAAAATAGTCTCACATTTTGTGGAAGTAATCAGGATAAACTTTCATATTTATGGCCAGACGGTGATCTTGGAGATGTGTTGAACTCGTAGGCGATCTTCACTCCTATCTCCACAAATTCTATCAACCAACTCAGTCGAAACGGAAACCAATTGCAATAATTTGAGAGCAGTGAGATATTCTATACCATCAGCCACCCTCTTCAATTGTACACATCTCTGTATGATCAGACGCTCGAGTCCCGGCATCACTCCCTTTTCTATTATTATCCCATTCAATTGCGGGAAATAATGTATACCCACTTCCTGAAGCTTTTGGAAGCCACCACAAAAGTGTAACCGATCACTTACATATGCATTAATAAGAAAAAGATATTTCAAATTAGGGAGTGATTGGAGGTGAGGAAGTGGGTCCTCCATCAATCGGCACCAACGCAAGTGCAACCGAGTGAGATGTTGAAGAAATTTAAACCATCGTGGTGCCGTTTTCAATTTACCAATTAAATAAAGAAGCTTCGGGTTTGGGGGAGGTGAGGAGATTGCATCAATTGGTAGGTACTCCTCACGATCAGCTGCTTGTACAAATAACTTGCGAAGTAGAACCATACTCTCTATTGAGGTACACAACTCCTCATTCTCATATGTTTCTCTCACTTCAAAAATTCTCAACTGCTTAAGTTGGGTCATATTTATGAGATTCTTCAACAATTTCGGTTCTGCTTCAACACCTTGAAAATTTTGCAAGTTCTTTAGATTACAAATAGTTGATGGTTCTCTTACTCCGTCAAAGACAAAAAACTCATCTCCACTTGTATTAGGTTTCCATATTTCTAAATGCCGCAAATTTTGTAGCTTTGTGATTCTGATTGGAAGAACCTTAATTTTCGTGCAAGATATATTTAAGGTTTGTAAGTTCTGAAGTCTTCCAATGTATTTTGGAAGCTCCCGAACCTTCGTACTGGCCAAGTTCAAGAATGTTAAATTGAAAAACTCAACTAATTCATCGGGTAATTTCACAATTAGAACACCTTCTAGATCCAAGACTCTTAAAAGCAGTAAGCCTGATGGAAATATTTTCATAAAAGGAGAGATGTCACCGACAGGAAATATAAGGAGGGAGTGAAGTTTCGATATCCTCTTCCACGGTTCAAATTCTTTGCCATGTGCTTGAATTGATAGAAAGCGCGTTCCATTCTCTACGCCGCTCTCTTTCTGCGAATCATACATTGAACAAAATCTCTCAATTGCTGCTGTCGAGAGGGAAACCTCACGCATAAGATCATGCATCTTACAACGAATTTTGATAAATCCCTTTAGTGCACTCCTCTCACATTGAAGCATACTCCGACTGACAATTTCCATCAAGTATCTCTTTCCCTCCTCTTCTAGAAATCTGCCGGCAATCGTTTCCACAAACCCCTCAGCCATCCATAGTCTAATAATACCCAGTCTTATGAAAAGATAATCTTCTGAAAAAAGACAACAATACAAGAAACAACGGTTAAGTGAGTAAGGGAGATCACTAAAGCTTAGCAATATAATGGTTTTCACTTGTTCTAGCATTGGCTCATTGCTCATCTCCCAACTCAAGCTATCATAAATTATCCTCCACTCAGATACTGATCTTTTGGAGGACATAACACCACCTAAAGTCACAATTGCTAAAGGTAGACCATTACATTTTGAAACAGGCCGGTGAGTTAGTTCTTCAAGCTCTTGAGGACAACTCCTATTGAGATTACTTGAGAACGCTTTCTTGCAAAAAAGGGTCCATGCATCAATCTCTCCAAGTTTCTTAAGAGAGTGAACATAGCCTTTTACTCCAAAACAAGAGTTAGTTACACTTTCACTTCGAGTCGTAAGCACGACCCGACTTCCGCGACATTCATCTGGAAATAATGCATGTAACTGACTCCAGGTGTTAGTAATCCATACATCATCTAAGACGAGAACATACCTCTTTGGTATCAAAAAGCTCTTAAGCGTCTGAACCAACTCTGTTATGCTCATGGTGCCCAAGTCGTCCGGAACTGATTCTTTAACACTGAAGAAGAATTTATTGATGATGCTTTTGATCAAGTCTTTGAGATCATAACTCTGGGAGACGGTGATCAATGCATGACACTCAAATTTTTGGTTTATAGAGTGGTAGACCTTGGCGACTAAAGTGGTTTTGCATGAACGATCCATGCCCACCACCGAGATTACTGTTAATTCTGGTTCCTCGGATGTTAGCCATTCAATTAGTGAACGTTTATCATCTTCGATCCCGACTAAATCTTCATCTTTTAAAAAGATAGCTAACTCTCTACGATTACGCACCTGTTCGTGAATATTGAAGGTGTTTCTTCCTGCAACATGATCAACATGGTGGTGTTGCCTTCTTTCTGAAATGAATTTGGCCTTTTTGTCTATCTCTTGTAACTTGGTGGCTAGCCGACGCTTCACCCAAATGTTCTTTGGGAAGCGGATTGTTCGATAGAGATGCCTAGTGTATTTACCCCCTTTGAATTTTGACCTATTTTTGTAGTTATCATGCTTTTCAATGATATCTTCAATCAGGTGGGCCAAGTCCCTCACGTTTGCCACCCAGGTTTTCTCTCCTTCGGAGAGTGCTCTCCTCTTTTCAGTGTCAATTAGAAAGGATTTAATACTCTCTAACTCTAGTTTGATTTTATCAAGTTCATCACTCACTCCTAGTAAAGCTGATGCTTCATTCTCAAGGATTGAGGCAATCTTGCCAATCAAAAAGCCAAGGCCTCTTGCGGTGCCCATGTATATATGTAGCACTGGCAAAATTATGGGCTGGGCTGGGCTTAATTTGGGCGGGTCAAATATGGGTTGGGCTAAATGTGGGTTGGGCCAAATATGGGTTGGGTTAAATGTGGGCGGGCAAAATATGGGGGGACCAAATATGGGTTGAGCCAACCCATTGTTTTTCTACTAAAATAAGTATTACAATTCGAGGTATATGTAAAAAAAACTCATATTTTACACACAACTTTTGAAAATGAGTATTATATTTGATTTGTATCTTTTAAAATTGGGATCTATATTTGATTCCTAACTTTCAAATATGTGCCCCATATTTAACTTATAGCTTTGAAATATTTAATTCATAACTTTTAAATATACGCCCCATATTTAGATGATTGGGCTGATATGGGTTGTTTCATTATGTGGGCCAAATTTTGCCACTACCATGGGCGGACCTAGGTGGTCCCGAAGGTGGGCGGCCGCCCACCCGAGTTTTTCGGATTTTTTTCCCGAGTATAGGTTTTTTTTTTTTTTGGACCTATGTGTAATATTTAATA
The DNA here is from genome assembly GCA_949130495.1 of Sambucus nigra. Classification (NCBI taxonomy): domain Eukaryota; kingdom Viridiplantae; phylum Streptophyta; class Magnoliopsida; order Dipsacales; family Adoxaceae; genus Sambucus; species Sambucus nigra. The sequence goes on from CASBWL010000025.1 coordinate 3,391,843, forward strand.
ATAGAAGGTGTAATGTTTTGGGGGTAGAAACGAAAATAACCAAAATTCATTTCTCTTCTCTACACAAACAGAACAAGCCCGTCTTTTTTCATTTAACCCTAACTACCAGCTGCTCTTCTTTGTTCTCTCTCTACCGGCGGCGCAGCAGCAGCAGGAGCTGCAGTGCTACTCCTCCTCCGGCTCCGGCTCCGCCCGCTCTTACTCCCCTCCGCCCGCTCCCTCCCGTTCGGACTCCTCCTCCGCAGGCTCCGCAGCTCCTCTCCTCCTCTGGATCTCGGTCTCAAGCCACCAGCTACTCCGCCCGGCGCCAGCTACTCCGCCGGCGGCAACGATGTCCCTCTTTCTTCTCAGCACAGGTAATTTTTTTAATTTGTTGAAGTTTTTATTTTATTTTTTATTTTCTTGAGTTGAGTTAGTTATGTAAAAATTAACTGAGTTGATTTTGCCCTCTTTCTTGAGTTGATTTTCTTGAGTTGAGTTAGTTATTTTTTAATTTGTTGAAGTTTACTGTAAAAATTTATGATAAAAATTATGATAAAAACATTGAAAAAATATAGTTTATTGTAAATATTAACATTGTTAGTTTAATTTAAAAATTAGATTGTTGACATTGCTAATTTAATCTAAAAATTAGATTGTTGAAATTAGTTTATTGAAAAATTTAATCTAAAAATTAGATTGTTGAAAATTTTATTTTTCGCCCACCCGCTGCTAAAATCCTGGGTCCGCCACTGGCCACTACTATATATATATATATATGGAATCAAGTGTTTAGAGAGATGGAGAAAAGGTAGATAATGAGAGAGAATATGATGGAGCTAAGTAGATATTAGCGGGGAAGATTGATGCGCATGGCAATGAAGGAGAAATGAGAGAAATGTGTAATGTAATCAGAAACCAACCCGTCACAGAGCAAGACAAGAGGGAGCTATATTATTATTACATATTTGTTAAACAGATAAATGACCAGCTACTATGTGGACTGTAATCTGCTAAAATAATGCAAATTGGGTGTAAGTAGTGGCCGGCTTTCTTGACTTCTCCCACCAATTCACCACAGAACTAGACAATAGTAGGTAATGCATTGCTTATTAAAAAAGACTCAATTCCCAATCTGGGGTTTGTGTTAATTTATGTTTTGGCCTGCCCAAAATATAAACTGAACAAAAACATTTGTTCTTTTCAATATGAATAAAATATTACGAACAGTTGTCATATATATCCGATGAGGTAGACAACGGAACCTAAAACTTTGTGTTTAATAACAAATCGACGACTTTGGGGGTAGCGGTGATCGTTGGTGAAAATGATTTGTTATTTTTGTATAATAACAAATCGACGACTTTGTATAGTCGGAGATGAAGGGATACTGAAGAGTTTTTTTGGGGCAGAGAGTCTATGAAAAAGGGTCGTGGGTTTAAGGGGATGATGACGTGAAAGGGGTACAATTGCCAATAATTGAACGCACAATCAAATTTAGAGTGGTGCTGCTCCTACCGAACACTAATTTACTCAATTCAAACCGAGTAGCTTAGCTGGCCTTGGTGGCAACCCATTTTTGTCTCACTTAGTTAGCAACCAAACATAATCTGTTTTTGAAAAAAAAAAATCTTCTTATTCTGTTTTTTTAATTAAAAAACTGTTTACAAAATATAAATTTTTTTATATATAAAATTAAAAAGATCAAATATTAAAAAGTTCCTCAAATATTTTTTAATACACATTTAGTACAAACTATTTATTTTTTTATCAAAAAATTCCTTATTCTCTTACTTGTAAAGGTCCGCGCCAACAGCATGATAAATGACTTTTTAGAGGGTTGAACTAAACGTGTATTAAAAAATTTTCAAGAGACTATTTAGTATATACCCCAAATTAAAACTGTTTTTACAAAAATAAATTGTTTTAACTATTAAAAACAGTGATTCTGTTAAATTAAAAAAATTGTTTTTGGTAGTTTTTTAAATAAAATCAATTTTATGTCCTATCGAAAATCAATTAAATTGTGTAAGATATGACACGATATGAGTTTTTTTGTTGATAAAATCAGTTTTAATATAAAAAAATGTTTAATTTGATGTCATAGATTCGCGATTGATTAGTGTCGCTAGCACGGACCCACATTCAACAAATGATGTAATTCCGCGTCAGTGACACTAATCAATCGCGAATCTAAGACATCAAACTAAGCAGTTTTTTTATTAAAATTAAAACAAATATTTTTTTTATAAATAAAAAACTATGTTTACTATCAAAAATGTTGCTTTTAATTTAAAAAACTATTTTATAGCTTTTTAAATTATAAAAAATATTTAAAAAACTATTTTCATAAGACCTTCAAAACGAACCAATGTAGACACAACACGTCAGTGAGTCACACAAAATGAGTTGGGTTCTTGAGTCGACCTAAAATTATTGTATTTTTATCACACGTCATAATTAAGACGCGACACCACATAACACAAAGTTTTATTTTCTTGAGTCAGCCTAACTGACTGTTTTTTTTATATATTAAATCCAAAATAACCCAATTAAATATTAATTTAATATAAAGTTTACTTAACTTTAAAATAATTGGGGCATATACCTAATACTCATTCGAACATTTTTTTAATAGACGTTTAGTCCAAATCTTTTTAAGAGAATATTGATTAAATGGTATTTGAGGGACTTTTTGGAACAAAATAAAATGACTTAACTAAATATGTATAAAAAAATATTTGTATGACTTTTGGTAATTGATCATAAAATAAATCATAACTCTAATTATTTATCAATTTAAAATAAATTTTTAAAAAATTAAGAGAGTATCCTTTAATTTGTTTTGACACTTTATTAGTTCACACTGTATTATTAAAAAAAATTAGCGACATAGTGGATTGTGTTTTAAAAAGAGATTAAAGGTTTGGATTTATTTGGGTATTGAATCCGTAAGTTTTGTTAGGGGAGTCTATCATTATTCTAAATTTTAATAGCAAACTACTACTCCAATTAATAATCGCATATATACAAACTGTACGGAGGCGTGTTTTTATTATAAAAAAATCATCTAGGTTTATTTTAAAAGTAATGATACTCACCAAATAAATTTGATTAAATTGTCAACAATATAATGGTTAGTGTATTAAATGGATCTCATGTGTATTTCACACACCAACCGAAGTATCGTTGACAATTCAACCGAGTTTATTTAGTAGATATCATTTAAGGGTCTATATACTCTTATTTTAAAATAAACACTAGTCAAAGGGTAAAGAACTAATATTTTAAAGGCCCAATTTGAAAACCTCACCGAGTTTTATATGCGATAATATTTTAGATAGACTGCTATTATCAAAAAAGTAATTGTCAAAGTTTTTTAATCAAAAATTTAAACTCTTTCGTTCTGTTTGGTTAACCAATAGACTTTTATTGAGAATCGAAATTTTGTGTTTGGTTCATGCCCCAGAATATACAAAATAAACTAATAATATCTTCTAGTGTTTTTTTTATGTGTGTGTGCGTGTGTATATATAAATATATACACGCACACATAAATATAGATAATATTTCAGTTCACTAATTACAAATGTATAAACTCAAATATATATTTTTTAAAATAAATAATTTCCAATATTTAACAAATATAATAATTTATTATAGATATGTGTGAATCATATTGTAAATTAATCAAATTAATTATTACATAAGTAGAAAAAATAAGCCTAAATAAAATTCATCGACTTTAAATTTAATACAAACTAACATAATAAAATTGGCTTCACAAAATAAGTGTTTAGATTTTATGAGTAGTTTTTATAATTCAATATTTTTATGGGGTTTTTATCTTCACAAAAAATATTTGAAAATATTCTAATGGGAAAGTAAGAATCCCACCTATAATGAGTCGATTTTGATTTCACCTACTTTCTCACCAATGAGATAATTTGATTCTACTGGAGGTCACATTCCCGTGCAACTTAACCTCACAGCATACGCAATAATCTTACACTTTTTCAATGATGTTCGAAAGGATTCAGATTCCACTCAATTTTACCACCTACCAAAGGTTCTAAATGTAGTGTTTAGGGGCTGAAATGATTTCAGGATTGCCTATATTGAGGGGCATATAATTTTAGTTTTGCAGAGGGACTCAATTCGCAAATGCTTTTATCAAACCTAAAGAAGTGCTTTCTACGAATGACATGCTATAGCTGGAGGGTCCTATTGCACTGATCCATCTAGTTAAATTTAATTTCATTAAATATTTATTGTTATTTTTTATTTGTGCTTTCTACGAATGACATGCTATAGTTGGAGGGTCCTATTGCACTGATCCATCTAGTTAAATTTAATTTCATTAAATATTGATTGGTATTTTTTATTTGTTATTTTGTTATGGTGACTAAAATGGAAATTAATCATATCAATAAATTTATATCGCACAATCAGTTCAAAACTAGAAACATGAGGGCTAAAGGTTATTTTAAAGATTTTACATTTGGACTACATAATGTTATGATTGCAGAATAAGACGAACAACCTTTTTTCCATTAAAAAGTTGATATGCGTTTGTGAAAGAGTTCGTTTTAGTCGAATTGAGCTTGAGCAAGACTAAATTTAGCTTGTCCACACATTTGTGAGCATAATGCGAGTGAACTGTTTGGGGTGGTGATTTACTAATTGGGGTATTCCAAGGGTGCAATATTTAACATTGAGATTTGCTATGTGCTCCCACAAGTCAGCATCACTTTTCACCCTACTTATACACATGTATATTCTTCACGTCAGAGAGAAATAATGTGAGATGTTGTCATTTTATCTCAAGAAGGTGTTTCACATGTATGTATGTGTGCGTTACTTTATATGAATGGAATAGCACCATTTATATAGAATGAGTAAGATTTTCTCTATCAAGTATGACGAAACAAAGTAGGCATTGAAATATTATGAGTTATAAAATGAAGCAAATAAATTCATCAATTAGCGAAATTAAATTCATACTAACTATCACTAATTTGTGTGTGACAACGTGATATGAGACATAGGAAATTGTAAAATAAAATATGGTCTCTCAAAAGTATAATAATCAATGAATTTTAATCTAATAAGGTGGGTAAATAAGTTATATTGCAAATTTCTCCCATTTTTATTACCTATGTTTTTTTTTTCAATATACAAGGTAGGCAGTTGCTAATGATACCAAAAATGCAAGAACTTTTTGCGACTTTTGCACATTAGCAGAATTTTCATAAATGCCGGGAACCTTTTACGACATTCTTTTCCACATTTTTTACAAATGTAGGGAAAAATATCCTTTGTGACATTTTAGAAAATGCCGAGAATAAAGTTGGTGGCATTAACTAGATTATCGGAAAAAAACTATTAACGACGTAAGAAAAATATTGGTAAACGCTTTTACGGCATTAAAAAAACGTCGGGCATAATCTTTTCTGGAATTAAGCAAGATCTCGGTAAAATCTTTGCAGCACTAATTGAAATGCCGGGAAAAATACCCTTTTGAGGTATTTATTTGGTGCTAAAAATTTCTTGTGAATTTTTAATACCTACATTTACAAAATTTTGCGGTAAATTTTATTCTACAAATGATATATAATACATTACGCAACAAACTAAAGACACCGAAATCTAGTTAAAATTCACTAATATAAAACTAATAATATCCATAATACATAAAGTACTTAAACCTTAAAACAAAACAACCATCCATAAATACATTTGATCACATAATAACTACTAGTCATTTAAGTTCCAATAAAGGAAGAAAAAAAGGAACTCCATCTAAGGTCCAAACAAATGGTGGGTGAAAGGAACGAAAAAAGAAACTTCATCTAATGTTCTCATCCATCAAAGTCGAACATCGTCTTCGACCTACAAAAAAGAAAATTATCAGTTAGTCATTAATACTTAGTTTAGGGTATTAGTATTAAATTAATATAAGTGATAAAATTAGTATATCACCAATACGTCATGCTATAATTCTATGATATGCAGCTTCAACATTGTACGTCTTTCCATAAGGTCTAAGCAATGCTTCATCATCTATAAATATCTTCTCAATATAAACTTCTCAAAGTCTTTGTATAATATAAATTGCCCTACTTGTGTTGAAGAGTACTGGCCAACAATGAATCCACATGTCACTTTCTTTCGGAAGACTAGAAGAAAGGAGGTTAATAATTTTGGCCTGCAAGAAAAATACGATACGCATAATTAGCGCGAATCGTAGTCACATTTTAATTACCTTATCTTCGTTGGGGACATTTTGTTGTTGCCGATAATTCTTCTTTCACATTTCATTCTACAAATAAGAATAAAATATATTAAACTTAAAATATGTTATAATGATAAGTGAAATAGCATAAGGAAAATCAAACACGTACATGCGTCGGCATTCGTGACTCAACATGTTTACTCAGTACCTCCTCTTTCATCCATAAATCCTAATATAAATAAACGATAGAAAATTTAGTTTATTAAGTAACAAGTGTCATACGAAAAATTATTTAACTAAGAGGAATTTTTGACAAAATTTCAGCGAAGCTCTATTTGTTTGTAGGACATTTCAAAAAATTAATGCATGCACAATCAAAAAAATAAGTCAACATTGATGGGATTTTTGTAGGGTAACCCTTAACCTCATTATCATAGAAATTTACAAGTCTTGGTTTACTGTGATTATACCAATTCAAATGTGATCATGAACGTTAATTTTTTTTACCTAGAATTGTGCGCTAAAGAACAAGACCATCAGTAGGACATAATAGTTAAGTGTAAAGATCAAAATAAAATAACATATTCATAAGAAAAAAACTCACTAAGGTAGCCACATGTTGTTCACTAACCCCACAGTAGTCTTAGGTGCCAAGTGCTGAGCATTTTCATCCTAAAATAAGTTATTTATTTCAAACGTCAAAGTGGAATGCTTGAAAATGTGATTTTTTTTAAAGTAATAAATAATTCTCATTAAAAAAAGTTATTTATACTTACCGCTTGAGATAGAGATATAGGATGATTTGATTGTTTCACCACTAAACGATGAAACCGTTTATCTTCCTCTGGTTGTTGTTGAGGCTGCACAAGGGACCCTTGAGATGGCATGTTTTGCACATTGGAAGATGCATGAGACTGTTACATAACAATTTGATTAGAATCTATGCCTACATGTATAATAATTCAAACATAAAATCAAAAGTACATTTATTACCAAATTATTCGTGGGCCGTTAATGAGGCTTTATTTCGGTAGTGCAACTTACAAATCTATAATTAGACCCTGCAGATAACACATGCCAGCCACTTTAGTAATTAAATTAGTTATTGGTGTTTAGGGAATTGAACAGTTAAATTTAGGGTCCTAAGAGTTATGAGATGAATCATTGTCCTCCATGCATATAATCACAAAACATAAACTGGTGTAACGCAGCGGAATTAATCTCTCTCAGTCACTCGCATAATCTTTAGTAATCATCCATCATGGAAGAATATAAAGGACATCGAACAGAGAAAAATCTTATATTTGATAATATTGAAAGGGGACTAGATCTCTTTATATAGAATAAGAGGCAAAGCCCTAATATGGCATACAAACAACAATACCCCTGTTAACAATAAATACAATATAAATCAAATAAATCATACTACTGCATCACTCTCCCACCCTAAGAAGCGAATCCCTATAAGTGATGAACTTATCATAGAAATCCTCTTTATCACTATGCTAAAGAGTTGCCTCAGTGATCCAAGTATCCTCCCAGGTGGAATAACCTAACCACCGAATCAAAAATCGAGTATGAGTGTTCAACGGATCAGTCAACTGGTTACGCGGGTTTGCAGGTAATGGAATTGGAGGTATATATGAGTACCGCGAAAGGAAGTCAAATCTGCGACATTAAATGTCGGATGTAGCCATAAATCCAATGGCATATCAAGCTCATAAGCATTGTCCCCACAACTCTGGATGACAGAGAAAGTCCCTACACGGCGCATCTAGAACTTGTGCCTTTTTCCATAGCGATGCTCCTTCCTCATATACACCATAGCATTATCTTCGAACAGAAAAATCACTTCACGACGGTGCCTGTCAACATGGATCCGGTGTAGTTGTTCACTAACACTAGCATGAATACAAGCTATACGAGAACTCCTGAATGACCAGCGAGAACCCCTGAATGCAACTCATAATTAATCTTCTCACGCAGCAAGGAATTAGGAATGAAGAGGGCATTTTCGCAAAAGAAAAATCCATCGGTAGGCACCTCATACTCCATGATGAGTCTGAAACTCTGTCACAATGGGACCAAACTTGGTATTTGTCACATATAAATCACGGATCTCCTCCAAACCGAATATAAAATTCCGAACAACTAAAACATGGTGACGATGACTAAGAGCATCGGCAACCAGGTTGTCTTAACCCGATTTATACAGTAAACTCCAAGTGAACTGTTACATATCAGTGCTCCAGTGTAGGACTGTCAATGGATCAGATTTTATTTGAATTCAAATCCGATCCATTTAAGCTGATATGGATCATGCCTAAAATCAGATTACCCGTTTATTAAATGGAGCGGATTTAGATTCATATACTCCGATCCATTAATAATCTAATATATATATATATATATATATATATATATATATATATATATATATATATATATATATATATATATATATATATATATATATAAAATAAAGTAGAAAACTTATGTATGTCATAAGATGAAAAGATGATGTCATCTGGATAAGTTTTTTTTTGCACTACCTATTTTGCCCCTCAAATCTTTGATTTCCCCCTCTTTCTCCACACTCAAATTTACTTCCCACTCTTCATTAAAATTCAAAAACTGGGGTAGAGTAGGATTTGCACCCATTTTCACACTTTACTCCCCTCCCCCTATCCCTTTGTGCTATACGGTTCACTCTGGCAACACAAACCCTTCCTCACCCGATGCCCTCTCACTCACCTCATTTTCTCCCTTTCTCATTCGCGTTCCTCTTTTCTCTTCTTCTCTCTCGCGCGCGCACGCTCTGACACACACTTTTTTTGGTCAATTTCTTTTGTTGGTTTGAGGCGATTTCGATTGAGATCTACTGAGGGCTTTGTTCATTTTTATTTTGGTTAAGATCTGAATATATGTTTATGTTTATGCTTTGAAAACAGATCTAAAAATATGGAGCGACTTACATGTACGTTTATCTTTATGTTTATGTTTTGGAATTTACTTATTTTTTTTGTTTTGTTATTTTTTTTTACAAGGGACCTGATTATACTTGAAATGAACACCTTAAATAGGTATGCTCTTTTTCTCTATGTTTATCAATAGGTACCAAAGCATTAACCTTTTTTTTGCCTTCTTCTTTGCTTTGAATGATATGATTATGTGAGCCGACATTTATTTGAATATTACAAGTAGTGAACTCTTGATTGTTGTGTTTGTTGGTTTTATACTGGGAGACTCCATATCTTTTTTAGGATGTGGGGGATTTTTGTTCTTATTTCGGTTTTCAATCTTTTGGATTTCATGGTTAGATAGTGGAATTTCTTCTTGGGGAAAGGCAATTGTGTATTGATTAGGTTTGGGGTTTATTGGTTTAATTAATTGTGGGTTTTCAATGGCTGATGCTTCATAGCTTTTCTGAAAAGAGGATCCATTTATATCGCTTGGCCATATGTTTTTATTTGGGTTGGGTGTAGACACTAAGGTTTGATTGTTTTGTCCATTGGGTAAGCTTTGAATTTTTTTTACTTGGGTTGTCCACACTCATTTTTAATTTGGAAATCAGGCTTCACCACCTCTTAGTGGAAAGTTCATTATCTTTTCTCACCTTGCATTTTTTTTGTGTATTGGCAGAAAAGAGAAAGGGGAGGGTGGGTCTCACATTGACTAGAGATGAAAAACTAAAATCCTTCTTTTTTCTTCATCCTCTAACCCCCTTTGGATATGATTCTATAGCCCATATATCTGAAGGGAGATAAGAAAGATAATGAGCCACATGAGTCACCTCAATAAAAAAGGCTGTTAATGTTATAATCACACCCCCACTTGGAGATGGTTCTTGATTCCAATATGTTAAGAAAGAGATGGAACTAATTTATGTTGATTCCAATACGGTTCTTGATTTTGTTTGTTTTAGTATTGTAAGTATGAAATTTCATTATTTTAATGTTATATAATTGTTTATTAGTGCTTAGTAGTGACATAACATGTTTGATAATATGTGTATTTGAATTTTGAATATGATTTTGTTTATAATTTGATTCACTGATGGTTAGTTTTGTGTTTTCTTTTTATTTTTTAATTGACAACTTAACCAGTGAGTTTGGTGTCATTTGCAGTGTTGAGGAATGCATTGAGTAGTCTTAATAAGGAGATACGGAGATACTGAATATGAATAAGCTGAGCGGTGATTTAAGGTAATCTACATTGTGTTTTTCTATTTATATAACTCAAACTTCTATATATATGTTGTTGTACTATATATATGCTACTAACTATATATTGAAAGATGATTATGTTGTTGTACTAACGTTCAGTTTTCTGTTGAGAATGTTCTCAAAGTATGTACGACACACAAGTGAAGTAGTAAGGTCAATATATGCTTCTATAACGATTTACAAGGATATATATATATATATATATATATATATATATATATATATATATATATATATATATATATATATATATATATAGTCAAGCTCTCCAACATACCTCATTAAACATACATATGAACATACCTATTTTTTTAAATAGTAAAAATAATAATTTTGAGTTGATATTTTTATACGGGTTCATGATATTTCAATGTGCTCCCATAAAAATATTCAGATCAAAATAATATTTTTTGTTATTTTTAAAAAATAGGTAAAAAATCTGACAAATATATAGGGTAAAAACTGTCAGTTTTTTTACCTATTTTTTAAAAATAAAAAAGAAATTATTTTCAGTTAATGTTTTTTTACAGGAGCACATTGAAATATCATGAACCCATATAAAAAATATCATCTCAAAATTATTATTTTTACTATTTTAAAAAATGGGTATGCTGCTAGGAGGTATGTTGGAGAGCCTGAATCTCTCTCTCTCTCTCTCTCTCTATATATATATATATATATATATATATATATATATATATATCAATATATATACATACATATATTGTCGGATGATGTTTTACTATTCAATTTCTTATCTCTACTTATCAAAGTAATCAAAAGGTCTACATTTTGTCACAGGTAAAATCTAATGGTTGTATTTGACTCTAATAAGCTTATATTGTTGCTATTAAGATTATTAGTTCCATATTTTATTTACTGTCAATAGTGCGGAAATTTTTTATCATGTGAATCGTTTGGTCAACCGGGCCCTAGAAGCATTTGGTGACCTATTGGAGTTAAACGGATCGTTCGTCCGCATGGTAAATCGGAATCGCGCACGGGATGGACCGTTGGAAAGGGTATTCAGTGCCCTTCGAAGATTCATTCAGCCTCAATTGAGATGAAGAGTTGACTTAGGTCAAACAAAGCCCAGGAGCGCCTGGTGGCCTCTAGGTCAGGTTTCGGACGCAAACGGATCGTTCGTCCGCATGGTAAGTCGAAATCGCACACGGGATGGACCGTCGGAAAGGGTATTCAGTGCCCTTACAAGATTCATTCAGTCTCGATCGAGATGAAGAGTTTGACTTTTTTGGTCAAACTGAGCCGGGGAGTACCCGATGGCTTCTAGGTCAGTACGCGGGACATGACCTGGGTTTGTGGTGATGAAGGGAGGTACTAGGGACCTAAGGAGAGTTAGGGGTAACAGAATGGGGTGTATACAGAGCCCCTCGATGGGTGAGTTTGGAACAAATGATGACCGTCGAATAGATACCACATGATGCTTTTGAGGGAGTATGACCAATTCAGATGGTCGAGGCCGATTCTGAGGACCTATGGAGTGTACTAGGGATGGAATGGCGATTCAAGGTTTAGGTCGATTTTGAGGGCCTAAAGTGGTGTTGGGGGATGACCAGTTCTGCGGGTTAAAGTCGAATCTGCGAGCTTAGGGTGAAGATCTAATAACCGAGGTCAATTCTGACCTAAGAGTGGTGATGACCGAGGACCAAGGTCAATTCTAACCTAACTCAGGTGACGATCCAAGACCGAGGTCAATTATGACCTAAGAGTGGTGACGACCGAGGATTGAGGTCAATTCTGACCCAACTCAGGCGACGATCCAAGATCGAGGTCAATTCTGACCTAAGAGTGGTGACGACCGAAGACCAGGGTCAAGTCTGACCCAACTCAGGTGACGATCCAAGACCGAGGTCAATTCTGACCTAAGAGTTTTGACGATCGAGGACTGGGGTCAATTCTGACCCAACTCAGGTGACGATCCAAGACCGAGGTCAATTCTGACCTAAGAGTGGTGACGACCGAGGACCGAGGTCAATTCTGATCCAACTCAGGTGCCGATCCAAGACCGAGGTCAATTCTGACCTAAGAGTGGTGACGACCGAGGACCGAGGTCAATTCTGACCCAACTCAGGTGATGATCCTAGACCGAGGTTAATTCTGACCTAAGAGTGGTGACGAACGAGGACTGGGGTCAATTCTAATCCAACTCAGGTGACGATCCAAGATCGAGGTCAATTCTAACCTAAGAGTGGTGACGACGGAGGACCGGGGTCAATTATGACCTAACTCAGGTGACGATCCAAGACCGAGGTCAATTCTGACCTAAGAGTGGTGACGACCGAGGACCGGGGTCAATTCTGACCCAACTCAGGTGACGATCTAAGAGCGAGGTCAATTCTAACCTAAAAATGGTAATGACAAAGGTGCGGGGTCAATTCTGACCCAACTTAGGTGGCGATCCAAGACCGAGGTCAATTCTGACCTAAGAGTGATGACGACCGAGGACCGGGGTCAATTCTATCCCAACTCAGATGACGATCAAAGACCGAGGTCAATTCTAACCTAAAAGTGGTGACGACCGAGGATCGGGGTCAATTCTGACCCAACTCAAGTGACGATCCAAGACCGAGGTCAATTCTGACCTAAGAGTGGTGACGATCGAGGATCGGGGTCAAATCTGACCCAACTCAGGTGACGATCCAAGATCGAGGTCAATTCTAACCTAAGAGTGGTGACGACCGAGGACCGGGGTCAAATCTGACCCAACTTAGGTGACGATCCAAGATCGAGGTCAATTCTGACCTAAGAGTGGTAACGACCGAGGATCGTGGTCAATTCTGACCCAACTCAGGTAACGATCCAAGACCGAGGTTAATTCTGACCTAAGAGTGGTGACAACCGAGGACTAGGGTCAAATCTGACCCAACTCAGGTGACGATCCAAGACCGAAATCAATTCTGATCTAAGAGTAGATGAAGATTGGATTCTAATTTCACTGGAGAAAGTGCCTTATGATTTTGATTTGAGCTGGGGAGCGGATAGCTGGGGAAGCTTTTGTTTGTTTAGGAGACCTCGCGGGGGTGGGAACAACCTATTTTGGTGCTGTAAGAAACTCCGCTGGGGAAGTGATCAGGCGATCCTTAGAGATCCTCTGGTGCTTTGTCGGGAGGAGATTCACTTGGTTTTTTTGGGGGTTCCGCTGAGAAAGAGGGTTTCCACTCAAGGGAATGAAAATCTTTCTTGGTGAAAATGTTTTAAATCTTTCCAGGGTTTTTTAGGAATTTTTAGAGGATTTTTCGGGGCTTTCTGGGAATTTCTGAATGAAATTTAAGGGGATGCCGGTCGGCATAGTATGGAGGGTTCCATTCGGCAGTGGCACGGACTTTTGGGCCACCTCAAGAAGGTAAGGAGTCAGTGCCGATCGGTATAGTGGGAGGAAGTGCCTTGTGATTTTGATTTGAGATGGGGAGCTGATAGCCGGGGAAGCTTTTGTTTCTTTAGGAGACCTCGCGGGGGTGGGAAAAACCTATTTTGGGGCTGTAAGAAACTCCGCTGGGGAAGTGATCAGGCGATCCTTAGAGATCCTCCGGTGCTTTGTCGGGAGGAGATTCACTTGGTTTTTTAGGGGGTTCCTCTAGGAAAGAGAGGTTTGCTTGAGGTAATTCAAAGTTTTCTTGGTGAAAATGTTTTAAATCTTTCCTGGCTTTTTTAGGAATTTTTCGAGGATTTTTTGGGGTTTCTGGTATTTTTTGGGAATTTTTGTACGAAATTTAAGGGGGGTACCGGTCGGCATAGTATGGAGGGTGCCATTCAGCAGTGGCACGGACTTTTGGACCACCTCGGGAAGGTAAGGAGTCAGTGTCGATCGGTATAGTGGGAGGAAGTGCCGATCAGCATGGCACTTGGCATCCTATATAAAGGGGGCGAATCCCTTCATTTTTCTTAGCTTCTTTGCTTTCTCTCTTTCTACGATTTCTCTGTATATCGTTTTAGCATTTCTATCTTCAAGAAATGATCGCTTTTATGGGCACTGCAGTCCACCGGGAGTGGTTGACCGTTGATGATTGGGCAAATATGGAGCGGAGGGCCAGGGCGCCTCTTGCTTTGGGGAGTGAGAACTCCTTTAATGCGTTTGAGCCTGTTGCGGATGAGCAGACCTTGCTGCGGTAGCTATCGCGTCATCGCTCTTCGAGAGTGAGTCCCAGGGGTTATGTAAGTAACGTGACCTTTGGTATTCTTTTATTTTTGGTGATTTTTCTTTCTTTCTTGACCTCTGATGAGATTTTTCCCTTTTTGCCAGTCTGATATTTCTTTGAAGAACATGTGCGCCCGTGGGACAACGGGGCTCAGGGATGTCTGGGAGCATCTCCCACCTGTGGTGTGTTGGGTGGTATCATCAGCGGGTTTTGGGAGGTTGGTATCGGTGCTGGATGAGACGCCTCGTTCGACAGCGGTCCTGTGCGCTTTGGGAGAGAGGTAGTGGGATACTACCCACACCTTCCATTTCGACTTCGGGGAGATGATTGTGACTCCCATAGATATGCAGCAGCTGTTGGGGCTGGATTGTGATGGAGAGCAGATAGAGGTGGATCGCTCTTTATGGGTGAGATCGGAGGCAGTGCGTGCGGCACTTGGTGATGTAGGGAGGATAGTTTTTGGGAATTTTATCTGGCTACCCCTGCTGAAGATGTTCCGCTGAGCAGGGTGATTGATGTGGAGGACGGTCTGCAAGTGAGGCATATGGCCCGATTATTTATTCTGCTGGTATTGGGAGGTTTCATGGTGGTGCCGAGCGGCGACGTCGTCCATTTGTGGTTTTTGTCATACCTGAGGATATTTTCGAACATCCCTTTCTACGATTGGGGGAGTCTGACTTTGGCGACCCTTTACTCTTCTCTGGATGCATTCAGTCAGTGTTGCTGATAAACCTTTAATGGGGCCACGTATCTTCTTGAGGTATTCTTCAGTTTACGTATTTCCTTTCATGTATTCGCATTTTCCTTTCATGCATTCGCATTTTCCTTATGCGTCTCTTTTCTCTTTGTGTGTTCAGACGTGGTTCTACGAGGTGATTGGGTGCAATAGCCCGTTGATCGCTTTGAAGGATGACACTGTTGGGGACTTCTGCCGATTGTATCGATGGCGTAAGGCTAATCGACAGTCGAAGGGATCTCTCTCCCTGGAGGCGGTGCGTCAGGTCTTGAATGACCTGACTAGTGGTAGGGTAAGCCTCTTTCCATTTCAGTCTTGGTTTTTTCACCTTCTGATCTTTTATTGATTTATGCCTGCTTGGATATTCTCAGGTGACCTTTTATCCTTAGGGGACAGCCATTCAGGATGTGGGGGTGACTGGGGTGAATGCGCGGATGAGGCATTTGCTGTCGCATGAGTTTAAGCATTCCTGGTACCTCGGGGAGCAGGTGGTTCGTTAGATTGCTGAGGAGGAGGTGGTGGTGCCACCTGCGCAGCCTCCTACGTCTATGAGGCGGGAGCGACTACTGTCGGAGGATGAGAGGATCACAGCGATAATCGACGAGTCCTACTTGCTATACACCAATACGGCTGCGTCGTATGATTATATGGACTTTATGACTAGCTGGTTGATGGTGCCCAGCATATATGATGCCCTGCCTTTCCTTCCTGCGGGTTCGAGTCAGGAGGTGGGATCTTCCCACAGCGGCGGTGGTCCGTCGGCATCTGCGGCGGCGGCGACCTCAGAGGTTCCTTTTGTGTGGTTGCACACCCCTTCACACAACATTCGGCGGGCTGATGGAGGGATGGTGTCTATGTTGCACCTTCCTCATGCGATATATTCGGAGGAGTTGGGTTTGACAGAGGAAGTCCTCTGACCTGCGGTATTCCTTTCTATTCCTCTCTTTCTTTCTTTTTTGTTTTGATCATCTCTATTTTGATACTGATTTCACTTTTTCTCGCAGCAAGTCCGGGTGTTGACCACTTGGCTAAGGGACATCAGACACTGGATATCTTCAACGACTGCCCATATTCGGGGCGCGGTTCCTGTTCTTTCTTTCTTGGTGACGTCTGTTGATGTAAAAAATTAGATCGCTCTAATTATTCAATCACAGATAAATAAATGAGACAAAGAATTTTAAAGTGGTTCAGCCTTATAAGAATGGCCTACGTCCACTGTTATGTTATTGCTGAGTGTTTGGGAATTCTTGATTACAAGTTCTTTCAAGAAATTTCGGTCCCTTTGAATGAGGGTGATACAATGTATTTATAGCCTTGAGGCTATCATCTGAAAGGGTGATACATCAAATGATATACATATGAAAGGGTAATACATTTAATGCCCTTGGGCGTGTGCGTCAATGATAAACATTTAATGAACCAGTTGAACTGTTGGTTGTCTGGCAATCAATGATGTGGTCGAGATGCAACTCGGACCGCCTTAGTTGCTCGGAGTTCAGGAGTTCCTCGGAGTACTGGAGTTCCTCGGAGTAGTCTATTCCTTGGAGCATATGAGTTCCTCGGAAGGATATGTTCCTCGGTGTATACTTGCTGCTCAGGGTGAGTATGACTAGGTCGGGGGAATAAACTTCCTCGTTGCTATTGTGCCACGTAGATTGACACGTGTCTTCATTTTATTCGTCCACATCAGCATACTAATTTTGGTATCAACAGAAGCCCCCAATGTTTCATATTTCGAACTTTGAGGAGTATGGAACATTCTTTCTCGGTATATGGCAATATTAAATGACTTTCCTGGGTTTTAGGAGCATTTTCTTTGTATTTGAATTTCCTTCCAAATTCGTAGAATCGACTCTGGCTCGAGTAGTGGGGGTGCATCGTCCCGCCGTAGGGGAAAAAGAGCACGTCGCAGGGGTGGAAGCTCTTGAGAAAGAGAGAGAGAATGTGGGTTCGGGCTGAGTCCCGTTGTTTTGGCTTTTTTCTTTTTATTTCCTGCAAAAATGATGTAACACAGAAAACAGATATATGTAATGCAATGGAGTTTTTTTATTATCTTTTATTAATGATGAATGAATGCATGCACATGCGCTTTTTACTTTGCTGCTGAGACCGTAAAAAGGAATATTTTTGAAAGTTTTTTATTACAAAGGGGATATTAAAGGAATTTTGAAATTCTATTAAGAATATCAATTTATTTTTATTGAGTTTTCTGGCTTGAAAAAAGAGGAAAAGAGGAAATTTCTAAAATGGGGGAGTGTTACTGATTGGCAAGCACCCTGTCATGCCTATCGACAGTTCAGTCCAGTTCCATCAATTCAAAGCTTTGAATGGTACCCTCTTCAGCCTTTGGTACCTTGTGGGGTAGAATTCCCTCCGATTTCTACAGAGATTATGTCTCTTGTGAGGGTTCTCAAGTATAAAAAGGGATAAGGGTGGAGTGTTTTCATCACACCTTTGCATGTTCAACTACTTGCCCATTATTTCTTAGCCTTGCAAGATTGCTCTCCCTGGTAGCATTGAGTTTACTAACTACCTCGAAGCCTTGGAAGCAATGTGATCTTATAATGTCGACTATGATGCTTTTAACATGCGTCGAGTCTCTCTGTGGCGCAATCGGCCTCTTGAGTGGAATGTGCTGATGGCGACGGTACAATTCTGGTACCCCAAAGACCACATATTCCGCTTTGGATTGGATGAAGTTTGTACTACCTACGAGGAATTTTCTGCCATGCTTGGTGTAAATCCTAGTGTTGCTACGGCTTTACCCAAATTTTCCCATTCTCCCAGGGGTTTGTTGGCCGGGCTTCCTTATATTTTGCCTTCGATGGCCAGACCATTGGTTGCTAGAGGAATGATCTCCCTCTCGGCGGTGCTGTAATCTGTGCATTTACAAGAAGTAGGTGATGTTGGCTATGATGGAGTCGTTGTTCTGGGTCTGGTTTCAAAATTGTTGTTGGTGACTGGAGAACTGCAGGTGGACCCGCAACTTGCATCCATTACTTCATGGATATTTTATCGTCGCAATCCTGCGGCGGTGATCCTAGTGGAGACCCTGAATGGCCTGGATTCCTGGAGAGAGGGTCATTCTAATTTTTTGAGGAGTAGCCCCGTGATGCTGTTTATGTGTTTGTCTGAAAGATTCCGCTCGGCGACCCCTCCATAATATCCCTTGTCGACCGCACCCAACTTCTTTTCACGCTACTTCATTAGTGTTGGTCTGTATGTTGAGAATTGGGAGCATTGGTTTGTGGAGCATGGGGCTCGTTGTCTGTATTGGTCAGTGCCTTAGTGGGGGCAGCTGCAGCCCTTTCTGGAGCTAGGAGAGTATTCATATGTGCGGTTGGTTGGTCTCAGGCAGACCTCCTTTTATTTCCCTTGGCGGCTTCTGTGCCAATTTGGTTGGTCACAAGTCGTGCCGCCTAGGACCTTAAATTTCTTTCCGGTAGAAGATTTAACTGAGCGCCTGCGTCTGTTGCTTGGATCTCTATGGGAAAATCGACGTCCGTCGACCCGTCCCTATCAGTCTGTCGGGAAAGTTTGGCATGTTCCCAAAGATTATATGAAGTGGTTGTGGAGGAAAGTATTCAGTAAGATGTTGGCAGTGGAGACTGGACAAAGATGGTTTCTTTTATCTAATACTATCGAAGGGGGTGTTGTGGTTTTTTCGAAGATGGTTCGGGCTCATCGGTCTATGGAGTGTCTACGACACTCTATTCACGCAGGGGAAACTTGGGGACCTTAGGATGTAGATGATGAGGGTGAAGGCTCCTCTGGTAGCTGTGGGTAGGAGTCTTGGAGAGTTTATTTGTGTAATAGATGCGGGGATTTTATTTGGATTTTTATGGTAGTAGGGGGAAAGGAGTTATCCGTTCCTTTTCTTATGTAATCCGTACTGTAATTTCTTATTAATGAAATAAACAAGTTTCTGATCATCCAGCTGTGCCTTTTGATGAGTTTGGTATTTTTAATTATTTATACTAATCGCTAAGGCATATATAATCCTTTTATTCAAGTATTCTTTAGAATGAACCACCGTTCTCGAAGGTAAGAAAAGAATGATATTTTGTGAAAAAGAAAGGGTCGCACTCATGTGAGGTGTATGAGCTGCCTACGTACCTCTGGAGTTTTTGAAAAGGTTTTTTATCTATTTCAAAATAATGTTTGTAGAGGATCAGACCCACGTAGTTCTGGGTAGAGGGAAATGAAGATTTTTTTTAAGAATAGAAGGGTGATGAGAAGAGTCGTAGCGCGCCGAGACTTCGGACTTAGGGGTAGAATTTCTTGAGACGCTCCAGATTGACTGGACGAGCCATCTCTTCCCCATCTAGGTCAGTGAGCATGGCGGCACCGTTGGATAAGATCTTCTTCACAATATAGGGGCCGCTCCAATTAGGCCTGAATTTCCCTCTGGGGTCCCAGATGGGTTCTATTATCTCTTTGAGGGCTAAGTCCCCCTCCCGGACATCACGATCCTTGACTCTCTTATTGAATGATCGTGCTATTCAGCGATGGTATCCCTGTATTTGGTAAAGAGCTTTTAATCTTCTTTCATCTAGGAGGGCTAGCTCATCAAGACGGCTTCGGCACCAGTCTTCTTCGCTAACTTTGTTTTCGAGCATGATGCGTAGCGAGGGTATTTCTAGCTCCAAGGATAGGACTGCTTCCATGCCATAGAGCAGGGAGTAAGGGGTAGCCCCAGTAGAGGTTCGGGATGAGTTTAGATAGCCCCAGAGGGCGAACGGGATCTAGTCGGCCCAATCCCTACAACTTTCGATCATCTTGCTGATGATAGCTTTGAGGTTCTTGTTGGTGGCTTCAACTGCACCATTGGTTTGAGGTCGGTAGGGAGAAGATTTGTCTCTCTGAATCCCGTACTCGTTGACTACTTCTGTGACTTTTACTTTGAAATGCAACCCGTTATCTGACAATAGCTCGTGAGGGACCCCATATCGGCAGATGATATTCTTCTTGAGGAATTTGGCCACTTTCTTGGCGTTCAACACTGCGTATAACTCAGCTTTGACCCATTTGGTGAATTAATAAATGGTGACTAGGATGAACTCATGCCCATTTGAAGCCTTTGGTGTAACCTTCCCTATGATGTCGACACCCCAGGTGGAGAACGACCAGGGAGAGGTCATGTTGTATAATTCTCGCGGAGGCAGGTGTTGAAGATTAGAGAACTGTTGGCATTTGAGGCATCATCAGACATAAGCGATGCAGTCCTGGGTCATGGTGGTCTAGTAGTAGCCCTGTCGAATGATCTTCTTGGCAAGCATGTGACCATTCATGTGGGGTACACATTCCCCGCTGTGGATTTTTTGCATTATCTTCTCAATCTCAGCCCCTGCGATACAGTGTAGATGAGTTCCATCGAAGTTCCTCTTGAGTAGATTTTTATGACAGATGATGTACTAGGCGGCCAGTCTTTGGAGGGTTATTTGATCTTTCTTATTAGAACCCTTGGGATACCTACCATGTTTGAGGAGGCACCAGATATCATAGTACCAGCAATCAGCTAGTTTGGGATCTTCGATGGAGACAAGATCAATATGGTAGCAATGGGTCGGTTTGTCTTGCTTTTGAACTAGGAAGGGGGTCATTGTTATTCCTTAGGGCATGTCTATCATAGAGGCGAAGGTGGCGAGAGCATCGGCTAGGTTATTCTTTGCTCGGGGTAGGTAATGGAATGTGATATCTCAGAATTAGGAGGCTAACTCTTCTAATTGGGTATGAAAGGGTTGGAGTTTTTCGTCCTTAACTTTCCACTTTCTAAGCACTTGACCGATGATAAGGGCAGAATCCCCGTAGACATCAAGGTATTGAATACCTTTCTCGAGAGAAACTTTGAGGCCTACTGTGCATGCCTCGTATTCCGTCATGTTGTTGGTGCAAGGGAAATCCAATTTAATGGCGATGGGAGTGTGGGAGTCATCTGGGGCGATCAAAAGTATTCCAATGTCATATCCCTTTTTATTGGCAGTGCCGTCAAAGAACATTTTCCATCGAAGGAGGTCTTGAGCGGTGTAGAGGATATTTTCATCTGGGAATTCGGAGATCCGGACATCTGCTTCTTCTATAGAGTAATCGGCGAGGTAGTCAGAGATGGCTCTTGCTTTAACAGCTTTTTATGTGACGTACACGATATCGAACTCGGTTAGGAGCATCAACCATCGAGCCATTAGACTGGATAAGGCAGGTTTCTCAAGCAGGTATTTGATGGGGTCCATTCGGGATACAAGTTTGATGGAGAAGGCGAGCATGTAGTGTCGTAACTTTTGGGTGACCCAAACAAGTACGACAAACGCCTTCTCCAAAGCAGTGTAGTTGACCTCATACCCATCCAATTTGCGACTGGCATAATAGATGGCTTTTTCTTTACGGGAGTCCTCAAGGTATTAGTCTAGCAAAGCCCCAGCGACAGTGTCAGTTATGGTTAGGTATAGGAGTCAAGGGAGACCAGGCTGTGGTGGCATGAGCACTAGAGTTTGGGTCAGATATTGTTTGATTCATTCAAAAGATTCTTGGTATGCCTCATTCCAAACCTTGGTTGAATCCTTTCGGAGGAGCTTGAAGATCGGTTCAAAGATGGAGGTTAGCTGGCTGATGAACTAGCTGATATATTGCAATTTCCCAAGAAAACCTCGAACTTCTTTCTCCGTTCGGGGTGGTGGCATCTCAAGTATGGCTTTTAGCTTTGCAGGATCTGCTTCTATCCCCTTTTCGCTGACCATAAATCCCAAGAGTTTTCCCTTTGTAACGCCGAAGACACACTTCTATCGATTAAGTCACATCTGATACCGTCGTAGTCGTTCGAAGAACTTTCAGAGAGCGGGAACATGACTTTCTCTAGTTTTGGACTTGATAATCATATCATCCACATAAAACTTGACTTCTTTGTGAATCAGATCATGCAGGATGGTTGTGGCAGCCCTTTGGTAGGTAGCCCCAGCATTCTTGAGACCAAATGGTATAACGGTGTAGCAAAAGGTTCCCCATAGGGGGATGAATGCGATTTTTTCTTAGTGGTCGGGGTGCATCTTGATTTGGTTGTATCCAAAAAACTCATTGATGAATGACTTAAGAGCATGACTGGCTGTGTTATCCACGATCACGTCAATATTGGGTAGCGGCTAATCATCCTTTGGAGAAGCTTTGATTAAATCTCGGTAGTCTACACACATTCGGTGCAGAGTTTTCTCAATTTTTGTTTAACCGGCTTGTAATCTGGGAGATTGGGAATCTCATGCTGAGTTATTTCAGGATCAATGCCAGGCATATCATCATATGACCATGCAAAGACATCCACGAATTCTTTCAGCAATTCTTCGAGTTGTGCACGCTCATGGGTGGCCCCTATCCTAATCTTCGTAGTTGGCTAATAGAACCAAGATTAATAACAACAGTCTCTTCTTCATTAACTTGAATGCGGTTATGTTATTTATTATTAACCTTATTTAGATCAGTTAAGAATTGTTCCTTTGCAAAATCATCATCATCAAAAGTTTGATTAGAATCCAAGCAGTTAATGTAAGGCACAACAAGATACTCAAAATCTTCGTTTATTTCATTGATAGGAAAAACATCATTGAGAACCTTATCAAAAGAGGTCTCGATTACATTTGAACAATGATAGACAACAGAATAAGAAATAGGGTAAACATTGGGGTTAAGCGAGATTTCAAGAGGTAGAACTGGCGCAGCATGCCAGTTGAGGAGGGGTGTATCAACAACTTTAATCAGATGGGATGGATCCATTGATGTAGTGACTGAATGAACCATGCAGAGGGTTAGCCCCAGTGTCTGTAAGTTGAAGGAATCTTCGAAATCACTTTCCTCAGTCTCTTTGCTATCTTTGATGAGCGGTTGTACGCGGTGTTGGAAACTTTCGGCCCATGGGTAACTATCTTGGAAAAAGATCTCCATTCCTGGCTTCATCTTCTTGTCTGTGTGGTTGTACCATGGTTCTGGAAAACCGCAAAAGGTGAAATCTTCACCTTTTTTGGTGAATAGTCCATTCAAGGAGTCTCCTGAGATAGTCGGGATGTAGTCTAATCTTCTCTTTGGTCGAGATTGGTGGATCATTCTGAGCTCTTATTCTGATGGTTGATACCCCAAGCCACAAGGAGGGAAAGCTTTCTTCAGTTTGATGGGATCAAGTATCCCCTGCTACCTTTGCCCTAGTCCCATTCCGAGCATGAAGTGAATGTTTCTGAACATCTGAATCACATTGATATTGCCATGAGGGTCATATTCTGGACAAACCCTTTCTTTGAAATCGTCCCCTGCCGGGAGGAGGAGTGGCTCAACTCGGAATCCTGATAGGAGCATATCATTTCACCCGTGCTGTATCTCAAGGATTGGACTGATGGTGCTTGCACCCTCGACATTTTTGTTGTCGCCCAAAATGGTGATGACTCGCCCATCAGTGAAGAACTTCAATTTCTGATGGAGTGAGGAAGACACACCCTTGATATTGTGGAGCCAGGGTCGTCCGAGTAACAGGTTGAAACAAGCTGGGATGTCTATGACTTGGAATTCAACGACAGTGTTTATAGGGCCAACCCCTATTACAAGTTTTATGGACCCCATCACCTCACGACGGGTATTATCGTAGGCATGTATAGCGGTGGAGGTTGGAGCGAGGTCGCTTTCTTTCAGGCCTAAACACTTGAAGGTTCTCAGAGTGCAAACATTCAAGGCGGATCCGTTATCGACAAGGGAGAGTGGCATGGCCTTCCCCATAACTTCGACGGAGATGTTGAGTGCATGATTGTGATTTGGCCTAATTTTGGGGATTTCTTCTTCAATAAATGATAGCAATCGGGTAGAGGTTAAGGATTCGACCAGACTTACGGCTTCTTCTGGTGAGGTAGAGGGAGGGACTGTGGGTCCATTGAGCAATTTGATTAAAGCATTCTGTGTAGCTGGGAAGACATGAAATATCCCCATAGGGTGATGTTATCTTGAGTTTTCTTCAGTTGATCGAGGATCTTGCTCTCCTTAATGGTCATATCTAGCATAGGAAGGTTTTCCCTTTATCAACTGAAGAGGTTTAGGAGAGTATATGGGTGTAATTTGAGTGGATGGGTCGAAATTTGGATTTTCTTCTAAGAAGAGGGCATTGGTATGATTTGGGAGTGGGTTGTGAATAGTGTTTGGCTTCGGATTGGCTGGTGGGGCGATGGTACCCCCGTCAATGAGATCTTGGATTATGTTTTGGAGGTGAAAGCATTGGTCGGTGGTATGGCCGGCAGTTTGGTGAAAGGCGCAATGAGCATCGGCCTTAAAGTTTCTTGGGAGTGGATTTGGCAATGGACGGGGATCCAAGGGTTTGATGAGGTTTCGGCCTAACAGTGATTGGTAAAATTTGGAGAGGGGAGCATGATGTGGTTGGTTGAGAGATGTTGTTGATGGTTGAGACTGTAGCACTGGCAGGCTTGTCATACTTTCTAGGGGTGAACTGTCCGGAGACCTTCTTTTATTCAACCTGTATTTTAACGAGGCTTTCCTCTATTTCTACTCCAGCCTCTCTGAGAGCTCGTAAGTGAGGATAGTATTGTCCTCCCATCGTCGTTCAGGCATGGGGCAAGAAGTTCTTCTTCACTATGTTGACCTGTTCTTCCTCGGATGGCCGATTGGTCATGGTAGCTGCTTGCTCCCTCCACCGGGTTATGAAGTTACTGACTGATTCTCTTAGATTCTTCTTGAGCAGCTCTAAATCACAATGGGTGACCTCAAGCTCTTCTTTGTATTAATAATGCGACATGAATTCTCGGGCTACATCCTCCCAGCTACAGATTCTGGATTCCTCAAGGGATGAAAACCATCAGAGGGCACTATCCTTTAATGTTTGCTGAAACAATTGGGCCATCACTTATTCAGAAGCCCCTAGTAGAGTCATGAAACGATGATAACTGCGAAGATGAATAATTGGGGATCCACTCCCTCCAAACTTCTCGATATTTGGCATTTTGAACTTCTCGGGTAACCTCGTTTTAGGATAAGGAGACATGTGGGTGTAGTCCATGTAATTCCCAGATATTCTGGCTTGGTCAAACTTCTTGGTGAGCATCTTGAGATCCTCTTTGATTTTATTCAACTCCTCCTCCTTTGGATCAACGACCACAAGAAGGTTAGCCATAGGCTGAGCAATGTTTGGCATAGGAAGTTGGGTAGGCGGCGGCCCATTGACAGGAGGGGCACGTGGAGCGTGATGATATTCTTCGGGAACCCAGATAGGCTCGGGTGGACCCATAGCACAAGGGAATAGGGCCCCGGGCTCTTGAGAAATTGGAACCGGGTTTTGTTGCATCTCTTGAACCTCGGTTTGGAGGTTGTCAATCTTGGACACGAGCTGAGCTAGGACTGTCATCAGATCCATCTGTATGACCAGTGCTTGATCTGTATTCTCCATGGAAATTGAATGGATTTCGGACCCGAAAGAAGTAGTAGAGGAACGGACGACACTCCGAGGTGATTTGACTGAAGACCGAAGCCAATAGGGAGCCATGCCAAGGGCTTGCAATCGACCTAAGAAGGTGTAGAATGGGATTTATTTTTGAGAAAAAAGGGAAAAAACTATTTTTTAGATTTTTTATAAAGATGGGAGAAATATTTTTGGATTTTTTTTTGATAAAGAAGAGAGAAATGTTTTTGGAGACGGAACTCAGCATGATTATTATGATTATTATGTTCTCACTTGTATTTAATTCTCCTAAATGCAATGTCGGACAGGACGCGAGTCTAGAAAAGTGGGGCTTTTTAATATATGCAAAGCTACGATTTGGGACTTGTAACTAGGCTCGCGGACAGGGTCCCGTTTTAAAAATGAACGAAAATTCGGGCGATAGATCGACCCAGAATTTTGGCAGAGTTTCGGGTTGAAACCAGCAATCTAAAGTGCGTGTCCTAGGTTTGATACCTATATGCGGATATGCAGTTGGTTGGGTGAATCAGCATGGGTTCCCTCCTTTGGCGTGACTTCCACGATATACGTCTTTCTCTTGCGGGCAATCGGTACGTGTGGACAAGCCATTTGATATACCTGAGTGTACGTAAATTGCCTCACTATATACCTCATGGGGACGATACGTGTGAGAGAGAATTCGATATACTCGGTGTACGTGAACGAATTCCCCGTGATATACCTCCCGTCATGACTTCGGTCAAGCGGTACGATGCGGGGGAACCGTTAGATATACGTCGAAGGTACTTGGCCAATGGAAGGTGAGAGTCATATCGCTTAGGCTAACTGCGGCCTGCCAAACTAGCGCCCATCACGAAGTGACCCTCCCGTTACTGGGTAAAATTTGGTCAATAACAATGCTCTTTGGTGATGTCATGTGAATCATGCATGATTCTCTTATTAGTATCTTATGATGAGAATGCCTTTCTTGATTATATCAAACAGGGAGCAAAGTACGAGTACCTAAGGTACACCAAGTATGGATAGGTGATGCGTGCAATATGTGGATATATGTTATCCTAGGTGCACGTGGTGTGAAGTGTACATGGAGAATTTTCTACAATTGTGTGAACATAAGCATGAGCATGGGATACACATGGAAAAAGGGGAACATGCAGATATGGGGGAAAACATAAATAAATATAGCATCCATGCAAATAGAGTCAAGCCGTCAAAATACACACACATATTCCCCAACAGATTCGCCTATGTGGCCATCCCCGATCCTCGCCTGCGCGGGCAGGCGCGCGAAGGAAGAAAGGATCCCTCGAGTCTCGCGCATCCCTCTCGGGAACGCTTCGACCGGTGTCATTTGAGATGAGGTGTAATGATGTAGAGAGATTCAGAGTCGCCAGTATATTTTACTCAAAACAGACAAAAGAGAAAGGGGAAGCCATCCCGAAGGATGGCATCCAAAGACATACTGGTGCATGTGAAACCAAAATGATTCGAGAAGGGTTCGGAGGCTTAGTTATGAAATGGGAAGGTGTTAGGCACCCATTCCGCCCTTTCGGTCTCTCATGGATATTTTTTATTTTCCTCTATATTTCCCCCATGATATGTGTGCATGTGTATATAGATAATGGAGGCAGGAATCTTCGACTTGTATATTGGAAAAGATAAAGCGAGTCATCCGTAGGAAGATATAAGAATAATATTAGAAAAATAAGATTTACGCGATTACCCCTACGTTGGTCGTTATAATGGAACAATGACGCATATGGAGTAATACGTCACTAAGGGAAAGTATATAAAATATAAGAAGATTAGATTTAGAAAAAATAGAAAATAAGAGAAAAAGTGAGAAAAGGACTCGAGTCTCGGGTTTTACCCCGAGATGCCTACGTAGCCTATAAAGGCATCAAAGTCCACATAGTTCGCATACAAAACGAGGGGTGGGGTTTATCCCATAAATCCAAATCGGGGATCTCTTATTTGGGGGGGGGGGGGGGGTGTAGAAAAAGTGTTTTAGTTGTGAAAAAAGTGTGAGAAAAGTATGAGAATCCCTATTTGGAATTTATGAGCAAACCCTCTTTTTCTTGTTTTTCTGGGTTTTATTTATATGAAAATAAGAGATGTGCAATAATACTAAATAAAAAGTATATTTGAATGTGTGAGAAGAGATAATAAAAGTTCTAAGTAATAAAACAAGTTATTGAGAATTTAAGAGAGAGTTTGAGAAAGATGGACCTTCTTCGAGTTCTTGAGCTTGATCTTGAATATTGGAGAGCATACTTTGCACTTGTATGATGATGGGGAGTGGCTAATTCACCAAGTTTGATGAAAATGATGATGAAAAGTGGAAGTAAAAAAGGAATTTGGAATTTGAAATCACGCTGCCTTCGAGAGAGGTTTCTGGGATTCGTTGAGAGTGAATTTTATCAGATCTGGGCTCCTATTGCAAATGACGTGAAGGCCTCCTTTTATAGGCTCAGGACACTGCCGATCGGCATAGACCTCATCCTGCCTATCGGCACCTGCCGATAGGTAGGGTCTGGAACCTGCCATTTGGTAGTGTATTTTAGGCCTTTTCGGGAAATCAGCTGCCGGGGGAAAACCGTTGGTCAGAATTGTGCATAGGGAAGACCGTTGGAAAGGTAATTCAGAGACCTTCAAAAGTCCTTTGGACTGCTCTTGGGTTCGGGAGTTGACTTTGGGTCAAATATGGCTCAAAAGCGTTTATCGGTCCATTGGATGGGGAATCGTTCGGACGCAATGGATCGTTCATCCGCATGGTAAGTCCAAATCGCACACGGGGTAGACCGTTGGAAAGGTTAGGAGATGTACTTTGATATGCCAAAGATTTTGACCCATTTTGGGGAGTTGACTTTGGTCAACTGGTCCCTGGAAGCATTTAGTGACCTCTTGGAGTTAAACGGATCGTTCGTCCGCATGGTAAGTCAGAATCACGCACGGGATGGACCTTTGGAAAGGTTATTCAGTGCCCTTCGAAGATTCATTCAGACTCGATTGAGATGAAGAGTTGAATTAGGTCAAATAGAGCCCGGGAGCTCCTGGTGGCCTCTGGGTCAGGTTTCGGACGCAAACGGATCGTTCGTCCGCATGGTAAGTCAAAATTGCGCACGGGATGAACCATTAGAAAGGGTATTCAGTGCCCTTCGAAGATTCATTCAGTCTTGGTCGAGATGAAGAGTTTGACTTTTTTGGTCAAACTAAGCTGAGGAGTGCCTGATGGCTTCTAGGTCAGTACTCGGGACATGACCTGGGTTTATGGTGATGAAGGTAGGTACTAGGGACCTAAGGAGAGTTAGTGGGTAGCATAATGGGGTGTCTACAGAGTGTATTGACTTCTCTTGGCAAGATTACATCATCTCCACCGGACGAGGGGACAAATTTGAGAACTCAAATGACGAACAGAGTTCGGAAAAAGTCATTCCAGTAATCAACATGTGCAATATGATATCCTTCGAAGACCTATTGGGAAAAATCAGTAAAGTATCCATTCAATCGGTAATAGATGAAAAATGGGGGTCTTGTTTTTCCCCGCCTCAATAAACCACATGATCCGATCTACGAGACATTACAATGATCCAATTCTTCATGCAACTGAGATAGATAAGGGAAAGGGAGTTGCCTAAGAACTTCCCATACTAGAAATGACTATTGAAGAGAGAAAAATCCTTGACCAACTCAAGAAGACTCAAGCCAACATCGCCCTTTAGGGGCTTTTTATGTCCTCCCATATATATATAGGAATGCTCTGATAAAACTCCTCATCGGGCCCATAGTCCCTCCTTCCACCACTCTAAAAAAAGATGTAAACATGGTTAGATCATTGGCCACCACTTGAATCATTTCCTTTTCCGAAGAAGAAATCCCAAAGCTCGATCCCACTCACAACTATGCTCTTAACATCTCTGTTAAAGTTATGGGAAAGATAGTCCCGATCTCTCTCGTCGATAACAGATTCATCCTTAATGTATGCCCATTAAGAACCTTTGATTTCTTGGGGTTGAAAGTTACCTTACTCCTACTTTCATCGCAGTGCGTGCTTGTGATAATACCCACAGAGAAGTAATGGGATCTATAAAACTCATAATAGGGATTGGCCTTATCAACCTTGCATAGAATTCCAAGTCATTGACAGACCTGCATGTTTCAACCTGCTACATGGTCGACCTTGGATTCACAGCATCTGGGGAGTATCTTCTTCCCTTCATCAAAAGTTAAAATTCTTCGCCAAAGGAAAAGTCATCACCATTTGGGGGAATGATGACGATATAGATAGTGCCAGCACTAGCAACTCGATATTGGAGATTCAGCATGGAACTACTGACATACTTCTTTCCGGATTTCGAGTTGATCCATTTCCCCTTCTAGGAGGGGATAATTTCAAAGACCAAGTCTATCCTGAACACAGCCCTCATGACAATGTTAATTCGATATATATGATAAAAAACACGCACTTAATGCTCGGACTGGGGCTGGGGCGACGTCAATAAGGGATACTCGAGCCCATAGTTTTGAAAGAGTCCTTTTCCCCCATGAAGTTTGGGTTACTGACCTTCACTCGAAGAAATGAAGGTGCTTTACCAACCATGATTAAAAAAGGGCTTATAAGATGAAAAGGTTGTCTCGAAAGATTCTCTGAATGGAAGATTTATCAAAGAAAGAGAAGACATTCCTTTTTTACTTCCCTGAATCGTGGTATGACAACGTCGATAAGAAGATGAATCTTGGAATGGAAATATTCTTCCAAGACAACTACTCATGGTCCAAAGACTGCCAGCATCAAGTGCAACCGCTCACCGAGAAGGCTGTGACTGAGGTCTCCGAGGAAAGTGAATTCAAAGACTCGTTAAACTTACAAATACTGGGGCTGAGCCTTTGTATGACCCAATTAGATGATACACTGTCAGACTCTTCGGCTCTGATCAAGGTCGCTAATGCACCTGTACTCAATTGTAATGTTATATCAGTTCCACTTGCTGAAATTCAACCCAATACTATTATCTACCTTATCTCTCCTACTGTTACTTTTCCTCTTTCTTATGTCAATGTAATCGATACCTCCTCTGACGAGGTTCTCAATACTATTTTTTTGAAAAGTGAAATAAACGAGGATCTTGAGTATCTTGTTGTAACTTATATTAATTATCTTGATTCTAATCAAACTCTTAATGATGATGATTTTGCAAATGAACAATTCTTAACCGATCTTAATAAGTGAAAGTGCGTAAGTACGGTGTGTGATATCGAATAAAAATTATTTGCAAGTTTCCAAGTAAAACATTTTTAATTAGAGTCTATTTTTAAACTAATTTAATACAACCCCTAAACATGCGTTAAAAACAAGAAGATATTTAATTGAACACAATATTTCAATTAAATCCTAAAACATGCATCAAAATGATTTATCAAATAAAATAACGCATGTGACACAACATATCAGGAAAAATCCCCGCAGGGCAAAACCATATTATTTTCACTATAATTTGTAAAGAACGGTTACACGGATTATAATGAAAATAAGTGTGACATACGAAATACCCGCAGGTGTCGGTTCCAATGTCGTCGGCTGAAATCTCCCGCAAGAATTCTAGATGGGTAGCAATGAAGAAGATATCGGCTTCTCCACAAAATACTCCAAAATAAGTAAGATAAATCCTTTGAAGGTTTTATGTTGTACCAATGTAAATGGGAGAGAAGTGTGTATTTATAGGGAAGTTTTAAAGCCTAAAAAACATCTTTAAGAAAGCATGGAGGAATTAGGGCCGGATTTTGCTCAGCATGTTTTAAAAGGTGTTTTGAAGTGGTGACAACATTTGGCATAAAACATTTTGACAGCATCAGGTACCCCGAACCGATTCGGGTGTACTGCAAATCGGTTCGCCCCACGAACCGGTTTAACTTGTGGTTCGCAAAAGTTCACTGGTTTGAGCTTTAAAATACACAGCATTTTTCCCAAGGCTTTTCACGGAATTTTCTTCATTTTCAACAGGCCATAACTTCTTCACCATAGCTCGGATTGAAGTGTTGTTTCTTCTAGTATCTTTGTTACGGAAAGTTATTCAACTTTCCAGTTGATCGGACATCCGTACGGCGGATTTAAAATTACCAAAATGCCCTTGAACTTCCATATCATGCCTTATTTCACTGTTTTGACTTCTCTTGCGTACCACTTGCATTACGAGCCTAAAATTATGGAACGTGAAGTCATTGAGGAAGATTTGGGACACTTGATGGAGATGATGAATGTATGATTCTTGGAATTTGAATTGAGGCCATCGTGTGAGATCGTGAAAAGACGTGCCTTTTGTAGCGGCGTACGACATACACAAATGAAACATTTTGGACATGATAAAAATGTCCTTATAATAAGGTTAATAACAAACAACATAACCATGTTCAAATTAATGAGGATTAAATCGTTGTTATTAATATCGATTATAGTAGCCAACAACGGGAGATTAGGAAAGGGTCCACCCTTACCGAGCATGAGCGAGCGCAATTCGAAGAATTATTGAGGGAATTCGTGAATGTATTCGCATGGTCTTACGATGACATGCCCGCCATCAACCCATAAATTTCTCAATATGTGATCCCAACTTTCCCAGAATGCAAGTCAGTTAAATAGAAACTCAGGAAGCTACGCACCAAATGGTCGCTCAAAGTTAAAGAAGTGGTGGTCAAGCAATTAAACATAGGCATTATCCATGTGATCAAATATCCTATATGGAAAGTCAACATTGTCCCTGTAGAGAAGTCAAGAGGGAAAGTCCGTATGTCTGTCGACTACCGAGATTTGAATAGAGTGTCCCCTAAAGATGATTACCCATTGGCTGATCGTGGACAACACAGCCAACCACTCCCTCAAGTCATTCATCGATCATTTTGTCGGTTAAAATCAAATTAAGATACACCCTGACCACCAAGATAAACTTCATTCATTACCCCTTGGGGAACCTTTTGTTACACGGTTATGTCTTTTGGGATAAAGAATGCTAGGGCTACCTACCAAAGGGGTTCTACAACCATCCTTCACGATTTAATACACAAGGAGGTTGAAGTCTATGTATACGACATGATAATTAAGTATAAGACTCAGGAAGGTCACATTCCAGCCCTTCGAAAGTTCATTGAATGATTGCGGAAATACCAAATGCGATTAAATACACAATAATGCATTTTTTGGCATCGCGAAAGGAAAGTTATTGGGATTCATGGTTAGAAATAAGGGAATCAAAATAGACCCTGCCAAGATGAAAGACATAGTCGAAATTCCACCACCCCAAACAAAGAAGGAAGTCCGAAGATTCTTAGGAAAAATTCAAAACATCAGTCGGTTCATCAGTAAGCTAACTTTTATTTGTGAACCCATATTCAAACTCCTCCGAAAGGAGTCTACCAAAGTCTGGAATGAGGCCTGTCAGGAGGCCTTCGACAGAATCAAGCAATACCTTACCCGACCTCCTATACGTAGGCCTCCGCAGCCTGGTTTCCCCCTTATCTTATACTTAATTGTAACAAATACCACATCAGGGGTTGCTAGCCCAATATAACAAAGAGAGATGCAAAGAGAAGGCCATTTACTACGCTAGTCAAAAATTGGTCAGGTACAAAATGAACTACACTGCCTTAGAGAAAGCTTCGGCACTACATGCTCGCTTTTCTCGTTAAACTTGTGTCTTGAATGGACCCCATCAAATACCTTCTCGAGAAGCCCGCTCTGTCCAACCAAATGGTCCGTTGGTATGCTGCTAGCAAAACTCGATATTGTGTATGTCACGTAAAAAGCCATGAAAGGGAGAGACGTCTTCGACTACCTTGCTGAATACTCCACGAAAGAAATAAACATTTGGATATCCGAATTTCGGGATGAATAAATCCTTTACACATTTCAGGAGGACCTCTGATGGCAAGTGTTCTTTGACGGCACTGCCAACAAGAAAGAGTACGACATTGGGACACTCCTAGTCACCCATGATGACTCTCACACTCTCATTGCCATCAAGATTGATTTCCCCTACACCAATAATATGACCGAATACAAGGCATGCATTATAGGCCACAAAATCTCCTTTAAGAAAGGCATCAAACACCTAGATGTCTACGGGGACTCTACCCTCATCATTGGCTAAGTCCTTAAAATATGGAAAATCAAAGATGGGAAGCTCTTACCCTTCCATGCCCACCTAGAAGAGTCAGCCTCCCAATTCCAAGACATTAACTTCCACTACCTAATTCATGCCAAGAATATTTTAGTTGACGCCCTTGCTACCTTAGCCTCTATGGTCGACATGCCCAAAGGAATAACAATAGCCCCTTTACTAGTCAAAAAATAAGATATGTCAATCCATTGCTACCACATTGAGCTCGTCATCGAGGAAGATTCTGACATGGTTGAGTTTTGGTACTATGACATTTGGTGCCTCATCAAGCATGGCATATATCCCCAAGACGCTAAGACGAAAGACCGTGCGATCCTTCGCAAACTGGTTGTAATACCCCGTTAATTATAACTAATTAAAAGTGTTCAAATTAAGATTTTTATAGATTTAAATAATTGAAGTGTAAAGATTATAAATTTTTATAAATCTTATATATAAAAAAATAAGTGAAAATAAAGTGAAACTATCTAGCAGAGTCGAATAGATATTAATTAATAAGGTTTTAGCAATTATTAAAGGGGTGGAAATGTAGTAAATTAATAAATCAAATTGTGGTAGCCTGATTAATATTGCGAAGATAATAAAGTGAACTTACTATTTAAGTGATAAGACTTGAACATTGGATAAAGCTCTTATGAAGCTTTGGGAAAATCATCTGTGACCCATGTTTTTTTTAACGACAAGGATTAGAAGATGGTAAGGTTTTGTTTAGCTATAAAGCTATGCCGACACAGACTACATTTGACACGGTGAGTTGTCATTCTGTTATTGGATGAGAATAAATAATATATTAAACTTATTTGCTAACCTTATTTCTGTGGGAAAACAAGTAGGTCTTTTGACTCACTTTCACCATTGTTTTTCCAACAATAAACCAACACAATGCCTGTTCACTTTTTTTTTTCTGCTGTAATTTTTGCAATAAATGTTAACATTCAATAATGTCAATAAATACAAGAAAGTAAAAGAAAAGTCATATTTAACATAAGAATCAAAAAAGGCCAACAAACTAATTCCATTCAACATAAGAAAGGAAAAAAAGGCAACTTAAGTTAAAAAACTAAACAGATTGTTCCCCACACCTAAGTTAAAAAAAAGGGCAACTTAAGTTCAAAAACTAAACAGATTGTTCCCCATAGCTAAGTTAAAAAAAAAAAGGCAACTTAAGTTTGAAATCCTAAAAAATAGATTGCTCCCAACTGAGATTTAAAAAACCAAAAACCACATTGTTCACAACTCCAATCTCAGCTTTCTTTATCCTTCATTTGTGATGATTTTTGCATCTATTCAGCAGAAAATTGTTGCATAATATTACTGCCAAATGAACATGTGTTCATCCCGTACATGTCACGCTAAAATGTGCTTTTAGAAGCCTGTACACCATACAATATCTTTAATTAATAACATAAAAATAATAAATATTTGAAATTAAAATTGTATGTAAAATCAATATACACCTGCATTTTAAAAGGGGAGTTTGGTACCGGAGTGCAACCCATCTCAAGTTCTAAATTGATGAAGTCCCCTTCTTTTGATAGATCAAAAAAGTCCTGTTTTTTCATAAAACATATTATAACCAAGAAATTGAATATATGTTAAACATTAAAGATGTAACCACAACAAATATTAATAAAAAGTAGGTACCTTCTCTTTTGATTGAAATAAATCTTTTCCTTTCTCCTTATCTCCTCCTTTTCCTTTCTTTGTCCTTTTTCTCTTCAAAATAGCTTTCTCCATCATGGATTGTTTCCTCTTGAACAGTGGTCGGCCTTTAGAGCGAACAACTAATGGATTATGAACAATGAAACTTTATTTCACTGTTGGATTAATGTCACCACCTTGTGATGAAGATGCATGAATTTTTCTAATCTCTAATGGACTCGGTGGATTGCTTGCACCCTTTCCTTCACCTTTATTCAATTCAATACACAACCATGAAATCCATTTCATAACTAAACTTGTCTTCTCTTTCCTTGCTCGTTGCCAAGTCAGCCGCTTGGTAAAATGTGTTACACATCTTATCAAATCTCTCATTTTCAGGATTTAAAGTCCAGTCAGAGTACACAATTTCAATCTTTGTGTGGGCCCTCTTCACATCTTTCCTCCATCGCCGAAGTATATATTTATCGGGAATGGTATGAATGTTTTTGTTTATTAAGACTGTAATCGCGTGGCGACAAATGATACATCTAAACTCAAATAGTTGACAATTACACTTAATATCACAATCATCCTCCCTAAACAAAACATCAAAAGTTGCCTTTCAATTTGTACCTCCAACCATGTCTTTCGAAACGCTATACATGTGGAAACCATGTCCCTCTCTAATTAAAGACAAATTACAATACATTTTCACTATTATTTCCTCTTGAAACTCCCTAAACTTGGCTTGGTATAAACACCTTGGAATTGTATCTCCATTATATAACGAGTGGCACATGGGATCCAAGAGTTGAAGGAATTGAAATCTTCTAGATTTTCCTTTTGAACCTTACTTCTTAATGCATTCTCATATTATTCGACAAATTGTTTTAAAGTAGTCTTTGCATTGATATACCCATCAAAGAATGCATGCATGCTCTCACTTCTTTGCTTCGAGGACATCCCCGCCCAAAACGTATCTTTCAAAAATACAGGTACCCAACATCTCCTCTCCTCATATAATCCATTCAACCAAGCATTACCATGAATATTAAATTTCTCAATGAAAGTGTTCCAACTATCTTCAAACTCCTCACAAGTCAATGAGTTATAAACTAAATGTTGCATTGCATACTTGAGTGACTCATAATGTCCATGACCTCGTAACTTTTCTGGAAATTTTTTCATTATATGCCATATGCATCACCTGTGACGCGTGTTGGGAAATACATATTCAATGGCATTTTGCATAGCTTTATCTTGGTCGGTAATAATAGTGATAGGTGCACGACCGCCCATACAACTAAGCCATGCCTTAAAAAGCCATGTAAAAGTGTCACTATCCTCACTCGATATCAAACCACAACCTAATAAAATTGATTGGTCGTAGTGATTAACACCGACAAAAGGGGCAAATGGCATATCATACTTATTAGTCAAGTATGTCGTGTCAAATGAGATTGCATCTCCAAACTCTTCATACGCTACACGACTTCTTACATCTGCACAAAATAGATTTTTCAACCTACCCTCATCATCTAAATCCATTACATAAAACAAGTTTGAATTATTTACCTGCATTTTCATAAAATATTTTTGAATTGCAATAGCATCCCCTTCTCCAAGTCTTAATCGTCTAACTTTACTGATATAATTAGAACAATCCTTCTCTAAAAATGGGACATTATCATGCCCACCCTCTTCGACAACAAGTGCATTGAAGTTTTTATTTGGCCTTATACCCGCCCTATCATTTAACTCAAGCCTCCTTTTGACATATGGCCTAATCACTCTATTTTTCTTATAAAATCATGACTGCGTCAGACTTGGAACATGATTGTGATCAATGATTACTTTTGTGACATGCCATTTCCCATCGAGACCAAAAGCAGCCCTAACCTTCGCTTCACATTGAGTTTTGCTAACCGGATATTTTTTTAAAGCATTTCTACCATTGCTTTCCTCTTTTCTCGACCGAGAGCATGCAACCAAAACCCATTGTAAGCAACCATTAGAGCCCCTAGATGAAGATCGTCTTTTTACCGAAAACCCCTTCTCATAGCCATACTTTTGGTAATAAGAAAATAAATCATCATATGAATAAAAAATCATTCCTACTTCAGGGAATTTGGGTTTATCTTCTATATTTACACCCTCCATCTCATCCTCCAATTCAACATTCAAAGCTAAATCAATATCCCGATCCTCCGAATCATCTACCAATTCATCATTCAAGTCTACTTCAATACCATAACCCTCTTCATTGTCAACATACTCATTCTCATAAGAGCTGTTAATATCACCTTTCATTCCTACAAGATATTTGCAAAAAAAAATACATGTATAATTTTTCTTTATCTTCTATAATTTTTTTTGCAAAAAAAATACATGTATAATAGTTTTAAATTAAAGAAAATAGTCACATTTAATTTTTTTAGCAATATGAATATTGTTAAATTTAAAAACTAGACATGGAATGAAAAAAAAACTAGAAAGGAAAATCAATAAAACTGAAAAGAAAACTATTTAATTTTTTTCTTTTCAGTTTTATCAATGAAAAAAATAATTTGAAATGAAAGGAAAAATCATACCTGATGAAAGTGAAGACATTATTTTTTGGATCTTAATTGGCTTGGTGAATAGCTACTGCAAAAAAAATTGAGGTTAAAAAGAAATTTGTCATATTTAATTTTTTTAGCAATATGAATATTTTTAAATTTTAAAAGTAGACATGGAATGAAAAAAGAAAACTGAAAAGGAAAATCAATGAAAATTAGGGGTGGAAATTCGGGTCAACGGGTTGTGTTTCGGACCGACACAACACGACATGATAAGGTTTTTTCAGACACGAATTCGTGTTTTTTTTAGTTAACACGAATACGACCGGAATAAAAAATAACACGACACGACACGAATACCAGAATTTTTTAAATTTCACGCCTAAAAAACACGATAACATGATAACACGACACAACTCATAATTAAGACATGAACACAACACGACAAGACTTCGTGTAAAAAAACACAACATGAACGTGAAACATCGTGTCAATTTCGGATCAATTTCGTGTTGTTTCGTATCGTTTTTTCGTGTCATTTCTAAAATTGCCACCCCTAATGAAAATGAAAAGAAAACTAGTTTTTCTATTTTTTAAATGAAAATAACAATTAAAAATGAAAAGAAAAATCATACCGAATGGAAGTGGAGACATTTCTTGGATGTTATTTGATTTTGTGAACAACTACTGCAAAATAAAATTGAGGGTACAACGGTTTTTGTTTTGGCGCCTAAAATGAAGAGTAACGAGTGTTTAGTGAGTAAAGAATAAGGTTAGAAAATAAGGTTAATATATTATTTATTCTCATCCAATAAAAGAATGACAACTCACTGTGTCAAATGTAGTCTGTGTCGACTACTGTGTCGGTATAGCTTTACTGCTTGTTTAGTAGGGTTTTTACCAACATTGTTAACTGCACACAACAGTATAAAAGACCACCATTTTGTCCTCTCTCCCAATCATTTTCTTACAATCTTAAATTTCTCCCTTGTTTTCCGTGCAAACAATAACCCATCTTTACTCTTCTTCCTACCAGCGCCGAAAATGACCGGCTATAGGTAGCAGGTGGCTTGGAGACTTAGATTTGAGTAGCTATTGTCTTTGCCACTTCTCTTTTGTATTGGAGACTTTAAAGAATTCGACAGATCCAATCAAGTTTCATTGGAGCCTTCAAAGAATTAAGGCAGTTGACATACCTTGTTATTTCCCCAACTTCTCTATTGATATACACGCTTTTTTTTTTGTTACAAAAAGGAAAATGAAAAAACAACAGAAATGGGACTAGATCACGAGGTTATCAAAATCGGCACGATCGAGCATCACAAGCAGCCGCTCCGGGGTATGCTCATACTCCAAATAGAGATCCTGGGCGTCTTTCACAAATTTGGCCATGCAATCCGCTTGGATGTTCTTCTCTCTTGGGATATGGATGACCTTGGCTTTGAGGCCACTTACGAGATCACAACAGTCTTCAATGATATTAGCCAGGTGGGGGTTCGCCCTATCCTCTGACTCCAAGAGTTGGATGGCCTCGAGGAAATCGGTATTGAGGCAGACGCTCTTCCACCTCTCTCTGGTAGCAATGTTAAGCTCGTGGAAAACACCTTTCAACTCAGCTCGCAATGGGCTAGCTGTTCCTTGAATACGTCCAGTGAAGCCAACAATCCATCTTCCTTCTTCATCCCGCACAACACCTCTAAAAGTTCCAATCCCGCTATTTGTGTCAAAGCTCCCGTCCGTCTGAATGATGTAGGTACCTGGAATACAAGCACTAGCATAAGTGGGTGTACTAGAACTTACCCCTTTATGGTTAATACTCTTATTATGAGTTTCGAAGATATCGCAGTTAAGTTCAAAAATAATCTTATTAACTATATACGAGGTGGTGCTAACGTTATCAAAAACAAGTTTATTACGGGTTTTCTAGATAAACCAAAGGAAAGAGATGAAAGTCACATACCAATTGTTATCCGCTTTATTGCACACATTTGCAACTACCCAAGAATTAAAATTAGTGAACATACCTTGTCTGTGGGTGAGAGGGGGGGGGGGGTGAGATTCATCCAAACTTGGTTAGAGAAGTGGCATTCTTTGAATAGGTGGTTGAAATCTTCCTTGCATGAGAATCTAGGGCAAGAATTATTCGTGGTGAGGCCCCTTCTCTCTCTATGGGCATTAGTGAGAAGTTTGCCATGAAGGATGGTCCACACAAACTGTTTTAATTTGGGAGGAATACCAAGTTTCCAAATATTCTTCCAACCATTCCAGAGGGGAGGAGCCTCCTCCCCCATAGAAATTATATTATAGCAAGAATGGATAGAAAACTTACCTTCACTGCTCGGTTGCCAGGATGGCATGTCTTCTCTAACCCCCCTTTTAGGGAGATTTGTATTAATTATATCACCCATAATTTTGTCATTGAACCTCTGGCGAATCTTATTAAGGTTCCAAACTCCATTATCAGTTATGAGGGTGCTCACATTGTCATCCCACATGGGGCTATGATCGCTTTTATCAGCAATAGGTGCATCACCACACCACCAGTCTTTCATGATGTTAAATTTATTGCCCTTCCCCACATTCCATTTGGTGTTCTTTATGAGAACCTCCTTACTTTTAAAAATGCTACGCCAAATGTGGGAGGTGTTGGTTTTCTTACACCACAGTTTAGGGTTAGGATCAACTTTATATTTTTTAGTGATGACATTAGCCCAAACGGAGCCACTATTATTCATGATTTTCCAACCTAATTTAGCAATTGTAGCTTTATTATTGTCATGGGCATTTCTAATACCCAATCCACCCCTATCTTTGGGCATACAAACCTTATCCCAGCTAACCAGATGGATCTTCTTCTTTCTCTCATTACTTCCCCATAGAAAGTTTCTATTAAGACGGTCGAGTGTATCATAAGTTTTCTTGGGGAAGAGAGCAGTTTGCATATTATACGTAGGGATTGTGGACGTAACAGATTGAACAAGGGTGGTTCTACCCGCAAATAATAGCAACTTAGCTTTCCACCCCAGAGCTTCTTTTGAACTTTTTCAACAACATTTTTAAGGTGCACATTATTGAACCTACCGTGAACAAAACTGGCCCCCAGGTAAGTGCCCAGATTCTCGGTGAGGCCTATCCCATATTTATTACTAAGATCAACTGATTTATGCCTAGGGATATTAGGCGAAACAAATTTTTTTGATTTGGAGTAGCTAACTCTCTGGCCCGAGATATGGCAAAACTCGTCAATTGTGCCCAGCACAGTCTCACAAGAGCTAGTCGTGTTAGAGAGCAGGATGCGATCATCCGCAAAGAAGAGATGCGAGATACAAGGGCCATTCGGCGATACTCTGATCCCCTTCCAATTACCCTTCCCCACTTTTTCAGAGATACTTGCAAAGAGGTATTCCATACACATCACAAATAAGTATGGACGCTTTGAGCTGCTTACCGTTGCGAGATGACGCGATAGTGGGTCCCATCTCCTTTTTGGCCTTTCTTTGATTGGTGAGTTGCCATTTTTGGAGATAACAAAACCAGTGCATCCCCTTATTTTAGTATTCAACTTTTAGTTGGAAATCCATGATTCTTGTGTTTTGTGTAGCCAATCATTTACTATTTGTTACTAAGAAGAGATATTAAATAGGTACCTTAACTTCTCCTATTTATTCAATGTTTAGCCCCAACTAGAAACCTTGTTAATTATAATTAAGACCCCTATCCTTTTATATATTGTTAGAGGATTAGAAGTTGATTTTTGTGGAGGCTTCCGAGGAAATATTTTTGTTATCAACCTGAAAGAAAAAAATAAAGATTGGAGACATTTCACAAGGCAAGTAATTTTTTACACCTCCTTTTATGTGTGTATTTGCTGATTTCACCTAAATTAAATTTTTTTGATAAAATTTATTAGTGACCTTTACAAAAGTGTGAAATTCTAATTGATGTTATATTAGGTGAGTTTAAGTCATTTTATTACATATACTTATGTCAAGCCTATTAATTTGAGAAAATTAATTATCAACTCAATGACCCTTAGAAAGTGTGCAATCCTAATTTATGTTTTATTAAGTGAATTTAAATAGTTGTATATACTTGAAATTTATGTCGAGCCTAATAGTTTGTGAAAATTAATTAGTGGCCCCAACACATGAAAATGATAATTTGGGCTATGAGAATAGATGATGCGAAATAACTTAGAAATAAGTATTCTAAAAGTTCAATTGCTCAATAGGGTTGTAAACTTACGCTTTAGGAGTAGTACTTTGATATGTTTGCTCCAATTCGATGGTAAAAAAATTGTTGCCAGGCTCTTATTCATGTTATAGTAACCAATATGAGAATATTGTATATGACTTGGGACAATTGATACGCATTAGTGGACCCCTTATGATGTAATATACTCAATTAAAATCATTACGTGTCCCGTTTTATAAGAACTCCATATGAATCCATGTTCTAAACCATGCTATTGTTGATATTTATGTAGATGTTAGAAGGAGTAGCTGAAATTATTGAGTGATTTGGTCGTTGAATAGTAATGTGGATTAATTCCGAGATTTCATGCGTAGACATTTATTTTCTTGCCCTACTCTTGCCTAGTAAACCTTAAATACACTACAAGAAAAATGTGTATTGGGGACGGTAAAAATCCGTCCATAAAAGCACAGAAAACGTCCCTAAAGAGTATTTGGGATGGATTTTGCAACGGTAAAAATTCGTCCATTTTACTAGGTGTCATAAATATTTTAGGGACAGATTGTACCATCGAAAATGTTAATTCATGGATGCTCTACATTTGGAAATAGGGACGCTCTACATTAGGGATGAATTCTCATCGTACACTCAAATCGGGAGTCCGGTGATTACGCGATCGATTCGTACGAGTTACATTGATCCCGTCTGAGGTATTCGTGCTTCTTACCGGACCGTTTTGTGGTTGTTTTACATTATCACCCTTTGATGGATTGTTTTTAACCCTAAGTCTAATCGTTTGTAAATTTTCATCGTATACTCAAACCGGGAGTTCGGTGACTACGCGGTCGGTTCGTATGAGTAACATTGGTCCCAAGCGAGGTGCTCGTGCCTCTTTCAGGACCATTTTATTGATGTATTACATTTTCAGCCTTTGACAACATGTTTTAAAGCCTAAGTCTAATCGTTTGAAAATTCTCGTCGTATATTAAAAATGGGAGTTTGGTGATTATGTGATGGGTTCGTACGAGTTACATTGGGTCCCGTGCGAAGTGCTCGTGCCTCTTACAGGACCGTTTTGTGATTGTTTTACGTTTTCACGCTTTGACGGCATGTTTTAAAGCTTAAGTATAACATTGTGCAAATTCTCGTCATATACACAAATTGGGAGTTCGATGACTACGCGGTCGGTTCGTACCAGTTACATTGGTTCCGTCTGAGGTGGTGGTGCCTCTTACGGGACCGTTTTGTGGTTGTTTTACGTTTTCACCCTTTGACAGCATGTGTTTATGCATAAGTCTAAATTTTGCAAATTCTCGTCATATAATCAAACTGGGAGTCTCGTGACTACGCGGTCGATTCATATGAGTTACATTAGTCACGTGCGAGATACTTGTGCCTCTTACGGGACCTTTTTGTGTGGATTTTATGTCTTCACCCTTTTACGACATGTTTTTAATCCTAAGTTTAACCATTTGCAAATTCTCATGGTATACTCAAAACGATAGTCCATTGACTACGCGATCGGTTAGTACGAGTTACATTGGTCCCGTGCGAGGTGCTCGTGCCTCTTACGGAGACATTTCATGACTGTTTTATGTTTTCACCCTTTGAAGGTATGTTTAAAACCTAAATCTAATTATTTGCAAATTTTTACAGTATACTCAAACCGGAAGTCTAGTGACTACGCAATCG
Source organism: Sambucus nigra (assembly GCA_949130495.1). Taxonomy (NCBI): domain Eukaryota; kingdom Viridiplantae; phylum Streptophyta; class Magnoliopsida; order Dipsacales; family Adoxaceae; genus Sambucus; species Sambucus nigra. The sequence continues at coordinate 3,435,861 of CASBWL010000025.1, forward strand.
GTTCGTACGAGTTATATTTATTTCAATCTAATTGATTAATGATCTTTTGGGCATTAGAATTTCCAAATTTAGTGGATTACTGGTGTTTTGGGATCATAAAAAGTAGAAAAAATTAAGCTGTAATAGTACATAATAAATTGTAATAGTACTATTTACGCATGCAACTTACATTAAACGTATTGATTTCCTCCTTTATTGAATAAAATTAAACTCCGTATACCTTTGGGTATAACTGAACATTCAATCGGCACTTCGCAGACCGTAGGTGCAGACCCTGCCATTCTGGGAGTTAGTTCAGCTGTTGCAATTCCAGCAGCAATTAAGACTGCTAGTCTTGAACTGGTGGGGTTGGGGGGTGGGGTAACCAAAACATATTAAAGAAACACTACAAACACAAATGGAATCTGTTAAGTTTCTAATTGATTGATATATCTCTCTTGAACTAATAACACAAAGTGCCATAATGTAACAAAACTAAACAATACATTAGAAATCTTACCATTTTCTTTTAGTCGATTAACTTTCTCTGTATAACTATTTCAGAAAAAAGAAATTACTACAATTGATGATATGCAATCAAATATTGAGAATTTATTAGAATTTTATGAGAAATAAAAAAATTTCAAGTTGGTGTTGTAGTGTGTGCAGTGTGCTTGTGTACCATGTGTGTGTGTAGTGTAACGTATGTATCTGTGCTTTAGTGTGTTCAATGTGTGTGTGTATATATATATATATATATATATATATATATATATATATATATATATATATATATATATATATATATATATATATATATATATATATATGTGTGTGTGTGTGTGTGTGTGTGTGTGGATTTGTGTGTAATCAAGTCATTTATTTTGTAACCAAACAGTAGAACTGGAATCCAATTCCCTAGATATGCAGATATACAGTTACCCTCTATATCGCCTGCTTACTCTAAACATTTGATAGGGCAGGAACAAAATACATATATGCAGATACCCTCCATATTTTTTCTTAGAATCAATCTTTTTAGTCATTGCCCAACCCCTTTTTATTCTATTAAAAGCGGGGAACAAATGTTGTATTAGATTTCGTAACAAACAAAATAGCTAAAACAATAAGCATCAAACATATGTGCATTCAAAAGAAACATGTATCTTCCAATGATTAGAGAAAGATGGAAGGAATATTTTCCTTTTTTTGTTCGATTATCTAACAATCATCAAAACATAAAAGTACTAATTCTTTCTAGTAAGTGACAAAAGATAGAGAAGAAATCCAGAACTGGGAGCTCATCATCATCATCGACAAATTGAAAATGAACTAAAAAAATAAGAATTTTCCTACTAGGAAATAGTTTGCGTACATTAGAACAATGTCTAGCAACAAATCACAAATTATAAATAATTTACTCTGCAAATCCACAGTAAACGACACCTAATCATAAAAATGTATTAATAAAGAGGCACGGGCATCCATTAGTTAATTTTTTTTAGTCTAAGCAAAATGGCAATATTTCATGATATTACATTGAAGAACACATTGTAGCAAATCATTTTTCCCTCCTAAATATATAATCTAGTTTACCTACTAAAGATCAATTTTACCTGCTACATACCATGAATGCATCGCAAGTGATCAACTTTAATCAGAAGATCAATTCTAACTGAAATCCAACAGATAATAACTGAAGTCCAACAAAAAAAATTCAATCTAAAGATGAATTTTACCTGCTAAGTAAGATGAATGCATCACAAGACTGACGGAAGACATGAAATTAGCAAGAGAGGATAGTCCATTTAGGTGTGTATGAAAATCATATATCTATGTGACACCAAAGCAATTATATGACACCAAAGCAAAACAATTATATGACACCAAAGAGGTATAAGCAGAGCAAAGCAATTAAATGACACCAAAGAAAAATAATTATATGACACCAAAACCAAGGAATTAAATCACAAATAAGAATGATAAATTGAAATTCTACATTTTTGTAGAACAATTATTTGACTTAATTCACAATCACAATGCAAAGAAATCGATGGATGCACAATAGCAAGATATGATTACACATAAATCTGCAATACTATCTAATGCTCAAATATTGAAATGATAACATAATTTGATTACAACATCAAAACTTACCAATTAGAGATTCATAACATCCAACATGGGCTACATCAAATTCGTTAACTCACTGCATCAACTAAAGAAGTTGAAACACATGCAAAAATGCAAATAGTAGTTCCTTATTGTCCATGAAAACATAAAGAAACACAAAAATAAGTATTGATAAATCAACAAAAGTATTTATGATAACAAAAGGAGATGGATTGTACCCATAACTTGAACACTTTGATGGTCCTTGTTTTCTTGGTGGCGGGTAACTAAAAAGAGATCCGCAAAGTTATATTAGTGATGAATAATTAAAGCAAAGATGGAAACAATGAAAATGCATATGCGATTTCATAATAATTAAATAAATTAAAACTTCACAAAAGACAACAAACATATATTTGGGCATTTTCACAAATACATGCACATTATAAATGCATAAATGTCAGAAAATACCAGGAAAAAAAACATAATATTCATAGAAATGTCTTTAGCACCTAAAACATTACCTAATATGCGCAATCTTCTATCACCATAGGAAGAAAAAACAAAGGAGTTTACTTGTTTAGGATGTTCAAGTATAATCAGGTAACCTGCAAAAGAAAAAATAAACAACAAAACCCCAAAAGTAATTAGATCCCAACACATAAACATACATGTAAACATATAAAACAAAATGAATAAAATCAAAATAGATCTTAATTGAAATAAAAATGAACAAAACCCTAAAATGAACCAAAATCAAATCGAAATCACCCCGTGTTCTCAAAGCCCTAAAACACGTGCATGGGTATGTAAGGAAATAGGGTACCTTGTATGAGAGAAAGATGCCATAGATGGACAGCTATGGGAGAGGAAAAGAGTGTGTAAGAGGGTGAGGGAAAAATTCGAAAGGTGGACAGCTACGAGTGAGGGAAATAGTTTGTAAGAGTGTGTAACATGAGTCTTCCAAAAATGGACATTGAATAAGTTCTATCCCAAACAACTACCAATTAAATTAGTTAAAAAGTAAATGTAATATCCAACAAAGCCAAATCAATTTGTGAATCTTCCCCAAAAAGCATTAGCTAATAATCAGATATTTCAAATGAATGTTAAAAACAAATGAAAGCATAAAAATATATGAGTTGCAAACCTTAAAAAACATCGGGGCTTTGTGGTGAGATATGATAATGAAGACCCTTCACTAAAATCAATTTGATAATCACGAAAATCAATTTGAATATCACACGAATCAATTTAAAGAGAAAAAATATAAAGTTCCAAACAGAGAGAAAGAATGTATACCTGATTAGATCTCAATCTGGAAAAAAAACATAAACACCAAACACAAATAAAAAATTAGATTTGCAAAAACTTTGAACCAAAAAATAAACAAAAAATCTTAGTTTATAAAAATCAAATTAAAAAAAAGGTTATATGTTTACTTTGTTAACAAACTAAAAAAACAAAGCTGGAAATACTGATCTTCCCTCATCAATAATCATAACAATAATGAATTGCCTAATATAACACAACAATTTTACATATATAAACTATATATATATATATATATATATATATATATATATATATATATATATATATATATATATATATATATATACATACATACATACATTAAGGGAATCAACACTAACTAATAGAGAAAAAAAATTACCGGGGAGAGTCTGTGACGGGAGGAGGGGCTAAGGAGCCTAAGGCTGGTGTTGATGTAAAAAATTAGATCGCTCTAATTATCCAATCACAGATAAATAAAATGAGACAAAGATTTTTAAAGTGGTTCAGCCTTATAAGAATGGCCTACGTCCACTGTTATGTTATTGCTGAATGTTTGGGAATTCTCGATTACAAGGTTCTATCAAGAAATTCCGGTCCCCTTGAATGAGGGTGATACAATGTATTTATAGCCTTGAGGCTCTCATCTGAAAGGGTGATACATTAAATGATATACATATGAAAGGGTAATCCATTTAATGTTCTTCAAACGTATGCGTCAAGGATAAGCATTCAATGAATAGTTGAACTGTTGATTATCTGGAAATTAATGCTGGGGTCGAGATGCAGCTCGAACCGCCTTAGCTGCACGGAGCAATGGAGTTCCTCGGAGCACTAGAGTTCCTCGGAGCGAACAAAACTTGGTCGGGGAAAATGGGTTTCCTCGTTGCTATTGTGCCACGTAGATTGATACGTGTCTTCTTATTATTTGTCCACATCAGCATACTAATTTTGGTATCAACAGAAGCCCCCAATGTTTCATATTTCGAACTTTGAGGAGTATGGAACATTCTTTCTCGGTATATGGCAATATTAAATGACTTTCCTGGATTTTAGGAGCATTTCCTTTGTATTTGAATTTCCTTCCAAATTCGCAGAATCCGCCTTTTTGAATTTTCATAAGCGCTTCGATCTTCGTGCAGTTTTTGTCCTTTTAGCCGCCGGTAGCGCAATAGTTTCTTTTTTGTAATCATTTATTTCGCCATTTCCCAAGGCAAAGTATTTAAGCTTCTTAGGCAATCATGCCGTCCTCTACCTTTTCCAATTTTCTTGCTTTCTAATTTCTCCATAGCTTTTCTTTCTCTTGTGCGTTCATCCTTGTTTTCGTTCGTTGTCAACAGATCTCCTTTCTTCCTATAAGATCTTCTTCCTTCTCCTTTTATTCACCATGGTTTATATTATTGAATCTATTGAAAAATTCCGTTCTGATTTTTCCATCCCATCTTGGGTGATTTTGGAGGAGCTTTCTGAACCTCAAAATTACTTTCGTTTGGCTGAGGGACATTGGTTCCCCAGTCTTTTTATTGCTGAATGTGGGTTTTCCTTTCCACAAAACCCATTATGTTTAGAGTTCTGTCAATACTTCGATGTTGTCCCTGCAAAAATAGCCTCCAATACATGGAGAATAGTTAATGGGGTGCATAGGTTAAATCAAACTCATGGAACTCGTATAGGAATTCCTGAGATTATGTATTGCTATAGATGGGCTGTTTTAGATAATGTTTATTATTTAAAAACTAGATTTTTGAATAGGGCTTTAGTAGTCAACCTCCCTGATGCTAACAGGGATTATTTTGAACATGGATTAGTTTTTAAAAATTGGCAACATGCTCCTTCAGTCGGAGACGACGCGTATGATGGTCCCAAATGCCCCCCATATGGCAATGGGATAGGTTATTTTCATTTTATTTTATTCTTGAAATTGTGACTTCATCATGTTTGAATAAATGCATGATTGACATTTCAATTTATTTTTGTTTGCAGTTGATAGCAAGAGAAAAACTCCTAAAGAATCAGAAGTTAACATAAGGCAATTGAAACATATCTGGAGTTTGCATCAGAAGGTTGCAGACGAGCATATCAGGTCTGCCTCATATTTATTGCAGTATAGGAGCTATACGTCGTCCTTTACTGCTCGTCCTGTGGTTAGCACCTGTGATCCAGTGCAAATTCCTGAAGACTCTGATCCAGAATCTCACATTCCTTTGAGCCAGAAAATGGGCAAGAGAAGAGTTCATGCTCTCTTCGAGGAGACTTCCTCTGCTTGAGATGGGAAGAAAAATAAGGTTGATGTCCAAAAGGGGACAAAGAATAAAGATGCCACCCCTCCTGTTGCCTCTCAGAAGGTTGTCAAGAAGCCCCCAGTGGCTCCTGTGCAGAAGGATGCACCTGCAGAAGTAGTCACTATCTCTCCAACCAAAAGTTCTTCTTTGGTTGAGGTTGCTGAAAAGGTACCGAGGAGACTGAGGAAATCCTCCTCGGTCAGTATTTCTGGAGACAATCCCCAGCTCCCAGCTGGTGGATATGGTGTTCCAATTATTGTTCCTCCGAGCTCTACGACGAGCTTGGCAAAATTTTCACCCATTCCCGAGGTGCAAGGTACTGAAGAAGACCTTACTCGGGATATGGTTACTTCTCTGGCTGCTCGTCATTTGGCTTCAGTAAGTATCTCTACTCCGAGCTTTTTATATTTTCCTTTGTTGTTTCCCATACTTGTTTATGATTTCGTTTTCCTCTTTTGATTGCAGTTGACGAGCTGTTTTAATTTAATCCTTAAAAAGGATAAAGCAATCAAAGCTTCTTGCTCCTCATCCACTGTGGAGGGAGCACTGGAGAAAGCTATCAAATCTGTGAGTGAATCCCGTCAGAAGTATGACGAGGATAAAATTGAGTGGGAGAAGAAATTGACTGCGTCTGATGCAGAGAAGGTACAACTGGGTAATAAGGTAAAGGACTTGGAGAGAGAAAATAAAGACTACGCCGAGAAACTTTCAGGCTTTGGGGAGATTGAAAATAAATTGAAATCAGCTGAAGAAGAGCTTACCCTCCTGCGAGAAGTAAATCGCCAGAAGGAGGAGGTGGAGACCAAATTGAAAGCCACCGAGAATCTTATGTCCGAGAAGCTATCCTCGGAAAAAATGAAGAGAAAAATAGCTGTGAAGACGTCCTTTAAAACTAGTTGGGACAAAGGATGGGACAGGGGGGTGGAAGCTATGACGACCCAGGTGAAGTATGGAAGTTTGAAATATTTTCATGATGCTTGGGTTGCAGCACTGCAGGAGTTGAAGGTGAGCGAGGACTCCGAGCTATTTCAACAACATCTCCCTGGTCCTCCTCCAGTTATTAAAGATGAGTCTTCAGACGAAGCTGCATCTGAAGAATCTTCAATGATAGTGGGTGATCAAGTCCTTGTTCCACCATCCAACCAGACAGCCACCGAGGAAATTTCGTCATTGCCTGCTCCTCCAGAACAAGTCCCAGCTTCTACTAATCAGATCATTGTTCTTACCGAGCAACCGAGCTCCTCGTCCCACCCTCCCGAGAAAGTCTTGGGAGACAAGGAAAAGGTGTGAAGTTGTTCGGTACTCTTTTCTGTTCCTCTTTTACTTATCCTCTGTATTCCAAACGATGTAATCTTGTTGATGATGTAATAAAATCACATCTTTTTGTTCCTCTACATTGTTGATGCTCTGTCTGTTTTTATTTATTAACTCTTGGCTTCTCTTCTTTATTAGTTTATGGCTAGAATGGAACTGATATCTGTCCATGATACAAAGCTGATGCAGCAATGCCATGAATATTATAAAGCTGGTCACACAGATTTGAGTGTATCAGAAATTGCTGACATCCTTGGCCATGATGCTTCAGAACAAGCAATTGAGGCTTATCGGTACCTGAAGGATTTACTTGACCGAGCTGTGGCCAACAACTTGGCCTACTATGAATTGATCGAGGAGCTTCATTATAACCTAGAATATCTTCAGAATCAACACAATGAATCAACTGCCCTGTTGCATAAGGGGTACGAGGATAGGTATCAACAGCTTTCTTCTGAGACAGACCACAAAAAGATCCTAGCTGCGTACGATGTCAGGGAGAGAACCCTAAAGGGTGAAATTGAAGCCTGTAGACAGATTGCCGAGCTGCTGGAGCAAGAGAATAATAATTTGCAGAGAGAACTAGCACAGTATAAGTCTGCGGCTTCTTCTTCAACAAGTGTAATCCCAGTGACTGACGAGGGATTCTCATTTTTGGAGGTTGAGAATGCCAAATTAAGGCAAGAGTTGGACACTCTAAGAAGGTCTGGAGCTTCTCCTATAACTCGGGGACGAGGAAGAGGTTCCCATGGTCGAGGAAGGAATGCTCTGAACGTTGTCGAAGAACAAATTATTCCACTTGCTCGGGGACGATCAAGAGTTCTTCGTCGTAATGTTGAAGAAGCTCGTACTCAGTCGACGATTGAAACTCAAGCGTTCCAATTGAATACAAAAGACCGGGCTTTGTCTGAAATGTCCAAGAAAAACCTATCTTTGGAAGATCAACTTACTGCGACGAAGTCTGCTTTACATACCAAGGACCTTTTCTCCAAAAACCTTCATGAACAATTGGATAGATTAACCTTCCAATTCCATAAACAGCCCAGGGAATTTTGGATGGCTGGATACAACGAGGCTCTAGTTCATTTAGATGCTCGTATCCAGAATGCCAATAATGAGGGCTATAAACAAGGCTGGTTGAATGCCTTATGTGTATTAAAGCTCGAGCAAGGACATTATTTGTGGGATTACTACGAGCCTGGAGTGCTTGATTTGCCTGTGCCACCTTTCAAGTTGGATATGGAATGGATACCAGCTCGCGCCATTCCTCGGAGCCTAATTGCAAATTATCTTGGTGATTACAGCTTGCATTCCCAGTTTGAGGTGTCTCGTCCCGAGCATCTTCTAGATCGTCCCTCTGTAATGAACGTCAGAATACTCCGAGATCTTAACTTTATTAATTCTTCTCTTTGCCTGGAAGATCCTCCTGCTGGCGAGGAGCCTGTCTCAAAAGCTAAAGGGAAAAAACCAATAGAATAGGAATTTGTAATATAAAAGTTAGTATACATATCTATGTAATGTAACTTGTAATCTATTTTTAATTGTAATGAAAGATTTTCATTTTCTTTTTGCAAATCTGTGTTGCTATTGTCTCATGTTTGTCAAACACTTTATATTTGTGATTGCAATCAATATTGTATGGTTCATCGACCAAAATAAAATATCAGAAATGTTGCTCGATCACTTAATAATAAAGTAATGAGTATAAAAATGTTTAAAAAAAATTTCCAACCAACCAAGGTTGTTAAATTGTGTTCGTCGACCAATTATAGTTAGTGGGAGTTTATCCTCGACTAACCATACTTGGTAAATTTTTGTCTTTTTCATAAAATGTGTCCGACCAACCAAGGTCGATAAATTCTCCTCGTCGACCAACTATAGTTAGTGGGTTTTTATCCCCGACCAACCATACTTGGTTCAGTTTGGAATATTTTGTTCCTTGAGGAACTTTTATATTTTCTGCAATAATCTTCCATCTCGACCAACATAAGTTGGCATTTGAGAGCATATTTGTTTCTTAACCAATCCGAGAATGGTATTTTAAGAGTGTTGTTCTTGCCCTTTTACCAACCAAAGTTGGTCGTGGGTCCGAATTATCGGGTTCTTTCGAACTATCTTGTCCACAAGCTCTTTTACCAACCGAAGTTGATCACGCAAGTGTACGCCTCCTAACCAAAGGAGTATAATTTGTTCTCGCTATTTTACCAACCGAAGTTGATCACGCTCGAACTATCAGGTTCTTTCGAACTATCTTGTTCACAAGCTTTTTTACCAACCGAAGTTGATCACGCAACTGTACGCCTCCTAACCAAAGGAGTATAACTTGTTCTCGCTATTTTACCAACCAAAGTTGATCACGCTCGAACTATCAGGTTCTTTCGAACTATTAGGTTCTTTCGAACTATCAGGTTCTTTCGAACTATTAGGTTCTTTCGAACTATCGGCGTAGTGTATCACACTAGTATTCCCCGAAAAACTTTCAATAAAAGGAGAGAAAATGGAAAAATATCATCGTTTTATTCATATTGATGGAACTGCTTTACATTTTACATCATTGATAATACTTGCGTAGGTGTTCAGCATTCCAAGCATTCTTAAATTCCTCTCCTTCTAGAGTTTCTATTCGGTAAGTTCCTGGTCGAACTACTTCTGTAACTCGGTAAGGTCCATGCCAGTTTGCTTCCAGCTTATTGTGATTCTGAATGACCTTCTTTAGCACGTAATCCCCCTCTTTTAAGTCACATTTCTTCACCCTTTTGTTGTAGAACAGAGCTGTGCGTTGTTGGTAAGCAGCATTCCTAATGGCTGCCTCTTCTCTAACCTCCTCGAGCATATCCAAATCCAGTCTTCTCATTAAGTCGCTGACTGGGGAATTGAAATTCAGCACTCTGTGTGTGGGAAGACCCAACTCGGTAGGTATTACAGCCTCACTTCCAAATGCCAACATATATGGTGATTCTCCAGTTGCTGCTCGGGGAGTTGTTCGGTAAGCCCACAATACTGATTGTAGCTCATTAATCCAATTTGCTTTGGCCTCACTTAGCCTTTTCTTCAAACCATTTAACAATGTTCTGTTCGTTACTTCAGTCTGTCCATTGCTTTGAGGATGACCTGGTGCTGAATGAAATTTCAAAATGTTTGACTGATGACAATAGGTAGCAAACTCCTCATTATTAAATTGTGTTCCATGGTCTGTGATGAAGGCATGAGGGAGACCATATCGGCAGATGATGTTCTTTCAGATGAACTGATACACCTTCTCGTATGTCATATCAATCAGAGGTTCAGCTTCTACCCACTTAGTAAAATAATCCACTGCGACGACGAGGTACTTGAATCTTCCTCGGGTCGTTGGCAGTGGTCCAACCAAATCAATTCCCCACATGGCAAATGGCCAATGGGAAGTTATGGGTGTCAATAATGCTTGTGGAGTTCGTCGAATGGAGGAAAATCGTTGACACTTATCACATTTCTTGGCATAGGCTATACAATCAGCCCTCATCGTCGGCCAATAGTACCCCTGCGTCATCACCCTTTGCAAAAGTGTCCGACCTGCTACATGAGCTCCACAGGACCCTTCATGTATTTCTTCAATTAACTCTTTCACCTCGGAAGGATGTACACATCTCTGTAGTCCTGCCATAATTCCTCGTCTATATAAAACACCATTAGTTAGTACATACCGAGAAGCTTTATACTTCAATTTCTTGGCAGCGAGCTTGTCCTCCGGTAATTCTCCGTCTTCAATATATGCCCTGATGGGATCCATCCAAGATGTCCCTAGATCAAGGGTAATAACATTCAGCGTCAGGTCTTCATCTATTCTCCGACTTTCTAATATTTCAATTGGTATCGTTCTTCGCAGATTGGTACGAGTAGCCGATGCTAATCGAGCCAATGCGTCTGCTTGTGCATTTTCTATTCTTGGTATTCTGATCAACTGAATGGCATCAAATTCTGCCAACAACTCCATCACCATGGCATAATAATTGGCCATTAACTCTCCTTTAACTGCATATACTCCCAACATCTGATTCACAATTAACTGAGAATCACTGAATACCATTAGTTGTTGTGCTTCCATAATCTTTGCTAAATTAAGACCTGCTATCATGGCTTCATACTCGGCCTCATTATTAGAGGCCTTGAATTGGAATCGCAGGGCATATTCCATATCAATCTCATCCGGGGTTTTCAAAACGATTCCTGCCCCACAACCTGCTGTGCAAGATGACCCATCCACATATAATCTCCATGTTGGTAACTCGTCTTCAAATGTCTTATCTGACAAAGTTCCTCGGTGAAATATCTGCTGTTTCTTTTCATCTTCCCCTGGTATTTTTTTCTCCTCGTCGATAATATCTTCTCGCCCTTTTACCAACCGGAGTTGGTCTGGGTTTGAATTTGATGATCTTTCTACGTCCACAAGCCCTTTTACCAACCGGAGTTGGTCTGGACTTATGTCTGTAGATCCTGTAACATCCACAGGTTGGTCAGCGAGCAACTTTTGTTCCTCGGGGGTATCAGGATAAGTAAACTCTGCTATAAAGTCTGCAACAGCTTGCCCTTTTAATGATGATCTGGGTTCATACACAATATCATATTCTCCGAGCTCTATCGCCCAGTACATCAGTCTCCCCGATTTTTCTGGCTTATGAAGGGCTTGTCTTAGTGGCATGTCGGTATACACGATGATGGTATGGGCCTGAAAATATGGCCTCATTCTTCTACTTGCTTCAATTAACGCCAATGCCAATTTTTCTAGCTTTGGGTACCTGATCTCTGCACCTCGGAAAGCCTTACTTGTGTAATAAATTGGCTTTTGGACTCCATTCTCCAATCTGATTAATGTCGAGCTGACTGCGTTTTCTGATACTTCCAGGTATAAGTACAACTTTTCTCCCATTACTGGCCTGGACAACAGTGGGGGTGCTCCCAAGTATTTCTTCAAGTCTTAAAAGGCTTTTTCACATTCTTCATTCCACTCAAAGGTTTTTCGAAGTGTTTTGAAGAATGGTAGGCATCTATCAGTTGCTCGGGATACAAATCTGTTGAGCGCTGCAACTCGTCCTGTAAGACTCTGTACTTCTTTCTTCGTCGTTGGAGATCGCATCCCTAAAAGAGCTTTGATCTTTTCAGGATTCGCCTCAATGCCTCTTTGGTTGACGATGTATCCGAGGAACATTCCTTCTCGTACTCCAAACGTGCACTTCGTCGGATTGAGTTTCATTTGATATTTATCCAGTTGATCAAAAGTCTGACTTAAATCAACTAGATGATCAACAGCTTTCTTGCTTTTTGTCAGCATATCGTCGACATATACTTCCATATTATAACTGATTTGTTCGGTAAAAACCTTGTTCATCAGCCGCTGGTATGTCGCTCCTGCATTTTTCAAACCAAAAGGCATAACATTATAACAATAAGTTCCCCTAGGGGTGATAAAAGAAGTACTTTCCCTGTCTTCAGGTTTCATTTTGATCTGGTTGTAGCCAGAGTAAGCGTCCATGAAGCTGAGCAGCTCGTGTCCCGAAGTAGCATCCACTAGTTGATCAATTCTGGGTAATGGAAAGTGATCCTTTGGGCATGCCTTGTTGAGATCGGTGAAATCAACACACATTCTCCATTTATTATTTTTCTTCTTCACCATCACTACATTTGCCAACCAGTCTGGATACTTCACATCTTCAATGAATTGGGCTTTCTGGAGCTTCTCGACCTCCTCTTGTATAGCTTGATTCTTCTCGGGACTGAATACTCTTCTTCTTTGCTTTACAGGTTTGATTTCTTTATTCACATTGAGCTCGTGACATAAGAAGTTTGGATCTATTCCTGGCATGTCTTCATGACTCCACGCAAAAGTTTTCTTCCTATTTCTCAAGAAAGTTATTAACTCCTGTTTTATTGAAGCATCCAACGATGAACCTATCTGGGTTACTCATTTAGGGTGCTCGTCGTCCAGAATAACATTTTCTGTAGTTTCCACTACTTGTCCTTTTACAAGTTGGGATTCATCTCTAGGATCAAGTGTTTCAATTTATGTACCTTCATCCACTTGGTAAGTAGTAGTCTTTTTCCTCGACTCTTCAAGCTCCTCTTGTTCGGTAGATGAATAATAGAATTCTCGGGCTACCTTTTGATCACCTTTCACAACTCCAACTCCGAAATTTGTTGGGAATTTTAAGCATTGGTGTACTGTAGATGGAACTGCTTCGAACTTCTTCAAGCCAACTCTCCCCATGATGATGTTGTAGGCTGATTGCACATTCTTATCCATCACAAAGAAGCGTATTCTTTCTGTTCAACATACAGGCCAAGTTCCAATGAATATATCCAACTTGATCGTCCCAAGCGGAAAAACTTTCTCGCCAGCAAAACCGAAGAGGGGTCTATGATAAGGCTCCAATTGAGATAATTTCAAATTTAAACTATCAAAGCATGAGTAGTACATAATGTCTGCCGAACTACCATTATCTACTAGAACCCTTGAAATCACTACTTCTTTCATCCTCATCTTGATCACCAAAGGATCGTCGTGCGGGTAAAGAACACCTGCAAGGTCGTTTTTTGAAAAACCAATGACTAGCTTCTCTTTGTTCACCTTCCTCGATCGATCTTCTTCAGCCAGATTTATTCGCTGAATGTACGAGCAAGCTTGGGCTTCTCCGAGGTAAGCCTTTCTTTCTTCTGTAAGGTCTCCTCCTCCTGCATCTCCTCCTCTAATGACATTACAATCAAACGATCCAAAGCGTATTGAAAATACCTCTCTTTCTGGTTGTCTTGGCTTCTTGGGAAGATCGGGGTCATCTTCTGGATCCTCTTCATGGTTTCTCTTCTTTTTCTCCTCTGCCCGACGAGGAGATCTAGACCTCTCTCTAGCTCGGTCGTTATCTTTCCTTTCACCTCCCCGATCAACATATTTTGCTAGCTTTCCTCTTCGGATGAGTGTTTCAATCTCGTTCTGAAGAGCTATGCAATTTTTGGTCATGTGACCATGATCTTTATGAAATTCGCAATATTTATCCCTACTCCTCGAATCAGGGTCTGACCTCAGTTTCTTTGGCCATTTTACCTCCTCGTTGTTCTTGATTTCTTCCAAGACATGATTAATACCCATTTTCAAAGGAGTATAATTATCGTACTTCTTCATGACTTCCCATTTATTCTTGGAATGTTTATCTCCACCATTGCTCTTATGTTCTTTCTTCTTAGATTTATCGACTTCCACCTTAGTTTCTTTATCCATATTTTTCTTTGCAGCCATAGCCTCCTCGGAATTCATGATTTTGGCCGCTTTTGCCATCAACTCTGACATAGTTTTAGGTGGATCTTTGGCCAAAGTGTAATACAACTTGTTAGGCAACAAACCACTCATCAAAGCGGTGATTGCTGTCTTTTCTTCATAATCTATGACTTCTAGCTTCTCGTTATTGAAACGAATTATGTAATCTCCAGTACTTTCACCAGACTTTTGTCTAACACTTAACAAGTGTGCTACTCGTTTTACTAGTTTTGCTCCAAAATAGAAATTACCAATAAACAGCTCGGCTAACTGAAAGAAGGTTGAAATCTTACCCGAGGTAGGTTGTTGTACCATATCTGGGCAGATCCAGTAAGAGTTCCTGAGAATGCCCTGCATCTCATCTCGTCAGGGACAACATAGATGTCGGCAGCAGCTTGATATTGCTCTATATGAAGAACAGGATCTGTCTTTCCATCATACTTGGGAGTCACTACAGGTGCTTTAAACTTTGATGGTGTAGGAAAATCCACAATGGCTTGTACAAAAGGTGTCCCTCGAACAAAAGTTCGTTGTAGGGGGTTTTTTGCTTTAGCCATTTCTCCCAATCTACCCTCCAACCGCTGAATGGAACCTTTCCAAGCATCATTTCCTTCATCGGGCCTACTAGTCCGAGCAATTGATTGTTGTGAATTAGCTTCCTGAGATCTCTCTTGACGAGCAGCTGGTCGTGATTGTGCTGATCCTTCTCTTAGATTTGATGGTTGTCGAAAACTCCTCGACACGACTTTAGGTGGACTCTTATTCCTCCTCGGGCCTAATCGACTGAAAGGAGACACCCTACTCAGTCTTTCCAAAGCACTGGCTCTCTCTGGAGAGAGAGTGACACGTTGCTCAGTATCTGTGACCCGTATTGATGAAGTTTGCCCAGGTTGATAAGAGAAATCATCAGATTCCTCATTGCGATACATTTCTGTACGCCTGGATCGTGAAGAAGGTGAATAGGTTTGCCTCTGACCACTTCGTTGTCCTGAAGGTGCCGGTGCAACGCTATGAAGAGTTTGTATGAGTTGCCGCATCGTTTGTTGCATGGCGGTTTGTCCTTGTGACAGATTCGTCATAATTCCAGCCAGATCTGGAGGTGTAGAAGGATTTGGAGGATTTCCAGTATTTCCAGCATTTCGATTGCTGGATTCTGGATTATCTGCCATTGATGATGAATGAAATTTTGTGACAAACGATAAGAACAATCGTTCCCACAGACGGCGCCAATCTGTTGATGTAAAAAATTAGATCGCTCTAATTATCCAATCACAGATAAATAAAATGAGACAAAGATTTTTAAAGTGGTTCAGCCTTATAAGAATGGCCTACGTCCACTGTTATGTTATTGCTGAATGTTTGAGAATTCTCGATTACAAGGTTCTTTCAAGAAATTCCGGTCCCCTTGAATGAGGGTGATACAATGTATTTATAGCCTTGAGGCTCTCATCTGAAAGGGTGATACATTAAATGATATACATATTAAAGGGTAATCCATTTAATGTTCTTCAAACGTATGCGTCAAGGATAAGCATTCAATGAATAGTTGAATTGTTGATTATCTGGCAATTAATGTTGGGGTCGAGATGCAGCTCGAACCGCCTTAGCTGCACGGAGCAATGGAGTTCCTCGGAGCACTAGAGTTCCTCGGAGCGAACAAAACTTGGTCGGGGAAAATGGGTTTCCTCGTTGCTATTGTGCCACGTAGATTGATACGTGTCTTCTTATTATTTCTCCACATCAGCATACTAATTTTGGTATCAACAGAAGCCCCCAATGTTTCATATTTCGAACTTTGAGGAGTATGGAACATTCTTTCTCGGTATATGGCAATATTAAATGACTTTCCTGAATTTTAGGAGCATTTCCTTTGTATTTGAATTTCCTTCCAAATTCGCAGAATCCGCCTTTTGAATTTTCATAAGCGCTTCGATCTTCGTGCAGTTTTTGTCCTTTTAGCCGCTGGTAGCGCAATAGTTTCTTTTTTGTAATCATTTCTTTCGCCGTTTCCCAGGGCAAAGTATTTAAGCTTCTTAGGAAATCATGGATACCAAAATTAGTATGCTGATGTGGATAAATAATAAGAAGACACGTATCAATCTACGTGGCACAATAGCAACGAGGAAACCCATTTTCCCCGACCAAGTTTTGTTCGCTCCGAGGAACTCTAGTGCTTCGAGGAACTCCATTGCTCCGTGCAACTAAGGCGGTTCGAGCTGCATCTCGACCCCAGCATTAATTGCCAGATAATCAACAGTTCAACTATTCATTGAATGCTTATCCTTGACGCATACGTTTGAAGAACATTAAATGGATTACCCTTTCATATGTATATCATTTAATGTATCACCCTTTCAGATGAGAGCCTCAAGGTGATAAATACATTGTATCACCCTCATTCAAGGGGACCGGAATTTCTTGATAGAACCTTGTAATCGAGAATTCCCAAACATTCAGCAATAACATAACAGTGGACGTAGGCCATTCTTATAAGGCTGAACCACTTTAAAAATCTTTGTCTCATTTTATTTATCTGTGATTGAATAATTAGAGCGATCTAATTTTTTACATCAACAGCTGGGTTGGGGTGGGGTGGGCTGCTCAGGGGTGAGTTGGGGTGGAGTGGGATGTGGCGAGGTGGAATGGGGAGGAAGAGAGAGAGGGAAGTCGCTATGGGTGCAGGGGTATGGGGTTGTACAAGGAAGATGAGGCGGCCCAGGGGAGAGGGGGATGGGGAGGCGCAGGGGGTGGGGCGGCGGAGAGAGTGAGAGGGAAGAGAGATTGTGAGAGAGGGGTTTGAGAACAGTGAGAGATCAAACAGAGAGCGGGAGTAGTTGAAATCAGTCGTGGGATTGGAATTTGGAAATGTGAAAAACATTGAGGGAAAAATAAGGAAAACTACCAAAAGGGTAAGAAACATCCGTCCTTTTTGATATATCAAAAGGGACTGTTTTAAAATCCATCTCCTTTTGTATAGAAAAAGGGACGGATTTTTAAAACCGTCTCTTTTGGTATAGCAAAAGGGACGGTTTAAAAATCCGTCCCTTATATTTGTTTGGGAAAAGATCTAAAAATAAAGGTATACCAAAAGGGACGGATTTTAAAAACCGTTCCTTTTGCTATATCATAAGGGACGAATTTTAAAAATTGTCCCTGTTGCTATACAAAAAATGACAGTTTTTAAAGTCCATCCCTTAAATTAACCCGGGAAAAAAAGCGCTAAAAATTCCCAAACACTTTTAAGGAACGATTTTTAATAACCGTCCCTTTTGGTATAGCAAATGGGACGGATTTTAAAAACCTTCCCTATTATTATTTATCAAATGAGTCAGTTTTTAATTACCGTCCCTTTTGGGATATCAAAAGGTACAAAATGACACGGCCATCCCAAATACTTCCGTCCCTAATACTCATTTTTCTTGTAGTGATAATTTGTCTTAGAAACTACTCTATCTAAACGTTAGTGTATCAGGAGGGTTCCTTATTTGGATTTCACTTCGGTGAGACGTCCCATGCACGGAGTTTAGAGACGAGTTATTATGACGGCTTAAATGCCTTACTTTCGTATAATAAACTTTAAATAATTTTTCTTAACACCTACTCTATCTTAACGTTAGTGTATCGGGAGGGTTCCTTATTTAGATTTCACTTCAGTGAGACGTCCCACGCACGGAGTTTAGAGATGGGTTATCGTGATGGATTAAATCATAAATAAAAAAATCATAAACTTTCAACTTTACGCTTTGCGTTACAAAGAATCGCTTGCATGATGGTTGTCCTTTAGCTCTGTAGAAAATCGTTTAACATATAAATAATGAATCATAAATAGTAGGGACGAGTCGGTGTAGCTATGGATAATTGAGATATGAGTAGTTTTCTCAAAGTGAATAATTATGTGTTAAAATGCCAACATTAATTGAAGTTGCTAAGATGAAAATGAATGGGTGGGTACTGTGGAGGGACACCCCAATATTATGTCGTGTAAATTCCCGGCCATGCGAATACCAGGTGGCATCAGGGTGTAAAATTCAATGTTTATGGTTTAGTATGAAATCTTATTTCCTGGCCATGCGAATACTAGGTGACGTCGGGGCGTGAAATATGGTTATTTAAATTTAGAATACCACATGTTTATGAGATGGTCGAGATGAAGGGGCGCATGTCAGTTACGTGGTAATTAATTCATGAGCATAATGGATTAATAAAAGTGATTGAGATTTATACATATAATTACTTAAACTTGGCGTACCATTTGTAATTTCCCATGTTGGTTATGTGTTAATGAATTATTGAGAATGTAGGTTACTTATTGATTAGTTAATGAGAATGATTAATTAATGATGTGATATGAGATAATTCTAATATATCTACGTTTATGGGTTGGATCGTTCATTAAATTATTAAACTGTGACTTCATCGTCTATGAATATAGCTGCTTTGAGTTGCATAACTATGTTACTTGCAAGGGTTTTAACCCCTGTTTTGTGGAAACCTGGTACTAGGGTTGGACCTCGCACTTACATTTTCCTTCGTTCTAGTCAGTGCGTAATATTCATTGTTCAGGGTATCGTCTTCAGAGACATTGTGACACTATAGTTTTGTACTTCCTCATGTTATCATCTATCTTTTAGTCTAGCTTATATTGAGATGTTTAGTTGTATGTTGAGATCTAAATGGCTTGTAATATTCATAGACTCTTTGGGGATTGTATTTATGTATTACTGTTGAGACAATATTGTTTATAGAATAGGCTATTGGACATTATGAGTTATATTTGAGGATCTTCTCATGAGTTCAAAACTATTGTCCATTATTCATTTGATATCTTCATGCTGAGAATGATATTATTTTATTTTCACTATCCCGTATTATATTATATTTAGACTTGATCAACCTAAGTATATAATTACACGGGTTATTACACCGGCTGCCTGGTACATCATCAGCGAGAAAGCACTGTTCAAAAGAAACTTTGATGTAACCCATTTGCACTGCATTGTAGGGGCTGCTATTGAAGAAATGATGCAAAAAATTCACAACGAGGAATGCGTACCCCACATGAACAGCCATATGATCGACAAGAAGATCATCCGTCAAGGATACTATTAGGCCACCATGGTTCAAGACTGCATCGCCTATGTATAAAGATGCCTCAAGTGCGAACAATTGGCCAACCTCCAACTCGTCCCCCCTCGAGAATTGTACAACACGACTTTTCCCTGTCCATTCTCCACCCGAGGCATTAACATCATAGGAAAGGTCACATACAAAGCGTCAAACGGTCATGAGATCATCTTGGTCGCCATTGATTACTTCACTAAATGGGTCAAAGCTGAGTCATACGCAGTGTTGAATGCTAAGAAAGTGGCCAGATTTATTTCAAAGAATGTCATCTACCAATACGGGGTTCCCCACGAGATAATATCAGATAATGGGTTGCATTTTGAAGTCGAGGTCACATAATTAGTCAACGAGTACGAGATTCAGAGACACAAATCTTTTCCCTACCAACCGCAAACCAATGGCGCACTCCAAGCCGCTAATAAGAACCTAAAATCCATCATCAACAAAATGATGGAGAGTTGCTAGATTGGGCCTACCGAATCCCTGATCCCCTCTGGGACTATCGCACTTCGGTCAAACCATCTACTGGGGATACCCTTTATTCTCTGGTGTACGTCATCGGAGCATTCCTACCATTTTGAGCTAGAGATACGTTCCTTATGTGTCATGTTTAAAAACAAAGTAGAGAAGAAGACTGACATCAGAGCCATTTTAATGAACTATCACTCTTGGATGAAAAGAAATCAAAGGCTTTATACCACATACAAGGGTACAATCATCGAATAACACGATCATTCAACCAAAGAGTCAAGGACCGTGGCATCCAAGAAGGAGGCCTTGCCCTCAAAGAAATTATAGAACCCGTCTAGGACCCCAGGGGGAAATTCATGCCGAATTGGAGCGGGCCCTACATAGTGAACAAGATTCTTTCAGGAGGTGCCACTGTGATCAGTAACCTCGACGGAGAAGAGATGTCTCGTCCGGTCAACCTGGACCATCTCAAGAAGTTCTACCCTTAGTCTGAAATCTCGGTGCGCTACGACTATTCTCATCCCCCTTCTATTCTAAAAAAAACTCTTCATTTCTCTCCACCCAGAACTACATGGGGCTTGATCCTCTAAAAAACCTTTTGATTTCAAAATGGAAATTTTAAATTCTCCAAACCCTCAAAGGTACGTAGGCAACCCATACATCTTACACGGGCACGTCTTCCTTCTTTTTCACAAAATGTTATTCTTTTCTAACCTCTGAGAATGACGGTTCATTTTATCATCTACATGAACAAAAGGATTATGTATGCCTTAGCGATTGGTATAGATAATTCAAAGTAAAACTCACCAATAGGCACAATAAAATTATCAAAATCTTTTTTATTTCAAACAAGGAAGTTTGGTACCATTACATGAAACATCAGCTAAGGGAGTCAAACCAATCACCCCTGACCAAACTGTTTCTAAACAAACTTAACCAAACTTCCTAAAATTAGTCCCAAAAATACAAAAACATCCACAGTCACCCAAAAAGCTTCACACTTAATAAACCTAGCTTCATAAAATCCCTATTAACTGCTGCCGAAAGACCCAGCCTCATCACCATTAGCCCCCGGTGGTCCCCAAACTTCTCCCGCCTGGTTGATATTCTGAATACGCTCCATGGAGCGGTACGCCCTGACCAGTATGGAAAAAACCACTACTCCCCCTTCCACGTTGTCAAAAAGGATGAACCACCTCTGGTCGATCGCTTCTGCCAGGATCTTCGCCATTACTCGCTTACACAATCATTTCAAATAAACCCCTCACACATGCCAGACCCTCCTTATAGATTGAGATGGAAAAGTTGAAGTCCGACGCTCTTCCCAAAGAGATCTTAACCTCATGCGAATGGATTCAGTCAAGTCTTCCATCGAAAATAAATCTTAAGTGCGGGGAGGCACTATTTTCTTCCATCCAACTTGACACAGAAGCCGCCAAGGGAAATAAAATGAAGTCCGCCACATGCCTACTAACCGCACATGCCGACACTCCTCAATCTCCAGAACAAGATAAAGTTCCCCCCACCAGGGCACTGACCAACGAAGGCATAAGGATCCATATTCCACGAACAATTCGACCCATTTATCTACGGATGGGCCGAAACTAATAAAGTATCGAGCAAAGAAATTTGGCACATCAGCCAAAGGATACTCGAGGGGTACCGCTAGATGGAACCTCTCAGTCAGTCACATGAATAACATCATCGGGCTTCCCTTAAAAAAATCGAACCGACCTTCCCTCCAAGCATCTAGGTCATTCAGAGTCTCTACCAGTATCACCGCAGCAGGATTGTGATCACTACACCAAAAAGGCTAAATTGGCACCCTTTATCCGCATAGCCTTGTCACGGTCATTGACCGTGATAACAAACACGCGTTTTGTGTCACGGTCAGTGACCGTGACAAGACTGGGACAAAGTCTTGTCATGGTCATTGACCATGACAAATACTTATAATATTGTCACGATCACGGACCGTGACACGTCCGTGATAATTTGTTCAGTAAAAAAATCCCTACGCTTTTTTTTCCCACCATTTTTGGTTTTCCCTCTCTATTTCTCTCTAAGAAATTTGGAGTTCTCTCTCTCTCTAAGGTATGTTTTTTTCCTTTATTTCACTTTCATTTCTATATGTGTGTTTATGTGTGTGTATATATGTGTGTGGTGGTGTGTGGTGGGGCAGGGGGTGGTGGGGGTGGGGGTGGGTGGGGTGTGTGTACGTGTGTGTGTGTATGCGTGTGTGGTGGGGGTAGGGGGAGGGATAGGGGGCTAGGGAGGGGAGGGACAGGGGGCTGGGTGGGGGGTAGGGGTGGGGGTGTGTGTGCGTGTGCAGGTGCAAGTGCGTGCGTGTGTGTGTGGTGGGGTGAGGGGGGCAGGGGGTGGTGGGGTGTGTGTGTGTGTGTGCAGGTGTGTGTAGTGGGGGTGGGGGGAGGGGGGAGGGGGTGGGTGGGGTTTGTGCGTGTACGTATACGTGTGTGTGGTGGGGTAGGGGTGGGGTGGGGTTTGTGTGGTGGGGTGTATGTGTGGTGGGGCAATCTCAACAATTGAAACGGACAAATTGATTAATAAAATATGTATTGCCCCTTTCATATGCAAGTAGGATTACCCCTCATTAACAGATAATTGTTAGGATTCGAAATAACTTTAATTGTATAGCTTTAATAAAATAAATTGTATAGATTTAATTGTAACTTTAATTGTATAGCTTTAATTGTATAGTTTTATATGAAAGTAAATTAATAATTGTATACTTTAATTGTTAGTTTAATTGATGAAATGAATTAATTGAGTAGATGAATTAGAAAGAGTACGGGATACACATTAGTTGTTGCGGTTGGATTATAGTGGATCGATGTTGGGTTGGTTAATTTTAGAAGTGGTATGACCACTGGATTAATGTCCATATGGGGGTGGGATTTTTCAACTTTTATTTAAAAATTACTTTGTATCACGAACAATATATATATATATATATATAGTATGATAATTAAATGAAACATACTTGAAATTATATATAGTGCGCATAGATACTAGCCTTCTAGTTCTTATGCGTACGCATTCAATAGCCCTTAGACCCGTTCGAGAGTCATTACCCCTGTAATGAGATCTCTTAAATTGTCACGTTTGGACAGTTTGGGACTGCATAATTCTGTATATCAACAACGAGCCATGGTCAATTGTCCAACACGCTCTAAAGCGTCTAAATAGTAGTGTGGATGACTTGGCTACTCCTACCGAATATCAGTCCATTTTTTATGATAACCTGAATTTTAAATAATTTTTCAATTTGTAATAAATATTCCAATTTGTACCGAAACATCCATTTTTAATGCTTTTAATTGATTTTCACTTTATCATTTTCACTCTTGTGTAGTGTGCGTGTGTGTGGGCAGTAGGGGCGGGGGTGGGGATGTTTCACTCTTATACATATTATGAGCTAGATGTTATTGCTTTGGAATCCAGAATTGAGGTGTTTAACAGTAACCATTCATTTTTATTTGTAGTAATTTTACATAATTGTATACAGTTGTCACGGACTTGTCACAGTCATTAACTGTCATTGTAAATTAGTGTCTCTGTGTGTACAGGTGTGTGGGGGGGGGCAGTGGGTGGTGGTGGTGGTGTGTGTGTGTGTGGTGGGGTGAGGGGGGCAGGGGGTGGTGGGGTGTATGTGTGTGTGTGCATGTGTGTGTGGTGGATTATAGTGGATCGATGGTGGATTATAGAAGGAGTACGGAATACAAATTTGTTGTTGACATTGTTGTTGGATTATAGTGGATCGATGTTGGGTTGGTTAGCTTTAAAAGTGGCATGACCACTGGATTATTGTCCATATGGGGGTGGGATTTTTCATCTTTTTTTGAAAATTACTTTGTATATTGAACAATATATATATATATAGTATGATATTTAAATGAAACATACTTGAAATTAAATGAAACATACTTGAACTCACCCTTTACAGGAGATGGAGGAGATGGGGGGGAGGGGCAGGGATGGGTGGGTGGGTGGTGGGGTAGGGGTGGGGGGCTGAGTGTGTGTGTGTGTGTGAATGTGCGCGTGTGTGTGTGTATATGTGCGCGCGTGTGTATATGTGTGTGTAGTGTGCGTGTATGTGCGTAATGTCCCTTGTAAACGAATTGATTGGTTATTAATTTTTTTAGTAAATTAATATATGATTGCCCCTCATTGTAAATTAGTAAATTAATATATGATTAATTATGAAAGTAGGATTGCCCCTCATTGTAAATTAATAAATTAATAATTATATACTTTAATTATTAGTTTATTTGCATGTCTTCTTTTAATTCATTTTGATATGTACTAATAACATTTTTTACAGCAAATGTCTCCTTCAGGTATTAAGGCGAGGATGATGATGCTTGTTATGATGATGTCGTCTGGGCTCGGTGGTAGCGGAGGCGACGAGGGCTCCTCGGCCCTTAGGCTCCCAAATATGGCAAATTGGGGATGGCCATCGAGAACAAGTCAGGGCTATTAGCGAGATCCCTCGAGCTGGTAAAGATGAGCTTCGGCCCGGGGTACATTAGTTGGAAGGTGGTGCCATATGAGCTCAAGTTAGTTGTTCTGGTGGCACTACAGGTAATGTATTTATATTTATATTTATATTTAAATTTAAATTCATATGAATATTTCAATTTCAATTTCGAGTTCAATTTCAATTTCATTTTATATTTATATTTATTTGCAAATAACATTGTATTTGTTGGACAGGAACAATTCAGCCTGGATCCAAAGCTACGCGATTCCGTCTTGGAGCAGTTGAGGGAGCAACACAAGATATGGAAGAAAAATATGCGGACCCGGTACTTTAGGAAGACACGAGAGTCCATTATCCAAAGGCGTGAATCCGTCCCGCCGAAGGAGACGATCTCATTGGCACAATGGCAAAAGTTTGTTGACAATGAGATCGGGGAGCGACAATTGGCATCTCGCCAATCAGGGAGGGAAAATCGAGCAAAAAAGAAGGACGTGCACTACTCCGACCGGACGTCTTACGCCGAGGTGGAGCATAGGATGATGGTAAGATTTAATTTTTCTATAACTACAAAAATATATTATTCTGCATTATTTTACTTTGCGGGGCCGATCCTAATTTTTCTTTATTTTATTTCAGGGGACAGGGAGTGGCCCTGGGGGTAGGACACATAGGCTCGATACTTATGTGGCTCTTCGGACTAAGAAGGGGAAGGACAAGGAGGTGTCCCCGAGCGTCGCAACCACGATTCTAAGTAATCCGACAGTTTAATTTTTGTTAATTATGTTATAATTTTTTAATTTACTTATTTTACTAATCATGTGCTTTTTGTCCTTTTTGGAAAAGCTTAAAGAAGTGCATGAATCGCAGTCTGATGCCGACAAGGCATCTTTGTCCAGAGATGCACTCAGCCAAGTACTTGGCTTTGATTGCAAGGGGAGGACAAGGGGGTGAGCTCGCGGGTGGCCAAATCTAGGATCATCGAATTGGAGATGAGCGGCATTGGGTTGTTTCGAACTGTTGACTCGCATGACGCGAAGTTGTCCCGTTTGGAGGCGATGGTGCAAGATATGTTACCATTCATGAAGCGTTCGTTGGTTGGAAAAAAACTTAAGGGGAAAGGGATGGAAAAGGTGGAGAGGAGGGGGTACGGGAGGATGAGGTGTAGGATGACGAGGATGTGTAACTCGCTGCTTCATTGCCAGCACGTGCGGACTTTGATGATCCACTTCCCTATTTGGCTCCTTTCGACCGATCGATGTCGACGCTTGGTTGGCCGAGCGTGTTTATACTAGACATATTTGATGTTCAGCGGATAGGGCAGGGGTTGAGGGACCCGAATATCGTCCAGGGTGGACTAGTTCATGGACATGAGCTTCAAGACATCGAATCCAAGGTGCTCGTCACGCATGTGATACTCGAGAAGAAGAACTCTCCATTGTGGTCGCGCGAGCAATGCGGCATGATATGTATCAGTGGGTGTGTCAATTCGTATATCGTGTGTCCTACTCACCTCCTCAGATTTAACCTTACCCAAGACATGTAGTGACGTTATTTGAATTTAATTGCATTGTTTTTTAGTTGGTACATTTGAATTATATTTGGATTATATCGTGATGCATATTGTTTTTATTTTGAATGTATATTTGCATTATATCTAGTTTATTTCGATATATGATGTTTGAACAAGTACAACATTGCTATAATAGGTATAAATATACTGTTGGGCAGTGGCAGTGGCCGTACTGCCCAGCAGATTTTTTTCAATTTTACCCAGAATTATCACGATCATTGACCGTGACAAGTCCATGACAAAGAAAGTTATCACAGACTTGTCACGGTCAATGACCGTGATAATTCTTTAAATAGTGTCACGGGTATGTCACGGTTTATAATCGTGACAAAACTTGTCACGGTCAGGGGTCGTGACATGACCGTGACAATTATAACGATCTTGTCACGGTCAATGACCATGACATGATAGTAACAAGAAAATTTGTCTCACCCAGAATTGTCACGGTCATTAACCTTGACAAGTTCAACTTGTCAAGGTCAATGACCATGACAATTCGACCGATGTTGTGTAGTGGATGATAAGACATCCACACTATTATCGCCGCCAAAATGGAAATCCACAATTAATCCCCTGTCACCAATAAAAGCATCAAAGTTAGGCCAAAGGCAACATATCTAGTATAACTCTCATCATTGAAATCCCTTAAACGTGCAGAATGCATGACAACCCAAAGGGAAATCACTCCCCCGGTAACTAACGGTCGATCCGCCAAAGGGGAAATATGGAGCAACCCTGCTAATAATTCCTGGGGAGACCGAGAAGATTCAGGCATAGTCGTCGCCACACTGGGGATGACCCCCATCATGGTTGATAATCCTTCATAAGTGGGGCAAAACTTATCTATGCCAAAACAGAAAACATGGTCTTTAAGGTAGGAAAAAAATTATGCATGCATCGGAAGGGCCATTTGGGGAATAATGGAGCAGAAACAAGAAACAATAAGAAAAAATGGGTATGAATGGAGAAACTACTCTCCTCACCTTCCATTTTATACACAAATGGCTTGGCAAAAAACAAAGGATCTAAAGAGTCCGAATGAATCCCAGCCCCACAAAGTACTCTTATCTGCAGGAAAGTGCAATCAAAGCCTTGGAATTGATTTGACTTGACCCATATGTTGATAGGCAGGACAAAAGGGTATGTTGATTGACAACCCCCTTATTTTGGATTATTCCATCTTTCCTTTTTTTCCAAATCAAAAATTCTAAAAGGAAAATCCTTATTTTAAAACCTCGGGGTTATTTCTCCGTACTTACCCATTTTTACTTTTCATTTCTCAAAATAAATCTTTTTCGACATAGTCTTTGCCCTATTTTTCCTATTTCATTTTCCCCAATAGATCTTTTCTTTGAGTCAAATTTTATCCCCGTTTTCACAAATAAATAGGCAATGTCATCTCTATTTTTGCATAAAATAACTAGTCTCAGCAGAAAATTAAAAGGGCATGTAGCATAAGTCATTAAGTCAAGAAAAAACAAAAATGGAAAATGCATTTCTACCTTATATATATATTGCATTTTCTTACATCTTTTGCAGATAGAAAAAAAAATAAACAAATAAAAAATAACGTGACTCTGCCCGAACCCACAATATTTATCTCTTAAACCCTCAACCTCTGTGACGGATATGCTTTCCCCAGCGATGAGCGATCGAACCTTCACTCCCATAACCCGTTCCCTCGTCTAATGATGTAGACGGAACCAAGCAAGAAGGAACAGAGTACTTGATGTAAGAAGTCATAGAGGCCACCAAATCCTTGATATCCTTTAGCCAGGTGGTCGACACCCAAACATGCTGTAAGAAAATAAATAGAAATAAAAGAAAAATCAGTCAGTAAAGCACAAAGAAGGGACCAAAAGAGACAAGAAAAGATAAAAGTATACCTCAGGCTGAAGGACATCATCCGTAATCCCCATCAACCCTGGCGCCCCTGTATTAGGACGGTGCGGCATGATCAACGTCCCCCAATAGTTAAACGGAAATTATAAGAAGGGTAAGTGACCTGAATGATCAGAGCCTCCTCTATCGCTATCGCCGTTGATGACATACCACCACCAACCGTGTTGTGGGTAGATCCTACCGGCTTGCTAGTACCCCTGCCTAAAGTCGTAGGAGGCGGAGGCTTATTCACTGTGTCATGGATACACGGGGGCATCAAATAGCTTTTCACAAAATCCAAGTAATAAAAACCCACCACTGTGTCCGTATAGAGCGTGTAAGGTTCGCCAATCAGCACTGTCGCCCGAGCCTTGGTAGACATCTCTCGCACTCACCTTATGTACATAGAGGGCATCAACAGTGGGACCACCACCTCATACTTTGTGATCTTCCACACCACCCTTTCTCCTAGGTACCAGACATACCCGAACTCATGCTCCATCAACCGTCGCATCTGCGCATGCATACCCGTAACCCTTGTATGCAGTGGAACCGACCCCCAAGGCTAAAAGGTCACCTACAATCCCCTGCAAAAAATCAATATTTATGCAAATAAAGAAAAATGCCAAAAGAGATACTCAGAAGAAAAGCAAAATAACCTAATCACTCGTCAAAGTGTTCAGGGCCTGCCACACTGTCACTAAGAAAAAGGATTGGTTCGATCGTCGGTTGGACTTTCGCCACCGATATATCTGGAAGAAGTCCCCCAAATTCTCGTCTTTCAGGGTTTTCAACCACACATTCAGTCCTATCACCTCATAGAACCACGTATGTGAAAATACAAGTTTCAACAAAGAAGAAAACAAAAAAAATGCATAAAAGAAAAATAAGTCTGAAGTTACCTCAAAAAGGTACGAGGCCCCTATAAAAGTCTATCGAAAGCACCAGCTGAATGCATCTAAAGACGAATAAAGGGTCTCCAAAGTCAGACTCCCCCAATCATAGGACTGGATGTCGGAAAATTTCCTTAGAAATGGCAAAAATCGGAGATGAATGACATCGTCGCCAAAATAACACCCAACAAAGAAGAAAAAATAATCAGGCCATTTGTCGCACGTTTCCCGTCAGTATCATCAATACTCCTACTTAATAACACCTCCTGAAGAGAAGATATACAAACAGAGTCCTAAAAAATAATCCTTGCAACATCTCCCAATGCCGCCTAAACAGTCGTCGGCGTCACCCTTATAGTATGATCCACTTCTATCTACACACTCTCTCAATCTATCCCCAATAACTGTTGAATGTCTATGGGAGTAACGGTCATCTCCCCGAAACCCAAATGGAAGGTGTGGGTAGTGTCCCACCACCTCTCTCCCAATGAACAAGGCATTGCAGTAGAACGCGACGTCTCATCCAAGGCCTGCACCAGATGGCCAAAACCAGTAGTTGACTAAATCTTTTACGGATTGACATCATCATACATATAGTGCTTCGAATTAGTTAAATTTCTTCTTTTAATTAAATATATATAGTTGTCGAGAATTTTATACTTGACGGAAATACCTACGGTTCAAGGGATTGGATCGCGACTCTACTTTTCCAAATAGTTTTTCTAAAATTCAAAATTTTATTTTCTTGCTTTCTTAGATTTAATTTCACTTTCTATTTAGGTTTTCTTAGTGAAATAGAAATTATCCACAATCAATCACATTTTCTTTATTTTGTGATTCAATACCTAGATTTTAGAAGCCGAGCTTATTGTTATCGTTAAAACGATTTTCGTCCTATTCCCTGGGGATTTGACCCCGACTTACCGAGTATTATTACTTGAGCAACCGACTTGCACTTGAGTTATAGGTACACCCGTAGCATACACATTATGTGTTGCGTCAAGTTTTTGGCTCCGTTGTCGGGGAGTTTGTTAGACACACTAGGTTAGGTCGAATTAATCTAAGAATTTGACTCTAAATCCTTAAAAGCCCAATAAAAATTCAGAAAAAAAACCAAAAGATCCAAAATATCCAAAAAAATAAGAAAAATAAAAATAAAAATATTCTCTCGAAGCCTTAAATGAAAAATACTCAGCCCAATCCAAATCCCTAGCCTACAGTCGAACTCCCTCCCTCTATCAATAACATTCCAAATTTCTTAGTACCACCTCCTATACCGAGTAGTCACATCGCGAGTCGAGCATCTATGAACTCCAGTGAGGAATGTGATTTTATAAGTGTGTGTGTAATGTATAATCGCCCTAATTTCAAAATGGGAGTGGGAACAATGTTGTACCACCCCATAAGAGACCTCTTATACCCCGAGAGAACCATTGCTTTGGGATACATTATATTTTTGTATAATGTGGGGCAATTTCACGTTAGGAATGGGATGATTCAAATTCTCCCATAATTTCATGGTATGGAGTTGGATAAGCCTCATCTCCACATTAGAGAGTTCGAGGGGGCGTGGGAGACATTTCCTAAGATGTAGTGCGCCTTAAGATTTCCCTTTTTTTATTAAAAACAAAGCCAAGAGTTGGCTTTGGTCACTAGCACCGAACTAGATAGCTACGTGGAGATACATGCATGCTAAATTTCTACAGAAGTTCTTTCCCGCACATAGGACCGACTCTATTTGGGATTAAATTTAGACTTTTAAGAAAAACGATAATGAGCCTTTTGATAAGTGTTGGGAGTGGTTCGATGAGTTAGTTAACATGTGCCCACATCGTGGCTTTGAGAAGTGGAGACTCGTCTTTTACTTCCATCATGGGCTTAACTTAAGCTCCAAGCAACTCGTTAAGACTATGTGCTCGAGAGAGTTCTTATAAATAGATGTGAACAATGCAGAGGCCCACTTTAAGTATGTTGTCGATATTACTCAAGCGTGGGACACATCGGATCCGAATGCCCAACCCATAGCTAGACACATGTCCAAAGCTCCTTCCTCTCATGGACTCTACCAATTAGACAAGGAAGCCGAGTTAAAGCTCCAAATTAACCAATTAGCCAAGAGGTTAGAGAGCGTGGTAGAATCTAGTGGGAGATATGTATTTGGATCATATCGAGAAATTAAGGAGGGTATTTGCATTATTTATTAGGTGGGACATTTAACAAAGGAATGTTCAACGATACCCACCTACAGAGTTATGCTTCAAGAGCAATTCGAGACGGTGGGAGATTTTTAGGGTAATTTTGACACCCCTATTATAATCCCTCTTAGAAAGACCATCCCGATTTTAGTTATGGGCAAACGAATGGGGAGATGAACCCAAATCCACACGTTGCCAGACAACCGCCAGCACTCCCACCTTATCACCAAGTGTCACCCATGTAAGTGCCTCCTCCCGCGCCTTATGTGATCACACAGGAAAAGATTCTCAAGGTCACTCTTGCCTAATTTATGCAAACCCAGTCAGTCATAAATGCCCAAAATGCTCAAACTTTTGCAGACTTAAAGGCATCGCATTCTAAGTTGCAATCTTCCTTAACTGTCCAAGAAAAGGGAAGGTTTCCCGCCTAAGGACAACATCTTCCCAAAGGTCAAAATTGTGTTATCTCTACTCCCAATAAAAATCAAGAGCAATGTATCGCAATAACCACTCTACGTAATGGAAATGTTGTTGACTTGTCACGTCCTCCACACAACGTGCAAGAAGACAAGGAGGTTTCTCCCTATTAGAAAGGAGTGAAAAAGAACACACATTTGGGCTCGAAGCGGTAGTGAGAAATCCTATAGCCGCTCCATACCCTCAACGGTTGGTCCCACCTCCTAAAGGAGCCACCCATGATGACATTCAAGATGTGTATAAGCAAGTGAAGCTTAATTTACCCTTTTTGGATGCAATCAAGTAATTTACCGCGTATGCAATGTTTCTCAAAGACTTGATCACGGTGCAACGTAAATTAAAGGTAAAGAAGAAGGTTTTCTTAGCACAAAATATGAGTTCGGTGCTTTTGAGCAATCTCCCACCCAAGTATAAAGATCTAGGGTGTGTCCACCATTTCGTGCATTATTGGAGAAAATAGAATTGAGATAGCTTTAGTAGATTTAGGGGTAGGTGTTAACATTCTACCCTATTCCATCTATAAAAATATCGATTTAGGAGATCTTAAGCCCACCAAAATTACTCTCCAACTTGTGGATCGTTTCGTGAAAATATCCCGTGGAATAGTTGAACACGTGAATGTCTAAGTCAACACTTTCTGTCACATCCCAAACCCAAAACCATTCTAATAATTTACTTTATAATAATTAAATCAGGATATCCGACCAAATGAGAAAACATTTCATGATTATCATGTATAATATACACAACGAATATAATCCCGTTCTTCGTACCATAACGTAATTAACCTAAGAGTCCTCATTAGAGGATATACAATATTGTGATTAACTATTTCTATCGTCAAATCAACCCACGAAAATTCTTTATATACAATGCATGAGTGAAATAAAACCACGAGTGTGACAACAACAAAAATCCCATATCTAACCCTAGCTCTCTCTAATGGTGCAACTCTCAAAATCATCCATCGTATAGTGTCCTAGATGGCTGCAACACAAACCTGAAAAATGTTAAAATATAAATATTAAACTATAAGATTAGTGAGGTACTCCTTCCCTGAAAATAAATAATAGTTCTATATCAAATATGTGAATATAAAATTCAAATAATCTTGCCCGTTATGGCAATAACAAATTCTAGAACAGAAGTTCCGATAAATCCTTGTCACAAGACAAAACAAATCATTGGATCTTAGAGCAATTCCAATCCTAGATCATAAGACCCAAACAATCCAGGATATTTGAATATCCAAACAAATCCTAAATACCGAAGTATTCAAAATAATCCTCTCTTAGAGATATATTCATATCCATAATATCTTTCACATATTTGTATATATGAAACAATCATAAGTACACTTACCTTTGCAACTTAACTGTCTTTTCCTTTTCTTTTGTTCGATACTTATTCAACTAGATCTTCTTCCCTTCCTATCATTCTTAAAATAATAGTATCATCATAAGGATATTAACAATCCAAAGAATAACTTAAATGTAACTAAACTAGTAAGCATCATATGATTGCATTCAAATCATTTATCATAAATGAAGTTACCTCTAAATTCATGTTAAGATATTTAACACATCCAAATCATAGTCCTAACATACTTTACTTTATTCTTGGTAATCCAATCCTTATCATATTAGGTTTACAATACAAAATATGACACATCATTTCAAGTTTCTCAGAGCAAAATATGCCCATTTCTTTACTACATAGCATATCTGCCATATAAGCTCCTCTATCGTTCAGTCAACTTCCAAGAATTTTCATAATTTTTATACCTCATAAATTTCTATGATATTACACTCAATTTTAATGCACATATTTAATAATACAATATTAAAGTTTCATAATTTTCATAATATATTTGCTATGTCAAAAGCTTTATCAAACTCAGGGCATATTTAAACAATTCATTAAATCAACAACTATGTACCAACTTCAAACCATCACCAAGGTCTAACCACAAGGAGTTAAATTCTAATTTTTGTATATGCTTTGAATATATGAGTCTATTTTAATTTCCAACTATAATTCCTCAATTCGATTAAGTATACAAAAATATATAGAAGTTTGAATACACAAGGTTTCTCAACAAAGGAATTTTAAGGGTTTACACATTCAACTTTCTTCGAACTCGTATCTATCCACGCATATACATCAGGGCATGAAAGATTGATAAACAATTGATCATTTCTATCATTTCAATCAATAATATAAGAAAAAGAACTATATTTATGGATCGAATTACCTTAAGGACTTTTACGTAATTTTCTACGGATTTTCTCCATTTTTTCTCCTCACTTTCTTCTTCCTAAACTTCACGATTCTCTTTCTTCAAGCTAAACTCTCTCGTGGATGAATTTTTCTAAAGAAGGAGGTTATTTCAATGGTTTAAAATCGACCAAATCATCCTCCCCTTCCAACCAATCAAATCATAACACATGGTGTACTAATAAGATAAAATACCACTTAATGGATGGACAAATTTGCCCTTGTTTCATAATTTTAGCATAACTCCTTACTCAGACCTCTGTTTTATACATCGTTTGTTGTGTTAAAAATCTAACTCATTTTATACAACTATCTAGTAAGTCAATTGTCATATTATTAGGGTCAAAACTAGCCTCCAACATGAGCATTCCTACCTAAAGCTTCAAAATTTCAGATTTGTAACCAATTTGATATTTCATGATTTTTAAAGGTGGGATTAGACTAAATATAATAATCTAACATTATATATATACTAACAACATATTATCCATATCACGTAAGATAATCATGACTCAAACTTAACCAATCATAATTATATTTAGGTTGCCACAATTCTCTCCTTGTTAGGAACTTTGTCCCCGAAATTGACATGCCTTGGTTGTTCAAATTAAATAAATATGGATAATGAATTTTCATGATATCATCGCTCTACCATGTAGCTTCTTCCATGAAATGCCTTCACCACACAACTTTCACAAGTGGGATCACTTTGGATCTCAATATTTGTTCCTTCCTATCCACGATACCAAGTGGTTCTTCCACATAGCTGAAGTTTTCCTTCAACTCAATAGGCTGTTCCACCAATACACATGAAGGATCCTCTACATACTTTCTTAACATAGAAACATGGGAAACATCATGTAATCAGGCTAACTCCTATGGTAATGCTAACTTGTAGGCAACCATCCCGACTTTCTCAAGAATTTATAAGGTCGAATGTAACGTGGACTTAACTTCCCTTTATTTCCAAACCTCATAACTCCTTTCCATGGAGATATTCAGAGAAATCCATAATCCCATTTCTAGAATTCCAAATCTTTTCGCCGTTTATCCGCATAATTTTTTTGTCTACTTTGAGCCATTCTCATTCTATCTTGAATAGTCTTCACTTTTTTTAGTGGTGACTTCAATCAATTCTGGACGCTCTATCTTCTTTTCACCAACTTCACCCCAACATACCGGTGTACGTCACCGTCTATCATAAAATTTTTCATATGATTCCATACCAATAGAAGATTGAAAACTATTATTACATGCAAATTCTATCAAAGGCAAATATTCATTCAAATTTCCTTTGAAATGAAGCACACAAGCTGTAAGCATATCGTCTAATATCTCGATTATCCTCTCAGACTTCCCATATGTCTGAGGATAAAAAACCGTACTAAACTTTAAGTTAGTACCCATGGCATACTGTAAACTATCCCAAAATCTGGATGTAAAATTAGGGTCCCTATCTGAAATAATAGACACAGGTGCTCCATGCAATCAGATAATCTCATTAACATACAATCTAGCATACCTATCAAGTGTATACGTAGTTTTGAATGCTAAAAAATAAGCTGACTTGGTTAACCTATCCACCACTACCCAAATCGAATATGCCCCTTTCTGAGATCAAGGAATCCCAACCATAAAATCCATCGTTACATGATCTCATTTCCATTTCGGTATTGGTAATGGTTGAAGCAAACCCACAAGTTTCAGATGTTCCACTTTCACTTGATGATATATAAGGCATATAGAACAAAATTAGTTATTTCTTTCTTCATATTACTCCACCAATAATGATCTTTTAAGTCCCTATACATTTTAGTACTGCCAAGATATATAGTATAAATGGAATTATGAGCCTCATCAAAAATTTTCGCTTTCAATACCTCCACATTAGTCACACACAATCATTGCTTATATAATAAAGTTCTATCATTAACAATATAAAACTCATCAGACTTACCATCTCTGAATCTTGGCTTTTGTTCTCAAGAAATGGATCCTGATTTTGCACATCTCAAATATGGGTAGTTAACAAAGGCCTCACGCTTACATGAACAAATAATTTGTCCCAATATGCTAGCTGCATTTCTACTCCCATAAATTTTAACTACATAATATGGGAAACTCCAGCACATCGAATACAAGATAACCTGCTCGAAGCATTTCTACTCAGAGCATCTGCAACTATATCCGCGCCTTCCCTGGATGGTAGTGAATTATAAAATCATAGTCTTTAATTAACTCCATCCATCGCCTTTGTCTCAAATTCATCTCTTTTGAGCAAATAAATACTTGAGACTTTGATGGTCATTAAAATTTCACATACTTCATCATATAAATAATGATTCCATAATTTCAGATAAAACATAATAGTAATAAGTTCTAAATCATGCATTGAATAATCATGTTCATGTGTACAGAACTGCCTGGAAGCATAATTAATAACCTTACCATGAAGCATAAAAACACAACCCAACCCCTGATGTGAAGCATCGATATAAATAACAAAACCATCTCCACCATGTGGAATAGTAAGAACAGGTGCAGTTACCAACCACTTTTTCAATTCCTCAAAACTATTTTCACAATCTTAATTCCATTCAAACTTAACATCTTTCTGGATTAATTTAGTCAATGGAAAGGCAATCGAAGAAAATCCCTTAATAAACCTCCTATAATACCCAGCCAAGCCCAAAAAACTCCTCACCTCAATCACATTATTGGGACTCTCCTATCTTACAATAGCTTTTACTTTCTTAGTATCAACACATATACCATATCCAGAAATAACATGGCATAAAAATACAACTTGTGATAACCAAAATTCACATTTGCTAAACTTAGCATATAATTTCTTATCTTTCAACACATTAAAAATAGTTCTGAGATGCTTTTCATGTTCAGCCATATCACATGAATATATCAGAATATCATCAATAAAAACTATCACAAACGAATCAACAAAAGGATGCAGTACCCAATTGATAAGATCGATAAATACACTGTAGCAATAGTAACTCCAGAAAGCATCACCAGAAATTCAAAATGACCATACCAAATACGAAAAGCAGTTTTAGAAATATCACTCTCCTTCACCCTCAACTTATGATAACATAATCGCAAGTTTATCTTTAAAAACACTTTATCACCCTTCAACTAATAAAAAAAATCATCTATACGAGGTAAAGGATACTTGTTCTTAATTGTAGATTTATTTAGTTGCATATAATTAATACACAAACGTATAGTACCATCTATCTTTTTCACAAATACAAATGGTGCACCCCATATAGATATACTAAGCTGTATGAACCCCCTTTTAAGTAAATCCTGCAACTGAATCTTGAGTTCTTTCAATTCAACAGGTGCCATTATATACGGTGGCATAGAAATAGGGGCTATGTCCGACGCCAACTCAATACTAAACTCAACCTCTCTCCCAGGAGGTAAACCAGACAACTCACTAGGAAACACCTCTGGAAAATCCCGTGCAATAGGAACATCAAATAATTATAAAGTCCCTTTCTTAGTGTCAAGAACATATGTAATAAAACCCTCAATTTAAGAATTGATTATCATCAATTTACACCTCCCATAGTATGAATTGATTATCATCAATTTAAGAATCACAACAGTTAACCACTTGCCTCTAATTGTTCGTAGAGTCTAATATGTTCGTGTAGAGAAGGTGTCGATGAAGAACACCCAATTTGTCCCTCGATTTGTCGCCAAAAAGTCTTCAATCTGCTCTTGATTTGTTTCCTCTGTGTCTCTCTCAAACCCTAGGTTTAGAATTTGTTAAATGTCGTTCAATTTTTCCCCCAATTAGATTTTAAAACTCCAAATCCCGTTTTTGGCCACGTGGGCCTAATTAAAATGGCCCAAATCACTCCGTGTGGGCCCGACTATGCCCAAAAATGACCCGAGACCCAATTACTACCCCCGGGCACTTTTTTCTGACCTTCTTGACCCATCCGGACTCAACCGCGCACTCAGAATTATCATCCGAAATACTTTATAACATTCCCAAATTTTGACCTCAAAATGTGACACGCGAAATTTCGAACAATTTAACTTAAAGTCGCTAAATATAAATAATTCTTACCACTCAAATAAATTCTCCAAATCATAAATTTAAGTTTCTCCAATTTAAATATTTTTATATCCCCCAAAATAATTAAATACTTAATCCTCGAAATTACGGGGTGTTATAGTCGACCACACATGGCATCCTTGGTCAGAGCCTAGGACGAAGATGGTTTGGGTCTGAGGGAAAATCGATTCTCCCTGAGAATGGGTTCATCGAGAGAGGGGGAATGGGTTCGGGGCTACGAGATTTTTAGTTTGGGCTCATCTTTTGGCCGAAGAGTTTTAGAGTTTATGGACTTTTTTTAAATGACTTCTAACCCATATATTTAGTCATTATGGTTCTTATAAGATAATTTAAATTCATTATAGAGCTACTAATCAAGGAGGAATATCTAGGATAATATTTTACATATTTTGCATCATAAATTTAGTACAAGATCATAGCTTATTTTCGGTTTTTCTTTTTCTTGCGTGATTATGTTCTTCAACCTTAGTAACATTAATTTTTAGCACCTTTGTTGGGATGCGAGACCCCCGATTTTAGTTATTTCCTTTTATATATATTCAAGATGCGGAAGCGTAAAGAAGTGTGATGGTTCAATAAATAATTTTAATTTCAATTTCAAATAAAACTTAAGTGAAAATTAAATAAACACTCACAAATATTAAATTTCACTTAAACCAATTAATTCAAGTCCTCGAATTTGCCTAAGTCATATTTTTCATTTAAACAAAATAGGCAAAACTAATTTTAACATATCATTTGAATTAAACCCAATATTTTAAACACTTACCCAATATTTATTTTAGCACCAAAATAAATAAATAGTGATTAAACCAATTTTATCTTTTTAACCTAAGCATGCATTCTAGGTGAGTGCGAAAGATAAAATAAAATAATAAATCACTACGCCGCGATGTACGAGGAAAAACCCAAGACGGGAAACAACCTCGGACGGCCCTAGCCACAAATTCACTAGATACGGATTTATAAATACAAGATAGAAAGGCTTACAACACACGACTCGATCCCTCTCAAGCCTTGACGCTTCTTCTTGTAGATACCTCTTCCTAGTGGATAACCTTGGAGCTCCACCGTGGTCTCGGAATCCACCGATCGGACTTTATATGATCACCATCACCCGAACTAGGAGCCTTTCTCCAAGTGGGTAAATCAACATAAAATAACTTCTTCTTTGTGGGATTTAGAAGCAAACCCAAACACTCTCGTCAATTCGGTGTAGAGATAAACCCGGCGCCAAACTCCAAGCAAGATGTATATATATGAACTTGGATACATAAAACTATGGATGGAAACTAGAGTGGTAATTGATTTTCTTAAGATTAACACTCAAAAAACAAGAACATTTTCCTTAAATAATTTTTTTCTCTCAAACTCTCTCTAAGAGATGAAATAGAATGGAAAAGAATAGTTGGAAAATGTTATTCCCGCACATAATAAATTCTGAAAAAATTTGGTTAAGAACCAAGTGGGGAAGTGGGTTAAAAACTGCTTAAAACTGCCAAAAACTGTTCCCGCCTAGCATCTCGTTCGAACGAGTCTTCTAACGAAGTTCCAGTATGAACTCGTTAGAAATTGGAAATCTCGTTAGAACGACAATCTCGTCCGAACGACATTTCGAACGAAGTTCCAGTATGTCTTAATGGGAAGTCGTTGGTAATCTCGTTCGAGCGACATCTGGTTCGAACGACAATCTCGTTCGAACGACATATCGAACGAACTTCCAGAAAGTTTGGAAAATTTAGTTTTATCCCAGAAAACTTTATAAACTTATTTTAAAGTTTTAATTAATTCTTTCCGAAAATAAAACACAGTTTTTATTAAACCTAACACCCAATAAAACTTGTTCCAAGCTCCTGTATATATAATATTGCTTTCATACCTTGGGAGCATGGAACCATAGTTGATGACGTAGAAACGAGGCACGCAAACCGGAATATTTATGAAGCTTTATACTCTTTGCCGCTACGTCTTCAACAAACACTTCATAGGCTTGAGAATATTACAATTAAATACAATCTTATGAATAAATGTTTTTGTCCGGAATTGAGCCAAAACTATATATGGACTCAATTGGAAATTTGTGTCCTTACAAATCTCCCCCTTTGGCTATTCCGGGACAAAAACCAAAAAAAAATCCTAAAGGGCCGTCAAGCTCACTAGACACAAAAACATAACCCACCTAAACTTGACTCAACCCAAGGATCAAACTCTTTGCCATTGAAAGATGCCGCTTTAGAATAATTCCTGCACACTTAAGCAAACTCATCAAATGCATAGGAAATATCAAAGTATTTAAAGCAATTAAAATAAATACTAATGCTCCCCTTTATCATCAAAATGATTAACCCAAGAAGGTAGCTACTCCCCCTAAGTTAATTCTCCTAAACTTAGATAACATTATAAAAGGATAAGATACCATTTCTCCCCCTATCATTCTCCCCCTTTTTGTTCAGGAATAGGCAAAGGATAAAGAACAAATATAAAAGCATGTTGAAGCTTAAAGTGATAGGACATGAAAGCATATGGTCAACAAAAGCATAACTAATCCAAGATAGATACCAAAACTAAGGTATAAGCATAAAAGGACTAGAAAACTAGGCAGAGGCAAAAACAAAATATCATATATATATGTACAACGAATATATCAAGAATGCACACGCACATATATATAGATATAAATACACACATGACACACACAAAATATAATAAGAGTCTTTCACACTCGTATGGCAAAAATGTGTCATATGGAAATGGAAGTGTAGGGGTGTGAACTAGTAACGATAAAATTTAGACCCAAACACTTAATAAACGTTCACAGAGTTCTCATTTGATTGCAAACTTCATCACATTTAAATATAACCTCATGTGACAATATAGATTGAACTCAATGAACAAACACACATAATGCATACAGGCCTAGCATATTGATGATTCTACAAACCAATAGAGTCATGACATGAAATACGCAACTAGGATACACGGACATTGTGCAAACCGTTGATATACCCTCCAATCTCCCTCAATAAGCATTTAAGTTAAATTTAATGACTATCAATCAAACACAGGCCTTGGCAATTTGTTTTTATTTTATTTTAATGCCATATTATCTGTTTTTAGGCCTTTGGACCACGTATTTCTTTTAGGTCCATTCAAAACGGTGGCTTACAATCGCAAAGGATCACTTAGTCCTTTCGGAGCCCTTCCCCGTGCACATTTTTATTTATCATGTTTTCATTTTTCACACAAATCTCACGTGTAATGGATTTTGACATGCACTGGTCCTCCTAAGTCACAAATATGTATATGACAAGATTGGAAGGAGAACACCTCACATAGCTCAAATATACATATGAAGTTAAAAATTCAAAGGAGCTCGTGCATGTGTGAATAGAGGCATATGAAAATAGAATCCATTTAACCAATACAAAATCCAACTACTCCATAAAAATATGGTAAAGAACATTTTAAGGATTGATAATCTAAACCAAAAGTTCTAGCCACATAGGAGCGTTAAAGGAGGGATTCAAACACAAGTATATGCCACATAAAATGTGTCAAACTAAAATAC
The DNA here is from genome assembly GCA_949130495.1 of Sambucus nigra. Taxonomy (NCBI): domain Eukaryota; kingdom Viridiplantae; phylum Streptophyta; class Magnoliopsida; order Dipsacales; family Adoxaceae; genus Sambucus; species Sambucus nigra. The sequence continues at coordinate 3,477,191 of CASBWL010000025.1, forward strand.
ACAAAAAATAAAATCTTTTTGAGTTTTTGACATTTATAACCAAAAATAAAAATATATACTCAAAAGACAAACCAAAATCATTTGAATTTTTCTTTAAGCTTAAATTATCAAGAGATAAAAAATTCAAATGATAAACAAAAATCTTTTTGTATTTTTCATTTGATGCAAACAAAATGAAGGAAATATAATACAAAAGATAAACAAAAATCATAATTCTAGTATGTGATAGGCATGGAGCATAGACTAGAAAATGATTAAACAAACATACATTTAGCATGTGAATATATCATGAAGTACAAAAGCTAAAGTATGCAAACAACTAACACATTTATCCTTTTGATTTAGCAAGGGAGGAAGCATGTGATAGTAAATGAGAATCAAAAACCCTATTATGCAAGGCAACCAAGTCAGATTTCCTAACCCAAATTAATGAAGAGTGACTATCTTGGGGTGTAGGAATTTTAAATACATTGGTTGCATTACGTTGGGATTTTCTAGGAATTCATTTAAGATCAAAACAAAATTTCTTAAGATGACCTTTTCGACCACAATGTGTACAAGTAAAAACATGTCGAAAAGATTTACTTAAGGAGTGATCTCGAAATGCATTCCTAGTAGATTCTCCTAAAATGTTGGTCTTGGATTTATGAGTAGATTCATTACAAGTATTGGAGCCTAAACCGCAAGTGTCATTTTTAATTTGGACCGTTCCTAATATTTTATCTAATTTTTCCGAACGACATTCCAAATCAAATTTGACATTACTATAGTCTTTTAATTTATTTTGTAATTCTAAAATGTTAGACTCTAATAAAACATTTTGCTCTTCAAAAGCAAGAAGCTCCTTTTTCAAGGATTCCATTAAACCCCTAAGGTTATCTCTCTCGCCTTCTAAATATTCAAGCTTCTCTTGAAGAGTCCTCTCACGTGTCTTAAGGTCTTCTACCAACATGCTATCATCAATGACCTTGACATGCACTTTTAAACTAGCTTCTAACTTCAAATTAGCTCTTTTAAATTTAATAGATTCTTTATAAAGTTCTTGAAAAGCATTTTGAAGTTCACTCACATTAACCTCTTCTTCATTTTCACTCTCTCTTTTTTCTCCATTCTCACTATCATAAAAAATAAGAGAATCATAAACAATGACCTTGGAAGTGTCATGTGTTAACGTTTCATCAATCGATGAGTTCTCACTATCACTCATATGACTAGCCATAAAAGCCACAAAATTTGGCTTAGTGGGGGAATCGGGTTCCTCTTCCTTATCACTATCACTAAGGGTCGCATTATATGCAATGGGTCGTTTACCCTCTTTCCTTAGTTTAGTGGGGCACTCAGAAGCCCTATGGCCATAACCCTCACAACAAAAACACCTATTAGACTCGTCCCTATTTAAATTTTCATTAATAGGTGTAGGGACCTTCTCGGCTTTAGGGATCTTCTCGGTTTTAAGGATCTTCTCGCCTTTTTCATGCTTTGAAGTTTCAAATTTCTTAAAATCATTTTTAAATTTATCTTTGTTAAATTTAAGAATTTTTCTAAATTTACGAGCAAACAAAGTCATGTCTTCCGAGTCACTATCACTCTCGCTCTCTACTACTTGTTTGACCTCTTTTCGGTCTTTTAAAGCAACGCCCTTTTCGATTTTCTTTTCAATTTTAGAGGGAAACATATCTAGTTCATAGGTTTGTAAATCACCTACAAGCACTTCTAATTTCGTAGAGGCTAAAGATGGTAAAGAGTTTAAAACGGTCACTTTTGGAATAAATCTATCTGGTAGGGACCTTAAAATTTTCTTTACAACTCGGTTGTCAGGTATTTTCTCTCCCAAATTAAATGATGAATTGACAATATCAGAAAGTTTAGCATAAAATTCATCAAAAGTTTCATTATCACTCATTTTGATAGTTTCAAATTGAGTGGTGAGGTTTTGGAGTTTCGAAGCTTTAACGACACGAGTTCCTTCATGAGTTAGTTGTAAAATATCCCAAGCTTATTTAGAGGTTTCACACGTCATACTACGTCGGAATTCATCCGGTGTGACAGCGCTAAACAAGGCATTCAAACCACGGGAATTAAAATTAGAAAGTTTAAACTCATTTTCAGACCATCTATCGGCCGGTTTGGGAACACGTTCATTTTCAACTAAGTGAGTTGGTGGGGACCAACCGTTAACAACAGACATCCAAACTCTCTCGTCGATAGATTTTAGTGCCGATTTCATTCGCGCTTTCCAATACGCGTAGTTAGAACCATCGAAAATAGGAAATTTTGAAAATGGGGAAAATTCCATTTTAGCAAAAAATTATTTGAAGGATCTTTAACGAAATAATTTATTGCTTTGGCTCTGATACCAATTGTTGGGATGCGAGACCCCCGATTTTAGTTATTTCCTTTTATATATATTCAAGATGCAGAAGCGTAAAGAAGTGTGATGGTTCAATAAACAATTTTAATTTCAATTTCAAATAAAACTTAAGTGAAAATTAAATAAACACTCACAAATATTAAATTTCACTTAAACCAATTAATTCAAGTCCTCGAATTTGCCTAAGTCATATTTTTCAATTCAACAAAATAGGCAAAACTAATTTTAACACATCACTTGAATTAAACCCAATATTTTAAACACTTACCCAATATTTATTTTAGCACCAAAATAAATAAATAGTGATTAAACCAATTTTATCTTTTTAACCTAAGCATGCATTCTAGGTGAGTGCGAAAGATAAAATAAAATAATAAATCACTACGCCGCGATGTACGAGGAAAAACCCAAGACGGGAAACAACCTCGGACGACCCTAGCCACAAATCCACTAGATACGAATTTACAAATACAAGACAGAAAGGATTACAACACACGACTCGATCCCTCTCAAGCCTTGACGCTTCTTCTTGTAGATACCTCTTCCTAGCGGATAACCTTGGAGCTCCACCGCGGTCTCGGAATCCACCGATCGGACTTTATATGGTCACCGTCACCCGAACTAGGAGCCTTTCTCCAAGTGGGTAAATCAACATAAAATAACTTCTTCTTTGTGGGATTTAGAAGCAAACCCAAACACTCTCTTCAATTCGGTGTAGAGATAAACCCGGTACCAAACTCCAAGCAAGATGTATATATATGAACTTGGATAAATGAAACTATGGATGGAAACTAGAGTGGTAATTGATTTTCTCTTTTTAAAATTAACACTCAAAAAACAAGAACATTTTCCTTAAACAATTTTTTGCTCTCAAACTCTCTCTAAGAGATGAAATAGAATGGAAAAGTTAAGTTGGAAAATGTTATTCCCGCACATAATAAAGTCTGAAAAAATTTGGTTAAGAACCAAGTGGGGAAGTGGGTGAAAAACTGCTTAAAACTGCCAAAAACTGTTCCCGCCTGGCATCTCGTTCGAACGACGTTTCGTTCGAATGACATTCTCGTTCGAACGAGTCTTCTAACAAAGTTCTAGTATGAACTCGTTAGAAAATCGTTGGAAATCTCGTTAGAACGACATTCTCGTTCGAACGACATTTCGAACGAAGTTCCAGTATGTCTTAATGGGAAGTCGTTGGTAATCTCGTTCGAACGACATCTGGTTCGAACGACAATCTCATTCGAACGACATATCGAACGAACTTCCAGAAAGTTTGGAAAATTTGGTTTTAGCCCAGAAAACTTTATAAACTTATTTTAAAGTTTTAATTAATTCTTTCTGAAAATAAAACACAGTTTTTATTAAACCTAACACCCAATAAAACTTGTTCCAAGCTCCTATATCTATAATATTGCTTTCATACCTTGGGAGCATGGAACCATAGTTGATGACGTAGAAACGAGGCACGCAAACCGGCATATTGATGAAGTTTTATACTTTTTGCCGCTACGTCTTCAACAAACACTTCATAGGCTTGTGAATATTACAATTAAATACAATCTTATGAATAAATGTTTTTGTCCGGAATTGAGCCAATACTATATATGGACTCAATTGGAAATTTGTGTCCTTACAACCTTCACTATTATTTCATTATGTTTACATGCTTATTAATGATTTCTTGTGTAGTTAATACAATCATGTCCGACTCGATTCATTGAGATTTAGGGAACATGAACCCAACCTAGGTTTTTGACGACAGATATAAAATTCGATGTGATTGTATGGTTAATTGTTAAGGTTTGATATTTTTATTGAAACTAATATTGGTTGTATCTTAACTCCATTTTTTGTAGGTAATCAGAGTGTTTGAGAATGCGATATATATGTCAATAATTTTGTCATTCACCTTAATTAACTTGTTGACTAAATATTGTGCGAATTGACACCCTCATATATATAATGCTTAGGATTAGTTAAAGTTCATCTTCTAATTAAATATATTATTATCGAGAATTTTATACTTGGCAGAGATACCTACGGCTCGGGGGATTAGATGCCAACTCGACTTTTCTGAATAGTTTTTCTAAAATTCAAAATTTTAGTTTCCCGCTTTCTTAAAGTTAATTGCACTTGCTAGTTAGGTTTTCTTAGTGAAGTAGAAATTTCCCACAATAAATCACATTTTCTTTATTTCGTGAGTCGATACCTAGATTCTATAAGCTGACCCTATTATTATCATTAGAACGATTTACCTCCTATTCCCTGAGGATTCAACCCTCACTTATCGGGTATTATTACTTGAGCAAATGACTTACACTTGAGCTGTAGGTACACACGTAGCATACACATTTTACGTCACATCAAGTTTTTATCCCCATTCTTTGTCCGCTCAGGGCGACCTCTTTTTTTATTCTATTATCTTGTTTGGACCTAATGACGACTATAAAGCATTACTGAGTAACGACCTGGTTTTCCATAATCTCCATTATCCTCCAATCGGTGAAGTGATAATCGAAGGGGATAACACGCGTATCATGGATACATCCCCGTCCAAGGATTGCGTACTAAGGAGAGCCAATGTCCACAACTAGGAACTAATCATTTTTGTGATATTTTTAGTTTGAATGGGTAGGACCACCTTCCCTAACGGCATGGTCATCTTCCAAAGCCAACCAAAGGAATGGTCGCTTCTTTGAGGTACACTCCCTTAAAGTTAAGTCAGTTAAAAAGTTTTAGGTATGTAACCTCTGAGGAACTTCCTTGGTCAACAAGTAACGTATCCACATCCAAGTTTGCAATCCTAATTATGATTACAAGAGTCCTAACTCCGACGAGGTCATCCTCCTTGAAGACTATGTTATTGTTGTAATTAGTATCTTATGGGCATCGACACCTGCCTACTGGACTCTTAGCAGGTTTGATCTCGAAATCTTCCGTCACTGCAAATCTTCCGTCACTCTTGGCATCAGAATGACGTTGCGTTGAATCTGCTTTGGGTTAAATGCATTGTGGATGATTGCGAACTCGTGCCTTATCTCATAATGTTTTAGCACAATATCGGGCTTCTGATTGATGTCTACGACATATTTGGTGCCCTTTTATCAACATAATCGCTCAAATGGATAGCTTGGGACATTTATTCTAAATGAGACTTAAAGTCATTGCAATTTTCCATTTTATGCCATGCTTTTCTTGGTACGCGAACCTAGGTGCATTGTTTCTCTTTGACGGTTCTCTCCCATCTTCTTTGGCCACTTAAAGAATTATTGATCCCTGATTTTACTCAAGATCTTATAAATTGGTTCCTTTAAAATAATATTGATCACATAGAAAGACTTGGCAAGATATACCTTGTCTTCATTCTTCAATCACCCATACTGCTTTTCCCCCTTCTTGGGGGCATTCTCATTATCATTGTTCTTGGTCATCTTCTGGCGGTTGTTGTCATTTTGAGTGCCTGTGACCACATCATTCACCTATGTGTACTTCTCTATTCGTGACATGAGATTGTCGATGGGGTTCGCCTCTTTCTCTACGATGGAAAGGGTTAACATAGAGTTGTTGGGTAGTTCGATCTTGAACAAGGCCAAAACGACCTATTCGGAGAAATCTTTGATTTTCTTGTAAGTTTTCTAGTATTGCCTAGAATATTCCCATAAGGTTTCCTAGGGATTTTTTCTCATGGTGATGAGAAAATCCATTCACTTTAGGATGAGTATTGCTGGTAATGAATCGGGTAGTAAAGGCCTTAGCGAGCTGCTTGAAATTATTAATCGACATACGTGGCAGCTTTTCAAACCATTTATGTATGATATACTCCAGGTTGGAAGGGAATATGCGGTACGTGAGAGCGTCATTATTGTTGCATAAGTCATAGGCCTCCTATACTGATGAACATTATCAATGGAGTCAATCTTTCCATCATAGATTTTGAGCCCAGGAGTTGCAAACATTTTGGGAGGTTCTGGTTCTTCAATGTCCCTTGTCAATGGTATTTCATTTGACTTATGAGGATCCTTCTGGCTAGTTCCTTAGTGGAGATAGTCCCACAATGAGTTGGGTGTTGGTCCATCTCCTCCCTAATGAGGTCGCGTATATCGTGATTGCTATATCCTTCCTCTTAATTTTGAAATGACATTATAGATGCACATTATTTTTTTTCTTGGAGGTGTGTGGCCTACTCTTATTGAAGGATCCACTGTTCATATGCACCGAGCAACCATGAGATTTGGGTAGATCTAAGTTGTTCGTTGCTCTTCTTAGAGTGTTCCTACCGAGGGTGATAATATGCATTCGGAGACCTCACTCTAGTTATTGGAGGCCCATTCTGATGATTACCATTGAATGACAGAGGTGCATGGCCGTTTATTAGTTCTAATTGGCTTAGGAAAAGAAATTTGATTCCCAAAGATAATGCCAATTACAGGTGCTGAAATCCTATAAAGATTCATTCCCAACAATCAAAATCAAACAAGGAAAATGATTTACACAATATAAGAATATATGTGATTCAGCAACATGCCTACATCCACATGGTGTTTCTTTATTTCTTATTAATCAATTCAGAATAACAAGAGTTACATACCATTTTTCCAGTGACGATGGTTATATTTATAAGGAACATAAGGTGAATAAGCCGTGTAGGACTCTCAAAGCTCTAGATGTAGCTGCAACTTGATCGAACTAATCTTCCCCCTAGATTTCTATTGATCAGACTCCCCTTTATATGTTTTGGATGAGAGTTGTAGAGGGTGGAGCATAAAAATGGAATGGTAATAAAATGGGATCTTAAGTACTTAGTCCTATTTATAATGATTTATTTGTCAGCACTCTCATGTTTTTATTTTTTTAGTTATTGGTCCGATATGGGACAAGAGTCATTTTTTACAAAAAGAAGGATGGATGGTTACAGGAAAATTATAGGCATTTTTGGATGGTTATGGTATTTTTTACAATTCTAAAAATACATGGGAGTCTAGCCTAAATAGATCTTTGTAGATGGAATTAAAGAAGAAAAATCCATAATAAAATTAGCATAAATTAAATTATATGAGGCATTAGATGGGTTATAAAATGATCCCGCAACTCATCTTTTCCCCTTAATTGTTCCCTTGAGAGAAGGTTTTGGATTGAAATTAGAAATCAGATGGGAAAAAGTGGATATTCATCCTTATTTAGGAAGAAGTGGGACGGGTACAAGGAGTTCTGGAGCGAACGTTTCTCCATTTTGGAAAACTATTCAAAGTTCATCAAGCGCGATCAATCTCTCCGCTCTTGGTCCGACGCCGATGTAAAGGCCTCCATCGCCCTCAATACCCTTCACGTCCCCATTGTAATTCTTCATATGCTCCATTTTCTTTTCTTGCTTTCGAATTTTCTAAGTTTCTTCCCCATATACACACACCCCTTACTTTACTGAATGTTTAGCAACTGAGTTGCATCAAGTTTTTTATGCCAACCTCAATTATTGTATTGCGAGGCTTAATCTTCAATTGAACCAAGCAAGCGCCTTCACACGTTTTACATCAAGCCCACTGATTTACTATTTTTACTTTTTATATAATCACTTATATGTAATATGTTTTATTATTGTTATTGTAATGTTGTACTTAATTTTAATGTTATCAAATATTTTACTATATTTATTTCATATATAGATAATAAATTATAATGTAATAAATATGTTTATTTTATGGGTATAGTCTGTTATATTATAAATGCACTTTTTTTTTACAATTTGATGATGTACTATTTACTGATGGTTTTAATTATGAATTACTTGTGTAATCATGTGATGATACATTATCTATTGAGTCGGTGACATGGATTCTGGAATGAGTTTATAAACCATTCCTTGTGATGATTGCCATATGACAATTCATCTTATGACAACTCATACTTAGCCAATACATTTAAGATAGAACTTTCTAGAAGTCTGTCAATTCATATAAATGTAATCATTCCCCATTTGGAAAGATATATATCCTTGGCTTATTAATAAAAATTTAGATTTGTGCTTGTGCATTTTTCACTCTTATTTGAATTCAATTTTTGGTGTTTGCATCAAATTGGTAACAAAGCGAGGTGATATCATTGGTGTGTGTGTTACCCTTGCATCACCATTGATGGGTATATGGAAGAAGATTCACACGACTGAATGCGATGAAGACTTGTCGCATAGGCTAGACACCGTTCCACAAATTTGGAGTCGCAGTTATAATGAACATGTCGACTGGTTTGTTGCAAGACAACCAAACGCCTCCATTAAATTTTCATGTAATTGATGACCTATTGGAAGCAACCATGATGCGATGGTCATAGTCCCATACAGGCGGACAAATAGACTTCATAATTCAAGCCCCCAATTACTGCCCAAACCCTATCCGTTGTAAACCATCCTCAAACCCTAAGTGTTGCAAACCTTAGGCCTGCGACACCCCTCCTTAACCCCTTCATTCCCCACCAATTTCCAATCAAAATTGCAGCCACACCCCACTATATGTAACCTCAAAAAAGTCTAGCCATGATATGTGAAAATCAAACCCCAACCCTACAAACAGTTCTAATACCATTGTGAAAATGATTAATCTTTCGAATGCCCCTAAACGAGTCCATTTGGGAAGATAACCAAATAACACAGACGATAATGGGGAGAACACCCAATGATATATTAATAAGAGTAAAATAAAGAGTTGGTAGCCATGAAATACATTGGAAAAACTAACGATGGATTATAAAGCAAGACGACGATCCTATGTTTTGTTGAAACAACCTCCAATGTAGATAAACCCTCAATAGAAAATGACGAGCGGATGATAGTAGCATCGGACATCCTCGTCGTGGGTGGAGATCCAATCTGGCAAAGAGAGGAAGGAAATTATGGGTTTTTTACCATTCTGGATCCCTCTCCATCATCGTTGATGACTTAACTGGAGGCGAGGAACAAAAAATAACTATCGGTGATAACCTTTTTTCAATGAGCTAGATTTTGCAAGAAAATAATATAACGTATGAAAAACCTAGGGTCGATTTTGGATTTCAACGTAAACTGGTTTGTGAACTGTCTTTGGATGGTTTGTTAAAACAAATTTTAGAGAGTTGTGTGACAATGAAAAGTCTGGGGAGTCGCTGTCATTTGGAAGCAATTGTGCAAAATATATCCTAGAAAGATTTGGGCCATAGTTTTAATAAAATTAAAGAAACCGATTTCAATCTTTTGGGCCTAAATCAAGTTGATTTTATTGGGGTTGAAGACATTGGTCTACCACCAGTTTTTAAGGAGTTGGAAAATATTGCAATTGGGCCCCGAAAATTTAAAGAAATTTATTTTGAGCCCTATTTAAAGAAGAAAAAATATTTTCCAAATATTTGTTCATGTGGCATAATTGGGAACAATTTTGGCAAGAATTGTTCGTGCAACCTGAACTGTTCCAATTCATCATTTCAATGTTTGAGGCAACCTTTTCAAAGGAGGGAGAGTGGTGTAAATAATAATGGGGGGTATATTTGTAATGTTCCTTTCTTTTGTATTTCGTCACACTTGTCATATTTTAGTGATTATCTATTATACTTAGGATGGAAGCTTAAATTTCTCTTAGTGTTGTCATGGATGACACCACACGACAACCATACTTAACTAGCACTATCTAGAACCCTACCAATGTCTATAAATATAATCATTCCCCATTTGGATAGATAGATATATTTGGTTTGTTAATAAAAAATCAAATATGTGATTTCATGTTTTTCTCTCTTCTTTAGATCCAATTTTTGGTGTTTGCATATGATTATATTTGTTTTTGTTTTTTTATAATGTGTATTATGCCCACCTCCAACAAATATTGGACTTTAAAAAAGGATAATTTTTTTTGGAGTGGTTTGATATCTGAGATGAATCTATTATTTCGATTTGTTATTAAATTATTAAATTGAGCTGTGTATATTTCAATACACATAAAAGACCTCAAACAGATTTTTGTTATATGGTTTTACAAAAAGGGTGATTCAAATCAAGATTTTTTGGTACCCTATATCAAAATCAAATCACAAAAAGAAAATAGAGTTGAAAGACACCAAAGCAATGTCGTATCAGACTGTTTGTCTTTTTGTAGTTGGATCTCTAAGTAACATTGCTTTAAGTTCAGACTTCTTTTATGAAGGATACTCTTTTTCTAAAGTGAGATTACCATCGTCTTTAAAAGGGATACTACTTGGGAAAGAGGTACCGGGTATTCTTTTAATGTTGTGGCTCCCTTGTTCCTGCATTATTTAATTTAATTTTTAGTTTATCAATTTATGACGAGTTCGGAGTTTATTGTTGATGTATATGGTGTCCACATTTTTGTTATTTAGGCTCAATTTTCAAAAAAGATGGAAATATTAGTGATGATGTTACTAATAGGATTAAAACACGTTGTATCAAGTGGATAAGTGCTATTGGCGTATTGTGTGATAGACGTATACCTTTAAAGTTAAAAGGGAAATTTTATAGGACGGCCAATAGACCTGCCATGTTATATGGGACATAGTGTTGGGCAACCAAGAAATAAAATATGCAGAAAATGATTGTGGTGGAGATGGGAATGCTAAGATGGATTTGTGGTAAAACTTGAAAGGATAAAATTAGAAATGAACAAATTCGTGAAATGGTAAAAGTAGCTCCTATAAAAGATAAATTAAGAGAAATCGACTTAGATAGTTTGGACATGTCAAGCATAGACCAATGGATGCTTCCATAAAGATGAGTGATTTAGTTAGTATTGATGGTAATGCAAGGGGTTGAGGTATGCCTAAATTGAATTAGTGGGATATTATAAAAAATGATATGATATCATGTGGTTTAACCGAAGATATTTCATTGGACAAAATGGAATGGAAAAATAGGATTCATTTAGCCGATCCCAAATAATTGGGAAAAGGCTTTGTTGAGTTGAGTTTTTTAATTAGGACTTGTATTCTAGGTTTTCCTAGTTAATCTTTTATTTCTTTATCCGTAATTCTTTCCTAATAAGGATCCCCTTATATTATATAATTAAGGCTCTTGGTTTAAAGCATTGTAATCAATTAATTCTAATCACGTCAACTCCTTTTCTTTTAACAGCTGAAGACAGCTCGCGAAGATGTAAAATATGGTGTTTTAGGAAGTGTTATTGGAGCTCTTTCAACTGCAGGTGTTGCTTGGAAATATTCACGGAGTCTCCATGGTAGTGTTTGGTCTCTTTTCTATGGTTATTCTATTATACGTTATATTGCTTAATTTCACTGTAATATTTTAAACATAATTTCTTATATATATAGCACCATATAATAACATACCATTGACAGGATGTGGTTTCTTAATAATATAGACTTTTGAATTATCACTCCTCACTGTCCTTGACCTACTTAGCTTCCCCATTATTATTGAAATCTCTACTACATAATTTCACAGTGTATTATTCATCTGCTGAGTGCGTTGTTAACTATTATAATTTCTTCCCAATTTCAGTCATTTTTATATTTACATATTACAGAGTTTAAATTTTGAATTGGGTTGTTCATTGTCTATTAACCCTTTTAGTGTAGTTTTTTGTCCGGTGGTTGATTGCAATTTAATTAGGAATTTGGATTCTCTTGTGGAGAAAAATGATTTATATATCTCTTCATATCTACGTGGTGTCCTTGCATATAACAAGATTAACATCGAAATTACTGGAAATATGGTGAATTTTGTAGGAAGCATTTGGTTATGGTAGGAATGAAGTTTTTACTTATAAGTTCCAATGCGGCCTTTGCTCCCCATTTGTTTGGCTGTATTTTAGCCCAGGTGCGAAACTTTTGAATGATATGCCTTTGACCCCTTAAAGTGTCATTAATACTAAAAAAATTTCCTAAAATATCATAAAAAAGTAATTCTGATGTTTTTCGAAATCGTACATTATGACAAACTTTGGCATCCAAAGTGAAATACAGGCCAAAGGACAAATTTCCCCAGGACAACCCCCCATATATTTTGACATGAATAAGGGTTAGGGGGAGGGGCTGGGAGTACAAATTTGTTGATCCTATCCAAATGATGGTTATCATGAACCTCCAGTGTGATTGGTGGAAACATGAATGACTCAACAATGGACCCCACGCCTTTTAATGGGTTGTCTTTTAACAATCACATTAGAGGGTCATGTTAACTCTCTTTAAAGAGGGTCAACAAATTTGGACCTGGGGGCTAGTCAAGAGGAGAGAGAAAATAATTTGAATTTTGATTCCATTTTTTATTCTAGTTATCCACCTTTTACTGATGTGAATAAGATGACATCGTTATATTATCTAACTTAATAATTAGTTTCTTTATTTAAAAAATTCTTACCCCGATTTAATTCAAAATCGAATGGACCACTCTATACAAGTATTACTAGACTTAAGAGTAAGATATTTTTAGTGATTTAAAAGAGAATAGAGATTTAGAAAATTTCCATTTGATTATTATATAGAGTGAGTTTTATTGTTCGTATATTCTTCCAGGAGTTTAAGCGATACATAAAGGGAAATTCTAGCTTCTTGCTCCCATTTCAATTTATGGGTGTTACACTATCCCTTGGAGCAGGAGTTGTGTTTGGCTGGACTTTTGGACATGAAATTGCAAACCACTGGATGCAACTTTACAAGTTGTATACCATGGCTGCGCAGGTCAAGTTCTTGTACTCGTGGCAGAACAAAGTTGAAGGACAGTCTTAACTTAATAGGCTTGTGTCGAATAAACACCAATTCAAACTTTAGTTCCTTCCTATTTCACAATAAGAATTACTTTGGGTGTTTTGATTGGGAATGTTTTTTTCTTTTTTGATATTTAGGATCTTTTAGCATCAACATGGTCGTTTCCTGGTTTTCTTGCAAAATTTGTGGTATTAATAGAAAGTACAACTCATTGTGCATTACCTTTTTTACAACACGTGTCATTTTCATTGTTTTGCGTATTTTAATTTCAAATCAAAAGCAAAATATTTCGTTTTGTAAATGATTCTCAAAAGATAGAAATGACTCTTACCATGTAAATTTGATAAAAATTTAATACCTCTATGCTATACTTTTGAGTATCTGCAATAAGAACTTGTTTGGGTGTTTTGAAATTGTAAAGTTTTGATTGGAAATGATTTTTGGTTTTATGATTTTCGGGAACGTTTAGTGTGGGCTTGTCCATTTTTAGTTATCCTGCAGAATTGATGTAATGTGGAAAATGCAACTCCAGCAGTACTTTTTTCAGATAGTCCGATATTAAATGGGGTTATAAAATAGTATTATTTCTTTGGTCAACTTTCACTTAAGTACTATTGGCTTAATTTTAATTATATTAATCCTCTTTTTTAAAAAGTCTAAAGTAAAATGTCTAAATTACCTAAACAAATCCTAACCCTTACATCTAAACACTCAATCTCCATTTGAGAAGCACTATCTTCATCACTCCATATCTCCATCTTTCGTCCACTCAATCTCTCTATCCCCCTCCTCTCTATCTCTCTCTCTCTAAAATTGATGTATATATATATGCGTACGAGTGTGTTTATATGTATTTATGGTTTGATTTTTTTGTATGCATTTGTATGGTCGTGCGTAAATGTGTGTATATATATACACACGTGTGTGCACGAATGTGCGTATATGCGATGGTGTGTATCCGCGCGTGTGTGTGTGTGTGTGTGTGTATGAGAGTGTGTATATATGTGTATATACAAGTGTATATCTATATAATATCAAAATAGGTTGTTTTACTATTCCAAAAAAATAAGGGCTCAGATTTGTTGAGTTTCTACGATCTAATGGTCTCATATTGTGCCATGTCATTAAGGGATGAGATTTATTGAGCTTACATGGTATAATGGTCTCACATTGTTCCATGTCGTTATGGAAGAGTTATGACATGAAAAAATGGATAAACCAAACAAAAACCTACCTCCTTCTGTCTTTGCAATCCCGTTAAAAAACAAACCTCATTTCACAGCTCTCCTGTTTCACCTTCACGCCCAAGATTTACACGCTCACGCATAATGATGCCGCCCTCCGCCTGTTGTTGCTGCCTCTTCCGATAATCTGCATCTCGACCTCCACTGTCGTACTCCTTCGTCTCGACCGCTGCTTCTTGATAATACACAAATATTGCGTATTTAATCTCTCAAACCTACGCCTTTTAGCCCCCTCAGGTGCCTTAATCTCTATATTTAAGCCCGTTAACCAGACAACCTCGGTTTATATTTCTAACATGCTATATGAGGTATAATTGGGCTTTTATAGGTATATAGGTACTAAGAATGGAGTTCAGACGCATTCCGCTCAAGTTTCGTACGCAAACACATGTTTAAGGGCAATTCGATCAATTCACAATTTAGCCAACTGGCCCAACATCTCCACAGAAGTTGTAGCCCTCCTCGCAAGCTTCGTGTGGCCGCTAACGGTGTGCGATTCGGATCCCTAATGAAGATTACAACACTTTTGGCGGAAGAGAAAAACAATGAAATCAAAAGAGGAGAAAAGAGGAGGAAAAGGAATGCAGTAGGCTCACACCTGTTTGATTGATCGATCGACCAAATGGGTCGATCGATCGATCCTTCACATTTTTCCATCGAGCTGAGACAGTGGGCTTGGTTTTTTATCATCAATCGATCGACCAAAATGGGTCGATCGATCCCCTGTTTTTTTGAGATGTTGTGCTTTTCTTTACTTTCTTCTTTTCTTTTCTCCCAACTTACTATATAACCCAATTTTGTTATAATATCAGATAATTAGTTTTACAAGACATTTTAGGTTAGGGTTTGGTTTTGAGAGCTCATCTTCTTTTCTTCTTGGGTTGACATCCATTTGGTTTTGTAAGATTGAACTATTCATTATCATCTCCTTTTATATAGGTTTGTTCTTCATTCTCCTTGATTTGTAAATTAGTTTCTATGCTTTGTACTTAGTTTAAGTGCTTTATTTCTTGCTTTCCTAGTTTAATTGGTTGAATTTAGTTTAATTCATGTATTGCCCTTAGATAAATAGGGTCGGGATTTCATTCCAACATTAACGGGCCCCGAGCTCCGAAAATTAGGTTTTGTGCAAAATTGCGCTTAATTGAACCCGCGCGTATTAAAGTCGGATTATTATGCGTTTAACTTTATTTTTCATGCAACTTTAGTGTTTATAGCGATAATCCGAATTTAATCCGTGTGTGACTAATTTTCGGTTAAATGTTTATTCTCGCAACTTTGGCTTAAATTTCTTATTGTGTGAAGTTTATGATTAATTGATAATGCTCGATTAAATTACTCTCGAGCAGGAATCTTGATTAGTAGTTGATTCGATCCGTATGGTTGGATGTTATACCGATCCTCGCTTTTACTTTATCTAGACTTAACTTCTCTTTTCTTTTATTTACATTCACACATCACCCTTTTACACTTTTATTCCTGAATTAATAATCCATTACGATCTATCGAACATTCTCTGTGGATTCGATACCCAACTTGCCTCTATACTTGTATCGCAAGTGTAGTCGTAATTTAGGTCTTTGTATAGAGTTAGTGAGCCGAATATAAGACGACCGGCGCGTAGGTGACTCTCGCGCCATGGCAAAACCCGGTCAATCAAAATGGTGCCGCTGTCGGGGAGTGTTTTGTCATAGATTCTAATTGTCTTATTATTTTGTAGTATTTTTTATTTTGTTTCTATTCTTTGTTTTAACCTTTTTTCCAGGATTTCTACATTTGAGCGCCTATAAACTCTTGAATTTTGCCGTGCGCACATCATCTTTGTGGAAATATCCATCTCGAGCCTTTGTTGGGGTAAGCATGTCTTATTCCAATCCTTTCGGTAATCATTATGATAATTATCAAAATCTCTGTACTCCTATGACTTTTAGTCAATACTTGGAGTCCCAAAAAATTGCAAATTCAAAAATGACTTTGGGCGAGTATTACAAAAGTCAAGCTATGGAGTGCGTGTATTTTGAGGATGATGATAAAGATTTTGGGCCTCTAATTCCTTATAATAGGAATGTTGAAACTAAAGGCTATACCTTTCAAAACTCCTATAATAATGAGTTTAACTTTTGTGCCGATAATGATTTTCAAACTCCTCATTTTCAAGCATTCGCAGCTCGGCCTATGACTTTCGGCGAGGGTTTGCTTATGCTTGAGAACGAGAGGTATGAAGAATGTTATCGGGAAGAACATCGTTCTTGGGAGCAAGACTTAGATTTATTATTAGAATCCGACGATAATTTCTCTTCCGTGACTTATGAAGTCGAGGAATGTTTTGAACTAATTGAGGATTTTGTGCCTACTTTGGAACAAACCATTCGTTACTTGGCCCATCTTGTAATTGAGAAAGAAAGCGAGGATGAAATGGATGTAGTATATATTTGCAATGTGTAAGAGGGTACTTTAGATTATAGATGGAGGCGTAACCCCTGTTTGAGTATGGTAATAATAAGCTAATGGGACAAAGCCTTAGATTGGCAATAGAACACCCAGACACAAGTTCAATGAAGATAAGACTCAGTTTAAACTCACAAATCTCTCGTGTGTAACTCAGGAAATGATAATGAACTTAGAAATAACTTAGCTAGAGGGAGAGAGAAATAAGCATCCCAGATACACCTTGGTAGGCAGGTAGAAACACACCAAAACACCCCAAAACACCCTTTCTCTCTCTGTCAAGTATTAAAAGCTTCGTGATTAATAACAATGGTGAGTGGGTGAAACTCTCTGGTTTGCAATAACTCTCTCTAGCAATAACTTCCTTGATTCTAAAAAAAACATGAACTCTCCTGAAAAGGATTCCTTTTCCTCAAAGGTGGTTGGGGTACTTAAATAGCCCCCCACACCACCCCCGAGGCAACTCAGTCATTAAAGACTATGAAAGACTTCCCTCATACCTTATGTCACAACATTAAATGCATGATGCACTAGTTGTCCCCACGTCATAAGCATTAAATGCCAAGACATGCCTTTTGCCTAACCACTGTGTGTCAGGGGACTATTGTTGCAGAGGTGGCTCACCAACTGCCTGACAGCCCCAAATACCACGGTGGTTTACTCAAGTGTAGGTCTGACATTATTTAGCTGGATAGTGACATCACCTACAGTAGATTTGACATTAAGTAGAGGGTTATTTGGTTCACAGCTCAACGCCCGATGGAACTCCAAGCTGCTTCACCCGAGGTTCCACGGTCAGGGTTCTTTGGTGTTTTTACCAGGTGTATCTGAGATGGCAGGACAAGTCCCAACGGTGCCTCACTTCTTAATCCTCCAAACCAAGTCCCTTTAAAGTTCCCGCAGTGAGATCATTCGATAGAGCATGAAAGCTCTCCCAGTCCCTGCCAAGACTAGTCTCTCGCGAGTACCGTTTGACCTCACACTAAAACTCATTATTATTCTCGTTACATCATCACAACCGTTATAGCTTACAGTCAACATAAACATAAATACAATATGACTAATACAACAAGCTAAAGTATAATTTTCCATGCCAAGCTGCCATGCTTGACCTACCACGCTCTCTTAATCCCAAACACTGTTGCCAAGGGGTGGATTATCCCTAATCTCTGGATTACCTCCAAGCCCCCTCTACACAATGAAATGATTTCTTCTTTGGATCCCAAAGAAGAAAGTTTCATTGAAAATGATCCTATCTCCTTTAAAATTCCAACTTTAAGTGATGATAACTCATCTCTTGAGTTTGAATTTCTTTCCTCCCCATTTTCATTCTCCGTTGTCACATTGTCATAAGTACCCTATGAATCGGTACCGAACTTTAAAATGTTCAACCCTTTCACCCACGAAGAGTACTTACTCGAGTTTCTTTCCATAAAGGCATCTTTGCCCTCTTCTGCGCCACCTCCCATTCCGCTTGCTAAATCTTTGGGAGAAAATTCAGGTTATTTTGGTCCCCTTGTGTATTTGTCAACCGTACTATCCAAATCCCCCATCTTCCCTCCTAAATTTTTAATTGGGGATGGTTCACCTTTTCCACCACCCACATGTCTTTCGTCGTTTGAACGGAATTCCTATTTTTTGGGAGGCATGCTTAAAAGGGAGGGTCCACCGTTGATCCTCCAAAGTTAAATTGTATTTTGGGTGGACCCTCAAAAATTTAGACTTCTAGTGTATAGTTAGTTAGGAGCCTAAATAGTAAGTTGTACATAGTTAGATTTTTATTCTTTTTAGTTCTTCTTTCCTTTTAGTTTAGTCTAGTGTAATTAGTTAAAGTTTTATTTCTTCTTTTCTGTTATGCTTTGTACTAACTTGTTTTGCAGATTCATTTGGACTTGTACTTATGGAGATCTCTCCAAATTTGGGTAATATCATTCTTTTCCTATCTTTGTGTTGTGTTCTTTAATGAACACATTGAGGACAATGCAACATTTAAGTTAGGGGGTGTGGGATATTCTATCCATTTCATTATTTAGTCCTTGAATTTGAATACAATTTAGTTACAAAGCATGTTTTTATTAAAAATTGAAAATTTTCAAAAATATTTTCTTTCTTTTTTCTCCTTTATTGGGCATTTTGCCCTTGTTTTCGATAATAAATTCTAATAATTCCCCGATCCATTTGTCAATTCAACGATGCATGTTCTCGCTTTTAGAAGCTATTAGACTTTAGTCCTCAAATTATTGATATTATGAATAACTTCATGAATTAAACTTTAATCCCATGAGCACATGCACTTTCCTTGTTACATTGATTTGGTTTAAAATTTTTATAACTCGATAATCTTTTGTTTCATTGTATATACTTACACCGAGTGAGATTAGAGACTTATCTTCATTTGTGAGTGTATACATTACTCTTTCCTCTTTGAAAACGTTACAGTCGTTGGTAATCTCTTTATTCTTTCCTTGATCGTTCATTAATTGAGTTCATATATGAAATGTGTTACTTGATCATGATTTTCATATACTGTTTTGACTCGAGAATTGCGTAAACTTCTTGAAATGATCATAGGCCATCTTTGTATATCACCCATATGAACTTGACCTCACCTTTTATATGTTCCCTAGTCAACCCACTTGAGCCTAAATACTAGCCTTTCGTTTCATTACCCAAAATTCACTAACCAACTCCAAATTGGAGTTACCATACATATTACCTTACATACCCTTGTTTGGATTGTTTACGTGGAATTGAATGATATTGTTGTTTTTTGGTTGCAATTTGAGCATGAAAAGAGTGAGAAAAGAAGAAAGTGTAGTGAAAAAGAGAAAGTCTAAAACCAAAGAAAACAAAAGAAAAAAATGAGAAAAAGAAGAAAAGAAAAAGAAAGAGAAAGTTGTATATTGTGTATATAGTGTTTGAATAATCCTTGTTACTCTCTCGATTGTTATATCTAATGCTCGTTTGGAAATCATTTTTCCAATTTTGTAATTGCCCACTTTTTTCCATTATCCTGAGTTTCATCCCCAAACACCTTTGAATCTGTATATACTACTCTTTAATTTCGTACCCTAGCCTAGCCTACATTACAACCCTATTAAAGTCCTATGTGATCTTAGGTTGATGTAATTCAAAGGTTTAAATAGTTATGATAATTGGTGAAAATGCATTTCGCCTCTTTTAATGGGCGATATCCTTTCACTAAGATTACAGTTTTTATTTTCTATATAGCGTTCTTCATTTGTGACAAGTGTGCGGCCTAGTTTCCCTTTACATTTACTCTTTATGCCCGCATGTCCCGTGTGTTACCTCCCTGTTTTAAGTGAATTCATTTTATGAGTGTAATGCCCGTGAGGATTGACATTTATGCATGCTTTGATATTTAGTATCCGATTTATTTAAATTTTTGCTAAATCATATTTTGCGTGTGCTCACTCCCCTCCCACATTTTAAAGTTTCAATTCATTGAGGTGCATTCGATAATGTTAATAACTACGGAAATTTCAAGTGAATTCGTTTGCTATGCTAATAACATATTGAAATCTTGTTCGTATTGTTGAGTTTGTCGCACGCTTGATTGGGCATATTTTGAGGAAACTGTATGATGTTTGTGGATTTCATCCCTGAAAACCCTCACGAGACGACACTTGTCCACTAGGGTAACCTAGGGGTTTAACGGCTTATTGCATACGCTAAATGCAATCGAATCGCCCGTGAAAGTGGCCTTATGCGTTTATACCATATTTTTGTACTATCTCCTATTTTGGTTTGCTTGTTGTTCTTGTTGCATCCTATTTCATTGCTAGGGACTAGCAATGTGTAAGTTAGGGGGTGTGATAATACGCAAATATTGCGTATTTCAACTCTCGAACCTACGCATTTTAGCCTACTCGGGTGCCTTAATCTCTATATTTAAGTTCGTTAACCAGACAACCTCGGTTTATATTGTTAACATGCTACATGAGGTATAATTGGGCTTTTGTAGGTATTTAGGTACTAAGAATGGAGTTCGGACGCATTCCACTTAAGTTCCGTATGCAAATGCACATTCAAGGGAAATTCATTCAATTCATAGTTTGGTCACCTGGCCCAACGTCTACAAGGAAGTTGTATCCCTCCTTGTAATCTTTGCGTGGCCGTGAATGGTGCACGATTCGGATCCCTAACGAAGAAGTTACAGCACTTTTAGCGGAAGAGAAAAATAATGAAACCAAAAGAGCAGAAAAGAGGAGGAAAAGGAATGCAGTAGGGTCACATCTGTTTGATCGATCGATCGACCAAATGGGTCGATCGATCGATCCTTCACATTTTTCCATCGAGCTGAGACAGTGGGCTTAGTTTTTTTATCATTGATCGATCGACCAAAATGGGTTGATCGATCGATCCCCTATTTTTTTGAGATATTTTTCTTTTCTTTCTTCTTTTCTTTTCTCCTAAGTTACTATATAACCTAATTTAGTTGTAATATCAGATACGTAGTTTTAGAATACATTTTAGATTAGGGTCTTTTGAGAGCTCATCTTCTTTTCTTCTTGGGTTGACATCCATTTGGTTTTGAAAGATTGAACTATTCATTATCATCTCCTTTAATATAGTTTTGTTCTTCATTTTCCTTGCTTTGTAAATTAGTTTTCATGCTTTGTAGTTAGTTTAGTTTCTTTATTTCTTGCTTTCCTAGTTTAATTGGTTAAATTTAGTTTAATTCATGTATTTCCCTTAGATAAATAGGGTCGGGATTTCGTTCCGCCATTAACGGGCCCCGAGCTTCGAAAATTAGGTTTTGTGCAAAAATGCGTTTAATTGAACTCGCGCGTATTAAAGTCGGATTATTATGCGTTTAAGTTTCTTTGTCATGCAACGTTAGTGTTTATAGCGATAATCCGAATTTAATCCGCGTGTGACCAATTTTCGATTAAATGTTTATTCTCGCAACTTTGGCTTAAATTCCTTATTGTGTGAAGTTTATGATTAATTGATAATGCTCGATTAAATTTCTCTCGACTCGGAATCTTGATTAGTAGTTATTTTGATCCGTATGGTTGGATGTTATCCCGATCCTCGCTTATGTTTATTTAGACTTAACTTCTCTTTTCTTTTATTTACATTCACACATCACCCTTTTACACTTTTATTCCTGAATTAATAATCCATTACGATCTATCGAACATTCTATGTGGATTCGATACCCAACTTGCCTCTATACTTGTATCGCAAGTGTAGTCATAATTTAGGTCTTTGTATAGAGTTGGTGAGCCGAATATAAGACGACCGGCGCGTAGGTGACTCTCGCGCCATGGCAAAACCTGACCTATCACTTCCTTACTTCGTCTCCACCACCACTGATGCCCCCTTCAGGTAACCACTACTGTCACCTCCCTCTTTATTTGTGTGTTTAGGATTTGAAGGAAGCGATTTTAAGGCATTAGGGTTTCAATTGGGTTTCGATTTGAGCTTGCATTACACACACATGTCAACTGTGGCTTTGATTTGGGGGTTTCCATTTTAGGTGATGAATTGTGGGTTGTATTTGGTTAAGAATCATGTTTTTGACAAATTTTTACGTTTTTTTGCAGATCCAATTATATCTATTTGTTAACATTTTTTCCCAGATCCATCCGATAAACCTTCGTTCTCTCTTCGATTGAGGTTTTGTGTTTTTTGTTTCAAATTAAAGTTTTATATGCCCTAATCTTTGGTTGGGAATCATGTGGTCAATAGGGCTTTGACCATATACATGGGTTTTCGAAATTTGATTTTAAGGTTTTCTTGAAATTAAATGTTCTAAAATAACTACTCCAATTAGGTACGTATAAATATTTAATATTGTTTAGGTGCTGTAAAAACTAATTATATATTTCGTGCATGCAATGAAAAACTTCGTAAAATGGATTTTAATGGGCTAAAGGTAGTCACATCACCATTTAAGTATTATCACTTATCACATTGTACACATTCCTTAATGGGGTCAATTAAGGAATGTGTTACACAACAATACGGATTTATTAATTAAGGAATGTAAACATAGGCCTGACCGTATCGTTCTCTGCAAAAAGAAAGATGAGGGGTTACATAATAGTATAGGCAATTTTGGGTGGTTATGAGACTTCCTACAAATTTAAAAATACATAGGATGTGAGCGTAACAAATCTTAGGAGATGGGACTAAAGACAAAAAAACTATTATTTTAATCCCTAAGTAACCACATTCAGTCAATACTAATAGTGACAGTACCCTTAAATAATGCAATTTATTTCAAACTCTAAATAACAATTCTCAATCAATGTTAACAATACCCAATAAATTTTAATCCCTAAATATAACATATCCAATCAAAATATGAAATTATTAAACATCCATTTTCTTAAAAAAAAGTATACACTCATACACACACATATTCACACATATACACACGTACACACACACACACATAAACACAGATATACACACACACACACACACACACCCCTATATACATACACATTCACACACACATACACACATGCATATACACACGCACCCACATAAACACAGATATACACATACATACATTTGAGATTGAGAATGAGATTGAGATTGAGATTGAGAGAGAGATTAGGGTTTGAGAATGCAAATCGCCGGAGACAGCGAAAGAGAGAGAGAGAGATTAATGCAGGGAGAAATGAAATGGAGGCATAGGGTTTTATTATAAGGACATTGGTCATGGCCTAGAGCCGTGACCCAATACCATGACCCTTAATTTTTTTCCACATCGGCGTTTTGGCAACCATGTGATCACAGCCCTCAGCCGTGACCAAAATGAGTGAACAAATTGAGCTAGTCACGGCCCAAAGTCGTGACCGAATGGGTGTGCATTGTGGCTCTGGTCACCGCTCTAGTCCGTAACCCTATCGTGACCAAACTTGGAGGGAACTTTGGCCCGAATTTGGCGCCATGAGGGTCACGGCCTATGTTCGTGACCCATATTTGTCAGGGATTTGGTCTGTGACCACATCCAAGAGCATCCATGACCACACTTAGTCATGGATAAGGTCACACCAAAGTATATGCTGTCATGTCTTTGGGCCATGACTAGCTGGTCATGGCTTTGGGCCGTGACCCCCTAGGGGTGACCATTCGTAGGATTTGGTGTAGTGTCCTCGTAACCCGATAATAACTCCCGAGTACCTAATTATAACTATCTCGACCCATCCCGGATCATCCATGCACTCAAAATCACCATTCGAGTCACCTATCATCAATTTACCATCTTATTCCCAACATGACCGCACACCCGCGTCCCGAATAAAATACTGTCGACCCATCGCTTTTACCCCTTTACGACGTAATACAAAATACTACAATTTCATTTACTTATCATAGAAGTAAATATAATAACACACAAATATTAGTTCAATATTCGCTAATTAATATTTATTCAATTCGCTTTCTTTCTCAAAATAATTAAATTATAGGTACATATGTAATTTAAATATTCCCAAAAATACAGGGTGTTACAAAGGCTTTCAATCCAACATGCTCTAAGATGCAACTCTACATTTCTATAATATTTTAACGCCAATACCCACAAGAAATCATGATATGCATATTGAGAATCTCCTAATTGTTAAAAAAAACACTAACAGTGCAATAAAACCACAAAATTAACCCCAATCATGCTTGTTGCACTTATATCGAGATACACCAAATGAACCCATCTCACCTAAGGGAACCAAAGAGGTCAGCAACTTAAAACATGAGAGTGGCTCTGAAGGCTGGTTTCATAAAATACACGTGGCTAATGAAGAAATGCATTAACATTTTTTGATAGTCTCTTAGTAAGAAATTTCTTGCAAAAAGCTAAAAAAATTATGAAAAATCGTTAAACATTGGCTTTCCTTTTCATATGTTATGCAAAGTTTAAGTGCAATTATGGATTGTAAGTACTATTTTATTGCAATTAGTTTCACTTTACCAACTTTCATCCTAAAAAATTCTAAAGTGATTTTGGCACTAATGCTTTTTGTCCTAAATTATTTCTTTATCTCAACAGAAAGTTGAAGTCCAAAGGTAACCTGCAACATTCACTACACCAAAACTTCTAACTTGTCACAGTCAAAAACCTTGACAAGTCAACCTTGTCATGGTCTTTTGACCGTAACAAGTTTGGGGGTGACAAATGACCTTATCACGGTCAAAGACCGTGACAAGATCATTAGAGTTGTTACGGAGTTGTCACAATCTTTTACCTTAACATCTTTTTACGGTCAAAGACTATGACAAGTCCGTGATGAAAACTTAAACTTGTCACTGTTTTTTATTATGACAAGTGAGTGACAAAGTTAAAAATTATCACGGACTTTGACCATGACATGTTTCTTTGTCACGGACTTGTCACAGTCAAAGTCCGTGATAATTCTGGGCAGAATTTTAAAAAAACCTGCTGAGTAGTATGGTCACTGCCACTGTCCAATAGTATATTCGTACCTGTTATAGCAAAATTGTACATATCCAAACAGCATGTATATAAAGCAACCAAACCAAAATACAAAAATCCATAACCAACATGTAAATATCAATTACCAAATACAAATATCCATATCCAAACCAATATGTACCAAATCAAAAAAATACAAATATAATTCAATATCCAAATAAAATAAATAGAAATAATGTCATGGCATAGGGTCTTGAATAGGTCGGGGGAGGAAGGAAGGCCACACAACATATGTATTGACATACCTATCAATTCGCTGAACGTCGCATTATTCGTGCAAGCACAAAGGTGAGTTTTCCTTTCCATCCAAAACATGCATGACGAGCACCCTTGCCTCAATGTCTTGGAAGGGAAGTCCTTGAACCACCATACTCGAGAGGAAACTCGAGTCCTTCAACCCCCTCGCTATCGGCTCCCCACCAAATATGTCGAGTAAAAACACGCTCAGCCAATCGATTATCGGCATAGGCCGTTCGACGGGGGTTAAGACGGAAAATGGATCATATGGCGACGAGTCCATGCGTATCGGCAATGAAGCAGTGACGTACTCATCTACCTCCTTCTCCTTCTCCTTCCCCTTGCCCTTGCCCTTGCCCTTGCCTTCATCAGAGGTGGACCCCCATTGACGCTTCTTGAAGGCATACATATCTAGGACCGTTGCCTCTAACCTTGATAGCTTATCGTCATGGGTGTTCACCTTATGAGCCAACCGAGTTTTGCTCATCTCCATTCCGATGATCCTCGACTTCCCCACTCGCGAGCTCACCCCCTAGTCCTCCCCTTGAGATCCGTCCCGAGCACTTGGTTGAGTACATCCGTAGCCAAAGATGTTTTGTCGGCATCAGACTGCGACTTATGCATTTCCTTACGCTTTACCTAAAATGACAAAAAGTACACGATTAGTTAATTAAGTAAATAAAAATTTATAACATAATTAAAAAATTAAACATTTATAACTTACAATTATGGCTACGACGCTCGGGTACACCTCCTTGTCCTTGCCCTTCTTCGTCTGAATTACCACATAGGCATCGAGCTTATGTGGCTTACCCCCAGGGACTCTCCCCGTCTCCTGAAATAAAATAATACAGAGTTAGTAAGTAATGCAAATTAATGCTAAATTCGAATAACATAAAACTAAAATTAAAGAAAAATAAAAACTTACCATCCTGTGCTCCACCTCGGCGTAAGACATCCGCCCGGAGTAGTGCACGTCCAACTTTTTTGCTCGGTTTTCCCTTCCCGATTGATAAGATGCCAATTGTCGCTCATTGTCGATAAACTTTTGCCACTGTGCCAATGAGATCGGCTCCTTCGAGGGGACAATGTCACTCACTCTTAGAATGAACTCACGGGTCTTCCTAATTACCGTGCCCATATTTTTTTCTTCCACGTCTTATATTGATCCCTCAACTGTTCCAACGTGGAGTCGCGAATATTTGGGGGCATGCCGCATTGATCCTGTTAAATAAATACAAACCAAAAAGAAAATAAGTATTAGTTGCTTAGAAATATAAATATAAATATAAATATAAATATAAATACAGTACTTGTAGTGCCCCCCAAATTCCCATCTTGAGCTCATTTAGCACGACCCTCCAATCAGTATACCCCGAGTCAACGATCGCCTTCAGCAACTCTAGGGATCTAGCTAATAATGTCGTCTTATTCTCGGCGATGGACCCTAATTTTCCCCATTTTGGGGGCCTAGTGGCTAGGATCCCTCGTCGCCCCCGCCACCGCGCTAGGATGAAGACATTTTCTGCAAAAATTATTATTATTAGTACAAACATATATATGGACTTTGAATTAATGCTCGAATCAGATAATAACAAAGCACTAGAATAATACAAGTTAACGACATTATAAATCTAAATATTGTTTCAATATCGGGTCATGTCATGGACTTTGAATTAATGCTTAAATTGATTAAAATCCTAATTAACATATTCACAAATCATAAAACCAATTTTGATTCAAATCCGATAATAACAAAGCACTAGAAGAATACACCCACTAGTTATTACAAGCATAAAATTGATCAAGTACAAATGAATAAAAAGCATTAAATTGTCGTCCGATAATAATAAAGCACTAGAATAATACAACCACTGGTCATTACAAATAATTGGAATACTTATTAAAATATAAAAATTATTTCAAATTCGGGTTATCATAAAAAATGGATTGATATTCAGTAGGAGAAGACAAGTCATCCATACTACTGTTTAGACGCTTTAGCGCATGTAGGACAATTGACCACGGCTCGTTATTGATATACTCCGAGTAAAACACTTGCTTGATCTTTTGAAAAGCACAAACAAACGGCTCATCGTTCACGTGTTCGTTCTCTTCAACCTGGAAAAGTCTACCATGACCAAATTAGTGCCAGGATCAACTTTTCAAGCATTTTTATCCTCAACTCTTACCCAATCACAGTAAAACACAACCTCTTTGAAGCTTACATAGTCCAATTCAAAAATATTTCGAATTACACCGTAGTAAGTAATTTAATCTTCAACGAGGTTTTTATCTTTCGCGCTCACTTGAAAATAAGTAAGAGACTTGTATGAAATGCTCGAATTCTGTACATTTTTCTACTTAACAGCTCATGCCCATTGTTCCGATTTAAGGAAAATTCAGTAACATATTCCCATAGTTCTCCAAGTACACGACATAGATTCGCAAGTGCAAGTGTTCTTTCAATTTATCAATTGAAATAACACTTAACATCACCTCATCTAGTATGTACCCAGAGAACATTAAGATACGACAACAGAACTTCCCCCAAAAGTAATAAGTTTAAGCCATTAAGAATATTATTATACAAAAACTATACAGTCCTGTCCAAATGGGACAATTTAAGAGATCTCATTACAGGGGTAATGACTCTCGAACGGGTCTAAGGGCTATTAAATGCGTATGCATAAGAACTAGAAGGCTAGTATCTATGCGCACTTTATGTAAGGGCTATAATATGTTTCATTTAATTATGTCTTATTTATATTTGATAATAATGTTTATAGTGATTATGTATACATAGTTATGTTTCATTTCGCATTACCCAATTTGAGATTTACACAACACTATATTCAATTTCCTTTTTATACCCAATTTCAATTTTAATTTCACATTTACTCAACAATATGCCCAATTTCAGATCTATACCCAATTTCAATTTCATATTTACACAACTAAAGGGATCCAATTTCATATTTACACAACATTATACCCAATTTTAGTTTTATACCCAATTTGAATTTGAATTTCACATTTACACAACAATATGCCCAATTTTAGATGTCCAACCAATTTTAATTTCATATTTACACAAAAAAGGGGTCCAATATTTACACAACAAAGGGGTTCAATTCAGATTTATGCCCAATTTTTGTTATTTCCAAATTAATCACACATACACACAAAATCACACACACACACACACACACACACACACACACACACACACATATAGAAACAACAACACACACACACGCACATACGTAGAAATACACACACTCACATGCATATAAATGGCTTGTAATATTCATAGACTCTTTAGGAAATGAAACGGGGGAAAAAATTAGGTGTGATGCACGGGTGATATATAGAGCATGATGCACGGGATCAAGTGCGTACCAGCTTAAGGAGCGCTCCATGCAGACAATATTTTTTTAAATACTTAAAAAAATAATTTTGAGTTGATTTTTTTTTTTGCAATGTTTAAAAATTTTAGGTACCCCTAAAATAAATAAAATCAAAATGAATTGTTTTGTTATTTTAAACAAATCGATCAAAATATGATAGTTTTAAACTACTTAAAACTTACATATTTTTATCGATTTGTTTAAAATAGTAAAGAATGGTTTTTTAGGGATACACTGAAATGTTTAAAAAAAAATTAACTCAAAATCATATTTTTTAGTATTATAAAAAAAATTGGTCCATACCAAGTTCGTACACACACACACACACATATATATATATATATATAGAGAGAGAGAGAGAGAGGATCTTTGACGGGTGCCTGTGTTAGACTTTTTTTTTTTAAATACCAAAATAATTTTATTTTTTTCTGTGTTTTTAAACATGTTAGGGGATTTGTATTTTTTTTAACTCAAAATGTATTTTTTTTTGCTATTTTTAAAAAATTGATTAAATATATTTGAGTTTTTAACATTTGAGGGTATTTAATTTTAAACTTGGTAGAAATTGTAAAAATAAAATACTCTGACCTTGTGCGGTAATCAGGATAGGCTTTCATATTTCTGGCCCGATGGTGTATCGTAGAAATGTTTGATTTTTAGGATGTGTTGAACTTTTGGGCGATCTTGACTCCCGTCTCCACGAATTCTATCAACCAATTCACTCGAAACGGAAGAAAATTCCAATAATTTGAGAGCGATAAGATATTCTACACCATCCGGCACCCTTTTCAATTGTACGCATCTATGTATGATGAGAAGTTCGAGTCCCGGCATCACTCCTTTTTCTATTATTATCCCATTCAATTTCGAGAAATAATTTATACCCACTCTCTTAAGCTTTTGGAAGCCACCCCAAAAGTGTAACTGATCAGTGATATATGCATTAATAAGCCAAAGATCTTTCAAATTAGGGAGTGATCGGAGGTGAGGAAGTGGGTCCTCCATCAATCGGCACCGACGCAAGATCAACTGAGTGAGATGTGGAAGCAATTGAAACCACCTTGGTACCGTTTTCAATTTCCCGTATAAACAAAGAACCTTCAGGTTTGGGGGAGGTGAGGAGATTGCATCAATTGGTAGGTACTCCTCACGATCAGCTGCCTGCACCCATAACTTGCGAAGCAGAACCATACTCTGTATTGAGGTACACAACTCCTCATTCTCATTTCTTTCTCTCACTTCACAAATTGACAACTGCTTAAGTTGGGTCATGTTTCTCAAATTCTTCAACAAATTCGGTTCTGCTTCAACACCTTCTAAAATTTGCAACTTCTTTAAATTACATATAGTTGCTGGTGCTCCTACTCCTTCAAAGACAAAAAAACTCATCTCCACTTGTATTAGGTTTCCAGTTTTCCAAATGCCGCAAATTTTGTAACTTTGTGATTCCGGTTGGAAGCACCCTAATTTTCGTGAAAGATATATTTAAGGTTTGTAAGTTCTGGAGTCTTCCAATGCATTTTGGAAGCTCCCACACCTCCGTGCGGATCAAGTTCAAGTATGTTAAATTGAAAAATTCAACTAATTCATCAGGCAATTTCACAATCGGAACGCCTGCTAGATACAAGACTCTTAAAAGCCGTAAGCCCGATGGCAATATTTTCACAGAAGGAGAAATCTCACCGACGGGAAATACAAGGAGGGAGCGAAGTTGCGATATCCCCTTCCACGGTTCAAATTCCCTGCCATGTGCTTGAATTGATAGAAATCGCGTTACATTCTCTACGAGTCTCTCTTTCTGCGAATCATACATTGAACAAAATCTCTCAATTGCTGTTGTCGAGAGGGCAATCTCGCGCATAAGATCATGCATCTTACAGCGAAATTTGGTTACTCCATCTACTGTAGTCCTCTCACATTGAAGCATACTCCGACCGACGATTTCCATCAAGTATCTCTTTCCCTCCTCTTCTGGAGTTTTACCTGCAACCGTTTTCACAAACCCCTCAGCCATCCATAGTCTAACAATGGGTGGTCTTCTGAAAAGACGATCTTCCGGAAAAAGACAACAATACAAGAAGCAAAGCTTTAGTGAGAAAGAGAGTTCACTAAAGCTAAGCAATAGAATGGTTTTCACTTGTTCTAACATTGGCTCATTGCTCAACTCCCAACTCAAGCTATCATGAATTCTCCTCCATTCGGATACCGATTCTTTGGAGAACATGACACCACCTAAAGTCACAATTGCTAGAGGTAGTCCGTTACATTTTGAAACAAGTTGATGAGCTACTTCTTCAAGATCTTGAGGACAACTATTATTCGGATGGATTGAGAACGCTTTTTTGCAAAAGAGGGACCATGCATCTGTCTCTCCCAGTTGCTTAAGATAGTGAACATAGCGTTTAACTCCAAAACAAGATTTAGCTATGTTTTCAATTCGAGTTGTAAGCACCACCCGACTTCCACGACCTTCATCTGGAAGTAATGCATGCAACTCACTCCATGTGTTAGCAACCCATACATCATCTAAGACAAGAACGTACCTCTTTGGCATCAAAAATCTCGTAAGCGTCCTACTCAACTCGGTAAAGCTCATGATGCTCAAGCCCACCGGAACTGATTCATTAACACTGAAGAAGAACTCCTTGATGATGCTTCTTATTAATTCTTTTAGATCATACGTCTGGGAGACGGGTATCAATGCATGACACTCAAATTGTTGTTTTATACTATCGTAGACCTTGGCGACTAGGGTGGTCTTTCCTGAACCACCCATCTCCACCACCGAGATTGCGGTGCATTTTGGTTCCACAGATGTTAGCCATTCAACTAGTAAATGCATATCATCTTGGATCCCCACTAAATCATCATTTTTAACAAAGAGAGATGACTCTCTACGATTACGTACTTGTTTGCGATTATCTAAAGAATTTCTTCCTTCAACATGATCAACACGGTAGCGTTGCCTTATTTCTGAAATGGATTTGGCCTTTTCGTGGATCTCTTGTAACTTGGTGGCTAGTTGACGCTTCACCCACAGGTTCTTTGGGAAACGAATGGTTCGATAAAAATTCCTGGTATATTTACCCCCTTTGAATTTTGACCTATTTTTATGATACATGTGCTCTTCGATGATATCTTCAATCTGGTGGGCCAAGTCCCTCACATTTGCCACCCAGGTTTTCTCTCCTTCCTCAAGGGCTCTCCTCCTTTCACTGTCAATGAGAAAGGATTTCATACTCACCAACTCTAGTTTGATTTTATCTAGTTCATCACTCACTCCACGTAAAGTTGATGCTTCATTCTCAATGAGTGTGACGATTTTGCCAATTAAGAACCCCAAGTCAAATTGAAAAGGTTCCATGTTTGCCATAGCTCTTTAGTTGTAAAAGGCAACTCACAACAGAGAGAGAGAGAGAGAGAGAGGGAACCTGAGAAAAGAAAAGAAAAGAAATTAAGTTGTTTGGATTTAACACTCGAACAAATGTTAACGCTACATACAACATTTACACACAGTAAGAGTACTTACCAGAACCAATTTTTTTATGTCCAAACACAATTTGTTGGCTGATAATTATTTAATCGGATTGCTGCACATGGAAGCTTAAAATCAGAAAGAAGCTGAGCTAAAAAGAAAGCATCAACGTTCTTAGAGTGGAAATGTGCTTAGAAAACATAAAGTTCTTGCGAATTATCCCTTTTTCCTAAAACAAACTGGTATGTAGTAGATGAGGGCTAATACTTGTAAAATCCCCCGGTTATTTAGAAACTCAGAATTGAAACCTGCCCAGATTTCTTTTCTTGCCTATAATGGTGGATTGTGAACCAAATTATTTTACTAATATACTTTTGTCAAAACAAAAATTAAAATTGAACTATATGCTATAACAATTTCATAGAAGAAGCTCTGACTTAATCTTCCTGCAATTAATTGAACTTACCGATTTCAGATTTGCTGTGCGAACACTTGTTGGTTGATCAATATCCCAGGGGACGGCTCTATAAGGCAACTCAGACAAGAAAGAAATTGGGGGCAGAAAAAAAAGCATAAACTTTCTTACAATGGAGATGAAGGAAACTTTTGTGTGTACTTCAAAAGAGGTGTTGCAAGGGCAGAAATGAGTGAGTTGAAGTCTAACTTTACCACAGGACAGTTCTAATATGTCTATTATTTAACTTGGGCCCAGAAATGATGCTTGATACTACGGTCCGAAAGCAATAAAGCTATTTGGTAAAAAAAAAGGCAATAAAGCAAGCCATTATAATGCTATTGTACGTAGGACCAAGGTGTGATGGCAACAAAACCTGATTGACTAAGGTGTGAAAGGAATAAAGGTAATAATCAAAAAGCAGAGACTTCATTTTTTTGAAAGAGTAAAAATTGGAGCCATGTAAGTTGCAATATGTTAACCAAAAAAAAAATGTAAGTTGCAATAGAAGAAAAAATGATAGCTATTTTGGGGAGTCACCTGTGGATGGCACTACAAGTCTTGCTTAAGTGGTACCTCACACTCAATAATTGAATCACATGTGTATTTGTGTGGGTCCAGGTGTTTCCCACTATGTGATCCATAATTGTCCACACAAACCCAAGTTTTTCCTTCCAATGTATGTTTGTTGAGATTTTGATTTTTTTATGTATGATTGCTTAAAATAAATTTCATTTACGTATATGGGGGTAACTTTAATGTATAAACTTCTAAGAGGTTATGTCCAAATATGTTATTATTGTTGGGGAAAAGTAAAATAATCTGAGTTAAAGTCCAATATTTTAAAGAAAACAACATTTTCTTATGTGTGTGCATAGACAGAGCCTTTGTGTAGGATTTGTAAATGTTGAATTATGTGAAATAGAATCCATAATTTAATAAGCATACGAATTGTATCCAATTTTTTTCACACTACCAAATGAATAGTTTTTAATGCAACTGAGTAAAGTATAAACAGAATAGGGGTGATTCGTAATCCTGAATAGTTAGGGGGTTTGGTTTAATTGATACAAATGTGCGTTATAATGACTCGCAAGTTGTGTAAGGATCGTTTTAAATTATATGAATTAGAAAACCAATGCGAATCGTTAATCATATTGTGAATTGAATTAAGATTGGGTACAAATCAATAGTAAGTAATATTTAAACCTGTAGGCAATTGCCTTCCTCACAAAAAAAATGTGGGTTCAAATCCAACCATAATCTCAATTTCACAAGATTAAGATTGCAATTCACAACATAAAAACTGTATCTATCAATGGTGCACCCGAACCTGTTGTATTTCAACTTTAGTTGCTTTTGCAGTAAAATAGAGGTTAATTTTTGGTTGAAAAATAAAGAAAATAAATCAGTGTCTATTTAGAGTTATTTTATTAGTTATCTAAAAACATTCTAATGGATTCATTATCTACTATACTTTACATCTGGGTACCATTTGGTTTTCTTGGAAGCTTCTAAAAGTAAATGTTTATGGAAACAAGATGCATATAAAAAACTTTTCACTTCAGGTTCAAATTGACAACCAAAATAAAACAATGCTGCTAATAAAAGTTCATTTCAATTCACAAACAAAACAAATAAATAAATAAATAAATAGATAAATAGGAAAAAAAAATTTATTAACCACAAAGTAAAGAAAAGTTCACTAACTTTTTTTTGTCAATCAGGCCCCCAACAAATAAACAGATCCATGGATCATCAATTAAAGGATAGGACATAAAATTGTTTGGTTTTCACTCTATCTAGATCAACTGTCGTACACCACTGCTCGAAAAGAACCCAAATATCCTATCCTTTTACTCCCTCTCATCGAGACCAGTGTTATCGTTTTCATAGGACAGGAAACGAACCATTGAAGTCATCCAAATACAATTAAACAATTTTAAATAACAATTTAAGTAAAATCAGATTTAGATTATGTACTTTTAGAACTTAAAATAATATTGATTATGGATATAGGACAATAAACATTTTGTTTTCATTTTTAGTCCCTATTTTCAAATTAAAGGGACATGTGACATGCTGTGATCGGTTGACGTTTTATGCATATGGGTTCGTGCCAGCAGCTTTATTCAAAATAGGGACTAAAATTATAAATAAAATGTTTGTTGTTCTATTTTCAAAATACATATTACAATAGGTCCTAAATTTACAAAGCCCCAATCAGATTTAATAAATTAAATGAAAATCATTTATGTTTAGTATTGAAACAATTAAGTAAGACCTTGTTAAGTTGTAGCTATAA
The DNA here is from genome assembly GCA_949130495.1 of Sambucus nigra. Taxonomy (NCBI): domain Eukaryota; kingdom Viridiplantae; phylum Streptophyta; class Magnoliopsida; order Dipsacales; family Adoxaceae; genus Sambucus; species Sambucus nigra. The sequence continues at coordinate 3,512,300 of CASBWL010000025.1, forward strand.
TAACGTCATACTTATGGCATTAAGTCACTCGGTAAAACAAAGCCTTTCACTGTTGAGTGATTTTGTGAAACCAAATAAACCAAATTGAGGTATGGGACGGACGACAAAAGGATAAGGAACTGAACGAAGGAATTTATTCCAAGGTGGATTACCAATTTGCTATGGAAGCAATTATAATCCGTTTTGGAGTTTAATATTGAATCGTTGCTATTCAATTTGAATGACTATCCATTGTAGTGGTTAAAATGAAGTTTCGAATCGAAATGCATCGTAAAATGTTTTATCAAAGCGCTATAATTTAAATGAAATTGTAATTGAATCTTGATTCCCTTGGATGGTCTATTTGATTTGGACAACCATGTGAAATTCTACACACATTCCAATTCTCTGAGGATGCAATTGGAGTCGCATCAGTGAATTGAATCATGATGTAGGATGCTTATAGCACATTCTATTATTCACATCGATGACATATTGTTAAGGAAAAATTGCAAAAAATCCTGGAACTGTTCAGTTTTTGTAAGATCCCTTAAGCTATTTTTAATGCAAAAGATTTTCTTGAACTATGCGTTACTTTGCATTTATACCTTTTATAAACTGTTTAATGACGTTTTTAGCGACGTATGGGAGTCTTTGGAATATAATGAAAAGTTCAGGGGGATTTCTTGCCAAAACTAGAAGGAACTTTTTTCTTGTGAGTTGTGACCTTACTCATGGCTATAAGGTTGCCCGCTGAATGTAATTATTTGATCCAACGCCATTGTTTTTTTTTAAATAAACATATAGTGAAACAACTACACATTGGCCTGGATTAATTGTCCCATTGTTGTTTTGAATAAATTTAATGTTGATTATACAAAAATAATGAGTTATGCACTGTACATTCTTTGAACAGATTAAACTACTCCCACTGTCAATCAATAAATAATGATAGACTCGACAGTAGTCAAAAAACCATATCGAATTCCCTTTCCGTTTTTTTCTTCTTTTATGGTCTTTTTAAATCAATACGTTTTAACTTACAAAATAGGCAATTAGCAGCACCTCACACTTTCCCTCTCCTTCATATTGGAACTATTTGATGTTTTGATGTCGTAATTTTTTGTAGATCTAGTAAGCATCTGAAAATTCCCCAAAAAAGAAGAGAGTTCATATGTTCCAATTGTGATGGAGAGATCGATAAGGGCTGAAGAAGGGCGAACTGATCATGTGCTTCGAGTATGTTCTTATACTTTTTCTGCGGAAACATATGTATTGTTAGTTAATATTGTTTCAAATCACACATAGCATCATATATGGAGGTGTGATTAACACCTCAATATAATTATGAGTAATTTGAGGAGTTTATGTAAGTCAGGGAGGGATACTTATGGACTTTATTATCTTGGGGTGTTGTCATACACCATGATGTAAACAATGAATGGATAATATTAAGAGAAGCTGGTGGTGTTAGATTCTCTAACGCACGTTATTTCTCGCGCCATGAGGTAAACCATGAATGGATGATATAAATAGAATGGTTTTAACTTGTTCTAGCGTTGGCTCATTGCACTCCCAACTCAAGCTATCATAAATTCTCCTTCACGCAGATACCAATCTTTTGAGAACATGAAACCACCTAAAGTCACAATTGCTAGAGGTAGTCCATTACATTTTGAAACAAGATGATGATGAGCTACTTCCTCAAGCTCTTGAGAACAACTCCTATCCAGATTGCTTGAGAATGCTTTTTTGCAAAATAAGGCCATTGCATCAGTCTCTCCTAGTTACTGATGATAGTGAACATAGCCTCAAGTGCATGGGGGTAATGTTAGGAGACTTTCTAGGCAATTTCAAAGCTTGCAATATAAAATCATGAATAGTGTTTTTCATACTCCCAGTAACCATTTTGCCAACATTTATATGCCAACCCTTGATATAAGGGATGCAGTGATATACTCCCATCGCAACAGCAAGTAAAAGGAATTTGATTTGAGGGAAGGTTAAACACATTATGAACCCAGCTAAGCAGTCTTTTTACAAAGCTGCAGCCATTAAACAAATGATGAGTAGATTAAGTGTCCTGCTTACACAAAACACATCTAGATGTAATAAATGTGACTTTGGCCTGCAGAGCATCAACCATTGGCATCTTATCATGTAGAAGCCTCCACATAAAGGTGGATGCCTTGGGAGATATAAATTTTTGCCAAATATAATTGAACCATTGTAGTTTAGGATTTTTTTTCATTATTCTAATATTATGATTGTTGAAGATTGAGAGAAAACCTTATTTCCTGTCTTATGTGTGCGAGTGTGTGTAAATTTCCGCTACGTGTAGTAGAGAGAATGTTCTCATAAATTGATAAATCTGCATTCATGTTTCAACATTTTACTTCAACACAAAACGGACTCCTTATTGTACACTCAGTCGCTCGTCCTATTTTCTCGACTGCCTTATGGGTGTGGCGTAATTGGACATATTGCGCCTTTTTGCTAAAGAAGACAAGTACATTGGGATTAATAGAATTGAGTTGAGTTGAGTACAAGGAGGTCTGAACATTTTTGTGTTAGGTATGAATTCATTAGTAAGTAGTTTTAAATCACTTATGTAGATAGAGATGCCTTTTGATTTGTAAATGGTATACATGCAAAAATAAGTAGAAGATATTATCTATTAAATGAAACTATTTTGTATGTATTTCATCAACACTTGATAATAAAATGATCAACACTTGAAAATAAACAAACACAAAAAAAATTATTTTAACATCACTAGAAAATAAAATTGTAACTAACGTGCAGTGAAATCGAAAAAAGCAGACTTTGGTTTGAAGCAAACAGACCCTCGAACAATGGAAATAAAAAAACAAGCTAACAACAGCAACAACTATGTTGTAGCTAAAAGGAAAGGGAAACACACGCATAGGTTTTTTGTTATATGCTCTTTTTCCCTATTGTTTATACTCAGGAACATAGTGTGACTAGCTTCACCCATTTATTTAACATGACCGAACCTGAATATTTTAATTCCCTATTAGCTGAGTTCAATACAAAGATTGATGCCTTTGTCATTGATGGTTTTATTAATAAAAATGCTAGGCCGACACAGATTTGTGACACATAGTGGTTTGACACAGTGACATGTCGTACCGGTATTGGCTATTGCTTTATGGATGTGGGTTCGCGCCAGCGGTACTAGCCAGTTCCGGTGCGACACGTCACTGTGTCGCACTAAATGTGTCACAAATCCGTTTTGGTGTAGAATGACTCTTTTATTAATGTTCCCCGAGACGAGCATTGCGGGTAAAAATGTTGTGCTGGATTACTAAAAGTGAGTGCAGATGATGGATGAATGGGTGTACCACAGAATATGCTTACTGAATTACGAGAGCATAAAGAATTGCATTTGGATATATTGGGGGGTGAAAATTATATAAAGATGTGGGGGCGGCGTTGGATTTTTTCAGTATAAGCTTTGCCCACGAAATGTATTGGATGCATTCCAATTTCCAACCATGGGATGCTTATTTTCCACTAGATTTAACTACATACTTTGTGTGTATTCTCCCCTAAACAGAATATTACATATTTGCCATTAAGGATCGCCCCAACCAGTAAAATATCTCTAATTGTTCCTATTGTGTTGTACGATGATAATCATTTCATGAAAATACATTATAAACCAGAAGCTCCAATGCCACACGTAGTCCCAGGGTGGGATCATCATCATTACCCAGATGCCTAAAAATGGGTTGATTTGGTCAAGGGGCTAATTAATAGGTGGGACAAATTAATTGGTTCATCAACAAAAATAACTATAATTTAAGATACAAAAATACCATTATAAAATTATTTTTATAATAATATTGGTGTTTTGACATAACAATGTACAATGTTAAAATGACCTTCGTACAATGGTAAAACAACGCTGAGAAAATGTATAATGACATAAAATGTTAAAACGGCATTGATATCATGCTAAAATTACTGTGATATGATGCTAAAATACCCTGATGTATTGGCAAGAAGAAAATTCATTGCATCAGCGTTATTTTTCCATCTCAATGTCATTATCAAGAAAGCAACCAAAATTCTTGAGTGCACTTTAAATTAGCAGCGAGGAGAAAATACATTTCAACTAGTTTTCTGATTCCAGGAATTTTGTACAATAGAAAATGGATGCATTTTCCGGGAAAATACATCAATTTTCCGAAAAAATGGATGTGTTTTTCGAGAAAATGCATCATTTTTCCAGAAAACCCAGGAAAAAAATGGAAATGGATAAAACCTTAGATATACGAGGATCCATAGGCCTCAATTTAAAAATGTGAAGATATTATACTCTGATTTAAATCCAAAAATTGCTTGATTCTAACCATTTAATTCCAGCCAAGCATCAGCAAACCCCTGGCCCGGGTTCCAAAGCCTTGAAGCGATTATCGCGGGTTCCGAGCACCAACAAATTTTGGATATTTATAATTGGTGTCATAAAGGTTTCTTAATTGTTATGAAAAACATTCACAATTATTTTGAAAATTGTCTATTTAAAATAAATAAATTGCATGATAAATAACTAAAGTAAAATTCAAGTATATATATGCAATTCTAGAGGGCATCTTGTATGACTTGTGCAAGATGTGCTTGTGAGAATCTCAGAGACATTTTCCCATAAGTATCATTTTTACAGATCTAAGCCATATATGTTCAGTAGAATGAAATGGTTGAGAAAGACTATTACAAACAATCTAACAAAGTAACAAACTGAGTTTGTGCCAAATCAACTAAACTCACTTTTAACCAACTAACTTCCAACTGTTACAGTATTAACAATGGAATGAATTAATAAGTTAGCATACCCCCTGAGAGCCCTAACCTAGACCGAAGCCTGAATTTTAATAAAAGAGAGAAAAGGGAGTACAAAATGAAAAGTAGGGCGTGATCTGAGCTCCTGAAAAGGAAAACAAAACAGGAAAGAAAATACTAGTATAATATATAAATAGGAAGATCCTCCACGTCTCTATTAACTTCTGAAGTAGCAAAGGGCATAGAGGAAAGCCACCAAACAAGCTCCTATATCAGCAGGACATGATCAGCGATCTTATCCGCTGCTGCATAACCCTCTCTAAAGGTGTGAGATGTCTTTATCTGCGTAGAATTAGCCTTCTTCAAACACTTAATCCGTTGAGATCTCAGCTGCCAAGGGGGAGAATAAGTGATGTAAAGCGCAACGAAAATTTAACACGCACACAATATCTCAACAAGAGCAATCAAAATTCTCATTCTATTAATTAATTAAAACCCTAGCCTAATGCCTTTATTTATAGGCTTACAATCCTGAAGAGAAAGAAACCTATTCAAAGAAGGAACCTAAAAAGATAAAGGAAAACTATATAAATATCCTAATCTAAATCTACAACCTTTATTTAAATAATACCTACTAATACTAGATAGTTAAAATATCAAATATCTCCTTTTATCCTTATCTCCAAAATTTTGGCCAGCTCTCTCTTCCCTCTTTCTCGGCAACGTCATTCTCCCCCTCTTTCAAAGAACCTCGTCCCCGAGCATCCAAGGGGTAATGGTATGCCTTCAGTCTCGAGTGGAACCAAAATGCGAGTAATTAAATTCTGTTGCTCTTCAACCTTAGGTTCAACTTCAGCTTGTTCTCCTTCAACATTTAGGACAACTTTCTTCTTCTTGGGACACTCCAACATCCTATGACCCACTCCTCCACATGAAAAGCACTTAAAAGTAGATATCAAAACTGTTGAACTAACTTTTTTCTCCGTTGGGGCAGCCGTAGTGACTGTGTTACTGATTGGATTACGTAGGTACTCTTCGACCCTCTTCACATAATCAATAACCTTATCTAGATTGGGAATATCCTTCCAATATATCTCTGTCTGGAATTTCAGCCCATTAATATAGTGGATCACCTTATGCTCTTTGATATCCTTAAGGTTTGCACAGGTGTAAAGAAGATTGAACTCATCGATGTATTTGGTAAAGGACATGGATTGTTGTTGATAGTTTTGTACCCATGTATACAATCCTTCTCGTAGCCGAAAGCTCTCATTAAATACCATCACATCTTCTTCCATGTGATGATAGGATCTTTCCCGGCCTCCCTCCGAGATTGAACTAAGCCATTCCACCACACCCGAGAATTCCTGATTAATTTTGTAGCAACTAATAGTACGCACTTGATACCACGGTAATTATTGCATTCAAAAACTTTACCTACCTAGTCAGTCCAATCCATTCATGCGCCTCCGTCTAGTTTTCCCTCAAATTGTGCCACATCCACGCAGATATCGTTGTAGGATGCCTTAGCGAAAATCCGGATGAGCTTGGTAATATTATCCTCTTTGTTTTGGGCTCCAAAAAATGGATCGTCATCTTCCTCCCCATCATTCGGAGAGCCATCACTCTTGTCCTCTTGAGAAACTTCACTTGACGGGAGGGAGGAATCGTATGAAGGCTCACAGTGTTGTTTTGTTGACTTGGGATCTGCCTTTTGGACTTCCTCACGGCTGCCCGATCGCATTCATCCTTCCTATGGCCCTACTGCCCACAAATGTGTCACCTTCGTTCTTGTGTCGAGACAAAATTTGGGGCATAGTGGTGGGATTCACGACTTTTAGAAGACCCAATCACCTCTGGGCCTGTTTGTGGCTTGAAGTTCACATCGTTAGGCCTGTTTCTGGATACGTGCTCCACATGACTTGGATCAATGGGGCTTGCCTTCGACTATTTTGGATTCCCCGGGGGAGGGGATATTAGTTCAAGTGGGATACCATTCCGCAATCTGCGACTCACAATTGAATCATCACTGCCTTCAAGGCTCTCAATCTCCACAGAGAGTTCATCTCATGACAGGAATCGTTGGGCTTTGCCGGGAACTTTTTCTACGAAGGCACGATCTTTTTGGCAACTTGTTCCGCAACAGAATGGGCTCTATATAACTCGGGATCAGTGTTGGATGGATTGGAAAAAGGCTACGCTGCCTGTCGACTGTGGGCAACCTCGGTGGGAGCCGCCGAGAGGCTGGGCAGGTCTTGGTCTGCGACAGGTGGCAGGGGAGAGGGTTGCGGCACCTTGGCGCTGCCATGGTTCATGGAAGCCAGGCCCAATAGGGCTGAGGCCAGCACCTGGATGGATTGGACATTGGCGGAGGTTGCTTCGGCGATGGCTTGGGACGTTTCAGCATGAAAATCAGCCAACATCTTGGCAAGACTTCCCTCAAATTTTTGCTTTGTACGATTATGCCATAAATATTCTATTCATTAAAAGAATTGAAGTTAAGCAACAAAATTCTTATAAAGACAATTTAGGCGGAGCACCATTACAGAGGACACTAAAATAGAAGATACATATATATGTACACTTGTATAAAATGGAATAACTGTAACCGATTGTGTGCTTATTTTCTCTCTCTATTCTTATCCCTATTAGATATGATTCCTTTTTCCCCTTTTCAATTCCTCATTAATAGGGAACTGTCTTATTATGTACTACTGCAGTTTTCTTTCTTCTTTTTACCCATATTCTTACCTCAATTGGTGCGAGTTCTTTTACCCATTTTTGATTCCTCATTCATAAATAAAGGCCATCACCCCAAAGTGTTTAATGAAAGCGGACACTTAATTTTCAAAACATTAGTATTAAAGTACTATAAAGGATACTGTTATCCTAGACCTTAACTAAATACCTAGAAGACTTGAAAGCGAAGTTATTCTTTTTATAGTATGAATTAGTTGCAAAGTTGTTCCCAAAAATGCTAGAATGGGGAATAAGGGCTAATAGAAGTAGTAAAGGATGGCACCCATCAAGCCTTACACCCATAAGCATTCTTAAACACAGAATTAAATTGCTAACATGCTCCAACATTTTTTACTACATTCAAGTTACTACTCTTTCTACTGATTTTTCTGTATTTTCTTCATAACTAGATCCATTACTTTCTTTCACACTCCTTTTCCTTTATTTCCTTTTCTCACCATGTATTTGCACTAAGCTGTGTTGTTTTGACACTGTCAAATTTCAGCTTTGCATTTCATAAATACACATTAACACAAAATGGCAATCAACAATTCATAATATGCATAAACACAAATTGGTAGTCAAACTTGGGATTTCATTAATTAATATGATCATTGACAGTTACAACCAATTCAAAAGTTACAACCAATGCAACTTTGTTCTACAACCTTGTTCTACAACTTTGAACTACATTTAACATTGTTCAATTTCTAAAATACAAAGCTACAACCAATGAAACAGTTAAAGTCCATAGTCTCTTCAATGATTTCATTTCATTCTTCATATTAATCATCAATACAAGCAAGATTGAGGTGGGATTTGTTGTTGCCGAATGTGTCGATTGATCATTTTAGATAGGATTACAACCAACCCAAGAACCCATTGCAGCTTCGATTCAGACACGAATAAAATAGTCGGCCTTGATTCCCATTTTCAATAGATACCTCAACCCATTGTCATTGTTGTCCATGATTGCAGTGGAAATTTATCAATCCTACAAACAAAATGAATCATATCAATATTTAAGAAAAAAAATTGAATTTGGATATACTAACGTTTTCAACTAGATTTATAGTAAATCATCATCTTGGGTTTCCTTATTTGCTTTGTTGGTAGCAAAAACTTATGAGGGTGAGAGTGTGTGTTCAACGACGGTAGTACACCCAATAAAATTATTGTCAAGATAAAGTGACAAGTTTTCTATTGTAGTTCATGGGTTAAAAGCAACCCAAGTCTAAGTGACAAAAGATTAACAAATTTCAAGTCTTCAAGTTTTATATTCTATATTAATATATGAGACATGAAATGTAGAAATGTAAATCAAACCAACAAAGACAAGAAATCTAACAAGGAAACTTCGTACAAAAAAACCTCGGGCCAAACCGACAAGTAACTTCACTAAAAGGTAAAGGACTTGCAATGGGACTAAACAACTTACACTTCTACTGCGCTTAACTCACTTGATCCCTGAATATGCTTCGCAACACCGCAACATCTTGATCACTTGATCAACTCCTTGTTGTCGTACAAATAACGTCTTCTTGATTAGGTGAAGATAATCTTTGCTCTAGATTGTAAAACGGAACAAAAGAGAATCCACGATCTACCTAGGATGTGTGAGGATATCCTGAGGTTACAATAATGGTAGAATGAAGTGGAGGCTCACTTAAAAAGGAAAAACTCACAAAGTGGTTTTAGCTTACAAGGAAGAAGACATTTCCAATATGGCAAGGATATCTTCTCCTTGAAAATACAAGGTAAACACACAAAAGGGAGGAAGGAAACAGTCACGAAATCTGAAGTTTAAAGCTCAAAATATTTCTCTTCTGCCTCTTAAAGTTGCATCAATGGAGGTCCAAACCCTTTTATGGAGGAGAGAGGTGTGATGTCTTCACACAGTGTGGCTGGAACAAGTTTCCATGCAAAAAAGCAACAAAATCTCGCAACTTCGTAGGTGCGAAAAGTTACTTTGCATGTAGCGAGTTTCCAACGAGCAGGTCGCGAACATCAAGGTGGGCTTGAGATAAAGGTCAATTAGTTTGACTTCGATCTTGCAAGAAACTTCGCAATTGCGAGGTCCTTTCGCTGTCAGCGCAAACACTACACCAGAATTGTTGATTTGTCGCGGATCTGGAACGTCACAAATGAGTTTTGTCATGGATCCGAACCGTGACGTTTTCGGGTGTGACAATTTTTTTGTCACGTTCCAAATCCATGACAAACCTCCTTTGTCATGAACCTTTTTGTCACAAGTAAGAGTGACTGGTTGGAAAATTAGTCACGAATTTGGACCATGGCAAACCAAAATTAGTCACGAAGGACCGTGTCAATAAGAACCATTGTCATGGATGTAAACCGTGACAATGGAATAACCATTTTGCAGCAGCACCTGCAGCCAAAAAATTCCAAGCAACCAAAAAAATTAAATTAAATAAAACATAACCTAAATGTTGAGACACTAGTGTGTACATGATTCTTACGATGAACAGGCATGTAGAAAAACTAATTTTATCTATATAATAGGACTAGTTGCTTACCCATGCTATCAATCAAACACATTATGAGTCGGGTATATTCTTGTGTCAATGGCACTACGACGAATTTTGTGATTCACATATACACCCAATTAAAAATTCACTCACTAAGTGCCTTTATTAAATCTGCTTCTGTTATAGATTCTATAGCAGCACGATGGGCCACTTGCCTACTGGAACCTCCTAATAAGCAATAAAATAAGTCAATGATCAAGAACCAAAATTATCATTCACAAATTATTTTTGAAACTGGAAAAAAAATAAAAATAAAAACTTATAAATGAAGAACTAATAGTTTGAAATTGAAACAACAAAACCACACAAGAAAGAAAGAAAGAAATAAGGGAACCAAACAATAAACCTTGATAACATTTCAAAGCTCAAAAGACAAACCATTGACAGAGTTGACTCATTTATGGCGCTATTTGCAAGTAATGAACAAGAAAACTTAAAATAATTACATATAATTACGAGAGTTTTGTCAATTTCGGTTAATAATCAGTAAAAAGAAAATGTGTTTCGGTGCAGATTTATTGACAAAGGCAGTCAGATTTACAATGGTTGTGAATGTCAAATGTCAATTATTATACGCTTTAACATGAAAAAAAAATTCATAGAAAATATCTAGAATTGGATGGTAAATCAAGCTAATGAGAGTGATGCTGCCTTTTCAATCACAAATTATCTAATGAAGTAGTTCATCCATCAAACAAGTACGCATACCTATTTATTAATGATTCTGGTATGGGGCTCAAGGATAACAAACAATCATGTTCATTATATATCGTAAGTCACGAGATACAAATAAAACACGATCTAGACGTGGGGACACATAAATTTTCAAAAATCTGTTAAGGCTATTCATAGGGAAATGCATTTTTGTTTCTAAACAGGACACTACTGACTATAAGAAGGAAACTCTTAGTTCTGCTAACAGCTACAAAAAGTGATGATCAGCCATTGAAGTCAAAGTTCGATGATAATTTAATCCTGAAGATCTTAAACATGAGTCTAAAAAACAATGGTCATAAAATCATGTCATCAGCGCCGGAGGTTATCCAGGTGAATAATTGATTATGCAAAACTCACAAAAAAAAATTAAAGGATAAAGAATAAACATGTACATGAGGGATTTCACGTGGAAAATGAGACCAAGAAAGACATGTGCATGAGCAATGTAGAACTTTAGCCTATTCATTTCACTGGCAATTCTCTCAAAAAGCATGCTCTGAGTTTCCCTAAGATGTGTTTCACTATCAACGTATTGAAAGGATAACCCATTGCATAAATGACTCTTTTCCATAAAATTCACATCTCCATTCGACCAATCAGCAGGCACTCTAGGCAAGTGCTTTATAAGTTTCTCACTCTGCATTTAGAAAATAAAAACTATACCAATAATTAGGACACCTTTTCCTTTTTTATTCCAGTGCTGGTAGATAGGAATATTTGAAAAAATTTAACTTCCTAGTAATAGATATTTCATTCATAATTAGGACCCATAATACAAAACTTTTCCTCAACTTAGCCTATCACAATCGTTTCACTCAGTTGTGAGTTTCTCAATTTTAGGAAGGCAGCATAACGGATAACATACAAATGAACATTAAAATATAAGATCAGTAATTTGTGTTCTATTATTTTCTCAAGTTTTCTCGATCACAAACATAATGCAGCCAAAGAAACAAAAACGACTAAGCTCTTTAATTGAATATTAGTAATATACAAGACTCCAACCAAATAAAGATAAGGTGATTTACTGTTTTCAGTGAATTTTAAGGTATAATCTAATATATAATCTAAATATATGCAAGTCTTAACTTGGCTGATGTTTGAAATTGATTTCCTGCTGGCTTTCAATATATTATCTTAGCTGTTGTTAGGAACTGTAGAATCCATTCGAGTGATAGCTTCATACATGTGAGTTTAAAGAGGAAAATCCATATAACTACACAACTGGTATAAAATTAATTAACAAGCCTGACATGATGTAAGGAAATATTGTTTGACATTATATTTTGCAAAAAATAATGTCTGGAATTTATCTATAGTAAAAGCTCTGGTTTTGAATCAGTTTCTACTGGGTACATCCAAATCAAATGAAAGGTACCTTTTCAAAAAATCGAGATTTATTCATGTATTGGAATTCTACTTGTTGAAACTGATACCAGATGATGTAATAGTTACCATGTTTTAATTTTTTGAAGGATTCAACTAGAAATCCATCAGGTAAACACACTTAGAATTATAATTGAATCCTAAAAAATATTTTCTATTGAAGGGGAGCATAAAAAATTGGTGTACATTGAGAATTGCAGCAGCCATTTACTCTAACAATGTCTGTGGTGTGATTAAGTCAGTATTTTATATTTACTTGGTAGGGATTATTAAATAATTTTATCAATTCTGTTAATAGTGTAATCTATTTAAATAATTGAAGGAAGTCAAGTGTTTAATTTAACATTGCCCAAGTCAATCTGCCCGGGTCATTTCCCAACTCCATCCATTCTTCCAGCACCATTAATTTCTCAAATGGAAACATAACATTGCTACTACTATCATTTAACTGGCTTTTTAAATGAATGATTAGAAGCCATGCATTCATAGACGTAAAAAATGTATGCCATGGACATCCAGAACTAAGTAAAGCCTTTTCTGTTGTCCCATATCAAATAGCATGACCACATGTTAAATTGATGAAGTAATAGATCATCCCTAATTGGGTCAATGTGGCACAAGAAGTGTAGTATGCAATTTAGTTAGCTAATACTTTGTTTTTCCTCTAAATCAAAGGACTGAATAGACACATAGTCATACAGATAACATGAAAATGCGCCTTAGGGGCTAGAATGATATAGATGGACTTTGTAACCAGCTAATTTGTGGAATATTTGGCTACTTTACTAATAGCATTTGATTCATAATCAATTTCAGAAACATATTAATTAATAACAATACTGCTATTATTTTTATATCACATATAAACTACAAATTACCAGGAAACATAACAATGTTCCACGGTGAAGTAAAATTCCCAGTCCAACGTAAAATCAACAAAAGTTACACCAAATTTACTCATTTAACGCTATATATTTTCACTATGTACCTACAAAGAAAATACCAAAGACATAGGCTATGAATGTATGCCACATCTAACTGATGAATAATCACTAACAAACGTAAATACAAGTTAGAAGCATATGCATGTTCTTCCGCAAGCACTTTTCAATACATGCTTGTGTTATTTTTTCAGTTCCCTTACTGTTTTTTATTTTTCTAGTTTGTGTATATATCTCTTAATTATGATTTTCGTGAAACAGGGGACAAAAAGGACACATTGATAGTATATCAAAGAACAAAACAAAATTATGATCTTAGTACACATTCAAAATGCCACAACCATTTGGTGGATGGGATGGTTGAAATCTAGTTATAATTGGAGTATTTCTTGGGGGGAAATCTCTTGGTGTAGTTATCTTGAAATAGTTGGTCATCCCTCTATTATAGATATCAATTTATGGTATGCCCACCTTCATATTGAAATGTTTTAAACAAATAAATATTAGATTTGTACCAAAATGAGAGTGTCTCGATTTATAACCAAACCAATGTAATTAAAATCCATAGGTTTGTACCCTCAGGACGTTTACTGACCTTAGAGACTTGCTCAATCCTCACTCACCCAACCAGTTCAGAAAAACCAACAAAAATTCACTTCAGCAAGATTTTGGTAACTGTAAATTTTGGTAATCTCAATACTTTTCATACCTACAAAATATTCAGGTATCATACAATTCCTATTTAATGAATTATTCATGTGAACAATCAAACTGAAAACAAAATGCCAAATAAGCAATCTTGAGCAATCCACTAACGTCAATAATACCTTAGCTTTTGGTTCTTTTTTCTCTTTTTCTTTTTTACAAATATTGTAAGAATAGCAGTACTTCCATAAAAAAAAATTACAGCAAAAATTGTCAAATGAAACTATCGAATGTCAAAACCATAAAGCAAAAATGGATACATATTGCATTTTTACGGTATTTGGAAAAAGAGTGAAACTTGAAGGCATTATTAAATAGTTCATGAAGTAATCCTCATCTATGACTACAAAGACATGGAAATCTTTACTTGGTTGTAGTATCAATATGCACATATATTTCTAATTGAGAAATCTATATCCTCATCACATGTGTCCACCGATTGCAATGGAATAAAGTTTTACCTAGCAGAAATAAAGCACAATTAAGGTTTTGTAACACCATTCTAATCAACAGTACAAAAGTTTACATCTGTATGAAGTTTAAAGTTGGTGTCTCCTTTAAAAACATCTTATTTAAAACAACTGATTAGTTTGTTGTATCCGTGGTTAACCAACCTAATTCAAGAACTATGAATAAAATTTGCAGAAAGGATAGTCAAATATTAACCCATAAAGTTCGAAGTATGTACAGTCATTTACCAAATTTACCCACAAATTAGGTTCAAGTATGAAAAATGAGAGCATACAAAGGTTAGGCAATTATGGTCTTCAATCAAGTAGTCACATAACTATCCTACTGGACCTAAATCATCCCAAATTCAATCAAGTTTCATACAATTCATAAAGAGGACCAAAATTACAATTGAAATCTTTGAGAAATTCCTAATATAATCAATAACCAAACCAAGCTTCCTTTTGAGAGGACTCCAACTACAACACACAACAATTTACAATACATCTAAAACTTAGGCATTCATGCAACATAAGATTGTGAACATCAAAAGGTGTGACTTTTAACTCAACAATTCAATAGCATAGTGTGAAGAAAAATTCAAAAAAAGAAGAGAAATTGCTAGCTTATATAAAGGGCTTTTATTAATCTTTGCTCATTAAGCTACCAATAGGATCTGAATTCATTTTTTTTTTTTTTGTTATGACTCCTAAGAATATCTTGGCCATACTAAACAGTTGACTAATTAAACAATTTACCGGTTTCAGATTAAAAGAAGAAAATACATTATACGAGCCACCTCAAAAACTCAAAGTGTTAGTACAATGAATTCGGTCTCAAATTTTCGTCATTTGCCAAATTTTGGAAGCTTATTTACCCTCATTCCTACAAGTAAAAATATGACAAGATGTTGATTTTTTTACTTTTTATCTGGTATTTCACACCACAAGCACCTATTTTCATTCGTCAATCTGAAACTCTACCATGGAAGCTCTGGGGAGACTTCAACTTAAGCTTCAACTAGCCCTAGTTTTATGTGTTTTGTCCCATTTCTCACTATTTGTTAAATCAGCTTCACTGGAGCTCCAGATCCTCACTGCTGAATGCCGAATTGACTTAACTTCGCACATTGTTAGGGTTTACCTGACATTGAAGGTTGAAAATACTGGGACATCTCCTACTTCATCAATCCTTCTTGCTTTTCCAGCTACACAAGTTGATCATCTCGCACTGCTTAAAGCGACAGCTACTGTTGGAAAGTAGAAGAAATCTTATCCGCCACTTGATGCGAACCCAATTGATCTGCCTGAGTCATCAAATGGAACCAAATATTTTTCTGTATCTTTGCTCAAACCATTGAGCACACAGGTGAATCTATCACACTAGGAAGTATTTTATACACTGACATGCTCTCTAGAAAGCCAGTCAGAGTCTCAATTGGTTCATTACCATGAAAGTGCTTTAATATTGTCCCCGTATCATATCAAACATCAGATAACAGGTTTGAAGACACCAAGTAGCAAGGTGAAATCCTTCACAAGAGTGGAACCTACTGGCCATGCTGGTACAGAACTGAAGTATGAGTCTTATGAGGATCGCCCTCCTTATTTGTTTTCTCCCATAATTGTTCATTTTGAGAATAACAATCCACTTGTGACTGTTGAGGAACTTGTGCGTGAAGTTGAAATTTCTCACTGGGGTAGCCTTCAGATTACAGAGCAATAGACGGTGGTTCAAGCTGGTGCTCGACACAAAGGCGTTTTCTCAAGGGTTGAATATCAGTCTCGACCATCTCTTAGTGGTGTATCTTTCATTCAAGCATCTTCTTGCAAAACTACCCCCCAAAGGTGAACTCTGTCTATTACCGGGACCAAATAGGGAATATTTCATCATCTCATTTACATACAGGTATCTTCTATTTATGGGCTGGAAACCACTTTCATTATTGGATATGTGCTACCATTGGAAGACTTCCTTCTCAAGTCACCTGATGGTAGGCGCTACCTGAACTTCAGTTTTGGAAGCCCTCTTAATGAGACAGTGGTAGACAAGTTGACCAATGCTGCCGGAGGGATCGAAAAACCCTTCTGACGTGATTCTTTTTTTAGATAAAGAACATCTAGAGACCAGCCATTCATACCTTGATATTGTTGGAAGGACTACGGTGGTTATAGAAAAGAAAAATGCAGTTCCTGAGCAAAACTCTCCTTTCAAGGTTTACTACCACCTTCCATCCAATTTTCATCTTGCAGAGCCATGGATATTGGCATCTGTATTTTTCTTCGTGTTCACTGCTTGCATAACTTACCTGCACATGGATATATCAATACGTACATGAAGAGATAAACATTCTTGGATTTTACAAGATCTGGAGTAGCTTGAACTCTTCAGTTAGTCAATGTTCGAAGACAGTTATGATGTTATCGCAAATTTTGAATTTTGCAAATTTCTCTCTCCAACGCAGCCAGATTTCTTTCAAAGAAGTGTTTGTACATTGTTCCTCGTCAGAAAAATTAAACACGGCCTGATTGTAAGAGCTACGAGGATTCAAAAAAGTATTTTAACAGTAAAAATAATAGTTGAATCTTTTCTTAAATCCCACAAACAATCATTGACTCAATCACGTATTCAAACTAAGGGTAGATATACCAAATAAATGGGATAATAAAAAAAATGCTAACTTGTCAAAAACTACTATAAAGCATGAGTATAGTCTTAAGATAAGAAGAAACTCTTCCATCATTGACATATATCAAGCAAAAGAAAATCAAGACGAACGTAGCAGAAATACCCAAAATCTAACCATAGAAACCAAGTAAAGTCAACAATACATGCAAGACAACTTACCAAGATGAAGAGTAGAGATGGACTTAGATTGATATCTTGTAAAGCTTCCAAATGATCTGATTTGGGGAAGGAATAGGTGGGGTGGAAATTTTAGATATGGGTTCTAATTGAAAACAAATGGGGGTGCGAATTGAAAATCGCTCCTAAGGTTCCAAATTTGTTAACCCTTTTAAAAGAGGTTTAATATTAATATGAACATCTAGGGTTCGTTTGGTTCGAGGTTTGGGTAGAGAATTTAGGATTCTTGAAATTTATAATCCTACTCATCTAGAATTATAATGTTTGGTTAGAAATTTGGGAGAACTTAAAATTCCTGAAATTTAGAATTCCTACAAAATTGAAATTCTCCTTTCCCCTCAAAAATGTATGGAACACTATATTCTCGAGATTTTTAGCTTACTTTTGTAATGAGACAAAAATACCCTCACATAAATCGTACACATATACTCTATCTCTCACACACAAGCACACGCTCTCTCAAACACACACATACGCACTCTCTCTGACACACGCACTCCACACATACGCACTCCACACACACACACTCACACCACACTCACTCTCACACACTGCGTACAGATAACACACACAGAGAAGCAAAATAATGTGACTGGAGAAAGTAATTTAATTGGATTATGATGATAATGTGACTAAAGAAAGTAAAATAACTTTCATTTATCTCCCTATGTAACCTTCAGGTCACATGCCTTTCTAAAATAACAGATTAAAAAGACGATAATATGTATGGAGACTCAACAAGTTGAAGCTAGTGCAATCAGCTGTTTTATGTTGTTTGGATCAATGTTTGAAAAGGCGTTTGAGGCTTACGCCTCAAGGCTCACCTCGAGGCGAGGGCAAAAAATACCTCGAGGCTTGAGCCTCAGGGTTGAATTTGAGGCTTACGCCTCAATGCGCCTCGGTGCGGCTCACGCCACGCCTCGCCTCACGCCTTTTTGCTGAGGCACGAAAAAAAAACTCTTGTTCTTTTTTTTGTTTTAAAACTGCACTTAACTTATACTATTTACTATTGTAACTTGAGAGAATTTGTAAAAAATAACCAACATATTAATGAAACTTAAAAAACTGATTTTGTCAATTTGATTTTGTTCGAAATAATGTACTAAATTAACTTCAATGTGACTTTTTTTTAAAAGTTTTCTGTTTTTTGGTTTTCAACTTAGGTTAATATATTATCTTTAATTAAACTGAATATATATTAAGAAACTAATATATTTTAAAGGTTGCTGTTTTTTTTAATATACTTCGGTTGATCTGTTTTATAATTTTCTTAATAAAAATTGCTGTTTTTTTAATCTTGGCTTGAAAATCAATGTTTTTTAATAAATTTTCTTGTTAAGTTGCATTGACTAATTTACTGTCATATTATAAGATAACCAATATGTGAATGAAGCTAAAAAAATGATTTTGCCAATATGATTTTGCAATGATTAATTTATTGTCATATTGTAAAATAACCAATATGTTAAAATCGATTTTCTCAAATGACCTTTTTTTTTTAAAGTTATCTCGGGGTGTGGGGGGGGGGGGGGGGGGGGGAATGTCAAAAGTCCTCAAGGAATTTTTTTGTAGTTTTATTTTATATTTCTTTGTTATTTTATTTTTATGGTTTTATTAGTATTTTTTTTAATATTATTTTGCTCTTTTTTTTCTTTTCGGTGAGGCTTACGCCTCGCCTTTCACCTTTTTAAACATTGGTTTGGATTTCAGAATTCAGGGTTTCATACTCTTTTTACACACTTCAAGTGTGTTTGTGTTTGAGTAACCTCGCTAAGACGCATAGTTGATAAATAAATTAAGTTTTACAATAGTGTTGAGTTGGTATATTAGTTTGACAAACTTTGTATATATCAATTCTCATTTCGTTGAAACAGCAGTGGTGAAAGGAACAGTTCTTGCCTTAAGATCTAATATGTCTGTTATGCTGATAAATACATCTCCCACTAACGTAATTTTGTTTCTTCTCTTTACAACTAAGCTTGATCCTTAGGGAAAAGGTTGGTTGAATCTTTTACCAGTATTTCTTTTAGGGGTTACCACTTCTACGGGTGCCTATTCTTGTGATTGGGTTATTTTTTTACAAAACACGACATGGAAAGATGCGCACGTGGGCACATGGCAAGACGCTTTTAGGGAAAAGATTGATTGAAACATATTACCGACTATGGGCACGTGGCAAGACGCAATATCCAGATATATAATGGCCCAATTGACTTTCAAAGGTAAGGTTTGAGGTTTTATTAACTCAGTTAAATATGCTAGAACAAATCAATTTGTTAAAATTCATCAAGGGAAATCAAGATTTAAATAAATATTCACACTGTTTTAATTATTTCTTTAGCATTTATTTACCAATTTATTTGGAAATACAGGAAGGCAGAATTGATGTAAAACCAGAGGTTTTCTTTTTGTTCTTAAAGTTACCAATTTATTGTTTTTTGAGTGGGGAGAGTAGCCATTGCAGCTATACGGCCGTGCTACAACAAAATTTATGCAATTCAATATATTAATACAGTTTTGTTTTTTTTAAAAAAGAAAACTGATTTAAAAAAGGGAAAAATCCATAACCATTCAAACCCGTCATTTATTTAACAGTAAGTAAACGGTTTCTCAAAAAGGGTGGTAGATTCATATGCTAACCAACATCGTTTCACTCATCAAATATTTTCGATCCCAAACATACTGGAATCCAAATTAAAATGTTTTATGGGCCTCACTATATATATACATATAACAATAATGGTTTATGTGATAGCTAAGACATTTAACTGTCAAAACAAATGCAAGTCATAAGTATACATAACAAAGCAAGACAATGGTTCTGTCGGATATCAAAAGTTACAATGACTGGGTGTATGCTAAACTCATTTACGGAGAATGTACTGGTGCCAACATGTATTGGATTATAAATATGTAATCAAACATAAATGGATGTGCACTAGTCAAATTAACAAAGGTGGGTCTCACTACACTTATGCATGTACATGGAGTAGGCATGTTAACAATCTTCTCTCATATCAACACAATATGCATATAGTTACTTTTCTCTATTCAGATTCTTTAAATCTGGGATGTACCAAAATTTACACAACATAGCAAAAGCCAGCACTAGGAATACGCAAGAACATAAAATGGAATTGAACCCAAGAATGTGACACTTTCGAAGACATCAGTATCAAATTATCAAACTGACAATACATAAAATTAATAAAATGAGATTAACTAAGTGGATAGATAATAAGGGTCTAAGAAGACGAACCAGGTGAAACTGTTGAGAAGAATTCGTTCTCTTATTATAAGGATAAAATGTCATTTCGATTCAATATTTCCTCTTTCTGGTGCTACTTCGCTCCAGCTCTAACGCAACATTTGCTATACTTAATATTTCAAACCTACTATAACATAAAAAAAGGAACAATTCATACCCCAAATCATAGAACTATCACAAAAGAATAAACAGAAGAAATAACAAATATAAAGACGTGATTATAGTATTCAACAACAAAGAAGAACAAATAGCAAACAGTTTGGCCCATTTGGGAGCCCAACAAATAAAGTTATTCGGGTAGTTAGTTATAGTATTCAGCCAAACTCAAAGGCTACAGACAAAAAACTCGAATAAGACATTACAGAACAATAATCAAGCATAAAAATCTTTGATGACCGAATTGAAATAAAGAGCGAGAGAGCTATTTCAAGATTAGTTCATTATTGATCACATTCAAGATAAATTGGAACTTTCTTTCCATGTTCTCAATACATCTAAAAACCTTTCTCCATCCCCACTTTCTCTCTGCCCACTACTTTTAAACAACATTCAAGATGAACATGAAGCGCCGATCCCGTACACAACCCACCAACAAACACCAAGTAGGCTATCTCTGCTACCTCAAACCCAAAACTCTCGCCTAACCCGAGACCCTAAAATCAACATCAGATCCAGTTGATTCCACTCCCATCCCTTAATCTCATCCCCCAGACATACCACTAACATCAATCAACCTCCTCTCCTCTGTCCGAAATGCACTATGGCTCTTGTTCGAGATTATATATTACTTTGAGAACGCAAAAACCGTCATCTACCACAGATAAAAACATGGTCTTAAATATCTGTTTGAGGATATGTAACGGAAACTGTAACGGCGTAATATTATCGGAAGTGTTGGACACGTGTCAACCTTGATTTATCGATAGCCCACTAACGGGATATGTAACATGTTTGGTGAGTTGAAAATCCGTTATGAATCGGGGATACGACCGATATTTAAAACCATGGATACAAACCAGCCTACAATTGGAGTAAAAACAAGAACTAAACTATTTCATTTTTGTGCATTCATTGAGCAACAAGAAATCCTCACTAAACACATCGATCGGGTCAGACGACTCCGTGACCGAACTTAAGGGAACTGAAGTGAGAAAAAAAGAGGGACTTGGAGGCCATAAGTTTCTTTCCCGGAGGGCGTCTAGGTCCATAGATCTTGGATTCAAAAAAACAGAATGACTTAGACACATAAAACCCGAATTTTGTACTCAAGTTAAATTGTCAAAAACATACCTCAACGATGTTGCCGACCCAGTATGAAATTTCATCATCATTTCTGCAACTCTTCCCGTTCTTACAAATTGTGAATTTTAGTGAGAGAAACATTCATTCAATCAAAAAAACGTTAAACAAAGCAAGAGACAATTAGGTATTGTCGAAAAGGAGAGAAACTCTTATAACATCGTAGGTATGATGTGTGGCCTTGAAGATTCCAAGATGTTATCTTCAATTCTCACATTTCAACATTTCGTTTGGGAGATGTAATCTAGGAGGTGTAAGAGAGATGTGAGTCGTGTTTTTCGTTTTGGGGGAATTGAAAATTAGGGTAGCTTTTCATTTGGGAGAGAAGTATTAGGAGGGAAAAATCCCACCGGTACCGGGTACTCCTCTTCTGTAAAAATGTTAACAAAGTTTCGCCTTTTCTAATTTTTTTTTTAGAATCAAATAACAAAAACTCTCTTAAATATTTTTTAATATATTCTTAGTCCAAACATTTTATTTTGTATCAAAAAATTTCTTGTTTCTTATTCTCTTATTTTAAAGGTCCGCACCAACGGAATGGTTCATTTTGGCATGGTGAAGGACTTTTGGGTGCAAAATAAAAACGCTTAGATTAAACATGTATTAAAAAAAGTTTGAGTGACTATTTGGTATATGTCCCTTTTTTTAGGGGCATTCACATTTAGATCCGATTAGACATTTTTTTAGACATTGTAGTCCCACCATATTTTCCCCTTACATATAAGTCATACTCCTAATTTTTTGAAACTTTTTTTCACAATATTATCCTTTTAAAACCAACCATCCATAACTTCCTTGAGCAAGTTACATAAGTGGTTGAACTTTTTTTTTTAATCTCCAAATGATCATAATTTTTAATTGGCATATCTGTTTTTCACAAAATTACTATTTTTGAAATCTGTTCGACGAGATGTATCAAACAAGATCCATGAAGCCTATATAATTTCAAATAAAAAAATTACACATACAGTAAACTTTACTGTATGCACCAGAAAGAGAAATAGATTTATATCTGTAACATTTTCACAAACAGTAACATTTATTGTGCAAACACAGTGTATACACAAACACACACACACACACACACACGGAGTGGATCCAAACCCTATGTCACCCCAAATAAGAGCTCTGATGAATTTTGTTGTAGCTTTGACAATGGGGGTGGATGGTGGTGGAGATTGGATGCCACTAGCGCGGACCATTGAGAATAAGATAATATCGAAAAAAGAGGTTTGGATCCATCGTGTATATATATATATATATATATATATATATATATATAGAGAGAGAGAGAGAGAGCGGTTCTCATGCATACCCCAGTTTGCATACAGCTGGCGCGGACCAATTTTGATAAAATAGTAAAAAAAATATTTTTGAGCTAATTTTTTTTATATAGTTTTTAAACATTTCAGTAGGGCCATATAAAAAAAATTAGCTTAAAATGAATTTTTTTACTATTTTAAAAAAATCGGTCAAACTTTGTCAGTTTTTAACAACTTAAAAACTGACAAAGTTTGACCAATTTTTTTAAAATAGCAAAAAAAATCATTTTGAGCTGATTATTTTTTTATGGTACTATTGAAATGTTTATAAATCATAAAAAAAAATCAGCCCAAAAATATTTTTGTTACTATTTTAAAAAAATGGTCCTCATTCATGGTCCTCAAACTGAACCTCACTTGATCATTTCCCTATATATATATATACTAGCGGATACCCGTGCCTGAAGGCACGTTAGAAATTTCAAAAGTATTTAATCGTGTGGTGTTCTTTTTGAAAGTACGTAATCGCGAAAATACATGAGCAACCTTCTGAAGTTATAAAAAACTGAGGTTGAATTGAGGGGCGTGGTGTTCCTCAAAAGCTTTAACCAGTCTTGTTTTTATCCTGTACCCAAAAACATATGTACACATCTATGGCAATTAGTATAAACTTAGTTTGGAAAACATTTAATGAAATAGAAGTCGACAAAGAGTAGACTAATTATTAATGGAACAAAATTGAGAAAATAATGTGTCACGGTTTTAATTTTTGAAAATATAACGTGTGCTTACAACACATTAGCTTTTGAGCCAAAATTTATGTGTAAATACACTACCTAAACTATCTTTTCAAATAAATTTTAACTATGTGCATGTGTTATGTGTGTGTGTTTCGAGGAATTTCATTACACTATTTGAATTCTAAATTCAATAACTCTTTATTTGCAATTTTAATTATAAAACCTAAATATTTAAAAAAACTAAGACGTCAACATATAAAAATTCAAATAATATCAATACAAACATATTTTAAATGTTGTACAATGTTGCATCAATATTTCATTTGAAACCCAAAAATTATGTGAAACATGTAAGATTAGATTGTACATGTTTTGCTTTAGCAACAAATATAATTCAAGTAAATTGGTAGATAGAATTAGAAAACAATAATTTATTTACAACATATATTACGCATAATAAAAGGTCATAAGCAAGTACCAATTCTTAAAGTAAAAGATCAAAAGAATATTTTCAACATCTTATTACACCTTAGTCTTCTTGAGATATGATGCTGCTTCAGTAGCCTCAATTCCAGCAACACCAGTACAATAGATGTTTCTAATACTTCGTTTGCAGCACTTGTAGGAAAACATACTTAAAAGGTGAGGTGAGTTTTCTATAATATATAAGCAACTGAACAGGAAAAACACGCTTAAAAGGAAATAACTAATGCAATTAGTATTAGAAGAGAGAAAAATGATTGATTTCAAGATAAATCCTAAAGCTTAAGGTCATATAAGAACATTATAGTAGCAAATGAAAATTCAATGTAACCTCTAATCTAACAACCATGGTACTATCCTGAATCTACCTGTACGTTTGACAGTTGCATTGGGATGATAAGGATAAAATAAATCCCAAGCATTCACAACATCGTCGATTCAAATGCTAATAATAAAATAGATGCTTAAAGTGAACAATTTTGGAATAATTTTGTATTGATGAGATGATTAAAACTAAATCTAGAAAACATAAATATTTAATTCAGTTTGTAAAGCAGCTTGTAAAATTCAGGAACCTCATTAACAACTTGTGAAGCTTTGTTATCTGCTTCAACAACAGATTGTGAAGCTTATAAACCTCATAAATAGCTTCCATCTACTTTGTTAACTGCAATCAACATAAACCAAATAAATTTCAAGGTATATACTCATTTATTGTATTTAAAGATGCAAGAAAAATAAGGTACTACACATGGCAAGCAACATAGAAGCATATGCAAGTACACTGATACAACAATGCATGAGTAACAATTGATGACAGATTCTATGAATGTTGTGTTGGTGAATTTACAGTTGATGACAAAGTCTGTTACTGTTGGAGAGGAGATGATGCCTCTCAGAAATCAAGTAAATGCGTCTGTAAATTCACAATCAGATTCAGTATCTCCTACAGCGCCAATTATGAAATTTTCAAGGAACCAATGTCTTGTCTTTCAGGAACATGGGGGTGGTAGAAGACTCACCTGAAAATGAGGATGCATCAGTACGACCCGTTATGATTAAGACGGGAAAATGAAATATTGGATGAGATATTATATAGATATCCTTAGTTATGGTTTTCCGGTACAGAATCCGTTACTACTGGACTTGGCAAGTAAGCCCAGAATCAATTGCTTAGGCTTCACAAAACGTTAAAAGGAACCAAAAAAGTCATTGGTCCATTAAACCTTAAGCCAAAATAAAAACTTAATATTTGTACGTGCGAGTGTGCATGCGTGTGTGCATGCTTGACAGATCTGTGCGTGCTTGTGTATGTGTGATTACGTGAAAAAAACTTAAAGAACTTTGGAACCATGTGTGCGAAGAAAATGCTATGAGTTTCAGCAAGAGCTAAAAAGAGAATGAAGAAGGTTGTGAAATCAATGTTCCCTCTAAAAAGCAATATTCCATAAAAAGCAGTCCAGGTGAAGAAGAAATAAATAAAACGAATTAAAATTAGTTAGACATAGTGGCATTCCATCCCACACGCAGTATTCATAGTATGGCATTTCATCGAACACATATAGTATGTAGATAACATTTTATTTTTTGTATATAAATTACTTTTAGACAAACTCTGTGAGAAAAGAAGTCACACCAGAAATCACCAAAAGAAGAAAGGCTTCAAATGCAACAATCTGAAGGTTTATTTTAAATAAGACAGTATATCAAAATTGATATTAAGTTAAAACTTATCCCAAAACTGATTAAACAGTACAACGGGTATTAAGATGTACAACATGTATTAAGGTATTAAGATGTACAACATGGAAGGTTTCACCCCCTGACTGGCTCCAACCAGATTGGAGCAGTCAGCGCATGCCCAAGAGTTGGGAAGGAATGGTAGGGGGTATGTATTAAGGAGGGGAAAATGGGGAGTGCATTTAACACAACTCATTTTCAAACTGCACAGGTCAAATCCTCACTTCAAATTTTAAGCCCACAACTTGTCATTTATGTGAGGGATGTACTAACAATTGGATTAGGGGACTAAGTGTGATTGATAATGCATAAGTTGTTCTTGTAAATTGTTCACTTACATCTCAATTACATACCCTGTTCTTGAGAAGCTCCCACAGTTCATTGGGGGGGGGGGTACAATTATGACTGAACCACATAAATATTTACATACCTTAGAAGATTGATGGAAACTATAAAGAATTACGATCCAAGAGGCTTCTAATCATGTTGAGAATAGTCAACTTGGAAGAAAGGAAAAACTGGTTATACTGAACTTGATGAATTCTTACTGAACTGTGAACAGTTACTGATTTACAATATATTATGCCTTGTCTACAACTATAACATTAGCTGACTTGATGTCGATGTTACTACTCAATCAAAAAATATACACATGTAAAATTATGGAAACGCTTAAGTAGTAAAAATAAAGATAGCAGTGTCAAAAATGCCTCAGCATCAAGTGCATCCGTAGCTGATATTCTCTTAGATGGATCAAGAGTCAGCTGATATTCATATAAGTTTAAGTCAAACCAACATCCGAAATAAACTCAGAACAAAAATAAACTCAGAACAAAACTGAGAACCAAAAAAAAACAAAACCAACATCCAAAATAAACTCAGAACAAAAAAAATATGCATATGAGTTTAAGAGAATCAATCAAAGTTGTTGTTAAAATAGTAACACAACCTAAAACCCAAACCAATCTCATATTATTATATGAACAAGATGATTCCTTCAAAGTGGAGGTTTATAATACATTCTCCTTCGTTCATTGTTAAAACTTTCCCCAAATCTGAAAAGGATACAAAGTTGTTTAACATTATAATAGGTATGAGCATACATGTATGAGCATTATAACAAAAATGATACCTGTTTAACATTATAAAAAAAAAAAGAGCATATATAAATATTTGTTGGAATTTTTCATTAATTTTCCTTAATTATAATGCTACAAACTTGTGAAGACTTATTTACGTATTTACAACATTTCACAACTCTATATACTTTTGCACCTTTTAAATTCCTTTGGAAATACAGTATCTAACCGAAAGTGTAGATTTCTGTGTGCTTGTCCATGAGAGGGTAAACATCCATATAATTTATGCCAAAGAGACAACCTAAGTACCCCTTTTTAGCATCTTGGTCTGTATTGTGCAAAAGAATTCTTAAGCAATTCCTTGTATTATTAGAACTATTTGAAAGAAAAGCCAAGGATATGTATACAGCATCTTGGTCTGTATTGTGCAAAAGAATTCTTAAGCAATTCCTTGTATTATTAGAACTATTTGAAAGAAAAGCCAAGGATATGTGTACAATTAAAATGATAACATATGGTCTAAACAATATAGAGAAGCTTGCAGAGATGCATAGTAATGCGCCTTTTTTGAATCAATGAAACTGAATGTTAGAATTTTTCAAGACAAAGAATGCAAAAATTTATATGATGTCTTCATGAATAAAAACCAATGGAACATAAATAAATGGTTATAAACCTCACATTATCAACATAGATCGAACGTGCATCTGCAAACAAACAACATAAAATATTGGAATTCAACTTGAAAAACAACATAGATCGAACTTTTCAACTTGAGAGACAGGGTTGCTGGATGATTCTTCTACCGTTCCCATTAACAAACAGAATTCAATAAATATTGGAATTCAAAATTAAAATCCCACTAACAGCATACAATATTGCAAATAAAGTCAACCAGGTGACATAATTTTATAGGATAAAATAACTATCAGTCCATTCTCTTTTTTTTACCCATCAGCTGGGAAAAAAATCATCACATACAAAATTCCTCCAGAAGTTAGTTTAAAACACATTAATTAACACAAATGGGAATGTTTAAAGAAACATCAACTAATGAATTGAGAAGAGTGATTACCTCACAATCTCTCATGTCAGTTAGGAAATAGGCACGTTTGAAGAAAGCACACATATGTTTACTACAATGCCCATTAATGAGTTCACAACCTGAAAATATTAGAAAGATATAAATCATATATTAGTAAAAGGTAAAAATTGATATAAAAAATCGGTTTCCACTTTCTGTACAACCGTAAAAGATATCTCACCTCCACCTATAGTTCAAACAACAAACAATTGTGAAACAAAATATGGGTGAAGTATAAACCAATTCACCCTCACTTTAAAAGAATACTTCTACTAAAACCCAAAATCTTAGTCAAACTAAAAACCTGAAAACCCGAATAAAATCAAAACTGAAGCTCCTAAAACTTAATCAAAACACATCAAGAAAAATAAACTAAAAGCATCTTAGAACCAAAAAATTCCAAAACGAACAAAAAAGACAAACGAAAAACCTAAAACCCTAGCATTCGAAAGTAAAAGCCTTAGATCCTCTGTAATCCAAAGGCTAAAATGAGAGAGAGAGAGAGAGGGAGAGATAGAAAACCCCCAAATTGCTAGGGTTTTTAAGGTCAGATTAGAAACCATATAAAATTGCAATCCCTCTAAAATTAGAAGAAAGAAAAAATATCTGTCGAAGTTCTGTACCTGATTCCAACCCAAAAATGAAAAATACGCCTAAAACACCATACATTGCAACCCCAAAAAGAAAAGTACCATATTAGAATCGGCGAGAATGATAGGGGAAGAGAGATACAACAGAGGGGGAGTGATAATATGAGAGATAGATGGGGAACTTTGAAATGAGAGTGATAGAGGGGAGAAAGATACGGTAAGGGTGTGATAATAGGAGAGAGACGGGGGCTTTGAAATGAGAGAAAGTTATAGTTGCTGAAGTGAAATGAAAAGTGATATGGGGAAAAAGGTTTGGTATGTGCGTAGGCGGGATATCAAAAATGTTTAGGCGGGATATCAAAATTAGAGATGAGATTTGAACCCTTCATTTTTTCCCAGCAAATCTCCACCGTTATTGTGCTCATACATTTTTGTCAATTCAAAAACCATTCCATCTTATTATATGGATATATATATATTTAAAAGGGTAAAATTTACTGTGTTCATATAAAATTGGTTTTAAAAGGGTAACATTTACTGTGTTCATAAAATCGTATATATATATATATCCACAGTAAATGTTACTGTCTGTTTGTAAAAACATCACATATATAAAACTATTTCATATTCTAGTGCATACAGTAAAGTTTACTGTTTGTGTAATTTTTTTCTTTGAAATTTTATAGGATTCATGGATCTTTGATAGATCTCGTCGAGCAGATTTCAAAAATAGTAATTTTACGAAAAACGGATTTGTGAATCAAAAGTTATGATCATTTTAAAATTAAAAAAAAAGTCCAACAACTTACGTAACTTCCTAAAGGAAGTTACGAATGATTGGTTATAAAAAGGGTACAATTGTTAAAAAGTTCCCTAAAAAGTTGGAATAGGACCTATATGTTTGTTGAAAACTCAATAGAACTTAAATGTATGTTGACCTGACAAATGGGACTTAAATATAATTTTCTCTTTTTTTTATTTGCAAATTAAAATTAGTAACGGTCATATTAAATTAGTAATGATATTAGTAATTAAAAAGTTGGTTTATTACTAAAAGCGTGTTTGGGTGTAGTTGTTGATGAAGGCAAGTTTGTTTGACTTGATCTCCTTTACTTGTTGATGAAGTTGCTGCTTGAAGCTTCATTGGTCTATTGGCCTTAATGGTGTGAACTCCTATTGTTGTACCTAGTGGTGATGCTCATCAAGAGTTGTTTGAGGGCTTGTTGTTGAATTGTTGAGTTTTTGACGAACGTGATTTTAACCACTAACTTAAGCTTCCATCATTGATCCTTGGCGAACATCTGATGCATGTTTTCATTATTGAGTCATTCCCGTCTTCCTCCTTGAGGATTTACTTGTTGTTGATGATCATGATCTCGCCCTTGAAGCTTGTTAGACTCCTTTGGTCTTTACTTGCTGTTGATATTACCTTGAATTGGGGTTTACTTGATCTTCCTCCTTGAGGCTTTACTTATACAAGAGTTTGTCCTTACATAGTGACACTAAGTCTTTAAACTTAACACAACATTAGT
This sequence comes from Sambucus nigra, assembly GCA_949130495.1. NCBI lineage: Eukaryota > Viridiplantae > Streptophyta > Magnoliopsida > Dipsacales > Adoxaceae > Sambucus > Sambucus nigra. Next base: position 3,542,514 of record CASBWL010000025.1, read on the forward strand.
GAGGTGTCAATTTTACATTTGTGAAAATGGTGGGTAAGAGATAAATTGATCATCTATGCACGAGTGATTTTACTTTGGAAATTTTTATTTGAATTTGAAATTGAATTGTCATCACCCAAAATCCAATATATTTAAATAAAATATATTTGGGTATTTTGTTTCACAAAAGAAACTTGACATATCTAAGTTTCAAGCCTTCAAAATATATAATATGCATACTCTTAAAATATAAATATATATATGAATAATATATGAAAATTTACAATTAGGTCCCTTGGTAACAATTTTTAAACATTTAAGCACAATTTACTATTAGGTCCACTTGTTATGCCACTAGCGTGGACTTCTACGATAAGAAAATTAGTGGACCCAAGTGCTTAAAATTTGTCAAAATTCCTTTAGTGTTTAAAATTTGTTCGTGAGGGACCTAAGAGTACTTTCCTCAATAATATATATAAAGGTTTATTTTTTTAAAATATTTGTTCAATCAGACATATTATTAACCGCAAGTACTGAGTCATCTAAGTCCATTTTACCTTCATCTTAAGTGGCATATCTCATGTTGAGGCCCAGGATGAGGTTTGATGGAAATCCATCTTTATGATCTCCAATGTCAAAGCTTCTCGGATCAATTTGGGGACTAGAACTCAAGGTGTGTGTATGTCAAATGGAATAAATACAATATAAATGATGCATATACTATACTTTTACAGACATAGTAATCAAAGTTAGTGTTAAGGGATGCATGGGCATGGATCGGATTACTCCCAAGAGAGTTCGAATCCATGACCTCTCATTTCACCCAACCCATTGGGAGTGAGACTTGGCCACCAGGCTATCATGCTTGGTGGTCATTACTAGACTTTTTTTAATAAATTAATTGTCGCCGAATAAGGAGCTATGGCGAAAAAATAAAAAGCAAAATATGATTTTTGTACCAATTATTAGACGTTGGGGAACCGGAGAATAAATTAAATATTACAATTAGAGACACCCCTAATATCAAAGATGTGATGATCTGTAGAAATTGTTAGTGAAATAGTTACATTGTGAGATGATGAGTGTGGGAGTAGATTTTCCACTTTTAATTTTATCGAGTGATTCGTTGACTCTACAACCAGCTAACCAACCGGATAAACCACGAAGATGTTGTGGATAATATAATGCAAATAATTTAAAGTTCACACATGAATTTAAAGGGAAACACCCTTAACCATAATATGATTTACTCAAAAAATTAGGGAAAACACATCACAAAATCCGTCCAAAGCAAACACACTCTCGATCACTCTACCTGGAATGCAAGCCTACAACAACTAAAAATACAAATTAAGATGGTAATTACACCCCAATTTCCTAGCCTAGGTCCAGGAAATTGAAAAAACAATCACCAATGGTCATGATACAGTTATTGCAAACTTTCCCACATGACTGCATATCAAAATCTGACAAGGCACGCACGAATTCTGCCACGTGCCATATTCTAGCAATTGTTGCAGTTACTCCAACTTTGCACTAGACCCACTTCTGAATTCGTTGTCTAAGCCCACGAGTTTAAACCTTGTCCTATTCAAATGAATTTCAACTTTGCAACCTCAGTTTGGAGGGTAGATGTTCAAGCAAAGACAAATGTAAATTGCTTTCGCCATTGTAAAATATAATACATGGAAAACATGACCCTAGAGAACTTTCAGGATTTGGTGATCGTAATCAATGAATTGGCGTACGGTGATAAAATGGATGTCAACTACCTCCTGAATTTTCCCGTTGAAAATGACAAATTACAAAGCTTTTGAGCATAGATCAAATCATTGACAAGATGACAGGGCATCCTGAATATGAAGAAGTTAATGATGATACACAAGCTTTTATACTAGTCTCACGCAATAATCACTCAAATCATCAATGACATTACAAAAATTCTTGTTACAATACAATAATACAACCAAGGACTTTTGAGCGCATTACAAACAATTAGATATGATTCAACTAGATTTGAATTTCAACAAAAGACAAGCCACTCTTTATTAATATTTTAACAGAAGCTCATAGTCAATCTATTATGTACTTTTTAACTAATTATTAATTTGTGGAATATTTGGGACATATAGAATGCAATAAGGAAATATCTTAAATGTATTATCTTATAATTTTATAGAGATTATTAATATAGCACGTTTGTCTCGAGTCAGAACTAGATAATTTTATTATTTAAAAGAGATTATTAATTTATCGAGTATTAATTTAAAGAGGTTATGTTAGAGTTTTGTTTTTCCATGTCTTTTGTTCAGAGAGGGAAATAAAAAATGTTCGTATCTCTATATTTAGTATAATAATAATTTAGAGAAAAATATTGAGAATTAAAGAGACTTAAAGTGGTTTGAATCTCTTTAATATTAAAATTTTATTTGTGAAATAGGTGGTTAATTTAGAAAAAATATTATACCCAAAAAATTGAAATAAAGTATAAGCTCGAGTTTGTGTGAACAATATCAAACACAATTCAAAATCCACTCAATGTATAATAATAATAATAATAATAATAATAATAATAATAATAATAATAATAATAATAATAATAATAATAATAATAATAATAATAATAATAATAATAATAATAATAATAATAATAATAATAATAATAATAATAATAATAATAATAATAATAATAATAATAAGAAGAAGAAGAAGAAGAAGAAGAAGAAGAAGAAGAAGAAGAAGAAGAAGGAGGAGGACAATAGTTGTGACATTATTTTCAATCTAGAACATTCGACAATAGCTATGACATCATGTTCAATCTAGAACATCCGACAATAGCTACGACATCATGTTCAATCTGGAACATATTGATCTAGGGGCTCCACTGATTAATACACAGATTTTTCATCACCAAGATTTATAGAGACATTAGCATAAAAAATACAATATCCATTGATTAATGCACGCATGTTTCTCGACTACCAAATATTAGCATCAAAGTCTAGTCCTACCAGGAATTCACCAATGTGATGAACACTAAAATGAGTTATTAAGCATGAACCCTCAAAACAGTAATTGTGGTGACATTCATCTTCAATACTTTCCATCGAAAACAGTTTTAGAAAGATATTAGCATCGATGAAGCATAGAAACTAAAATATCCATTGTGGTAGCCTAAAATTATCAGGCCACGTGGACTAATAAGATAGAAAAATTTATTACCATTGGACTTTTAAAAGGCCCGGTCGGCCCAAGTAGCCTTTGGTCAATCACCCAGCCGACCATAACTAAGAAGGTGAACAATCAGTAAGTTGAAAATACACACGTAGGATATTCAACAGTCACCATGCACATGCACGTGAACGATGTCCAGCTATATATTATCGTGCAAAGATGTAAATGCTTAAAATATAAAGGCATTCCATCTCTTAAGCTTCCACTTACTATAAATGCACTACTACCCTCAGTTGAGAAGGGGACATCATGTAAAAACCCTAAATATTGTAGCTAAGAGACTTGTACTAAACCTTAAACCTTTAGTGGCATTACCCTATGGATGTAGGCTCCATTCTTGAGCTGAACCACGTAAAAATTACGTGTCTCTTTCTATTTTCTTTATCTGTGATTATGAATTCAAATAACCGAAGCTAAGATCATCTTCAAAATATATCGTCCAAATTTAGACATCAAGAGTTTGGCGTCATCTGTGGGAATCGACATGTCATTGTTGTTCCTACCCTTTTTTTTCTTTTAAAGCCTATTTCCACAATCCTGAGGTATGTCAAATATCTCAGAAAGCATTATTGCTAGGGGCAACACCTTCAATCCTTTTGCCCCTCCTAGATTATGAAATCTTCAAAGAATCCTATTGAACATTGCCATAGGATAAGAATTGATGCAAGAGATAGTGAGGCAACTTACTCAAACACTTAAAGTTAAGACCATTGCTTCCCCATCTCCCATAAGAGACATGCCGCCTCCGCCTCCTAGAAATGAAAAAAGTAGATCCAGGTATTTCAGATCCTCTCAAGACCGGTCCTACCATCCTAGTATGACGTCCCCCCTCAGATCTACTGACTATTATGATTGAATGTCCCTCTCCCTAGAGCAATCGAGCTCCTTAAAGAGGCTGAGTAAGGCTTCTTCTTTCGATCGGATAGGTCCTCTAGAAAATAGGGACTGCACCAAAAATATCAATTTGGCACACATTGATATTAAAAATCTGGCACACTTTAAAATAGAGTCAAATTCTGGCACGGTTTAATGACAATTTGGCATAGTTTAAAACCGGGCCAAATTTTGGTACTGCTTAAAAGTGTGCCAAATTAAACACACTTAACTAAAATATAAATACCTTAAAAAATAATTTGCCCCCAAATATTTTGATCTCCCGCTTGCTCTCTCTCCCCTCTCGCATTATCAGATCCGCTTTCTCTCCTCTCTCTCTGATTCATCGACTGAAATGCCCACAACACCAATTGACCCGATCTGCCCTGTCGAAAACCATAACCACTGGACCTGTTTTTCCCTACGCCGATGGAGCCCACACCTAAAAATCGAGCAAACCATAGCCGGTGACCCACTCCTATTCCGGCCGGCGACATCTGTAAAAACCAAACCAACACTTCTAACCCCGCCGTCTGCCATAGCAGACCTCAAGCCTTACAAACCCATTTACCCGACGATGGCGAGCCCCCTTCCATTAAACCTTAACCCCCTCTGCCTAGCAACCCAAGGATGAAATGTCCAAAACCCATACCCACAACACAAAACCCACCAAACTCATTACCCAAACCAATCAGCCTCATAAGTACATTCCTCCATTCATCAACTTGGCCTTTCGTCGACTTTCCTTTTAGGGTTTCAAACTTCTTTTCCTTTATATCTCACATTTTGCTGAATTAATTGTATCATGATGTGTTCTTCTTTCCTGCAGATGCAATAGAGTTATGTTTTTGTGGTTTTTAAATGATAAAGTGACCGAGATTATATCCAAAAGTAAGCATTTTGAGGTGAATGAATTTACATTTATGTTTCCGATTAGGTTTCAAATTTTTGATTATTTGTTGCATTTATCACTTATGTTTATATGTGTGTGTGGTTTTGGTTTAATTTTCAAGTGGATATTTTGATTTGTTTCAGATTAGGTTTCAACTCAAATTCGAAGTTGAAATTGGGTTATCCCATAAACTCATTTGTACATGTATATTTAAAAATTTTCTTTTTTCTTTTTATGTGGTAAATTTATTTAATTTTTCATGAACTTATTTCATGTTTAAATTTTAGGGGTACTATGTTTTCTCCCAGGTTTGATTTTCTTCTCTCACCCGCTGTGTGTTTGGTTATGCAAAATCAAGAATATTTGCATTTTTAGTTATATTTTGATTAGTGCTTTTAGGTTGAAATTTTGAAATCATTTTTATTTGAGTTTCATTTTTCTACTTATGTGGTTTAGATTTGTTTTTACGCTATTTCTTTTGGCTTCAAAATAGAATTTGGGTTTATTAGTATTTGCTCAACAAGTGTTTGACGTAGTCTCTAACTTAGAATTTTCACTTTGTTAATGTCTTTTTTTGCATAGATTTTGGTTTGTAGTATTTTTTTTAGTTGATTTGTTTTTTCTATAAGTTTGTATTACCTATACTCTCAGTTATCATTTCAAAATATTATTCAGTTCATTGATAATTTCTAAATGAAATTAAAGAATTGAGTCCATATTATTGAGTTGGTCATGTGGATTTGTGTCAATTCACAGTAGAAAAACATAATCCTAATAATAGCCCACGTTCTTTGCTAAACAAGCACTTAGAGCTTACTTTATTTGAAAGCTGGTAATCTTTTATTTTCAACTTGAGATATTGATTTCTATGTATGGGAGATTTTATGGTTTTCTTAGTAATAATCTATTATTCATCTCATAATATAAATCATTTAATGGGCTTTAATCGAAATCACTTTCTTTAATGGTGATAAGATTAATCACAAGGAGGTATCTTCATCTCAATCCACAAATAGCCCCCAAACAGCCCCGCAAGAGACACCAACACCTTGCACGAGTCCAATGTAACTCATAGGAACTGAACGCATCATCACGAAACTCTCGGTTTGAGAATACGATGATAATGTGAAAATACCTAGACTTAGGCTTAAAAACATGGCATTAGAGTGCAAAACCCAAAACAGCCTCCAAACGGTCTCGTAAGAGGCACCAACACCTCATACGAGACTAATGTAACTCGTAGGAACTGATCGCATGGTCACGGGTCTCCCAGTTGTTCATATGATGATAATTTGAAAAATATCTAGACATAGGTTTAAAAATTTGGTGTTAGAGTGCGAAAACCTAAAACAGTCTCCAAACGGCCCTGTGAGTAGCACCAACACCTCGCACAGAAATAATGTAACTCGTAGGATTAGGACGCGTGGTCAAGGGACTCTTGATTTGAGAATATGATGATAAATAAAACATATCTAGACTTAGGCTAAACAACCTAGGGTTAGAGTGTGAAAATCCAAAGCAGGCCCCAAACGGCCACATAAGAGGCACCAACACCTCGCACAGAACCAATGTAACTCGAAAGAACTTATCGCATGGTCATGGGACTTCCAATTTGAGAATACGAGGATAATTTGAAAATATCAAGACTTAGGCTTAAAAACTTGGCGTTAGAGGGTGAAAACCCAAAATACCCCCAAAATAACCTTGTGAGAGGTACTAACAGCTCACATGGGACCAATGTAACTCATAGGAAGTGATTGCATCATCACGAGACTACGGGTTTGATAATATGACAATAATATTACAATGTATTGACTAAGGCTTAAAAACTTGACGTTATAGGGCGAAAACCAAAAATAACCCCTAAACGGCCACGTGAGAGGCACCAACACCTCGCACTGGACCAATGTAACTCGTAGGAACTAACTGCATAGTAATGGGATTCCCAATTTGAGAATACAATAATAATTTGAAAATATCTAGACTTAGGCTTAAAACATGGTGTTAGAGTGCGAAAATCCAAAGCAACCCCCAATTAGTCCTGTAAGAGGCACCAACACCTCGCACGGGCCCAATGTAACTCGTAGGAATTGACTGTGTCATCATGGGAGTCTCAGTTTGAGAATACAATTATAATTTGAAAATATCAAGACTTAAGCTTAAAAATTTAGCGTTAGAGTGAGAAAACCCAAAACAACTCCCAAACGACCCTGTGAGAGGCACCAACACCTGGCACGGAACAAATATAACTCATAGGAACTCATCATGTGTTCGGGACTCTCGGTTTGAGAATACAATTATAATTTGAAAATATCTAGACTTGGGGTTAAAAACTTTGCATTTTAGTGCGAAAACTCCAAACAGCCCCCAAAATAGCCCTATGAGGGGCGCCAACACCTCGTAAAAGGACAAATGTAACTCATAGGAACTGCTCGCAAGGTTACGAAACTCCGAATTTGGGAATATGCTAGTAATTTAAAAATATCTAGACTTAGGCTTAAAAACGTGGCATTAAAGGGAGAGAACCCCAAACCACCCCTAAACGGCCCCGTAAGAGGCACTAACACCTCACACGGGACCAATGTAATTTGTAGGAACTGACCACTTCGCCATGGGACTCCCAGTTTGAGAATACGACAATATATTGAAAATAGGTAGAATTAGGCTTATAACTTGGCATTAAGGGGCAAAAATCCAAAACAACCCCCAAATGGCCCCGTGAGAGGCACCAACACCTAGCATTGAACCAATGTAATATGTAAGAAATGATCGTGTGGTTTCATGACTCTTGATTTTAGAATAGGATGATAATTTGAAAATATCTAGACTTAGGCTTAAAACCATGGCGTTGGAGTGGAAAAACTGAAAATAGCCCCCAAACGAGGCACCAACACCTCCCACGGGCCCAATGTAACTCATAAGAACTGATCGCGTGGTCACGGTACTCTCTAGTTGTGAATATGATGAAATTTTAAAAATATCTAGACTTAGGTTTAAAACTTTGTGTTAGGGTGCGAAAACCCATAATAGCCCCCAAACGGCCCCGTAAGAGGCACCAAACCTCGTATGGGAACAATATAATTCGTAGGAATCGACCCAATGGTCATGGGACTCACAGTTTAAGAATATGAGGGTAATTTTAAAATATCTAGACTTAGGCTAAAAAACATGGCGTTAGAGGGAAAAAACCAAAAACAACCCTCACACGGACCCATGAGAGGCACTAACACCTCACACGGGACCAATGTAACTCATAACAACTGACCGCATAGTCATGGGACTATCGGTTTGAGAATACAATGATAATTTGAAAATATGTATACTTGGACTTATAATCTTGGCGTTAGAGCGCGATGAGAGTGCTACAGCGGATTAATGCGACTTCTCAAATAAATTCAATTTTAGTTATGTGACAAACTTCTCAAATTTCATTAATCAATTTAATTCATCCCTGAACATGCATCTATGTGATTTTAAATCATAATAGAAATAAGCATGCAACGGAAACCAACATCAGGAAAAATCCCCGAAGGGAAAAACTTTTATTTCACTATAATTTTAAGTAACTTACACGAATTACAATGAAATAGATTTTTGACACACGAATACCCGCAGGCGTCGGTTGATGTCGCCAGCAGTGGTTCACACCCAGCTATATCACAAGAATCGTAGTCCTTTCTTCATCCTAGGATAACCGCAACACTCCCTATGAACCTATATCCAAATCAACAAAGAATCTTCACGCAGCACGATCCTCAATGACACGCAGTCATATGATGTAAATTTACCCTCTCAACAAGAGCAATATCAGCAAGATCATATTTTGGTTTTCAAAACAATTCACTAAAGGATTGGGATGTTTTGTGAATTGTAAAAACAAAGGATTAAAACTCTAAAGTGAGAAGACAAATTTGTACAGTTGTTTGCAGAAAACGTAGACAGTTTTTGCACGGGTCTTCTCTTGAAAAATGGAGTTGGAGAGTCATATTTATAAAAGACTTAAGGTGGTGGCTCGTTCAAACGAGATTGGATGTTATTTGAACGAGATCCAATCTTGTTTGATACATCGCGTGACATGCAATGTCGTTTGAACGACATAGGCTGTCGTTTGAACGACAGTAATATTAAACATTTTTCTTTTTCTTTTTCTTGATAAATGCACCTCCTCAAAAACTCCAAAAATTATATTTTTGCTGAAAAACATTAAAAACTCCTCTCCACACTTAGAAAATATTTTGTGAAAAATATCCCCAAATCTTAAGTAAAATGCTAAGGTACTTAAACACAATCTTACCAAAATTAATCTCGAGGAGACTCCTTTGATGAAGAAATTTGATATTCGGATTCGTCTTGATGCTTGGAAGGTCTTGAATAATTCTTTGATGGATGTAGCTGTACACGACATACTCTAATGTAAACATGACTTATAAAATATGTCCTTAATCATCTTCCCCTATGTCTATGCCAGTACAAAATAAAAACAATTCGAATTATCAAATCACAATGCTTATACCAATCTAATACCCTACCATGAACCCAAAAGTGAAACGTTACTCGAAATGCAAGTCTTCAATCTTCATCAATCTTCCTTGTCATCATCAGGGTGTGCAATACGATCCTCAATTATTTCCTACACACATGAGACAAGAAACAAATAAGTTCGTGATACATCGAGTTTGAAATGATATAAGAATAGATCAGTCAACATAATGAAATCTCCCCCATAATTCGTTCTCCCCTTTTTTATTTTACCGAAATAGAAATGGAAACAAATAAACAAAATACGCATGGAGTTGTCATGATAAGCAAAACAAATTGGGATCAAACTGCGCACATGCAGAGGAATACTCAAAAGATACACAAACTATTTTGAATTTTTTAATTTTTACTCAAAATGCAAAAATGTTTTTCAAATATCACACACCATGAATTTACACTAAGATAACCAAATCGTGGAAATGAAATGAATGGGTGTGAACAAATTCGATAGGAAAATTCACTTAATCATGACATGTGTGGAAGATGCATAAGTATACTTATAACGAATGAACATCAAAATAGTCCTTAGGTTTTAAATTGTTGAATTTTGATGACATCGTCCTAATCATATCAACAGATCAAAGTATAAATGATTTCCACACCAATAACTTCCAAAACTATGTAATGATTTTTTTATAACTTTCAAGGACATGCAAACCATTTTAAATTCCATCCAAACTCCTTCATTAAAAGATAATGATTTTTATTTTTCTTATGAGGTGATGAAACTAAAACCTATTGGCCCATTTTTGGCATAATGTTCTTTTTATTACCTTTCAATTTTTTCGAGATCTTTTAAACCTCATTGGACGTCGGATAATTTTTAATTCCTCACTTTTTAGGTCCGATTTAAACGGTGGCTTTATTGTAAATGAAAAAATGAAATACCTTTCCCAGCCCTTTTCCTTTTTTCAAAATAAATCACACAAACTCACAAACGGTTTATAGCATGCACTACTTTTTTGTCAAGTTTTATTGCATTTGGTTCGTTATATAGACAGAATTGAGATGGAAACACACAACCCACAAGTGATAGACAAGCACAAAAGTAAAAAAAAATCCGTGCATGTGTGCAATAAAGGACAAAATGAGTCAAACATGTAGGTAGCAACACTATATATAATCTCAAAGACTCCAAACTTTGTAAAGCACATGAATGACACAACATATTGTCTCAAAACATTATAAAATAGTCACATGGATATGGAATGATGTTGTGACTTGGTAATCCTAAATGTCCATTGATATAAGGTGTAAACAAAATACAAAACTCTTTTTGGATTTTCTAAAAAATTTCTAAAACAAAATGAAGATCTTTTTGTATTTTTCCAAAAAATTTCAAAAACGAAAATCATTTTGGATTTTTGAAAAAATATATCAAAATGATAAATATAAATACAAAATGATACATACAAGAAATAGGCAAAAATATCATCATGTAAATCATCCCATGCTAGCAAATAGTAAATCACACATAATAATCAATCTAAGTAGGTGTTATTAAACGAACACTACAGTATTATCAATTAAACATAAATACCGAAAGTAACTGCATATAAACTGACAGAGGCAACCCAACAGTACCAAAAACATAAGCATATGAACCCAGAGTACTAAAATAGATAAATACAGAAAATTGAACAGGTTGTTCAAATGAAACGCAATGTAGCTCGAACGAAAATAATTATCATGAAAGCGACATATTCGCGCGACACGAGATCTCGCTCGAACGAGAAAACTGAAATCCCTGCCCTAATCCAGAATGTTAAACAGTGTTGTCCAAAGAAAAAAATTTCCGCAAAAAGTACCTGGAAGGTGCTGACATATCCAAAACAGTGCGAAAATAGTAGCTAAACTCATAAAACAATGTAAACTACAACAAAGTGAGTCATAACACTAGTAGGTATATATCATGGAGCACAACTAGTGTATGACAAATAACTAACATCATTAACCAAAAGATCTCACATGGGGTGAATCACGTGTAAGCAGACGAGATTCGTGATTAATTAGACCATAGGCCTTTGAATCCGATTTCCTAACCTAAATCGATGTGTAGCGAGGTGTGGGGGTTTTAGGAACCGATGTGACTCTCTCTTTAAACTTTCCAAGAGTGTTTTGAAGTTTATAACAAAAGCGCATAAGGTGACCTTTTTGATCGCAATGAGTACACGTGTATATGTGGCGGTGAACGTTACCTAAAGGTGTCTCTCTCCTCAAATTCCTAGGTGGCTCTCTTCTAACATCCCTAGGAGGATCTCTCACACGTGTGGGGATGGCTTTGGGAATGGGTGCAACCTGTTTTTCAAAACCCATCCCACTCCTATCCTTTTTTATTTCGACAGTGCCGAAAATCTTATCAAGCTTTTCAGACCTATACTCCAAATCAAATTTCACTTTACTCGAATCTATAAAACTTTTCTCAAGTACACCTATCCTAGATTCAAGTACGCGCCTAGAATCCTCAAAATCAAGAATCTCCTTTTTCATAGCCTCCACCACCCCTCGAAGACTATCTCTCTCTCTCCCTCGACGTACTCAAGCTTCTTTCTCAAAATTTTCTCATGTGCCTTGAGATCTTCAACTAAAACATCATTATTTTTTAAGGCACACTCTTTCAATTGAGCTTTTAATTTCAAATTTTCTTTATTTATTTTCAAAGCTTTATCATAAAGTTCATTGAAAGTTGTTTGCAAGTTACACTCATCTACACTTCCATCCTCACTCCCATCACCCTCACTTTCATGGGTTACACTTCCAGTGGCTGCGGAAGAAATATCATCATCATTCTCATGAGTAGCCACACAATTGGTAAGGACACGCTTACTTGCACAAAAATTTTCTTCACCCTGGTCACTCTCACTAAGGGTGGCAACATAAGAAATCGGTTTATTAAAAATCTCCCTAACTTTAGTAGGGCACTCATCTATGCTATGGCCAATCTCCTCACAACAAAGACATCTCTCAGATTCTTTCTTTCTAACAAGAGTTTTAAAAGCAGATTTCAACCAAGATTTACAAATAGTTCCGTCAGACAAGTGACATCTAAAATCGTCAAATCCATTAAAAGGCATACTTAGGAAAATAGGGATTTCAAAAACAGATTTGGAAAAATCAGGATCAAAACACAATAACTTAGTACAACAGGATCTGATACCAATTTGAGAGTGCTGCAGTGGACTAATGCGACTTCTCAAATAAATTCAATTTGAGTTATGTGACAAACTTCCCAAATTTCATTAATCAATTTAATTCAGCCTTAAACATGCATTAATGTGATTTGAAATCATAATATTAATAAACATGCAATAGAAACCAATATCAGGAAAAATCCCCAAAGGGAAAAATCTTGTATTTCACTATAATTTGTAAGTAACTTATACGGATTATAATGAAATAGATTTTGACACATGAATACCCGCAGGCGTCAGTCGGTGTCATCAGCAGTGGTTCACACACTGCTATACCATAAGAACCACAATCCTTTCTTCAGCCCAGGAACACCGTAGCACTCCCTATGAACCTCAATCCAAATCAGTAAAGAATCTTCACGCAGCACGATCCTCAATGACACGCTGTCATATGATGTAGATTTACCCTCTCTATATGAGCAATATCAGCAACATTGTATTTTGGGTTCCAAAATAATTCACTAAAGGATTGGGATGTTTTGTGAATTGTAAAAACAAAGGATTAAACCTCTAAAGCAAGAAGACAAATTCGTACTACTATTTGTAGAAAACGTAAACATTTTTTACAGAGGTCTTCTCTTGAAAAACGGAGTTGGAGAGTCCAATTTATAAAAGACTTAAGGCGGTGACTAATTCAAACGAGATTGGATGTTGTTTGAACGAGATCCAATATTGTTTGATACATCGTGTGACATGCCATGTCGTTTGAACGACATAGGTTGTCGTTTGAACGATAGTAATATTAAACATTTTTTTTTCTTTTTCTTGATAAATGCACCTCCTCGAAAACTCCGAAAATTATATTTTTGATGAAAAACATTAAAAACTCCGCTCCACACTTAGAAAAATATTTTGTGAAAAATATCCCAAAATCCTAAGTGAAATGCTAAGGTACTTAAACACAACCTTACCAAAATTAATCTCCTGAAGATTCCTTTGATGAAGAACTTTGAGATTCGGATCCATCTTGATGCTTGAAAGATGTTGAATAATTCTTCGATGGATGTAGCAGTATAAGAGATACTTTGCATGATCATGGGACTCACGATTTAAGAATACGAAGATAATTTAAAAATATATTGACCTAGTCTTAAAAACTTGGCGTTAGAGTGTAAAAAACCCAAAGCAACCCCGAAATGTCCAGGTGAAAGGCACCAACACCTCTCACGGGACCAATGTAACTCGTAAGAACTGATAGCGTGGTTAGACGACTCCTGGTTTTAGATAACAACGATAATTTGAAAATATCTTGTCCTAGGCTTAAAAACCTTGCGTTAGAGTGCGAAAACCCAAAACTGCCCCCAAACAGCCCAGTGAGAGGCACCAACACCTCACTTTCTGGACTGATGTAACTCGTAGAAATTGACCGCATGGTCACGGGACTAACGATTTTAGATTATGATGATAATTTGAAAATATCTGGACTTAGGTTTAAAAATATTACGTTAACAGGAGAAAACCCAAAATAGCAACCGAAGGGCTCCGTGAGAGGCACCAACTCCTCACACGAGACGAATGTAATTCATAGGAACTATACGCATCATCACGGGACTCTCGGTTTGAGAATACAATGATAATGTGAAAATATCTAGATTTAGGCGTAAAAACATGGCGTTAGAGAGCGAAAAACCAAAACTGCCCCCAAACGGCCCCATAAAAGGTGCCAACACCTTGTACAAGACAAATGTAAATTGTAAGAATTGATCACATGATCAGGAGTCCCCCGATTGTGAACACAATGATAATTTGAAAATATCTAGACTTATTATTAGAGTGAGAAAACCCTAAATAGTCTCCAAACGGCCCTATGAGAGGTACCAACACCTCGCACGATGCTAACGTAACTCGTAGGAACTAAACGCATGGTCACGGGACTCCTGATTTGATAATACGATGATAAATTAAAAATATCTAGACTCGAGCTAAAAGAACTTTGCGTTAGAGTATGAAAACCCAAAATAGGCCCCAAACGGCCCCGTAAGAGACACCAACACCTCGCACATGACCAATGTAACTCAAAGGAACTGATCGTGTGGTCATGGGATTCCCAATTTGAGAATATGATGATAATTTGAAAATATCTGGATTTAGGCTTAAAAAACTTTACATTAGAGTGTGAAAACAAAAAATATACCCAAAGTGGCCTTAGGAGAGGCACCAACACCTCACATGGGACCAATTAAACTCATAGGAAGTGATCGCATCATCACGGGACTCCCGATTTGAGAATGCGACAACAATTTTACAATAACTAGACTTAGGCTTAAAAACTTAGCATTAGAGGGCAAAAACCCGACCAATTTAACTCATAGTAAGTGATTGCATCCTCACGGGACTCCCCGATTTGAGAATACGATAAAAATTTTACAATACCTAGACTTAGGCTTAAAAACTTGGTTTTAGAGGGAAAAAATCCCAAACAACCCACAAATGGCCCCGTGAGAGGCACCAACGCCTCATAATGGACCAAAATTACTCTTAGGAACTGACCGCGTGGTCACGAGACTCCAAATTTGAGAATACGATGTTATTTTGAAAACATCTAGACTTAGGCTTAAAAACATGGTGTTAGAGTGCGTAAACCTAAAACATCCCCCAAACGGTCCCGTGATAGGCACCAACACCTTGCAGCGGACCAATGTAACTCATAGGATTTGTTCGCGTTGTTACAGGACTCCTATTTTAGAATACGATGATAAATTGAAAATATTTTAACTTAGGCTTAGAATTTGGCGTTAGAGTGCGAAAATCGGAAAAAAAAACCAAGGTAACTCATAGGAACAAATCGTGTAGTCAGGACTCTTGGTTTGAGAATACAATGATAATTTAAAAATATCTAGACTTGGGATTAAAAACTTCACATTATAGTGAGAAAACCCAAACAACCCCCAAAGGGCCCTATGAGGGGCACCAACACCTCGCAAGGGACCACTGTAACTCGTAGGAATTGCTCGCGTGGTCAGGGGACTCCTGGTTTGAGAATATGGCGATAATTTTAAAATATATAGACCTAGGCTTAAAAACATGGCGTTAGAGGGAGAAAACCCAAAACAATCCCCAAATGACCCCATGAGAGGCACCAACACCTCGCACGGGATCAATGTAAATCATAGGAACAGACAACGTCGCCATGGGACTCCTTGTTTGAGAGTAAGACAATAATTTGAAAATATCTAGACTTATGTTTAAAAACATTGGGTTAGAGCGCAAAAATCCAAAGCAGCCCCCGAATGGGCCCGTGAGAAGCACCAACAACTCGCACGAGACCAATGTAACTTGTCAAAATTGACTGCGTGCTTACGAGACTTCCAGTTAAAGAATACTACGATAATTTGAAAATATCAAGACTTAGGCTTAAAAACTTAGTGTTGGAGTGCAAAAACCCAAAACAGGCCCCAAATGGCCTTGTGAGAGGCACCGACACCTCGCACATGACCAATGTAACTCATAGGAACTGATCGCATGGTCATGGAACTACAATTTTGGGAACACAAGGAAAATTTGAAAATGTCTACACTTACGTTTAAAAACATGGCGTTCGAGATCGAAATCCTAAAAAACCCTAAACGGCCACACCTCGCACGGGACCAATGTAACTCTTGGGAACAGATTGCGTGCTCACGGGACTCCCAATTTGAGAATACGATGATTTGAAAATATCGAGACTTTGGCATAAAAACTTGGCGTTAGAGTGCAAAAACCCAAAATAGCCCCCAAACTACCCCGTGAGGGGCACCAACACCTCGCACGGGAATAATGTAACCTATAAGAACTAACTGCGTGGTCATGGGACTCTTGGTTTAAGAATATAATGATAATTTGAAAATATCTAGACCTAGGCTTAAAAACTTGGCGTTAGAGGGTGAAAACCCTAAACATCCCCCAAATGACCCCATGAGAGGCACCAACTCTTCCCATGAGACGAATGTAACTCGTAAGAACCGGTCGTGTGGTCACGGGAATCCTAATATGAAAATACGATGTTAATTTGAAAATATCTAGACTTAGGTTTAAAAACTTGGCGTTAGAGTTCAAAAACCCAAAATAGCCCTCAAACGGCCCCATGAGAGGCACCAACACCTTGCATGGGACTAGTGTAACTCATAAAAGTTGATCGCGTGGTCATGGGATTATCAATTTGAGAATATGATGATAATTTGAAAATATCTAGACTTAGGCTTAAAACACGACGTTAGAGATCGAAGACCCAAAATAATCCCAAAATGACCCCGTGAGAGGCACCAACACCTCGCACGAGATTAATGTAACTATAAGGAACTGACTTCCGTATCACGGGCCTCCCGGTTTGAGAATACAATGATAATTTTAAAATATCTAGACTTAGGCTTAAAAACATAGCGTTAGAGTGAGAAAACCCAGAATAGGCCTCCAACGGCCCCGCGAGAGGCACCAACACCTCACACGGAACCAAGGTAACACGTAGGAACTGACCGCATCATCACAGGACTCCCAGTTTGAGAATATGAAGATAATTTTATAATATCTAGACTTAGGCTTTATAACTTGGCATTAAAGAGAGAAAACCTAAAAGAACCCTCAAACGGCCCCATGAGAGGCACTAACACCTCGCACGGGATTAATGTTACTCGCAAGAATTGATCGTGTGGTCACGGGACTCCTGATTTTAGAATACGATGATAACTTGAGAATATCTAGGCTTAGGCTTAAAAATTGACGTTTAGAGTGCGAAAACACAAAACAACCCCGTGGGAGGCACCAACACCTCGTAGGGGACCAATGTAATTCATGGGAACTGGCCGCGTGGTCAGGGGACTCCCTGTTCGATAAAATGATAATAATTTGATAATATCTAAACTTATGCTTAAAAATAGACTTGACAAAATGAGGCACGATGCGATAACACGACATGAACCGACACAAAGTTATAAGTTAATGGGTGGACCCTTAATGCACTACTCCAAAACAGTCAATTAGTAACACTACTATAGTGTTACTAAAATAATTACTAACACTAAAAAAGCGTTAGAAAAAAGGCGTGGGGAATCAAATTACTAACACTTTTTTACCACTACAAAAGTGTTACTAATTTCATAACACGTTTCTGACACAATTTTTGTAACACATCTAGTAACAGTATAAATCCGTTACTAATATTAAAAAAAATAATATATATATATATATATGTGTGTGTGTGTGTGTGTGTGTGTGTGTATATTACAATATATATATATATACACACACACACTAGGGTATACAATATTCAAAATTGCTAACATAATAACAATAAAATAATTGTTGATGCGATTTAATTTCAATACAAATAAGTTAAATTTAAAAAAAATGACAAAATCTCTTTTATTTATAGTACTATCCACCTGTTTAAGGTATAAAAAATAGTACAACAATACAAATAGTCCGCAACAATACTAATACACATCGAGACCATAACCTCATTAAAAATTAATAGCCCAAATTCCATTAATAGAAAATTCATCACAATACACGAGGCAATTTGGGAAATCTAAGAATTGTTCATCTCCATTTGGCAATTTGCATACTACACCAGTTGCCCCTGCTGTGATGGCCATTGTTGTTGTAACTACACTTATTACAACCAAACACATAGTTGTTGAGGTGGGGATCTTTGAGGTTGATGATTGGGTTTCACTGAAGAGTAATTGTAAGCACCCGTGTTCTTATTTTTCGGAAAACTGAGACCAACCATTTGTCTATGTACGTCATCGATCATTTCACGGCACTGTATATTTCTCGTCATCACAAATTCACTGCACTACTTCTTTACGTTTGTAATTGCATCCTGTTTATTAATTTTCATTTAAAAATATAACGAGGAAGTTGATTAGAAAAATCGGTGCAAATGAACAATTTATTTAATTCGCATGATTCAGCCATGTAATCGGACAATGAAAATTTGCATACCTGAAGAGTAACATGGAACTTCAATCCTTCATTAATGTTCTCCTTGATTTCTTAGAATTTGACTATGGCAGCTTCTATCTGCTTATAACACTTCTCATGAGATGCTAAGAAATTGGGAGAAAAGCAAACCAAAAATGTTAAAAGTGGAACATCCGCTGTAGTAGGAGAAAAAAGTATTGAATAAATTGTAATCTGTTAATTTCATTTGGGTCATCACACTTCATGCTAAGAAAAGCAGGACCGCATGAGCAATCGGACGTTAAACAGGTCATAACTATTAACAAAAATTTCAAAGTTCCAAAATGAAAATATAATGAGAGGTCAAGTTTCTACTGAGAAATTTCCCTATTAGAATCAAATGTGTGTGTGTGCACGCGTGGAGCACACTCATGACTACATGGAAAATAATGTCCCTAACCACCAATCAAGATTCAAGAATGAAATTAAAGACGAAAATAGAACATTTGTATAACCAACGATGATAAATAGAGATTGATGGCAGTCTTCACCCATGGGTTTGCACAATTCTCATCCATATCTGTGAACCCGAATCTCTCGCATGAATAAATCGATCATCCGGACGAGATCTGGGATGAGATAAACCAATTCGTACATATAAATATGTCAAGTCAACGAGCCAAGTGAGAGTGAGGCTAGTAGTGGTATAGTGGTAGTAGAGTAGAACACAAAGCCTGCCAAAGTGCCAAAAAGGGGCCTGCATAAGCAGGTCAGTAGCATAGCAGGTTAAAGTACCTGCAAAATAAATGTTAGTATGTAAAAATAACAAGCAAGCGAGGATGGGGAGCACGGGAAGTAGGGAGGGGCAGGTGGCAGGGCTGCATTTAACTCAGCAAAGAATGCAGCATGAACCGCATTAAAACCATGGTAGAATTTCAATTTTTAGACCAAGCAAGATCAATGCCCATGATGACTGCATTTAACTCAGTAAAGAATGCAGTGTGACCATAAATCGAACAATTTTAGATACATGTACATATTTGACGTTTGCTCATATTGAGAACGTGTGTGCTCGCGTTCAAATGATCAAATTATATATAAAACCCTTTTAACCCAAACAAACCCTAAACATGCAGCAGTATGCGATTGAATAAATTGATAATCTACGCAAGAACATTCAAACACATGCAATTAAGGAAAAAATCCCCCACAGGGGCAAAACCATTTATTTTCAATATAATTTGTAAGAAAACGGCTTACAATCGGATTACAATGAAAATACAAGTTGACTAAGAATTACCCTTGGGTATCGGATTCTGTAGTCACGACTGGAATTATCCCTTTCCAGTAGGGCTGTAATGAAGAAGAAGAACGGTCTCCTCCATAAGGGTTAAACAAACAAAAGTTGTGTTCTTGGGTTGCAAAAGGATTCACAAATATTTGGCAAGGATGTGTGAATCAAAACATGAGTCTTGGGACTCAAAAAATATGAAGACTAGAGGTATTTGAACTCTCAAAAACGTCTTCTAAAGTCTTCCAAAACAACTCCCCCGAAGTTGGTATTTATAGGGAAATCCATGAAGAAACCCACGATTTTAAAACGCTGAAATTCTATCCAGCGTACAGGTACCCCGAACCGGTTCGGGTACCCTGCGAACCGGTTCGCCCCCCCAAACTGGTTTCGAACTGGGTTCGGGAAAGTGTGCTGGGAACAGGGGCTTAAACACTTAGAAAAATTCCCAGTATTTTCAATGTAAATATCTCCATTTTCAACGGGCCATAACTTGTTCACCGTAGCTCGGATTGAGGTGCCGTTTCTTCCAGTATCTTTTTTGCGGAAAGCTATTCAACTTTCCAGTTGGCCAGTCCTCCGGACGGTGGCTGTAAAATTACCAATTTGCCCTTGAACATCCCTATCATGCCTTGTTTCACTGATTTGACTTCTCTTGCGTACCACTTGCATTACGAGCATAGAATCAAGGAACGTGAAGTCATTGATGCAGATGAGGGACACATTAATGGAGATAATGTATGCATGATTCCCGAAATTGGGATAGAGGACGTCATGTGAGATCGTGAGGTGATGTGCCAAATGTAGCGGCGTACGACATAAATAAATGAAACATTTCGGACATGAGAAAAATCTCCTTACAAATCTCCCCCTATGTCTATGCCGGTACATACATAAAAAATCCAAATTATCAAATATGAAATTGCCTATACAAATCTACCCCCCATGAACCCAAAACTGGAAAAGGTACAAATGAATAGTCTTCATCGTTTGTTCGTCAAATCTTCAGGAATCACAGAACTTTTCTCATCAGGGTGTGCAATTCAAAGATCATCAATGTAGTACCTACACACATGAGACAAAGCAACATACCAAGTGACATATCGAGTTTGAAATGATGAGATAAACATATATATATCAATTTATGAGCAAACTCAAATTTCAAATCTCCCCCATAATAAGATAATTCATTCTCCCCCTTTTTATGATGTCCCCAAATAGGCAAATGAGAGAAACAAATCAAATAAGCAAGAGCGGGGTGACACTAGGATAAAACCACACCATGAATGAACACAAAGCAACCAAGTCGATGATAGCGTAAATGAAGCGGTGTGATCAAATTCGATAGGAAAATCAATGCATACAAACATGACATATGTGCACAATGAATATTGGATACTCCTAGCGAATGAACTCAAATGCTTCCTTTGGTGTAAACGAATGACAATATAAGATATTGACTCAATCAAATCAACAAATCAAAGCTCAAAGTGATTTTCACACCAATAACGTCCAAAATGATTTTATGCTTTTTCAGGACTTTCAAGGAAGTGCAAACCCGTTTAAAAATTCTCCAACCAAACTCCCTCAGATATAATTTTGAATAGAGGCATTCTAAATTCTCAAACTTTGGAGAATTGATGGTGAAACCTAAGTGGCCCATATTTGGCATGAAGTGCTTTTTATTGCCTGTAGATTTTTCGGGCTCTTTTAACCTCTTTGGACCTCGGATATTAAAATTCCTCCATTTTTTAGGTCCTTTTTAACGGTGGCTTTTGCGCAAAGGATAACCTTTCGCAGCCCCTCCCCGTTATACAAAAACACACAGTCTCACCAAAACGGTTTTTACATGCATTCCAATCTTGTCAACTTTTATCGCATATTGTACATTGTATAGACAGAATTGAGATGGAAACACTCAAGCCAATATGAGATAGACAAGTGCAATAATCAAATATAGCCGTGCATGTGTGCAATAAAGGATATAGGAGTCAAACATGTAGGAAGATATCACTAATTACATCTCAAAGACTCCAACCAATGTAAAACACATGGATGAAATGATGTAGCCTCTCAAATCTCTACCAAACAGTCACATGGATATATGGAATGAAGTTGTGACTTGGCTATCTTAAATGATCATCCATAAAAGGTGCTTAAAAGTACAAAAATCTTTTTGGTCTTTTTCAAAAATTTTATCAAAATAAAATCTTTTTGTGATTTTCTTAAACAAAAAAAAATCTTTTTGTATTTTTCAAAATATAAAAAGCAAAAAAAATAGATACAAAAAGGTGCATACTAGCAATAGGCAAACAATGACATCATGAAAATTACCCTATGCTAGTAAACAAGTCAAACCTCAATCATTAGGTGCGGAGGGGTTTTCCAAAGGTGGTGACAACTTATGAAAAACCTCCATCAATTCTTGTGAAGTTTTGACTAAAAACTTAACTTGCTCACCTAAATGTGCAAACTCTCTCATGTAGTCTCCGGGAGCATGTAAAGTATCATGTGTGGGTGCATGTGTGCCAGAAACACGTGTAGAAGCAAAACGTGACACATACCCCAACTTAAAGCAAAATTCCCTAAGGTGTCCTCTCCTCTTGCAATGTGAGCAAACATAAATAGGCCTAGGAACACCTCTCTCAAAAACTTTAGGACGCACTTTCCTAATAGGAATGGGACTCCTAGGTGGGTTAGGGTGAGACACATGTGAAACTGTCACTAAAGTGGGAACCGGCTCGGGTACTAATTGGGAAGCAGAAGCACCGTCATGACTTATTCCTAACTTCTCACATTTACCCTTAAAAACCACCTTTTCAACCTTCTTAGGTGCGTTCTCAAACTTGACTTTGACCACCCTGGCACGTTCGAGATCA
The DNA here is from genome assembly GCA_949130495.1 of Sambucus nigra. NCBI lineage: Eukaryota > Viridiplantae > Streptophyta > Magnoliopsida > Dipsacales > Adoxaceae > Sambucus > Sambucus nigra. The sequence goes on from CASBWL010000025.1 coordinate 3,565,272, forward strand.
CTCTCGAGTTGGGGTACACGTGTCGTCAGACTAGACAACGTGTCGGTCAAATCACACTTCTCCTTTCTCAAAACCTCCTTCTCTTTCTCCAAATTTAAAACCCGACGACCTAAATCCCTATTATACTTCTTTGTTTTCAAGGTCTCGGTGTACAAATCTCTAAAAGCTTTTTGGAGCTCACTTTCTCCCTCACTTGAAGCGCTCAAACCATCACTATCACTTTCGTGTGCAATATTGTGGGACAAGGTGGGTGTGCTCACACGACTAGAAAAAGCTACAAACTTCTCACCACTAGCCTCATCACCCTCACCTTCACTACTATCACTAAGTGTGGTGGGCATAGCTACTTTCTTTCCTTTCTTTCTAAGCCACGTAGGACACTCAAATGACTTATGTCCCTTACCCTCACATTCAAAACAAGTGATGTTCTCAAAATCTTCCTCACACTCCTCATCGGATTTATTCTCTTTTTCCCTCTCACCACTTTCTTTGGCCTTTCCTTTCTTTTTATTTTTCTCAAAAAAATTCCTTTTATTGGAAGAATTATTTTTGTTTATGTTGAGAAATTTTTTAAAATTTTTCGCAAACAAGGCCATATCATTAAAATCAAAATCTCCCTCAGAATCGGACTCACAAATTTTTTCTTTCTTTTTCTTAAAATTAGTCTTTAAAGCAATGCCATTATCCTTAGCCTTAATGGTTTTGGGAAACATGTCAATCTCATAGGTTTGAAGATATCCTACAAGTTCTTCCAACTTAAGTGATTTCAAATTTCCCAAAGAGTTCAAAACAGTGACTTTAGGAATAAAGCGTTTTGGGAGAGATCTCAAAATCTTTTTAACAACACGCGTGTTATCAATCACCTCACCCAAATTAAAACATGTGTTAACAATGTCTGACAAACGAGCATAAAAATCATCAAAGCATTCAGACTCAGGCATGGTGATAGTTTCAAATTGGGTGGCCAAATTTTGTAATTTTGACTCTTTAACCGCATTCGTACCCTCATGTGTCAATTTCAAAACATCCCAAGCCTCTTTAGACGTGGTCCACGTCATAATTCGGCGAAACTCATCAGGAGAGACAGCTCCAGAAATAGCACTCAGACCACGGGAATTAAAATTGGACACTTTATAATCATCTTCAGTCCAGGCTGACACGGGTTTTAAAGTGGTGATGTTATTAACAGTGACCGTGGGAGGAGTCCAACCATTTTCGCAAAGAAACCAAAGACGCTCGTCAATAGATTTTAAAATCGATTTCATACAAGCTTTCCAGTAGGCATAATTAGACCCGTCAAAAATAGGCATCTGATTATATAAGTGCTCCATAGGAAAAAATACGAATTTTCACAAAACTGATTTTAAAAAAAAAAAAATCAATATCACACGATTTTGCGGAAAATAGGATCACGCGATAAATTAGCGTAACCCGCTCTGATACCAATTTGAGAACGTGTGTGCTCGCGTTCAAATGATCAAATTATATATAAAACCCTTTTAACCCAAACAAACCCTAAACATGCAGTAGTATGTGATTGAATAAATTGATAATCTACGCAAGAACATTCAAACACATGCAATTAAGGAAAAAATCCTACACAGGGGCAAAACCATTTATTTTCACTATAATTTGTAAGAAAACGGTTTACAATCGGATTACAATGAAAATACAAGTTGATTAAGAATTACCCTCGGGTATCGGATTCTGTAGTCGCGGCTGGAATTATCCCTTTCCAGTAGGGCTGCAATGAAGAAGAAGAACGGTCTCCTCCACAAGGGTTGAACAAACCAAAGTTGTGTTCTTGGGTTGCAAAAGGATTCACAAATATTTGGCAAGGATGTGTGAATCAAAACATGAGTCTTGGGACTCAAAAAATATGAAGACTAGAGGTATTTGGACTCTCAAAAACGTCTTCTAAAGTCTTCCAAAACAACTCCCCGAAGTTGGTATTCATAGGGAAATCCATGAAGAAACCCACGATTTTAAAACGCTGAAATTCTATCCAGCGTACAGGTACCCCGAACCGGTTCGGGTACCCTGCGAACCGGTTCGCCCCCCCGAACCAGTTTCAGACTGGGTTCGGGAAAGTGTGCTGGGAACAGGGGCTTAAACACTTAGAAAAATTCCCAGTATTTTCAATGTAAATATCTCCATTTTCAACGGGCCATAACTTGTTCACCGTAGCTCGGATTGAGGTGACGTTTCTTCCAGTATCTTTGTTACGGCAAGCTCTTCAACTTTACAGTTGACCGGTCCTCTGGACGGTGGTTGTAAAATTACCAATTTTCCCTTGAACATCCCTATCATGCCTTGTTTCACTGATTTGACTTCTCTTGCGTACCACTTGCATTACGAGCCTAGAATCAAGTAACGTGAAGTCGTTGATGCAGATGAGGGACACATTAATGGAGATAATGCATGCATGATTCCCGAAATTGGGATAGAGGCCGTCATGTGAGATCGTGAGGTGACGTGCCAAATGTAGCGGCGTACGACATAAATAAATGAAACATTTCGGACATGAGAAAAATGTCCTTACACATATTACAATTTAATGTTCTCTCTGTACCAAGTTGAGAGTCCTCATTCAAAACAACATATTTTGTGGATTTTTTTAAAATTAGCTTCTCAACTTTGGCAACGGAACAACCCAAAAAGGAATAAAGACCTCATTATTTGGGAATTTGGGGACATGGAGTTTTTGATTAAAAATTAGGGATGGCAATAAAGTTGTGTCGAGTACCAACAACATTTAACCAACCCTTTTAGTTTGTCAAATCAAGTGCCCTGATATCCAAGACATAATAAATGGCATCTATATCAAAATAAAATATCAAATACAGAAAAATACTCATCCAAACACCGATTTCCTACTCATTCCCCATCACCGTGTTAACTGTTGCATTATATTCAGGTTAGTGTTAAGAAACGGTCAACACAAACCCACTAATTTTGAGTTGGGTTGAGTCGCATTAACTTGTAGTGTAAAATAAAAATGCCGCAACTACTAAAAATTTTATGGCATGTTATTGGATGTTCATTGAGGAGGTAATGGAGATTGTGGAGCTGACCTTATTGAGGGAAACACTTGATGGATTACCGGACGTGAGTGGACTTTCAGCCGGACAATGCAAAAGGCTGACAATTGTAGTTGAGCTAGTGGCGACTATCCATCACCCAAACATAGGTGCTAACTTAGTACCTAAAGTTAAACAACCAAATTTAGGCATTAATTATCATGCAAATAAAACATAGATCTCCAGGCATTAGAAGTTAAAATGTCTTAATATTCGATAATAATGAAAAGTCATTAAATATGTAATATTAACCTCACTCCTGGCTAGTTGTAACATAACAATATAAATGGCATCGGCACAGTTGGTTAAACAGATCGTAAAGCTGAGAATCAGTCACGTTCCATTCCAGGTCACCCACGTAAAGTGACGTCGACACAAATTGATTCCCAACATCATTCACAGCCTGAGCCTGAACTTGAACCTGTGCCATCTCAATAAAAAAACAACTCTTTTTCTTCTTTTATATTTTTCCAACTTCCCTCTCCTTTTGTTATTCCAAAAAAAGTAAACTCAGTAGTAAAAGATGATAAAAAGGCGTTGCAAAAAGAAAAGAAAAGAAAACCCGAGGAATTGAAGTTTTTTTGTTTCTTTTCTTTTGTTTATATGTTTTTTTATAGATAGAGGAGAGGGAAGGGTGATAGATAGAGATAAATTGGTCGGAGAAAGATCGCCGGTGGAGATTCGGAGAGCGGGTTAGAACTGCACACTGATCACATTTGAAGCCTTCAGTTCTGCTTTTCTATCGATTAGATCCATGCCAAAATGAATGCCTAATACAACAAATAATCATTGGGTAAGCTAACTGAAACTGGTGATATAAAGCTCCTAAATAAAAATTCAAATATTAACACATATGACAACAGAATGTCTTACATAATTAAAATGATTCCTCCCTGCGATAGTCGTTTCTTTTATGGTCAAAGTAGCACCAGTGTTTCTAGCGTTTCTTTACACGGGGATACTCAGGTAACAATTCTCTTTCATAAATTTTACGAAGTGCTGTCTCGTCACGTACTAACTTTTATCTCTCGTGCCTGGCTTATTTATTCTGTTATTGCTCTCTAGCACCTTCACTAATGGGTTGTGGGGAGTGAGTTGAAGATAAAGATGTCTGAATAAGAAAAGAAGAAGATGGTTGATATGAAAAAAATGGATGATCAAAAGGCATCTCATGAAGATGAGATGGTTAAACTCTAATATCGATGTAGGATTTGCCTCACTGCATTAAAGGATGACCATAAGAAGGCCTTGAAGAAGCATGCCAAGTCAGAAAAAGAGCTTCTAAAGACCAACGAATAAGTCGTTTTTATCTTTAAAATGAAGATATTACCATTAAAGCATTCCAAATGTCATCTTTATAGGTTTTTGGCACAGCTCTCCAATCTTCATAATTAATTGGGATATAAGATCTAACAAAATCACCGACACGAGTACTCCACTTTCCACTCCACGGACCAACTACACTCCCATCAACTAGAATGGTGATCATTATTTTATCATTCGGGGTCATACATTCTAATTGTTTAGCTTTTTTTTCATTTTCTGTTTGCTTCTTTTTACTCGCACTTGAAGATGGTTGGTTCGAATCTCCATCGGCTAATTCTTCTTGTAGAGGAACAAATGTTTGTTGCATCTCATTTTCTAATAACGGTTGCTTCGAACCTCCTTCAACACTAGAAGCCATAATGTGCAAAACACGAATCTTGGGATCCCTGAAATGGCAAAATCCAACTGTTCGAAATCAACTGTTCAAAATCGTTACAAATCATAAATGTTCAGTGTACATTTTATAAAATGGTTTAACAAGCTAAAATCAAATTGATATGAAAAGTTGTTTTAACAACTGTTAAAAGTAATTTCATAACCAACATACATTAAACCAATTGTTAGAACTAGACTGATACCAAGATTCATACAACCAACTATTAAAACTAAATTCATATCAATATCCATACAACCAACTGTCAAAATCGACTCTTGAAACCAAATTCATATCCAAGATTCATACAACCATGCATGTAAACTAAAATTAAAAACAAACAGTTTTCAAAATGAATATGAAAAAACTACTTGTGGCTTCTTACAACCGACAAAATATTATATTATCAACGGGACAAAACAAATAATTTTTGAAAGGAAATTCTAAATAAACTAAACAGAGTCGTAGCGCTTCAGCAAACTTTCTATATGTGGTTGGTCTTCAAGAATAGACTGGAAGCATGTTGGAATCTCTAAATCGTCCACTTGACTCGTTAATCTCTTCGGTGAATGTATAACCACCCACAATTTGGATTTTTAAGATCTTTAGAATAAAATACTTGATTAGCCTCGGATGCGAGAATAGCAGGCTCATCAAACTCATTGTCAATGCTCTTAAACTTGTCAAAATTTACCATCACTAAATTGGAGTCCGGAAAAAGCTTATAACCATTAGTCTTGTCCTCCACCCTCACCCAATCACAATAAAAGACCACCTCCTTAAATGCGGTATAGTCTAGCTCAATTATTTATTTGATGATTCCATACCACATAGTCCAAGTATTTGTGAGGTTCTTATCACTTTTTCTAGCTCGAAATTGCGTCCATGCCTTCAAACAAACACCACTATCCTGTGTAATAACCGTATCGTCATGATACTTTGGAGAGAATACAAAACCATTTACACGATACTTTTTGTATGTTTTAGCCTTGAATTGCGGTCCTTGAACTAATCGCCACAATGTTTCTTTTGTCTTTGTCTCTCCTGATTTCACCAACTGTGTCCCATGAAAACAAATCATAATTACATCAATATATATTTGTATCTCAAGAGGTTATGCAAGAAAAAGGCATTAAAATATTAGTATATATAGAATCACCTTGTCTGATAACCAAGGAATAAAAGAAGTTTTGAGAATGCGTGATATTGATTAACTTCGCAAATTTCTAAATAGACACACTTATTAAATTTCAGCCCCTAAACATGCATCTAAAGTGCGTGCGTGTGTCAACCCATAAACAAATAAATCATGTGACACAAAAATATGCTGAGACACAGAATTCAGGAAAAAACCCCTTTCGGGTAAAACCTTTATTTCACTATGAATATACAAGCCGCAACTTACAATTACATAGAGAAATCTGCAATGGATCAACGCGCAGCCAACCCACAAAGACACGCAGTCTTGAACTCAGCAAGAGAATACACGCAGCACCCTCCAAGGACTCGCAGCCCAAACAACGAAGAAAGAACCGCAGCTCTCCTCAATGACACGCAGCCATAACACTTTGTAGAGACTCCCTCAGCAATGACACGCAGCCCTCGGTTGCAAAGATCTCTCCACAAAGATGAACAACAACAAAGTTTGTGTTCTAGGGTTCCAAAAGATTCACAAAAGTAATTGGGATTTTTGTGTGTGAATCAAAAAGATGTTTGGCACATCAAAAAGGTGAAGACTTAGAGCATTTAGAACTCTGAAAATCGTGTTAAAAAGTCTTAAAAAATAACTCCCCGAAGTTGGATTTAAATAAGAAGTCTTTGAGCCTAAAAAATCTGCAGCGAATCTGGCAGTGATTATCCCCGTCGGATCGGTCCGGATTGAGGGCGGATCGGTCCGATTTGACCGGATCGGTTCTTTTATTAAGAGGCGGATCGGTCCGAATGAGGTCGGATCGGTTCGGCTATTTCTCCTCATCGGTTTGCCATCGGTCCGGGGTATACTGGCCTTCAGCAAAACGGATCGGTCCGTTTGTGACCGGATCGGTCCGGTTGACCCAGAATAATAAATGCCTCATTTTGCTTGAAAAAACTTACGCCTTATTTTTATAAAAAACATTTTATAAAAATTTCCCAATACTAAATATGAACTTTAAGGAACGTAGAAACAAAATTTTACCAAGTTCATTCTCGCAGAGGCTATGATGTTGAAGACGCTTTGATATTCGGATCCGTTGATGTAGATGCAATCTTGAATTTCTTCAACGGTGTAACGGCGTATGACATACATATTGATAATGGACAAAAATGTCCTTACAAGTTTGTTTCTCCACTTTTGTCATTTCAATCCCCTTCCCTTTCGCACGAGACACGGATTTTAATGATGCTTCATACTCATTACAATATGTCATTTGATATAAGTAATTATTAATCAAGATATTCATTAAATTTTAATTGATAATATAAGAAAGAACTCTAACCTATAGTAATCCTGAAGTCCATCGACATTAAGTCCAAATAACATCCATCGACGTATTTGTTGGAATTGTATTGATTCTAATGTTATAGTCTTATCATCAAGCAAAGGCCCTTCATCAGAGAACTCCCCACCCTCCTCTAAAAAGGCTTCACGTGAGCGTTTATGATTTCCATCTAATGAATTTGGCATGTATTCCATGCAATATCTAACAGATTCGGCTACGACATAGGACCTTGTAATGGAACCCTCAACATACCGCTTATTACTGGGTATACCTTTGAAATCTTTCATCGTCCTGTTTGTATAAATCAATAAAAATTAATAACAACCAATGTTAACCTGAATTATGCATATTTTATTTTATTAAAAGACAAAAAATAACCTTTCAAACGGATACATCCAATGACTGTTTGTTGGTCCACAAACCAAGGCTTTATCTGCTAGATGCACAGTGAGGTGAATGCTAATATCAAAAAACGCTGGTGGAAAATATTTCAGAATGATTCAAAAACCATGCGTTTGGCTATTTGGATATCTTGTCGAATGAGAATCTTGGAGCACAACATGTTAAAAAACAAACTTAATTGTTGGATTGCTCTTCTCAAATCTCGATGTTTTGGGAAGGCTTGTTGGAGCAACACGGGTAACAAGTGTTCCATTATGACATGATAGTCGTGGGACTTCAATGAGTGCAGAGATGGGGGACTAAGACTTATAATATTGCTCAAGTTAGACGAAAAACTGGTAGGAAGCTTTAAGTCTTTCAAAATTTGGCAGAATTGTCTCTTTTCCTCTTTATCCAAGATGAATGGTGCCATTGGTTTTATCTTTTTCCCCGTGCGCTCATCAACTTTAAGCCATTGCCCGCTGTGCATACCCAGGTCCTTCATATCCAATCGGCCATTTTCAGTATCCTTTATTTTATTAGCACCAAGAATTTTGTTTATTAAATGCTCTGCAACGTTATTCTCGGTGTGCATCACATCAAGGACATGTCGAACTTGATGATGTCGCCAGTATTCCAAGAAAAAAAAATGGATTTTTTATACCATGATTCTTTAACTTCAACATTATCGCTTTTATCCACATCAGTGTCACTTCCATTCGCATTATCAGACTTACGCTTCTTATAAGGAACTTTTGAGGCTTTGCCAGGTACATACTTGATTTTGCTCAACTTTTCCACAAGTGCATCTCCATTAATTCGAACCGGGGGAGATCTAAGTTCTTGTGATTTAAGTCCCAAACCTTTACCACTCCTAAATGGGTGATCTCTATTAAGAAACATACGATAGTTTGGGTAAACTATTTTCTTGCTGTTAACCAACCGAAGTGATGGTGTTTCATCACCACAAATAGGACATGCTTTGTAGCCATGTGTTATACATCCAGATAAGTTTCCATATGTGGGGAAATCATGAATCCCCCACATCAACATAGCTCTCAATGTAAATTGTTCCATTTTGTGCATGTCAAAAGCTGGAACTCCCTCCCATAATTGCTTCAACTCATCTACCAACGGCTGAAGAAAAACATCAATGTCTTGACCCGGTGCCTTGGGCCCAGGAATCAACAAAGATAATATTTGAAACTCACGCTTCAAGCACAAAGATGGGGCCACATTATAAGGCGCAGCCATAACTGGCCAACAACTATAACTACTAGATTGTATACCATGGGGATTGAACCCATCTGTAGATATGGCAAGCCAAACATTACGCCCTTCTTTAGAAAAATCAGGCCATTTAGTTTTTAGTACTCTCCACTGAGCTAAATCACAAGGATGTCGTTGATTATCCCATGAAGTTGTTGCTCGATGATGCCATGTCATTTCATGCGCTATCCAAGGTATAGTGTATAATCTCCTTAGCCTTGGAATCAAAGGGAAATGTCTCAATACTTTCATCGGTTCTTTGCATACCCTTTTTCCTTTCCTTGTGGTCACTAAATATCTTGGTGTCCCACACTGAGGACATTCTTCTAGGTCTTCATTCTCTTTCCAGTACAAAATACAGTTATTCTCACATGCATGAATGTAGTTTGCTTTCATCCCTAAGTCTGTCATCATTCTCTTCATTTGCGGATACTTTTATGGTAAATTATTTTCTTTCGGAAGCCACCTTTTCATAATCGACAAAAGAGCCTAACGCTATTTCCCGACCAACCAAACTGCTTCTTCAAATTATGCAATTCCACAATTGTAGAGAGAGTAGTCTCAGGACCATCACATGAAGGATACAATTTCTCAGTTGCTAATCTATTGTATTCTTGATACTTCTCATTATTAACATTTGATTTTTTTGCCTGGTCAGGTTCTCTATAATGTTGTTCGTGCACTCCGTAGCATGTGTCAACTAAGTCTCGAAGCCTTTCATTCTCAATGCTCTCATCATTTTCAACATGTTCTTCACAATCAATAGGTTCTATAACGGGATTCAGGGAGTTCGAGGATCTTATTTCACCATGTAAAATCCATGTAGTATATATCGAATCTATACCATGCCGAATCAAATGACTCCTGATATCTGACGCACTGAACTGCTTCTTATTTCGACACTTAACACACGGACATGGAAACGTCGAGAGATGATGTCTATTGTTTGTAATTGCAAAATCAAGGAAAGATGTAACTCCATTTATGTATACCTCACTTATTCTATTCCTCTCAGTCATCCATCCTTTGTTTAATGTTTGGAACATTCTGCACTACCAAAAAAATATCACTATTTTATATAAAAGAATAGTGTGCACCTTTGGACTTACATGATACACTTTACCGAAATGATATAGTAGCGTTGATAACTCAAAATAAGTAAAGGTATAGTAACGGTATAGTAATGTTAGTAATCCTAAAATAAGTCTCTACGCAAGTCTTCCCTCTACATGAACACAAAATAACTCAAAAGCATTAGTGCATGGGCAATTGTGTTTTAGAAAAATGCAATGGACATTGAATGGGAAAACAGATAGTTTGCAATAAACAATCATAAACCGTTTCACAAAAATTTTTCGAAATCAAGACTAGCCAAGATTCGTGTTCTTAAAATAGGTTTATCATTCAAAATGGAGGGATATGAGATTATCTAAGTAATTTTTTGTGTCCTCCCAAAAACCAGAGGGGACCAATTTACAGAATAATGGCATATATTAACCATTACTTAAGAAATCAAGAACACTAAAATATTTGTAGTAGATATAATAAATGCAGGTACATCAAACAGGATAATGATCTCTCAGCTTATATAAATAGTAAAAAAATGAAGAATGCAGATTTAGTACGGGACCCAAGAGTGCAAACAAATACTTCGCAACCGAAAAACACGAGGGGAAAATAAAAGAAATATATATGTTTCAGCTTCAACCAGTCTTTATAAGACATGCTTACACATTATTTTCTACTAGTATGCCTGACGCCCCACCATCCCACATCGCACACAATCAACACTAACTATGGCCATTCAATTTTTAATTCACTCAGCTACTACAACATTCAATGAATAATGTAATGAAATTACACTAACATGTTAAATAAAACATTTTATTTAACATTTAAGTGGGTCTATCTATATTTTGTCCACTCCTAGACTACTCATAAAATAATTGTAATGTTTTTTTTTATAATTCATAAAATAATTGTAATGTTAAATAAAACAAATGTGTGTTTATTTGAAAAACCAAATTTTTTTACTTAGATTGTTTCTTATTAAATATCACTGCTCATAAAATAAATCAACATATACATACACACTCATAACATCAGATATACATACACACTCATAACATATACTCATAAGATATACATACACACTCATAACATCAGATATAAGAAAAAACATAAATAAAATCAAACGGTTACAAAAAAAAAACCTAACTTATCAAATCCAAAACAAGTTTATATATATATGTCACTTAGGGTTACCTAGATCCGGTTAGGGTTACGTGGAGAAAAAATTGGAGAAGAATCGATTTGGAGCAGCTACCGATTTGGAGAAGAATCGATTTGGAGCAGCTACCGATTTGGAGAAGAATCGATTTGGAGAAGCTACCGATTTGGGATTTGGACGATTTGGAGAAATCGATTTGGAGCAATCGATTTGGAGAAATCGATTTGGAGCAGCTTTTCGATTAGGGATCTCTATGGGTATGAACCGATTTGGAGCTTTTCGATTTGGGATTTGCACGGCGGATTTGGATCTTTCCTGCTTTGGCAGGTAATGTTTTGAGAAGATCTTTCCCGCTTTGGTTCGAAGAGAGTCAGGACAATGTTTTGGTTTGGTGGGGAAAAATTAACCTTTTTCAAGAAAAAAAATTACTTTTAAATTATTAACTAATACCACTAACACTTGACTAAAATTAGTAACATTAATGTACTGTGAGAGATAGTAATGGTAAAATAGTGTTAGTAATACAAAAAAAAGTGTGTTACTAAATGAGCATTTTGGTGTAGTGATGGATTCGGGTCATATCAGTGCCAACCCGATAAGACACGATAGTTAACGGGTCAGGTTAGGGTTGACCCCCTTTACCCGTTAATACCCGATAAAACCCGTTTAAGTATATAAGATATACTTTTGGAACTTGTAAATAATTTATGTAACAATCATAATGAATTTTACTAAATGAGAGATTTAGTAATGTCAATGAATTAATTGGTCTATTTAGGTTCAACAGTGAGATAATATGTCAACTTGTATATAATTATAAATAATTCATTATCTTAATGGTATTAACGAGTGAACACGACACGACACGATAACATAATGGGTCGGGTTTGAATATGATTTTTTCACATGATAAAAATGTCACATGTCTAGTCACGAACCTAATAAGACCCGAACATGATAAAAAATGACACGAACACGACTCGACATGACCCATTGACATGTCTAGTTAAAAACATGGAAATAGAGGGTGAAAACCCAAACCAGACCCCAAACGGTCCCGTGAGATGCAACAACACCTCGCACGGGACCAATGTAACTCATGGGAATAGACTGCATGGTCATGGGACTCCCGATTTGAGAATACGATGATAATTTTAAGATATCTATACTTGTCATAAAAGCATGGCATTAGAGGGCGAGAACTTAAAACAACCCCCAAACAGCCCCGTGAGAGGCACCAACACTTAGCATGGAACCAATGTAACTCGTAGGGACTAACCACATCAACTCGGGACTCCCAGTTTGAGAATACGATGATAATTTGAAGATATCCATACTTAGGCTTCAATACTTGGCATTAGAGTGTGAAAAACCCAAATAACAGCTGAACAACCCTGTGAGAGGCACTAACGCCTAGCACAGGAAAAATGTAGCTCGAAGGAATTAATCGCGTGGTCATGGGAGTCTCGGATTGAGAATACAATAATAATTTGAAAATATCTAGACTTGGGCTTAAAAACATGGCGTTACAAGGCGAAAATAAAAATAGCCCCCGAACGGCCCCGTGACATGCACCAACACCTCGCACGGGACCAATGTAACTCATAGGAACTAACGATGTTTTCATGGGACTCCTAGTTTGAGAATATGATCATAATTTGAAAATATCTAGACATAGGCTTAAAAACTTTGCGTTAGAGGGTGAAAACCCAAAAAAGCCCCTAAACGGCACCGCGAGGGGCACCAACACCTCGCATAGGACCAATGTAACTCCTAGGAACTAACCACATGGTCAAGGTACTACCGGTTTAAGAATATGATGATACTTTTAAAATATCTAGACTTAGGCTTAAAAGCATGGTGTTAGAGGGAGAAAACCCAAAAAGCCCCCAAATGGCCCTGTGAGAGGCACCAACACCTTGCACTCAGGACCAATATTACTCGTAGTAACTGATCGCGTGGTCACGGGACTCCTATTTTGATAATACGATGATAATTTGAAAATATCTAGACTTAGGCTTAAAAACTTGGCATTTGAGGGAGAAAACACAAAACAACCCCAAAACGGCCCCATGAGAGGTACCAACACCTCGCATGAGAACAATGTAACTCGTAGGAATTGATCATGTCATCACGAGATTCTCATTTTGAGAATACAATGATAATTTGAAAATATCTAGACTTTTGTTTAAAACTTGGCGGAGGGTGAAAATTCAAAACAACCCCCAAATGGGCCCATGAAATGCACCAGCACCTCGCACGGGACCAATGTAACTCGTAGGAACTGATCGCATGATCATGGGACTCCCGATTTGAGAATATGATAATAGTTGTAACTTGTATATTCAATTTTCAGCTTGAATATGAATTTTATATCATTTCTTATTTGTATCTTGCAGGATAACATTGTTTCGTTTTCTTTTATCTATGTGGAACACACAAAGAAGGAAATAGTTTATAATATGAGGATTGTTTGTATTTTGTTGTTGACATTGGGGATTCCATTTTTTTATGTGTTACGGTCTTGTGGTTTTTATAATTTTATTGTGTAGTTTTATGGCCGTGCGGGCTTTTGTAATTTTATTATTAAATTTTAAGGCCATGCGGGCTTTATATTACGTAGGTAACATATTAACAGGTTTTAGAATGTCCAGAAAACAGAGGAAGTTCTGTCCATTTTTTTGGCATGTGAACTATTAAGACTTATAATACTTTGAAGTTTGTATGTACATTAGTTTATCAACAATGTGCCCCCGATTCGCGATTCGCAATTTGTGATTTTTTTATTATTTTACCAATAGTAAATATTCGGAACACCTCGTGTGCGTCCAATATCACACGTAGCAATCGGTCGCACTATCATAAGACCCCCCATTTGAGTATAGGACCCAAACAACCCCCTTTTATTAAGTTAAATATGTTCATGGACTTTGCTTGTGATTTGTCGATGACCATCTTTATTTTTTTCGCCGCACATAAATAGGGGTCACGGACTTTGGCCGCGACCATTTTCTTGTCGTGGTAGGGGTCACAGACTTTGGTCGCGACCATTTATTTCGTCATGGTATGGGTCACGGACTCTGGTCATGACCATTTTTTCATCGCGGTAGGGGTTCACGGACATTGTCTGCGACCATTTTTTTCGTCATGGTATGGGTCACGGACTTTGGTCACGACCATTTTTTATCGCTGTAGCGGTCATGAACTTTGGCTGTGATGTTTTTTCATCATAGTATGGGTCACAGACAATGGTCGCAAACATTTTTTACTCGTGGTAGGGCTTGTGGCCCGAAGCCGTGACCAATAGTGTGTATGGGTCATGGCTAGAGTCCGTGACTCTCCACCGTGACCCCCCGTTTGGTCAGGATTTGGTCCGTGAACCATGAAAATGGTCTGTCCGAAATAGTCACGGCCCTTTGTCGCAACCCACAGGCTTTGTCATGGACTTTGTCCCTGACCATTTACCTAATTTTGTTTAGTGTGTGTGTGTGTGTGTATGTTTGTGTGTGTGTATATATATACACATATATTTCTTTTAAGAAAAATATAAAAAAAATTATTGTTATTTGCCCCAGTAAAATGATGGTTCATGATTATTTTTGGTATTCTTTTAAAAAAAAACAAATTCTTTTGCATGTCAAAAACTTCATGAAATATCATTTAATTCTTCTATTTTTTATAGAGCCCTATATTTTACATATTAATTCTAATTAATATTGGGCATTGTTATTGTTTGTTGGTTTCGATGTTTGTGGTGGTTTGGTTGGTTATAGTGGGAAGGTTGTAGTGGTTAGATAAAAATTTTTATATCCTCTCAATCCCATTTTTCTTTATTATTGCTATGTCTCAAGGAAGGAGAAATAGGCGTGTTGTTGAGTCGGACGAGGAATGATCCTCGGGAGACGACAAAACTATCCCTAACCTTCTACTACGTTGAAGGACCCATGCAAACAATACCTTCTTTCACTATTTGGGTTTCCCTACTCGCTCTATAATTAGGGAAAAGGCTATTGGTATTGTCTCCCTTTCAACCACAATTGTGTTCACTTGGCTTGATCATCGAGATTGAAATCCTATTTTCAACCTTCGTGATCCAATATACCCCGACCTTATTAAAAAAAATTCCTTACAATGCTAGTGTGTCAGAAATGTCTTGTGTCCCAAGTCAGGGGTAAGGAAGTTTTTGTCACCCCCGACTCCATATCCCGTTTAATCGATTTTCCTCGAGTCGCTAACCCTACCTATCCTTGGCCCGATAAGATTAGACTTAATTTTAACCTTATTCTTGAGCCTATTTTTAATACTTTTGAGCTAGGCACCAACATTTTTTTTCATAACCATCTAAAGTTGATATTAGGATCACTAATTGGATCGTTTGTGCGTGTCTCAATTCCCTCGCAAACCAAACACAAATTAGGCCCGATCACGTATGCCTAATGTATGCTATCAGCATTGGTGCTACCGTTGACTTTGTATCCCACATTTTTGGATTCCTTTGAGATGTTAGGTACTCTCCTTATGTACTCATCAGACAGGCTTTACCATTTGTTGTTTTAATCACTAGACATTATCTTGATGCTGGTTGCCCTTTCCTACGTAATAATATTCCTGTGACTCATTATCAATCTATAGACATTATGCCTATTGGACGGTCTCGTAGTCATTTACCTCATGCTATGACTCATCCCACACTGTCACATTTCGAGTCATCTCATTCTTCTACTCCATCCATTCCTGTCAAGTCTAAATCATCTACCTCTCGTCCCCATCCACCTAGCGAGTTAGAGGAGATTAGGTTGATGCAATTACAAATTAAATAGATGGCGTAGGAACATCATCAGGGTAAAGTAATGATGCATAAGTTTGTCTCATCCATGCAGGGAGAGAGAGAGAGAGAGAGAGAGGGAGAGCGTGCAAAGGAGACACAGGCTCAAAAATCGGAGGAACAAGATTGTCGAGATTCTCAGCCTATGCAATATTATGAGGAATGTAGATATGTTGAGATGAGATATGGAATAGGTCCTTCTAGTGCTGGATATTCATTTGATGATACACCAAAATATCCTCCTCAGTGACTGCTTTTTATATGTTCCAATTTTTTTATGTACGTATGAGAGAGAGATTTGTTTAGATTTATTTATTAATCTCATTTGTACCCGATATTGGATATTTTTCATTCCCGCAGTTTGTTGAGTATTTTTTATTTTCGCACATTTGGATTGTTTTACTATTTGCATTTTAATCCACATATGTTGATTTCTTTCATGTAATGATATAGTGGATTATTTCTTTTCTGCTATGATAATATTACTCATGTTAGTGTTTTCTTTGATATATATTATGCTTTATGACTTTATTCACTAACATTGCAGGTTTTGTTCGGTCCCTTTGTCCTTTTTGGGCAAAAAGGGGGAGAACATGTTGGTTTAAGAGAAACAACCCCGTACCTATTTAATTAGAGCTTGAGCTTGATTTGAGCGTATTTACACTTGTTTTGATATTTAATCTATATTTCCTCATGTGTCACCGTTATTGTTATTTCATGTGTGTAGGCTTTTCCTTTTTACAAATTCAAGCCCATGAAGAATTTCAAGAAACTATGTTGTTCTAGAGTCGAGTGTCCATTTTTTTATTTTGGGTTTGTGAATGGGCATTGGGATCAACTTGACGTCCTGGATTAGCATTTTTGAGTCTTTTTATTTTATGCTTTGTCCTCGAATAGCCAAAGGGGGATATTTGTAAGGAAAAATTTCCACATTGAGTCAATTTGTTGTATTAGGTAACTTTCGTTGGAGAAAACAATCTTACTTTTAGCATGTCATATCATAATCTGCAATTGAAGAAATTGAGTTATCGGGATTTCAAAGCTGCATTGAAGAACTCATGTCATAGTCCACCTTCTCACAATTCCCTAAGCTATATGACCCATTTTTAAAATGTATTATTGGGGAATGAATTTTTAAACATTATTTTCAACCTTGATTTAATTTGTAACCATTTTTAATTGGTTTAAATTTCAAATTCTTTTAAGTCGTTCAAATGAGATGTTAAAAACTCATTCAAGCGAAATTTCCAACAACATCTCTTGGCCCTGACTGATATCTCATTAGATACCTTGTTCGATCTCGTTCAAACGAGATTTAGCAATGTCGTTCGAACGATCGGAGTAGTTATTGAAAAAATAGTTATTTTCTATAGTCTATCTTTTGTAACTTCTCCTCCCCACTGCTTCCATTTTTGTATAACATGGCGAGGTCTTGAAAACTGTAGAAACAACCTCCATTTTTCTTTAAAGGAATCCTTAAACACTTTTGCAAAATCTCCCCAACAATTTTATGATCCTTGGTGATAATTTTCCCAATAGCATAACCCTAAACATTTGTTCCTACTTCCATCATCATCATGTGTGGTGGACTTCCGCAAGGTTAGAGACGATATAGGCATTCAGTGGATACCAAGACACAGGAGGTGTCGTGTAAGCGTGTTAGATCTACATATGCTACGGATGGAGGTGCAGAAGACATCATCAGCATCACTTGAAGGAGTCAAGTTTTGTAAGTCTTTTGAGTCATTCTTGTATGTAAGGACACAAATTTCCAATTGAGTCCATGTATAGTGTTGGCTCAATTCCGGAAAAAAAACATTTATTCATAGGATAGTATGTTATTGTAATACTCTCAAGCCTATGAAGTGTTTGTTGAAGACGTAACGGCAAAGAGTACAAAGCTTCA
Source organism: Sambucus nigra (assembly GCA_949130495.1). Taxonomy (NCBI): domain Eukaryota; kingdom Viridiplantae; phylum Streptophyta; class Magnoliopsida; order Dipsacales; family Adoxaceae; genus Sambucus; species Sambucus nigra. The sequence goes on from CASBWL010000025.1 coordinate 3,583,142, forward strand.
TCAAATGTGCCGGTTTGCGTGCCTCGTTTCTACGTTATCAACTATGGTTCCATGCTCCCAAGGTATGAATGCAATTATATATATAGGAGCTTGGAACAAGTTTTATTGGGTGTTAGGTTTAATAAAAACTATTTTTTATTTTCAGAAAAATTTAATTAGAACTTTAAAATAAAGTATATAAAGTTTCTGGGCCAAAATCAAATTTTATAAAATTTTTGGAAGTCGTTCGATATGTCGTTCGAACGAGTTTTTCGTTCGAACCAGATGTCGTTGGAACGAGTTTGCCAACGAGTTCCCACCAAGGTATACTGGTCCGTCGTTCGAAATGTCGTTCGAACGAGATTGTTCGTTCTAACGAGATTTCCAACGAGTGTCTAACGAGTCCAATCTGGAACGTCGTTAGAAGTCTCGTTCGAACGAGATGCCAGGCGGGAACAGTTTTTGGCAGTTTTTCACCCACTTCCCCACTTAGTTTTTAACCAACTTTTTCAGAATTTAATATGTGCGGGAAGAACATTTTCCAAACCAACTTTTCCTAACTGATAAGCACCCAAAATTGTACAATTTATACCCCAAATAGACGTACTTTAGTTGCTAATTCTCGGTAATATGGGTCTTATGTGCTTAAATGTTTATCATGCAGGCTTAACGTCAGTTGCGGTGTCAAAAGCTATATTTCAAGGCAATTGCGCGTTATTTGGAGCTAAATACCTCTCCCGTACCTCACCCGAGCCCTAATCCTAGCCTAAACTGTCCCAAACCCTCTGTGTGTTTGTTTGTGTCCTTTTTATTATTTTTTTAGATGTTTAGTTTGAGTCTTTTCTATTTTTAGGATTTATTTTAAATTTATTTTAGAATTTTTAGATTTTATTTTCTATTTTTTTATTTTATTTTTATTAATATAATTTTATTTTATTTCGATTTTGATTAGTTTTTAGTTTAGTCTTATTTTATTAAGATTAGTTTTAGTAGTTTATTTTTTAGATTATTAGATTTTATATTTTTAGGACTTTAATTTTCATTGAGATTTTTCATTTTTTTATTTCTTTTATTTTATTATAGCTTAGGATTTTATTTTTTATTGTTTTTATTTTGTTTTATTTTTAGTTAGATTTTATTTTTTAGTTTTAGTTTTATTAATTTTATTTGAGTCTTTATTATTTTTTTTTTAGGGGTTCAAATTAAACACATACAACCCTTATTACACACTCACTCACTCAAACCTATCCTACACCCAACTCCCCTTACCCTCATCCCCACCATACACCCTACACCTCACACACACAATTACATACCCTTCTTCTTCTTCCCAACAACCCATACTCTCTCTCTCCTCACTAACCTCCATTGCCAAAATCAAGTTAAACCTCAAACCCATCTTTCCAAATACCCATCTCCTACTCCACCACCATCACCCAAACACATCCGGCGACCACTTCCGGCAACAACCTACCCATCCCCATTTCCTGAAGCCGCGACGTCCCGATCTGCTTCCAAACCGCCGTCGACTCTCCGGTGGCGCCCCTTCGAATCCGGCCCAAACCGCGGATATCTCCGGCGGTATCTTTATACCACAGCAACCATCAGCGATCCACTCTCTCTCTCCTCGCCAATGAACACCTCCGTCCGGCGACGACTCCGATCTCACACTCCTGCAGCCACCATCAAACCTTTCCAACCTCAAACCCATCTCACCCTATACACATTTTCAAAGACCCATTTCCCTTTTGCTTCAAACCCTTGCACGATTTTCCTCACCTGCCAAACAAACCCATGCCAATTAAGCCACATGCCACTTAACTCACTTTAATCCTCTTTTTACCCAAATACCCTTAAAAACCCCAACAACCTTCTTTACCTATTACCCAAAAATACCCTTTCACCAAATCATCTTTTATTTTCAAAATCACCTCACTCCCTCTATCCCCATGACCTCACCCAAAACACATGCACCTCTAGCCAATTTCCAATTATGTCCATTAGCTCCATTTGGATATAAAAGAAGACCATGCTCTTTCAAAGGGGTAGGAATCATCAAGTAGAGAGAAAATTCTAGAGAGAGATAGTTTAGTTTAGAAAATAAATTAGGTAGAATATTTTTGTAAATAATTTTTGTTTTTATTTTTTTTAGATATTTGTGAGAAATTAATTGTTGAGTGATTCAAATGAGTGTTTGTATGTAATTGAATATGATGGAAAGCTCACTTTGAATGGATGTTGCTCACTTTTAATGGAGGATTAGAGTCCAATTTTGCAAATCAAGGAGACTTGTTTTGAAGATTTGTCCTCTTACCCTTCTATTTTATTTGTTTATGCCTTTGATTATTAATTTGTCATACTTCATACCATGTTAGGCTAAAACCCCTTTCAAGGGGTGGGGTGAAACCCTTATTTGATATTATTTTAGTTTAATTAGTTTGCTTACTTGAAATATCCCTTTGAATGTTAATTTTGATCCCTCACCCTTAGATTTACGCCTCGAGAGAGGGTAAATGATTTTCGAGAGAAAATCGAAATTCTAGTGATAATACCCATTTTAGATTCGAACTAGAGATAGGGGTTTCTTAAGTAGGGTATTATCATTTGAATTTCAACTCTAAATTTAATTTCTAAGATTGACATAAATTCTAATTGATCGATCCTAGCGGGTGATTAATTAAAAGGAGTGTAGATCTAATTTTCTAGAGTTGTGGGGTGTTAATTTTAATTTTCTAAAAGATTACTATTCTAATTACACTTGCAACGAGAGTTGGTTTGTAATTTTAATATTAATTTGGGAGAATTCAAATAATTAAATTAATTAATTAGAATAATTAAAATTTGTGGTGTAATTCCATTCCTTGATTGTTCTCACAATTATTTGCCTCACTTTATCTTTTATTTTAGTGTTAGACTTTATTTTTCATTTTAGTAAATTTCTAGTTAGTTATTTTCATTTAGTTTAGTTTAGTTTAGATCTCACCTCACCCTATTGTTTTAATATTGAAAAAGCTAAAAAAAATTAGAAAAGTGAAAAAGAACAAAAAGAAAATAAAAAGTGAATTACAATTGAATTTGTATCTAGCTTACTCCCTAGAAAGTGGATTGATACCCTTACTTACCTCTACACTTGAGTTTATTATTATTTGTAGGTATTTGAGGTTTTGATTAGAAGGACTTTTCAAGCAACGACAAAGAAAGAAATACACGCAAAAGTCTTTTTATCAAATGGCGCCGTTGCCATTCTTGGGATTGTGAAGCTCGGAGCGGATTTCATATTGTAGTTCATTTATTTTTTGCACTTTATTATTTTTTTTTTGTAACATTTTTTATATTTTTAGAAGGATTGTATTAGGACTTTTTATTATCTTGGCTTGTATTGCGGTGCATAGGACACCATTTATTTTTCATTTAAATTTGTAATAATTGAAGCCAAGCGTGATAGGGAAACCGGACAAGGTAGAGAGAGGGCGTCCAAAGGCGAGGATTTAGAAGCCTCTCTACCTTGGGTCGGTAGGACTCCCGGGGACGACTGAGATAGGCGTGATCTCCCCCCGGTCGACTCAAATTTTTCGGCACCCCACGGCCTAAAAACCGTGGGAGGTATATTTCTTAAACCCTCGCGCCTCTCCTGTTAGAGAGTTCATTTATTGTGTGTGATTTGTGTGCTCTTATATGATTTTATTCTCGCATTTATTTTTGAATGGTGTGATGAATTAATTAATTAAGACCTACACCCGGTCACTCACGAGAAGGGATTTCATCACCCGACTCACTCGCTTATCATTGTGTGCTACCCTAGCCATCACTAAATTTAAAATCAATCAACTAGGCAGCCCACTAGGAGAAAATTTTGCAAAGGCGATCACAAAGAGATTTCCGTGAATTTTTATCGCCCGCGGACTTAATTAAAATTTGACTACCCTCTCACTAAATTTAAATATAAAAATTGGCTATGTGCTAGTTAGGAATTTTTCTTGACTTGTGTGTGTGTCCAATTCCATTTTTCGGTAGTCGATTTTAGTTAGTCCGTCCAATTCAAAGAGTCCATATTTTTTTCCCCACCTTTTCTTCCAAATAAAAAAAAAAAAAAAAATCCAAAAATCCAAAAATATTTTTCTTCCTTTATTTTTCAAAAAAAAAATTCAAAAATATTTTCGTTCTTTCCTTTTTATTAAAAAATCCAAAAATATTTTTCTTTCTTTAATTTTTAGAAAATCCCAAAAATATTTTCTTTCCTTTTAAAAAAATTTCAAAAAATCAAAAAAATATTTCTCCCCTCATGGCCGGAGAACGTCCCTTACGGGACTACTTTGGTCATTTTTCATTGACACGTGACACGTGTGAGAGTAATCCCGAGCGATCTCTTTATGATATTCTTCATGATTTCACCTCTCTCACGAGTACCGTTGGTACTCTTGACCCATCTATGCACGCACCACCTATTCCATCACCCTCGGTGTCAAGTGTCACTGTGCCTCCTCCCTTGTTGTGCACCCACTGTTCTTATGCCGATCACATTTCCCATGAGTGCCCATACTCTTCATATCCCTACGCACCCACCATGGAACATGTGTATCCATATGACACTGTTTCGGAACCCACCTCGGCCTACTACCCTGTTATACCTAATCCCGAGTTGTGTGAGTACCCCAGTTATTCGTGGAGGCCTGATCACCCTTCCACGCAATACGTATCCCAGCCCGATGTTGTGGATCCTCACACGTTCCAACAGTCGTCATGGCAACCTTGTGTCAGTTTTCTCACTACGCACCCCATGCGCATCAACCATTTGTCCATCATGAAAGCGGTCCTTTCGTGTATGATGTACTTGGCCCCACCCCACACACTTCATATGATTATTCTCCATACACTCACGATTATAGCGAGTTGTGTCCACCTCAACCACCACCACCACCCATCATTCCACCAACACCTTCATCCACATCCACTCTCGAAACCCTCTTGCAAAAGTTCATACTTGAGCAAGAGCAAGCCATTCAAACTCAAGCTCTCTAAAGGCTTGAACAACGATTAAATGAATTGGAGTGTGCGCGAGAGTCGGATATTCCCATGCATCCACCCATCGTTGCCACCGAGTGTGATGATGATGTGTCCCCTTGTGACACAGAATTTGAGTGTGACCAACCCTACCACCCCGAGAATCTTGAAGTTGAGACCATTCCATGGTCCGGGCCCCAAGTCGACAATTGTGTTGACTTACCTTTCGATAGTGAGGCTGATCAAATCCCACCATGTCATCCTGAACTCCACCTTGAGGTTCCTATTCCATCTCCCGTCGAATCCAAAAAAATGCCCGAGTCTATACCTATTGAGCTTCACCCTTGTGTTCCCGAGGAACCACTTCATCCTAGGTTAGCTCCGGGTACGAGTGCTCATCATTTTCCCGAGATAGAATTCGTGATAGTTCCTAACTATCCGGATATGGATGATATCCCACCATGCATGGCTCCCATTGAGCCCGATAATTTTAGTGATTCCTCTATCTCCGATCTTGATGCCTCCTCTTACCCACCCACCCCATTTACCAATGCTAGCCTTGTGGAGAAGTTGACAACTCCATCTTTAGAAACCATACTCCCTTGTGAGTATTCCTTTACTCCTCCCAATGAGTGTGTGTCTCCCACGCTTGAGTTGGATCATCTTCCTCCACCGTTTATCCCACCCGATACACCATTTATCCCACCCGACCCACCCATTATCCTTTCTACCCCATCACCTGGTTTGGATCTTGATTTTACACATTTCACGTTTCCATATACAATTTTAGATCCTCACCTCAAACCACCCCCCACCCACGAGAGTCTTTATGCTGCTACTCTCCACTTCCGTGACATCGAGCTTGTTCCTCCATGCCCACCAGTATCTTGTGGTGTTGATTGTTTACATCAACCGCTCCCTGGCATATCACGGCACGACCATTATCATCTCCCATTTATAGAATGGTCGTGTGAATTCTATGAACCTCACCCCACTACACTAGCCAAACCATATTGCCTCCTTCACCAGCTAGAGCACCATGCTTATAGGGCTCTCGTTGCCCTCACTTTTCAGCTCAATAAGGCCCGTGATCGATGCTCATTCTCCCCAGCCTTCCGTACCATTACCCTAATCCCCACCCGCCCATGGTCCACCGATGCTTTGTATCGTGTGATGCACTTTGCCATACAGGTGCATTGACCCGTTTTAGCCTCTATCCAACAAGACTGACGCTTCAGTCTTGTTTGGGGGTGATCTTTATCACCCAATTTTTCTGCCGCCCCGCACTTTCATAGAGCTTATCTTTAGGGTGAGAATGGTTCGGTCTGGCTGAAGACATTAAACTTAGCGCTACCGGGAGGCAACCCGCATTTCTTGTACTAGTCTCATCCTGTTTGGGGGTGGTGTTTCACATCACCCAATGCTTTATCATGCTTATAGACTTGTACACATTTTTTCTCTTATCTTTTACTCAAGTTTATTCTTGCCTTCACATGTCCACTTCATTAGCGGTTCATTCTGGTAATCTCTTTCCTACCTTATGCTCTCAATTTTAAAAATCATTTTACTTAACATCGAGGACGATGTTCCTTTTTGTTTGGGGGTGGGGAATTTTATCAAAATCGTGCCTCTTTTGAAAAATTTTGATTTTTAAACCTGATTTTTAAAATTTCGTGCAGTTTCTTTCATCTCACTCATTGATGTGAATTTTCAATCATCCATCTTTCAAAAGTCTAGGAATCAAGCTAGAGAATATTTTTTCTAATAGCTTATGTAATACGTAACAAGGCATTTTGCACCATGAATTTCTAGACTCAAAAAAATTCGCGCACTTATCACGTCATTACGGTTAGAGTTGAGGAGTACTACAATTCTAAAGAGAACCTTAAGGATCACTAGTAGAGACTTTAGCTTGTGAGATTTGTGCCTTTCACCCTTTTTGAGTGTCTTACGCAATCTCCGAGTCATAAGTTGATTCAACTTCGTTTGGGTCCGCACTTTAAATTGTTGTATGATCTCATTATTCTTCATTTTTTGGCTTGATCACTGAGAATGACATCACTTTCAAGTTGTAAGAAACGCGTGTCTTGAAATTTGTCCCGATCACTAGGTTTCCATCCATACACCTACCACTTTTCCCGCATATCACATTTCCATTCAGTTCACCCATTATATTCCCATTCACTTCACCAATTACATTACCATATCCTACCCTTCCTACATATTTTCCCACATCATACATTCCCCACCACATTTATATCATACATCATCATTTTCAAATAAAAGAGTGTGATTTCAAATGTAAATGTCTTCATTGTTAGTTTGAAAAGTGAGAGAAAAAAAAAAAAAAAAAAAAGAGAGAGAAAATAGAAAATATAGAAAAAGAAAAAAAAATAGAAAAAGAAACGAAAAATCGAAAAAAAAAGAGAAAAAAGAAAAGAAAAGAAAGAGAGTTTGTAGTTAGTTGTAAAATAAAGACATTTTTTATCCTAAAGTGTATACACTCTTCTTTCGCATCCATTTTTCATCCATTTCACATCGCATATCCACCATCCATCCATCATATCATCATCCCATCCTATCCTACTTCATCGCATCCCACATATCCCATTTCATTTACCCCCTCACCCATATACATACATATTTCCCCTAGGTGTTTGGGCAAATGAAAGTCAACGCGGTGAATAACTCGACGTTCTCACTATAGTGATTAACATTCTTTCATGAGATCATTTTTCTTTCTTATTGTTCGTTCTTTCATATATGTGTGTGAGACGTTTGAACTTGATTACATTTACTCACCTCCTCACACACAAGAGCGATACACTAACCCTAATCTCGAGAGTTTGTTTGAGAGAGATACATCCAGTGAGATTTGAAGTTGAAGCGTTGATTCCGATAAGGCAATCTGGGAATTACTCTTATGATTCTCGACCCGTTTTGACTGATTCACACTACACACGTTGAGTTCTAGGAAGGATGTGCCTTGAGTATTTACTTAGCTAAATTTTTATGCACATTCTTGCTTGTATTTCTGAAATCATTTATCTTGTGATGGATTGTGCGATTATTCTATGTCTAATAAGAGATTGACTGCCCTTCAATAAATTTTTGCAAAATAAGAATTTTGTGGGTATATTCCCTGCAAACCCTCACGAGACACAACTCGTCCTGTAGGATAACCTATAGGTTTAAAGGCTTGTTGCACATGCTAAGTGCAATCGCAAGTGCCCGCGAAAGTGGTACACTTTTGGTTTCTTATCTTTCTCTTCCTCTCTATCTTATTGCTCGAGGACTAGCAACGCTCTGTTTGGGGGTGGTGTGATAAGCACCCAAAACTGTACAATTTATACCCCAAATAGACATACTTTAGTTGCTAATTCTCGGTAATATGGGTTTTATGTGCTTAAATGTTTATCATGCAGGCTTAACGTCAGTTGCGGTGTCAAAAGCTATATTTCAAGGCAATTGCGCGTTATTTGGAGCTAAATACCTCTCCCGTACCTCACCCGAGCCCTAATCCTAGCCTAAACTGTCCCAAACCCTCTGTGTGTTTGTTTGTGTCCTTTTTATTATTTTTTTAGATGTTTAGTTTGAGTCATTTCTATTTTTAGGATTTATTTTAAATTTATTTTAGAATTTTTAGATTTTATTTTCTATTTTTTTATTTTATTTTTATTAATATAATTTTATTTTATTTCGATTTTGATTAGTTTTTAGTTTAGTCTTATTTTATTAAGATTAGTTTTAGTAGTTTATTTTTTAGATTATTAGATTTTATATTTTTAGGACTTTAATTTTCATTGAGATTTTTCATTTTTTTATTTCTTTTATTTTATTATAGCTTAGGATTTTATTTTTTATTGTTTTTATTTTGTTTTATTTTTAGTTAGATTTTATTTTTTAGTTTTAGTTTTATTAATTTTATTTGAGTCTTTATTAATTTTTTTTTTTAGGGGTTCAAATTAAACACATACAACCCTTATTACACACTCACTCACTCAAACCTATCCTACACCCAACTCCCCTTACCCTCATCCCCACCATACACCCTACACCTCACACACACGATTACCTACCCTTCTTCTTCTTCCCAATAACCCATACTCTCTCTCTCCTCACTAACCTCCATTGCCAAAATCAAGTTAAACCTCAAACCCATCTTTCCAAATACCCATCTCCTACTCCACCACCATCACCCAAACACATCCGGCGACCACTGCCGGCAACAACCTACCCGTCCCCATTTCCTGAAGCCGCGACGCCCCGATCTGCTCCCAAACCGCCATCGACTCTTCGGCGGCGCCCCTTCGAATCCTGCCCAAACCGCTGATATCTCCGGCGGTATCTTTATACCACAGCAACAACCGGCGATACTCTCTCTCTCTCTCCTCGCTAATGAACACCTCCGTCCGGCGACGACTCCGATCTCACACCCCTGCAGCCACCATCAAACCTTTCCAACCTCAAACCCATCTCACCCTATACCCATTTTCAAAGACCCATTTCCCTTTTGCTTCAAACCCTTGCACGATTTTCATCACCTGCCAAACAAACCCATGCCAATTAAGCCACATGCCACTTAACTCACTTTAATCCTCTTTTTACCCAAATACCCTTGAAAACCCCAACAACCTTCTTTACATATTACCCAAAAATACCCTTTCACCAAATCATCTTTTATTCTCAAAATCACCTCACTCCCTCTATCCCCATGACCTCACCCAAAACACATGCACCTCTAGCCAATTTCCAATTATGTCCCTTAGCTCCATTTGGATATAAAAGAAGGCCATGCTCTTTCAAAGGGGTAGGAATCATCAAGTAGAGAGAAAATTCTAGAGAGAGATAGTTTCGTTTAGAAAATAAATTAGGTAGAATATTTTTGTAAATAATTTTTGTTTTTATTTTTTTTAGATATTTGTGAGAAATTAATTGTTGAGTGATTCAAATGAGTGTTTGTATGTAATTGAATATGATGGAAAGCTCACTTTGAATGGATGTTGCTCACTTTTAATGGAGGATTAGAGTCCAATTTTGCAAATCAAGGAGACTTGTTTTGAAGATTTGTCCTCTTACCCTTCTATTTTATTTGTTTATGCCTTTGATTATTAATTTGTCATACTTCATACCATGTTAAGCTAAAACCCCTTTCAAGGGGTGGGGTGAAACCCTTATTTGATATTATTTTAGTTTAATTAGTTTGCTTACTTGAAATATCCCTTTGAATGTTAATTTTGATCCCTCACCCTTAGATTTACGCCTCGAGAGAGGGTAAATGATTTTCGAGAGAAAATCGAAATTCTAGTGATAATACCCATTTTAGATTCGAACTAGAGATAGGGGTTTCTTAAGTGGGGTATTATCATTTGAATTTCAACTCTAAATTTAATTTCTAAGATTGACATAAATTCTAATTGATCGATCCTAGCGGGTGATTAATTAAAAGGAGTGTAGATCTAATTTTCTAGAGTTGTGGGGTGTTAATTTTAATTTTCTAAAAGATTACTATTCTAATTACACTTGCAACGAGAGTTGGTTTGTAATTTTAATATTAATTTGGGAGAATTCAAATAATTAAATTAATTAATTAGAATAATTAAAATTTGTGGTGTAATTCCATTCCTTGATTGTTCTCACAATTATTTGCCTCACTTTATCTTTTATTTTAGTGTTAGACTTTATTTTTCATTTTAGTAAATTTCTAGTTAGTTATTTTCATTTAGTTTAGTTTAGTTTAGATCTCACCTCACCCTATTGTTTTAATATTGAAAAAGCTAAAAAAAATTAGAAAAGTGAAAAAGAACAAAAAGAAAATAAAAAGTGAATTACAATTGAATTTGTATCTAGCTTACTCCCTAGAAAGTGGATTGATACCCTTACTTACCTCTACACTTGAGTTTATTATTATTTGTAGGTATTTGAGGTTTTGATTAGAAGGACTTTTCAAGCAACGACAAAGAAAGAAATACACGCAAAAGTCTTTTTATCACTAACTTTTCCATTCCATTCCATTCCATCTCTTAGAGAGAGTTTGAGAGCTAAAATTATTTAAGGAAAATGTTCAAGTTTTGAGTGCTATTTTTCAAGAGAAAGTATTTTATCACTCTAGTTTTACACCCATATTGTTTATCCAAGTTCACATATATACATATCAATTGCTTGGAGTTTGGCACCGGTTTATCTCTTCCGTTTCAAAGAGAAGTTTTGGTTTGCTTCTACATCCATCAAAGAAGAAGACGTTTTGTTGCGATTCTACCCACTTGGAGAAAGGCTCCATGTACGGGTGACGGTGACCATATAAAGTCCTATCGGTGGATTCCGAGACCGCGGTGGTGTTCCAAGGTTATCCGCTAGGAAGAGGTGTCTACAAGAAGAAGCATCAAGGCTTGAGAGGGATCAAGTCGTGTGTTGTAAGTCTTTCTGTCTTGTACTTGTAATTCCGTATCTAGTGGATTTGTGGCTAGGGCCGTCCGAGGTTGTTTCCCGTCTTGGGTTTTTCCTCGTACATCGCGGAGTAGTGTGATTGATTTATTTTATCTTGCAAAATAACGTAGAACGCGTGTTTAGAATAATTCAAGATAAAATTTGGTTTAAATTATCACACTCATTTAATTTGGTGCTAAATTAAATATTGGGTAAAGTTTATTTAATTCAAGTCATTTGCTAAAATTTTGGTTTCGCCTAATTTGCTAATATTGATAAATATGACTTAGGCAAATTCTAGGACTTGAATTAATTAATTGGTTTAAGTGAATATATTAATTGTTTAATTTTACTTCACTTGGTTTAATTTTAATTTGTTTAAGAAATTAAAATTTGTTGTGTTAAAGTTGAACCATCACAACGCTTACGCATTGAGTTTACATAACAAGGAAATTATAATATTTTAGAATTGGGGGCCTCGCGCACCAACAAGTGGTATCAGAGCCAAAGCGATAAATTATTTCGTTAACGATCTTTTAAATAATTTTTGGCTAAAATGGATTTTTCCCCATTTTCAAAATTTCCTATTTTTGATGGTTCAAACTACGCGTATTGGAAAGCGCGTATGAGATCGGCACTAAAATCTATCGACGAGAGAGTTTGGATGTCGGTTGTTAACGGGTGGTCCCCACCAACTTATTTAGTTGAAAATGAACGTGTTATCAAACCCGCCGATAGATGGACTGAAAATGAGTTTAAACTTGCTAATTTCAATTCCCGTGGTTTAAATGCCTTGTTTAGCGCTGTCACACTGGATGAATTCCGACGTATTATGACGTGTGAAACCGCTAAAGAAGCTTGGGATATTTTACAATTAACTCATGAAGGAACTAGTGTCGTTAAAGCTTCAAAACTCCAAAACCTCACCACTCAATTTGAAACTATCAAGATGAATGAAAAAGAAACTTTTGATGAATTTTATGCTAGACTTTCTGATATTGTTAATTCATCTTTTAACTTGGGAGAGAAAATAGTTGACGACCGTGTTGTAAAGAAAATTTTAAGGTCCCTACCCGATAGATTTATTCCAAAGGTGACCGTTTTAAATTCTTTACCCACTTTAGCCTCTACGAAATTAGAAGAGCTTGTAGGTGATTTACAAACCTATGAACTAGATATGTTTCCCTCTAAAACTGAAAAGAAAATCGAAAAGGGCGTTGCTTTAAAAGCCCGAAAAGAGGTCAAACAAGTAGTAGAGAGCGAGAGTGATAGTGACTCGGAAGACATGACTTTGTTTGCACGTAAATTTAGAAAATTTGTTAAAATTAACAAAGATAAATTTAAAAATGATTTTAAGAAATTTGAATCTTCTAAGCATGACAAAGGCGAGAAGTTTTCTAAAGCCGAGAAGATTCCTAAAGCCGAAAAGATCCCTAAACCTAGTAATGAAAATTTAGATAGGGACGAGTCTAATAACTGTTTTGGTTGTGAAGGTTATGGCCATAGGGCTTTTGAGTGCCCCACTAAACTAAGGAAAGAGGGTAAGCAACCCATTTCATATAATGCGACCCTTAGTGATAGTGATAAGGAAGAGAAGCCCGATTCCCCCACTAAGAAAAATTTTGTGGCTTTTATGGCTAGTCATGTGAGTGATAGTGAGAACTCATCGATTGATGAAACCTTAACACATGACACTTCCAAGGTCATTGTTTATGATTCTCTTGTTTTTGATGATAGTGAGAGTGGAGAAGAAAGAGAGAGTGGAAATGAAGAAGAGGTTAATGTGAGTGAACTTCAAAATTCTTTTCAAGAACTTTATAAAGAATCAATTAAATTGAAAAGAGCTAATTTGAAGTTAGAAGCTAGTTTAAGAGAGAGTGTCAAGGTCGTTGATGACAAAGCTTTAATAGAAGACCTTAGGACACGTGAGAGGACTCTTCAAGAGAAGCTAGAATATGTAGAAGGCGAAAGAGATAGCCTTAGGGGTTTAATGGAATCCTTGAAAAAGGAGCTTCTTGATTTTGAAGAGCGAAATATTTTATTAGAGTCTAACATTTTAGAATTGCAAAATAAATTAAAAGACTCTAGTAATGTCAAATTTGATTTGGAGTGTCGTTCGAAAAAACTAGATAAAATCTTAGGAACGGTCCAAATTAAAAATGACACTTGTGGTTTAGGCTTCAATACTTGTAATGAATCTACTCATAAAGCCAAGACCAACGTTTTAGGAGAATCTACTAGGAATGCATTTATAGATCACTCCTTAGGTAAATCTTTTCGACATGTTTTTACTTGTACACATTGTGGTCGAAAAGGTCATCTTAGGAAATTTTGTTTTGATCTTAAACGAATTCCTAGAACATCCCATAGTAAAGTAACCACGGTAGTTAACCTTCCAACACCCCAAGATAGTCATTCTTCATTAATTTGGGTTAGGAAATCCGATTTGGTTGCCTTGCAAAATAGGGTTTTTGATTCTCATTTACTTTCACATGCTTCCTCCCTTGCTAAATCTAAAAGATGAATGTGTTAGTGTTTGCATACTTTAGCGTTTGTACTTCATGCTATATTCACATGCTAAATGTATGCTTGTTTAATCATTTTCTAGTCTATACACCATGCTTATCACATGCTAGAATTATGATTTTTGTTTATCTTTTGTATTATATTTCCTTCATTTTGTTCGCATTAAATGAAAAAATACAAAAAGATTTTTGCTTATCATTTGGATTTTATCCCTTGGTAATTTAAGTTTAATGAAAAATTCAAATGATTTTTATTTGACTTTTGAGTATATATTATTTATTTTTGGTTAAAAATTTCAAAAACTCAAAAAGATTTTATTTTGTGTGGAGTTTAGTTTGACACACTTTATGTGGCATACACTTGTGTTTGAATCCCTCCTTTAACGCTCCCACGTGGCTAGAACTTTTGGTTTAGATTGTCAATCCTTAAAATGTTATTTACCATATCTTTTATGGAGAAGTTGAATTTTGTGTTGATTAAATGGATTCTATTTTTATATGCCTCTATTCACACATGCACGAGCTCTTTTGTAATTTTAACTTCATATGTATATTTGAGCTTTGTGAGGTGTTCTCCTTTCAATCTTGTCATCTACATATTTGTGACTTAGGAGGACTAGTGCATGTCAAAATCCGTTGCACGTGAGATGTGTGTGAAACAAGAAAACATGATAAATTTAAATGTGCACGGGGAAGGGCTCCAAAAGGACTAAGTGATCCTTTGCGATTGTAAGCCACCGTTTTGAATGGACCTAAAAGAAATACGTGGTCCAAAGGCCTAAAAATAGAAAAATATGGCATTAAAAAGAAAATAAATTGCCAAGGCCTATGTTTGATTGATATATTCATTCAAATTTAATAAAAATGCATATTGAGGGAGAATTGGATGGTATATCAACGGTTTGCACAATGTCCGTTTATCCTAGTTACGTATTTCATGTCATGACTCTATTGGTTTGTAGAATCATCAATATTCTAGGCTTGTATGCATTGCGTATGTTTGTTCATTGAGTTCAATCTATATTGTCACATGAGGTTATATTTAAATGTGATGAAGTTTGCAATCAAATGAGAACTCCGTGAACGTTTATTAAGTGTTTGGGTCTAAATTTAATTGTTGCTAGTTCACACCCCTACACTTCCGTTTCCATATGACACATTTTTGCCATACGAGTGTGAAAGACTCCTATTATATGTTGTGTGTGTCATTTGTGTGTTTATATCTATACATATGTGCGTGTACACTCTTGATATATTTTAGTACATATATATATGATATTGTGTTTTGCCTTTGCCTATATGCTTGTGTTTTGCCTTTGCCTTGCTTTTCTTTAGCCTTTGTCTATTCCTGAACAAAAAGGGGGAGAAAATGATAGGGGGAGAAATGTATCTAATCCTATTATTATCGTATCTTAGTTTGGGGGAGATTTATCTTAGGGGGAGACGTCTTTCTAAGTATGTCATTTGTTTGATAAATGGGAGAATTAACTTAGGGGGAGTAATTTAATTAATTGCATTTAATATTTTGATATTCCCTATGCGTTTGATAGTTTGCTTAAGTGTGCAGGTATTCTACTAAAGAGGCATCTTTAAATGGCAAAGCGTTTAATCCTTGGGTTGAGTCAAGTTTGGGTGGGTTATGTTTTGAGTCTAGTGAGCTTGACGGCCCTTTAGGATTTTTGTTTGGTTTTTGTCCCGGAATAGCCAAAGGGGGAGATTTGTAAGGACACAAATTTCCAATTGAGTCCATGTATAGTGTTGGCTCAATTCCGGACAAAAACATTTATTCATAGGATAGTATGTTATTGTAATACTCTCAAGCCTATGAAGTGTTTGTTGAAGACGTAGCGACAAAGAGTACAAAGCTTCATCAAATGTGCCGGTTTGCGTGCCTCGTTTCTACGTCATCAACTATGGTTCCATGCTCCCAAGGTATGAATGCAATTATATATATATAGGAGCTTGGAACAAGTTTTATTGGGTGTTAGGTTTAATAAAAACTGTGTTTTATTTTCAGAAAAATTTAATTAGAACTTTAAAATAAAGTATATAAAGTTTCTGGGCCAAAATCAAATTTTATAAAATTTTTGGAAGTCGTTCGATATGTCGTTCGAACGAGTTTTTCGTTCGAACCAGATGTCGTTCGAACGAGTTTTTCGTTCGAACCAGATGTCGTTCGAACGAGTTTGCTAACGAGTTCCCACCAAGGTATACTGGTCCGTCGTTCGAAATGTCGTTCGAACGAGATTGTTCGTTCTAACGAGATTTTCAACGAGTTTCTAACGAGTCCAATCTGGAACGTCGTCAGAAGTCTCGTTCGAACGAGATGCCAGGCGGGAACAGTTTTTGGCAGTTTTTTGCCCACTTCCCCACTTAGTTTTTAACCAACTTTTTCAGACTTTAATATGTGCGGGAAGAACATTTTCCAAACCAACTTTTCCTAACTTTTCCATTCCATTCCATCTCTTAGAGAGAGTTTGAGAGCTAAAATTGTTTAAGGAAAATGTTCAAGTTTTGAGTGCTATTTTTCAAGAGAAAATATTTTATCACTCTAGTTTTACACCCATATTGTTTATCCAAGTTCACATATATACATATCAATTGCTTGGAGTTTGGCACCGGTTTATCTCTTCCGTTTCAAAGAGAAGTTTTGGTTTGCTTCTACATCCATCAAAGAAGAAGACGTTTTGTTGCGATTCTACCCACTTGGAGAAAGGATCCATGTACGGGTGACGGTGACCATATAAAGTCCTATCGGTGGATTCCGAGACCGCGGTGGTGTTCTAAGGTTATCCGCTAGGAAGAGGTGTCTACAAGAAGAAGCATCAAGGCTTGAGAGGGATCGAGTCATGTGTTGTAAGTCTTTCTGTCTTGTACTTGTAATTCCGTATCTAGTGGATTTGTGGCTAGGGCCGTCCGAGGTTGTTTCCCGTCTTGGGTTTTTCCTCGTACATCGCGGCGTAGTGTGATTGATTTATTTTATTTTGCAAAATAACGTAGAACGCATGTTTAGAATAATTCAAGATAAAATTTGGTTTAAATTATCACACTCGTTTAATTTGGTGCTAAATTAAATATTGGGTAAAGTTTATTTAATTCAAGTCATTTGCTAAAATTTTGGTTTCGCCTAATTTGCTAATATTGATAAATATGACTTAGGCAAATTCTAGGACTTGAATTAATTAATTGGTTTAAGTGAATATATTAATTGTTTAATTTTACTTCACTTGGTTTCTTTTTAATTTGTTTAAGAAATTAAAATTTGTTGTGTTAAAGTTGAACCATCACAACGCTTCCGCATCGAGTTTACATAACAAGGAAATTATAATATTTTAGAATTGGGGGCCTCGCGCGCCAACATTGTAATACCGTATTTCTAGTGGACTTGTTAGTCCTGGCCGTTCAAGGGTTTTCCCATTTAGGTTACCCTCATACATCAACGTGTCATGGTTGTTTATTTTTGTTTCATTCTCACCTAGATGCATGCTTAGGTTTGGTTTGACCACAAAAATTATGTTTTATTAGTTTTGGGTAATTTAGTTTGGTTGACGATAATATTTTGTCTTGTAATAAGTTTGTTTTTAAAATTTTGATTCTAGCAAAAAGGCGAGTGTGTTTCATAGGCTCAACCAAATTCTATATAACCATGCAACCCTCCCTTTTCACCCCGTCCAGGATAAACTGGAAGATATGGTCCTCAAGGTACCGAATTGTACTACCGCTACCAGCATATTCTATTCCATGGCCCGAATGCACCACAAAGAAACTATGTGCAAGTTGAATGTATCACAGTCAACATTGTAGAGACACATGGCCTTTAAGCCTTCATGATAAGAAGAGAATTCTTTGAACATTGGGAGATCTATTTGGAGAAGAGAGAAATAAATCACAAGAGAGGAAATATGGATGATGGTGAAAAACACATCCCCTAAACTCTCCTTTTATACACAAAAATCCTTGCAAAAGACAAACTCTCTGAAATCTCGTTTCACCCTTAGCCTTACATAATTGCACAAGTATACAGGAAGGTGCAATAAAAGCTTACGATTTATTTAAATTGACCCCCATGCCGATAGATAGGTCAAGGGGTATGTCGATCGGCAACACCCCCCGTCCCCCATTTTAGAAAAAAAATCTTTTCCTATTTTTCTCAAAACTAAAAAATTCTTGCTCTGAGAAAAAATATTAACCACCGAATTCATTATTTTTACTCTCCTTTTTTGTAGAAAAAATTAGACATTTTACCTTTCATAATCATTTTTTTATTTATCTCTATTTTTACATAAAATTAAACAATCTCAGCAAAAAATTAAAAGTGCATATAGGATAAGTCACTAAATCAAGAAAAAAATACCGAAAAAAGCATGTCCTTCATATACATTTTTGCACGATTACATTTTTTAAAAGAAAATAAAAAAATAAAAAATACAAACGGGACTTCACCCGAATCTTCAAACTTCTCCTCAAAACCCTTGACCCCCACAACATACACACTTTCCTCGGTGACGAGAGATGGACCCCCCACTCCTAGAGGCAAAACCATCGCCCGAAGTGGAAAATGGCACCAAGAAAGAGGGAGATAACCTATTTATATAATTAGACATATAAGCTATGCAGTCCTTGATGTCCCGCAGCTAGTTGGTCAGGATTCGTGCATACTGCAAGCAAAGAGCATAAAAAAGACGAGCGAATCAGTAAAAGAGCAAGGAAATAATAAATGGAAACAAAAAGAGAAAAACTATACCTCAGGTCGTAGGGCTTCATCCATAAGCCTCGTTAACCCAGACACCAACGTGTGAGGATGGTGAAGCACACTCAAAGACTCCTTTCGCTCAATCAAAAATTATAATAAGGGGAAGTAACCTAAATAAGCGGAGCCTCCTTTGACGCCGCCGCCGCCACTGCATATGTACTACCACCCGTGTTGTGGGTCGATCCCACTGGTACACTGGTACCCTTACCCGAAGACATGGTGGGTAGAGGAATATTCTACACATCATAGATATAGGAGGAATCAACCAACTTATCATGAAATCCAAATAATTGTAACTCGTCACAATATCTATGTAGAACATGTAGGGCTCCCCTATCATCACTGCCGCCCTATCCTTATCAGACATCTCCCTCACCCACGTCATACACATAGGGGCACTGATGGTGGGGCTTCTACCTCCTCCTCCACTATATACCCCCTACCCTCTATCTTAGGTACCATAGGTTCCCAAACTCATGTGCAATTAACCGTTGCATCTACGCATGCAAGCCTATAAACCCCGTGTCCTACGGAATCAGTATCTACTCAAAAAGGAAATAAAGATACCAAGAAGAATTTAAAAAGGATGAAACTTGACTAGATCACTTGATAGGTCATTCAACACCCGTCGTACATCCTTCAGAGATAAGGATTAGTTTGATTGCCGGTTGGAATTTTGCCACCGAAACATCCTAAAAAAGTCCCCCTAATCCTCATCCTTCAGAGCCATCAACCTCGCATTGTGCCCTATCATATCAAAGAACTACGTTTGCAAAAGACAGAAATCAACAAAGAGAATACGAATGGACTGCATAAAATACATATAAAGGAAAATAAATTTAAAATTACCACCAGATGGTACGTGGATCTCGTAAAAATTTACCAGCAGCACCGACTGAATGCATCCAAGGAAAAATAAATGGAAGCCAAAGTAAGTCTCCACCAATCATATATCGGGACATCAAAAATTGTCCATAAATATGGAAGAAACAAAATATGGACGACGTTGCCACTCCTCGCCCCCAAGAAACCCCCAAACAGAAGCAAAATAAATAGACAGGTCATCTATCTCACCTGTCGCCTGTCCGTCACGTTTCCCTCTTCTTTAATTACACCTCTTTCAAAATAGATACCCCCGTCATGAATCTACCTACGTCTCCCAGAGCCGCCTGCACCTCCTCTGGCATAACCCTTAAAGTGTCATCCACCACAATCAGGAACCCCTCACAATCTAGCCCTGTCACCTGCTGGACATCAATGGGAGTAACGGTCATCTCCCTGAACCCAAGATGGAATGTGTGGGTAGTATCCTGCTATCTCTCCCCAAGAGCATATAACCTCGTAGTGGAATGCGATCTCTCATCCAACTCCATTGCCAATGGGATAAACCTGGCATACAATATCATTCGTGCAGAGCGACAAGGAGAATGTCCCAAATATCCTTACACTCAGTCATCCCCCAGGACCGAATGCTCGAAGGAGCTATGTCAATCTGCAAGAAAATAGAAGAAAAACTCTTCATTACCACAACGAAAAAATAGAAAAAATGAATTGGAAGACCAAAGGTCGCCATAATAACATAGCCATTAGGGGTTTTCACCCCATACAAATGATGATATACGTGCGCTGATTAAGGGTGAAAAGTAGAGTCGCGTCAAAACGCTAATCGTTGAATTCGTTTCACCGCATTAATACAAAAAACCTAAATTACGACTGCACTTGCGATAGAAGTATAGCGGTAAGTCGGGTATCAAAAATCCACAGAGACCAGTTGCTATAATTTATAGGATTTAATACTCCTAAAATAAAAGTGTAAAAGGTGATAGGTTGGAAATAAAGAAAAGGGAAAAATTAAGAAGTTAAGTCTAAACTAGAATTAATAAAATGAGAGTCGGGATCGTGTCCCCACCATGGGCTAAACAACTAATAATTAGAATTTCGGTTCGAAAACGTTTAATCGAGCATTTTCAATTAAGTATAAACATCACACAATAAGGAATTTAACCCAAAGTTGCGAGATTAAACATTTAATCAAAAATGGTCACACGCGGATTAAATTCGGATTATCGCTATAAACACTAACGTTGCGTGAGAAAGAAAGTTAAACTCATAATAATCCGACTTTAATACCCGAGGTTTCAATTAAACGCAATTTTCCCCAAAACCTAACTTTCGGAGCTCGACGCCCATTAATGGCGAAAACGTAATCCCAACCCGTAAAACTACTCACTACACATGATTAAACTAAGTAAAATAACTAATTACCAAAGAAAACAAGAATTAAACTACCAACAACTAATAAATCAAAGCAATAAATCAAGAGAACAAAGCTTAAACAAAGAATAACAAATAATATAAATGGAGGGGGAGATGAATAGTAACTTACACAACCCAAGTGATGTCAACCCTAGGAGAGATAAGCCAAACCCATAAATCCCCTCCTCTCTAACCTAAAATGAAATATATCTCCAAAGAAAAGCCCCAAACATTCTATTAATACCCCAAAATAAACCCCAAACAAAACCAAGCCAAAAAACCCAAAATAAGTCATTTTTCGTCCATATCTTATGGGACCTGTCGACCTCTATTTTGGGACCGGTCGACCGCACTTTTGAGATTTGCCTTGGGCTGGAGACAACCCACTTTTCCCTTCGAACCAATTTTGACGCGTTTCACGGAAATGGCCATAACTCCCTCATACGGAATCGAAATGATGCATGGTCGGAACCGACGCGAAGCTAATTCAATTATCTACATGATTAAGTTTTTAAACCCTCCAAATTATGGAGTATCAAATTACCAAAATGCCCTTGAAGTAGAAGAAAATACCAAAACCTTCCAAAAATGGGCATAACTTCCACATACGGAGTCAGAATGACGCACGGTTAGTGGCCACGGAAAGATAATTTGATGATCTACATGTTGGTAACTTCATTCCATAAAAATAGTGAGTTTAAAAAGACCAAATTGCCCTTGAAGTAGCATTTGACGACGGAACTTCTCCGAAATGCAACCGAACCTCACTTTTAGTGTTCCAATACCTACAAAAGCACAAATAACCCCTGCAAAGCAGTTATATATCCAAATCCAAGGTTATCTGGTTAATGAGCATAATTATAGGTATTTAGGACCGTGAAAGTGCTAGAATGCATAAAGATAACAACCGGAAATATGCAATATTCGATAAGAACCACACCCCCTAACTTAAACATTGCTAGTCCCTAGTGATGAAACAAACAAAACTAGTCCACAGAAGGAAATACAAAACGCATATATGCATCAAAATATAATTGCCACTTTCACGGGGAATACGATTGCATTTAGCATATGCAATAAGCCTTTAAACCCCTAGGTTACCCTAGTGGACGAGTGTCGTCTCGTGAGGGTTTTCAGGGATGATACCCACAAACATCATATGGTTTCCTCAAAATATGCCCAACCCAACATGCGACAAGCCCAAAAATGGAGAAAAGGATTTCATACACATTATTAGCAAAGTGAATGAATTCAAACAAAAGTCCGAATCATTAACATTATAGAATGCACCTCATAGAATTGAAACCTTAAAATGTGGGAGGGGGAGAGAGCACATGCAAAGTGTGATTTGGCGAAAAAATTAAATAAACCGGATAAACGTTAAAGCAAGCATATATTCGATCCTCATGGGCATTACACTCATCAAGTGAATTCACTCGAAACTGGGAGGTAACACACGGGACATGCGGGCATAAGGAGTAAATGTAAATGAAAAATAGGTCGCACACATGTCACAGATGAAGAACGATATATATAAAATGAAAAATGTAATCTCAATGAAAGGATACTTCTCATTAAAGGGGGCAAAATGTATTTTCACAGATTATCATAACCATTTAAACCTTTGAATTACATCTACTTAAGATCACATAGGACTTTAATAGGGTTATAATGTTGGTATGGCTAGGGTATGAAATGAAAGGAATGTATGTATGGATTCAAAGTGTTCGGGATGAAAACTCGGGATAATGGGAAAATGCGGGCAATATCAAAATTGGAAAACGATTTCCAAAACGGCATTAGATATATCATCGGGGAGTGTAATCAAAGCTTATTGAACTATATACAACATTTACAACTTTCTCTTTCTTTTTCTTTTCTTCTTTTTCTCATGTTTTCTTTTGCCTTTTGCTTTCTCTTTTTCTTTTTCTCTACTTTCTTTTTCTTTACTTTGCAAAATCTCATATGCCTAAATTTCAACCGACATCATAACAACATCATTCAATCCCAAGTAACATTCCAAACAAAGGTATGGAAAGTGTATGTATGGTTTATAACTCCAATTTAGAGTTGGTTATGGAAATGGGGTTATGAAATGAAAGGCTAATATTTAGGCTCAAAGGGGTTAACGAGGGTAAACATATAAGGGTGAGGTCAAGGCTAATATGGGTGATATATCAAAGATGGCCTATGATCATTTCACAAAGTTTACGCAACTCTCGAATCAAAACAATATATGAAAATCATGATCAAGTAACACATTTCAAGTATGAACTCAATTAATGAACGGTCAAATGAAAGAATGGTAAGATTACCAACGAATTCAACGTTTTCAATGAGAAAAGAATAGTGTATAACACTC
Organism: Sambucus nigra; assembly: GCA_949130495.1. Lineage (NCBI taxonomy): Eukaryota > Viridiplantae > Streptophyta > Magnoliopsida > Dipsacales > Adoxaceae > Sambucus > Sambucus nigra. The sequence continues at coordinate 3,606,444 of CASBWL010000025.1, forward strand.
ACAAACGACGGAAGGCACAAAGCTTACTCGGTGTAAGTATATACAATGCAACAAAAGATTACTGAGTTATAAAAGTCTTAAACCAAATCAATAGAACGATAAAAGTGCATGTGCTCATGAGATTAAGGTTTAGTTCATGAAGTTATTCATAATATCAATAAGTGATACTAAAGTCTAATAACTTCTAAAATCGAGAACATGTATCGTTGAGTTGTCTATTGGATCGGGCAATTATTGACATTTATCATCGAAAACAAAGGCAAAAAGCCCCAAAAAGGAGAAAAAAGAAAGAAAATCTTTTTGAAATTTTTGAATTTTTCTAAGAAAAGCATACTAAGTAACTAACATGTGAGCAAAAACATGGACTAAATAATGGAATGGATAGAATATCCCACACCCCCTAACTTAAAACTTGACATTGTCTTCAATGTGAATTAAGAACCAAGTTAAGAGAGGAAAAGAGCGATATTACCCAAAAGTGGAGCGATCCCCATAAGAACAAGTCCAAAGAATCTACAAAACAAGTTAGTACCGAGCATAGCAAAAAGAAATAACAAAAAGTTAACTAATTACACTAGACTAAAATAAAAGGAAAGAAAGAATAAAAAGCTAACTATATACAACCTATTATTTAGGCTTCACACTAACTATACACTAGAAGTCTAAATAGCTGAGGGTCCACCATAAGAACAATTTGACTTTGGAGGATAACCGGTGTACCCTCACATACAAGCATGCCCTCCGAAAAATATGAATTCCGTTTGAACAACGGAAGGCATGTGTAAGGCGTAAAAAAGGAACCATCGCCAATTAAATTTTTTGGAGGGACGATGGGGGGTTTGGATTGCACGGGTAACAAAAAAAGTGGGGACCGAGAAAAGCTAAATATCCTCCCAATGATTTTGAAATTGGAATGGGAGGTGGCGCACACGAAGGCACGAATGCGATCGTGGAAGGCAACTCGAGCAAGTACTCCTCATCGGTGAAAAGGTTTAAAATGTTAAAGTTCGAGACCGAATCTTTGAGTACTTGTGACGGTGTGGTAGTAGAGAATGAAAATGGGGATGAAAGAAATTCAAACTCATGAGATGAATAATCATCGCATGAAGATTGAGTTTCGAAGGAAATAATATCATTTTCAATGAAATGTTCTTCTTTGGGGGCCAAAGAAGAAATCATTTCATTGCAAATAGATATTACGTCATTTTCATCCTCACTTTCAATATCTATTACGCGATGGGCAAAGTCTAGAATGGTTTGTTCCAAAGTAGGCACAAGTACCTCATTTGGTTCAAAACATTCCTCGACTTCGAAAGTCTCGGAAGCAAAATCGTCGTCGGACTCAAATAATAAATCCAACTCATGTTCCCACGAACGATTTTCTTCCTGATAACGATTTTCAATTTTTTCATTCTCATGCATACGCAAACCCTCACCGAATGTCATAGGTTGAGGTGCAGATGCATGAAAATGGGAACTTTGAAAGTTACTATCGGACTTAAACGAAAACTCATTATTATAGGAATTTTGAAAACTATTAGAATTTTTTTCAAAATTCCTATTATAAGGAGGTAAAGGCCCAAAATCATTATCATCATCATCAAAATTCCAATAACCCAAATTTTTACTTTCGTTATACTCGCCCAAAGTAATATGTGAATTTGTAAATTTTTGGGATTCTAACTATTCACCGAAAGTCATAGGTTTGCGGGAATTTTGAGGATTATAACAAGGATTACCGAAAGAATTGGAGTAAGACATGCTTACCCCAAGAATGGCTCGAAGGGGCGCAATCCACAAATTAAGTGCGCGTGGGAAAAATTTGAGCGTTTCTAAGTGCTCAAATGTGGAAGTCCTGCAAAATATTAGCAAATAATACAAATAGAAAGAAAATACTATGAAATACTAAATCAAATAAAGTATAAAACAAACTAGTCCCCGGCAACGGCGCCATTTTGATTAAGGGTGAAAAGTAGAGTCGCGTCAAAACGCTAATCGTTGAATTCGTTTCACCGCATTAATACAAAAAACCTAAATTACGACTGCACTTGCGATAGAAGTATAGCGGTAAGTCGGGTATCGAAAATCCACAGAGACGAGTTGCGATAATTTATAGGATTTAATACTCCTAAAATAAAAGTGTAAAAGGTGATAGGTTGGAAATAAAGAAAAGGGAAAAATTAAGAAGTTAAGTCTAAACTAGAATTAATAAAATGAGAGTCGGGATCGTGTCCCCACCATGGGCTAAACAACTAATAATTAGAATTTCGGTTCGAAAACGTTTAATCGAGCATTTTCAATTAAGTATAAACATCACACAATAAGGAATTTAACCCAAAGTTGCGAGATTAAATATTTAATCAAAAATGGTCACACGCGGATTAAATTCGGATTATCGCTATAAACACTAACATTGCGTGACAAAGAAAGTTAAACTCATAATAATCCGACTTTAATACCCGAGGTTTCAATTAAACGCAATTTTCCCCAAAACCTAACTTTCGGAGCTGGACGCCCATTAATGATGAAAACGTAATCCCAACCCGTAAAACTACTCACTACACATGATTAAACTAAGTAAAATAACTAATTACCAAAGAAAACAAGAATTAAACTACCAACAACTAATAAATCAAAGCAATAAATCAAGAGAACAAAGCTTAAACAAAGAATAGCAAATAATATAAATGGAGGGGGAGATGAATAGTAACTTACACAACCCAAATGATGTCAACCCTAGGAGAGATAAGCCAAACCCATAAATCCCCTCCTCTCTAACCTAAAATGAAATATATCTCCAAAGAAAAGCCCCAAACATTCTATTAATACCCCAAAATAAACCCCAAACAAAACCAAGACAAAAAACCCAAAATAAGTCATTTTTCGTCCATATCTGATGGGACTGGTCGACCGCACTTTCGAGATTTGCCTTGGGCTGGAGACAACCCACTTTTCCCTCCGAATCAATTTTGACGCGTTGCACGGAAATGACCATAACTCCCTCATACAGAATCGAAATGATGCGTGGTCGGAACTGACACAAAGCTAATTCAATTTTCTACACGATTCGATTTTGAAACCCTCCAAATTATGCAGTATGAAATTACCAAAATGCCCTTGAAGTAGAAGAAAATACCGAAACCTTCCGGAAATGGGTATAACTTCCACATACGGAGTCAGAATGACGCACGGTTAGTGGCCACGAAAAGATAATTTGATGACCTACATGTTGGTAACTTCATTCCATAAAAAATAGTGAGTTTGAAGAGAACAAATTGCCCTTGAAGTAGCATTCGACGATGGAACTTCTCCAAAATGCAACCGAACCTCACTTTTAGTGTTCCAATACCTACAAAAGCACAAATAACCCCTGCAAAGCATGTATATATCCAAATCCAAGGTTGTCTGGTTAATGAGCATAATTATAGGTATTTAAGACCATAAAAGTGCTAGAATGCATAAAGATAGCGGTCAAAAATATGCAATATTCGATAAGAATCAGGCGCACACAATAAGGTACGTTCATCAATAACTTATTTGAACAACTCAAAAGCATTCTCATTACCCAGCGCAAGGGGCACCGTAGATCGCCACTCTAGGTTGGCCCAGTCATCAATAACTAGTCACTCATTATGGTAGACATCACCTAGCCATTTGATATTTTGAAGAATAAAGGACTTAAGAACGAATGTTAGAGAGAAAAATCTGAAGATTAAAACACTTGAAGGTGTGAAAAATGAATAGGGGCTCCTTTTATAGAAGGCTAAGGGGCCTGCCAATTGCGAAGCCCTTACCTATACTGATCGGTATCCACTTTTTCCTCTTCTCTGAGGAGGCCAAGAGTCCATGCCTCTATCGATTGGAACCTCCTCGGGCCTGCGTATCACTAGTCCCCTTCAAACTTTGTACAGAAAATGCCAGAAAAATATAAAAATTGCTCGAAAAAAAATCCTAAAAATCCTTAAAAAATATAGAACATTGTTTTCTCTCAAGAAAATCATTTTGGAGAACTAAGATCCTTATAAACTCTCAAAATATACAAGTGGATTAATCTTACACTCTTATCTCCAGCATACTCCATATAGAACCAATGATGCGCTCGCATTTTAGTCCACTACTATTCTCCAAACGGAACCTCAAAATAAACATTTCCCAGTGGAATTTTCAAAACAACACTCTCCCCGGCGGAATAAAAAATGCATCTTTACGTAAAATCATATACACTTTCCCCAATAGAATTACTCTTTGACAAAACTCTAGGTCCTCAGAATTGACCTCGGCCCTCAGAATTGGTCGTTATAACTTTAGGCCCTCAGAATTGACCTCGACCCATCTAATTGATCGCACAACTTTAGGTCCTCAGAATTGACCTCAACCCTTAAAATTGGTCATCCCCAGCATAACTCTAAGTCCTTATAATTGACCTCGGCCCTCAGAATTGGTCGTTCCAACTTTAGGTCCTCAGAATTGACATCGGCCCACAAAATTGATCGTCATGACTTTAGGTCCTCGGAATTAACCTTGTCCCAAAGAATTGATCACCATAACTTTAGGTCTTCAAAATTGACATCGAATCGTAGAATTGGTCATCATAAAATTCGGTCCTCATAATTGACCTCGACCCACAAAATCGTTCATCCTCGCCCCCTTAGGTCCTCAAAATTGACATCGACTTGCTGAATCGGCCATCCTTGAATCCTTAGGTCCTTAAATTGATCTCGTCTCGCTGAATTGGTCAACCTAAACCCTTAGGTTTGCAAAATTAACCTCAATACCTCCTTGACCCACTAAATCGGTCATCCTCTCCCCCTTAGGTCGTTAGAATTTACCATGATCCTCATAATTGGACATCATAATATTAAGTTCTCAGAATTTACCACAACCCACAAAATCGATCATCTTTGCATCTTTAGGTCCTTTGAATTAACCTCGATCCATTGAATCGGTCACCTTTATCCTCTAGGTCCTTATAATTGACCTAAACCCCTCTTCACTAGCGTCGATGTGGTGTTTTATTATTCAATAGTCTTCCTTTATTCTAAGCTCATCCATCGAGAGGCTCTACAGACACCCCATCTTAGGACCACCTTGAGAACCTCCTTAGGTTCCTACACTCATCCATCTTCCACAAACCCTAGGTCATACTTCGAGCCCCGATGAAGAGATCCCAATTAAACTTTGGTCAACTCTCTTACTTAAGCGAACGCTCAATGAATCTTCAAATGGATCTGAATCCCCATTCCAGCGGTCCACCCCTGTGTGCAAATTAGCCTTACGATTCGGATGAACGGTCAATTTCACTACTGAAATATGATCTGAATGCCATCGGGCACTCCCAGGCCCCGTTTGACTCCGATAAACTTTCTCACTTTAGAGAAAGCTCAATTAATTTTTGAAGGGATCTGAATCCCGTTTCCAATGGTCCATTTCATGTGCGAATCGGCCTTACGGTTCAGATAAACAACTCGCTTTACTAAAAAATAATCTAGAGGCCACTAGGCACTATCGGTCCCAGTTTGACTACGGTCAACTCATGAGCTTGAGAAAATCTTAGTGAATCTTTGAAGGTATCTGATTTACCTTTCCAACGATCCATCGTGTGCACGAATAAGCCTTATGGTTCAAATGAATGACCCATTTGACTCCGAAGGGTCACCCAGCTCTCGCATGCCCCGTTTAACTTTGGTTAACTCTTTGAACCAAATGAAGCAAAATGAAATCTCAAAGGGAACTGAATACCCTTTTAAACGGTCTGTCCCGTGCACAAATCGGACTTACAGTTAAGATAAATGATCCAATTTCCTCTCAAACTTCTTGTCTAAATACCAACAGGCGCTTCCAAAACTCCTTTCACCTTGGTCAAATTTCAAACCCGAGAGTGTCTCAATGGATTCTTAAAGGTCAATAAATAACCTTTCAAATGGTCCACTCCGTCCATGATTTTGACTCACGATTTACATTTCACAGCCATTTCTCTTAAAACCCCTATTCCAAACTGTCGTTTTGCACCCTAAGGACCCTGGCAGTCGATAGGAAGTGTGACAGCCTGCCTAATAAAATATCGGGTGATCAATCCTATATCAAATTAAAATAGGAGTCTCATATGGATCATTCTTAGCATCACTGTAGAAAATACATTTAATTACTAATGACCTATTAGGCTGGCGTCAAAATTTTACTTAACTACTCTTTTCAAACAACTATAAATAAAACATCCACACAGTTTATGCGTAAATGAAACTGAAATGAAATAAATAACCGAACTCTCGGTCAAAATATACAACCATATTGAATGCTGCTAAAAGAATAACTAAACATATTTGGGACATTGGCCCAAATATTTATACAGTACCTCCTATCTAGAGTACAAGAATGAAAGCGTCTATCGAGAACCTGCATGCATCCACAGCTGCTGCAGCGGACGTCTGACTCGAAAGAAATGCCATCCAGGTGTCCCTATGTCTGGACACCTATATATATATATATATATATATATATATATATATATATATAACAAGAAAGGAAAATATAGGAACAGGTTAGAGCCTGAGTTGTAAAAATATTTTGTAAGTGCATAAATGCTTTATTTTATTTTTTTAGAAAAATAGATTTTTCTCTCATATTTAAATTGGTATCGCACTCCCATGAGATACCCCTCACCTCTCCTCTAATAGTGCACACCTAACGCACTTAACTTTCTAGTTAAGATACCTTGCCTAACTAATCTAATTCACCCATCTACTAGAAACCTCTACAACCGAAGCACTAAGGGCTAAACTTCTTTCCATTCACAACACTGCGCTAAGTTCGTGCGTGGGGTGTCTCGCGAAGCGAAATCCAAACAAGGAACCCCCCCGATACACTACTACTTGGCAGGGTTAATGGTAGAGAACCATTAGGCCCGTAGCACAAAACTAAAGTATAGATACATACTTATATATTAACATCCATAACATATTCATTTTTATATACATCTTACAATATATATCCGGATAATATCTCCCGGACTGAGGTTTACCAATTAAATTTCATCTTTATAATACACATCCGGATCTATCTCCGGGACTGAGGATTCATATACAAAGTATTTATCAATACTTTTCATTTTTATCTCAAAACTTTTCATTTCTTTTCTTATATCCAGGAAATTTATTTAAAAGCCAATTTTATTATCATAAAAATGCTTTACCGTTTCATATGTTCCCATTTCCGTTCTTCCATTCAGGAAATGCAATTGAAGCCAAATCATTTATCCCATTTCCCTTCTTCCATCCAGGAAATGTAATTAAAGCCAATTTATTATCATAAATTGCTTTAATACCAATAATGTCCCACATTATTGAAAAAAGTTATATATCATATCATATAACGCGTTCTAAGACCGCCCGTTCGGGTTTTCCCACTGTACGCGCCCCTAAATGGCTATAATCTTCCAGGTCCTATCATCAAGACAACCTGGGATCCTACATCGCAAGACGTCGGTAAGCGGCCATATGCCTGCGGGATAGTCATGACCACACCTAGAATCACCTAACCAGCGCAGAAACATACAATAATCGCTCATATGGCCTATAAGACTATATCCACCCTGCATTCATTAGCCAGGGGGCTTCACCATACGCACGCAACTTCCCTTATTATAGTGATTTAGAGAGGTGTGTATCCATAAATTATTATTTATGAAAATTATTTATCTTTCCATTTTGAAAACATTCATTTTTACATTTTCAAAAGTCAATTATATCATATCATATATACACTTTAATCACATAGTATATATATATATATATATATATATCATATATTCCTCCTCGAATATACATACATGGCCATAATTGCCAATTACATCTAGCGATGACCAATAATCCCAAAGTATTTCCTCACTTTGATAATTTCCTTATTCATCTCCAAGGCTTTATGGGATATCCCCAATTATACCATCTCACACTAAGTGAATATATATCTATACTCCAAATCTTATCCTAATCATCTTATAGGATTTACCTCACCAATATCGATATAATTATGCTTCCTATACGCATAACTATATAGACCTAAATACACACTGAAATATCCTAGGGATTTTCCTTTCCCCGATCAATTTAATTTTAGTAGGTCATGTATTTCATTTCCATGAACCCAAGGATCTATCTCACTCCTACAATCAATTAGAGGTCCCCACCCTAACTTAGGAACCCTAAACCTTTAAATTCTACCATTTTTTCTATTTTCCTCGAAAATATAATTAAAGGGTTATACATTTAAACAACCCCACCTTTCCCTCCTAAATTTCCTCAATTAGAGGACTATATACTCCTACAGAGTCCCTTAGGTTATCCCAAAATTAACCTCGAATCAATTAAAATTGGGATTCATCCCATCCAATTCACCTTAGGAAAATTGTCCAAGTTACTATAGGGTCGATCGATCGACCCTTGGTCATCGATCGATCGAGGCTTCGATCAATCGACCTCTGCCAGTCGATCAATCGACCATGTCGGACAGCTTCTTCTCCGAGAAGCTGTTTTCGACCATTAAAGCTTCCTCAAGCTTTTGTCTCCTCACCTAACATCCTACAACCTCAACCAACAACTAATATACATATGATAAGGGTTCTAAACGTCCTAGAACCCGAAATCACCAATTTATTTCAATTAATTTCTAAGTTTCTTCAATTAGGAAATTATAGGGGTTTATTCGTCTTAACTCCCGAAAACCCGTTTTATCCATGAAAACCCAACCCAAAATCTTTAGGGTTTGTTTATACCAACAATGATATGAGATATTTATGCTCAAAAATAAATAAAGCAAGTAAACACTTGCCTCGTGGATAAAATCCGACGATCTCGAGCCAAATCCCGCGGAGTTTGGCCGGAATCTCCCTTTTCTCCCCTTTTGTCTCCTCCTCTCTCTCTTCTCTCTCTTTTCTTTCTTTCTTTTTGTTTCCCCTCTCCCTCTTTATATAGGAAGAAAAGGGTTTTAACCCCTAAAACCCAAAAACGACTCGTTTACTCAATTATGAGCCCGTTTTACTCCAAAAATTCCTCGAAACTCAATTTCGACAATCGAGCACTCTTTTTCGGCTATCTCGGCCTTTTCGAGACTCACGACGCAGTTGAAATTCCCATCCGAGGTACTTGATTGCAAATCACTATTCTAACCCATATAACTTAAATGCGGGTTTTCCAATTAAAATCTTATCTTTTGTCGCTTTACTCAATGACGACATATAATTAAAATACTCTGATTCATTTACTTAACACCAAAAGTAGATACACCATCCATCGAAAATCATCCTATCCTCGAAAATCCCAAAAATAACTATTCCAAAAAAGTCTCCAAATTTCCAATTTATATCCAATTATGGAATTTAATTGTCTCCAAAAGGACGGGTTGTTACATACTCCCCCCCTTTCAACAGAATTTCATCCTCAAAATTCGGATACAACCTACATCACCAAACTAGGATCACAAATCCCACTACGTCTTAGTACCCCCAAAATCAAAAGGTGCTAACATAATAGTCCTTTACCATATTCCACTTACCTCAAGGTGTACTCCAAAGTTCTAGCTTCACCATAAGCTCATCTAAATCTCTACCCATTACGCACAACAACGACGCGTTACTCCAATGGTTTCCTCGGCTGCCAATCAGGGAAACGAGTCTATAACTACCACTCTACATTTCGCAAGGCTAATACTCTCGCTAACAAGTGTTCGCTCACCCACAGCAGGACAACTGATTTCCTTTTAAAAAGGAAGGAAACTCTACTAGGATTCGACAGCTCCCAATAGTCTCATCGCTTATTTTGGGCACGTTTCTTCTTATTGCCCCTTATACAATTGGAATATCGTGTACCTCTCACGACATTCCATCTAAAACACTCCAAATCCTTTCGTGACTGCCTCACGGCATAAACTTCAACTTTATATACTACGCCCCTTCTATTTCAGGAGTTATATAAACCAACCCACTAAGGTGCCCATACACCTTTTTAACCCGTGCATATCTGCACATCCATGTGAACGTCTGACACGTAACACTCTCTCTAAATAAGGGTCTCCTTTCCTCGGTGTAATACTCACACATGGGTCCTCCCAACCTGTGAAATCCCACCTTTCTCAAGGTTACCCAAACAGTGTTTCTATATCGGCGCCACTAACTTCACTGGCACCACTGCCCGAAAATCATAGGATCCAAAATGTTCCTACCTATACAAAAGAGTACTACCCTAATGTCCCTAGTGCCCAAGGCCTTTCTCAACTTCCAACATTTGCTTGGTTTCATGCATGGGACGTCTCGCAAAGCGAAACCCAGACAAGGAACCCTCACGTTACACTACTCCCTCGCGTCGTCGATCACCGAGATATAACGGCCTAAGGCATACCAGCGGGACATCCTAAATCCTACCTCAGAAATCTACTAGCGTACCTCTACTACTCTATCCTAATAATCTGGTGCCTACTCTCCATCGAGATGTTACGATTTTCATACCCAAAATATACTTCCTCAAAATTTGCCTTTTCATTAAGGCCTGACTATATTCCTCAAATCAATTTCTCTAAGTCCTACTTCACCCACCCACTTGTGACGAGAGGACCACTTTAGTGCTTTTCCCTAGCATAATATTTCCATAAACATACCATCATCACATGGCTCATGGTCTATAGTGTTTCATCCACACTATATGAATTTTCCACAAAACCTACATCCTCGCATCCTATAACATCTCTCCACTCTCGACACCGTTAAGATTCATGCATGGAGCATCTTGCAAAGCGAAATCCAAACAAGGAACCCCTCCACACACTATTACTTAACTTCGTCAGTCATGGAGGTCTATTATTTTTTAATATGCAACCGGGATAATCCTATCCCCTCTTTTTAACTCAATGTGGTCAGAACTCCCATCTCCATCTAGGAGCCATACCACCAAGCGCTCGTACTAAAATTAAGTCATTGCGCAATCAATAATGAGCTTAAACTTACAGCTCAACAACAAATCCCGCGGGACTTAAACCATATCTATAAGGTCGCCACACACTCAAATCATAATAATGGAACATCTGCTCATCGAAGTTCCATTTACCCATAACAATAAGGGCGAGCTCAACCTGTACCACGGACACGATAGTCTTGCCATCGTTAGCCTGCTATCGCTTTTATAATACCATAATATCTTATACTTACAACATTACCCTATTCGTGTAAACATATAAGACGAGTATCATAAACCAGATATATATATATAAATATATAGTCAAAATATTAACACCCACCTTTATAGCGAATAAAAGAAAATAAAACTCCGCTATCGCGGAAAAACACATAGACCTACATTGTATAATATTATCAAGACTGCCACAAAACTCAAATTACACACACGAGTCTAGGGCTAACGAAATACTGCGACTTATCTAGCCACGCTAATTATACCTCTTCCTTGAGGTGAAACTCATAACAATAACTTCTTCCTGCTCCTTACAATCATCTTACTAATCCTCTTAACTTCTCCGTTAAAAGGAAACTCCACTACATGTTTCAATCCTATTTCAATAATTTCCCCGGGTGGATGTCCACTAATGGGGTCCTCAAACATTCACATCCCCCATAAGGGCTAGCAATACTTTTCTAGTGAGCCTATCCCTCCTGGAAAGGACTCATTATTCATTGTACCTACCTCACCCCGGTACAAGGTTCATTTCTTCACAATACTCTTTATTCACTGTCGGCCTCTGGTCGAACCTTATGTGAATAATTCAGAAACTGCATCCTTCTCATTCTGGCAAAATCGTGGGGACTCACAGTTAAACTATCCGTAAGATACCTTTCTAACCCTTAGCTTCACTGGGTAATTCAACTCGAGTACCACTTTCTACTACGGTACTCACAACTACTATACTTGAGTAGTCGTTACAAAAATCCTTAGCAAACACCACAAAGGAGCGACCTCTACGGCGGTCCTAGTCCCTCAACTTCTACTAGCTGCCCCAGCTAAGCCCTGCCTCCTGCTGTACTCATCACATCCCTCCTTGGTCGTCCTTCCACAATCGAAACACGAACCTAGAACGAGCGCGCAAAAGATTTACTATAATCTCATACTATAGAAGGAGAATGAAATCACACAAGAGAAATCAACAATCCTAATCCTGAGGCTCTATAACAAATCGAGAGCAACGCTGAAAGCGTAGTACGTCCGCACAGATTCCTAAGGACACTAGAACCTAATGCTCTGATACCATCTGTGACAACCTGCCTAATAAAATACCGGGCGATCACTCCTATATCAAATTAAAACAGGAGTCTCATATGGATCATTATTAACATCACTGTCGAAAATCCTTTTAATTACTAATAACCTATTAGGCTAGCGTCAAAATTTTACTTAACTACTCTTTTTAAACAACTATAAATAAAAAATCCACACAGTTTATGCGTAAATGAAACTGAAATGAAATAAAATAACCGAACACTTGGTCAAAATATACAACCATATTTAATGCTGCTAAAAGAATAACTAAATGCATTTGGGCCATTGGCCCGAATATTTACACAGTATCTCCTATCTAGAGTACAAGACTGAAAGCGTCTATCGAGAACCTGCATGCATCCACAGCTGTTGCAGCGGACGTCTGACTCGAAAGAAATGCCATCCAGGCGTCCCTATGTCTGGACACCTATATATATATAACAAGAAAGTAAAATATAGGAACAGGTCAGAGCCCGAGTTATAAAAATATTTTACAAGTGCATAAATGATTTATTTTATTTTTTTAGAAAAATATATTTTTCTCTCCTATTTAAATTGGTATCACACTCCCATGAGATACCCCTCACCTCTCCTCTAATAGTGCACACCTAACGCACTTAAACTTTCTAGTTTAGCTACCTTACCTAACTAATCTAATTCACTAATCTACTTGAAACCTCTACAGCCTGAGAACTAAGGGCTAAACTTCTCTCCATTATCAACACTGCGCTAAGTTCGTGCGTGGGGTGTCTCGCGAAGCGAAATCCAAACAAGGAACCCCCCGATACACTACTACTTGGCAGGGTTAATGGTAGAGATCCATTAGGCCCGTAGCACAAAACTAAAGTATAGATACATACTTATATATTAACATCCATAACATATTCATTTTTATATACATCTTATAATATACATCCGGATAATATCTCTCGGACTGAGGTTTACCAATTCAATTTCATCTTTATAATACACATCCGGATCTATCTCCGGGACTGAGGATTCATTACAAAGTATTTATCAATACTTTTCATTTTTATCTCAAAACTTTCCATTTCCTTTCTTATATCTAGGAAATGTATTTAAAAGACAATTTTATTATCATAAAAATGATTTACCGTTTCATATGCGCCCATTTCCCTTCTTCCATCCAGGAAATGAAATTGAAGCCAAATCATTTATCCCATTTCCCTTCTTCCGTCCAGGAAATGTAATTAAAGCCAATTTATTATCATAAATTGCTTTAATACCAATAATGTCCCACATTATTGAAAATAGTTATATATCATATCATATAACGCGTTCTAAGACCTCCCGTCCGGGTTTCTCCACTGTGCGCGCCCCTAAATGGCTATCATCTTCCAGGGCCTATCATCAAGACAACCTGGGATCCTACATCGCAAGACGTCGGGAAGCGGCCATATGCCTGCGGGATAGTCATGACCACACCCAGAATCACCTAACCAGCGCAAAAACATATAATAATCGCTCATATGGCCTATAGGACTATATCCACCTTGCATTCATTAGCCAGGGGGCTTCACCATACGCACGCAACTTCTCTTATGATAGCGATTTAGAGAGGTGTGTATACATAAATTATTATTTATGAAAATCATTTATCTTTCCATTTTGAAAACATTCATTTTTACATTTTCAAAAGTCAATTATATCATATCATATATACACTTTAATCACATAGTGTATATATATATATATATATATATATATATATATTCCTCCTCGAATATACATACATGGCCATAATTGCCAATTACATCTAGCGATGACCAATAATCCCAAAGTATTTCCTCACTTTGATAATTTCCTTATTCATCTTCAAGGATTTATGGGATATCCCCAATTATACCATCTCACACTAAGTGAATATATATCTATACTCCAAATCTTATCCTAATCATCTTATAGGATTTACCTCACCCATATCGATATAATTATGCTTCCTATACGCATAACTATATAGACCTAAATACACACTGAAATATCCTAGGGATTTTCCTTTCCCCGATCAATTTAATTTTAGTAGGTCATGTATTTCATTTCCATGAACCCAAGGATCTATCTCACTCCTACAATCAATTAGAGGCCCCCACCCTAACTTAGGAACCCTAAACCTTTAAATTCTACCATTTTTTCTATTTTCCTCGAAAATATAATTAAAGGGTTGTACATTAAAAAAACCCCACCTTGCCCTCCTAAATTTCCTCAATTAGAGGACTAAATACTCCTAAAGAGTCCCTTAGGTTATCCCAAAATTAACCTCGAATCAATTAATATTGGGATTCATCCCATCCAATTCACCCTAGGAAAATTGTCCAAGTTACTATAGGGTCGATCGATCGACCCTTACTCATCGATCGATCGAGGCTTCGATCAATCGACCTCTTCCAGTCGATCGATCGACCATGCCGGACAGCTTCTTCTCCGAGAAGCTTTTTTCGGCCATTAAAGCTTCCTCAAGATTTTGTCTCCTCACCTAACATCCTACAACCTCAACCAACAACTAATACACATATGATAAGGGTTCTAAACAACCTAGAACCCGAAATCACCAATTTATTTCAATTAATTTCTAAGTTTCTTCAATTAGGAAATTATAGGGGTTTATTCGTCTTAACTCCCGAAAACCCGTTTTATCCACGAAAACCCAACCCAAAATCTTTAGGGTTTGTTTATACCAACAATGATATGAGATATTTATGTTCAAAAATAAATAAAGCAAGTAAACACTTGCCTCGTTGATAAAATTCGACGACCTCGAGCCGAATCCCGCGGAGTTTGACCGGAATCTCCCCTTTTCTCCCCTTTTCTCTCCTCCTCTCTCTCTTCTCTCTCTTTTATTTCTTTCTTTCTCTTTTCTTTCCACTCTCCCTCTTTATGTAGGAAGAAAAGGGTTTTAACCCTTAAAACCCAAAAATAACTCGTTTACTCAATTATGAGCCCGTTTAACTCCAAAAATTCCCCGAAACTCAATTTCGACAATCGGACACTCTTTTTCGACTATCTCGACCTTTTCGAGACTCACGGCGCAGTTGAAATTCCCATCCGAGGTACCTGACCACAAATCACTATTCTAACCCATATAACTTAAATGCAGGTTTTCCAATTAAAATCTCATCTTTTGTCGCTTTAGTCAACGGAGACATATTATTAAAATACTCCGATTCATTTACTTAACACCAAAAGTAAATACACCATCCATCGAAAATCATCCAATCCTCGAAAATCCCAAAAATCACTATTTCGAGAAAGTCTCCAAATTTCCAATTTATATCCAATTATGGAATTTAATTGTCTCCAAAAGGACGGGTTGTTACAGGAAGGTCCAAACCCCTACCGATCGGCACCCTCTTAGACTTATATAGAGGCCATGGACTCACTTTGAAAGGCACCCCTGAACACCCCTCTGAGTAAGTGAGAGAACATTTTCTCGAATTCAGAGTTGTTCCCTTTCCTAAAAACCCATTTTCCCACATTCCCTTCCATCACTTTCTTACCTCACTTGGTAATTCCCCCTTCTCCATACCACTTTCTTATAATTGCAAGATCATCTTATCTACATCCAAGATCAACATCAAGGACCCATAAGGAGGTTAAATTATCAATCCCTTTCTCTAATACTTCCATTTTAGTATTATTTTCTTTATTTCCACTTTAGCATTTTGTTTCATTACATCACATACATTAATCTCAAACCTTTATTAGTAATGTTTGCAAATACTCTATTTTTATAAAAAAACAAAAAGAAGAAAAGGGTGTTTATCTATAAATTCCGAAAGAGGGATTCTCATCTCACACTCTCACTCTTAAATCACATTTTCTCTACATACATACATAAGATAAATCCCTCGTTTGGATTTATGGATTGAACCCCACCTTATGCTATCTTCGAAGTACGCGGACTTTGATGCCCTTTGGGCTACGTAGGCATCTTGGATTAATCATGAGATTCGAGTCCTCCCTTATGCATATTTCCTTCATACTATATATATATATATATATATATATATATATATATATATATATATATAATTCTTTATGAATGTCATATTCTTACATACTTGTGTTTCGTTTGATGTATACATTCTCCCTTCGATAGCGACTTGTGATTATATATATATATATATATATATATATATATATATATATATATATATATATATATATATATATATATATAATTCTTTATGAATGTCATATTCTTACATACTTGTGTTTCGTTTGATGTATACATTCTCCCTTCCATAGCGACTTGTGATTCAACAAACACTCCTATTATATTTTAAATTATTATTTTTCGGTAACACTCTTAAGTATGAATTCACTCCGTCCTCTTACATGATGGGAGTTGAATGATTCCATTTTTATCCTATATTATGCACATGAAAACACACTTCATGAAGTCTAATAGGAGAAGATTAACACATGCCCATAAGATACCGAAAGGGCGGGATGGGTGCCTAACACCTTCCCATTCTGTAACTTAGTCCCCGAAACTTTAAACTACATGGTTTCTCAATCATTAATATTGTCCTTGATGCCATTCTCTCAAGGAGGGGACATTTTTTTGCCTATTTTGTGAAAAATAGGCTAGAAACTCTATCTTTATGCATTAATCTCCACATTGACGATGGCTGAGCACCCCGAGAAAGGGGGCAGCCCCATATGCACACCGAAGGGAATCCTAAGGGAAGCCAGAGGATGGAAACATATTTAAAAGAATAGTTTTCTTACATTGATTGACCAAAAAATATGAAATACACAAAAGATGGAAGAGTAAAACAAGGAGGGAATATCATCCCCTTTGAACTGTACAATAGTAAGGAAATGCATAGGTGACATGGTTGTGGAAATTATTCCATGGGTAAATAATTTATTCTTGCTCTGCATCCAATTATGCAGTATCTCTAACCACCTTCAAAACAAAGGGATGGTCCTCCTTCAGTCTTTAAAAAGTTCCTCTGCATCCTTATACTGTACTTTGGAATAAATGACTATTTCCCCGTAAGATAGATCATCAAGTCAATGGTCTTCGGGAGTACTTTCTTAAAAAATGTAAACGGAGGAATAACTCATTCTAATCCTCTAAATCATAATTAGCCTTTGTAAAAAGTTTTTCTATGCCCAACCTACGATCATGGTCTTCAAAATCAACTTCATATTGTCTCAACCTCTTGAAAAAATAGGGATATTTTTTTCGAAAAAGGAATTTTTGGCTTGAGGAATAGATAGAACATGTTTGAAGTGTTGGATGATCATAATGTCCCAAAGAAAATTGTCCAAGTCATGACCTATCAATAAAAGCTAAGGGGAGATCTGAGAAAAATATTGGAGTAGGTCTAAGGCTCTGTCAACATTACTAGTCAAAGAAACTTGAGAAATGGAATTATATTCAGTATCCAGATCATCTTGGACAAAACTCTCCAAATCTCTGAAGCGGTCCCCTGACAGGGTATAGGGGAAGATGACCATTTGTGAAATAACAACATTAGAGAATAAAGTATCCACAATGAACCTTTTAAACTCTAGAGTATCAAAATGAGAGTAAGGCAAAATAGAAGAAGAATGGATCTCATTACATGAGTGGTAATGAGTGCCAAGTAGAAAGTAATGAGAGGTTCAATGAGCTTACTCAGATGGGGGAGAATAACACCCAACATCCAAAAGGTCCATATATGCATTCCTTTCCTTACCAAAAAGGTTTTAAGGATGGGGAGGCCATGGCCAAGAATAAGCACTGCAATGATAAATAGTTTGAGTGTGTAAAACCACTTGGGCAGGGTGACGAAGTGAGAAATGGGGACGACCAATAAACAACTTAAACCCATAGTTTATCTTATCATATTTTCAGGTCATAAGGGCTTTCCACGAATAATCAAAAGGTGTCCATAGGTGAGGGCTACCAAAGACTATGGCTAGAAGATAACCAGATGAATTAGAAGAATTGGGGAAGATGTAGTTGGGATCATATTCAAATATTTCAACGAGAGCATCCTGTTTGATCCCATAAGCTTTATGTTGACCCTAGAAGACTATGACGTGTTAGACGAAGACGTAGCGGTCAAGATTCAAACATTGAATATATCGTGCCATTTTTAGTGCCAAGTTTGTCTTCACATTTATCAAGGAACTCGCAGATATAAGTGCATATTGAATATGGGTCCTTGGATATTTTAAGGGTGTTTGTTTTTTAACAGAAATTTGTTTGGAAGAGTTTTTAAATATTTTTTAAGAATTTGTTTATATTAATCTCGTCAGAATGAAATTAAATCTCGTTAGAACGAAAATACATTTTTTTTAGAACATCTTTGGTCTCGTTAGAATGACATTAAGATCTCATCGGAACAATCGTCAAACGAGAATTCTCTGCGAAGGATTGTACATTTCGTTTCAAGATCATTAAAAAGAAGTTTGAACGAGAAAGTTGTTTTGTTTGAATGATGTGTAGTTTCATTAGAATCAAAATCTAACCTCGTTCAAACGACTTGTTGTTTTCATTTGAACGATTCACCACCTCAAAATTTGTATCCTTACTATTTAAGGTGTGTTGGACTTAGATTTTTCAATTAATTAAAATGTTTTCTTATCTGTTTACCAAAGTTCCAAAACCCTTGTTTTACCCTTTACGTTTAAAGATCCAAGATTCGTATTTCCTATGCTTTGAGATCTTGATTTTGGGCACTCAAGTTTGTTTCTCTTCACCTTGAGAGAACTTGTTTCATACGGTAGACTCCGTGCATGCTATTTACTATATAGACGGTTATGGAGACTAATAGGTGGATACCGAGACATGAGTGGACTCATGTGTTGTGGCAACTTCCATGGTTGGACTCCTGCGTTGAACTGTGAAGGAGCGGTTGAAGACTGAAAAGCGTCATGGCTTGTGGGGATTGAATCATTGAGTAAGTCTACAGTCAACTTTTGTAATTCTGCATCATAGTGTTCTGTTTGACTAGGCCATCCGAGTTTTTTCCCTTTGCGGTTTTCCATGTACATCACCGTCTTGTGGATGATTTCTTTATTTTATTTGCTTATCACTTAGAAATATGATTTAGGGTAAAAAGATAAAATTAGGTAAATAGGTTTTCCATAACAAAGGTTTAAAATCGGTGCTAAGTTTAATCTAGTTAAATTTGTTTAAAGTTTTAATCTTTTGTGAGACCCCACTTATTAAAATAATAGGTGGACAGCACCTACTAAAATAAATAGGAATCTCCACTGGCTCATTTTTAGCATCATTATCGAAAATTAAATTAATTACTAATAACCTATTAAGCCCAGTCTCAAATTTTAAAACTTATTAAATTTCTAAATAAAATTCCATTCCAAATAATTAAATATATATTCACCGTGAATAATAACTGAATTCTTAAATAAACATAATAATTCAAGTGTTCGATTAATCCTTAGTCATAATCCAATAAAATAATCCATCGAAACAAAAAAAATAACTGTGTGATAATGGGCGACATGCACGAATAACAACTGAATGAAATCCTATCTAGAACTCAAAGATAGATGCGTATAATAAAATCCCTACAAGCATCCATAGCTACTGCCGCACCGTCTAACTGGAAGGCATGATCATGCTTGGAATCCCTGTGGCTGGGCACTTAAAAGTTTTGAAAATATTTTGATGGGGGTCAGAGCCAAAAATCCACTTGAAAATATTTTGCAAGTCTTTAAAATACATTAATAAATATGCAATGCAATCTTGTATATTTAAATTGGTGTTGCACTCCAATGAGATAATCCTCACCACTCATTTATAGTGCGCACCTAATGAACATTTTTTAAATACCCTATTTATTCTACCATGCGTAACTAGTACCAACATTAACCTTAGCCCCATACGCCAACCTTCTAGCCAAACTATGTCACACGTGTTTATTCTTTACTTTAATCCTTTTTTAACTAACACATATGCTAAATCATTTTAATTCTCATCGCCAATTGATACATGCAACTTCACCCCAATTATTAATTCAATATTCAAACATTCATGCTATTCACTATATATATTTTTCCCACTTATATGTGTACATTCATATCATAACTAATACGCATAAAGATATCGCTCGCAATAGAAGTATAACCGCATCCCTGGAGCTTTACCTCGTGGATGCATTCTCTAACAAGCTATCAGGCTCCAGGGACATCATGTACCACACATGGGCCACCGGGTCAAAATATTTCCACCGAACCCAAATCGTAAATGCATCACTGGAGGCAGTCATGGTCATACATCTGTGGTCCATAACCATACCACATTACCCACTAGACTCCAAACTCACATGCAGTGGTTGTGCGGCAGACCTATGACCTGAAGAATCGATCCAACACGTGCTGGTCAACGCCAGGGTGGACCATCGACTATGCACAAGATCCAACGATAGCATCCCTAGTATATTTCACATTTCACACAGATATATTCATACATATATATACCGTCTTCGTATCCATATATATACACACATAGAAATCGGCTAAACGTGTCTATGTCATTTGTAGTACTAACCCATTATCCCCGAGGCTAATCTTGACTCGTAATACATAAGTAGTAACTTACTTATTTTTAATTAACAATTATAATTATTATTATGGACACTAAGCCATCTCAATCCATCCTATATCCCAATTCCATCCAAATTCCTTGATGATGTGCGAAATCATACATATATCATTCCCATTTATCATATCAAATATATAAATGTAAATAAAGCAACTAAGAGTATAAATGCATAAGATATAGAGTGGTTCGAATATAAAAATGGGCCTATGTCCACTTTGTTGCCTTATTCTCATTATGTATATTCAATAATACAAGTTCATGGTGCCATAAGAGGCGTAAAAGATAGATAGAGAGAATAATACATGAATGTAGTAGAGCTAGGTAGCCAGGGATACGACCTGTAAGGCTAGTCCTTAGGTAGTTGTGGTTAGATAAGTCCCCAAGTGTTTGGTAGCTTGTAGAGACAGGTAGAGTGGAGATTTTAGCAGGGCTTCGCTACCAGATCCCCCTATTTCTGAGGTGATCGCTTTTATTTATAGAAGTCAAACGGAGGTGTCACGTGCACGGATCACGTGACATATGGATAAGTTGTACGATCATGGAATCTTTCTTGAAGTAAGATGGTTGTCAAGTGAATCATGATGTGATGATGTGTGCGGCACGGTATGCAATAGAGAAGGAGTAAGTAATCGCGACGTATCTGTGCCTAGGCAGGGGCTTATTTAAGGAACTTTCGCAGCCTATCAGTGTACTAGGCAGCAATCTTGTGTGAGATCCATTGGGATGGGCCATGGCCTATCTGTGATAAGGCAGTGTCCTTACACTTAGTCTACATGGCTCAGTTATCAGTAATGGGAATATCAATAAGCCCCCAAGCCTCAGTGCCAAGAAGTTGCATATTGATGTTGAAATTGTGTTCTATGGCCTTTGTCATGGTGTTATTGTTTATGGCTTACAACTCATCTATTTAGGGCGCGGAGGGGTTTCGCGGCCAATGACTTACGACGCTTCACCTTTCAGTGCCCTCTTATGTAAATGGATTAATGTCGTGACTTTCACTACCTAACTAATATCTTTGAGAGAAAATTAAAAGTGGAATCAATGATTTTAATTTACATTTTTTGACGACCTTCTAGCGTAGATTCAAGGTTGTTCCAAGGCGATTCAAGGGAGAATCAAGGCAGTTTTACCGCTTTCTCAGGTTGTTAAACTAATTTCTGCCTTTTGTATTCCATTTCATACTTTTCTTTGCAATTATGAAAGATTTTTTTGCTCTGTATGCCCATGTTCTGCTAGAGTAGGAATGGAATAAATCAAAACTAAGGCTTTAGTTATAATTATTGCGTATTATAAACACGAGTTTGAACTAGACAATGCTTAGATTTTCTTGAATTTGGCTATTTATGGGTAAATTTGGTGATTATTGGGTTGTTCTGTGTTGTTAGTACGCAATTCTAGGTTAGGAATGGTGGGATTTTGTTTTGGGGGATTTTCCTAGGTTGAATTTGTCTAGTCCCCATTTTGGATTTTATTTTTTGGCCAAGAACACCAAGAAAACGTTCTCGGTGTTCTTGGCCAAAACCCTTGAGTTTTAGGCCTTGGATCCTTGAAACTTAGAAATGGTAACTATTTCGATGTTTATCCCCTGGCTGCAGCCCTTTAAGGTACTTCACTAAAGGGATGCATCTTCAGGCCTTAACTTCACACGGGATCTCTTTAAGATAGAATCCTTTTAGTTGTGGATGCGGCTTAATAGTATACAGTGAGTAGCACTTTACTACAACTTCTTTTTTACCTTTGAATTTTTCTTTACCTCTAATTTTTTATATCTCTTGCGGCCTCTACAAGGCCTTCCCTTAGTTTCTGATCATATTGGTTGCGGAGCCTAACTGCGGATCCCTTTTACCTTTTTAGGTTTTTCCATAGCCTTATGCATTGGAACACTTGGGAATATCTAGAGGATTTTTGTAAAAGACACTTCAGTGTTCCTCCTCCTTAAGTTCTTCATATAAAGCCTTTAAAGACTAATGGGCCTTACAGAATTAAGGACTACGCAACTTGTGTTAGAATAAATTATGACTCTACGGACTCTTCCAACTGTAGGGACCCCATGGTGGTTGCGTACGGTCATAAAATAGAGGACACTTGCTCAAGCAATCATCCCCCCATGAACATGGACACTACGGTAGCAACACACATAGCCGTTGTGGCTGGTGAGGCAAGAAATCCTGAATATGAGATCTCTAAATACGGCCCAGAGTCTGAGATGGAGCTAGAAGCATTTCATAACCCTTGCATTATGAACGAGGAGTGGCTAACTGCCTTGGCTGAGGCTTGTGAGTTCTTATAGGGAAAAATATGCACACTTCCTACTACGGAGCAAAATTTATGCTCCACAGTCTCAAACAACGGGGCTTTCTTTCCCCTTCACGCATTCTTACCTATCCCAGTGCCTATTAAAAAGATTTTAAGCGTATTGAACGTAGTCCCATCCTAAGTTGATAACAATGGTTGGAGGTCCATCCTTTCCACCCTGGTTATCTGGAGGGGAATTCAAGAAAGATATCACGATCGCAGAATTCTTTGATTTTTATAGGCTGAAGGAGAACACAATGAAAAAGTCCAATTATTTCTAC
The DNA here is from genome assembly GCA_949130495.1 of Sambucus nigra. Lineage (NCBI taxonomy): Eukaryota > Viridiplantae > Streptophyta > Magnoliopsida > Dipsacales > Adoxaceae > Sambucus > Sambucus nigra. The sequence goes on from CASBWL010000025.1 coordinate 3,629,861, forward strand.
ATGGGTCTGCAGAGGGGTGGAAAGTATCTGATGAGAGGTCGGCCTTCCGGTGTTAAAATTAAAAAGGCAAATTTTTCTTTATTCTTGGGATAATTGGGAAACCCACCCTAAAGAGAATGAAAGGGGGGGAGAGAGAGAGAAATTAGACTTTGGTGGAAGTAGGTATGCCCACCTACTGAAGGTATTATTATAGCGGACTTGTTTGTTTCCTTTAACTTCACCTGCTGTAGCCTTTACTTTTCCATAATAATGTCTGCGATCTTGACTAACTCTTTGATACAGTTCGTACAAGTCTCACACCCTCTCGGAGATAGAGGGAGAGGATTGAGGCTACGGTCCTCCTAGAGGATGAAAAGAAAAACTTTCCTTATATTGTGACTCTGTGGTCACTATTTGCCTCAGGAAATTTCCCTAGACACCATGCTCCAATGATGGATACAGTAGGTAATTTTCCTTATCTTAATTACTTCTGCAATCTTAACTTTATAATAGTTTTGAAATTTACATTCCTCTTGCAGAAGAGATTGACAGGGAGCTCCTGGCTTCTCAATTTGATGATATGGAAGGGGTCATTCAAGGCCTTAACCAAGCCCCTAAGAAGAAGGGGAAAAAGAGGAAGAGGTCAGCCGAAGAGCCTGATGCCCTCAAGCTGAGGAGGCCAACCTTTAGACTGAGAAGGAGGCGGCTCCTTTTAATGATGTCATAGCAGCTGGGTTATAGACCGAGGGTGTTGCCATTAATTCCTAATACAATAATGACATCGGGACAGAGCTAGTCACAATCGACTGAATCTTTCTAAGGGGACTTACATGGGGGTTCCATCCCTATTAACCTTACCAATATCGCATCCCCTTAGCGAACCCTCGTGGCAGTTAATGCTAACTTGACCACTCCCCAGAGTAGGTTAGAAAGGGATTCTGAAGTACATATGCGGTCTCGCTTAAGGAAGTTAATTAGGCCTAAATTCTTTTGATTTAGACGTTTTCATCATGTCAGGCGATGTAAAATGCATTGGTTTATCTCATATCCATGATACTAACATCTTCTAACGAATACCCCAAGTTTTATGTATTTTTTATTAATTTTTAAGGTATTTAATGCATTAGATAAAGAAAGAAACTGGAAGAAAAGAAAAGAAGAAAAGTCAAAATGGAAACAGAGTAATTTTCAGCTAAAATTCGAACGAGGACCCAAAATGAAAGTTGAAGACCTCAAGTCTACAAGCACGTAGGAAAGAACGACGTTTAAATCCGAGTCCCAAAGAAAACGTTATGAGACTTGAAAGATGAGAGATAATCATGATAAATTGATGAAAAAATGAAGAGAAATTGATCCAAGGACCCGGACCAATTCGGATTTCATCATAAACAAATCGATCCGGCCCCCTTGAAGTCCACTGTATAAGATTGGTGAAGCAGACCGATCCGGATTTCCTAAAAAATGAACCGGTCCGAACCCTTAAACTCACTGTATAACTTTTGTGAAGTGGACCGATCCTATATATAGAGAAAACGAACCGATCCGGTATATACCGAACCTAACCGAAATATCAGACCGGACCGGTCCAGAGGTTTAATTTGTAATTATCCAATTTTTTAGCGAGAGTATTGCATGGCTAAAACTCTTGTAATTTCATAGCTTATTTATTCAAAATGATTCCCTAACATGGGAGAGCTTCTTTTTCCATACTTTTATAGAGAGAAAGTACAGAATAATCTTAAAAGCTCACAAATTTCAGTTGTTAATTCTTAATTACAATTTCTGCAGTAAAGTTGATTTCTTTCTCTTCTCTGTTGTTTGATTTCAATAATTCTTGCATAATTAGTTTATTCCCAGTAGATATTACATCTTTATTCTTCTTTAAAAATAATTTCATCATGAGTTCAGTTGCATGCACCGTAGAAACACTAGTTTTTGTTAATTGTACCATGCTAGGCTAGACTTTTAGGGGTTAGGATGCGTGAACCCAACCCAATGTGGTTTGCATGTGTGCAAAATTAGTTCCCTGAATTAGGTAAATGACCAAATCGTGTTGTGTGGTGATCACAAACATTTTAGGACTTTTGATCTTGTTTGCCCTAGGTAACCGAGATGCTTAAGAGTGCGACACGCGTGTAGCTATTACGACACGCTTTATTCTTACTTTTGATTATGTATGGTGCGGGCTAGTACCCTCATATATATAATGATTGAGATTAAAAATGACCGAATTTAATCAATTATTTAATTCATAACTAGTTTTATATCTGGTAAACGTACTAGTGTCGGGGGATTGCATTCTAACCTATTTTCCCATTCATACTTAGTAAATCATAATTAGCTTACTCTTGTATGTTTAATTTCATAATTAGTTTAATTAACTTGCATTTAGTCGATAGAAATTTTCCCACATCGATCATCTTTTTTGTTTATTTTTAGAGTCAGGTTAGGCTTGACCGGCTTACCATTCGTCGTCATGATTATTTGTCCTATTTCCTTGTGGATTCGACCCCGTCTTATCGGGTTTATTTCTTACGCGATAGGCTTGCACTTGAGCCTATATAAGCACACACTTTAGACACTTTTTAACTCACGTCAAAAGCATGTTCTAAAATCCCCTTGGGATACGACTGTCACCACAGTCTCCAAGATGAGGAGGGTCATGGACTGTACAGACCTCCATCATCTGGTGGATGAGGATGATGAGCCCTTGGAGGATTATTCTCTTCATAGCCTACTGAGGGTAAGTAGCATTTTAAATTATTTCCTTTCTGATAATAATTACTTCATGTGTTAATAATTTTTTTTATATTTTTAGGATGTAGAGGGTTCCATGTCCCAAAGGGCCAAGTATGAAGGGCTTTACAAACTTCACAGGGCTATGGAGTCCAACCACCAATTTTAATTAAAGAGTGTTAAGACTTCATCTTTTGAAGCTAGCAAAAAGTCATTGCTTGGAAGGAGGCTGAAGATAACTTTAAGCATGCTGTTGAGGCTTTAAAAGCTTATGATCCAAAACTATTGAGGTGTCTAGGTAGGTTATAACCTTTAAAGATAATCTAAATGCAGTTGAAATAATGAACCAAAAGTTATTAGGCGATCATACTGCGGCCTTGAAGTTACTTCAAGAGAAAATTAGATAGGCCAATAAGAAAAAGTATGAGGGGTATGTTACGGCCGTAGAAAAAGAGGTGGAAGATATTGTTACCATCTTCAAGACCTCTTAGGATTTTTGTTTAATCAACAGTAAGGCCTACCTCTGCGGCTATAAGGAGCTGAGGTAGAGGGTTACAAAGAACTTCCCAAAGGCCAATGATGCCATATTTTCTTGGAAGCTCAGTGAGCTTAAGCATATGGAGTGTGTGGTTGAGTTGAGGGTTGCAGAAGAGTTGGCAAGAAAATGGCTTGAGGAGTTCACAACTGATTAGGATGAGGAGACAGAGATCACGACTGATGATGTAGATGAAAATGAAGATGGGGAAGTGGCCTCTTAATTTTATTTTAAGCTTACTTGAATTAGACCTGTAATTACCCAATCTTGAACATCTTAACATTGATTTTGGTCTCTAGCTTGTAATTTTGTAGCTTTATTGGCCCTCTGAGACATTAAACATTGAATCCATTTTTGCATGTTATTATACCCGGCTGTGGACCTATTCTTGATGTTGAATGCCTTGCGCACTTCGTCTATATCTTTTACCGACTTATATCTGAATGCATGTAGCTTTATGAGTTTTGAACAAGTTGCGGCCTTTTACTGCTTATTCTTGAATGCTTGCTTAGAAGCTTTAGATAGTGGTTGTAACCTCCACATAGAAATCCCACATTTTTTGGATAGGCTGCAATAATGTAGACTTTGTAAAAAATTAATTGTGGCCTAAAAGGCCGCGGTCATGAACTTCAAATGTTGGATTCTTTATTCTTCATTATTTGATGAATGTCGCGGTCATTGTTTAGGATGATTGAGTATCAAATTACCCTTTTAAGATCTTTAGAACTAGGTTTAGGTCCTTGTTTAATTCTTGCCGCAGTGATGCTGGGTTGTTTTGGTTTATTGGGAAAATTTTCCCTTGTCGTGGACATCAATGTCCTTGGCACACCCTCCTGGTTTGACTATGACTTATTTCATAGAGTTGGACCTTTTATTTCTTTAGGTCATTTTTAAGCCTCCCGGGCTAGGTTGTCCACAGCTATACATGTATTTTTAGGCTTCCCTAGGCTAGGTATTATCAAGCCTCCTAAGCTAGGTGTGTTTTTAAGCCTCTAACAGTTATATAGGTATTTTTAAGCCTACCTATGTTGGGTTGGCTAATGATGAGTATTAGGAGCCTTCAAGGCTAATAATGAGTATTAGGAGCCCTCAAGGATAATATGAGAATTTCGGATCTTTGAATGTTGAGAATGGGTATTATGAGACCCCAAGGACAATATAAGCATACCATATCTTAGAATGCTTTTGCGATGCGAGGGGTGTTAAATGCCAATTAAGGTAGTTACCCCTTCTCCTCAACAGACTCATTCTCCTATATTCTTTAAACTCCGACATAATTAGTCGTTAAGCTTTCTTCAAAATCTGTTAAGATGAAGAACTTTGTGAAATATTTTAGATGAGGAGAATAAGAATTCAAATATGATAAATAGTCACCCTCATATTTATATTCATATATTTTGTTAGTAAAATACAAAGCATATATGTAGAAAGTGAATTTAGAGTTTTAGAAAAATAGGAATAGAAATATTTCAAGGAAAAAGGCAAGCATGTGGCCTTTTCTTTTAGGGTTTCTACCCTTAGGAACCTCTAGAGAATTCCCTTCCTAAGAAGCCTCTCAATCTCATCCTTTAAGGCAAAGCATTTGTTGGTGGTGTGGCCATGGTCTTGGTGAAATTCACGCCTTTAGCTTCAATTTCTCTTGTGTGATAGGGATTTAAGCCTCTTCGGTCACTTGACAAGTTTGTCCCTCTTGATGCTCTCGAATATGTTCTTAAGAGTTGAGATCAGAGGGGTATAGTCTTCCTTAATTTTCTATTTATTATACGTAAAAATTAGCTAAACATCTTTATGTCACTCATAGCACTAGCCCATTATTCCCTAGTCTAATCTTAACTCCTCAATAAATAAGTTGTCACTTACTTATTTTTAATTAACAATTATAATTATTATTCAGGACACGACATAAGTAGTCACTAACTTATTTTTAATTATATGGAGTTAATATGTAAAATATGAGCTCAACAACCGAAATCTCGCCCATGGGATGATGACCTAGGGGTCCCCGTGGATGAAATAAGGTTTTAGGAATTCGAAATAAGAGGAGACTAGATTTAATTCCTCATTTCCTGTAAGGACACAAATTTCCAATTGAGTCCATATATAGTTTTGGCTCAATTCCGGACAAAAACATTTATTCATAGGAAAGTATTTAATTGTAATATTCTCAAGCCTATGAAGTGTATGTTGAAGACGTAGCGGCAAAGAGTATAAAGCTTCATCAAATATGCCGGTTTGCGTGCCTCGTTTCTACGTCATCAACTATGGTTCCATGCTCCCAAGGTATGAATGCAATTATATATATATGGGAGTTTGGAACAAAGTAATTGGGTGTTAGGTTTTATAAAAACTGCGTTTTATTTTCAGAAAGAATTAATTAGAACTTTAAAATAAGTATATAAAAGTTTCTGGGCCAAAATCGAATTTTACAAACTTTCTGGTCGTTCGTTAGAAATGTCGTTCGAACGAGTTTTTCGTTCGAACCAGGTTTCGTTCGAACGAGTTTGACAACGAGCCTAAACTGGTCCGTCGTTCGATATGTCGTTCGAACGAGGTATCTAACGAGATTCTAACGAAGTCCATTCTGGTGCGTCGTTAGAAGTCTCGTTCAAACGAGAGTTCGTTCGAACGAAATGTCGTTCGAACGAGATGTCAGGCGGGAACAGTTTTTGACAGTTTTTGGCAGTTTTTTCACCCACTTCCCCACTTGGTTTTTAACCAACTTTTTCAGACTTTATGAAGTGCGGGAATCACATTTTCCAAACCAACATTTCCATAACTTTTCAACCTAGTTTATCTCTTAGAGAGGATTTGAGAGCAAAAATGGTTTATGAAAATGTTCATGTTTTGAGTGTTATTTTTCAAAGAGAAAATCCTTCACACTCTAGTTTACACCCAATTGTGTTTAGTCCAAGTTCTTATTTACATATCAAATTGCTTGGAGTTTTGGCACCGGTTTATCTCTACCGAATTCAAGAAGAGAAGTTTTGATTTGCTTCTACATCCATCAAAGAAGAAGACTTTTTGTTGAGATTCTACCCACTTGGAGAAAGGCTCCATGCTTGGGTGACGGTGACCATATAAAGTCCCATCGGTGGATTCCGAGACCGCGGTGGTGTTCCGAGGTTGTTCGCTAGGAAGAGGTTTCTACGAGAAGAAGCGTCGAGGCTTGAGAGGGATCGAGTCAGTCGTTTTAAGTCTATCTGTCTTGTAATTGTAATTCCATATCTAGTGGACTTGTGGCTAGGGCCGTCCGAGGTTGTTTCCCGTCTTGAGTTTTTCCTCGTACATCTCAGCGTAGTGTGATATTGTTTATTTTATCTTGCATCATAATTTAGAACGCATGCTTAGGATAATTTCAAGATAAAATTTGGTTTAAATTATCACACTCATTTAATTTGGGACTAGATTAAATATTGGGTAAATTTGGTTTATTCAAGTCATATGCTAAAATTAGTTTCGCCTAACTTTGGATAATTGATAATTATGACTTAGGCAAATTCTAGGACTTGAGTTAGATTTTAATTTGTTTCAAGTAAATTAAAACTTGTTATTTTGGAAGTTGGACCATCACCTTTATAACGCTTCCGCATCTCTTAAGTTTAATTAAAAAGGAAATTATATTTTAATAGAGATAATTAAAATCCGTGGATTGCTTTTTCATTTCCCACAGAGGGTGCCAAAATGATGATGCGTGAAATCATACATATATTATTTCCAACCATCATATCAAGTATAAAAATGTAAATAAAGCAAGTAAGAGTAGAAATACATAAGATATAGAGTGGTTCGGCTATACAAATGAGCCTACATCCACATTTTTTCCTTACTCTCATTATTCAATAATTCAAGTTGGTGCCATAAGAGGCACACAAGTGAGATAGATAGGAGAATACATGAATGTAGTAGAGCTGGACAACCACGGATGCGGCCTGTAAGGAAAGTCCTTAGGTGTTTGCGGCCAGATAAGCCCCTAAGTGTCTGTAACTTGTAGATAGAGGTAGGGTGGAGATTTTGAAAGGGCTTCGCTTCTAGATCTCCCCCTCTTACTTGGTCAGTGAGCACTTCAATTTATATAGGTCAAAATGAGGTGTAAGGTGCATGGAGCATGTGAATTGTGGATAAGTTGTATGATCGTGGAATCCTTCTATAAGTAGGACAATTGTTAAGTGAATGATGACGTATTAATGTCCACTACAGGGTATGCAATGGAGAAGGAATAAGTGGCTACAGCCTGTCTGTGCCTAGGAAGCAACTTATTCAACTTCCACGGCCTATCTGTGTACCAGGAAACGGTCTTGTGTGAGATCCATTGAGATGGGTTACAGCCTGTCTTTCCCCAGGAAGTGGCCCTACACTTAGTCTCCATGGCTCAGGTATCAGTAATGGGCATATCATTCCCAATTGAATTCGTTAATAAAATTTTGTGTGTCGTTCATATTAAACACCCATAATTTCACACATCGGTTTTATTCCCGACTAACCCATGGCAATATCATATCTCATATAATTTCCAAAAGTTTGATATATCTTTTACGAACCTCCCAAAATAACTCGAACCCCAACCAATTAATGAACATAATAAAATAACAAGTTTGGGTCAAACAGGTGGTCCGAACCAATTCACCCCCAGGCTTAATCAATTCATCCTTGGTTCCGGCCTAGGCAGGGTTGCATTGTTTTAGATGGGGTTTCATCATCTCCTCAACCCATATGATTTTCATTCTTCATCCAAACCCATTATATTATCACCCTGATATTCCTAATCAACAATATACATGTTTTTACATATTAATTTATCCAATAACAATCTAAATCATGGGATTCAACATCAATTATTCCATAATTAATTCACATCTTAATTCCAATGCCAGATTAAATAATTCTCCCATTTTACCATTCAATATCACATCTTTATATCATGATTCGATCTCAGATTTTTCTCGAGATTTCATCTTTTATATATGAACCAAACTCATATTTCATATGAGATAATAATCAATTTAATTTATATGACACCATTCCCAAATTCCCATTTTTGTTAAGTGAATCCCACCAAAAAATCATATTTATTGTAGGCCCCTTATTTTTCAAATCAAACTTTGCTTTAAGGATGATGAAACAATTTCCCTTTTGGAAAAATTCTTTTCCAAATTTTATGCGCACCAAATTGTGAATGAATTTTAACTTAACCAAATTTTATCTTAATTAATCCTAAACATGCAACTAGTGATTAAAGCAAGTAAGGTAAGGAAAGAATGCTCACAACGTCGGGTGTACGAGGAAACCACAAAGGGGAAAAATCTCGGATGACCCAAGCCAGATAATCACTATGATATGGAATTATTAATTATAGACGGTAGTCTTAATCAGTGACTCGATCCCTCACGAGACTTGATGCTCCATTGATCTTCAACAAATCCTCCGCAGTGCCCATGCGAATCCTTCCACGATACCTTTCCACAACAAACGCCTCCACAAATGCCTCGGTATCCACTGATGTAGCTTGGAAAGTGTACGATGTTGAACACGACTTTTTCCTCTTCTCCGCCGCACAACCCAGTAAATTTCTACGAAGAACAAACTCTGAATGGTGAAAACACGATCACAATTGCATATAATAATGAAAACTTGGATTTTTTAAACTCTAAGGATGTTTTTTTATCATTAAAAGCCATTGAAAACTTGTGCAGAAAACATATTGAATGTATTTTGTTTTTCTGGACTGCTGCACTTGCAAAATTCTGAGGGAAACACGCCTTAAATAATTTTCTTGAGGTGGCGCATCGTTCAAACGAGATAGGCGATCGCTCGAACGAGATTGACATGTTGTTCGAACGACATTTGTATCTCGCTTGAATGACATTTAATGTCGTTTGAACCACTGAACGCATGAGTTTGTGTATTACACAACTCTAAACCATCCTTATCTCTGAATAAAACGAAGTTATCTTTCTTTAAAACTCTTTTTAACACTTTAAAAAACATTTCTTTATAAAATTAACATCCTAAACATTATTCTGAGTCCCATTAAAATTATGCATTCATACCTGAGTGACCTCGGAATGTAATTTGATTGAAGACGAATAAACGTGCACCAATAAACCTTCGGAATAATTATTTCCTTTGAAGCTTGGCCGCTACGTCTTCAATAAACTCTTCAATATGTCATAGTATATGTGGGATCGTGATAATAAAAATACAACCTATGACTCAAACAATGTGTTATTCCGGGAATAAATTAGAAAAACATACAATGGACTTTATTGGAAATTTTGTCCTTACAAATCTCCCTCTTTGACTATTCTGGGAAAAAACCAACAGTGAAATGCCTAAGCCGGACCATCAACCCGTATCACGCCTAAATCCCATCCCATACCCCCTCCCCCCAAAAAAAAAAATATAGGACAAGACTAGTAAATGATGCAAGAATGAACTGTCTTTGAATGTGATGTAGTCTTGAAATCTTCAAATCTCTTTAAGAATACCTACACACATGAAACATAAAAATACCGTGTAAAGTATGGAGGAACAAATGATATAAACAATATGAAATATCAATTCCAATTTGTAAAATCAAACTCAAATCATTTGTTATAGATGCAGGCAAATTTGATATCAATATGAAATCATCAATTAAATTTGGATACCAATTTGTGCAGATGTAAAAAGAATATGATACCAACTTGTGTAAACTAATGAATATAAGCATGAAAACAATGATACCAATACGCAATGCAATAACTAAAATGCTCATCAGACATGAAATCTCCCCTACATCACATACATCTCTCCCCTTTTTTTTCTCAAATAGACAATAAGTGAAAAGATACCAATTTAAACCAGATATCTAGAATAAGATAAATTAATGAAGCATATCTAGATAAACATGAAATCATGAAACATGCCCGCTACAATAATCAATCAATACTAACTCGTAGCTAGCAAACAGTAACAACCACACAAATGGAATATCAATCTAAGCAAGTGTGACTAAATAAAAAAATGCAGTAAATCAGTTAAGCATGAATATCCTATGTTGCAAAAACTGTCAGAAGCAACCCAACAGTACCAAAACATATACCAATAAGCATCGGGTACTGAAACAGAAAAAAAACTGCAAAATTTCCAAGCAAGTCGCGCGAATAACTACGCGCGACATCAGTATGTTTCTCGAATGAAGTCACCATGTCATTTGAACAACATTCAAAATCTCAATTCCGTTTCTATAAATCATGTTGTTTTGCCCAGTGAAAAAATTTCTTGGAAAAACTAACTAGAAAGAGCTCAAAACAGTAAAACAGACTCAAAATGGAAAGATAAGACATGAAAAATAATATGAATTTCATGCCAACATGTATCAATGTGCTCAAACATAAATATGGAGTGAATGGATGTATACTACAACAAATGAATCATAACTCCAACACATTGAAACGTTCAAGAAGCTCTAATTGATAACTAAATGTCATAAAACTTTATTTTAGCCAAACGTGAGCTTGATGAACTAAACAATCTACATGCACACAAATCCAGAATTTTGACGATTCTATAAATAAAAGCGTCATGATACAATTTTCAACGTTCGGATTCATGGTGCATACCCGTTTTTATATATCCATCCAAACTCCCTCATATATAATCATATTTATTCTTTTGGAATGAACATAAAAAAATTGGCCCATTTTTGGCATATGAATCTTTTTATTGCCTTTGAATCTTTTCGAGCTCTTTTAAACGGTGGATTTCACGACGAGTTAATTTGTAATCTCGTGCCCTTTCTCGTGAACACTAATAATTTTTTTAATTTAATCCTCATGGTAAACGGTTCTTACATGCACACCTATTCCTAAGTCTTATTACACATAGATGAAAAATTTGAGATTAGAACGTCTCACCAAACTCAAATATGCATGAGATGTCAAAAGTTCATATAAACTCATGCATGTGTGCAATGATGGCATAAAAACAAAGTCAAATCCAAATTCATATCAACTTCGAAAAAACAATGGTTAAGATCATTCAACGTATCAATACTTATGGACAAATGTCCTAGCCACATGGATAATGAAGTGAAGTGGGTCCAAACACACCAATATGCCATATCAAACATGAAAACTTCATGACACAAAAATAAATCGAAAATCTTTTTGTGTTTTTCTAAAAATATTTTTGACCCCAAAATAAAATATTTTTGTCGTTTATCAAAAATATTTAAAACCGAAAATCTTTTGTATTTTTCAAAAAAATTTATCAAAAACAAAATCTTTTTGTATTTTTCAAATGAGACTCATTAAATGAGAAATATAATACAAAATGATACACATGTCATTGCACTATCAAGATATTTATCATGATGCAAAGACTAGCGTATGACAAACTTGGTAACACAATTATCCATTAAATATAGCATGAGAAGAATCAAGTGCAAATAAACAAGAACCAAGAAGTTTTGGTCCTAAAGTTAATAAATTTTATTTCCTAACCCAAGTAGGTGTGACATGAAGCATGGGGGCTTTGGGAACCAAAATGACTTTATTCCTAAACTTCCTTCGAGCATTTTTAAGGTCATAGAAAAATATCTAAGGTGACCTTTCCTACTGTAATGGGAATAAGTGTAAACACGGCAGGAATGATTACCCAATTATCGACCTCTCCTCACGTTCCTATTCGCTCTCTCACACGAATGGTATTGGCTTTGGAAGTGGGAACAACGTGATCATCATAGCATATACCAAACCTATCTCTCTTGACTTAGACGGTGCCTAACATGCTATCCAACTTCTCCAACCTAGCTTCCGAGTTAAACTTCACCTTACTCGAGTCTTTTAACTTCTCCTCTAACTCACTAATCATAGAATCAAGCACAAGCCTAGACTCCTCAAATTCTAGCACCTACTTTTTCAAAGCTTTCATCAAACCATGAAGCTTATCTCTATCTTCCTCAACATACCCTAACTTCTACCTAAGAGTCCTCTACCATTCCCTAATATCCTTAATCATAGCATCATTATTCTATATGGCACACTCATTCAACCTAGCTTAAAATTTCGAGTTTGCCCTTATCACTATCACCGTTTCTACATATAACTCTCGAAATTAAACTTGCAACTCCTACGTCAATATCCTCATCACTCTCTTCACCCTCACTCACTTGGGATTTAAAAGCCTTGGAAGTGTCATGCACATGAGAATCTCCATGGGAAGATTTATCGTCATCGCTCACATGACATGCCATGAACGCTACAAAGTTGCATTCAACGGGGTAACTCTCTCCCTCTTCCGGTTCACTATCACTCAAGGTGGTGTTATATGCTATCGGTTTCTCATCCTCCTTCCTAAGTCTAGTGGGACACTCGGTTACTTTGTGACCATACCACTCACACCCAAAACACTCATTTATCTTAACTTTCTCACTCTTATCCTTAAGGGTGGGATCTACCTTGCTGTTCTTGAATTTTTCAAGTCTTTTGGCACCTTTCGATTGTTTTTGGAACTTAAGAAATTTCTTGAACTTCTTTTCTAACAAGACGACATCCTCAAAGTCGGAATCGGAATCGTCCTCCGAATCTTTAGTCTCCTCCTTTAGGGCTTCCAAAGCAATGCCCTTTTCTTTTTTTGTCACTTGCTTGGAGATAAACATGCCGAGTTCATAGGTTTGTAGGTCACCTACAATCTCTTTGAGTTTCGACGAATTAAGCATACCAAGGGAGTTCAAAATGACAACTTTTGCATCTAACCTACTCATCAATGATATCAAAATTTTCTTAATGACTCGGTTGTCGGGAATTTTCTCTCCTAAGTTAAACAACGCATTGACAATAGTGGAAAACCTAGCATAAAACTCATCAAATGACTCACTCTCCGACATCTTAATCATCTCAAACTGTGTAGTGAGATTTTGTAACTTAGACCCCTTAACCGTGCTCGTGACCTTGTGAGTAAGTGCATGTATATCCTAGGCCTCTTTAGATGTTTCACAAGTCATAATTCTATTATACTCTTCAGGTGTGACATGTGAGGAAATAACGTGCAAACCTTTAGAGTTGTAAAGTGCAAGCCTAAGTTCAGCCTCGGTCCATGACTCAATGGGTTTCAAACTAGTGGCCTCACCCTCTCGTGTAATTGGTGGTGTCCAAACATCTTCAAACGCTAATCACACACACTCATAAATTGATTTTAAAGCACTTCTCACTCGCATTTTCCAATAAGCATAATTAGTGCCATAAAAAATAGGAGTACGAAAACTGTTATAATTTTCAAAATTCATCCTTACAAGCAATAAGGTATCAACACAATAAAAATATGTTTCTAGATTTGATACTAATCTATAGGCCCCTTATTTTTTAAATCAGAAATTTTCTTTAAGGATGATGAAACACTTTCTTTTTTTGAAAAACTCTTTTCCAAATTTTATGTGCACCAAATTGTGAACCAATTTTAACTTAATCAAATTTTATCTTGATTAATCTTAAACACGAATCTAGTGATTAAAGGAAGTAAAGTAAGGAAAATAATGCTCACAATGCCGGATGTACGAGGAAACCACAAAGGGAAAAAAATCTCGAATGGCCCAAGCCAGATAATCACTATGATGTGGAATTATGAATTACAGACGGTAGTCTTACTCAATGAATTCATGCCCCATGAGAATTAAAGCTACTCTTATCTTCAACCACTCCTTCATAGTTCCCACATGAATCCTATCGCGATACCTATCCATAGCATACGTCTCCACGAATGCCTTAGTGTCCACCGATGTAGATTAGAAAGCCTATGATGTTGAACACGGCTCTTTCGCTTCTCCATTGCACAATCCAGTAAACTTATGTGAAGAACAAACTCCGAATGGTGCAAGCAAGGTAACAATTGCATATAATAATAAAAACTCAGATCTTTTAAACTCTAAGGATGTTTTTTATCATTAAAAGCCTTAGAAAACTTATGTAGAAAATGTACTAAACGTATTATGTTTTTCTAGACTGCTGCACTTACTAAATTCTGAGGGAAACACGCCTTAAATAATTTTTTGAGGTGTCGCATCGTTCGAACAAGATATCGTGTCGCTCAAACGATATTTCCATGTCGTTAGAATGACATGCGTATTTCGCTTGAACGACATTCAGTGTCGTTTGAACCACTGAATGCATGAGCTTGTGTTTTACACAACTCTAAAACGTCCTTATCTCAGAATAAAACGAAGTTAGTCTTCTTTAAAACTCTTTTTAATACTTTACAAAAACATTTCTTTATAAAATTAACATCCTAAACATTTTTTTGAGTCCCATTAAAATTACGCATTCATAACTGAGTGATCTCGGAATGCAATTTAATTGAAGACGAATAAACGTGCACCAATAAACCTTGGGCATAATTAATTTCGTTGAAGCTTTGTCGCTACGTCTTCAATAAAATCTTCAATAAGTCATAGTCTATGTGGGATCGTGACAATAAAAATACTACCTATGACTCAAGCAATGTTTTATTCCGAGAATAAGTCAAATAAACATACAATGGACTCAATTGGAAATTTTGTCCTTACATTTGTCCCACTAACTCTAACATGAATTAAAACATGCATAAAGTATCAAATAAAGTTTAAACACCTGCCTTAGATTATTAAAGAATCTGAATTTTTCCTCTATGTATCTTCTTGCACAAGAACTCTAGCCCGTAATCATCTCAATCTCTCCTCAGAACGACCTTCTTGAGGTTTCTCTCGAGTGTCCCTTATCTTTTATCCTCTCTCTCGAGCCTATGCATTTTAGAATGATGGAATGGTTGCCCCCATAATCCAACATCCTTAATTGTCCACTTAATCCCGAAATTAGGTTAAGTGCTAATCTTAAAATGACCTGAATACCCCCCACACACACCAAAATGGGTCACATTTAGCCCAAAACGTCTCCGGAATGTGATTATAACATCTAAGTACCTAATTTTTACTATTTCGACCTATCTCGGATCATCCGTGCTCTCAAAATAACTATTCAAGTCACTGATCATCAATTTTACATCTCCTACCCAACATGATCCCACGTGCGCGTCCCGAATGAGATACCGTCAACCCATCGATTTTACCCACTTATAACATAATGTACAATAACACGTTTTCATTTACTCATCAAATAGCTAAATATAATAACAAGTAAATATTAATCCAATATTCACTAGTTAACATTTATTCAATTAGCTCTACTTTCTCAAATTAATTAAATTATGAGCACACGTGTAATTTAACTATTCCCAAAAATACGAGGTGTTACATCTTTAAAATTTTGAAAAATATAAAAATTGGACTTTTGTTTATTTAAACCATCTTTTCCTTAGCACGCGTTGTAAATGGGCATTCTCATTCGCATTTTTCGTAGGGGCTATATAGATAATTAATGGGTCATATGCCTAGAATAAATGAGCTAAAGTAATACAAACACCAAGAGTTGAAATGAGAAACACCTGACCAGTTAAGACCAGATTAGTAAGGGTTTTATTAAGAATTTCTTCAACTAAAATAAAGAGGAGGGGGGATATCTTTACAAAACCCATCTACTGCATTTAAGAAATCCCACATTCTTCCCACTGATAAGCATAGACTGCATAGCAGAATAGAGAATAGATTTCACCCAATTAATGAAAGAAGTGCCAAAATTGAGTAGCATAAACACATAAAGGAGAAAGTCCCCCTCAATGGTGTCAAAAGCCTTTCCAAAGTCAATTTCAACAGTAAGGTTGCCTCCAAAACTCCTTCTATCCAAAAGATTCACAGATTCTTAAGCAAAAGCAATGGAACTGGAATGAGCCTACATTTCACAAACCCACATTAGCAAGGTAAAATGACTTTATCAACAATAAGAGAAAGCGTAGAGGCAAATATTTTAGTAATTATCTTAAACAAATCACTAAGAGCAATAGGCATGTATTGGTATATAGAATTATCACCCATGATCTTAGAAATGAGAACCATAAGAAGGCTAAAATCTAGGTTACCTTGAACCACATTAAGAAATAACTTTTTCACTGCACCACACACATCATCCCCTATAGAACTCCAATAATGAGTGTATAAGGCATCATTAGAGGCATCTAGACTAGCTTCAGTAGACGGGTCTAAAGAAAACACCACATATTTGTATCTCTTCATTAGAGGTAATGGATTAAAGAGTACTGTTGTCATCACTATTAATAATATTCAGACTGAATATAGGATGGTTTCATCCCATTAGATCTAGAAGCATACAAATATTTATAAAAATTTAAAACGTGTTCTTTAATGAGGGTAGAAACTCTGATAGTGGAATCATTAGTTACAAAGCTTGCAATTCTACTTTTAGCCACCTTGGTTTTAGCTAAGGTGTGAAAAAGGAAGAATTTATCTCACTTTTTAATCCATATTTGCCTAGAATCTCCTTCTATGACAAGGGCGTATACACCCTACTCAAGCAATTAATATCCGTCTCTATTATCATCATACCCCAGTTTGAAATAACCTCTTGAATGTATTCTATATCATTAAATGATTGATCTACCTCCATGTTGATATCACCAAAGTGAACCAATTCCCTAACCTAAGGGCTTCTTAACACTCGTAAGCTTGATCATAACTGTCTTCACGTGATTGCTAACAAATGGTGTAGAATTCCACGCATATTTAACAAATTAATAATCAATACTACCTATAAAATCTTGTAAATCCCATTATCATTTGATAGTTATGCCCTGCCTATTAGAAAATTCCCCTAAAGACCTTATGCCTCTCCCCTTTCCAAGTTTTTACTCGGTATTCTCTCTTTCCATCTTCCTCTCATCATTTCACCATTCGTTTGATTTTTATCAAGCTATAAATTAAATGAAGAACATAATTGTTCATCAAAGTACATAACTATGAAGGTTTTAAAAACTCCCATCATGTATCCCCAAAACAATACATGATTCCAAAACGTCTCGCCCCATTAATAAACTTGAATTTTCTATCAATTTACTGGTGTAATTGTGACCCACATCTGATATTCAAACTCCTTTTATATTGATCTTGAATTATGAATTCAACATCTCAATAAATTCACCCTTATCGAACATATTAGGGTTTTTAATCTTTTACTTCAAATTATTGAAGAATTTCTCCTCTAGCTTGATGGTTTTAGAATTAGTTTGTAAAATTGTCTAATTAATAGAATGTTGAGGAGTGATGCCTCTATTTTACATTTTTTTAGATTTTTGTTTCTACTTTTGTTGTTAAATTATTTGTGTGCACGTCTATATGAAGGAGTGGGTGAGGTGTGTTCTTGAGGGTACAAATTTTAGAATTAATATGTCTTAAGGTGTGTTATGTGATTGCAGATTTAATGAAGGTTTTCTTTAACCCACTAAAGTGTTTTGTAATTGATGAGAAGGTTTCAATTGGTGTCTCAAAATATTTATAATGCATAGATGCTTTATTTTTTAAAAGCATGGAGTCTATATGATTAAGTCACAAGCATAAATTATTACAAGGTAATGATGGTTAATATATTGAAACCAATGTCATATTCTACTAGATGTTAGAATTATGAATACATATTATTATACAAGTATTCGTTGATGCCATAGTTGAATAATGAATTAGTTTTACATTGCAAGGTCAAAAATTAATTTCTTCTCTCACCATTAATGTAGAAAATATGGTGAGTTTCAATCTCATGCTCTCTGCCTACCTTTTGTCTAACCTGTGTTGTTTTTAGTTTGTGGTATTTTTTTTCAATTTTCTCCAGATTAATGGAATGGTAGTTTTTTTCTATATCGTGTGTTTAACAAGATAAAACTAAATGTTTGTGGTTGCTAATGTTTAGTTTATGATTTATGTGAATAAGTAAATACACATTAGTGAAAAGTGATGTGATAAAAAAAAGGCTAACAATTATGGTACCTGGCCTGATAGATATAGGTCAAATTCTATTTGTTGAGATTTTATAACGGGGGAATATGATTGGTACAAGTGAGTGGGATGAAATTTAGAAGTATATTACCCAAAAGAACTTAAGATCATACAAAATTAATACTTGTTAGTGTACCTATTGTCTTGTTAACAACCATCAAATTATTTCGAAGAAACAAAATACCCACAATTTTTTATTTTTTCAAGGAAAAAATACCCACAATCAAGTGTTCCAATGAGCCTAATTTTATAGCTTACTTGTGTCACATACTCATGTGCAATTTTTTTAGGAGGGAACTGATAATATATTTCTATTTTATATAAACCATTTTCTTATTGTTAAATTGGTGATTTCCATTTGTTTTGGGTAAACGGTGCTGAATTCTCATTCCGCATGACAGTTTATATAGGGAGAGAATATGGTGTAATATATTTTATTTCTTTAGTTCAATTATGTCTCTAACTTGTTTATCATTTTTAAGAGAGGTGGGGAGGGGAGATTGATGCAAAGACACTGCACCAAAATGGTCAAATTGATACCCTTCAACCGTCCGACAATGTCACAGTCATTGACCGTGACAAAAAAACACGCATTTTTGTTTATCACGGTCAATGACCGTGACAAGACCGCGACAAAGGATTGTCACGGTGTAATACCCCGTATTTTTATGATATTTAATTATGGGATTAATTGAATTAAATGTGTATTAATTGGGAATTAATCCGGATAAAATACTAATGAGATGTGAGTTGGTATTTGATTTTAATGTGTACATACGACGTTATATGAATATTGAAATTATTAAATTTGTCGTGAGATTGATATACGGCAATTTGGGAAATTTTGTTGAGACGCGTGTGACAGTCGCGTCAGGAAAGTAATTATTTAACTTAATAAGTGAATTTTATTTTTATTAACCAGATGGTCATTTTGAGTGTGCCAACGCGTCCGGAAGGGTCAAAATAGTCAGAAAACACTAGCCGGGGGTTTAATTTGGGTTCCGGGGCATTTTTAGGCCATACTGGCAACTTAAAAGGGTATTTTAGTAATTTTGGAATTTTGGGAATTAAAACCCACGAAAATTAGAGTTTAATTATGATTATTAATTAAACCCACCAACCCATGATCAGCACTAAACTAAGTAGTGGGCTACGGGAGAAGTTTAGAATAGAAGTTAAGGGTCCAAAATTAAACCCTAACCTCCATTGTCATCTTTAGAGAAGAACTTGTAGAGAGAGAGAGAGAAAGGAGAATCCTGCAGAGAGAGAGAGAAAAATTCAACCTTTAACATTCAATTCAGAGAAATATCAGAGGCAAGTGGTTTAATTACATTAATTGCATTGAATGTTTCTTCCATGCTTAGACATTTCTGAAAATTTCATTATTTTAGGAGATTGATAAAAACCCATTGAATTAGAATTAGAAACTTACATTTCGATAAGGAATTTCATGTAGAATTGTGTTTGGGGAGATTATTCTGATAATAATATATCTTTTATATCACAAAAAAGGATTTAAATTATGCCCATTGATGACTTTAAAATTTCTAGGGTTCATGTTCTTGAGATTTGGGAAAATTGGGGAGATTTGATAATTTGATGTAGTTTAGGATGATTTGACCCCATATAAATGTTGTAATACGAATTAAATATGTTTAGGGATGATTGGAAACCTTGAAACATTGTTGGAATGACATTTAGATGAGATTAGAGGTGAAGAAAAGTTGGAAAAACGTATTAGAAAAATTTTGGGCTCGAAACTGGCCTCTTGTTAGAAGACCTGCCCAGGTCGTTCGAACGAGCTCGTTCGAACGAGCTTCTAACGAGTGACAGTTTGACTTCTAACGAGTGGGATGTTCGTTCGAAGCTTTTCGTTTGAACGAGATCTCGTTATATGCCCACTTCGTTCGAACGAACTCTCGTTCGAACGAACTCTCGTTCGAACGAACTCTCGTTCGAACAGCCTCGTTCGAACGAGTTGACAGTTTGGCCTTTTTGGCCTGATTTGATTTCTGGTGTCCCGTAACCTTAATAAATTGTAGAGATAACCTTCCCTTGATGACAAATTGATATAGTTGGGATATTTGGGTCATATTTAAGAGTAAAACATAGAAGTGTGATTTGAATTTAATGAAAGTTTTGGAATAGGACGTGAGTGACTATTACGATGTGAGAACTATTGTCGGCTTAAATAATTGTATTAACCAGGAACGTGGGAATTGTATAACATTATAAGTTGGTATGAGAATGAGAAGTATACCACTAGTAAATTATGGTAATTACTAAGATGTGTACATACTTAGTATTTGTATATGATTTTATGTGTATGACATACCTACCATACTTGCTATCACGGGAGGTTTGCGTTCGCTTAGGGCCATCTAATCTTTGTGTGCCTACGGGGGGATATAGATTGGTACCTCGAGAACATAGGTCAGAGAAGGACTTATTGAGATGTTAATAAGTTTGTTGATCGTGGGAGCGTAGTTATGTGCGTGACCCATGTGATGTGACTGTGTTCGCGTCCATTGATTGTGATTGTTGTTATATGAGAACGATTCCTGAGAGATTCGAAATGCGTAATCCTTATGTACGTGATGTACCGGGATGGATAGCAGAGTATGTGTGCATCGCAACTTAGTCTCGGGGTTCTTGTAATGTATATTTATGATGTGAATAATATACACTTAATTAATGAGAACCTTCATGTTGGTATTGTGAGTATAAATACGGAAACGCTTTGAGAAAATATAAAGGGATAACCTGTAATGTATCGTATTGCTAATATTTGAGAATCTGAGTTTAAGTAAAGCCCTCTAATTAAATGATAACGTTAGAATGCATAATGGGAATCGAGTAGAAAGAAGTAGAACTTATGACGGTTTAGTTAGACATGAATATCATTTAGATGGGTACGTACGTTAGGAGTGCACAATTAGTCGAGAGGTGAGAATTTCATGCGAGTGCACGTTCTAACATGTGTTTTGCATTCATTGTTTTAATGTCATTAAAGCACTTGCTATTTTTAAATACTCCACTTTCAGGCTCTGACCCGTTTGCTTTCAAATCTATTTTTTTGTAAAAACCTTTTAGGTACCCAGCCACAAGGACACCATGCATAGTATTTCCATTCAGGGGACGAGCTGTAGCTGTTGTGGAAGTTACAGGGCCTTGCTAGTACACGCTTCATTTGTCTTGACTCTATATTCAATTTTCATCAGTTGTAGGGCATGTCGCCCATTTCTATTAGAGACATTTCATATTTCAGATTTTCAGACTTTTGGCATGTAATTAATTCAGGATACACTGTTTTACTTATTTCAGTTGTGGGTTTGTTGTGAGGAGTTTTCCTCCGGACTTATTGTTATTTGTTGGTTATTCCACTGCTTCGTTATGGTGAATGGTTATGTTATTCTTTCAATTCATGTTAATCAGACTTAATTTAAAATTTGACATCTTACTTTTAAATACTAGGTGGTTAGTAATTATAAAAATGTTTTCGACAGTGATGCTATTAACTGAGCCAACTTGACATTTTGATTTAATTTAATAAAGGAGTAGCTACCCGGTATTTAATTAGTCGGGGTGTCTCAGGTGGTATCAGAGCCAGGTTCTAGTGTCCTTTAGGATCTGTACGGCTTATTATGTTTCCGCTGAGCTTTCTTTGATGTAGAGTCCTATATTTTAGGACTGTTGTATTCTTTTTGTATATGTTACGTTCTTCAGCTATTTTAAGTTTATAACTGCGAACTTATAGACTTTACTCTTATTTCAGATGCCTCCACGACGTGCACCACGGGTTCCTAGGGATGCAATGCCAGAACCACAGCCCGCACCAGTTCAGGGCACGATGAATGCCGCAGAGGTTGCAGCCATTGTAGCCCAAGCGGTAAATGCCGCACTAACCGTAGTCCAGCAGGCACCACCTCAGGCGCCAGTTGCCGCGCCAGTTCAGGCACATGCCTTCCCGTCTTCTTGGGAACGTGTACGTGATGCTTTTCAGAAAGCACACCCGCCGGAGTTCGCATGTATCTCCGATGTTGTGGTTTCAAGTCAGTGGAGGAAAGACATGTAGAGGAACTTGAGGATGTATGAGTGCACCGATGTCCAGAAGCAGATACTAGCTACTTTTAAGCTAGTGGGGTCTGCACTACAGTGGTGGGAGTCTATTACCATCGTGGAGGAGAGAGATACCCTCACGATACAGGAGTTTTGGGTGCGGTTCGACCGCAAGTATTTTCCGTCAGCTGTTCATACGTAAATGAGGAGGAAGTTGATGAATCTGAGACAGGAGGGTAAGACTGTGGCCGAGTATGAGGCCGAATTCACAAATCTGTTGAATATTGTTCCGGATGAGATACCGACAGAGGAGAAGAAGATCCAGAAGTTTACAGACGGGTTGACTTGGAGGATCTGTCAGCATTTGTTGGGGAATCTATCGTTGGCCACTTACCCTGATGTGGTTAACGCCGCACTGTTACACTGCTAGGATCACCGCTTTCACATGGCTGAGGGCAAGAGATCAGGAGAGTCCAACCATTAGGGCAGGACCGGGGGAAATGGTGCCAGTGGGGCACAATTGGTTCAGGGGCAGGGACAGGGTGACCAGGGTTCCCAGCGGGGGATCATAAGAGGTTCAGATCGGGGAATTTCAGACACGGTCAGGGAGGTTTCCGGCAGGGCCATCAGGGTCCGAACATCCATCAAGGCCATCAGGGGCAGAATAGTCAACAGCAGTTTCAACAGGGCCAGTAGGGCCAGGGGAGGAATGGTAACGGCCACCAGGGTCGGGGGCAGCAGGGACAGAAAGGGGGGAACTTCCCGGGGAAGTGTTACGTTTGTGGCAAGACCGGCCATAAACGCCAGGACTGTCCTGATAGGGGCAGGGCACCGCAGCAGCAGCAGCAGGGCGCTCGGCAGGAGCCATAGAGACCTATGTTTCCCGCCGCCCTCCCAGCACCACCACAGATGGCAGCATTACAACCCATTCCAGCGGTCCCAATTCAGCAGGGACAGATGCAATATGGGAGAGTATATCAGCTTCATCCGGCCGCAGCCCCACAGGAGCCACCAGCCATTGAGGGTATGTTCTCTATTTAGGGGACTATGGGGCGTATTTTGTTTGACACGGGGGCTACACACTGTTTTATTGCTATGAGATTTGCACGCACCATTGGGTTGTTAGACACCGCCGAGAGTACGGTTACTTGTGTAGATTCGCCATTGAGTAGGGGTTCCATGATTTCACGTGTATGTAGAGGCGTGGGTATAGAGATCGGGAGGTTTACTTTACCCACGGATATGTTAGTGTTAGAGATGACCGAGTATGATGCCATTATTGGTATGGATTGGCTTGTTGCGTACCGAGCCATGATTGACTGTTTTAGTAGGAGTATTATCTTTGCCATTCCCGGGCAGGAGATGTTTTTAGTGGCGATGCCTCATCCTGAGGGAGGATCGTCCACTCATTTATACTATTTAGAGGAGGAGACCTCTAAGGAAGTGGTGATACCACTTGATTCAATTCCGGTCGTTCATAGTGCATGAGACCTAAACTTGTAATGCTGTCTTTGTTGATACCTGAGCCAAAGGAACCAAGTGATGACATCGACGTCTACCTGGCTCCTTTGGTAGAAGAATTAAATGAGTTATGGTAAGAGGGTGTGAAATCATTTTACTCTTTTAGAAAAGAAGAGTTTACGCTGAAAGCTATGTTGATGTGGGCAATTCATGATTTTCCAGCTTATGGGACATTATCCGGTTGTGTAGTACATGGTTATTTACGGTGTCCTATTTGTGGAGAGGAGACTAAATCTCTTCATCTACCCGCTAGCTCAAAAAATGTATACCATTGCCATAGGAGGTTTTTACCCCCGGCTCATAGTTTCATATTTGAAAAAGGTTCTAATTTTTTATCGGGCGGGGTTGAACATAGGCTACCGTCGAGACAACTTTCAGGTTCAGAAATTGAAAGTAAATCTTCTGAATGTGGCCCTAATATGCCAGGTAAGAATCCCAAATTTAAGAATGTCAATCATAAGAAGACCCCAACTGGGAATGAAACTGATACAAGAAAGGCATGGTCTAGGAGGTCAATTTTATTTGACTTGCCTTATTGGAAGAATAACCCGGTACGCCGTGTATTGGATGTGATGCATGCAGAGAAGAACCTAGTTGAACATATTGTGGGAACTTGCCTTGGGGGGATTCATTCGAAGGATGGATAAAATGCACAAAAAGACCTTAAATCGTTGAAACTTAAGCCACAACTATGGTTGAAATAAGATAGTAGGGGAAGGACAATAATTCCCCCTAGTGCGTTTACTTTGACGAGTGGGGAAAGGAAGGTTATTTTAGACACAATATATAATTTGAAGGGCCCATCTAATTTTTCGTCCAACCTGTAAAGGATTGTGAATTATGTTACTCACGATTTACATAAATGTAAGTCCCACGATTGGCATGTGATCATGCAATTGGTTCCTCTATTGTTTAAGCACTGTTTCTACAAGAACAAGGATTTGCGAAGGGCTACTACGCAAATTAGTATTACCTTCTCACTTTTGTGTGAGCAGGTAGTCAATCGAGAACACATTGTGGCCGCAAAATTGGTGGTGACCGAAGTAATTTGCGTGTTGGAGAATTACTTCCCCCCAGCATTCTTTGACATAAGTGTTCACTTGTTGGTACACCTATGCAACGAGATACTTTTTTGCGGTCTAGTTAGATATCGGTGGATGTATCCGTTTGAAAGATTGATGAACATTTTTAAAGATTATGTCAATAATACGCGATACATTACAGGATCAATTGCATAGGAATACATCACCGTGGAGTCATCAATCTATACTCGGGAATATATCCCTGACTCGTCCAGTGTTGATGACACTGATGAGTTCGTCGATGATGGTGGTCATTTGATGGGAAAACAAGTGAAATTAATGAGTTTGCAACATGAACTAGTAGCTCGTTATCTATTTGACACACATGAAGATGTCGAAGAATGGAAAAAGTAAGTTTAAATTATTTTAAGTTTTACAATATTTTAGAATATTTTAGATTATTTTATACATGATTAATTTTGTAATATGCAGAAAATATGAAGCATGTGAAAACAATAAAAGATGAAAAACAATGGTACAATCAGACATAAAATTTAGGCTGTGGTTGTCACAAGAGGTAATTATAATGAAAATGGCCGTTATATAATGTTACATTACACTCAAAATTTACAACTAATCTACTTAATTTATCTATATTCTCAGCTCTTAAAGACGGGTGATGCGACATCAAGGCTTGCTCGTCTAGCCACTGGACCCTTGTTCATGGAACAAGAGTACAAAAAGTATCGATTGAACGGTTACGTATTCAGTGCAAAAGTTTATGAGGATAGTACAAATGTACAGAACTCGGGCATTTCATACAAGGCTCTTACTTTCTTTCGAACGAGCGCAAAAGATAAAAACCTCATTGAAGCTAAAATGACTTACTATGGTGTAATTCAAAATATATTTGAATTGAATTATATAAACTTCAAAGAGGTTGTATTTTACTGTGACCGGGTAAGAGTTGAGGATAAAAATGCTTGCAAAGTTGATCCTGACACCAATTTGATCATGGTTGACTTGTCCAAGTTGAAGAGCAACGACCACGTGATCAATGAGCCATTTGTTTGTGCATTTCAAAAGGTTAACCAAGTGTTTTACTCGGAGCATATCAACAATGAGCCGTGGTCAACTGTCCTACATGCGCCAAAGCGTCTAAATAGTAGTGTGGATGACTTGGCTGCTACTACCGAATATCAATCCATTTATTATAATAACTCGAATTTGAAATAATTTTTCAATTTGTAATAAATATTCTAATGTGTACTTTATCAATCCATTTTTAATGCTTTTAATTGATTTGCACTTTATCATTTTCACTCTTGTGTAGTGTGCGTGGGCAGTAGGGGTGGGGTGGGGATGTTTCGAATTTTTAGTAATTGTACATATTATGAGTTGTAATACCAGTATTTTTATGACTTCTAAATTTGGGAATTTATTAAATTTAAATTGAGATATTAATTTAATATTAATTCGGAAATTATTTTAAATATTTACTAGCGTGATGAGAGTTAGTAATTATTGGGAATTTATTGGATATTACTTAATGTGTAAAGTAATATGTATAATCGAATTTATTAAAATTATCATGAGTGTATAATTTGATAATTGTGGAAATTAAATCGGGACGTGCCTGTGTCGTGTCGGGATTAAATTATTATTATTAAAAGTGAATAAATTATAAGTCGCATATATGGTCATTTCGAGTGCGCCAATGTGTTCGGAAGGGTCGAGATAGTCAAAATAATGTACCCGGGGGTTTAGTTTGGGTCTCGGGACGGTTTTAAGCCTAATTGGCATCCCGAGAGGGCATTACAGACATTTTGTATTTTTGGGCAATTAAAACCACGAATTTCCTAAAGATATATCAGCCTTTAGGAGTTGTCTTCTAGGGTTAACAAACACAAAATCAAATAACGACCATTAGAGAATAAGTTGGAGAGCTTTCCAAGAAACTCAAGGCCAAAGACTCACCCGTTCGCACCGTCACCACCATCAAAATGTAGATTGCGTGACAAGGAACGCAACCATACCTCTTTTGTCCACAAATCAGAACTCAAATTCTAGGCAAGTATCCATCTTGCTTTATTTTAGTTAATGTTTCAATCATGTTAGTCTAGGGTTGTTTAGAACATGTTTCATGGAAGAAATTAATATTTTTGAGACTTAAAATCATAGGTTGTAGAGGAAGTAGACATATTCTGGACATCTAAATCACATGTAGAGGATAAGACACGAATTTGTATGGATTTAGAAGCAAGTAATCTGAAAAAGAATTGGAAGAATGGAAATTAAAGGAAAAATTAGGGTTCTTGAAGTTTATGTCAATTTTACTCCAGTAAATCGTTATACTTGATGAAATCGGACATATTTTACGTACAAAATCATGTAGTTAGGTATATAGTACTTGTAGTAATGTTGTTTGGGAGTTTGGGGATCGTTAATGGAGATTTGGTTGAGGTTGGAGAGGTAAACCCGTAACTGGACAATTGTAGATCTCATCATAACTGCTTGATCGATCGATCGACGATCGATCGATCGATCCCTCCTGGAAAACTGCGTATTTTTCTTCTTTTAGTTTAATCCAGTTAAAATGCGTAAGAACCCTTGATTACTAATTTTATATCATAATGGGATATAGAGAAGACCAGTAGGGTCTAGGTGGACTCCATTGAGTGAAAATTTAATGTAGGATGAAATTATGGGTTAACGGGGAGTTATTCACACATACGAAATCATGCGTACGTCTAATAAAAGATCGAGACTCGTGAGAAAGTTAGAGTAGAAGATAACTGAGAGTGCCTACTGAAATTATACTTAGGGAGGTAGAATACTTCGAGGGATGAGAAGTAAGTTTGGAGTAACTTATATATGAGAATAAAAGTGACGAGTCCGTTATGCGAGATAATTGAGTAAAATGTGTTAAGAACGGATAATTATAATTATGGGTCGTGGGCGCACCTAATTTAGAAATGTGAATATATATATATATATATATATATATATATATATATATATATGATTGTGTGATTGTGCATATATTATATATCTGTGTAAAAATCATACCCGATCTACTTGCTATCACGGGGGTTTCCGCGCTGGGACAGTCTTATCTCGATTGGGCCTTTATGGGGATAACGACTTGTACGCTAGAAGATAGTATCCTTGATGTAGGCTATTTGAGTGATATTCAGATGGTCCTAAGAGGCGTGAGGGTATGTGCTGACCTCTTAGTGACTTGGAACTATACTGTGCCTCCAATTATATGTGTTTTGTGTTAATACAATTCGATAGTGATTCTGAACTAGTATTTCACTTAGTACGAGTGATAGAGGGACTTGATAGCAGAGTATGCCAGCACCATAGATTTTAGGTGGGGTGCCGATAGTGTGTATATTATATGAGTGACTAATATATATATATATATATATATATATATATATATATATATATATATATATATATATATATATATATATATATATATATATATATATATATATATATATATGTATATACTTAAGTATGGGAACTTTCTACCGTGCATAAAATTAGTTAAGTAATGCATAAATACTCCAACTTTATTATAAGCGTTTGGGAATTTTGTGACATCACTGGGTTATTTTAAATAACATAAGATATATGAGAGAGACTAATTTTCAGAAATTAATTACCTTAGTCATAGTATTTATCAGAATGCAATCTTATGGGAAAGTTAAGTTAAAATAAACTTTTGAGATTAATAGTATGATAGGCGTGCACACTAGATGAAAGGTAAGAATTTCTCAAGAGAGTGTCGCATACTAACATGGTTGTTTCATTAGTCGGTAAGCATTTTAAATACTTGATAAACTATTTTTAAACTATTTTACACTCGAGCTCTGACCTGTTTCCTGTTATTTCTTTTCTCTTGTATATATATGTATATATTACAGGTGCCCAGCCATAGCGGCGTCATGATTAGATTCCTTGGAATGGACGCATTGGAGCTTATGTGGGAGTTGCAGGCCATTGCTTAGATGACCTCATTGTTGACTCTACTCTTATTTTAGTTCTGACTAGTTAGGGCATGTGTTGCCCATTTCCCTATTCAGTTGGATTTGTCAGTGATTTATGTTCATTTACTTTCAGTATTCGATACTCTTTGGGATTTAATTATTGTCAGGATGATTGCATTTACAGTTTTTAAACTTGGTATTGGATTATTTGAATGGTTAAACTCTTGTGTGTTACTTGCAATCCTAAAAAAAAATTGGATTCTAAATCTGTTAATTATTAAACAGGTTTTCATATTTGGATTTTTTTAAAATGAAAGTAAGGTTCAAAATTGTTTTGACACTTAGTTTAATTATTTAAGGTGTTTAAATTGGAAATTTTATTTTGCGATAGTGATGCTAAGAATGAACCAACCGTTCACCTTGATTTTAATTTAATAAAGGACTGATCACCCGATATTTAATTAGGCGGGATGTCACAGGTGGTATCAGAGCATCAGGTTCTAGTGTCCTTTAGAATCTCTACGGCTTATTTTGCTTCCAGCTTAGCATCCTTGATATAGAGCCCTATTTTTAGGACTATTGTATTCTTGTATTTACGCTTACGTCTTCAGCTATTTGAAATTTGATAATAAATGTAGACTAATAAACTCCCTTCTCATTTCAGATGCCTCCAAGACGCGCACCCCAAGACAGGAATGCCCTGGCCGAGTAGCCTCTCCGACTCAAGGAATGATGAACGCAACTGAGCTAGCTGCTATTGTTGCTCAGGCGGTGAATGCCGCATTAGCGGTAGTGCAGCAGGATCCACCCCAGATTTAGGCAGTGGAGCCAATACCAGTACAGCTTCCACCTGCATGGGAACAGGTTAAGTATTCCTTTCAGAATGCGTATCCCCTGGAGTTCTTGGGTAGTTCGAACATCGTAGTTGCCAGACAATGGAAAAAGGATATCCAGAGGCATCTGTGCATGTATGAGTGCACTGACGTGCAGAGATAACTATTAGCTTCCGTCAAACTGGTGGGGGCCTCTTTGCAGTGGTGGGATTCGACCACCACCTTGGAGGAGAGGGACAACATCACGATTCAGTCATTCTGGGCGTGGTTTGATCGCAAGTACTTCCCATCCGCCGTGCAGACTGAGATGAGGCAGAAGTTACTGAATCTAAAGTACGAGAGTATGACTGTTACTGAGTATGAGGAGGAGTTTACTAGACTTCTCACTATAGTGCCAGATGAGGCACCCACTGAGGAGAAGAAGATACTGTTATTTGTAGATGGATTAGCCTGGAGGATCCGTTAGCACCTCATCGACAATCTATCATTGAGTACCTACACTGATGTACTCAACGTTGCTTTGTTACACTGTCAGGATCACCACTTCCATCTATAAGGGAGTAAATGATCAGGGGATTCCAGTAAGCAGGGCAGGACAGGGGGCAGTAGTACTGGTGGGGCACCAGCAGCCCAGGGGCAGACCCATCACAGTGAGTAGAGTTCCTATCAGGGGGACCCTGCTAAGCGATTTCGATCAGGTAACTCCAGACAGGGATTTAGAGGATTTAGGCAGGGCCAGTTTAATCAACAGGGCCTACACCGGCAGAAGCAGGGACAGCAGTAGGGCCATCAGGGTCAACAGCATTTCCAGCAGGGCCAGTGGCGGGGTGGTAATGGCCAACATGGCCGTGGTCAGTAGGGGAAGAGGGGAGGTAACTTCAGGGGCAGATGTTTCAGATGTGTCAAAAATGTCCATAGGCGCCAGAATAGTCCAGAGGGAGATAGGGCTCCACAGCAGTAGGGTGCCCGTAATGAGCCACAGAGGCCACTCTTTCCAGCCGCCCTCCCAGCGCCAACCCTACCAGCCATCCCAGCAGCTCCAGTACTGTAGGGGCAATTGCAGTACGGACGTGTCTATAACGTCCACCAGGCAGCAACTCCTCAGGCACCACCTACGATTGAGGGTACGTTTCCTATTTATGGAACTATGAATCAGGTTTTATTTGATACTGGGGAGTCGCACTATTTTATAGATACTCATTTTGCACGGGCCTTAGTGTTATTAGACATGACATATAGCACTGTGACATGCGTAGACTCACCACTGGGGAATGGGTCTTTGGTTTTCTTTATATGCTAGGGTGTAGGAGTAGATATTGGTAGCTTGATTTTATCGGCTGACATGCTAGTCTCAGAGATGCATGAACACGATGTTATTATTGGCATGGATTGGCTCGCTGCGTACAGAGCCATGATAGATTGTTTCGGTGGGAGTATTATCTTTTCCATTCCATGGCAGGAGATGTTTTTTGTGGCGATGCCTCGCCCAGAGGGAGGATCTTCCACCCATATGTACTATATAGAGGATGATACCTCTAAGGAGATTGTGATTCCCTTAGATTCGATTCCAGTCATTCGTGAGTATTCTGATGTATTTCAGGAGATACCGGGCCTACCCCCCAGTCAAGAGATAAATTTTATCATAGAATTGATGTTGGGTACTCGATCGATAGCACGTGCACCGTACCGTATGGCTCCAGCGGAAATGAGGGAGTTACAAGAGCAGA
This sequence comes from Sambucus nigra, assembly GCA_949130495.1. Lineage (NCBI taxonomy): Eukaryota > Viridiplantae > Streptophyta > Magnoliopsida > Dipsacales > Adoxaceae > Sambucus > Sambucus nigra. The sequence goes on from CASBWL010000025.1 coordinate 3,661,182, forward strand.
TAGAGCAGCTGTTAGGTCAGGGCTTCATTCGTAGGACCACCTCACCTTGGGGCACTCCAGTGTTGTTTATGAAGAAGAGAGGTGGTTCACTGAGGTTATGCGTGGAGTACCGGGAGTTGAATAAGGTCACAATACAGAACAAATATCTATTTCCTCGAATCAATGGCCTTTTCGACCAGCTGAGGGGAGCAACCTTATTTTCGAAGATAGATTTGAGATCGGGATACCATCATCTACGGATTAAGGAGCAGGATGTATCAAAGACTGCCTTCTTGACGAGATATGGGTCCTATGAGTTCATAGTCATGTCGTTTGGCTTGACAAATGCTCCAATCATATTCATAGACTTGATGAACCGAGTGTTCAGAGAGTTTTTGGATCAGTTTGTCACCGTTTTCATAGATGACATCCTGATATATTCACACACAAAGGAGGAGCATGCCGAGCACTTGAGGCAGGTTCTTCAGACTCTACGATAGCATCATTTGTATACTAAGTATGAGAAGTACGGATTCTAGTTACGGGAGGTACAGTTTTAGGGCATGTTGTGTCGGAATTGGGAATAGCGATTGACCCGAGCAAAGTGTCGGCGATGAGGGGGTGGGGACAGCCCATGATACCGACGGAAGTACATAGTTTCTTGGGGTTAGTCGGGTACTACAGGAGATTCATCCGAGGCTTTTCGAAGATAGCTGGTCCGTTGACGAATCTGACTCACAAGGGATTCCGCATGTTTGGGATGATGCTTGTCAATTGACTTTTGATGAGATGAAAGATAAGTTGACTTCAGCACCAGATCTTGCTTTGCCCAAGCCGGGAGTAGAGTATCTGGTGTACACTGACGCCTCTTTATGAGGAATTGGGGGAGTACTTCAGCAGGAGGAGAAGGCTATAACTTTTACCTCCTGTAAGCTAAAGCCTCACGAAAGGAATTACCCCACCCACGACCTAGAGCTAGCAGTGGTCATTTTTGCATTGAGGATTTGGAGACATTACTTGTTGGGGGAGAAGTTTCGCTTGTTCACATACCATAAGTCACTGCAGTACTTGTTCACTCAGCGAGAGCTAAATATGCGTCAGCACAGATAATTGGAGTTTGTGAAAGACTTCCAGTTCGAGATACAGTACCATCCGGGAAAAACTAACGTGGTTGCTGATGCGTTAAGCCATAGACCGGTGGGAGATATAGCAGATGTCTGGAAAGCGAAGTGGAAAGATTTGGGTCACCAAGATGCGGTAGCCCGTTCCTTTGTATCTATCATGACAGTCAAACCAGAGATTATGATGAGGGTGATATAGGCACAGTCAGCGGATTCGTTTTGTCAGGAATAGATTGTACGGATTTTAGCTGAGGGTGCTGAGTCCTATTCTGTAAGTTATGATGGATGTTTGAGGTTTAATGGGAGATTGGTGGTCCTAGAAGGAGAAGACTTACATCATGCAGTGATGACACAGTCTCACGGGTCCAGATTTATGGTACATCCCGGAGGAGATAAGATGTACCAACATATGAGGCGACAGTACTGGTGGAGAGGGATGAAGAAGGACATTACTGAGTTCGTGTCCAAGTGTTCTACTTTCCAGATGGTAAAGGTAGACCACCAGAGACCGTCGGGTTTACTTCAGCCATTGGAGATACCTACGAGGAAGTGGGAGAGTATTTCCATGGACTTTATTACCAGGCTGCCTACATCACAGCGGGGTCATGACTCCATTTGGGTTATAGTGGATCAGTTGACCAAGGTGGCTCATTTTCTGTCAGTACGAACAGACTATACCATGGGCCAGTATGCACAGTTGTTCATTCCCGAGGTTATTAGGCTACATGGGGTGCCCCTGGATATTGTGTCTGATAGAGACAAGATTTTTGTGTCGCGCTTCTAGGAGAGCTTTCAGGAGGCCATGGGTACAGAGTTGAGATTGAGTTCAACTTATCACCCAAAGACGGATGGACAAACATAGCGTACCAATCAGATGTTTGAGGATATGCTACGCATGTGTATCCTAGATTTTGGAGGAGGATGGGAGCCATATCTTCCACTGGTGGAGTTTGCTTATAATAACTCCTATCAGTTCACGATCGGCATGGCTCCATTTGAGGCATTATATGGTAGGCCTTATCGTTCTCCCTCTTATTAGCTAGAGGTGGGGGAAAACAAATTGCTCGGACCTGAGGTGATTCAAGAAACTTCAGTTAGGATTGAGCTCATCCGGAGTCGCATTCGGGTAGCACAGGACAGACAGACGAGATACGTTGATGCGAAGCAATTTTTCCAAGAGTTTAGCATCGGGGACCAAGTGTTATTATGTGTATCTCCTATGAGAGGAGTAATGAGGTTTGGAAAGAAGGGGAAGTTGGCTCCGAGGTACGTGGGACCATTTCCCATTATCGAGAGGATTGGGCCGGTGGCATACGGATTGGGGTTGCCAGAGCATTTACACCGCATTCACGATGTGTTCCACATCTTGTTATTGAGACGATATCTTCGGGATGACATTGAAAATCTGTTACTAAAGCCGTTTAATATAAAATTATACTATTTAAGTAACTCCGAACTGTTTTTTTAAGAAACTCTTTTCTATAAAACCAAATCTAATTAATCATAAGATGTGTTTAACAAAAATATGTACGATATCTGTTCAAGATTTGTTAACAGGTTTAATAAATAAGTTTAAAAAACTTTAAACTCAGCAAAACCAATAATTAGATGAGGAGATGTAAAAAGATTAAGTACATTGATTTTTTACGTGGTAAAACCTCACCCAACTGAGGAAACATCCACGACTCCCTCTACGGAGTAAACTAAAAAATCCACTTAAACAAATTATAACAGTTACAAACTATTTAATAAACATGCATACAACTCAGACCTAGACAAGTTTAGGAATGTACCCACTGGTGTCCTTATAACTTCTCAGCAGTTCTGATTGTTGATGTTGTTCTCCCAGTTTGCTAACTTCCAAGTTGTTAAAGTTCTTTACGTCAACTCTTGTTCTTGAGATCTTATTACCAACACTTTTAGTGTGGTAGGGTGATAATGTTTGTGGAGGTGCTTTCTAACACATGCATGCACACACATAAACTTATTTAATACAAACAGCCCTAACAAAATTACATATAAGATCTATATGCTGTGATTTTCTATTTCTCTCTTCTCACAAAACTTAACCTTATTTGACCTTTACAATAATCCCAGAATCCACGGCTATCTAGCTCAGAAGACGTATCAAAATCTTAATCAATATCAGATTTTAAAAATATTTTTGAGATTGAAAATCACCAAGTGCGATTCCAAACTAGGTCAAAGGTTTTCTTTTAAAAGAACTAGAAACAAAAAAAGATTTTGTTGACTTCGAAGTTAAAAACATTTACAGAACCAAATCAACAAATATTGTCTCAAGATGAGAAACTAAAAATGTAGATCTATGTGTAATATAACATGCAAAGTCTTGGATCTAGGGTTTTTATAAAAGTAGAAACACAGATCTAAAAATATGTTTAAGTTGATAACAAGATCTGGGAACGAAGAGGTTACAACACCAAAACTAATAAACCACTCACTCAAAATCTCTCAAACACTCAAGGTTGTGTTTGGTATATGCTGGTTTGGTTTTGAAAGAGGTTACGGTTTGAAAATAGTTTTGGACGAATTAGGGTTACGGTTTCCTAACTCTGGTTTCTCTCTCTTCTCTGTTCTTTCTTATCTCTCTTTCTCTCTCTGGAAAGGACAAAAATGGCAAAAGTCTCAGATGGCTGAGAGAAGGGGTACTTTTATAGGAGGCTAAGAAGATTCGAGAACACATACCAAGATTGTAAGGACATATTTTCATAGGTCCGTTATCAATTTATTATTTCATATACCGCTACATCGTCGAAGAGCATTCAAGAGACATCTACATCAATGACGGATTCGAATTACTCAAGTTCTTCATCATTAAAGACTCCGCGAAGTTTACATTGGTAAGGTTATGTTTTAAATACCTTAACTTTTCACTTAGAGATTTTGGGATATTTTTTACAAAATATTTTTCTAAAGATTTTGTTTTCGGACTCCTTTCCGTAGAAAAATCATAACTAATTCATAAAAAATCAGAATGATACTAAACTGGCGGCCACGCGTTCGTATCAAAATTTTCTATAGGCCCTCATGGAATCTCGCTTGATAGGTCGTTCGAATGACCTGCAATTGTCGTTCGAACGACATAGCATGCCGTTCGAACGGGCTCGAATTTCGAGGCGGTGAGTTTTTATATAAATACTCATTAGATGAGTCCATTTTCATTAAGTAGTCCACAGTTTTTTACAGACAGAAAATTGCAAAACTACAGAATCCTTTTGGCTTCTTCTTTTAGGGTTTAATCCCTCTTTGTTTTCAATTCACAAAACTCCCATATGCTTTATTGAATTGTTTTGGTGTTAAAGAACACACCTTGCTACTGTTTATCTTTGTGGGGAGAACCCTACAACCGGAGAGCTGCGTACTATTGTGGAGGGAGTCCTTATAAAGATCACACTTGTGGAGAAGACGTTTCTCTTCTTCACTGCTGCCCTCCTGGAAAGGGAATGTTCCAGCCGAGACATCGAAACCGACACATGCGGATATTTCGTATGTCACCCTATTTCATTGTAGTCCGTGTAAGCCGTTTTCTTACAAATTATAGTGAAATAAAAGGTTTTGCCCCTTTGGGGGATTTTTCCTGAAATTGTTTGTTTTATCCTGCATGCTTTATTTTATTAGATAAATCATCTAGATGCATGTTTTAGGGTTTAACTAAAATTTGGGATTGATTAAAATTGGATTTTATTTGAGAAATCGCAATATTTCCGCTGTAGCGATTCTACAAATTGGTATCAGAGCTTATTTAAGCGATCACCATTCTACAAATTGGTATCAGAGCCTGTTGCACTAAGTTATGGTGTTTTGATCCTAATTTTGCACAAAAATGACTTTTGATGGTTTTGATGATCTTCGATGTCAAATTTTTGAAAAAGTTAATTAGAAAATTCACACGAACTCTTGTTTTAAATCTTCTGTTGAAAACGATTCTGAGAGGTGTCCTTGTTGTGAGGGTGTTGGTCACACGTTAGATGAGTGTACCACAAATTTAAAGAAGAAATTGAATAAACCGATTTCTCATTTTTCTACCCTTAGTGATAGTAATTCGAAAGAAGAAGTCTTTTATGCTTCTAGGCTAGAGCTTCCCATCCGTGTGATTAGTGATGAGAATGAGGGTGAAAAGAGTGAGGAGGAAGAAGAAGTTTTGAGTGAGTTGCAAGTTGCCTACAATAATTTGTATTTGAATGTTTAAAGACAAAAAGGCAAACTTGAAACTTGAAGCTCAATTGAAAGAGCGTGCCTTAAAAAATAATGATGTTTTAGTTGAAGAACTTAGGGCACGTGAGAAAATTTTGAAAGAGAAGCTTGAGTACGTCGAGGGTGAGAGAGATAGTATTTGAGGGTTGATGGAGACTATTAAAAAGGAGATTTTAGAGTTTGAGGATTCTAGACGTGTACTTGAATCTAGGATAGGTGAACTTGAGGTGAAATTGAAAGATTCAAGTAAAGTGAAATTTGATTTGGAGTCTAGGTCTGAAAAACTTGATAAGATTTTAGGCACCATCGAGATAAAAAAGGATAGGGGTGGGATTGGTCTTGAAAAACATGTTGCACCCATTCCCACACGTGTGAGAGAGCCTCCTAGGATTGTTAAGAAAGAGGAACGTAAGGTTGTTAGGAAATAGCCCCCTAGGAACATCGTGAGAGTGCCTCCTAGGATCATTAGGAGAGACCCACCTAGGAAAATTCGGAGAGAGCAATCGAGAAATTTGAGGAGAGGGTCACCTTTAGGTAACACTCACCGCCCAATTTACACTTGCACACATTGCGGTAGGCAAGGTCATCTTAGGAGATTTTGTTACAAGCTTTTAAATGGACCTAGGAAGGTTAATAGAAGAATAAATTCAATTCCCCACACCCCCACACCTCGTTAAACATCTATTTGGGTCAGGAAATCGGATTTAGAGGCTTATGGTTTACTTGTCCACGATTCCCATTTACTTGCACGTGATTCACCCCATGTGAGATCTTTTGGTTGATTGTGTTAGATGTTTGTCATACACTAGTGTCACATCATGGTAATATACTTTATAGTGTTATGACTCACTTTGACGTAGCGTACATTGATTTATTTGTTGCATTTGTGTGTTTCGCTACTGTTTTAGCATTGTTTTGGATCTATTTGCACCTTTCAGGTATTGTTTTCACAAAATTTTTGCATTGGGCAAAACTGTATGACTTTCTGGTCAAATTACGAAAAATTGGTTTTCTCGTTCGAGCGAGAACTGTACGTCGTTTGAGCGACATCTCTTCTCGCGCGAAGTCGCTTCTCGCGACATGCCCTTGTCGTTCGAGCGACAGAGCAATATCGTTTGAGCAACCTGTCTGAAAATTCTGTTTTTGCTTCCCTTCTGATTCCAGTACCCGGTGTTCATAGGCTTAGATTTTTGGTACTGATAGGTTTGCTTCTGGTCAGTTTATATGCAGTTATTCTTGGTATCCATGATTAATTGATAACACTGCATTACTCGTGTATCACATTTGCTTTCATTGTAGATTCTCTTGTGTGATTACTGTTTGCTAGCATAGGATGTTGCGCATATCGATATTATATGCCTATTGCTGGTTGTATCATTTTATAGTGATATTTTTTTGTTTGAAAATTTTGAAAAAATACAAAAAGATTTTATTTTGATAAAATTTTTGAAAATCCAAAAAGATTTTTGTATTTTGTTTACACCGTTTATGGATGAACACTTAGGTTGACCGAGTCACAATTTCATTCCATTTATCCATGTGACTATTTGATAGTGTTTTGAGACAATAGGTCAATTCATCCATGTGCTTTACAAAGTTTGGAGTCTTTGAGTTGCTATAGTGTTGCTACCTACATGTTTGACTCACTTTGTCCTTTATTGCACACATGCACATATTTGTTTGATTATTGTTCTTGACTTATCACATGTTGGTTGGGTGGTTTCATCTCAATCCTGTCCTTAAAACGAACCAAGTGCAATAATACGAGAGTAATAAAAGTAGTGCATGTAAAAACCATTGCCCGTGAGGAATTAATTGTTTAGTTTTAAAAAAATGATGAGTGAACACGGGAAAGGGCTGCGAGTGAATAATAATCACGTCGTGAAAGCCACCGTTTGAAAAGAGCCCACATAAAAAATTAAGGCAATAAAAAGATGAAACATGCCAAAAATTTGGGCCAATAGGTTTTCTCTAAGTTGAGAATTTAGTACCTCTTCTGATATAAAGAATTGCATTATTATATATGAGGGAGTTTGCACGTCCTTTGAAAAGTTCTTGAAACGACACTAAATAGTTTTGGACATTATTGGTGTGGAAATCATTTAGACTTTGATTTGTTGATTTGATGAAGACGATGTCATTTAAATTCAACAATTTTTACACCTAAGGATTCTTTTGATGATCATTCGTTAGGGGTACATGTATGCATCGTGCACATATGATTGATTGAGTTTATTTACCCATCGAATGTGTTCACACCCATACATTCCGTTTCCATGACTTGGTTGTTTGAGTTTAAATCCATGGTGTGATTTTTTTTGTATCCTATTTTTGTATGAAAAATTTGAAAAATCAAAAATAGTTTGTGAATGTTTTTTGGATACTCCTTTGCATGCGCGTTGATTGATTCATATTTGCTATGCAATTTTATCGTGACACTCCATGTTTTGATTATTTCTTCTTATATGTCTACTTGGGGACATCATAAAAAGGGGAAGAAAGAATTATCAGTTATGGGGGAGTTTTTGCATTATGGGGGAGATTTGATTTATTAATACTTTATTCTTATATCATTTCAAACTCGATGCGTCACGAAGGTATTTTGCTTTATCTCATGTGTGTAGGTACAAAGACTGAAGATTATGATGTTGCACACCCTGATGAGAAAAGCTTTGAGATTTGATGAAGACTTTTTGAAGAACGTTTGAGGTCTTGCAAATTTATTCGTGAGAGGGTAGATTTGTATAGGCATTTCGTTTTTTGATAATTCGGATTTTTTATGTATGTACCGGCATAGACATAGGGGGAGATTTGTAAGGACATATTTTCATAGGTCCGTTATCAATTTATTATGTCATATACCGCTACACCGTCAAAGAGCATTCAAGAGACATCTACATCAACGACGGATCCGAATTACTCAAGTTCTTCATCATTCAAGACTCTGCGAAGTTTACTTTGGTAAGGTTATGATTTAAATACCTTAACTTTTCACTTAGAGCTTTTGGGATATTTTTTACAAAATATTTTTCTAAAGATTTTATTTTCGGACTCCTTTCCGTGGAAAAATCATAACTAATTCATAAAAAATCAGAATGATACAAAACTGGCGGCCACGCGTTCGTATCGAAATTTTCTACAGGTTCGCATGGAATCTCACTTGATAGGTCGTTCGAACGACCTAAAATTGTCGTTCGAACGACATAGCATGTCGTTCGAATGAGCTCGAATTTCGAGGCGGCGCGTTTTTATATAAATACTCATTAAATGAGTCCGTTTTCATTAAGAAGCCCACAGTTTTTGACAGACAGAAAACTGCGAAACTGCAGAATCCTTTTGGCTTCTTCTTTTAGGGTTTAATCCCTCTTTGTTTTCAATTCACAAAACTCCCATATGCTTTAGTGAATTATTTTAGTGTTGAAGAACACACCTTGCTACTGTTTATCTTTGTGGGGAGAACTCTACAACCGGAGAGCTGCGTGCTATTGTGGAGGGAGTCCTTATAAAGATCACACTTGTGGAGAAGCCGTTTCTCTTCTTCACTGCTGCCCTCCTGGAAAGGGAAAGTTCCAGTCGAGACATCGAAACCGACACTTACGGGTATTTCGTATGTCACCATATTTCAATGTAGTCCGTGTAAGCCGTTTTCTTACAAATTATAGTGAAATAAAAGGTTTTGCCCCTTTGGGGGATTTTTCCTAAAATTGTTTGTTTTATCCTGCATGCTTTATTTTATTAGATAAATCATCTAGATGCATGTTTTAGGGTTTAACTAAAATTTGGGATTAATTAAAATTGGATTTTATTTGAGAATTCGCAATATTTCCGCTGCAGCGATTCTACAAATTGGTATCAGAGCTTATTTAAGCGATCACCATTCTACAAAGATCAAGGGCTAGGATCTGGTCTTATATGTTTGACTTTGATCCAATGGTATAAACAGAGGCGGTGATTATAACACTCATGATTGGCTCAAAAGAAGTTCACAAGGATTATATAAGAGCGCATCCAGATCGTTGATAAACATGATCCAAGGGCTGTTGACATACGTTATTTTACTCTCTTAGAGAAAACACAAATTCAACCAATATGGATGCAACAGATGTAGGGCAAAAAGGGGTTAACAAACGCGCGTACAAAATAATTAAAAACGAACCCTGAAGTCTCTGCCGCTTTCGAATTCTACCCAAGGGAACTTTTAGACAATATAACCAATAATCCATAATTGTAAAATGAACCCAAAACTTTTTAAAACCAAATTTTATTTAATAAAATTCTTATTTTAAAAGATTATAAAATTCCCCAAAAAAAATTAAAATTCAATTTAGGGGAATTAAATGCACTCAACATATATACACACACTTATATGCAATATGAAATTTATGAATTCAATTCTAATGTGTGTGAGTGTTGATAAAGGAATCTAGATCAATCAATCAAAAGGAATAAAATAGCAAACCAAATTCTGAGGTTCTTTGGTTTCTAGGGTAAACACAATTTTGTCATAATTTCCAAACTAGATGAACACTTATACAATACAAACTCAAGTGAGTCAAAAGTATAAGGTGCTTCAATCTACCCCTTTGGAAATATGAGACAAAATCTCCTTTGAGTCATCTAGGACTCGTAGGGCAACAAAAATAAGGAAAACCTATTCCTATACGAATTCTATCTACCCATTTTGTAGGATTCTGTACAGTTATTCTCAACAGTTGTAATAGGGTATTCAATTGTAATTAGTTGAGTTATGTACTTTTGTTTAAGGAATGCAGATTTGACATCCATTTGGTAAAGTGTAAAATGCAAGTGACAAGATATGGCAAAGAGAAGGCGAACATATTCTAAACGAGTAATAGGAGCAAAAGTTTCGTTAAAATCTATTCCTTCAATTTGAGAATATCCTTGAGCCACTAATCTAGCTTTGTTTCTAATGATTATCCTATTTTCATCGGATTTATTTTTAAATATCCAACGTGTGCCAATAATCTTTTTGTGTGTAGGTCTAGGTACAAGATACCAGACATCATGAATGACAAATTGAAGAAGTTCTTCCTGCATAGGAGAAATCCAATGAGTGTCATTCAATGCCTCATTTACATTCTTAGGTTCCACAAGGGAAACAAAACATGCATATTGAGCATAGTTTCTTAATTGAGATCTTGTACGCACAGTCTCACTAGGATTACCAACAATGTTATTTATGGTATGGTCTTTAGAACCCCAGTTAGGTACTTCAGGTATCTCAATTGGTAATGAGTCATCTGTTTCTGGAGAGTCATTTTCTAAAACATTTATAGACTCTTCCATAATAGTTGATTCACCAATCTTACTCTCTACAGTAGTGTCACTCACAATTACATTTATGGATTCCATCAAGGTTTTAGTGCAAAGATTAAAAATACGCTAGGCTTTACTATTAGGCGAGTATCATAGAAAAATAACTTTATCTCCCCGGCTCTCAAATTTGGACAAGTGTTCTCTGTCTTTGCATATATAACAAGTACTACCAAAGGTTCTAAGGTACTTAAGATTGGGCTTTTTCTTGTACCAAAGCTCGTAAGGAGTTTGTTTGGAATTCTTTCTAAGATAGACCCTATTGATAATGTGACACGCAGTACGAATATATTCTACCCAAAAATATTTAGGCAAATTCTTGTCATGTAACATAACACATGCCATCTCTTGAAGAGTACGATTCTTTCTCTCGGCAATACCATTTTGTTGAGGAGTTTTAGGAGCACTAAACTCATGTTTGTAACCATTATAGTCACAGTACTCTATTATACCAGTGTCTTTGAATTCTCCACCTCTATCACTACGAATTCTATTTACTTGAGTGTCCTTCTCATTTTCAATCCGAAGAAGTATTTTTAAGAAAGTTTGAAAAGTGTCAGACTTTTGTTTTAAGAAGGCTATCCACGTAAATCTAGTGAAGTCATCAACCATAACAAGAATGTAACTGTGTCCACATAGACTAACAGTTTGGGAGGGACCCATTAAGTCCATATAGATGAGCTCTAAGGGGTTAGAGGTAAGGATATCTTTGACTTTCTTATGAGGTGCCTTAACAATTTTTCCTTCCTGACAGGAACCACAGACAATATTAGAAATGGGTTTGATTTTAGGAACTCCTCTAACTATTTCTTGAGAAGTCAATCTACTAAGATTATCATAATTTATGTGACCCATCCTGTTATGCCATATCTCATTGTCATCCATTCTGGCAACATTACAGATTTCAGAATTATTCATGATAGTATAACAATTGTCAGGAGTCCTGAATCCTGTAATTATGCATTCACCCTTCTCATTTAAAATTTGCAATTATTCTTTGAAAAGGTAACAGTATGATCTGAGTCACAAAGTTGTGAGATACTAAGTAGATTGGCCTTAAGACCTTTAACTAGAAGAACATTTTCAAGAATAAGAAGTCCTTCTTCTTGGAGAGTTCCTTTACCTATGATCTGAGATGATACTCCATCACCAAAAATAACTTTTCCTCCTGCAAAACTGCTTTTGTTTAAGAGTTTGTATCATCACCAGTCATGTGTTTGGAACATCCAGAATCTAAGTACCAACCAGAAGATGTGTGTTCAGCTTTTAAGGCAGTAATAACAATATTACACTTCATCTGGGGTAATAGATCCTCTTTTCTAATCCAAATTGCTCTCGTTTTCATTTTACGCTTATTTGCTCTCAATTGATAAAATTTGCGAGCATTGGATTTTTGCTAAAAAATATTTTGCGCATGATTTTGAATTTTATGAAACACGTGAGCATTTGACTTAAGAAAGTGTTTAGGACTCCTTCTAGGGAATGTTCTTTTAAGTTTGGTCTTTCCCTTCCTATAGTTAGAGTTTTTATCTGGTTGCCTAGGAAGAACATAATTGTTACGACTTCTCCTGTAATAGTTAAAGTTATGATAGATATGAGGATTACAAACAGGTTTAACTAGTCTTCTAGCATTGCAACTATCAAAAGAATGGCCGTATATGTTGCAAAAGGAGCAATAAAGATTGGTTAAAGTTGGAGTCTCCTTAGGAAAATTTCTAAACAACGGCTTTAAGGAATTTTGAGGTTGAACCCTATTCCTAGATATAACAGTTTTGAAAGTAGATTCACTCTTCCTAATGGAGGGGCAGACATATTTAGCCTTTGGTGAACTTTCATGTTTAGAGTAACTTGATTCCCCAATATCAAAATTTTGATGTTTTGAGTCAAACTCAGTTTTCAGAGAATGAAAGTCTGGGCAGATTTCAATAGGTCTTTTACCTCCTGACACAAACTTGATAGGTTCAAAAGATTTTGTTTGTGTCTTTAAATTGGGGCAAAACCCTATTCCAGTTCGATCATCAGAATTGGTTTTTGATTCAGCAACAAAACCATCAAAACATTTTGAGTTATTTTTAAATTTTGTAAATTTTTTGAAAATAGTTGCTGTCTTTTCTTTAGTTTGTTCCAATTCTAACAATGTCCCTTTGTATTTTTTTCTCCAGAGTTTCAATTGTTTCAGTCAAGTTTTTTAATTTTTGATCAAACATTTTGATTTCACTTTCATGAGTAAGACATTGGGTAGTATACTCTTCAGCATTTAGTTTAACCATCAGACTTAGATCTTCTAGTTTCTTAGTGAGATCTTTCACTATCTTCTCTAGTCTAGTGCTTTTCTTCAGATGTTTCGCATAGAGTGTGTGAATATCATGGAGGTCTACATTATCCGAGTCACTAAGTGTAGTGTGTGAAGTGACCCCTAAGGCTTCAATTCTTGGACTCACACACCCATTGACATCGTCATTATCGCTTTCCCTTTGACTCACACACCCCGTGGTAGAAATAGGAATGTTCTCAGTAATTAAAGCATCAAAACCAGTAACAGAATGATTTAGCATAAAAGAAGTAGAATTACTAGGTTCATCCTCACTAACAAGCACAGGCATATCATCATTATAAATAATCTTGACAAAGAAAGACATGAACGGATAAAAAACATCAGATGACTCAGGTTCCTCATTTTCAGAGTCGCTTGAATCATCCTATGTCTTGCAAATGTTGGCCCTAGTGTGCTTATTTTGAGTGTTTAAGTTAACTCTACAATCTTGTGCAATGTGTCCTAGTTTTCCGCATCTAAAGCATCCAGTCTTCTTAAGGTCTCTGTTAGGTCTAGTGTGAAAGTCCTTGTGAGGTTTGTCTTGACCTTTCTCATGAGGTTTGTGATTAGAGTGAGTTGGATAGTTGGACTTGCCTTGTTTGTTTGCCATGTTGTTTCTAAACTTGATAATTTTCTTAAACTGTTTTGACATTAAGGCAATCAGATTGTCCAGACTTTCTATATCGCATTCCTCATCAGAGTCATCATTGGGACAGTTAAACTCAGGCTTAATCAACTTAGAAGAAAAACTCAAATTGGAACTAGTCTGTTTCCTATGGGACTGGGTCAATTGTTTCTTAAATTCTAATTCCATTTCCACAGTTCTTAATTTACTACTGAGTAATTTAGGAGTGAGATTTATGTCACACATTTTCTCAATAGCATATCTTTTGTTGTCAAAATTATGTGGTAATGATCTCAGAATTTTAGATACAATTTCATGTCTGTCATATGTTATTCCATTAGCATGCAGTTTGGTCACAATATCAGTCAAGTTCATATAGAAGTCATCAAATGACTTCGATTCAGACATAATTAAAGAGTTATACTGTTGAATGAACATTTGTGTTTTAGCAGCTTTAACGCTGGTGTCACCTTCATGAGCAGTAACCAAGGTGTCCCAAGCTTCCTTAGAAGTGGTACAGGATGAGATTCTTTTGAACTCATGTTCATTTATGGACATAAATATGGCATTTTTTCCTTTGTTATTGTTGCGAGAAACTTACTTCTCTTCTTGTGTGAACTCACTTAATACTTTCTTAACCCTCTCATTACTTCCTTCAGTGGCTGGTTTAGTAGGAGAAATGTATCCATTTTCAACAATGTCCTAGACATCATCTCCTAAAGTTCCTTGAATGAAAGCAATCATCCTTACTTTCCAGTAAGCAAAATTGGTTCCATCAAAGATAGGAGGTCTGGTCAAGTTACCAAATATTTCATTTTTCTCGTCCATGTTTGATTTTCAAAAAATAATTTCAGAAACACATGATCTCTTAAAATAAGTTTACAAAGCTCTGATACAAATTGAAAATCTGTTACTAAAGCCGTTTAATATAAAATTAAACTATTTAAGTAACTCCGAACTGTTTTTTTAAGAAACTCTTTTCTATAAAACCAAATCTAATCAATCACAAGATGTGTTTAACAAAAATATGTACGAGATCTGTTCAAGATTTGTTAACAAGTTTAATAAATCAGTTTAAAAAACTTTAAACTAAGCACAACTAGGGAATTGGATGAGGAGATGTAGAAAGATTAAGAACAAGGATTTTTTACGTGGTAAAACCTCACCCAACTGAGAAAACATTCACGACTCCCTCTACGGAGTAAACCGAAAATTCCACTAAAACAAATTATAACAGTTACAAACTATATAACAAAACATGCATACAACACAGACCTATACAGGTTTAAGAATGTACCCACTGGTGTCCTTATAACTTCTCTGCAGTTCTGATTGTTGATGTTGTTCTCCCAGTTTGATAACTTCCAATTTGTTAAAGTTCTTTACGTCGACTCTTGTTCTTGAGATCTTATTACCAACACTTTTAGTGTGGTAGGGTGATAGTGTTTGTGGAGGTGCTTTCTAACACATGCATGCACACACACACACTTATTTCATACAAACAGTCCTAACAAAATTACATATAAGATCTATATGCTGTGATTTTCTATTTCTCTCTTCTCACAAAACTTAATCTTATTTGACCTTTACAATAATCCCAAAATCCACGGCTATCTTGCTCAGAAGACGTATCAAGATCTTAATCAATCTCAAATTTTAAAAATATTTTTGAGATTGAAAATCATCAAGTGCAATTCCAAACTAGGTCAAAGGTCTTGTTTCAAAAGAACTAGAAACAGAAAAAGATTTTGTTGATTTCGAAGTTAAAAACATTTACAGAATGAAATCAAAAAATAATTTCTAAAGATGAGAAACTAAAAATGTAGATCTATGTGTAATATAACATGCAAAGTCTTAGATCTAGGGTTTCTATAAAAGAAGAAACACAGATCTAAAAATATATTTAAGTTGATAACAAGATCTGGGAACGAAGAGGTTACAGCACCAAAACTAACAAACCACTCACTCAAAATCTCTCAAACACTCAAGGTTGTGTTTGGTATATGCTGGTTTTGAAAGAGGTTAAGGTTTGAAAATAGTTTTGGACGAATTAGGGTTACGGGTCCAGTGGGCATCATAATGTGGAGGAATCCACTTGGGAGCGTGAGGCAAATATGTGCCAAAAATATCCAGATTTATTTTTACCAGGTATGCCTTATTTTTTGAATTTCGGGACGAAATTCCGTTATTAGGGGGAGTATGTAATACCCAGTATTTTTATGACTTTTAAATTTGAAGATTTATTAAATTTAAATTGAAATATTAATTCGAAAATTATTTTAAATATTTACTAGCGTGATGAGAGCTAGTAATTATTGAGAATTTTTTGAATATTACTTAATGGGTAATGTAATATGTATAATCCAATTTATTAAAATTATCATGATTGTATAATTTGATAATTGTGGAAATTAAATCGGGACGCGCCTGTGTCGTGTCGGGATTAGATTATTATGGTTAAAAGCAAATAATTGGCATCCCGTAAGGGCATTATAGATATTTTGTATTTTTGGGCAATTAAACGCACGAATTTCCTAATGATATATCAACCTTTAGGAGTTATCTTCTAGGGTTAACAAACACAAAATCAATTAATGACCATTAGAGAAGAAGTTGGAGAGCTTTCCAAGCAACTCAAGGACAAAGACTCAACCGTTTGCACCGCCACCACCACCAAAACGTAGATCGCGTGACAAGGAACGCAACCATACCTCTTTCGTCCACAAATCAGAAACTCAAATTCCAGGAAATTATCTATCTTTCTTTATTTTAGTTAATGTTTCAATCATGTTAGTCTAGGGTTGTTTAGAACATGTTTCATGGAAGAAATTAATATATCCGAGACTTAAAATCATATGTTGTAGCGGAAGTAGACATATTCTGGACATCTAAACCACATGTAGATGATAAGTCACGAATTTGTATGGATTTAGAAGCAAGTAATCTAGAAAAAAATTGGAAGAATGGAAATTAAAGGAAAAATTAGGGTTCTTGAAGTTTATGTCAATTTTACTCCAGTAAAGCGTTATACTTGATGAAATCGGACATATTTTACGTACAAAATCATGTAGTTAGGTATATAGTACTTGTAGTAATGTTGTTTGGGAGTTTGGAGATCGTTAATGGAGATTTGGTTGAGGTTGGAGAGGTAAACCCCTAACTGGACAATGGCAGGTTTCGTCATAACTGCTTGATCAATCGATCGATCAAGAACATCGATCGATTGACCCCATTCCTCGATCGATCGATCCGTCCTGAAAACTGCGTATTTTTCTCCTTTTGTTTAATCTGGTTAAAAACACGTAGGAACCCTTGATTATTAATTTTAGATCGTAATGGGATATAGAGAAGACCAGTAGGGTCTAAGTGGACTCCGTTGAGTGAAAATTTAATGTAGGATGAAATTATGGGTTAACGGGGAGTTTATCACACATACGATACCATGCGTACGTCTAATAAAAGATCGAGACTCGTGAGTAAGTTAGACTAGAAGATAAGTGAGAGTACCTACTGAAATTATATTTAGGGAGATAGAATACTTCGAGAGATGAGAAGTAAGTATGGAGTAACTTATATATGAGAATAAAAGTGACGAGTCTGTTATGCGAGGTAATCGAGTAAAATGTGCTAAGAATGGATAATTATAATTATGGGTCGTGGGCGCACCTAATTTAGAAATGTGAATATTTATATATATATATGATTGTGTGCTTGTGCATATATTATATATCTGTGTAAAAATCATACCCGATCTACTTGCTATCACAGGGGTTTCCGCCTCGGGACAGTCTTATATCGATTGGGCCTTTATGGGGGATAACAACTTGTACCCTAGAAGATTGTATCCTTGATACAGGCTATTTGAGTGATAGTCAGATGGTCCTAAGAGACGTGAGGGTATGTGCTGACCTCTTAGTGACTTGGAACTATACTTCGCCTCCAATTGTATGTGTTTTGTGTTAATACAGTTCGAGAGTGATTTCGAACTAGTATTTCCCTTAATACGAGTGATACGGGGACATAATAGCAGAGTATGCCAGCACCATAGATTTTATGTGGGGTGCTGATAGTGTGTATATTATATGAGTGACTAATATATATATATATATATATACATATAAGTATGGGAACTTTCTACCGTGCATAAAATTAGTTAAGTAATGCATAAATACTCCAACTTTATTATAAGCGTTTGGAAATTTTGTGACATCACTGGGTTATTTTAAATAACATAAGATATATGAGAGAGATTAATTTTCAGAAATTAATTATCGTAGTCATAGTATTTATCAGAATGCAATCTTATAGGAAAGTTAAGTTAAAATAAACTTTTGAGATTAATAGTACGATAGGCGTGCACACTAAATGAGAGGTGAGAATTTCTCAAGAGAGTGTCGCATACTAACATGGTTGTTTCATTAGCCGGTAAGCATTTTAAATACTTGATAAACTATTTTTAATCTATTTTACACTCGAGCTCTGACCCGTTTCCTGTTATTTCTTTTCTCTTGTATATATATGTATATATTACAGGTGCCCAACCACAGGGGTTTCATGCTTAGATTCCTTGGAACGGATGCGATGCAGCTTATGTGGGAGTTGCAGGCCATTGCTTAGACGACCTCGTTGTTGACTCTACTCTTATTTTAATTCTGATTAGTTAGGTCATGTGTCGCCCGTTTCCCTATTTAGTTGGATTTGTCAGAGATTTATGTTCATTTACTTTCAAGTATTCGATACTCTTTGGGATTTAATTCTTGTCAAGATGATTACATTTATAGTTTATAAAATTGATATTGGATTATTTGAATGGTTAAACTGTTGTGTGTTAATTTCCATCCTCAAAAAATTTTGGATTCTAAATCTATTAATTATTAAACAGATTTTCATATCTGGATTTAAAAAAAATGGAAATAAGGTTCAAAATTGTTTTGACACTTAGTTTAATTATTTAAGGTGTTTAAATTGGAAATTTTATTTTGCGACTGTGATGCTAAGAATGAACCAACCGTTCACCTTGATTTCAATTTAATAAAGGACTGATCACCCGGTGTTTAATTAGGCGGGGTGTCACATGAGTTAGATGCTATTGTTTTGGAATTCAGAATTAAGGTGTTAAACAGTAATAATTCATTTGGATTTGTTGTAAATGCACATATTTCCATGTCTTCTTCTAATTCATTTTGATTTGTACTAATAACAACATTTTTTTTTACAGAAAAGATCTCCTTCAGTTATTAAGGTGAGGATGATGATGTTGACTATGATGATGTCGTCTGGGCTCGATGGTAGTGGAGGCAACGAGGGCTCCTCGGCCCCTAGGCTCCCCAAATATGGAAAATTGGGGATGGCCATCGAAAACAAGACGGGGCTATTAGCGAGATTTCTCGAGCTGGTAAAGACGATCACCGTCCCGGGGTACACTAGTTGGAGGGAGGTTCCAAATGAGATGAAGTTAGCTATTTGGGTGGCACTACAGGTAATGTATTTTTATTTCTATTTATATTTCAATTTCAATTTCCATTTCATTTAATATTTATATTTATTCGCAACTGACATTGTATTTGTTGGACAGGAACAATTCAGCCTGGATCCAAAATTACGCGATTCCGTCTTGGAGCAATTGAGGGAGCAACACAAGACGTGGAAGAAAAATATGCAGACCCTGTACTTTGGTAAGTCCCGAGAGTCCATTTTCCAAATGCGTGACTTTGTCCTATTGAAGGAGCGGATTTCATTGGCACAATGGTAAAAGTTCATTGACAATGAGATGGGGGAGCGACAATTGGAATCTTGCCAATTGGAGAGGGAAAATAAGGCGAAATAGATGGACGTGCACTACTCCGGCCAGACGTCTTACGCCGAGGTGGATCATAGGATGATGGTAAGATTTAATTTTTCTATTATTACAGAAATATATTATTCTGCATTATTTTACTTTGCGGGTCTGATACTAATTTTGCATTATTTTATTTCGGGGGACAGGGAGTGGCCCTGGGGGTAGGCCACATAAGCTCGATACTTATGTGGTTATTCGGAAGAAGAAGGGGAAGGATAAGGAGGTTTCCCCAAGTGTCACGGCCACGATTGTAAGTAATCCGTCATTTTACTTTTTGTTAATTACGTTATAATTTTTTTATTTACTTATTTAACTAATCATGTGCTTTTTATCGGTTCTAGCAAAGCTTAAGGAAGTGCATGAGTCATAGTCTGATGCCGACAAGGCATCTTTATCCACAGACGAACTCAACCAACTGTTTGGCGCTGATCACAAGGGGAGGACAAGGGGTGAGCTCGCGGGTGTCCAAATCTAGGATCATCGGGTTGGAGACGAGAGGCATCGGGTTGGATCGAACGTTGGACTCGTATGACACAAATATGTGCCACTTGGAGGCGACGGTCCAAGATATGTTCTCATTCATGAAACGTTCGTTGGGCGGAAATCGTAACGGGAAAGGTACGAAGAAGGTGGTGGTGGAGGAGGAGGTGTAGGAGGATGAGGATGTGAACCTCGCTGCTTCATCGCCGACACATGCGGACTCTGTTGATCTAGTTCCCTATTTGGCTCCCTTCGATCGACCGATGTCGACACTTGGTTGGCCGAGCGTGTTTATACAGGACATATTTGATGGCCAGCGGATAGGGAGGCGGTTGAGGGACCCGAATACCATCCAGGGTATGCCAGTTCATGGACGTTTGCTTCAAGACATCGAGGCCAAGGTGCTCGTCACGCATGTGATACCCGGGAAGGAGAACTCCCCATTGTGGTTACGTGAACAATGCGGTACGATGCACATTGCTAAGTGTATTAATTCCTATATCGTGTGACCTATTCACCTCCTCAGACCTACCCCAGACATGTAGTGATATTATTTGAATTGAATTGTTTTAAGTTGTTACATTTGAATTATAGTTGGATTATATCGTGATGCATATTATTTTGAATGTATATTTGCATTATCTTTATTTTATTTGGATATATGATATTTGAACCGGTACAACGTTGCTATAATATATACAAATATACTGTTGGGCAGTGGCCATACTGCCCAGCATATTTTTTTTCAATTATACCCAGATTTTTCACGGTCATTGACCGTGACAAGTCCGTGACAAAGGATAATTGTCACGGACTTGTCATGGTCAATGACCGTGACAAGTCTAATGAACTTGTTACGGTAAATGACCATGACAATAAACGTTTTCACCCCCAGACTTATCACGATCATTGACCTTGACAAGTTGGACTTATCACGGTCAATGACCGTGACAATCCGACAGATTTGGTGTAGTGAGACCAACTTTTTGTTTCATATGAGAAGCAATTTGTAGGTGTATTCACCTTTTTGGTGAAGTTAATAAAAACTGAATTTGCAAAAAACTACACAACTCAAAGATTGTGTTTATGATTTACCTTTTTGGGTGAGGTGACCCCCCTTCCCCCAACCCATTTGAATTTTCAACAAACTACAAAGCTTAAAGATTATCTCTCCCATCCATCCCTGTAACACCCGGTATTTTTTAGAATATTTAAATTACACGTGTCACACTTAATTAATTTGAGAAATAAAACGAATTGAATAAATATTGACTAGATTAATATTTATGTGTTATTCTATTTACTTATGTGGTAAGTAAATGAAT
Organism: Sambucus nigra; assembly: GCA_949130495.1. Lineage (NCBI taxonomy): Eukaryota > Viridiplantae > Streptophyta > Magnoliopsida > Dipsacales > Adoxaceae > Sambucus > Sambucus nigra. Next base: position 3,682,414 of record CASBWL010000025.1, read on the forward strand.
TTATATTATTTTATATTACGTCGTATGTGGTAAAAGCGATGGGTTGACAGGATCTTATTCGGGATGCGCGTATTGAGCCGTGTGAGTAATAAGATGGTAAATTGATTATAGGTGACTTGAATGGTGATTTCGAGTGAACGGACGATCCGATATAGCTCGAGATAGTCAGAATTAGGTGCCTGGGGTTGTATTTGGCTTTCGGGGACATTTTAAGTTATACGGGACCCATACAGGGGTATTCGAGCCATTTTAATATTATAACTTAACCTAAAAACGGGATTCAGAGTATATCAAGGGTTTTAGATGAGTCAGGCATCCATGGATCATTCCAGATCACCTAAGCTTGAGAGAAGAGAAAAAGGTGGAGGAAAATCAAGGGGGGGATCAAGAAAGCCAAGAGTTAAGAGAAATTTGAAGGGATTTCTGGGCTAGAATCATCACACCAAAAGCATTCAGGTTGTTCTCAAATTTTAAGTTAAGTGTTTAACTTTCTTTGATATTATATTATATTTTGTGCTTTAGTTCATATCATGATTGGTGAGAAACAAATATGAACTTTTGGGTGGGATTCACATGACAAAAATGCGATTTTTGGGGATGAATCTATTGACATAAAAGTGATTATTTATCTCATATGAAATCTAAATTTAGTTTATATAAAAGGTAAAATATTGATGAAAATCTGAAATTGAACTGTGATGAATAGATGTGATCTTAAAATTATAAATTGGGAAAAATAGTGAAAAGGTGGATTAATTTTGGATAATTGTTATTGGATACAATGTTATAGATGATTTATTAGATCAATTGATATGTGAAAACATGTATATTGATGATAAGTAATGTCAGACTGATTTTTAAGCATAAGAAGAGCAAATGGAGAGGCAAAAAACGAAAGGAATGAGTAGAGTCACTTTGGAGAGTTTTAAATCTTCTTTTTGAGTACATTCGGAGGATATTTGTGAAAAACTCAAAACATATACCTGACTCAATTTTTTGTGTAGAATCCAAATACAAAGTATGATTGGTGATTTGGATAATTTTTGGATCTAATTTTTCTATATTTTTAAAACATGCCTATAAGTGTGGATTTTTACTATGTTCGGCTACACTGCTCAACCTAAGTTAGGTGTTTTGATGTATTATTAATTCGGGTGGGATATGGATTATTTTGAAAGGTCCATAGAGGGTGTTTAGGACTTCTTGTATTTTTGAAATATAAACTTGCATTGGGGTTAGTCACAAATAAAATCGTGGTATGGATTTAGGATGACCAACACTCGAAAATATATTTATGGATTCAAATGAAAATTTCGGATGGAATTAGGATACGAGTTGGATTGTGATAGGCTTAGTGTCTAGAATAAAATATAATCATGATATATATAAATAAGTAAGTGACTACTTATGAATCTGGGAGTCGGATTGAGACTCGGAGAATATAGGATAGTGCTACAAGGGATACACGGTTAGCCAGGTTTATATGGATATATATACGGATATAGAGATAGTATATATATGTGTGTGATTATATATGTATGTATGATATAATTATTTGAACATACTACTCTAGTGCTATCAGTGGAGGTTGCGCAATGTGGGTGATCTTCCCTGACGAATATCAACAAGCTTAATATTGACCCTAGGTCATAGCTCCACGCATGCCCTTGTGAGGTTGGAGTCGAGGTGAGGTAATTTTGGTATGGTTATGACTATTGTCTCAGGACTATGACTGCTTCCAACATGTTTATGATTTGTCAAGTTCGGTGTGAGGTTCTGACCCGGTAGTCCAAGATTATGTGCGTATGCCTTCGAGTATGATAGGATTTTAGAGATTCGCATTTGCACCATAATGGTCTGGGGATTGTAGTTATACGTATATAAAGAGTGATATATATGTGTACTTGGTGTGATATGAAAATATGTATATATGTGTGTGAAGAAAATATATACGGGTATATAGCCCTTATGTGTGAATATTGAATTAATGACTAGTGAAGTTATATGAAATGAATTAATAAAATTAAAAATGATATCTATAAGTAATAAGAAGGTGCGAAAGCTTAATATTAATTCCAAGTTAAATAGAAGTATATGTGGGTCGTAAGGCAACGTATGGGATTAAGATGAGTAATGATACTAGTTAGGCTGGGTAGCGTAATTAGGATATTTAACATACAACCATTAGGTGTGCATGATAGATGAAGGAGGAGGTGTATGTCATGGGAGTGAGACACCAGTTTAAATATGAAAGATTGCAGTACATATTTATTAATGTATTTTAAACACTTGAAAAATATTTTCAAAAGGTTTTGGGCTCTGACCCATATCAAAATATTTTCAAACCTTTTAGGCGTTCAGCCATAGGGATGCCTGGCTTAACCATTCTTCTAGTGAGACGATGCTATAGTAGTTGTGGATAGTGTAGGGACTGATTAGACACTTCTATCCTTCAGATCTAAATAGGAGGTACTTCAGAGTTATTTTGGGCATGTCACCCAATCAGTTAGTATTTGTTTTTATTCAGATGCTTTCCTTTCAGTTAGTTGGTTTATTGTATTGTGACTTTTTATCAAGAGTTATCGATTAATTTATTTATTCAAGTGAGTGTGGGTTTCCTTATTTCATTATTGTTTATATCAATGGAAATTTGTGTAAGTTAGTTAAAAAGTTTTAAAATTTGATAATGTTTTCGATAGTGATACTAAGAATGAACTAGATGAGATTCCTATTTTATTTTAGTAGATGATTGATCACTCGTTATTAAAATAGGCGGGATGTCACAGATGGTGTCAGAGCATTAGGTTCTAGTGTCCTTAGTATCTGTGCGAATTTACTACATTTTTAATGTTGCTTTTCTTTGATGTAAAGACCTATGCTTAAGACAGTAGATTCTTATTGTGATTTAAATTCTCCTACTATTGTGTATAATTGAAGTACATCTTATACGAGTTCAGTTGGGTTTCATATTCCAAACAGGAGAGGATTACTAGAAGGGCCATTTGGAGGATTGAGGAGAGTCTCAGCAGGAACCGCAGAGTATTCAGGGGACGATGACCGCATCAAAAGTCACCATTATTATTGCTCAGGCAGGTATTGCTTTGATGACCATTAGGGTGCAGCAGTACCCCAAACACCGCCACAGCAGATCGTGACCCCAATTCAAACTCACCCAATGCAGTCAGTATGGGAGAGAGTCAGAGGGGCCTTTCAGAAGGGACATCCACCTAATTTTTAGGAAATGCGGATGTGGTAATAGATAGCTAATGGAAGGAGAACTTTTGAAGGCATTTAGTTATGGTGGAGTGACAATGGAAATTGAAAGTATTATGTGCAAGAACCATTTACATAGCCAGTGACATTTGAAATTGAAAGTATGAGTTTTATCCATGGGTAAATGGGATAGGTTCGAGGTGACAGAAGTGCGTCACAAAATTTATGTTAGCACTAGATTCATGCATGAGATGGGTTTAATGGATATATCGTTAGTATTACCACTGTGTGTATATATTCACCATTGGATAGTGGGGCTCTCTTTGGTTCCATCTGTAGGGGAGCGGGTGCAGACACTGGGAGGATATGTTTTTGTAGATCTACTCATCTTAGATAGATATGCTATGCGATTATGATGTTATCATGGGTATGGGCTAGTTTGCGATGGTTTAAGTAATGGTGGAATATTACAATAAGGCTATCGTGGTCACTGTTCCAGGGCAGCTGTATTATTTTTGCGATATCTCACCTGAAAGAGGGTCAAGACCACATATATATTATATTGTATAGGACACTTCGGAGAGTATAGTTATCGCGTTCTATTTGATCCGAATGCGTATGGACTTTACTGATATGATTCTGGGTATATCGAATTTAGGGCCGAGCGGAGAGAGTTAGCTTGTTATTACTTTAGCATTATGGACTTAGTGATAGTGCAAGCGTAATATTGTATGACTCCTTTAGAGATGTGAGAGTTGGGGATTAAACGTATACGCCTGGGGGTAGGATATTGAGTGTCTCGGTTATGTGATTTGGGATAAAGGATATCGATCATCGACGACGTTAAGTGATAGTGCATCGGGGAAGTTCTTTTTTTGGAGGTCATTTGCGGGACATTCCACGCGCGGAACTTAATAAACGTTGAGAGTTGGGAGATGTTATTTGATGTTGGGGCATCAGTTTTGAACGTTAATGATTATACATGTGGAGAAAACACTTTGAGCTGAGAACTATTAGACTATATAAGGCCAGTGGAGCTGGGTACTATTATGTGGAAAGCACTGGGAAAACTTTTTCACAAATAGTTGATAGGTGAGGCAATCTCGAGACAAATTGAGTCGCGATTTAGGGGGTAATAGAGAATAACCTTATTGTATATCCACGCCAAGCTTGTGGGACCAAGTTTGAGATACATATGTTATGTCTATGATGATTATGCTAATGTGCACACGTTATAGGGTGTATGGGTGCCCTAGTTAGTTTGATCTTCAAAATCATCTGAAATAAAGGGACGTGATAATAAATGTGTTGAACATATGCTTATGGTGAAGATAGAAGAAAATTTTGAAAAGTAAAATGGATTGAACCTTGTGGAGGAAGAATATATTCTAAATATGTGTACTGTAGGGAGAGCTATCACACCCGAGATGGGTTGAAAGACAGTGGAGACACGGGAAATGGATATCTCATGCCAAGGGAGCATCCAACAGTTTTGGGAAGTAGAGCGGAGCCGTACTCAGTTAAATTATGAGGGTGGTTTGCACATAAATAGGTTGTTGATCTATACCAGGAGAAAAGGACCCAGGAAGTGCGTATTTCTGGAGCAGATGCATGGGTTATGACTTTTGACGCATCTTAGGATGGGGAGTAAGAGGTACCACATGATGTGGGATGTAATGTGTGTAGATCGACGAGAAGTGAGACATAGAAAAGTTGTATCTAAGTGCACCACTCAAAGACTAGAAAAGGTTGGTTTGAGGAGATCAACCAAAATTTTGTAATAATTGGTGATTCAAGTGACAGAATGGATAGGCAGAGTGATAGAGTTCATTATTGGGTGACCAACATCGCGAAAAGGTCAAGGCTTCCTTTGGGTTTATGGAAATGCATTAACTGAGATGGATCAGTTATTTCTATTCTATGTGAGTTATAATATCAGGCAGTGTGCCCAACATTTCATTAAAGGAAGGGGATGAGATAGCACAAGGTGTCACCCAATATTGTTATGGATCAGGCTAAGATCCTAAAGCCCCACCTCTGATAGGGATTTTCAGGAGGAAATGGGATGAAGTTGTGTTTAAAGCAAGACATATCACTCAAAGACCAAGGAGTAGACGGGGGAGGTGATTACAATATTAGAGAATACGAGGGATAGGTATTCTGGATTTAGGGGTAATTGGGAGGAGTAATTACCGTTAATAGAGTTATATGTAATAACTCGTACCAATTTATCATTGCTAAGACGAATTTGAGTCTTTGACCGCGAGACCTTATCGTTTGTCTTATAGTTGGTTGGAGGTTGGAATAATAAGATTCTCGGGCTGAACATGATTCAGAGTCCGTCAGCTAGGATTGGGGTAATTAGAAATATTTCGTGTAGTTCAAGAATGTCATAAGAGTTACATTGATGCGAATTAAAGTTTTTAAAGTCTAACATGAGTGGTCAGGTGTTGTTGCAAGTGTCTCCCATTAAGGGAGTTATGTAATCTTGCAATAAGGGAAGTTAATACATTGGGAAGTGGAGCCTTTCCCTAGTACAAAGATGATAGATCCAGTGGTTTATAGGCTTGTCTTATTGGAGCATTTTTAGTAGGTTCACGATGGTTTTATGTATCGTCATCAAGGTGAGACCTTAAGAAGAATGCAATATCTCCCTATAAAATGATTTGAATAAACTTATTGCTAGACCTAGGCCATAGTGAGTACGCCTTTAGATTGGATGATACCACTAGTGAGTGTATAGTGGATACACTAGTGAGAAAGTTTTATGATATCGATTAAATATGGGTTTCAAAATTTCCAATTAAAAGATTATTTAACTAATTATCAATTCTTTATCCAAATTAATTAAACCCTAACACATGCCTCTAGGTGTTTAAATCATGCCATCACAAATAAATGTAAATTTCTGATATAGAGATTTTAGAAAAAAAAAACCTTTCGGGTAAAATTGTTTATTTCACTACGAAAAGTAAATCGCAACTTACATACACAATGAAATCTGCAATGACTATTTCGCAGCACACTCACATAGGCCCCGACCTAGAATTGACAATGGATTAACCACAGAAAATCCACAATCTTCAGCTAGGAACACCCACAAGCACTCCTAATGACCTCAGTTGTATTCAGCTAGTACCTGCCTCAAGAGCTACCAAGTCAGCCGTAGAGATAGTACTCCACAAAGAGAAACTATAACAAAGTTGTATCTTGGGTTCCAAAATGATTCACTAAAGTATTTGGGATGATTTTTTGAATCAAAACAAAGTTCAAAACACCTCAAAAGGAGGAGACAAAAATTCTGTAGATTACAGTTTTCATATAATGAAACTCTCAGGTCTTCTGAAGCAAAAATGACTCAAAACACTGCTATTTATAAAAAAATTGAGTTGGCGGCTTCGTTCTAACAATAAGTGCATGTCTCTCGAACAAAATCTAATGTCGTTCGATCCAGGGATCGCTTGACCTATCAAACGAGGTAAGATTATCAAAATAGTAGCATGTTGTTTGATGAAATGGATCAAGCGACCTTCAAACGAGCTATCGCGCGAGATGCTCTGTCGCTTGAAGCTGTCGTTTGAATGACTTTGTCCTATCGTTTGAATGACATTAACATGTTGTTTGAACGACATCAGCGAAAAATTATTTTTATTAAATCTCCACCTCAGGACTTAGAAAAATTATTTTGACAAAAATTGACACCTCATATGTTTAAGAACATTTTTGAAAAATTATCCCAACACCTTAAATGAAATATTGAAGGACTTAAACACAACCTTACCAAAATTTATCTCGTAGAGTCTTCTTTATTGAAGAATGGTGATATTTGGATCCGTCTTGATGCATGAATGAACTTGAACTTTTCTTCGACGGTTGGAGCGGTATACGACATACTCTAATGTAAAACCAGACTATGTAAAATATGTCCTTACAGATCTCCCCCTATGCATATTCTTGTTCAAAATAAAAAGAATATGAATTACCAAATCAATGCCCTATACAAATCTAATACCCTTCCATGAACCCAAAACTGAAAAGGTACTAAAAATGCGAGTCTTAAATCTTCCTTCAAAATCTTCAACTTTTCTTTGTCATCATTGGGGTCTGTAACATGATCCTCAAACTCTGTACCTACACACATAAGACTAGAAAAAATAATTTTGTGAAGTATCGAGTTGAAATGAGATAAACATAAATCAAAACAAATATCAAATCTCAAATCTCCCCCATAATGCAAACTCCCCCATTAAATCATACTCCGTTCTCCCCCTTTTTATTTGTCTGAAATGGACAAGGAAAAGAATAAACAAAATAAGCATGGAGTGTCACGACAAGCAAATAAACTCAACTAAGACCATTAAGGATAAACTTAAAAGCATTCACCAACTATTTTTTATTTTTCAATTTTTTAAAAAAATGCAAAAACAATTTTACAAAAATTACACACCATGAATTTACACTAAGATAACCAAATCGTGGATATGGAATGAATGGGTGTGAAAAAATTCGATAGGAAAAGCAATGCAATCAAACATAATATATGTGCACGATGAATACGGATACTCCTAACGAATGAACTCAAAATCGTCCTTAGGTGTCAAAAGTGTTGAATTTAAATGACACTGACTCAATCTATCAAGACATCAAAGTTTAAAATGATTTCCACACCAATACCATCTAAAATTATGTAATGTTTTTTCATGACTTTGTCAGGACGTGCAAACACGTTGTTTAATTTCCAACCAAACTCCCTCATAAATAATAAATCTTTTATTTTTCTAATAAGGTGATCTAAAACCTAATGGCCCCCTTTTTTTGGCATATATATCTTTTTATTGCCTTAAATTTTTTCTGACTCTTTTAAACCTCTTTGGACCTAGGCTACTTTTTACAATGCCACACTTTTTAGATCTTATTTAAACAGTGGCTTAATCATAAATGATAAATATACCTTTCGTAACCCTTCCCCGTTTTTCACATATATATATAACAAATCCTCACGGGCAACGGTTCTTACATGCACTATTTTCATTGTCAAGTTTTATCACATTTGGTTAGTTGTAAAGACAGGATTGAGATGGAAACACTTTAACCAACACGTGATAGACAAGTAAAATCATCAAACAAAATCGTACAAGTGTGCATTAAAGGATACTAAGAATCAAACATCTAGAAAGTAATCTCAAATTACATCTTAATGACTCCAAACATTATAAAGCAAATAATGAAATGATGAATTATATCAAAACACTATCAAATAGTTACATAGATATGGAATGAAATTATGACTTGGTCATCCTAAATATCCATTCATAAATGGTGTAAAGCAAAATACAGAAATCTTTTTGGCTTTTTCAATATTTTCTAAAAAATAGAAATTCTTTTTGTATTTTTCCAAAAAAATTAAAAAACAAATCTTTTTAGTTTTTCAAAAAATATATCAAAAATGGAAAAAACTAAACATAAAAGTTGTACACACTAAAAATAGGCATAAAATGTCATTATGAAAATCATCCTATGCTGGCAAACACGTCTAAACCTCATCCGTTAGGTGAGGTGGAGTTTTCCAAAGGTGGTGACATCCTATGAAAAACGTCCATCAAATCATGTGAAGTTTTGACCAAAAAATTTACTTGCTCCCTAATATGTGCAAACTCTTTCATGTAATCATATAGAGCATCATGTGTGGGTGCATGTGTCGTAGAATGACATGGCAAATTTTTGTGCCACACATTATCCAACTTAAAACAAAGCTCCCTAAGGTGTCCTCTTTTCTTGCAATGTGAGCAAACATAAATGGGCCAAGGAACACCTCTCTTAAAGTGTCTAGGAAGTACTCTCCTATCCGGAATGGTATGCCTAGGTGGGTTGGTTTGAGAGCCATATGGATCTATCATAAACTCTGGAGCCATCTCGGGTGCAACATCGTTAGTGGACGCACCGTCATGTCATATTCCTTGTCTTTCAACATTACCCAAAGCGGGATCGAGAAGCGTCTTTCCTACCTTTTTAGATGTGTCCTATAAAGTGACCTTTACCTCCCAGGCACGTTCAAGATATCTCTCTAATTGTGACACACGGGCTTCAAGTTCACTCTTTTCCCGACCTACGACGATCAACAACTCACTCAAAGTAACCTTCACCTTCTCTAGTTGACTCGTCGATGCCTCAAATCCCCTAAAAATCTCTCTCTCTCTCTCTTTCTCTCTAAATCTAACACCATAAGACCTAACTCCTTATTTAACTTCTTCATTTTTAAGGTCTCAGTGTATAAATCTCTAAATGCAATTTGGACTTCACTCTCACCTTCGCTTCCAAACTCACTTTCACCCTCACTCAAAACACTCAAATCATCCTCGAGCTTTCACGTGCACAAGTATCCTCATCATCGTAGGACAAACTTGGTGTGCTCACGCGACTAGCTAAAAAGGCGATCCGAAATCTTTCACCTCTTCCTCACCATCGCTAAGAGTGGCGGGCATGGCACCTTTCTTTCCCTTTATCTTTAGCCTAGTGGGACACTCGAACTCCTTATACCCCTTTCCCTCGCATTCAAAACATATATCCTCTTCCTCTTCCTCTTTCTCTTTTTCTTTCTCTTTCTCACCACTCTCTTTGGCCTCATCCTTCTTTTTATTTTATCTAAAAAATCCTTTATAAGAAGAATTTTCTTTTGAAAATTGTATAAACTTTATAAAAAATTTAGCAAGCATGGCCACATCATCAAAATGGAACTCTCCCTCAGACTCGAACTCACAAACTTTTACTTTCTTTTTATTCTCTCTCTTAGAAACTTCCTCTCCTCTCCTACACTGGGCTCTAAGTGTTATCCCTATATCCTTAGGATTGATAGTGTCGGGAAATATGTCAATTTCATTTGTCTGGAGGTCTCCTACCAGTTCTTTTAACTTAAGTTTGCTCAAACTTCCTAAAGAATTCAACACAATCACTTTCGGGATAAACATTTAGGTAACGATCTCAAAATCTTTTTAAACACTCGTGCATCAGCTATGTGCTCACCAAGATTGAAACTAGTGTTGACAATATTAGACAAACGTGCATAAAAATCATCAAAACACTCAGTTTCAAGCACAGTAATAGTTTCAAATTGAGTAGTTAAATTTTACAATTTAGACTCTTTTACTGCATTCATGCCTTCATGGGTAAGTTGAAAAAAATTCCATGCTTGTTTTGATGTAGTGCACATCATTATACGTTGAAACTCGTCAGGGGTGATGACTCCAAAAATTGCATTTATCCCGCGAGAATTAAAAGTGCTCCATTTAAATTCATCCTCAGTCCAGTCAGTCACGAGTTTAAGATTAGTGATATTATTAGTGGTGATAGTAGGAGGAGACCACCCTCTTTCAAAAATAACCCAAACATGTTCATCGATGGCCTCTAAATGAGATTTCATACGAGCTTTCCAAAAGGCATAATTAGTCCCGTAAAAAATCGGCAACCGATTATATAAGTTTTCATGCGAAAACATTGCGAGATTGTAAAATCAAATTTTCCAAAAATAAATCAATATCACAAAAATTGTGTAAAAAACAAGGATCATTCAATAAATTAGAGAAACCCACTCTGATACCAATTTGAGAAGGTTTTGTGATATCGATTAAGTATGGGTTCGTAAATTTCCAATTAAAAGCTCAAGTAATTTATTATCATTTTTTTATCCAAATTAATTAAACCCCAACACATGCATCTAGGTGTTTAAATCATGTCATCACAAATAAATGTAAATTGCTGACACACAGATTTAAGGAAAAAAATTCCTTTCGGGTAAAACCTTTTATTTCACTAATAAAAGTAAATCGCAACTTACATACACAATGAAATCTGCAATGACTATTCCGTAGCACACTCACGTAGGCCCAGACCTAGAATCAACAATGGATCAACTGTAACAAACACACAATCTTTAGCAAGAAACACCCACACGCACGCCCAATGACCTCAATCGTAGTCAGCCAGCACCTGCCTCAAGAGCTACCAAGTCAGCTGTAGAGATAGCACTCCACAAAGAGAAACTTCAACAAAGTTGTATCTTGGGTTCCAAAATGATTCACTAAAGTATTTGGGATGATTTGTGAAACAAAACAAAGTTAAAAACACCTCAAAAGGGTAAGATAAAAATTCTGCAGATTGCAGTTTCGTAGAATGAAACTCTCAAGTCTTTTGAAGCCTAAAGGACTCAAAACACTGCTATTTATAGAAACTTTGAGTCGGAGGCTTCGTTCGAATGACAAGTGCATGTCTCTCGAATGACATCTAATTTCATTCGATCCAGGGATCACCTGGCCTATCAAATGATGTGAGAATACCAAAACAATAGCATGTCATTTGATGAAATTGATCAAGCAACCTTCAAATGAGCTATCGTGCGAGGTTCTCTGTCACTTGAAGCTGTCGTTGAAATGACTTTGTCCTGTCATTTGAACAAAATTGGCATGACATTTGAATGACATCAGTGAAAAATTATTTTTATTAAAACTCCGCCTCAGTACTAAAATATTTATTTTGACAAAAATTGCACCTCAAAGGCTTAAAAACATTTTTGAAAAATTATCCCAACACCTTAAATGAACCATCAAGGAACTTAAACACAACCTTAAAAATTTATCTCGTAGAGGCCTCTTAGTAGAAGAATGTTGATATTCGGATCCGTCTGTGACACCCCGACTAATTAAATACCGGGTAGCTACTCCTTTATTAAATCAATTCAAAATGCCAAGTTGGCTCAGTTAATAGCATCACTGTCGAAAACATTTTAGTATTACTAACCACCTAGTATTTAAAAAATAAGTGCCAAATTTTAATTTAAAGTCTGATTAACATGCAACAAGTGTAATGAATAACTAAATAGCACCATTCACCATACTGAAGTAAAACGAATAACCATCACAATATGTAAATAAAATCTGGAGGAAAACTCCTCAATACAAATCCCACAACTGATAAGTAAACTGAAATAAATAACTAAAAACTGAATACTGAGCAATACATGCTAGGGTCTGAAACTGAAATGTAAAAGATGTCTAATAGAAATGGGCAACATGCCCTACAACTGAAAAATGCTGAGACTGGAATCCAAATGAGAGAGGCGTCTAAAAGCAAGTCCCTGTAGCTTCCACAAACAACTACAGCTCGTCTTCTGAATGAGTATCCTAGGCATGGTGTCCTTGTGGCTGGGCACCTAAAATGGTTTTACAAGAAAATAGATTTGAAAAGCAAACGGGTCAGAGCCCGAATGTGGAGTTATATTTAAAAACCTGCAAGTGCTTTAAAAACATTTAAAACATTAAATGCAAAGTACATGTTAGGACGTACACTCACATAATATCCTCACCTCTCGTCTAACTGTGCACTCCTAACGTAAGTACCCATCTATAACGACACAACCCACTAGCTAAGAGACATAAACTAGCTAGACTATCATAGGTCCTACCCTTATTACTTGGTTCTATTAACATAGTAACGATCGCAATTAAGTAAGGTTTTAATGTAAACTCAAGTGTATAATATGCAATATATTATACTATCAATTAACTCATTATTTTTCTCGAAAACAATACCGTAATATATTTACAACATTAATATGAGGATCCTCATTAATTAAATGTATATTAATCACACCGTAAATATACAATACAAGCACCCCGAGAACTAAGCGGCGGTGCACACATACTCTGCTATCCATCCCGGTACATCACGTACATAAGGATCACATATTCCGAATCTCTCAGGAATAGTTCATATAACACAAATCACAAATAGTGGAGGCGAACACAGTCACCATCACGTGGGTCACGCACATACCTACGCTCCCACGGTCAGCGGACTTATTAATATCCCAATAAGTCTTTCTATGACCTATGTTCATCGAGGTAACCAATCTAAATCCGGGCAACACAAGGATAAGAAGGCCCTAAGCGAACGTAAACCTCCCGTGATAGCAAGTATGGTAGGTATGTCATACACATAAGATTTTATACTAAGCATTCACACATCTTAGATATCTCAATATTAATAAAGGCATATTCTACATCATTATACCATTATTCCCAAATTCATATATTTCAAGTATCCCGATAATATATAATTTAAATAGTCGACACGTCTCACGTCGTAGTCCCTTATCCTTAAAACCTATCTATAATAGCTTATTAGGTTCCTATTATTCCCAAATTTAACATCTTTGTTCCTAAGGTCTTTACTTCTGCTCCAAACCTTATTTCATCAAATTACACAATTTTACACTATTAACCCAAGCGTTATCTCACTTATCGAATTTCAATAATCTAGAATAATTCCTCGAATTGCATTCTAATTAAGGTCCACTATAATATTCACACCTACTGGTCTTCCTCAAGGGTGAGGGTATTCATAAAGTCTCCAAACATATTATCCGAGGTTTACCGCCATTAAAATCAAATTAAGGAAAAGTTCACTCATTCTGGAAAGGTCGATCGATCGACCTATGAATTTCGATCGATCGATTGAGTCGATCGATCGACTGATGAATGTCGATCGATCGATCGAACAGGTATGGCTACGGACTGCTTCGTTTTGCAGATTTGAAAACATCCCATAACTTATTTTTAAGGCATGATTCTCTAATATAACGTTATAGTAATGTCATATAACGATCCTACAATATTACTAACGTCCACAAACCAATAAATCAACAACTAAAGGCTACATATGGATCAATCTTCATCAAAAACCTAGTTTCCAGATTTTTCTCAAGAACATTCATAAACTTCATCTTAAATCCGTTTTTGGTATCACAAAAGGCAGTAATTCTCTTAATATAATCGTCCAGTAACATTCTACATGCAACCTATATCCCAAAATTAAACTAATAACTCCAATCTTATGGGTTTTTTCATTATCTTTCAAGAACACACAAAGTTTTTGAATAATCTAACATGGAAGAAGCATTCTCCGAAATTTAAATGGAATAAATCACTTGCCTTGATTGTCTCTGAATGTGGTGTTGGATTTGTAAGCTCTTTCTGCAGATTTTCTGCAGAATTCCTCCTCTTTCCCTTCCTCTCTAAGCTTTCTTCTTCCAAAGGTGGCTATGGTGGCTAGGGTTTTCTTTGGAAGAGTTGGAAGACTAAATGATAACCTACGTAGCTTTCTAGGTTAATAAGGGTTGTTTATGGGCTTAGTGGGTCTTATCCACATCAGATTTAATTAACCAGATTTTCGTCACTTTTAATTTCTCAAAACGTGAAATTACCAAAATACCCTTTAAGTTGCCGGTATGGCCTAAAAATACCCCTGGACCCAAACTATACCCCCAGCTAGTGTTTTCTGACTATCTCGACCCTTCCGGACGCGTTGGCGCACTCAAAACGACCATACGGATTATAAATTTTAAATTCACTTTTAATAACAAAATATTACACCATGACGCGGCGGTCCCACGCGTCTCAACAAAATTCTAAAAATGCCTTATATAAATCTCACGACAATTTCCCAAATTCAATATTCATATAAAACCATATATGCATATACTTAAATACCAACTCGCATCTCGTTAGTATTTTTAACCCTGATTAATTTCCAATTAATTCACATTTAATTAATTAATCCCATAAATAAATATAGCCAAAAGTACGGGGTATTACATACTTCCCCCATAATAACTGAATTTCGTCCCGAAATTCGAAACTAGAAAGTACCTGCTAAAAATAACTCTGGATAACGTTCGCGCATCTCATCCTCGCGCTCCCATGTGGACTCCTCGACATTGTGATGTCGCCACTGAACACGCACTAATGGGACTATCTTTGACCGCAGTTTCATCTCGCTTCGGTCTAAAATAGCAATCGGCCCCTCCTCGTACGAGCTATCTGGCTGGAGATCGATGTCCTCCACAGCAATGTGAGAATGAGCCAAATTATCTCTAAGATATTTCCTTAGCGAGGAAATATGGAACACATCGTGAATCCGATGTAGATGTTCCGGTAATCCAAGTCTGTACGCAACCGGTCCGATCCGCTCAATAATAGGAAACGGCCCCACATACCTCGGTGCCAGCTTCCCCTTCTTCCCGAAGCGCATAATCCCCTTCATAGGAGATACTCTGAGCAGAACCTGGTCCCCCACTTGGAACTCTCTGAAGAACCTCTTCGCATCAGCATAACTCTTCTGCCTGTCTTGAGCTACTCGAATGAGACTTCGAATCAACTCAATCCTTGCCGAAGTATCCTGAATCACTTCCGGCCCAAGTAGTTTGTTGTCCCCCACCTCCAACCAACATGCTGGGGAACGACAAGGCCTACCGTACAACGCCTCAAACGGAGCCATGCCAATCGTGAACTGATAGGAGTTATTGTAGGCAAACTCCACCAGTGGAAGGTATTGCTCCCATCCACCCCCAAAGTCAATAATACACATGCGCAGCATGTCCTCCAGCATCTGATTGGTGCGCTCTGTCTGCCCATCGGTCTGCGGATGATAAGCTGTACTCAACCGCAATTCCGTGCCCATTGCCTCCTGGAAACTCTCCCAAAACCTCGAAACAAATATTTTGTCTCGGTCAGACACGATATTCAGGGGCACACCGTGAAGTCTCACCACCTCTGAAATGAAGAGCTGGGCATACTGTCCCGCAGTGTAGTCAGTCCTTACGGGTAAAAAGTGAGCGACCTTGGACAACCTGTCCACAATTACCCAAACTGAGTCGTGACCCCTCTGCGACGTAGGCAACCCCGTGATAAAGTCCATGGATATGCTCTCCCACATCCACACCGGGACCTCCAACGGATGTAGCATTCCTGCCGGTTTCTGATGATCCACTTTTACAAGCTGACAAGTGGCGCATTTCGAAACGAACTCAGCGATGTCTCTCATCATACCGCTCCACCAATACTGGCGTCTCATGTCCTGGTACATTTTGTCCCCTCCGGGATGTACCGCGAACCGTGAGCCGTGCGACTCTGCCATCACATCGTGTCGCAATTCTTCCCCTTCCGGAACTACCAATCTCCCATTGAAGCGTAATCCCCCGTCTGAGCTAACGCTATAGGACTCGGCTCCCTCTGCTAGTAATCGAACTATCTGCTCCTGACAGAACGAGTCATTAGCCTGTGCCCGTACTACCTTCGTGACGATCTGCGGTGTAACCATCATTACAGACATGAAAGATCGGGCCACTGCATCCTGGTGTCCCAATTCCTTCCACTTTGCCTTCCACACCTCTGCCACTTCATCTGTTGGCCTACGTCTCAATGCGTCTGCTACCACGTTAGCCTTACCCGGGTGGTACTGGATGTCGAACTGGTAGTCTTTCACAAACTCAAGCCACCTACGCTGTCGCATATTCAATTCCTTCTGCGTGAACAGGTATTGTAGGGACTTGTGGTCCGTGAACAGTTGGAACTTCTCCCCCAAAAGATAGTGCCTCCAAATCCGTAGGGCAAATACCACTGCCGCCAACTCCAAATCATGCGTGGGGTAATTCTTCTCATGAGGCTTAAGCTTACGGGAAGCATAAGCTATGGCCTGTCTCTCCTGCTGCAATACACCCCCAAGTCCTTGCAAAGACGCGTCGGTGTACACCAAATACTCAACCCTCGGTCTCGGCAATGCTAACACAGGTGCTGAGGTCAATTTATCCTTCAACTCATCGAATGGCAACTGACAGGCATCACTCCAGATGAATGGCACACCTTTACGAGTCAAATGTGTCAAAGGACCTGCAATCTTCGAGAAACCCCGAATAAACCTCCTGTAGTATCCTGCTAGGCCCAAGAAACTACGAATCTCCGTCGGTGTCGTGGGCTATCCCCACTCCCTCACCGCGGACACTTTCCCCGGATCAACAGATATTCCCCGATCTGAAATGATGTGTCCCAAAAACTGGACTTCTTTCAGCCAAAACCCGCACTTCTCGTATTTTGCATACAACTCGTTCTGACGAAGTGTCTGCAAAACCTGCCTTAAATGTTCGGCGTGCTCCTCCTCTGTCTGAGAATAAACCAGAATGTCATCAATGAAGACAATGACAAACTGATCTAGGAAATCCCTGAACACTCTGTTCATCAAATCCATAAACACAGCTGGAGCGTTGGTTAAACCAAAAGGCATAACTCGGAACTCGTAAGAACCATATCTCGATAAGAACGCAGTCTTCGAGACATCCTCCTCCCGGATACGCAACTGATGGTAACCCGATCTCAAATCAATCTTCGAGAAGAAAGAAGCTCCTCTCAGCTGGTCGAATAAGTCATCGATTCGAGGCAACGGATACTTATTCCGTATCGTGACCTTATTCAACTCTCGGTAGTCCACACACAATCTCAGTGAACTGTCCCTCTTCTTCACAAACAAAACTGGTGCACCCCAAGGTGAGGTACTCCTGCGAATAAAGCCCTGACCTAACAGCTGCTCTATTTGATCCCGTAATTCCCTCATCTCAGCTGGAGCCATACGGTACGGTGCGCGTGCTATAGGTCTCGTACCCGGTAGCAAATCTATAACAAAATCTATCTCTCGACTGGGTGGTAAGCCTGGTATCTCCTGAAACACATCTGAATACTCCCTAACCACTGGGATAGAATCTAAAGGAATCACAACCTCCTTAGAGGTATCCTCCTCTATGTAATACAGATGAGCGGTCGATCCTCCCTCTGGGCGAGGCATCGCCACTACAAACATCTCTTGCCCCGGAATAGCAAAAATAATGCTCCCGCTGAAGCAATCAATCATGGCCCTATATGCTACGAGCCAATCCATGCCGATGATCACATCGTGAACATGCATATCTAATACCAACATATCTGTAGGTAATACCAAACCACCAATCTCTACCCCCACTCCCCGGCATATAAAGAATATAAGTGACCCACTCCCCAATGGTGAGTCGACACACGTCACTGTGCTCTCTGCCGTAGCTAACAATCCTAAAGCCTTCGCGAAGTGTGTAGCTATAAAACAATGTGTATCACCCGTATCAAATAATACCCGACCCATAGTGCCATGGATAGGAAACGTACCCTCAACCGCGGGCGGTGCCTGTGGAACTGCAGCCTGGTGGACGTTGTAGACACGTCCATACTGTAGTTGCCCCTGCTGAGCTGGGACTGCTGGAATGTGTGGCAATGCTGCCATCTGCGGCGGTGCGGGAAGAGCGGCAGGAAACATGGGCCTCTGTGGCTCCTGGCGAGCACCCTGCTGCTGCTGTGGGGCCCTGCCCCTATCAGGACAATCCTGCTTCTTATGGCCAGTCTTGCCACAAACAAATCACTTTCCTGGAAAGTTCCCTCCTCTCTGCCCTTGCTGTCCCCGGCCCTGGTGGTCGTTACCGTTCCTCCCTTGGCCCTGCTGGCCCTGGTGAAACTGCTGCCCATTCTGTCCCTGTTGGCCCTGATGGCCGTTTGGACCCTGATGGCCCTGGCGGAACCCTCCCTGTCCCTGCCTGTAGTTCCCTGACTGGAACCTCTTATTATCCCCCTGCTGGGAGCCCTGCTCATTCTGTCTCTGCCCCTGACCAGATTGTGCCCCGCTGGCACTATGTCCTCCAGTCCTGCCCTGATGGCTAGACTCTCCCGACCTCTTACCCTCGGCCGTATGGAAACGGTGGTCCTGGCAGTGTAGCAATGCAGCGTTAACCACATCAGAATACGTGGCCAACGAAAGGTTCCCTAGCAGATGCTGACGGATCCTCCAAGTCAACCCGTCTGTGAACTTCTCAATCTTCTTCTTCTCTGTCGGTATCTCGTCTGGAATGATATTCAACAGATTTGTGAACTCGGCCTCATACTCGGCCACTGTCCTGCCCTCCTGCTTCAGATTCATCAGTTTCCTCCTCATTTCCGTGTGAACAGCCGACGGAAAGTACTTTCGGTCGAACCGCACCCAGAAGTCCTGAATAGTGAGAGTGTCCCTCTCCTCCGCGGTGGTAATAGACTCCCACTACTGCAGTGCAGATCCAACCAGCTTGAAAGTAGCTAGCACCTGCTGCTGAACGTCCGAGCACTCATACATCCTTAAGTGCCTCTGCATGTCCTTCCTCCATTGGCTCGAGACTACCACATCTGAGCTTCCTGCAAACTCTGGCGGATGCGCTTTCTGAAAAGCGTCACGTACACGCTCCCAAGCAGATGGGAATGCATTAGCCTGTGCTGGCGCGACAACCGACGCCTGAGGTGGTGCCTGCTGAACAACGGCAATAGCGGCATTTACCGCTTGGGCTACTATAGCTGCAACCTCAGCGGCGCTCAACATACCCTGAACTGGAGCGGGCTGGGGTTCGGGTGTTGCATCCCTGGGAACTCGTCGTGCATGTCGTGGAGGCATTCTGAAATAAGAACAAAGTTTATAAGTTCACAGTTTATAAACTTTAAAATAGCTGAAGAACGAAGCATACACAAAAAGAGTACAACAGTCCTAAAATATAGGGCTCTATATCAAAGAAACATAGCGAAAACATAATAGCCGTACAGATCCTAAAGGACACTAGAACCTGATGCTCTGATACCACCTGTGACACCCCGACTAATTAAATACCGGGTAGCTACTCCTTTATTAAATCAATTCAAAATGCCAAGTTGGCTCAGTTAATAGCATCACTGTCGAAAACATTTTAGTATTACTAACCACCTAGTATTTAAAAAGTAAGTGCCAAATTTTAATTTAAAGTCTGATTAACATGCAACAAGTGTAATGAATAACTAAATAGCACCATTCACCATACTGAAGTAAAACGAATAACCATCACAATATGTAAATAAAATCTGGAGGAAAACTCCTCAATACAAATCCCACAACTGATAAGTAAACTGAAATAAATAACTAAAAACTAAATACTGAGCAATACATGCTAGGGTCTGAAACTGAAATGTAAAAGATGTCTAATAGAAATGGGCAACATGCCCTACAACTGAAAAATGCTGAGACTGGAATCCAAATGAGAGAGGCGTCTAAAAGCAAGTCCCTGTAGCTTCCACAAACAACTACAGCTCGTCTTCTGAATGAGTATCCTAGGCATGGTGTCCTTGTGGCTGGGCACCTAAAATGGTTTTACAAGAAAATAGATTTGAAAAGCAAACGGGTCAGAGCCCGAATGTGGAGTTATATTTAAAAACCTGCAAGTGCTTTAAAAACATTTAAAACATTAAATGCAAAGTACATGTTAGGACGTGCACTCACATAATATCCTCACCTCTCGTCTAACTGTGCACTCCTAACGTAAGTACCCATCTATAACGACACAACCCACTAGCTAAGAGACATAAACTAGCTAGACTATCATAGGTCCTACCCTTATTACTTGGTTCTATTAACATAGTAACGATCGCAATTAAGTAAGGTTTTAATGTAAACTCAAGTGTATAATATGCAATATATTATACTATCAATTAACTCATTATTTTTCTCGAAAACAATACCGTAATATATTTACAACATTAATATGAGGATCCTCATTAATTAAATGTATATTAATCACACCGTAAATATACAATACAAGCACCCCGAGAACTAAGCGGCGGTGCACACATACTCTGCTATCCATCCCGGTACATCACGTACATAAGGATCACATATTCCGAATCTCTCAGGAATAGTTCATATAACACAAATCACAAATAGTGGAGGCGAACACAGTCACCATCACGTGGGTCACGCACATACCTACGCTCCCACGGTCAGCGGACTTATTAATATCCCAATAAGTCTTTCTATGACCTATGTTCATCGAGGTAACCAATCTAAATCCGGGCAACACAAGGATAAGAAGGCCCTAAGCGAACGTAAACCTCCCGTGATAGCAAGTATGGTAGGTATGTCATACACATAAGATTTTATACTAAGCATTCACACATCTTAGATATCTCAATATTAATAAAGGCATATTCTACATCATTATACCATTATTCCCAAATTCATATATTTCAAGTATCCCGATAATATATAATTTAAATAGTCGACATGTCTCACGTCGTAGTCCCTTATCCTTAAAACCTATCTATAATAGCTTATTAGGTTCCTATTATTCCCAAATTTAACATCTTTGTTCCTAAGGTCTTTACTTCTGCTCCAAACCTTATTTCATCAAATTACACAATTTTACACTATTAACCCAAGCGTTATCTCACTTATCGAATTTCAATAATCTAGAATAATTCCTCGAATTGCATTCTAATTAAGGTCCACTATAATATTCACACCTACTGGTCTTCCTCAAGGGTGAGGGTATTCATAAAGTCTCCAAACATATTATCCGAGGTTTACCGCCATTAAAATCAAATTAAGGAAAAGTTCACTCATTCTGGAAAAGTCGATCGATCGACCTATGAATGTCGATCGATCGATTGAGTCGATCGATCGACTGATGAATGTCGATCGATCGATCGAACAGGTATGGCTACGGACTGCTTCGTTTTGCAGATTTGAAAACATCCCAAAACTTATTTTTAAGGCATGATTCTCTAATATAACGTTATAGTAATGTCATATAACGATCCTACAATATTACTAACGTCCACAAACCAATAAATCAACAACTAAAGGCTACATATGGATCAATCTTCATCAAAAACCTAGTTTCCAGATTTTTCTCAAGAACATTCATAAACTTCATCTTAAATCCGTTTTTGGTATCACAAAAGGCAGTAATTCTCTTAATATAATCGTCCAGTAACATTCTACATGCAACCTATATCCCAAAATTAAACTAATAACTCCAATCTTATGGGTTTTTTCATTATCTTTCAAGAACACACAAAGTTTTTGAATAATCTAACATGGAAGAAGCATTCTCCGAAATTTAAATGGAATAAATCACTTGCCTTGATTGTCTCTGAATGTGGTGTTGGATTTGTAAGCTCTTTCTGCAGATTTTCTGCAGAATTCCTCCTCTTTCCCTTCCTCTCTAAGCTTTCTTCTTCCAAAGGTGGCTATGGTGGCTAGGGTTTTCTTTGGAAGAGTTGGAAGACTAAATGATAACCTACGTAGCTTTCTAGGTTAATAAGGGTTGTTTATGGGCTTAGTGGGTCTTATCCACATCAGATTTAATTAACCAGATTTTCGTCACTTTTAATTTCTCAAAACGTGAAATTACCAAAATACCCTTTAAGTTGCCGGTATGGCCTAAAAATACCCCGGGACCCAAACTATACCCCCGGCTAGTGTTTTCTGACTATCTCGACCCTTCCGGACGCGTTGGCGCACTCAAAACGACCATACGGATTATAGATTTTAAATTCACTTTTAATAACAAAATATTACACCGTGACGCGGCGGTCCCACGCGTCTCAACAAAATTCTAAAAATGCCTTATATAAATCTCACGACAATTTCCCAAATTCAATATTCATATAAAACCATATATGCATATACTTAAATACCAACTCGCATCTCGTTAGTATTTTTAACCCGGATTAATTTCCAATTAATTCACATTTAATTAATTAATCCCATAAATAAATATAGCCAAAAGTACGGGGTATTACACCGTCTTGATGCATGAATGAAGTTGAACTTTTCTTCGACGGTTGTAGCACTATACGACATACTCTAATGTAAAACCAGACTACGTAAAATCTTTCCTTACAACTAGAATGTTATCTTGATATGATTTTGAGCACATTCGAATGTCGTGTGAGTGAGGATCTAATGTTTTTGGTACCAGGCATATCCAAATTTCGGGGACAAAATTCCTTTATAAGGGGGAAGTCTCTAACACCCCGTATTTTTTAGAATATTTAAAGTACACGTGTCACATCAATTTAATTAATTTGATACATAAAAAAATATAATAGATATTAATTTGATTAATAATTATTTGTTATTCTATGTACTTCTGTGATAAGTAAATGAATTTATATTAATTTATATTACGTAGTATGTGCGTAAAAGCGAAGGGTTGACAGGATCTTATTCGGGACGTGCGTGTAGAGTCGTGTTAGTAATAAGATGGTAAATTGATGATAGGTGACTAGAATGGTTATTTCGAATTCGGGATGGGCCGAGATAATCATAATTAGGTACCCGGGGGGTATAATCGGGTTCCAAGGACATTTTAAGCTATACGGGACCCATACGAGGGTATTCGAGTCATTTTAATATTAAAACTTAACTTAAAAATGGGATTAGGAGTATATCAAGGGGTTTTAGATGAGTGAGGCAGCCAATGGATCATTCTAAATCACCTAAGCCTGAGAGAAGAGATAAAGGTGAAGGAAAATCAATGGTGGGATAAAAAAAGGTAAGAGTTGGGAGGAATTTGAAGGGATTTCTAGGTGATAATCATCGCACAACAAAGCATTCAGACTCTTCACAAATTTTAAGGCAAGTGTTTAACTTGATTTGATATTTTATTATATGTTGTGTTTTAGTTCATATCATGATTGGTGAAAAATAAATATGAACTTTTGGGGATGAATCTATTGAAACAAAAGTGATTATTTATCTCATATGAAATCTTAATTTAGTTCATACAAAAGTTGAAATCTAGATGACAAATCTAAATTGAATTGTGATGAATAGATGTGATCTTGAAATTATAAATTTGGAAAAATAGTGAAAAGGGGGCATTATAATTAAGATGGATTGATAATTGATGTTGGATCCAATGTTGTAGATGATTTATTGGATCAATTGATATGTGAAAACATGTATATTGACGATAAGTAATGTTAGGGATGATTTTTAAGTGTAAGAAGAGCAAATGGAAAGGCCAAAAACGAAACTCAAAGAGGCAAAAAAATGAGAGGAATGAGAAGAGTCACTTTGGAGAATTTTAGATCTTTTTTTTTAGTGCATTCGGAAGGTATTTGAGAAAAACTCAAACAAATACCTGACTCAATTTTTCAATAGAATCTAAATCTTAAGTAGGATTGGTGATTTGGATAATGTTTGGATTTGATTTTTGTACGTTTTATTATATACCTCTAATTGTTGATTTTGACTCTGTTTGGCTGCACTGCTCATCCTAAGTTAGGTGTTTTGATGTATTATTAATTCGGGTGGGATCCGAGTTATTTTGGATGGTCCGTAGAGTGTTTTTAGGACTTATTGTATTTTTTAAATAAAAAAATACCTAGGGATTAGTTGAAAATAAAACCGGAGTATGGATTTAGGAGTGTTTAGGATGAATGACACTCGAAAATATATTTATGGATTCGAATGGGAATTTTGAATGAAATTAGGATACAGGTTGGATTGATATAGGCTTACTATCCAGAATAAAATATAATCATGATATATATAAATAAGTAAGTGACTACTTATGAATTTGGTAGTCAGATTTAGACTCGGAGAATGTAGGCTAGTGCTACGAGTGACATGCACGGTTAGTCGGCTTTTTATGGATATATATATGGGTACATATATAGTATATATGTGTGTATGCTATAATTATTTGAACATACCACTCTAGTGATATCAGAGGAGGTTGTTCGATGTTGGTGATCTTCCTTGGCAAGTTTCAGCAAGCTTAGTATCGGGTCCATGTCGTAGTGCCATGCATGCCCTTGTAAGGTTGGAATCGAAGTGAGGTAATTTTGGTACGGTTATGACTCTGCGTCTCAGGATTATGATCGCCTCCATCACGTTTACAATTTTTTAGGTTCGGTGTGTGATTTCGACCCGGTACCCCAGGATGATGTGTGTATTCCCTGGAGCATGATAGAATTTTAGAGAGTCGCATCCGCAAGGTAATGCTCTAAGGATTGAGGTTATACCTATATAGTGAGTGATATATATGTGTACTTAATGTGATATGGAAATATATATATATATATATATATATATGTGTGTGTGTGTGTGTGTGTGTGTGTGTGTGAAGGGAAATATTTGTGGGTATATGACCATACTATGTGAATATTGTATTAATGACTAGTGATTTTTTTTTAAATGAATTGATAAGATTATAAATTATATTTATAATGAATAAGAAGCGAAAGCTTAATATAAATTCCACGTTAAATAAAAGTATACGTGGGCCATAAGGTAACGTATGGGATTAAGATGAGCAGTGATACTAGTTAGGCTGGGTAGCATATGTTTAAAATACATGCCTCAGGTGCGCACGATAGATGAGGGGCAAGGGGTATCTCATGGGAGTGCGACACCGGTTTAAATATGAAAGATTGAATGACTTTTTTATTAATGTATTTTAAACACTTGCAAAATATTTTCAAAAGGTTTTGGGCTCTGACTTGTATCAAAATTTATTAAAAAACTTTTAGGTGTTCAGCCTTAAGGACGCCTTGCTTAACCATTCTTCTAGTCAAACGATGCTGCAGCATCTGTGGATGTCTGCAGGGATTGATTAAATGCTTATATCCTTAACATCTAAATAGGAGGTACTTCAGAGTTATTTCGGGCATGTCGCCCAGTCAGTTAGTATTTATTTTTATCCAGATGCTTTCCTTTCAACTAGTTGGTTTATTGTATGGTGATTTTTTACCGAAAGTTATTGGTTAATTTATTTTTGCTAGCAAGTGTGAGTTTCATTATTGCATTGTTGTTTAAATCAATTGAAATTTGTGTAAGTTAGCTAAAAAATTTTAAAATTTGACACCATGACTAATAGGTTATTAATAATTAAAATATTTTTTACAGTGATGCTAAAAATGAACTAAATGAGCTTCCTGTTTTATTTTAGTATATGATTGATCACCCGTTATGAAAATAGGCGAGGTGTCACGCCCACCCCCATAATAATAATAATAATAATAATAATAATAATAATAATAATAATAATAATAATAATAATAATAATAATAATAATAATAATAATAATAATAATAATAATAATAATAATAATAATAATAATAAAATAATAGAAAATGTTTGAAGAGTTTTGCGACACATATTGGTGTGACACACTCACGTGTCACGCCCACATTGTCTCGTGTCTGGGCTCCGCTACTATTGGACCTGGACACGAACCAATACGGGTGCGACACTTCAGTGGGTTTCATATGTGAATTTGGAAATTATTTGTCTAAATTTAGTAAAATATCTATTATTTAACAACAAAATCTTCTAAATATGATAAATGGTTCTTACTTTAGTCAAGTTTTTGTGAATATTACGAGTTTTTGTGAATATTACCAAATACGCTTAAGTAAAATATATTTACAAGATTTTTTTGTAGTACATTATTGTTTTTATTCATATTTTCCTTGGGTTATTATTTATTTTTTGCTAATGTGGTTGTTCTACCTTGGTTAGAATCCCCCCCCCCCCCCCCTCACTACCACCACCCAAAAAAATAGGAAGGAATTAATCTCCCATTTGACTAATCCGAACCTCATATTTCATTTATAATTCAAATTATATAATAACATATGATTTCTACTATGGATAATTCTAAGTTAACCGCATATTCAAACAAAATAAAAACCATGTGTATCTGTTAAACTTGTTATGATTCTTATTCATCAAAATAAGGACTTATGCCCTGTCAAATGGTTTGTATAGATGACACATAGCAACACGGTTTGTATGCAGTTTGCAAATGCGATTCAAGTAAGTACATATATGAAATAATGCCTTATTTGAATTTCTATTGTTACATTACCATTATGATGATATCAAGGTGTTTTCAAATTTTTAGTTATAAGAAATTTGAAGAATACGCTCATGATTAGTTTTTTAGCATGTTTTTTGTATATATCAGACTTCAACGCAAATTTGAAAACAGTGTTTTCAACTATTTTTTACACATGTCCCTTTGAAACATCTCGAATTTCAGTATGACTTCCCACATTGGTTAGATGGGCGGCGCATGTGTGCTTCAACTGGTATCATTAAAAGTGAAATAGGTAGTCCACACATTTAAAAACCTAAAAGGAAAAGCATGGCTAATCTGGGAACTTGGCACATCAAGAATGATAGGATAATGATTAGAACTACGCATAGATTGAACAAAACATACGGTTCCAGGCCATTTGTGAATCCAATTAAGACTACATAAGGCCCTAGAAAACCTTCTCTCTTTTTTCTCCTGGGAACATTAGGAGAGTCAATCCATGGGAAGGCATGACCTGTAGTTTGAATGTGCATCAAATCACAACTATTAATCATACTTCCTCACAAGTAATTATGCCTAAATCATATCCCCCCCCCCCCCCCCCCCCCCCCACCGAAATCTCATGAGAACCCAAAATTAAATTAAAATCGCCTAATACTATCCAGGGAAGCCAATTTATGACTAATGTTTAATAATTCTATCCAAAGCTCTATTTATATCCTAATATGAAGCTTTAGCATAAACAAAAGTTAAGAAATAATCCTCTCCATTGCCAGTGGTTAGGACGAAAATGTGTTGACTGGAATTCCACATAACATTAACCATCAATAAACACCCACAAATTTGGTTTAATACCCCGTACTTTTATAGAGATTTAAATTGCATAAGTGGGTGCAATTTGGAAATTGGAGGAATTTTTGTGAATAGTAATTTTGGGAGCAATAAGTGTTAGATTGTTATCGATGTGTGTTACATTTACTTTTGGGACTTAGTAAATGAGTTGGATTATTTTAATCACATGTCGCAGTTAGGTAAATCATCAAAGGATAATATTTTATTTGGAAAACACGCATATTGAGATGTGTTGGATTTAATTAGTGAACTTTAGTTAAGTGACTCAGATGGAGATTTCGAGTGCACGGTCGGGTTCGGAATGGCTTAGATAGTCAGAATAGAGTATCCGGGGGTAGTGTTTGGACTCTGGGGATTTTTGGACTAGTAGGGACTCGCAATTGAGTAAACAAGTCATTTTTGGGTTTACAAGGGACAAGCCCTTATTTCTCTCTTATAAGGCACGAGAGAGAGAGAGAGAGAGAGAGAGAGAGAGAGAGAGAGAGAGAGAGAGAGAGAGAGAGAGAGAGAGAGAGAGAGAGAGAGACAAAGAAAGAAAGAAAATAGAAAAATTAGAGAAAGAGAAAGGAAGAAGGAAAAAGACGAAGAGAAAGGGGATTCCCGACAAAACTCCATGGGATTCGACTCGAGGTCGTAGAATTTCATCCACGAGGCAAGTGTTTCCTTGCTTTATTCATTTGAGTTTATATCTCATATTATAGTTGGTAAACTAGATAAATTTTGGGTTAAAACCCTTAAAATAAAATTTTGGGAAATTTGATTTAGAGTTAACAAATTGATGTGTTGTTAACTCCTTATGAATTCTAGTGTTAAAACCATGTTAATGGAGTGTATAAATGGCTAGAAATGGGAGAAAATGATAAACTAGGGTTTTAATGGTTTTAGGGTTTAAATCTAAGATAGATGGTTTAATACCACAAATTAATTGGTGTGTTAGTTGTAAAACATAGATTAGATGTTTGCAGTGTTGTTGGTTGAGATTAGAAACCTTAAGAATGGATATTGGATTGAGTTTTGGGTTTTGGGGGTATATATAAACCCTTAGCAGATTTGGGATTCGGACCAGCCGAATCGATTTCAACAGGCCAAATTGATTCGGTATGAGAAAGTTAGAAAGTAGAACCATTTCCAATCGATTCGGACAAACCGAATCGATTCGAGGCAGGCCGAATCGATTCGGTTCTGGCCGATTTTTGAAGTTTTCCCCTTTAAGTTTAGGGAAATTTAAACCATGGTTTGGGAGATTAGTATAGTGGATTCGAGATATGATATTAGGACTCCAATACAATGGTATTGAGCGTGAGTAAACCTTGGATCAAAAGAGGTAACCTCGAGTTAATTTTAGTGTACAATCCGAGGTATGGATTTAATGAATGTTTAAGTTGAGTAACGTTCGCGGGAAGTCCTCGGCAAGCAAGCAAAGATATATGTATCTGGTTAGAATAAATATGGGTCGATTGTATTTGATTAAATCCTAGGATGCGATTAGGATGGAGGTTAGGATATGGGCTAAATAAAATTGAGCGGTTATCCTATAAGTCTATTGACGACTATTATTATAGGTGATGCGATACCTATGGAATCAAGCTAAGTAGTTTGTATACTTATCTAATTGTCATGAGTTGGTATATTCGGGTTTATATTATAATCCTTAGAAGTGATTAAGGTGCGAGTTATATATTAAGTAAGAGAATACTTATATGATTAGTATTTTAAGTGGGTAAATACTTATATACTATTACGAATGGGAACATTCGGGGTCATTGGCTATCGCTATAAGAGTTTGACAATTATAGTCATAGTATATTAAGAAGTGATATAGATTGTATATTGTGACAACCCGCTCAAAATAATAACGGGTGGCCAGCCCTATACTACATTAAATCAGGTATCTCAGATGGCACAGTCTCAACATCAACTGACAATACTAAATAATATAAGGCTAACTACCCGAAATCATTAAAAGAGGGTTGTCAAAAAATCTTAAAACTTTTATCTAACACCAATTTAAAACCAACCATACCACAAATAAACTGCAATACTACATCTAACTATGATGAGTGATCATGCAAACTCCAATCATATAAAAGAGTACAAAACACTGTACGACAAAATCTCAATAATGAAATACCCGAATAAGCTGTCGAGTCACAGACAATACAATAATCTGAGGAAAGAAATATAAAAGTGTTAATCTACAACACTTGAGTATAAACTCAAGATACAAACTGAATCCTAATCTAGATACATCAAAGATAGGAATCGTCTAAACAAGATGCCGCAACAGTCCGCTACTGCCACAGCTCCACGAATACACTGGATGGGTAACCATCAATGGCGTCCTTGCGGAGGAACACCTAAAGCAAAACAATATATATACATGGAGGGAGAAAATATAGACGGGTCAGAGCCCGAGTTGAAAACATTTTATAGCAAGTGCATTAAAATGCATAATAATTATAAATGCATTATGACATGATTTTATGGAATCGCCCTCTCCGTAATAATCCAACTCACCTCTCAACTAGAGCGCGCAACTAAACGTATGCACTTGATCTCCAAATAAATGCGCAAATATAACTTAGGCAATAAAGTCAAACTAGATCCCAAAATGAAGATTCGATTAAGATTATCTACTTATCTCGCAATCTACCCTTATCTAAGTTCCATCTACAACATTACTTTATTTTAAATGTTATAGTTCTCTTTATATTTGTTCATTTATTGAACATATAAAGTTGCTTAAACATCCTCATAACAACATAATCAAAATACATAAACATTTTCTTACTAGAATTTCTTATATTCTAGCTATGCCCTCATTTTGGCATGTAATCATATATATATGAGTTATTAGCATCAAGTGCTAAGGACTAAACTTCTCCCGGTTCTCAATACTGTACGGCGTTTCGTGCGTGGGACGTCTCGCCGAAGCGAAATCCAAATAAGGAACCCTCCATTACACTACGTCTGACAGTATTGATCTTTGAGGTTCATTATGCCCTCAATGCATGATGCATGTAACCCAAATTTTTACCCAAATTTTAATTAATTAATATTCCCAATTCTCAACAGTACACGGCATTTCATGCATGGGACGTCTCGTCGAGGCGAAATCCAAACAAGGAACCCTCCTGTTACACTACTCCTGGCACTGTCGATCGTCGGGATAGGTGTTATATGTAATACCCCATATTTTTATAGCTTTTAAATTATGGGATTTATTAAATTTAATTGAGATTGATTAATTTAATTTTAATCCGAAATGTTGTTTTAAATATTTACTAGCGTGACAAGAGTTAGTAATTATTGGGAATATATTATTTGTTTCATAAAACTGGATGACTATAGTAATATATGAGATTTATTTTTATAATATTGTCACGTGTGAATAAAATGACAATTGTGGAAATTTAAGTCGGGACGCGCCTGTGTCGTGTCGGGACTAAATGTGGATTAATAAAAGTGAATATTTTATAGGTTGTTCGTATGGTCATTTTGAGTGCGCCAACGCGTTCGGAAGGGTCGAGATAGTCAGAAAAGTGTACCCGGGGGTTTAGTTTGGGTCTCGGGGCGTTTTAGGCCTAATTAGTACCCCGGGAGGGTGTTTTGGACATTTCGCAATTATGGGTAATTAAACCCACGAAATTCTAAGGGTTATATCAGATGTCTAAGGTTGCCTTCTAGGGTTAGAACAACCAAAGACAAGTTACGGCCATAGGAGAGGAAGGAGAGAGCTCTCAAGGCAAATTCAAGGCCCGAAATCCATCTGTTTGCACCGCCACCACCACCAACACGTAGATCGCGTGACGGGGAACGCAACCACACCAAAATCATTTGCAAATCAGAACACCAAAAATCCCAGGCAAGTGTTTATCTTGATTATTTCGTTGGTGCATCCTTCATATTAGTTTAGGAATGATTAGGGATGAATTACATTGAAGAAAACCTAAATTGTGATAGGAATTTGCATGTAGTGATGACTTAAACCTTATTCTGGAAATTATTGATGATGTAGAAGAATAATCCATGAAATTTTAATGTAGTATAAGAAGGAAATTTCGGGGAAAATGGATTGGAACCATGATTTAGAGTTCTAGAGTTCTTGAGTTTTTAAAGGAATTTTAGCATGATTAATCCATGTTTAGTGACGTAAATTGACATGCTTTACGTAGGAAATGTATAATATCATGTTAGGATGTTAGTAGTACAAATTTTGAGACGTTTGGGATTGTAAAATATAGATTTGGTGTAAGTTAGAAGATGAAACCCGTAACTGCAATTCTGCAGATTTCGCAGACCTGCTTGATCGATCGATCGAGCCTAGAGCTTCGATCGAAGGTTCGCTCGATTGAGCCCCAGACCTCGATCGATCTACCCCTCCTGGCAGACTCATGTTTCCCCTTATTAATTAGTTGAAATTCAATCTAATGTGAAATAATTCTTGGGCATCCTTAATAAAATGTTTTGGGAGATATGGAGGACCAGTAGGACATATGAATAATTTTGGGATTCTTAATATGAGACGAGAATTGTACTTGTGGGGTAATTACTTAAGGGTTGATGAATTTATGAATTAACGGGAGAGTTGTGTAAGAGAGTTACGTTGGAACATAGAATGGACACTTACTGGATTTTATACTTGGGAGGATAGAGTCCATGCATGTTACGTATTCAGATGAGAAAATCCTTCGAGTTAAAGTTAGAAACGAACTCTTATACGTAATACTAATAATGTGAAAATTAAGGATAAATGTTGTAATTATGGGTGATGAGAGGAACCTATATTAATATGATAAAAGTGGTATATTTATATGATTGTGTATGCATATATTATATACATGTGAAAACCATGCCCGCGCTACTTGCTATCCCTGAGGTTACCGCGCTGGGACAGTCTTATCTCGATGGGACCTTTATGGGGGATATTGACTTGTACCTAGAAGACAGATATCCTTTGTACAGGCTATCGAATCGATAGTTCAGACGGTCCTAAGAGGCGTGGGGTATGTACTGACCTCTTAGAGACTTGCAATCTACGCTTCGCCTCAATATTGTTTGTATATATATGTTGATACAGTTCGAGAGTGATTCCGAACTTGTATTTCCCTTAGTGTGAGTGATACGGGGATTGGATAGTAGAGTATGCCCGCACCATAGTTTTATTTGGGGTGCTGTTATTATATATATATTATATGAGTAGTTAATATATATGAAATTCTGGAATTTGGAACTGACTACTGTGATTTGGTAAGTAGGACATGGTTAATGACTCAAATTATAAATACTTGTTTTGAGAAAGTATAATATGACACTGAAAAACTTTATTGATAAAGTCAAAATGAGAACTTTGGTTACAAATTGAAATCTTACGTTTTAAATAATCATGTTGTTCTGTTTTAAATCTTACAAATAACCTAAGATAAGATGAATCTTCGGGGGAGATTAGTGTGGTATATGATAATTAATCCGTTGGGAAGGTTAGTACGATAGGCGTGCACATTAGAAGAGAGGTGAGAATTTCTCAAGAGAGTGTCGAACTAATATGTTGTTGCATTGGCCTGTATCAATTTAAATACTTGCTAAACGAATTTTAAATCAAACACACTATCGGGCTATGACCAGTTTCTATTTCCTTTTCTCTCTTGTATATATATGTATGTATTACAGGTGCCCAGCCACAGGGGCGTCTTACTTAGGATCCTTTGGAAGGAACGTGCTGCAGCTTAGGTGGGAGTTGCAGGCCTGTTGTTTAGACGACTTCATCCATTTGATTCTGCTCCTAGTTCAGTTTTATCCAGCAGGGACATGTGTCGCCCTCTTTCTATTATTTAGTTGGTATAGTCAGAGACTGAAATTTTTACTTTCAATACCTTTATTTCGAGATTTATTATTGTCAGGATGTTTTCCTTTAGTGTTGTAAATGTTGGGATTTATTATTGATGATTAAATTCGTGTATGTTCAATTCTATTTTTATTCTTAATGGGTGACTCTTTAGATGTTAATGGTTTAAGGTTTTATAACCAGATTTAATAAAATGAGAATAAGGTTTTAAATGGTTTTGACATTTAGATTAATTATTTAGGGTGTTTAAATTGGAAAAGTATTTTTACGACAGTGATGCTAAGAATGAACCAATTGTTCACCTTGATTTTAATTTAATAAAGGAGTGATCGCCCGGTATTTAATTAGGCGGGGTGTCACAGGTGGTATCAGAGCATCAGGTTCTAGTGTCCTTAGGATCTGTACGGCTTATTATGCTTTCAGCGTTGCTTTGTTTGTTATAGAGCCCTATGTTTAGGACTGTCGATTCCTTTGACGAGATTTCGTTCTCCTGCTATAATGTGTATACACTAGTGAATTTTAATTTCGTTCGGATGTGTGCGTGTGCCGAGCGATGACGGATGTCAGAAGAGGACCGTTAAGCGTACATCAGGAGGCAGGGCTCAGTTGAGATTATGAAATATATCCGAGGATGATGACCGTAGTCGAGGTCACCTCCATTATGGCACGAGAAGCCATGACTAGAAAGGCTACTAAGGTGCAGCAATGATTTTCAAATGCTGTTATAGTCAAATGAGGTGCGAGGGTAAACTTACCCAACGTATTACAAAAACGTGTAGAGACTGTCAGTGGGAAATTTTAGAAACGCGAAAATTGTATGTGTTTACCAAAGGAGGTAAAGTATCCAAAGGCTTAAATATAGGATGGAGTGTGGCAAACTGAAAGTGAAAATTTAGAGAAAATTTTCTTGGCTTTCGGGACGAAATTATAATGGTTGGAGTCAACCACCAATTTTAGAAGTGGAATGCTATGCCTATAGGAGAACCTTAGGTATAGTGTTGACCGTATGTTCCTTCCTCGACTGTTCAGGATGAGAAGAAAACGTGGTTCTGAACTCATCGCAGGAGGACATGACAGAAGTCCAATTGTGGATATGAATCCTAATCGTTAGCAAATTTTGTATCGAAAGAGGTAGATACTAGTGGAGGAAACGACTCCAAGTGGGAGACCAACTTGTAATAATAGTTGATAATACTCGAGGAGGAAATTCTGATGGACGACCGATTCATAGGTTGACAATGTCATATTTTGTCAATATAGATGATAACGCATCTTTGTGGGGGAAGTTAAAGGAATCGAAGAATTTAGTCGAGAATAAGACTGAATACAACGGTGGTGGTATAGCACCACAAAAGGATGTGGATACACATCAGGAAAACCATTTAAATGCTTCAGATAGTTAAATTCTTACCAAGTGATGGTAAATTCAGTAAGTACTATTATAGATAGTAACATGATCTTGATGGCCTAAAAAGCTAAGG
The DNA here is from genome assembly GCA_949130495.1 of Sambucus nigra. Taxonomy (NCBI): domain Eukaryota; kingdom Viridiplantae; phylum Streptophyta; class Magnoliopsida; order Dipsacales; family Adoxaceae; genus Sambucus; species Sambucus nigra. The sequence goes on from CASBWL010000025.1 coordinate 3,717,311, forward strand.
TAACAACCGGGATGGCTAACAGGAATCGAGTCTACTAAAGTCCGAGAGAAGGACAATCCTAACCTGGTTAGTAGGACAGGTGGTAAGTGGATTATGTGTTGAGGTATTTTGTGCGGAGTGAGATCGCTCACAATAATATGTTCCAAAATGAGAAAAAGGACAAGAATACGTTGCCTAGTAAAAGGCAACGATTAAAGTAATTTTGTTTTGGTTTGGGCAGACGTGTTACGTCCGAAAACCATTTGTGCAGTCAAGACGATTGCCAGGATGGAATTATAAGTTGTATCCTTAGAGGATGCGGCGTGTTTATGTGACACGAGCGAGTCACCATATTTTGTTCATTGCTAGATTAGCATGTGAGATGAGTTTAATGCATATCATTATAAATGTTACCATTATGTGAATATTTTTCCTTAGTATAGCGGGATTTTCCTTTGGTGCTATTCGCGGGGGATGAATGAGTATATTAACAGTGTTTTATACTTTATTGAGGCTACTCGTTGTAGTGATGCGATACACGAGTATGATATTATCTTTGTTAAAATGTTATAGAAATGGGTAGTATGATAGTGGGCATTTATTGCAAGGCTATCGGAGTAGTTACATTAGTGCAACACGTTTTGTTTTGGCGAGGCTTTACCTGTAAGAAGGTTGGACTCGCACTTATATTATCTATCCTAGAGACTTAGGAGGAGATAGTGGGCTCGAGATATTCGATACCAATGTATGTATAGACTTTGTCAGTATGATTCAGTATGTACCGGGATTTACTGTTGAGCGAAAAGACTTGACTCGGTATTATGTTTAGCACTCCGAACTTAGTGATAGGAAGAGTGCAGTGTTATATTTATCCTTAAGAGATGTCGGAGTTAAGAGTTATACCCCTAATGTTAGAAAAAAGGAAATTTAGAGAATTTAGATCGTATGTATCCGAGGTTTATAGAATGTAATTACCATCAACCAATACAGGACGATAGTGAAATTGGTGAAACGTTCTTTGTTAAGCATAATTACGGGAGAAATTGTAACTTTTCTGTCAAGGGATGGAATAAAGGGGTATATACTATGGACGGAGGACCTAACGGATTTCGATAACCGACAATGCAAGATAGTAGTGTATCGGGGGGGTTCCTTGTTTGGATTTCGCTTTGCGAGATATCCCATGTATGAAACTTAGCGTAAGGTTGGAAATAGGGAGACGTTTGGTCACTATTCCATGAGTTCGGTACCCTGGTCGAAATGGGATTAAGTAATTATGTATGTAAGTTGGAAGTTGAATTTTGTTTTAAGGTCTTTGGAGCCGGATTTTTTTTTTGTGGTAAGAAAGCATTGAAAGTTATCCCCACGAGTTGAGGGGTGGAACGATGATAAGGAGAATTTAAGAATTTTGATTTCTAGGGTGATTGAGAGTACCCAAATGTCATAACCGCGTACAGAACACAAGGTGAATAAAGAGTTGGAATGATTTTTAGCATGGATTATCTGGAAAGAACTTTATGTTATACAAAAGAGATGACCTGTAATTATTTTGATGAATAGAGCGTTAGTGATTTATTTTGGTTCTTGTACCTATTTGGGAAAATTGTTGTACTTATCTGAGGAAGGTTGAGAATTATTATTCCTCTTTTGTTGTCATGGAATTTGAATGCCCTATTCCTTCTATTCCGTTGAATTTAGTTATTCCTACAGATGAGTAGCACGCCGTTCGCTCTCCCAGGGCGGTCGGAGTGTTGAAAAAATGTGGGCATCTTGGTTAACTACAGTTAAAATAGTCTGAGTCGAAGGGACGTGGTAATAGACGTGTGAAATATATGTTTGTGGGACTAGTATAACGAAGTGGATTAAACGTCACATGAGGGGCGATAATCCATACATAAGTGTGTAATTAGAATAGCACGCCCTAACTTGATTGGAAGGCTGTGGGAAGCCATTCAAGAATTGGTATTCCTTGAATAGAGTAGAATTTAATTGTTATGAAGCACAACCGGAGCGGAGTTGTTATTAGTCAAGTGTGAGAGCGACTTGCGCATACAAAGAGTAATGATGTTAGTATAGTATAAGAGATCCAGAAGTGCGCTTCGTGGAGAGAAGAGCACGGGTTGGAACTTTCGGCATACTCCAAGGAAGGAAGGGGAGTATTACGTGTCCCTTAATGTGAGACATTTCAAGGGAAGAATCGATGTTTAGCGAGACGTAGTGAGTAGTCTCTACATGCACTGCCCATAGGTAAGGTTTGGTTGAAAGAGGAGAATCAACCAAAGAATTTTGTGTTTATCGAAAATTCCTGAAATTGGAAGAGGTTGGTAAAGTCGGTAAAGTTCTTGGATGGGTTGCCATCCTCAAAACAAGATCAAGGGTTTATCCCGAACATGTGAATTAAGTCGCCGAGAAGGAAGTGATTGATATTCCTTTGGGCTGTCTTACAATATTAACTAGTATGCCCCAGACTTCCTTTGAAAGGAAGGATCGCGCCAGTGCATGGTCCGGCGCAGTATAAATTTCTGAATCAGGATGAGATTGGTGAATCCCACCTTTGATATGGGATTTCAGGAACCAGTGGAGATAAGATTTCGTTTCGAGTAGGATGTATCACCCTTAGCCAGGGAATAAGCGCATGGTGATTAAAGATTAGTGGAGCCACGTGAAGGAGATTTTGGAATCTTGGTACGATGATTTCAAGAATGCTCTGTAGAAGCACTTGTACCTGTTTGTCGCGTACGAGGTACTTATTAAGGTTTTGTTATGGAAGAACCTCGACTATTCTCCTTCCGTATGTTTAGAGGAGAGTAGATAATCAGAATTTTTGGACCGGTCGAGAAAATATCCGATAACTATGGTGGAATTCCACGACTGTTTTAGGCAGTCAAGAGTGGTCAAATGTTCGTATGATCTTCTCAGAATGGGAATTTTGTGTATGAATAAATCCGAGTAGTTGTCATGTATTGAGGTGCGGCCTCCTAATGATAGTGAGATAATGGAATTTATAACGTATAGACGTAACCTATTCAAATGTTGTCAGTTGGGAGTGCAATGTGAAGTGTCTCCAATGAGAATGTAAAACTATGTTGCTGTGAAGAAAGGGCTATAGTGATTGAGCGTCGTAATGTGTAGTTAGTTTGTGTATGGAAAAGGATATCCAGAATTGTGCTACCTGATAGGCCTTATTTTCCGAATTTCGGGAAGAAATTCCGTTATTAGGGGGGAAGTATGTAATACCCCGTATTTTTATAGCTTTTAAATTATGGGATTTATTAAATTTAATTGAGATAGATTAATTTAATTTTAATCTGAAATGTTGTTTTAAATATTTACTAGCGTGACAAGAGTTAGTAATTATTGGGAATATATTATTTTTTGCATATTACTGGATGAGTATAGTAATATATGAGATTTATTTTTATAATATTGTCACGTGTGAATAAAATGACAATTGTGGAAATTTAAGTCGGGACGCGCCTGTGTCGTGTCGGGACTAAATGTGGATTAATAAAAGTGAATATTTTATAGATTGTTCGTATGGTCGTTTTGAGTGCGCCAACGCGTCCGGAAGGGTCGAGATAGTCAGAAAAGTTTACCCGGGGGTTTAGTTTGGGTCTCGGGGTGTTTTAGGCCTAATTAGTACCCCGGGAGGGCGTTTTGGACATTTCGCAATTATGGGTAATTAAACACACGAAATTCTAAGGGTTATACCAGATGTCTAAGGTTTCCTTCTAGGGTTAGAACAACCAAAGACAAGTGACGGCCATAGGAGAGGAAGGAGAGAGCTCTCAAGGCAAATTCAAGGCCCGAAATCCATCCGTTTGCACCGCCACCACCACCAACGCGTAGATCGCGTGACGGGGAATGCAACCACACCAAAATCATTTGCAAATCAGAACATCAAAAATCCCAGGCAAGTGTTTATCTTGCTTATTTCGTTGGTGCATCCTTCATATTAGTTTAGGAATGATTAGGGATGAATTACATTGAAGAAAACCTAAATTGTGATAGGAATTTGCATGTAGTGATGACTTAAACCTTATTCTGGAAATTATTGATGATGTAGAAGAATAATCCACGACATTTTAATGTAGTATAAGAAGGAAATTTCGGGGAAAATAGATTGGAACCATGATTTAGAGTTCTAGAGTTCTTGAGTTTTTAAAGGAATTTTGGCATGATTAATCCTTGTTTAACGACGTAAATTGACATGCTTTACGTAGGAAATGTATAATATCATGTTAGGATGTTAGTAGTACAAATTTTGAGACGTTTGGGATTGTAAAATATAGATTTGGTGTAAGTTAGAAGATGAAACCCGTAACTGCAATTCTGCAGATTTCGCAGACCTGCTTGATCGATCGATCGAGCCTAGAGCTTCGATCGATCGAAGGTTCGCTCGATCGAGCCCCAGACCTTGATCGATCGACCCCTCCTGGCAGACTCATGTTTCCCCTTATTAATTAGTTTAAATTCAATCTAATGTGAAATAATTCTTGGGCATCCTTAATAAAATGTTTTGGGAGATATGGAGGACCAGTAGGACATATGAATAATTTTGGGATTCTTAATATGAGACGAGAATTGTACTTGTGGGATAATTACTTAAGGGTTGATGAATTTATGAATTAACGGGAGAGTTGCGTAAGAGAGTTACGTTGGAACATAGAAAGGACACTTACTGAATTTTATACTTGGGAGGATAGAGTCCATGCATGTTACGTATTCAGATGAGAAAATCCTTCGAGTTAAAGTTAGAAACGAACTCTTATACGTAATACTAATAATGTGAAAATTAAGGATAAATGTTGTAATTATGGGTGATGAGAGGAACCTATATTAATATGATAAAAGTGGTATATTTATATGATTGTGTATGCATATATTATATACATGTGAAAACCATGCCCGCGCTACTTGCTATCCCTGAGGTTACCGCGCTGGGACAGTCTTATCTCGATGAGACCTTTATGGGGGATATTGACTTGTACCTAGAAGATAGATATCCTTGGTACAGGCTATCGAATCGATTGTTCAGACGGTCCTAAGAGGCGTGGGGTATGTAATGACCTCTTAGAGACTTGGAATCTACGCTTCGCCTCAATATTGTTTGTATTTATATGTTGATACAGTTCGAGAGTGATTCCGAACTTGTATTTCCCTTAGTGTGAGCGATACGGGGATTGGATAGTAGAGTATGCCCAAACCATAGTTTTATTTGGGGTGCTGTTATTATATATATATTATACGAGTAGTTAATATATATGAAATTCTGGAATTTGGAACTGCCTACTGTGATTTGGTAAGTAGGACATGGTTGATGACTCAAATTATAAATACTTGTTTTGAGAAAGTATAATATGACACTGGAAAACTTTATTGATAAAGTCAAAATGAGAACTTTGGTTACAAATTGAAATCTTACGTTTTAAATAATTATGTTGTTCTGTTTTAAATCTTACGAATAACCTAAGATAAGATGAATCTTCGGGGGAGATTAGTGTGGTATATGATAATTAATCCGTTGGGAAGGTTAGTACGATAGGCGTGCACATTAGAAGAGAGGTGAGAATTTCTCAAGAGAGTGTCGAACTAATATGTTGTTGCATTGGCCTGTATCAATTTAAATACTTGCTAAATGAATTTTAAATCAAACACACTATCGGGCTCTGACCCGTTTCTATTTCCTTTTCTCTCTTGTATATATATGTATGTATTACAGGTGCCCAGCTACAGGGGCGTCTTACTTAGGATCCTTTGGAAGGAACGTACTGCAGCTTAGGTGGGAGTTGCAGGACTGTTGTTTAGACGACTTCATCCATTTGATTCTACTCCTAGTTCAGTTTTATCCAGCAGGGGCATGTGTCGCCCTCTTTCAATTATTTAGTTGGTATAGTCAGAAATTGAAATTTTTACTTTCAGTATCTTTATTTCGGGATTTATTACTGTCAGGATGTTTTCCTTTAGTGTTGTAAATGTTGGGATTTATTATTGATGATTAAATTCGTGTATGTTCAATTCTATTTTTATTCTTAATGGGTGACTCTTTAGATGTTAATGGTTTAAGGTTTTATAACCGGATTTAATAAAATGAGAATAAGGTTTTAAATGGTTTTGACACTTAGCTTAATTATTTAGGGTGTTTAAATTGGAAAAGTATTTTTACGACAGTGATGCTAAGAATGAACCAATTGTTCACCTTGATTTTAATTTAATAAAGGAGTGATCGCCCGGTATTTAATTAGGCGAGGTGTCACAATATATATATATAAATATGAGCATTAAGGACTAACTTCTCCTCACTCCCAACATTACACTGAGCTTCATGCGTGGGACGTCTCGCCGAAGTGAAATCGAAACAAGGAACCCCCCCGTTACACTACTTATTGGCAATGTTGGTCGTTAAGGTTCATTAAGCCCTCGATACCCAAATACCAATCACATGCATAACATAATAACCATCCAATCGAGCTATAACTCGTGGACGCAAGCTCACATGCTATCATCTTCCAGCAGCCCATACACGTAGCAAACTGGGGCCACCTGGTGGGGTTCAACGACACCCACCTCGTGATCAACTCACGCACACAACGTCCCGGGAAGCGATCATAGCTCCTAACCGGCAAGTGAGAACGTCACATACCCCCTAATTCTCACCCCCAAAAGAATGCATATATATATCGCATAATAATCACAATGGATGACTATGACCTGGGGAATATCCACACCCTGCTCTTTGATCCAGGATGCTCACCCTCAACGCACGCAACTTCCCAATGATAGCAAGGAGGGGGTATGCTTCACTATATATATACCATCACATAAGGCACACATACATCATCACAACATATAAAGATATACCATTATAGAAGGTATACCTGTCAGATTGTTTTCACATTTACTATACGCTCTTAGGCGCAATAGAATTAATGTCATTGTTTAGTATATTTCCCTCTTGATATACTAATCGTCAATTCTCACACATCTTCCCCACTTAGTATACAATATAATATTTCTCGCTTGAAACCCACATGTCTCTTCTATTTATGAATTGTCTCTCAAATCCATTTATGTTAAGGATATTCTTTATCCTAATGCACTACATTTAGAATTTCTCATTGTGTGAGACTTCTCCCAAATCAATCATCATTAAGGATATTTCTATATCCATATGCACATCAATTAGCATTTATAATCCTCCATCCATAATAGGGTTCAATTTATTTCGTGAACCTTTTAAAGTTATCCCATTCGGGATTGGATCCTAAGATCCATTATCTCTAAACTTATTCTCATTCTTTCATATAAATTTAATTATTATCTCCAAATAGAACCTCCAATCAAGGTGGGCTTCCCCACTTAGTATATACCAAAATCTCTAATCGGTATTCCTCAATTTAAGTCTATAAGAAACCAATGATTCCTTATAAGGGAAACTCTCTAAAAGTCTCCAAAACATACTCCCAATAATTCCTATAGAGGTTCCAAATCGATAACCTCGAACGAAATGGGACAAAATTCTCCATAGAAAAACATCCCTTAAAAGGCCCTGTTTCCGAATCGATTCCGGCCAATTCCGAATCGATTCGGCCCAGCGAATCGATTCGGCCTCCAAAGCGAATCGATTCGGGTCATCAGACCTAGGACTCTGTCTCATGCCGAATCAATTCGACTGGGGTCCGAATCGATTCGGTCACTCAGACTTGGGCACCTGCATATTTCCGAATCGATTCGGCTAGGGGGCCGAATCAATTCAGCCTACCTGGAGGCTCGAAAATGGCTACTTTTTAGTAAGCCAAAAATCCCAAAATTGATTTTTAATCATCTTCTCTTCATTTTTCTTCAACCCAATCACATATATATCATCAATAATCATCTATAAACACATATAAACTAATTTCTAACCTAGAAATAATTTATAAACCACAAATCTAAGGTTTTCCCAAAAAGTTAGGTTTTGATAAACTAAACCTAAAACCCATAAATTTGATCTAGAAATCATGAAATAAATGTACACAACAATTATTTAGCAAGTTTAATCACTTGTCTCGAGTTCGTAGGGTCTGATCCGTCCTCGAAATTGCGTAGATGCCGGAAAAACTCCACTCTCTCTCTCTCTCTTCTCCTTCTTTCTCTTCTTCTTTCTTGTTATCTCTTTCCCTCTTTCTATTTCTCTTTCTCTCTAAGGAGAAATAAATCTCCCGTAGGCTTTTAAGCCCTAACTCCCAAGATACACATCTTTAAATGATAATACACACTTTAAATGACTCGGTAACTTTAATTCGAGCCAAACAAACTTAAAATTATTTCGGAACCTAAATAGACCCCAAGTACAGTCATTTTGACTTTCTCGACCCTTCCGGACACAACTACCCCCCTCAGAATCGTCATTCGCCATACTTTTTTACGACTTCAATTTTTGACCTCGATTGCCAATTTAGTCATTCTCCAATAAAATATTATTTATTTCTCCGAAAATAAATAAATCCTCGTCTCCAAGACCTCGGGTTGTTACATATATATGATGTTATTACAATACATATAATATGATGCGAATAAATATATCTGTGTGATTGGTATATTTGTGCTTTAGAGGCTGGTTCCACAGGCTTCCCCGGGCATAGGGATGGATAGCCAGGTTATATGTTTTCTCTAGTGCGATCTAGGAAGGTTGCACGATGTGGGTGAATCCCCTGGCTTAAGGAGCAGGGAGAGTATATCCCCAGGTCATATCATACCCCATATGAGTGCAATAGCTTTATTCCACTTTCAGGAGGAAATATGATAGCCTCCACCATTGTGTATTTTTACCATGACCATGAGTGAGTCTGCCTTGGTACCGTGATTGATGGAGTAAACCCGAAAGCGGATAGGCACTATGAGATCGCATCCTCGAGTTTTAGATCGGTGGGATGGTTATTATACTTGTTGCGTATAGTATATTGCTTTTATATGACGATGATATATCATATAAAGTAAACTTGTGTAAAGTAAAATATTGAATAAGAGTGATTCCCCTTCCGGTAGATTTATATCCGGATTTACACGAATATGAACCATAGGTTCTAGTGAGAACCATATATATATATATGAGTTTATATATATGCGTTATATACAAATGGCTTAATGGATCTCGACGATCAACATTGTCATGTAATAGTGTATCGGGGGGTTCCTTATTTGGATTTCACTTCGTGAGACACCCCACGTATGAACGTAGCGCAATGTTGGGAATGGGGAGAAGTTTAGCCCTTAGTACTCGGGTCTATGAGGATTTTAGAAGATGGTTGAAATATATTAGTTAGGCAGGGTAACTTAACTAGGTTTTTTAAAACATATGCGATAGGTGTGCAATATTAGAAGAGGGGTGAGGTGTATCTCATGAGAATGCGATACCAATTTAAGTATGAGATATTTCATATTTTTAAATATGGCATTTATGCACTTGTAAAATATTTTCAAACTTGGGCTCTGTCCGTTTCTCTATTTTTCCCCTCTTTTGTTTTATATATATATATATATAGGTGTCCAGACACAGGGATGCCTGGATGATGATTCCTTTGAGTCAGACGTTTGCTGCAGTAGCTGTGGATGCATGAAGGTTTACTGTAGACACTTTTATCCTTGTAATCTAGATAGGAGGTACTGTAAAAACATTCGGGCCGATAGCCCAATTGTATTCATTTATTCTTTTACCGCCTTTTAGTGCGGTATTCGATTTGGTTGTATTATGTTACCGAGTGTTCGGTTATTTTATTTTATTTCAGTTTCGTGCATATAAACGGTGTGGATGTTTCATTTGCATGGTCTGGTTAAAAAGATGAGTTAACATACAATTTGGACGCCAACCTAATAGGTAATTAGTAATTAATTTGGTTTTCTACATTGATGCTGAGAATGAACCTTATGAGACTCCTATGTTAATTTGATATAAAATTGTTCACCCGGTATTTTATTAGGCGGGGTGTCACATTTGGTTCCTCCTAATTTATTTAATTCATAGCTACAACATGAGGAAACAAAGAGTCAAACATTTAACATCAATATTGTCAAAGGAACACATTGGTTCAGCTATACAGACTATACATGGTTTGTACTTATTATGCATACTCCTTAAAGCATTTTGGGTGAGGATATTAGAGCACTGAATAAGCAAGGGTATGGATACAAAAGGAAAATTTAGTGGGTGTAAATAAGAAACAATGCAACCAATAGAGTCTTCTGCTTTTCATTTCAACAAATAGCCTGGATAAACAAGGGTATGGATACAAAAGGAAAATTTGTTTGGAAATGCATTTAAAAGGAATCCCAGCCCAAATTTAAATGTGGAATTTGTTAGGGGTCATAAATATGGGTTTAAACCCAATTTTCAAAGGGTTATTAATTTAGTTTGGGGGTTAAGAAAACTTAAAATATTTGGAGTATGGCCAAATCTATAGCTACTGAAAAATTTTAAATGTTTATTCTATTGGCATAACAGAGTGCAATTCAGCCCTCTAATATTAAGGTCAATATTTTTTGAAGAAGGTTAAAATAATTTAAGTTAGGAGTGTGGGGGACCCATGGGCCAATGACATATATCAAGAGAAATATATATTTTGTAGTATTTATTAATATGAATTTTAACTAGGTGATTATTATCATAATTAGCTGATTATTTTGTATTTGGTTTCCTTACCTTGGTATCCTTACCAAACAAAGAATAGGTCTAATTGTATTTTCAATAAGGCAATTGTCCATGTCTTGTATTAATTTTACATTATTATTGATTCATGGATGTGGATTAAGAGAAAAAAAAAAGCTCGGCTATTTCTTTTCGGTGTTTTTTTTTAATCTTTCGATGTGGTGTCCCATGGACACAACTTTAACCATTTTTAAGAAAGCCCTAGTCTCTTAAAAACTGATAAAAAGAATTAAAGAGAGACCAACAACTTATTAACCTAAATTACCATATTAAAAAAGTCTAAATTTTGAGCATACAGTTTTGGAACAAGTTCCTTATGAAAAAGTATTAATTAATTTACAGAGTGAGTATGGTTATAGATATATCTATGTTATATTGGGCCCTTGATACTTGTTATTGGTTTTTTTTAATCCTTATTTTGAGTAGGTTTGGTCATAATTTATGTGTTCTTGTGGCAAACATCTTGCCCTCATAATTGAATTTACTCCTTGTATCAATGATAATTTGTTTCGATAAAAAAGTTATTGATTTTCTTGTGGAATTGAGGTACTAACCCACCCTTAGGTATGATGTGTTACAGAATTCCTGGATACCCCGAGTTTCTGAAGAAAAGCTTTAATGCTAAAAGCCTGTTTACAAGGTTAATAATAGAATGTTATGAATTATGTAAACTCAAAATAAACTTTTTGGGCAAAACTCTTTTAAAAAAAACACAAGATGTGTTGTAAAATCTTTTTGAATGTATGGTCTAGATTCGATAGTTGATTACCTACTTTTTAAAGTTTAAGAAACATCTACTAAAGTTACCATGCAATCCCAATCACAACAATAGTTAAGGATATTCAAAGGAATAGACATAGGAATTTTTAACGTGGTAAAACCCTTAATCAAGGGAAATGTCCACGGTGCCCTCTATGACAAAAAAAAAAAATTCAATAGAATAAATAATCAACTTACAGTACTTAATTAAACACATAAGGACCCTAAATCTAGGTTCAGAATTATACCTACATGTCCTACTCCACTCGAAAGGTTTCTGACTAGAACTGATCTCTTCTTTGTTGCTCCTTTGCCTTTTCCTTGACCTCCTTCTCTTTGAATTCTGACTCCAGCAACTCTTTCAACTTTTAAGTCTCAAACAAACCACTGTGTCTAAGTGTTCATGTGAGAAGTGTTTGTGATGTGTACTGTATGAAGATATGTAACTCACCCTCTCAATATTATTTATATAGACATTCCTATCAAATTACAAATAGTTCTAAAATGAATATTATATTTTCAAGTCTGTAATTTACAAATCAAGACTTTTTGATCTCTTTATTAATCCACAGATCTCAAGGTTACCTTGCTCAGAAGACGGACAAGGTCCTATACAATTTTAGTATTTTGAAAAGATTTTCGAAATTGTAAACCACCAATTGAGATCCAAACTAGACTAGAAGTCTATATCGTAAAAATAGAATCAGAAATAACATGCAGAAACTGATTCAAATGATTTTGTAAAAGAAACTTCTAGCTCAAGATCAGATCTAGAAGAACAACCTTGCTTTCAAAAATAACCAAGGTCATATGTGTCTCTTTTTTATTTTTGAACACGTTTATTTCACAAAATGTGAAATAAAAACCAAGAGACACAAACGCTCTTAAGGATCTATTTTTTCTTGAAATCTAAGAAGTTTATTTTTTAAAAACTTTGGAATCAAATGGATCTGAAGACAGAGATCCAAAAAGGGAACTGAAAAATAAGTGTGTGATGTTCTCTGTAGAAAATCTCAAGTTTCAATATGTGAAACTTGTGTAACACCCCGCGATTTTGAGGACTTAGAATTTAATTATTTTTTAGAGAAATAATATTTATTTAAATTGAAGAATTTTAAATGTGGCAATTGAGGTCAAAATTTGAGGATGTTATAAAGTATTTAGAATGATGATTCTGAGTGCACGGTTGATCCCGGATGGGTCGAGATAGCCAGAATGACTGTCCTTGGGTTTTATTTTGGTTCCGGAATATTTTAAGTTAGTTTGACTCTAATTGGAGTAAACGAGTCATTTAAAGTGTGTATTATCATTTAGAGTTGGGTATTTTGGAGATAATGCTTATTAAGCCTACGTTACATGACAATCTCAATTTTTGAGATTTAGAAAGCCCTAGAGAGAGAAATGAAGAAGAGAAAGAGGAAAAGCTTGGAGATTCAACCTCTACAACTTTGAGGAAAGTGATTAAACTTTCCAAATAATATATGTGTGTAATTTATTTCATGATTTGTGGATAAAAATATGGATTTTGGGTTAATATGTCAAAACCTAATTTTTGGGATTTAATCTTGAATTTGAGGTTTATATATGGGATTAATGGTATATAACTTGATAGGATGAAATGTAGGACGAGATTTGATGTTAGAAACATGATTGGGTTGAATATTAATGGAGAGAAGATGATATATTTGGGTTTCTAAAGTTTGGGTCTTGAAGAAAATAACCTATTTCGTAGCTTGCTGAACAGACCGAATCGATTCGCCCCTTGCGAATCGATTCGGCATGTTGCAGAACCTACATGTCTTTAGGACAGAATTGATTCACCCCTTGCGAATCGATTCGGTATGTAGCAGACTTATAGGTCCCTTTGGATCGAATTGATTCACTTGGGCCGAATCGATTCGCTATTAGGACTGAATCGATTCGGAGGGGCCGAATCGATTCGAAAATAGGGCTGTTTTGCGAGGTTTTTCTAGAGTGAGTTTTGTTATGTTTCGTTTGGGTTTATCGATTAGGAATATTCTAATATGATACGAGAAGTATGTTTTGGAGATTGTCAAGGATGTTCATATGTGATGAAATATTGGGGTCGTATTGAGTTATTTCAAGAGAGTACAAATTGAAGCTATCGTATCAATTTAATGGGAAATCCTACTAGCATTGAGATTTCTATTTGGAGATAATTATGGGTCAATAAGAGAGAGGTAGTGCACACTTAGTGATGTTGGGCTTAGGATTATATCACAAATGCTATAACGATAATGGTTCATTTGATCAACTAAACGTAATCTGAATTGGGGATGTTTTAGTATATCACCGACTAGAATAGTTTGTGTTTATACTTGTAGCAGGGATGATTATTATGTGCATATAATATAGATGGTGTGTATGATGACGATTGTATATATATATATATATATATATATATATTGTATTTGATAATTAGGTAGACATACCTAGCATATGCTATCATGGGAAGTTGCGCGATGTGACTGAGGACCCTAGCTTGAAAAGTAGGGAGCGTATAGTCCCCATATCATAGGCGTCCATTATTTACGTTATGAACTATTCTTTCAGGGGTAAGACGTCTTTGGTATGATTCGTCTTATTTTCCAACGAGGAACTATGACCGCTTCCCATACGTTGTGAATTGATTATTTACTAGGGCAGTGTGATATTAGTCCGGTGGCTGGTAACCCAGGAGAACGCGAGTAATTTCTGAAAGATGATAGCATTGCAGATATTATATAATCCTATAAGTGATTGTATGATGGTTAATTTAAAATCACGCTATGTGTGTTATGTGTACGTGTTTGTTAGGGTTGAATGATCGTGTACTATAACTAGGATAATTTTATATAAACCCTAAAGGTACTGTGAGATATCTTATTTATGTACTTGGAGTTAGTATTCATAATAAGTAGCTGATGTTATATGTGTTTTGTACCGAGGGCATAATGGATCTCAACAATAAACATTGTCAAGGAGTAGTTTATCGGGGGGCTCCTTGTTTAGATTTCGCTTTGCAAGACGTCCCACGCACAAAACGTAGTGCAGTGTTGGGAGTGGGGATAAGTTTAGTGTGACACCCCGCCTAATTAAATACCGGGCGATCACTCCTTTATTAAATTAAAATCAAGGTGAACAGTTGGTTCATTCTTAGCATCACTGTCGCAAAAATAACTTTTCCAATTAAAACACCCTAATTAATTAAGCTAAGTGTCAAAACCATTTTTAGACATTACTTTCCAAATTTTATTATATAAACCAAGATTTAAATATTTACAACAATTCAATATTAAAGAATCACACCACAATTATCCTGGAACATATATTCCAAATAATTTAAACATTCAACAACTAAATCCCAACATTTAAAACTTAATGTAAAACATCCAGACAATAATAAATTCCAAGTGATAATACTAGAACTAAATGAATCACAATGTCCAATAAAATAACTGGATAATGGAAATGAGCGACACATGCCCAACTGAATAAATAAGTTAAGAGTGGAATCAAATAAAAGAAGCCGTCAAAGCAAGAGGCCTGCAACTCCCACCTAAGCTGCAGCGCATTCCTTCCAAAGGATCATACGCAAGACACCCCTGTGGCTGGGCACCTGTAATATATACATATATATACAAGAGAGAAAGGAAAATAGAAACGGGTCAGAGCCCGATAGTGTATATGATTTAAAATGTATTTGGCAAGTATTTAAAATTTTTACAGGCCAATGCAACAACATATTAGTGCGGCACTCTCTTGAGAAATTCTCACCTCTCTTCTAATGTGCACGCCTATTGCACTAATCTACCTAACGGGCTATCTTATCTTATATCGCACTAATCTTCTCAATGGTTTAACTTATCTTAGGTTACTCGTAAGATTTAAAACTGAACAACATAATTGTTTAAAAGGAAAATTTTATTTAGTAACAAAGCTCTCATAAAGTTTCCCAGTGTCATATTATACTTTTTCAAAACAAATATTTCCAATTTGAGTCATTATACATGTCTTACTTACCATAACACAGTAGGCAGTTCCAAATTTCAGAATTTCATATATATATTAAAGACTCGTATAATATATATTATAATAGCACCCCACATAAAAACTATGGTGCGGTCATACTCTGCTATCCAATCCCTGTATCACTCGTACTAAGGGAAATATAAGTTTGGAATCACTCTCGAACTGTATTAACACATACGCAAACAATATTGAGGCGAAGCATAGATTCCAAGTCTCTAAGAGATCAGTACATACCCTCCCGTCTCTTAGGACCGTCTGACCATCAATCAGATAGACTGTACCAAGGATGTCTATCTTCTAGGGTACGAGTCAATATCCCCCATAAAGGTCTCATCGAGATAAGACTTTCCCAGCGCGGTAAACTCAGGAATAGCAAGTAGCGCGGGCATGATTTTCACACATAGATAGTATATGTATAAACACAGTCATATAACTATACTGTAACACCCCGCTTAAAATAATAACGGGTGGCCAGCCCTATACTACATTAAATCAGGAATTTCAGATGGTCCAGTCTCAACATCAACTTCCGATACTATATAATATAGGACTAACTACCCGATATCATATAAGCGAGATGTTAAATAATTTAAAACATGCAACAACTAACAAACCAACACCAAAAACTACTAATAAATAAGAGAAAGATGCAAGAAAGAACTATGATAAACGAAATGCAATAATAGAATGATATAATCAACTACAACAGAATGTGATACAAAAAGTAGACCCGAATAAGCTGTCGGGTCACAGCGAATACAATAACTAGAATAGAACAAGTATAAACATTTATATAAATATCCCTTGGGTACAAACCCGATATACAACATGAATCCTACCTAGAATTTTAAAAGTAGGAGGCGACTACCAGATACATCCCGCAACAGTCCGCGCCTGTCACGGCTCCCAAGACTCTGGATAGAAAGTCATCCGGCATCCATGCGGTAGGACACCTGTAGTAATATATATATATACGAGCAGGAGAGAAAAGTAAACGGGTCAGAGCCCGAGTGTGAAAAATATTTAGCAAGTGTGTTAACCGTGCATAATAAATATCGGTGCACTTATTCCATAATTAAAGTGGAATCGCACTCTCGTGGAACCCCAACTCACCCCTCATCTAAAGGCGCGCACCTATTCGCATCTCCAATTTTTAGTTAGATTACCCCCATTTATTAGGACAACCTAACTTATCATAGGCCTAGCCTATACCCCCGAGATCAACCTTCCTAACTTAACCCAAGAATCCACCCCTTTTCTAAACACAGTTAAGTATTTATTTTCAATCATATGTGCCTTATTAGGCTTAGTGGATTCCGGTTTATACTTTAACCATTTATAATTTAATAAGTTACCCAATATGCCTTTGGGTTGAAATATATGATTTAATTTCTGATTAATAAGCAGGCAAAATTATTATTGACACAACTTCCCTCCAATTTCAACGCTGCGCTGCGTTTCGTGCGTGGGGTGTCTCGCAAAGCAAAATCCAAATAAGGAACCACCCCGTTACACTACTCCTTGTCAACGTCGATCCTGGAGATCCATTATGCCACACATAAATATCGACAGAACTTCTCTCTAATCTCAACAATGTACTACGTTTCGTGCATGGGGTGTCTCGCAAAGAGAAATCCAAACAAGGAACCACCCCGTTACACTACTCCTTGACAATGTCGATCCTAGAGATCCATAATGCCATACATAAACATACTACTACTACTACTACTACTAAATTTTAAACTACAATATGGAAATAACTAAAAATCTCCAATAATATCCTTGGGATGATGTAACCGAAGTATTCCTTAAATGCGATACATCAACCCCCATCAATCTAGTACATCATAATCATCCACGATGTACTCCACAAAGTTTCCATATCCTTTTATCTATAGGATATATATAAATATATATATATATAGGCATTTTATTCTAACCATATATATATATGCACACCATCATCCAATCCCATGACCATGTATACATACCATTTATGATGTACCAAGGTCATGCACAAATAAATACCCGGCTATATATATAGCGCCGATAAAAATGCATCAATGCTATCATCTTCCCAGTGCCCGGATCACGTAGCAATACTGGGGCCACCATGGTGGGACTAAACGACACCCATCTCGTGGTAAACTCACGCACACGACGTCCCGGGAAGCGGTCATAGCTCCAAACCGGCAATGAGACGAAACATACCCACCACGTCTCATCCCAAAAATATAAAAATGTAAATCACATAATAACACACGGGACGACTATGACCTGGGGAATATCCACACCCTGCTTTTCTAGCCAAGATGCTCACCTTCTACGCGCGCAACTTCCCAATGATAGCATGAGCGGGGTATGCTTAACCAAATAAGTATATATATCATTCACATGCACAATATATATACATCCATATGATCAAATCATATAATTAAACATTAAACCATCATATACGGTTTAAATGTCCATACCATGTATATCCACAACATAAATATATATCCATATTCATATCTATATAGATATATACACATATACTCACATATCCAAATATACAACTGATTCTCGTTCATAGGCATACGAGATGTAACTCGGCTATAAGTATACATAATCCTCAATATACAAGACGTCTCCACAAACTTATTTAATTTACCTCGATGGGTGAATACAATTTCTCACTCGAAACATATTCAATCATTTTTCCTATGATGAATAGTCTCCCAAACATCATATATATATATATATATATATATATATATATATATATATATATACTTATATATACCACATTAAGGTTATCACCCAAAATTTTGTGTAGGAAAACATTATTACACATACCATCTATATCCGAAAGCAAATCAATATCTCCAATACAAATTGTGACTAAAGGTATACACCTAACCAAAAGTCTATAAGCCTCGAGCTCAATCTTAACTTCATCAAATAATCCCATAAGTTAGAGAAAATCCTCTATGTGAATCACACATTAATAAACAACATCTACCCCAACTAGATTTACACACTCTACTCTAGTTGGTAATATGATCTCATCGCTCTCGAATTCGACTACGGTTCAATCACTTTTATGAATCCCCTAGTCTAACGCCTCTCTGATTTATTCCTTAAATTTGTTATCATTAAGGATATGCGATCATTCTCTTTCATTGGGCCCCAAATTGTAATCTCAACAATATCCTATCTTCATAAGGATTCGACATAAATGTTGGCCTAGGATTTCACAACATACCCTCGCAACTCTCTCTATGAGTTCTTAACCTCCCATCATATCTATATTCACTTAAATTCCATATTCATTTCATTACTAAAAGAGGCATCCCATCCTCCTAAATCAATTTAACATAGGCCCGCAAGTCCCCATTCGACCTAGTGCCCTATTCCCTTAATCTAATATCATAACTTTCCTAAATAAGCCCATTAAGAAAGCCCCCAAGAATAAAATTCCAAAAGAAAAGGGAAAGAAAGAAATCCAAATTTTGGGCTAAGAACAGGGGACCGGTCGACCGGTCCCAGACCCCCGGTCGACCGCGGGTCCAAATTTTGCCTACGAAGAAATGCAGTCGGCTTTTCCCTTAAGGCGCGGTCGACCGGGAATACCAGTTATCTTGGCCAATTTTCCCATTTTCAGCAAAACCCACGAATTTAAACCCTAAAATTTCCATTCTAACCTCCAAATCTCGATCACAACATGATTCTAAGCCAATAAATCAACCTAAAGTTGATCCCAACCATTTCTACTCCATTAAACCCATTTTTAGCATTGATTTCAAGATTAAACCCAAAAATCTAGGTTTTGATGTTTATAACCAAAAACCATTTCTTTAACCCACAAATTATGAAATAAAATACACAAATAACTTATTTCGCAAGATTAAACACTTGCCTCAGATTTGTAGAGGTTGGATCGTCCTCGATGTCGCGTTTGGGCCGGAAAATCCCAAGCTTTTCTTCCTCTCTCTCTTCCTTTCTTCTTCTTCTTTCTCTTTCTCTCTCTAGGACTTTTTCTCTCTTTCTCTCAAATGATAAATGGCTTCATCCGTAAGCCACTAATCCTTTTAAAACAATAAACCCAATTTAAGTGTTAATACACAATTTAAATGACTCGTTTACACCTATTCGAGTCAAACTGACTTAAAAATATTTCGGAGACGAAATAAAACTCAATGACAGTCATTTTGACTATCTCGACCCTTCCGGGATCGATGGTACACTCAAAATCATCATCCGGAATACTTTAAAACGTCCTTTATTTTTGGACTTAAATTCCCAAATTTTAAAATTCTCCTATTTAATTAAATTTTGTTTTCCCAACAATTCAATTTCTCAGTCTCCAAAAATCGTGGGGTATTACAATCTTCCCCCCTTACAGAAATTTCGCCCACGAAATTTAAGATCTGCCTAGGACCTCAATATCATCTAGTTCTACATCAACTCTTAGGATCACTATACGGATCCTTACTAGTTCTCACGTCGAACCATATAGATTTTTAAAACGAATAACTACCCTGGGGCGCCCATACACCCCGTACCCGAGCTCTACTCGTAGAATTTTAATCTGGCTCCATTAGCTTCAACTCGAATATAACTATCACCTATATATTCTATAACAACATACTAAATATATGTAAGTTTAAAAAAAATTCCCAATGGTTAAAATCTCCTCAATTCCTGACGCTAGCTGCCTTCGTGCGGGGGAGGTCTCGCAAAGCGAAATCCAAACAAGGAACCCTCCCAATACACTACTATGTAGCTAGGTCGGGGATTGAGGTTAGTTGAACCAGGGTTAAGATTTTATAAAAGATTTTTGTATATTATATATTGCCCGAAGACCTATATAACAATACAATATAAATAAATTTCACGTCTTCCGACACGCCAAACAAACACCTTATGTTTAAAACACAAGGTCTCAACAAATACCACACTTCTAACCACTACCTAGTTCTCAAAACTAGCACAACTATGAGCTAAATTATCCGCTCAACAAAGAGTTTACTAACTCTAAACCTCTCAGTTACCATTCCTATACATCACACCATAACATCGTTCCAAGTAAGTCCTTCCCTCCTTGGGGCACTATAATTACACGCCCTACCTACCCATAAGACAATAGTCTTATAGTCACTACTCAACAAACTTCGACATTCCGCACTTCCGAAATCTAATATTATAACTCTCGACTATCTCCTCACAAGACGATTCATTTCCTCAAAAGATGCCATGCAAAGGCCATACTTACTCACTCCTTCTTCCAAGAAAATTCCATACACCCTAACGGTGTAGCAGCTACTACTCATCAAGCCATAAGCGTGAAGTTCCCAATATCGCATAAAGCGTAACTTAAACCCCAAGAAAGGTATTCTACCTTATACTTCCATAACCCCATGGTTTTACTTTATCCTTGAATCCCTATTTAAAGTCCTCTACTCCTTACAGGACCATCGTTCTTCCTAAACCTATTTCTCCACAAGAGAAACATCCTCCTCAAAATCCTTCCTAACCATTTTGAAGGACGGAACGCTATTACGACCACTGAAAACTCCCTCAGTCCTACTTAACAAAACCGAGTCTCCAAATTCTCTCCCTATTCCCAGAAGGCAATACTCCTGATATTGGGACAACTTCACCTTCCTCACCTCGGTAAGAGTCACCAACACCAGGTTTCCTAACGAAGGCTAACAGGTTTCTCAACCTAAACCTCCCAAGGACTACACTAATCTCTCCTCAGACTTACTTTACTAAGTCCAAGGTTCGCCATTTGAGTAAATTTTTTCTTTCTTACTCAACTGCCGATAAATCACCTCACACCACTACGAGAAATCTCCTCCATATCTCCTCCGAAATCGGGGAAAACAAATACCCCCGATTAAAGCGTACCCAAAATATGTTATGGGTATTGTACTTCTAATCCTATTCTTTCCTAGATGACAAAATGTAGGCGACGTCTGAGACGAAACAAGAGCAACTATTATCAGAATGCCAATCAAGTGAATATACTTCACAGAAGAAAACAACGCAATGAACACAACAGTCCTATTTGTAGGGCCTTATGTCAAGAACGTTAACAGAAGAATGCAGAAAATTCGCACAGATCCTAAGGACTCTAGAACCTGATGCTCTGATACCATCTCTAACACCCCGCTTAAAATAATAACGGGTGGCCAGCCCTATACTACATTAAATCAGGAATTTCAGATGGTCCAGTCTCAACATCAACTGCCGGTACTATATAATATAGGACTAACTACCCGATATCATATAAGCGAGATGTTAAATAATTTAAAACATGCAACAACTAACAAACCAACACCAAAAACTACTAATAAATAAGAGAAAGATGTAAGAAAGAACTATGATAAACGAAATTCAATAATAGAATGATATAATCAACTACAACAGAATGTGATACAAAAAGTAGACCCGAATAAGCTGTCAGGTCACAGCGAATACAATAACTAGAATAGAACAAGTATAAACATTTATATAAATATCCCTTGGGTACAAACCCGATATACAACATGAATCCTACCTAGAATTTTAAAAGTAGGAGGGGACTACCAGATACATCCCGCAACAGTCCGCGCCTGTCATGGCTCCCAAGACTCTGGATAGAAAGTCATTCGGCATCCATACGGTAGGACACCTGTAGTAATATATATATATATATACGAGCAGGAGAGAAAAGTAAACGGTTCAGAGCCCGAGTGTGAAAAATATTTAGCAAGTGTGTTAACCGTGCATAATAAATATCGGTGCACTTATTCCGTAATTAAAGTGGAATCGCACTCTCGTGGAACCCCAACTCACCTCTCATCTAAAGGCGCGCACCTATTCGCGTCTCCAATTTTTAGTTAGATTACCCCCATTTATTAAGACAACCTAACTTATCATAGTCCTAGCCTATACCCCCGAGATCTACCTTCCTAACTTAACCCAAGAATCCACCCCTTTTCTAAACACAGTTAAGTATTTATTTTCAATCATATGTGCCTTATTAGGCTTAGTGGATTCCGGTTTATACTTTAACCATTTATAATTTAATAAGTTACCCCATATGCCTTTGGGTTGAAATATATGATTTAATTTCTGATTAATAAGCAGGCCAAATTATTATTGACATAACTTCCCTCCAATTTCAACGCTGCGCTGCGTTTCGTGCGTGGGGTGTCTCGCAAAGCGAAATCCAAACAAGGAACCACCCCGTTACACTACTCCTTGTCAACGTCGATCCTGGAGATACATTATGCCACACATAAATATCGACAGAACTTCTCTCTAATCTCAACAATGTACTACGTTTCGTGCATGGGGTGTCTCGCAAAGCGAAATCCAAACAAGGAACCACCCCGTTACACTACTCCTTGACAATGTCGATCCTAGAGATCCATAATGCCATACATAAACATACTACTACTACTACTACTAAATTTTAAACTACAATATGGAAATAACTAAAAATCTCCAATAATATCCTTGGGATGATGTAACCGAAGTATTCCTTAAATGCGATACATCAACCCCCATCAATCTAGTACATCATAATCATACACGATGTACTCCACAAAGTTTCCATATCCTTTTATCTATAGGATATATATAAATATATATACATAGGCATTTTATTCTAACCATATATATATATGCACACCATCATCCAATCCCATGACCATGTATACATACCATTTATGATGTGCCAAGGTCATGCACAAATAAATACCCGGCTATATATATAGCGCCGATAAAAATGCATCAATGCTATCATCTTCCCAGTGCCCGGATCACGTAGCAATACTGGGGCCACCATGGTGGGACTAAACGACACCCATCTCGTGGTAAACTCACGCACACGACGTCCCAGGAAGCGGTCATAGCTCCAAACCGGCAATGAGACGAAACATAACCACCACGTCTCATCCCAAAAATATAAAAATGTAAATCACATAATAACACACGGGACGACTATGACCTGGGGAATATCCACACCCTGCTTTTCTAGCCAGGATGCTCACCCTCTACGCGCGCAACTTCCCAATGATAGCATGAGCGGGGTATCCTTAACCAAATAAGTATATATATCATTCACATGCACAATATATATACATCCATATGATCAAATCGTATAATTAAACATTAAACCATCATATACGGTTTAAATATCTATACCATGTATATCCACAACATAAATATATATCCATATTCATATTTATATAGATATATACACATATACTCACATATCCAAATATGCAACTGATTCTCGTTCATAGGCATACGAGATGTAACTCGGCCATAAGTATACATACTCCTCAATATACAAGCCGTCTCCACAAACTTATTTAATTTACCTCGATGGGTGAATACAATTTCTCACTCGAAACATATTCAATCATTTTTCCTATGATGAATAGTCTCCCAAACATCATATATATATATATATATATATATATATATATATATATATATACTTATATATACCACATTAAGGTTATCACCCAAAATTTTGTGTAGGAAAACATTATTACACATACCATCTATATCCGAAAGCAAATCAATATCTCCAATACAAATTGTGACTAAAGGTATACACCTAACCAAAAGTCTATAAGCCTCGAGCTCAATCTTAACTTCATCAAATAATCCCATATGTTAGGGAAAATCCTCTATGTGAATCACACATTAATAAACAACATCTACCCCAACTAGATTTACACACTCTACTCTAGTTGGTAATATGATCTCATCGCTCTTGAATTCTACTACGGTTCAATAACTTGTATGAATTCCCTAGTCTAACGCCTCTCCGATTTATTCCTTAAATTTGTTATCATTAAGGATATGCGATCATTCTCTTTCATTGGGCCCCAAATTCTAATCTCAACAATATCCTATCTTCATAAGGATTCGACATAAATGTTGGCCTAGGATTTCACAACATACCCTCGCAACTCTCTCTATGAGTTCTTAACCTCCCATCATATCTATATTCACTTAAATTCCATATTTATTTCATTACTAAAAGAGGCATCCCATCCTCCTAAATCAATTTAACATAGGCCCGTAAGTCCCCATTCGACCTAGTGCCCTATTCCCTTAATCTAATATTATAACTTTCCTAAATAAGCCCATTAAGAAAGCCCCCAAGAATAAAATTCCAAAAGAAAAGGGAAAGAAAGAAATCCAAATTTTGGGCTAAGAACAGGGGACCGGTCGACCGGTCCCAGACCCCCGGTCGACCGCGGGTCCAAATTTCGCCTGCGAAGAAATGCAGTCGGCTTTTCCCTTAAGGCGCGGTCGACCGGGCATACCAGTTATCTTGGCCGATTTTCCCATTTTCAGAAAAACCCATGAATTTAAACCCTAAAATTTCCATTCTAACCTCCAAATCTCGATCACAACATGATTCTAAGCCAATAAATCAACCTAAAGTTGATCCCAACCATTTCTACTCCATTAAACCCATTTTTAAGCATTGATTTCAGGATTAAACCCAAAAATATAGGTTTTGATGTTTATAACCAAAAACCATTTCTTTAACCCACAAATTATGAAATAAAATACACAAATAACTTATTTAGCAAGATTAAACACTTGCCTCAGATTTGTAGAGGTTGGATCGTCCTCGATGTCGCGTTTGGGCCGGAAAATTCCAAGCTTTTCTTCCTCTCTCTCTTCCTTTCTTCTTCTTCTTTCTCTTTCTCTCTCTAGGGCTTTTTCTCTCTTTCTCTCAAATGAGAAATGGCTTCATCCGTAAGCCACTAATCCTTTTAAAACAATAAACCCAATTTAAGTGTTAATACACAATTTAAATGACTCGTTTACACCTATTCGAGTCAAACTGACTTAAAAATATTCCGGAGACGAAATAAAACTCAATGACAGTAATTTTGACTATCTCGACCCTTCCGGGATCGATGGCACACTCAAAATCATTATCCGGAATACTTTAAAACGTCCTTTATTTTTGGACTTAAATTCCCAAATTTTAAAATTCTTCTATTTAATTAAATTTTGTTTTCCCAACAATTCAATTTCTCAGTCTTCAAAAATCGTGGGGTATTACATATACTACTATTACCATATCAAATTAGGTACATTTCTAATCCCATAATTACGACATTTATTCTTATTTTCCCATCATTAGTTATCACGTATAACGGTTCGTCTCTAACTTTAATTTGAGGGATTATTCCAACTTACTACGTAACACTCATGGACTCTATCCTCCCAAGTGTAAAATTCAGTAGGTATTCATCTATTGTCCATCGCAACCATTTTACGTATCTCTTACTTTAATACAAAATTCCATTGTCCCTTAGATATAAACACTCCAAAAATATAAATTTCACCTTACATTAAAGGTCTCTTAATCATTAATAAATTTTACTGGTCATCTTTATCTCCCAAAATATTTTAATAAGGATGTCTAAGAAGTGTTCTTCATTTAGAATTAATTCAACCATTTTAAAAGGGGAATTTAAGTCTGTCAGAAGGGGTCGATCAATCGAGGGTAGGGGCTCGATCGATCGAAGATCTTGGCTCAATCGATCGATCAAGCAGGTATGGCGAATTCTGCAGTTAACCAGTTACGGGTTCTATCACATAACCTCATCCAAATCTAGATTTTTCACACCCAAACTTCCTAAAATTCATACTATAATCAGTATACACCCATATTATTCATCTTCTACGTAAAGCATGTAATTATACATCAATAACCATGGATTTATAGGCAAAAACTTCATAAAAATCTCAAGAACCCTAGAATTTCTTTAACATGGTTCTAATCAATCTTTTCCAGAATTTTCTTCTTCTAAAACATCATAAATTCGTGGTTCAATCCTCTACATGTGAAAGGGTTTCCAGAATAACATTCAAATTATTACTACATGCGATTTCCTATCTCCAACTTGGGTTCTATTCCATGAAACTCATCCTAATCATCCCTAGACTAACATGAGTGATGCATTAACGAAAATAAGCAAGATAAATACTTGCCTGGGATTTTCAGAATTCTGATTTTCGGACGATTTTGGTGTGGTTACGTTCCCCGTCGCGCGATCTACGCGTTGGTGGTGGTGGCGGTGCAATCGGGTGACTTTTTGGCCTTGGATTGCTTGGAAAGCTTCCTCCTTCCCTCTCCTATGGTCGTTCTAAAGTTTTGAGTTGTTTTAACCCTAGAAGGTAACCTTAGACATCTGATATAACCCTTGAAATTTCGTGGATTTAATTACCCAAAAATGCGAAATGTCCAAAATGCCCTCCCGGGGTGTTAAATAGTCCTAAAAACGCCCCGAGACCCAAACTAAACCCCCGGGTACACTTCTCTGACTATCTCGACCCTTCCGAACACTTTGGAGCAGTCAAAATGACCATACGAGCAACTTATAATTTATTCACTTTTATTCGTCAATATTTAGTCCCGACGCGACACGGGGGCGTCCCGACTCAAATTTCCAAAATTGTCATTTTATTCACTCTTGACATTTAATAGAACCAACATTATATTACTTTACTCATTAGTAATATTTAACAACAAGTTTCCCATAATTACTAACTCACATCACGTTAATAATTATAAAGTGATTAATTTCCAGATTTATTATAAATAATTAATTCACATTAAATTTTATAAATACCCAAATTAATATAGCATAAAAATACGGGGTATTACATTTAGTCCTTAGTAATCGAATTTATGTGCTATAGCGAATCGATGCTTTATAAGAATAAAAAGTTGATGGGTGACTATTCTGATGCTAATAACTTGTTTAAGTTAATGATTAGAAACTGATAAATTCTATTAAGTTATATGCGTTGACACAAATTTGGGCGTAAGCTTAGAAAAGGATAGAATAGGAATGTAAAGGTTATATTTTAGATAGTGGGTTACACGGGTGTAGATTATGTGTAGATTAAGATTGAATTGTCCCTAGAATATGTCGGGTAGATTAATTGAGATCCATGTGCATACGATTAGGTGCACGCTTTAGTTGAGGGTGAGTTGGAGTTCCACAAGAGTTCGACTCCACCTTAATTATGAAATTGTGCATTTACAATTATTATGCATTTTAATGCACTTGCTAAAATGTTTTCAAACCTCGGGCTCTGACCCGTTTATATTTCTTTGTTGCTATACATATATTGTAATATATTATAGGTGTCTCACCGCAAGGATGCCAATTATGCTTTTCTATACAGTATCCTTGGAGATGTAGCAGATGCAGACTGTTGCGGGATTTTTGTTATAGCCGCTTCCTATCCTTTGCAAATCTAGTCAAGGATTCATTTTGTATATCGGGTGTATACCCAAGGGTTTTATATGTAATACTTTTATATATTTCTCCTCAGGTTATTGCATTATCTGTGACTCGACAGCATATTCGGGTATTTCCTTTTGTGTACTCATGATGTAAAATAGGATTACTTTCTTTTATCCTGGTATGTGTGTATACATTATCATATTTAGTAGTTAATATGTAATTTGTTTGTTGATGTTCATTGTTTGTTTTAAAAAAAAAATTGGCATCCTCTTATTTTGGTATTGGGTAGTTAGCTATGTTTTTAGTCTCGACAGTAGATGCTGAGAATGATCCACTTGAGATTCCTGATTTATTTTAGTATAGGGCTGGTCACTCGTTATTATTTTAAGCGGGGTGTCACAAATTGCTATTTTCTCAGAGAGGTGTTTTGAGAGAGACTTAAAACAAAACAGCTCTTCTACAAGACGTCAACCTAACTACCAAACCCAAAGAAACCCTCGATTGGCTCTATCTCTCATAATGTTTGGTTTCTGGTAAAGCTGTTTGAAGTTTAAAATTATTTGGGTTGAAGGGATTCACTCAGAGGTGATGAAGGACAAAGATGGATTTATCTTCTTTAATTTTCTCTCTATTTTTCTCTTAAATTTCTTCCCTTTCTCTCTCTTCCCTCTTTTATTTTCTCTCTGGGACGATTTTAACAAACGTCTCAAAATGCTAAGAGTAAGTCCGATTTTATGGTAGGTGAAGGAAGAATCTGGAACTCCATTTGCAATCAATGGCTGAGATTTAGTCCACATAGTTTGACTAACGATCCAAGGTTTATAACCAAGCGATGAAATGAAGCAATCTCATTGGATGAAAGGTAAACACTGGGGATTATAACAACACATGCAGGACATTGATAAAAGTAATCCAAGGGTTGAGATTGGTGATCGAAGTTGAGTCTATGAGAAAGCACAAATCTGCCCGTCTAGCTACCAACACGTGTATGGACAAGATAGAAGTAAAACGCGTGTTATAGAAATGATTACAAAGAAACCTTATAATCTCTAGCGCTTTTATATTCTACCCAAGCTAACTTTCAGCGAACAAAATTATTTTCTGAAATTCAAATTTCAACCACCACACTTTTAAAATCAATGTTTTAATTAATTCAAAATTACTTTAAAATTGTATAAAATGTTTTGAACTGAATTAATTTGATTTTGAAAAAATCATAAAGTGTTGTAAAACCATTCATGCAAATAGGAGAAATATATCATGCAGTGAGAGTATCCTATTAGTGGTTTTGAGGTTAGAAATAACTTCCCTATTAGGATTGATTGGACTTTATTGCTTCTTCCTCTTCCTACTTCTTGAACCTTTGGGTATGGAGAAACTCATAAAATCTAATCCTACTTTGTCTCAATATCCAAACTAGTTGGAACTCCTATATAATGTAGACTTAAGTAAGTCAATTATATAGCATGTTCTCAGTTTCATAATAAATAAAAATTAAATATTGATTTACATGGCCTTGAGTTTTCTTAGGTTGAATTATCATAGACCACCGCGTTCGCTCTTTTCTACTTGGAAACGTGGAATCTCATAACATAGTCACATTTGCTATATTATTCCGAATCAAGAAAGAATGTACAAAGATGGCCATATTTTCCATTATGTTGTCCTTGTATTCAGATTCGAACAAAGCCATTCTTATATTGACGAGGAGCAAATAAGTCAGCCATATTCTCTTTCTTTACATGAATTCATTGGATTGAGCTTTATGCACATAATTTTTTTTGTGTTGGGGTTGTTACTTTCAACAATCTCATCTTTTTGGATCATTTGGTTTCTTTAGCAAGTTGGTTACATTACAATTGATGTTATTGTGCAACTGGATTACAACTCTTCAGAAATATCTACCTTGATAGGCTTCTTACCTAAGTATACAAGTCCTATGTCATTAATCTTAGTCTTTTATAAGGGCACGAATGCAATGATTGAATCAGTCTATAATTCAAGCGATCCAAATTCTTCGTGATAGCCATATTGATATATTCCCAACATTCAACCTAATTAAGTATATAATTATTATGAAGATTGGAACAAAGAAATTGGCCAATTAGTGAGAAGAAGATAACATTTTGAACTCGAATACCAAACTAACATAAGATAACATTATTTAGGGTTTGTTACATGGAATAAATGGTGCGACTTTTTGGGAGGAGCGAGTGGTTTAAATCAGCCTAGATTTGGAGAAATAAGCTGTAAGATCCATGCGTCAATTCGGTTTTTCAGTTTGTACTGGAAACCACTAGGCCAACCCTTTCAAGTGTTTTGGTATATTATGGAGGTTTGGTTATGTAGTACTTTTATCGAAGGGTATTATTGACTTAATTTATTAGAATTATTAGGGTTGGACAAGAGTGTATTCCAGTTGCTTGTTCAAGTATGAGAGAGCTAGAAAGTAAGAAAAATAAAAATTTAGATTCTTCCTTGCAAGGGTTATGCCAAATCACTAAGAAAACCTCAAATTCTAAAAATTCATTTCTACTAAAAATATGTTTACACATTTATGGGATTTTGGAATTCTTCTCAGGCTTATGATTCCTTGATTGAAGGATTGTTCAAGATTACTAAGACCAAAATAACATAAATTGACCCAATGACCAATTGGTAATAATAGCCCATGTCCATTATTATTGATATTTTACAAACACCCATAATTAGTAAAGCTAATATAAAATAATAAATAGGGAGTAATGATACACAAATAGTATATAAAATATTTTTTCAAACTCATGTGGTAGTATATGATTGGTCAGGAATGAAATGAACATAATGACTTACATGTGGGACCAATTTCCTTACCAATCAACTACTACCACGTATGCTTATGAAAAACTTTTTTTGAACTTGTGCCTATCATTACTCAATATATATATACTAACAATTTATTAACCTGACGTAATATGATGAGACCTAAATTTACTTTTGCACCCCTTGAGTACATAATAGTTTATGTTCACCATGTTAAAATCTTGATTTACCTTTTCTTATCAGCATGTTATTGATCAGATTGACTCTATCTCTATCCATATTGACCCATTAGATTATCCTTATGCCATGAATACCTTGATCCTCTTTTATTTTTAATCACTTAATCTTTTGGCAATGCAGGATAAAACTTTCCAGCATCCATATATATCACCCATTTGAGCACATATGTAAGTATTTACTTTGTTGTTTGTACCTAAAAGATGGAACTTATACTCTTGTTGGTCATTATTATTTATTATAATTCACCTCACCAAAACAAGATTTCAGTAACGGACTAAGTTGTTTTTATCACTAATAGTATTATACCATTACTATTTCTTATAATAAATTACCATTACCAATCTAATGTGTCCGTTACTAATTTTAGTTAAATATTTTAATAGTGAAAATTAGAAAGGAAAAAAAAGGAATCTTTACCTCACGGCCAAATGAAAGGCGCGATTCTTACACACTCAAATTTAAAGCACCAAATCATAACTTAGGATTTCTCTCGTTCATCATTACCAACCTAGGGCTCCATTCTTCTTCTCAGACAAGTATATCGCTCATTATCTCTATACATATTCCCTTTTATTTTTGTTTAAATTTGTAGGTATGTGTAAATCTTTAGTTTTGTTTAAATCTTTACATGTGTGTAAATCATAATGCTCAGTCTCTCAAAATTGACTTCTAACAAGATACCCTTTTTAGTTTTTTTTTTAATGTGGATCTTACTACTCTTTTATCTTTTGGCATTGGGAATCAAGAAAATTAGCTGTTGTAGGAGTTGTAATTTTTTATAAGAAATATTGGTCCACCCTTTTAGTATATTTAGAATGTAACTATATTTTCATTTAGATCTTCTCGGATAGGTTCAAATTTGGGGAAAGGTCTCTAGCCTCATTGTAACAGTGGCATCGTTCATGCTAAGTTCACCTCCAATCTTCCCCCCAAGTCCATGGTATGCATAAGCAATCAATACTAAAATGGATTTTACGTGTATATAGACATATATCCACAACCATACATGTCTATAAGCTGGTGTAATTTGATATGTGATTTGTTTAAATTCTTCTTGTTTTGTAGGGAGCTAGGGTTAGGGTATTCATGTATCCAAGCAACATATGAGGTATTCCCTCTCTATTGTGCTTCTCGTTTTTAATTTGGAAAATTAAGTTTGGTGACATTGTTCGTTGTTATATAATTTATACGTTATAATATGTCTTATAGTTTTCATTTAAATTCTACTAAGAAAATATAGATGGATTTTTTTAGTTTCAATTTAAGTTTTATTAAGATAAGAAATTGAAATAAAATAATTATATAGCTATCGTTTACATAGTTTTGTTGTGAACTAGTGAACCATGTTGGTTTCCCATTTGTGTTTTGGGGTTCAATATGTTTCTCTTTGAGAACTCCTTGAGAGATTAATTTGTTTAGTTTCCATTTAAATTTTATTAAGATAAGAAATTGCAAAAAAATCATTATATTGGTTTGGTTACTTAATTTTACTATGAACTAGTGAACCATGTTGCTTTCTCATCTGTATTTGGGGGTTCAATATGTTTCTCTCTTAGAACATCATTTAGACCATTTACCATGTGGGGTAACTTAATTTGACCGGGAAATCCTTGGTAAAGTGAAAGAACGATTGCACACTTAACGACCTTGATATACACATTCAATGCACTCAAAATCGATCTGTGTTGGTATAGTGTTTTGAACCTTTTGAGTCACTCAGAATTTTCCTATTATAGTCCTTGTAAATCTAAATGAGAATATATTAAGATGACTTTCTAATGGTCTATACTATAAGTGTGGTTATCTTTCAACCAACAAAGGAAAAAAATCCAAGTCTGTCTAGAAATAATAAGTTTACTTTGAGCATTCTCTTTATAACATCAGACACGACATTGGCAGCACCATATTTGTTGTATAGGGATAAAGTGGAAATGTGTAAATTGAATGCACGGAATGAAGAAGTCCATAATTTTTTAAGCTTAAATCATATTTGTATTTAAAGCGATGGGAAGGTAGATTCATGAACATACAGTTATGCAAAGAGACTGCATTTTGATTACATGAAAAGGACTCAATGAGACTGGCATGTGTTGTATTGTTTGTTAACACAAATTGACGATTTACAAACCTGCTTCGATATAAACATTTGTATATATTTCTTTTGAAAATATCTCTGGATTTGAGTGGATCAAACACAATATATCTCCAAGTGTCAAAAGCACGTTTTTGCATGTTTAAATATATTAGATTCCATGTTTACTGGTTCTTGATCACGTGAGAGATAATAGGCATTGTATATAGCCTTAGTCGACGTTATGTAGAACAGAAACACAATGTGCCCTGCATTTTTCGTTATATATCTTTATTTTTTAATTCTTTTTTTTCTCTTTTTCTCTCTCTTTTGGGTATTGGATTGTAAATGTACACTGAACTATGGATTATAGAATTAGGCAATTAGCACTGTAAAATGACAAATACTTGATGTAATTTGATAAGCTATCACATGTATATCATATAATCCTAAATTATGATATTCTTAATAAATTACAACCTGTTTTAGTATTCGTCGACGATTCTGTGTAGTTATGGAATGCATATAAATTTTCCTTATACGTTTAACATTTTCCATTTGTAACTTTCAAATTCAGTCTTGAATTTTCCTCCATTATTGCCTGAAATTTACCTCAAATTTTGAATAAGGGTAATTACATTCCATAAAATGTCATTATGGTTAGTTATTTTTTTCAATCTGCAGAGAAACCCAGGGCTCCGTTCTTCTTCTCGGTTTCAAAAATCTTATTTTTCTCAGATAAGTACAACTCTCTCTCTGTCCACATATACATATGTGTGTGCGTGTGTGTGTGTGTAAATCCGTAGGTATATATATATACATATGTATTTTAATCCAATCTTCTGATATATATATATGTGTGTGTGTGTGTGTGTGTGTGTGTCACTAATAATAACTTTATGAGTTTTCTGAATATCATTTTGATTGGAGAAGCATGACACGTGAACCGAAGATCACCTTCAAGTTTTTGATTTTTTGAATTACCGTTACTTATACCAATTTGTGTATAAACCTATGTTCTTTAGTTTTTGAATATTTATTTTACTTGCACCAATTTGTAAATACTTTCTCGAACTAGATTTGATTTAGAAATTTTGAATATATCTGTTTATCTCAATTCATCTTAGTATTAATGATAAATGCTTCGCTTGAAAGTTTGGTGTTTTATGTTTTGTGACATGGGTGTGAAAAAATTCTTCATTTAGAAATTCAAGCTCAATCTTGTCAAAATTGAAGTAAGTTTATGGCGGTATTATTATCCTTCATTTGAACGTGGTAAATTTTTCTCTCTGTTCCTTTTGAGTAGTAGAGTTTCCCTAATTGAGTATTCTTATTTTTTCTCGTATGTTCATCTTTGGGCCTTGAAGCCTTAAGCCAAATATGTCATCCGGTTTACTTACTAGCATTGAAGGAATTTCTTAGGAACCTAAAAAATGGGTCCATTAGTTCAGCCTGGTCCAATTAATCCAATTGTTGTAGATGGGAAGGTAGTATATGCGAGAATACTATTGATTCATTTTCAACTCGAGTTATTAACTTGAATTTATCCAGTAGAGGATTAATTCACTATCTTTGGGTTGTTTGGAGTGGTTGAAACTCCTTGATTTTTCACACAATCATTTGAAAGGTGGATTAGTCCCCCCCCCCCCCCTCTCACCCACACACACACTCTCAAATTTGAAGCGGCTGTAACTTATTGATTCAAGTCGCAAAATGTTAATTGGGACAATTTTTGGAGGTTTAATAGGGTTAAAATCCATATATTCGCGTAACATTTTAAGCAATTCATTCAATGGATAATTGTTCTACCTTGGGGGTTTCCTAAATCTTATTGCGTTCAACGCAAGCAACGATTTATTCACTGGTGAATTTCATTCTAAAGTCCGCAGTTCGTAGAAGAATATTCAAATTCTTCATCTATCAATGAATCATTTCAGTTTAAGTTCATATATAACAAAGCTTATAAATCTGGTGTGCAAGAGGGGACTGCTGGATTGGGTGCTGGCATATTTATGATGGTCATTTTTCGCAATTATGCTTTGGATTTGTGGTTTGGAACAAGAATGATCTTAAATAGAGAGTATTTTTATTTACACATATAAATCACTCTCCTCGCCCATTCGATTTTAAGTGAGTTGATTTTGATTATGCCAACTAGTCAAAAGATGAAGAAGGACTGACCAGTTGAACTCCAAATTGCCATTTACTCCGATTTGAACCCTACATACAATCATTGATAACCACCTTCATTCCAATGTCACTTCTTTGTGTATTTTTCACCCAATCCTGCATGGGAAATCCAAAGAATAAAAAATAGTAACCTGTTTTCTAATACATCAACTTGTTTAATCAAAATCCTGAATATATGGTTGATGATAACCCAAATCCTTTTGACAAAGAATTTTGTTATGTATAACTTATTTTATCGAGTTGAATTACACCACAATGTAAATTTTTTGTGGTGTGGTTAAAGGGCTATGTTATTACTGATTTGTAAACTCATTTCGGCTAAGAAAAATTAAGATTGTGCCATGGCATTGTGGTGGTAGATGATTTGTACCTTTTGAACTCGTTTAGTATTTATTTGTTATTCTATAGTGCTGGGGTTATAGATAATATGTTCCTTATGTAACCTTCCTTGGCATTGTGTTTTGCTTTCCTTTTTATCAAGTTATGTGTAGTTTTATCATCTCATCATCATTTTCTTCTTACATCCACCATAAATAGTATATTTTCATAGCTTTGATTTAGTATATTGATTTTTAAATTCATTACTAGAATTTTTTAATTAGTTTTGAGACAAGTGGCAATAGTTAACAAGTATTATTTATTTGATTTCCTATTTATAAACATGGTTTGTTGACCCCGTTTATTCACCGCTTATAAATAGTTAACTTTTATAGTTTTTGTTTCATATCTTTATTTTTAAGGTCATTATTAGAGTTTGTTGACTGATTTTTAGACAAGTATCAATAGTTAAACAAGTTTTCTTACTCTGATTTCCTATTCTTAAACATGTTTTGGTGACCTCCTTTATTCACAACTTATAAACTTTTGAATAGTAACCTATTAGGTGTATGCTGGAACATAAAATTATTGCCGACAGATTTCCTAC
Source organism: Sambucus nigra (assembly GCA_949130495.1). NCBI lineage: Eukaryota > Viridiplantae > Streptophyta > Magnoliopsida > Dipsacales > Adoxaceae > Sambucus > Sambucus nigra. Next base: position 3,753,268 of record CASBWL010000025.1, read on the forward strand.
AACTAAATACTTTGACCAGTTCATTATTGCTTTAGGTTTGGGTTTTCTTAGTTTGATTACAAAGAATACATGATTGGTTGTAATTTCTTTGCTAGAATCATTGCATTTAAATTTCACCCATAGCCAAATCTTACATTTTTTACAAATTTATCTTACTCACCCAAATTTTGTCATTTGTAGAAGGTTTATTTACAAATCTCACCACGAATTTTGGGAAACACTTGCAACTAAAGCTCCTGTTGATTGTGACGACGTGATAGCTGGTACAAATTCTGGAGTTGTAGTAACGTTTGGTTACAATGCCAAAGTAGGAGTGCCGTTTCAATAGGGGTTGATGATTAGACATAAATTTTTCACATTTATCCCCTTAATTTCGATATTTTTATGATCCACGTTTCGTATTTTGTGTGTCTCTTATGTGTTTTACAGGTATTTCATGCAAATTAGTGCGAAAGAGAATGCAAAACAGTGAAAGAAAGCAAGAAATGGGGATTTCAAGGACATTTTCATAATTTTTCAGCCTTAGTCTGGAGGTTGGGCCAACTGGAAAGTTGAAGAGCTTTCAATTATAAGAATATTGGAAAAAATGGCACCTCAATCGGAGCTACGGTGAAGAAGTTATGAAGTTTTGAAGATGAGAAAAGTCAAGAATAAAATCTCTACATAAATTTTAGGGGCGATCCAGACCTTTTATATTAAAAGGACCCGGGCTGCATTTAGTCACGCTCAAAATCCATTACAAAATTAGTCACACTCAAAATTATTATCTTTTAGCCAAAAGAGTTTTATGTTTTGGGGACTCTTCTAAACGACCTCTAGCCTATATATTTAATGATTAGGACTCTTTTTATTCAGATTTCATTCATGTAAAAGCTCCATAATAAGTAGGAACATCTAGGAGAAGAATTTACATATTTTGCACCTTTAATTCAAGAGCTTTTCCAGTTTTTCTTCAACCTTTGATTTCTTCTTGCATGGCCTTGTTCTTCAATCTTGGTAACCTTTATTTCCAATACCTTTATTATTATTTATCATCTTTAATCTCTCTTTCCACACAATTATGACTTCATGCAACGTAGATAACGTATATTTCACTAATTTCACCATGTTAGGTTAGATTTTTAATGGTTGGGATGCATGAACCCAACCCGATGTGGTTTACATGGGTAGAAAATTAGTTCTCTAAATTTAATAATTGATTAGATCGTGTAGTATGGTGATCACAACCGTTGTAAGACTTTTGATCTCGTATGCCCTAGGTAACCGGGATGCTTAAGAGTGCAACGCTCGTGTAGCTAATACGACACTGCTTTACTCATATCTTGATTATATATGGTGCGGGCTGCGATCCCTCATATATGTAATGCTTGGGAGTACTAAAGACCGTGTTTGATCAATTAATTAATTTACGATTAGTTTTGTACTGGGCAACATACTAGGAGTTGGGGTATTGTGTCCCTACCTTAGTTTTCCAATTAGTTTTAGTTAACTTCTTTATTTTTCCCCTTTTTCATTTCTCACCCCATCATCATCTTTTTCATTTTATTTTTGAAGTAATAAATCAATTAAAATATATCAAATATTCCCTGTGGATTCGATACCCAGACTCACCGCTATACTCCATAATGGTGTAGTAAAAGATTAGGTTCTTTTATATTATGGTCGGAAGCCGATAACAACGATTAGCGTATTACACGGACGCTCGGTTTTCCACTCGATCAGTTGATAAGATCACATTATATGGGGAGAACGTTTATTGAACCATCGCAAAAAATAAAGGACTTTGGGGATAAACTAAAGCTATTGTCAATGAGTGCAGTAATGGAAGGAAAGCATGTTGTGGTTGTGGATGAATCAATTGTAAGGGGAATGACGTCATCAAAGATTTTTTGTTTATTAAAGGAGACTGGTGCAAAAGAAGTTCATATGAGAATCATACGCCCGCATATTGCTGGATCTTGTTATTTTGAGTGGATATGCCCAGTTCGGAGGAGTTGATATTAAATAGAATGAGTGTGGAGGAGATTAGGGGTTTTATCGGGTCAGATTCTCTTTCTTTTCCATAGTTTAATAGTTTGACCGGGTTTCTGGGATGGGATTCTCATAACTACTATTTTCCTTAATTTTTTGAGAAGTATCCTATGAAGCCCAATAGAAAAGTGAAACGAGTGGGGGATTTTGTGGATGATGGGTTGAGTGGATGCTTAGAGTCAACTGAGGAAGGGTGGGCTCAAGCACCTACAAATCAGAAAGTAATTAACTAGAGAAAAAATAAAATGAGAAAAGTTTAGTATAATTAAAAATAATATATATATTTTAATAACATGTCAGAGAGTATGGCATATGTATTGCCATTTTTTAGTAACATCGTATATAATTTCTTGTTTTGTGTTTGTTGTGTATTTGTTGTTTGTATTGTAGGTAGAGAAAAAAAAATAAGAATGCTATTGGTATCTTGAAGTAGAATTGCTTTGTTGTATATGGATCAACAAAACTATGGAAACTTATGTTCCTTAGCACCTCGATGGTATTTTATGATTTTCTACTTGGTTCAATATATAATTTTTTAATGTATGTGTGTATGTTTTTGCATATGTAGCATCGGGGGAAGTTAAAGTGAAGTCACCTGCGAAACACCAGAGTTCAATAAAGTTGAAGTTGAGCTTATATCTTTATTATTGTTTCATTCTTTTTTATTTTAATTTATTTTTCTAATTTATATAATATGTAGTATTATTTATTTTGGGTGCCTTATATGCCATTTGTAATATGTATATCATGTAATCTCTCTTATGGTGTGTCCTTCTAATTTTTTCTATTGTTGGGTTTAACAAAAAATGTTTGCTCTCTTACTAGGTGATCGAAGGATGAATGCTCCATTTATTTCACTAGTAGAAGGAAGGATGGAAGGTCAATATTATGAGGTTAATATGTCACCCCCTTTATTGTTTTTCATGATACCTATCTACATGTTTTAGTTATGTGGCATTAAAAATTCCCTAATTTGTAAGAATCATTTGGTTTATTTTTCATTGAAATTAACAAGATTTGTTATCAAATTTTGTCTTAACATGTGGTATTCATATTTGCATTTTGTATTTAATTTTAGAATTTATGATTGTATGTTTTCACCATTATTTTTTCTGTTCAATTTTAGGAGAATCTTTTTCTAAGACCTGCTCACCTTAGAGTATAATTTTAAAGGTAAACCTCAATTTAAAATTCTCGCAAAAACATGATGGTATATTTGTTGTGTGATGTGGTTGTAGTTATGGTTCTATATACTTTAAGGAGAGCAAATAAAATTCAATACTTAAATTGTGGCTTAAATTAAATAGTGCATTAGGCTCCAATGAGGTCTTAAATTGCAAAATTATTTATTTAAAAATATTTTGCTTTACTTTTCAGAATTTTTTGTTTAGATGGTCTCATAATAAAGATAATTTCCAAAAAATAAACAAAAAAGTCAATTGTTTCCTAGTTTAAAAATTCAGCATTTTAGGTGCTCGCTCGAGCATGGATGAAGGTCGTGGACATGGACGATGAAGCACTCCCTTTACCATTTTCTAATAGTCTCTTAGTAAGAAATTTCTCACAGAAAGATAATAAATTCATGAAAAAGTGTTGAACCTCATTGGCTTTCCTTTTCCTCTGTTATGTAAAGTTTAAGTGCAGTTGTTGGCAGTAAGTAATATTTCATTGTGATTAGTTTCATCTCATCAATTTCATCCTAAAAAATTCTAAAGTGATTTTGGCACCAATGCATTTTGTCCTAAATTATTTCTTTATTTCAACAGAAAGGTCAAGTTCAAAGGTAACCTGCAACATTAATATGAAATTTGAAGATGCAAGTAGTGGTACACTAATTGGTCCCGATATGTGCTCATTACAGAGAAAAAAGTTACTCAATAGTTAAAATTGACATTAGTAGCTTGTGAATTTTTTCGCACTCTATATATAGAATGGTGGCAAATAATAGTGTAGTGTATAATATCTTCACAAAAGGGTAATTTAGGTAGTTTTGTGCATACTAAATTTTTATGTAAGACTGTAATAGCTGAGTTAAGTGAAATTTAGGGAGAAACAAATCAAGTGCATGTGACTTTTTTGTTGTTGTTTTCTTAGTACCAAATTAACAGTTTAGAGATGTTAAATGAACTTTATGTAGTTTAGTTTTTTTCTATATTCAACATAGCTTCCCTTGTTTACATTTGACCTAAGAGAATATATTAGTGCAATGGGAACGATTTAGTTTTTTTGTATATTCAATGTAGCTTCCTTTATCACCCCACGTACAAATTAGGGTGGCACAAATGATAGGTGTTCGAATATTGTATGCACTGTCTCAATGTGAAATTTCACAACTATTAACTTAACATATTTAACTTTAAAAAGAAAATAAAACTATGATATTCCATTTAAGCGATTCGGTCTATTTGAAAACCATATTAGGGACCTAATACCATTACTTTGGACAATTTATCGAGAGCTTCAGTAAATGTTGCTTGATTTTTTTACAACAATTTTTTTATTATTGATCACAATTCGTTACCTTCTTATGTTTTCTACTCATTGCGCGGTATGGTGGCATGAAAATGTAGGATGCTAAATAAAGGATTAGAAGTTTCAGAAATCGAAAAATGATTGCATATCGTTGGCTTTAACGTTTTATCATCGAGTTGACTTCTTTGGTTGCAAATGTATTTGATAAATTTTAAGTATATCACATGTTAATATACATGCTTTTCTTGATTAAAAATGCTTACAATGATCATAGTTCGTAATGGGTCATTAATATACCCTTTATGTCTCATACTAAGAGTCACTGTTTGACTTTCAAACCTTTTAAGAAAAAACTAATTATACGTAATGGTTGAAATCAAATCTTAAATAAATATCAAGATACGCGGTTTAATAATTTGCATAAATTGACTCTTCATATGAGATCTCAAAAAGAAAAGCGTGACTCCTAATTTGAGACTGTGGGGGTGTGTAAAAGCCTACCAGATCATAACTGATATTGAGTTTTTAATCAAAGTTCATATTCTTATACCTTTGACATTAACATCGATGGCACACCTGAAAAATGTTCAAATGTTAATAAATTACAAGTTATATTCATAAGAAAATCAAAACAAATAGTCTTAAAAGCCTCATATGAGCAACGTGACTCAATTTCTGCTTTTTATGGTTATGCCATAGATATTCTTTCATTAGGTTTAGCAAAAAACAATTGAAGACGATTTAGGTGGAGCACCAGTATAGAGGACACTGTAATAGAAGATTCAGATATATGTACACATGTATAAAAGTTAAGTTAGAAAAGTACTCATTTAGTGCTAATTTTCTCTTTTTTATTCTTCTCCTTATTAGATATAGTTCCTCCCCCCCCCCCCCCCCCCACCCCTTTTTCTCATTAATGGAGAAATGTGTTATTACGTACTAATGTGTTTTCTTCTTCTTTCTTTTTACCATTGTTGTTATCTTCATTAATTTTAGTTCTTTTACGTTTTTTTAGTTCCTTATCCATGGAGAAAGGTCATCATCCTAAAAGTTTTAATCAACGTTGGCCCTTAATTTTCAAAATGTTAGTATAAAAGTACTTCCAAAAATAAGGTTATACTAGACCTTGACTAAATACGTGGAAGACTTGAAAGAAAATTTATTTTTTCCTAGTATGAATCATAATATATCAATTTGAATTAGTTGCAATGTTGTTCAAAAAAATGCTAGAATGGGGAATAAGGGCTAAAAGAAATAGTAAATGATGGCACCCATTAAGCCTTACACCCATCATCATTCCTACACACATAATTGAACTGCTAACACGGTCCAACATTTTAGACTCTACATGCAAGTTTACTACTCTTTCAGCTAATTTTTCTCTATTTTCTTCATAATTAAATCCATTATATTCTTTCACACTCTTTTTTCCTTTATTTCTTTTTCTCACCATGTATTTGCCAACTGAACAGAATTTTATGGAAAAAAAATGTATAAAAAATATAGGGTTCTATATATGAAATAAGTAAATGAAACTACACAAACTTTTAATCGGATACATGTAACACTACACCAAAATAGACGGATGGTCACGGATTCGGGTCGTGACCAAGACTCAGGGTCACGGACCCAATTTGTGACCAAAATAGCCATGACCAATATAGTTGGTCACGGACTTGATCCCTAACCAAAAAACACAGTCATGGACCCGATCGTGGCCCAGTATATGACATGCTAGATCCGGGAAAGGCTTTGACCATCTTTGAAACCTTAGTCACGGACCAAATCCATGATCAAGTTTGAAATCTTGGTCACGGACCTAAATCGTGACCAATCTTCTACACATGGTTCAATGTGGTCACGACCCCAATCCGTGATCAGGTTTGAAACCTTAGTCACTGACCTAAGCCATATGACCAATCCTCTACACATGGTCTAATATGGTCACGACCTCAATCCGTGGCAAAAACTTGGTATAAAAAAAAATATTAAATATGGTCACGGTTTAAGTCCTTGACCATATTTATTTGAAAAAAAAATATACGCGGTTCTCAAACAGGGAGTCCCGTGACTACATGATCGGTTGTTACGAGTGCCCTAACAATTGATCGCGTAGTCGCGGGACTCCTGGTTTGAGAATAGGATCGAATTTTGCAAATAGGCACACTTAGGATTGAAAACGTGCGGCTACTGGGCTAAAACCCTGAACAACCCCCAAACGGCCTCGCAAGGGGAATGAACACCTCGCACGTGACTAATTTAACTTGCAGAACCTGGCTGCATAGTTGTGGGACTCTTGATTTGAGAATAGGATCAAAATTTGCAAATAGACACACTTAGGTGTGAAAATGTGCGGCTAGTGGGCGAAAACCCCAAAAAACCTCCAAATAGCACCGCAAGGGGAACGAGCACCTAGTACGTGACCAACGTAACTCGTATCAATTGATCCTACAATCACAGGACTCTCGGTTTGAGAATAGGATGGAAATTTTTAAATAGGCATACTTAGGCTTGCAAACGTGCGTCTAGTGGGCGAAAATCCTGAACAACCCCCAAATGGCCTCGCAGGGGGCACGAACACGTCGCATGTGACCAACGTAATAGTAACTGACCTCGTAGTCGCAGAACTCTCGATTTTAGAATAGGACCAAAATTTGTAAATAGGCACACTTAGGCTTGAAAACGTGCCACTAGTGGGCAAAAACTCCGAACAATCCCCAAACGGCCTCGTAAGGGGCACGAACACCTCGCACATGAGTAACGTAACTCATAGAAACTGACCTCATAGTTGCGGGACTGAGAATATGACTGAAATTTATAAATAGGCACACTTAGGCTTGAAAACGTGCCGCTAGTGGGCGAAAAATCCGAATAACCCCCAAATGGCCCCCAAAGGGCACAAACACCTCGCACGTGAGCAACGTAACTCTTATTAACTAACCGCGTAGTCACGGGACTCCCAATTTTAGAATAGCACAAAAAATTTTAAATAGGCACACTTAAGCTTGAAAATGTGCTGCTAGTGGACAAAAAACCCTAACAGCCCCACAAGAGGCATGGCACCTCGCACGGGACCAACATAACTCGTGGAAACTGATCTTACATTCATGGGACTCTCGATTTTAGAATAGGATCGAAATTTGCAAATAGGCACACTCAGGCTTTAAAACATGCCGCTAGTGGCTGAAAATCCTGAACGACCCCCAAATGGCCCCGCAAGGGGAACAAACACCTTCATGTGACCAACATAACTCGTAGCAACTAACTGTGTAGTCATGGGAGTCCCGATTTGAGAGTGTGATCGAAATTTGTAAATGGAACACTTAGGCTTGAAAACATGTTGCTAGTGGGCGAAAACCTCGAACAACCTCCAAATGGCCTCGCAAGGGGCATGAACACCTCGCACGTGACCAACATAACTCATAGAAACTGGTGGCGTAGTCTTGGGACTCTCGATTTGAGAATAATAATAGAGCTAAAAATGTGAATACCGTTTGAATGGAGCGCACTAATAATAGAGCTATAAATGTGGTCCAATTGCAACCTCTCGTATGCTTTTTGCCAGTCATTATCAGCATGCCTCATTTTTCCTGAGAAAAATATACAAGGGCGTGAATATGTGTCCTACAAATAATGGCTTTAATTAATTATTAACTAGTTATTCTTTTTCAACCTATCCAATTTAAGTTTTTCTTATTTTAACATATGAGTTATAAGGGTATATTAGTTTGATTAAGTTTTTGATTCATCATTTCCCTTCTCTTAACCCACTGCGTCTTGAATCTCACCGAGGTGAAATCCAAACAAGACCCCACCGTAAGTGTTAAGACACATTTTATTAGAGTTTATTATGAGAGAGTTTGAAAGTCTGTGTGTATTATCAATCCAAGCAATCCAACATCATTATCCAATGATCAAACCAGCAACCAATAATTATCCCGTACTCCTTATATCATCTACATGATAAAACATATACCAATAATAAAAATATGTAAATTAGTTTTAAAAAATGGGCAAGTTTTTCACTAATTAGGGTTCAAGAATTAAAAAATTTAAATTAGTTAAAACACACATATACACACACACATACATGCACACACATACACTGTTTATATACACACACATATATACATAGTATATATGCACACACTATATATATACACACATATATACACATATATACGTGTGTGTATATGTACACACACATATACAAACATGTAATACACACATTAATACAAACAGTAGAGAGAGAGAGAGAGAGAGGAGGAGGATTTTCGGTAAAAATGGCTAAAGGGTTTGGGGGGGGTTACAAATAAAGAGGTTGGCCACGACTCAATGTCGTGACCACATGTCGTGACCCTTTTTTCCACGTCATCCTCTGTGACCATGTCATCATAGTTGGACTAACCACGGCCCAAAAGCTTGACCACATTTAGAGAGAATTTTGGCCATGGTCACGGCCAGCGATCGGCCGTGACCACAGTTGTAGGGAATTATGGCACAATTTTATCACCATAATGGTCACGCACTGGTCACGGACCATAGCCGTGACCTATCCTGGTCACGATCTAGGGTTGTGACCAGCTCCAGCTTTGGTCATGAAAGTCTATGGTCATATAACTAGTCACATGTGTTTGTACTATGGTCACGGATTTGGGTCGTGATGATCTAGTCACAGCTCCGGATCGTGGCTATCTTGTTGTGACCATCCGCCTATTTTGGGATAGTGTAGTAACATGAATTGAAATCAACTGACCACATAGCCCATAATCAAGCAACAATTGATAAATGACCTTAGGAAGCACAAATTTCAGCAATATTACACTCCATTATATATAAATCACTTCAACTAAAGTTCACACAAAATAATATTAAATTCACAACATTAATGTTCGTAGCATCATAATAATGTTGTCTAATAATCAAACACAATAAAAATACAGATTCAAATTAAATGAAGACCTCCAAGCAATCAAAATAAATAAATGATAAAAGAAAGGCATGTAGATTATAGTACAACCTGAGCCATCATACCATTTCATTATTTAACGCCTATCATTTTCCATGCCCCCCCTGCAAATACATAAATTAAAACTCTTAACTACAGATAATAATTCTAGAAGCTCTAGCAATAAAGCGTAAAATATTTTAGAATAACAACAACCCCCGTTATGATTATGTGTGTTTTTATAAAGTAAAATCATCATGTGAAATTTGAAATGGGGAAAATATGCTATAAAACTTATGCGGGTGTTTTTGTTGGGACATTGTTTGTGTGGGAGAAATAGTGACAGGGACCCATACATTCGTGAAAGGAGAATGAGAAAATAGTCCCAATCAATGATTTTTTTTGCTATTTTAAAAAAGTCGATCAACATATGTGAATTTTTATGAGCTTAAAAACAGACATATATTTGACCGATTTTTTTGAAATAGTAAAAAAAAGTCATTGAGCTAATTTTTTTTGTAGTTCGTTTAAATGTTTAAATACCGTACAAAAAAATCAGTTCAAAATATTTTTTTTGCTATTTTTAAAATATGGTCCCTTTTTTTGTCCTCACTTTGAGGGAGCGAGAGAGAGAGTCTCTGACGAGTTTCCGTGATGGACCGTTTTTTTTTTTTTTTATGTGTTATGTAAACATGTTAGTGGACATGTAAAAAAATTGACTTAAAATGTATTTTTTTGTTGCTATTTTAAAAAATGGGTTAAATATATATGAGTTTTTAAGATTTGACCAAATGTTTTAAAATAGTAAAAAAATACATCTTGAGTCAAAAAAAATTACAAGTCTCCTCAAATGTTTAAATAACACACATATTTAAAAAAATAACTCTTTTTAATATTTAAAAAAAATGGTCCATTACTAGCACCCGTCGAATATCTCTTCTATATATATATATATTACACAAATTATGATGATATATAAAAAAATACACAAATTATGATGATATATAAAAAAACAATAAAATTAAGCGAACGAGGACATTCAATTTTAAATTTGATAGAATTTGTAAAAGTAAAATAGTCTGACCTTGGGTGGAAGGAATCATGCTAGACTTTCATATTTCTCACCGGATGGTGTACAGTAGAAATGGTCGATTTCGAGAATGTGTTGAACTCTTGGACGATCTTCGCTCCCATCTCCACGAATTCTATCAACCAACTCACTCGAAACAGAAAACAATTCCAATGTTTTGAGGGAAGTGAGATATTCTATTCCATCGGGCACTCTCTTCAATTGCAGACATCTGTGTATAATCATATCCAAGAGTCCCGGCATCACTCCCTCTTCTATTATTATCCCATTCAATTGCGGGAAATATTTTATACCGAGTGTGTGAAGCTTTTGGAAGCCACCACCGAAGTGTAACTGATCACCTTTGTATGCATTAATAAGATAAAGACGTTTCAAATTAGGAAGCGATTGGAGGTGAGGAAGTGGGTCGTCCGTCAATCGGCACCAATGCAAGTTCAATTGAGTGAGATGTTGAAGCAATTGAAACCACCGTGGTACCGTTTTTAAATTCCCGTATAAACGAAGAAGCTTCAGGTTGGGGGGAGGTGAGGAGATTGCATCAATTGGTAGGTACTCCTCACCATCAGCTGCCTGCACCCATAACTTGCGAAGCAGAACCATACTCTGTAATGAGGTACAAAAGTTGTGTTTATCGCTTTCTCTCACTTCAGAAATTGTCAACTCTTTAAGTTGGGTCATGTTTCTCAGATTCTTCAACAACTTCGATTCTGCTTCAACACCATCTAAAATTTGCAACTTCTTTAAATGACATATAGTTGATGGTGCTCCCACTCCTTCAAACTCATAAAACTCATCTTCACTTGTATTAAGTTTCCAGGTTTCCAAATGCCGCAAATTTTGTAACTTTGTGATTCCGCTTGGAAGCACCCTAATTTCCGTGCAAGATATATCTATGGTTTGTAAGTTCTGAAGTCTTCCAATGGATTTTGGAAGCTCCTGCACCTTCGTGTTGTTCAAGCTCAAGTATGTTAAATTGAAAAACTCAACTAATTCATCCGGCAATTTCAAAATTGGAACACCGCCTAAGTCCAAGACTCGTAAAAGCCGCAAGCCTGCTGGCAATATATTCACAGAAGGAGAGATCTCACCAATGGGAAATATAAGGAGGGAACGAAGTTGCGATATCCCCTTCCACGGTTCAAATTCTCTGTTTTGTGCTTGAATTGATAGAAATCGCGTTCCATTCTCTACGCGGATCTCTGTTTGTGAATCATACATTGAACAAAATCTCTCAATTGCTGCTGTCGAGAGGGCAACCTCGCGTATAAGATCATGCATCTTACAGCGAAATTTGATTAATCCATTAACTACATTCCTCTCACCTTGAAGCATACTCCGGCTAACGATTTCCATCAAATATCTCTTTCCCTCCTCTTCTAAAGTTCTGCCTGCAACCGTTTCCACAAACCCCTCTGCCATCCAAAGTCTAATAATATGCGATCTTCTCAAAAAATAATCTTCCGGAAAAAGACAACAGTACAAAAAGCAACGCTTTAGTGGGAAAGGGAGTTCACTAAAGCTAAGAAATAAAATGGTTTTCACTTGTTCTAGCATTGGCTCATTGCTCAACTCCCAACTCAAGCTATCATGAATTCTCATCCATTCGGATACCGATTCTTTGGAGAACATAACACCACCTAGAGTCACAATCGCTAGAGGTAGTCCGTTACATTTTGAAACAAGCTGATGAGCTACTTCTTCAACCTCTTGTGGACAACTATTATTGGGATGGTTAGTGAACGCTTTTTTGCAAAAGAGGGACCATGCATCAGTCTCTCCCAGTTGCTTAAGATGGTGAACATAGCATTTTACTCCAAAACAAGATTTAGCTACGTTTTCAATTCGAGTCGTGAGCACCACCCGACTTCCACGACCTTCATCTGGAAGTAATGTATGTAACTCACTCCATGTGTTAGCAATCCATACATCATCTAAGATGAGAACATACCTCTTTGGTATCAAAAAGCTCTTAAGCGTCTGACCCAACTCTATTAAGCTCATGGTGCTCAAGTCGTCTGGAACTGAATCTTTAACACTGAAGAAGAATTTATCGATGATGCTTTTGATCAAGTCTTTGAGATCATAAGCCTGGGAAACGGTGATCAATGCATGACACTCAAATTTTTGGTTTATAGAATGGTAGACCTTGGCGACTAGAGTGGTCTTGCCTGAACCACCCATCCCCATCACCGAGATTGCTGTCAATTCTGGTTCCTCAGATGTTAGCCGTTCAACTAGTGAACGTTTATCATCTTCGATTCCAACTAACTCATCATCTTTAAAAAAGAGAGCTAACTCTCTACGATTACGCACCTGTTCATGAATATTGAAGGTATTTCTTCTTGCAGAACGATCAACATGGTAGCGTTGCCTTCTTTCTGAAATGGATTTGGCCTTTTTGTCTATCTCTTGTAACTTAGTGGCTAGCCGATGCTTTACCCACAGGTTCTTTGGTGAATGAATGATTCGATAGAGATGCCTGGTGTGCACAGGTTCTTTGAAATTTAACCTATTTTTGTGATATGCGTACTCTTCAATGATATCTTCAATTTGGTGGGCCAATTTCCTCACATCCACCACCCAAGTTTTTTCTCTAGCATCGAGAGCTCTCTTCCTTTCACTATCAACAAGAAAGGATTTCATACTTTCTAGCTCTAGCATAATTTCATCAAGTTCACCACTCACTCCTAGTAACAATGATGCCTCGTTCTCAATGAGCGTGACGATTTTGCCAATCAAGAACCCCAAGTCAAATTGAAAAGGTTCCATTTTTGCCATAGCTATTTAGTTGTAAAAGGCAACTCGCACCAGAAAAGAACCTGAGAAAAGAAAAGAAATTAAGTGGTTTGGATTTAATACTTGAATGAATGTTAACGCTACATACAACATTTACATACAGTAAGAGTACTTACCAAATCCAAATTTTTGATGTTCAAACACAATTTGTTGGTTAATAATTATCCGACTGGATTGCTGTACATGGAAACTTAAAATTAGAAAGAAGCTGAGCTAAAAAGAAAGCATCAACGTTATTTGAGTGGAAATGTTCTCAGCAAGCATAATAGTTCTTACAAATTGATTCTTTTTGGTATGTAGTAGATGAGTGTCATCACTTATAAAATCCCAGCGTCATTGCCAATGATATTCCGCAAGGCAGTCCGATGACCATTCAGCAACCGAGCTTAAGAATGAAGTCATCATAGTCATTTAGAAACTCAGAACTGAATGTCAAGTTATAGATGAGTTACAAGTTAGGAGGAAACACATTGTCATGGAATATACATGAATGGTTAAAAAACTTGAATTTATCTACTCAATTTTTTCCCTTTGAACTTCTTATCGATTATGGATCTTATTTTATGTCTTTGAAGAATAGTTTATAATATTAACTTTATAAAATAGGGGCTTATATATTGAAAGATATTTTACTTTTACAAATTAACACAAGATAAAGGAAAACCTACCCAGATTTCTTTTCTTGCCTATAATGGTGGCCAAATTATTTTACTAATATACTTTTCACAAAACAAAAATTAAAATTGAACTATATCCTATAACAACTTCATAAAAGGAGCTCTGACTTAATATTCCTACAATTTAATTGGACTTACCAGTTTCAGATTTGCTGTCCAAACATAACTTGTTGGTTGCTCAACATCGAAGGGGAAAAATAATATATTTTCTTACAATAGAGATGACAGAAACTTCAGTGTACTTCAGAAGAGGTGTGCAAGGGCAGAAATCAGTGAGTTGAAGTCTAATTTTACCATAGGACAATTATAATATAAGAGAGAACAAAGGAGAACGAAACATCCAGGATATATATCAGCAGTATTCTGTCCACATACTTTTAAAAAAAATATCAGAAAATTTGTCTTAAAAAAACAAACCTCAGTGGTCCTAATTGAAGTGGAATTACAAATGATCTTAATCCACTCAATTATTTTAATCAAGGGATGATAATGCTAATGTAAGTTGGACCAAGGTGTGATAGCAGCCAAACATGACTGACTAAGGTGTGAAAGCAATAAAGCAAGTTGGAATAAGGTGTGAAAGCAATAAAACTAATTGGAAATCTCTCACCATTTCTGGTGCTATAATTATAAGGGGTACATCCTATTCATTTTAATTTTTTCACTAATTAGAAATTGTGGTGAATAAATTTTGTAATGTTGAAGTCCTTTTACCACCAATTTGATTCTGTAATGAGCATTTTAATTTCAGTTACAGTTATATGGATGATTATAAAATGCTTGGGGGTTTATTTCTTTTATCTTTCTAATTATATTTTAGTCATTTTATGAATGTGCATTGGGTGTGGACATTCGTTGTGAATCAACTACTCCCAAATAAATTAGTGAAGAAACTATGTTGGTAGTTTATGCACTTGGTTTGATTATTTGGTTTTACGTAGCAGTGATGACACGCCCAGCAGTCCCTGCTTATTTTTCTCTAAAATTTTTGTTTTTGTTTTGATATTTATGCATAATAATCAAATTGTGTCGGGTTTTTATGTTGAATATTATAAAATTCCAAATGGAATTAGATTTTTCAATTCTTTAGATAGTTAAGACTTCCAAGCAAGTAGGTGTTTTATAAATCTACGATCGAAAGCAGGTTAGTTCAACTTAGATAAAGATAATCCACTCAATGTCTATGCAGGGCCGACCTCGATGTTCTAAAAGGCGTGGGGTTATGCTTTTTAAGAGTTAGAATTTAAACACACCTAACTTTTTAGAAAATAAATGAAATGTTGTTAGAATCATGTGTAATGTACTAGATTCCAAGTAAAAAAAAAATTATATATTTAAGTATACAAGGAAGATAGTACATTTATATTAACATATGAATAAGAAATATGATCCAACTTATAAATTAGCGAGAATAACAATAGATTTCCAAATAAAACTTGAAAAGTATTAATTACAATGGTGAACATTGTACAAGTCATATAAAACAGGTCAAAGACTTTTTTCCTTCTTGTTTTTAGGTCTTGAATGATCTTTCTAGAATGTCAAAGCAGAGCCTTACTTTGGAAAATGTGAAATATAAACATAGAGGAAATGTAGTTTGTTCATATGATGGGCTGCATGGAAGAAAAAAAAAAGATACCCGATTGCTAGCTGGTTTCTCTTCAATTGATGAATGTATGAAAAGGATGAACCAAAATGCTAATTAATAAGAATGGAGAGCACATCTTCACCATTGACCACTCTAACCCGGTTTTAAATCCGTCAGGCATGTAATAAATGTCTAAGTCTTAGGGTGTCAATCCATCCGGTATCATCTCCAACTTTTTGCAAGAAAAAAATTCTGAATGTAAGAGGTTAGGCATGGATCCTTCATCCACTCTTCACTTCTCTATGTTTTGCAACCCCGTGAGTTGTAGACGTTTGGGCTGAGGAAAACCCGTAGCAGAGCAAACCATTTCCTTCCCCACTTATGAATTTCCCAATAACAAGAGGCTGCGTAAGTTACGAAGATTCTTGAGTATTGGCATTTGGTCTTCTTCAAACTAAGATTCCTCAAAAGTTAACGTGGTTAGGCTCGGATAGAAACTAAAATGGTTACTCTGGTCTTGTCGTGGTAACTTAAGTTTTATATTACTTTTAATATACAACCGATGAAGACGATTACATCCTAACAGATTTCTTAGAACAATAGGCCCTTTTTTAAAGCTAAAATCGCAATGATAAATCGAAAGAGACGAGTGTCGTAGATGTTCATGGGCGAAGTTTATTAGGTAGTCAATGATCCTCTCCAGCTGATCAATTTTATCAGACACTTGTGCTATTAGTTTTTGTAGATTGGTCCATTTGAAGAGGTCTTCAATGTCACACCAAGACGGATCAAAATTTTCGAATGTCTCTAGGTTTGTCAACCCATCAAAACCGCTATTTCGTTGAAGTTCCCCCTATATTTTTAGGTACATATAGATGTTACAGCTGTCCCATTTTTCAAAGAAAAATTCCCGTACATGGAAGATAAATCATGAATATAGTATCAACTAAATTGAGGGTTTGCAATTGTTTCAAATGGATTAGGTTACCTATTGCTTTCGACACCCGATTGTGTACAATGCCCAAGGCTCCTGTCATATTACCATCAATATCTAAAACTCTTAGCAACTTAAAGTTATTGAGATGAGACCTAAATATTCGTGGTATATGGCCCTCATAACCCGTCAAGGAGTTGAGTGACCGAATGTGCTGACCTTTTTCCATGTCACGGAGAACATATTTCCTGGCAGTTACATTGTCACCAAAATAGAAAACAAGTCTCCAAGTTATATTTGTCTATGGAGTAGATTCAGTAGACATACCATTATTTCCATGTCAAAAAATCAACGGTTTTGCAAAAACCTTCCTCTTTTGCCTTGACCAAACATAACTCTCTCATGAGGTCATGAAACTCAATTTCCATTTCGTGATGCTGTTTTTCCGAGTTTGGACACTCGTGTCCATGTTGCTCCTATTGAGGATGGTCTTGAATTTGATTATCCTCTTCAAATTAATGATGCATTTGACTCACCTCCTCCCACCTTGTTGGACTCTCCTGGTGATTCAACATCTTCTGCATCTGAATCCATTTCTGATTCGTCTACGGGGCTGCCCTCAGCTTCTCCTGCTGGTTCGTTACCCCTCATTTCTGATGCGCCCATTAGTTCCTCTTAACTAGTTCCTCCATCCATTCCGGTTTCCTCATCACGTCCGTCTCGTCCTCAGCGAGCTCCATTGCATTTGCGCGATTATTATTGTTCTTCCATGTCTCCCGTCACTTCTCATCCGCTTGCAAATTATTTAGATATATCTCATATTCCTTCCTCCCATCGTGTTTTTCTCTCTCAGGTTCTCACTAATGACGAACCTACTTCTTTCACCCAAGCAATGCGATCGGCTGCTTGCAAAAATGCTATGGCAACGGAGATTCAGGCTTTGGAAGCCAATAATACTTGGTCCCTTGTTCCGTTACCTCCAGGAAAACAACCAATTTGTTGCAAGTGGGTATACAAAATCAAATATCGGTTTGATGGTTCTATTGAACGTTATAAAGCACGTCTTGTTGCAAAAGGTTACACCCAAATTGAAGGGATTGATTATCATGATACATTTGCTCCCGTTGCAAAGTTGGTTACTGTTCGTGTTTTGCTTTCTATTGCTGCCATTAAAAATTGGCCTCTTCATCAGTTGGATGTCAATAATGCGTTCTTACAAGGGGACCTTGACGAAGAAGTTTACATGAAACTACCACCTAGTTTTTCTCGTAAGGGGGAGCCTCGTGTTTGTCGACTTCATAAGTCTCTTTACGGTTTAAAACAAGCCGCTCGTCAATGGTTCTCTAAATTTTCTTCTACCCTTCTCGATGAAGGTTTCTCTCAATCCATTGCTGATTACAGTTTGTTGTCTTTCAAAAAGGGTGATATTTCTCTTTTTGTTCTCGTCTATGTTGACGACATTATTATTACGGGAAAATGATGAATCTTCCATCATCAATTTCAAACAGTTCTTAGAAAAGAAATTTTCAATCAAGGATCTCAGCCCGTTACAATATTTTTTAGGGATTGAGGTTATTCGATCTTCTCAGTGCATTTTCTTATCTCAACGCAAATATACTCTTGATATTCTTCAGGATGCCGGTTTAATTGGAGCTCGTGTTTCTGATTTTCCTATGGAACAAAATCTCAAATTAACACCCACAGATGGTGATGTTCTACCTAATCCTACTATTTTTCGGCGCCTTATTGGTCATCTTCTCTATCTATCCGTCACACGTCCTGACATTCAGTACGCTGTGAACACTCTTAGCCAATCTCCTCGGTCATCTAATTTTGATGCCGCCATTCGTATTATCCGATATCTCAAGGGCTCTATCGGGAAAGGTATTCTTTTATCTTCTTCTAGCTCGCTCGACCTCATAGGTTATTCTGATTCTGATTGGGAGGGGTGCCCGATTACTCGTCGTTCAACTACGGGCTATTTCACTACGCTCGGCTCTAGTCCTATATCCTGGAAAACAAAGAAACAGTCCACAATTTCAAAATCCTCCGCTGAAGCCGAATATCGTGCTCTCTCCACTCTCACTTGTGAGCTTCAATGGCTCAAATACGTACTTTTTGATCTTGGCGTTCCTCATTCGCAGCCTATTACTGTATTTTGCGATAACAGGGCTGCAATCCATATCGCTACAAATCCAGTTTTTCATGAACGACCTAAGCACATTGAACTTGATTGTCACTATGTTCGTGAAAAAATTCAGTCCCGTTTAATTTCTCCTACCTATGTTCGATCTCAGGACCAGTTGGCCGACATCTTCACCAAACCATTAGGTGCCGAAGCTTTTTGACGTCTCACACGCAAGTTGGGTGTGGCTGCCTTTTCTCCCACATCTCCAACTTGAGGGGGAGTATTAGAAGACAATGCAGTGCAGTGCATTCTCTGTTTTATGCTCTGCTTTGACTTATTATTGTAACAAATTGTAACAAACCCATAATGTTAGGAATAGGCTAGACTCGTTTCCTATTTTTTCTCTGTTTTGAATTCTTTTGAATTTTGTTTATGATCTGTAATCCATCTTACAAATAGAATTTAGTTTTTGGTCTTTCTCATTAACGAGAAGACAGTTCAAAAAACAAGTCTGAGTTATTTTTACAGGGTAATTCGGCATTTAGATTGCCCACTTATGCATTCATTAATTAGATTTAGCCCCATCATGCAACAGATAATGCACAAGGTACAAGTTGTTGATGCACACGGTGGTGGTGCTGCTGGGGTGCAAGTCTATTCAACGAACGTGTAGGGCGTATATCTACATTATGCAGTATCTCCGGGAATAAACTCAAAAAGATCTTAAAAAACTGAACACCGAACTTGGTGAAATTCACCTGACTCATGTAAGACTAGTACATTCATTCAGAGTTATAAGAAGTATTGCTCATTTCTCAAGTTAGGTGGTCATTTTTTTTATTTTTCCCCTAAGATAATTGGATAATTAGACTTAACCCCACGAGGTTTGACAATTAGACTTACACCCTCACGTTGCACATGTGCATCAACCCATTTATACCTTATGAATTATCTATTGCATGCCTCTGTGTGTGGGTGGGGGTGGGAGGGGTCTAATTTTTGAAGTTCTAGGGGATTACGTCTAATTATGATATTATCTCAGGGGTAAAGTAAAAAATAATCCTTCTTTTTGCTTACATAAGTTACATGAAAGTTTGTATCTAACATAGGAGATATGTCTACACATTTTATTTCAGGCTGATTATTATGAACATCCAGAGTACTACAAACCAGGATCTCAATCCACTCAATTATTTGAAGCAAGGGATGATAATGGTAATGCAAGTAGGACCAAGGTGTGATAGCAACCAAATATGACCGACTTTAGTGTGAAACCAATGAAGCTAAGAACTGACAGGCGGAGATTTCATGTACTGAAAGAGTAGAATTTTGGAGCCATCCTAGTTGGAATACAGGTGAAAAATGCAGCTATTTGTGGTACCTCACACTCAATAATTGAATCACATGGGCATGGGTTCAGGTGTTTCCCACTGTAAAAGTACTACAATTGATTTTCAACAGTTGTCTACACAAACCCAAGTTTTTCCTTCCAATGCATGTTGCCATTGCCATTTTTTATGTATGGTGATAACGTGGGTGGCGTTTCAGTGGGTCTGGAGTTTCCAGTGGTGGAGGGGGATAGGGTGGTGGTGGGGTGGTTCGGGGAAATTCTGGTTGGACGTAAATAGCCCCCAAAAATGTGTATTTTTTTTTTGTTTAAAAAAATTTATGGGTGTTAATTGCATAACTTATTCAAGTTTGGTACTAAATTGAAAAAAAGGAAAAGATTAGGTACCAAATAGGAAACGGGGTACAAATATGGGTACCGTTTAGGTAATTTTTTCGACTAAAATATAAGTTGCGTGAGTGAGTGGGAGTAAAATTTTCTCGACTATTTAAGAAATTAACTTTCTTGGATGCTCCTCACTAAGTTTCATTATTTTTTTTATTTTTTTGGCGATGGCTGATCATAAGGGAATTTGAATAATATGCTAAGTGCATGAAGTAAATTTTAGTAATTTGAAATCTCGGTTCCAATCATATTTGAGATTATTCAGGCTATTACTTTGAATTTGGCATTTTCATGTTTTTTGTTAAAATATTCGGGAACCTCTTCTTTACAGCAAAAGATTTAGGCTTTTCAAGTTTCACTTAGAGCTAACCTAATATGTATTTGTGGGTATATCTTTATTTTTTTATCAATAATTTTAGACCGACACTCAAATGCAATATATTTGGTGCGATATCCTGACATGGCGCACCCATATTGGCTCGTATTTGGGTTCCATTATTGTTGGGCCCAGGCACGAGTCAATACGAGTGCGAAGCGTCAGGGTGTCGCCCAAAAATGTATTGATTTAGGGTGTCAGGCTTAGAATTACTCAAATTTGTATATTTGTTTTAAGGTTGAATTCATGTGTTTGAGGGTTAACTGAAAGCAAATGTAGTAACCACTGGAGAGCTATGCTTTGTTGCATGTAGCTGGATTGGGGTTATGATTTAAATGGGTTCTTTCATTTTTAACTAGAATATTTCCGAAAATAGTTTCAACTTTTAAGTATATCAAGAATCTATTATATGGGTTCTTTGAAATGATTCATTCTCAATATTTTTGTAGGCACTTGGAATCTGTATTGTTTCTTCATATATACTATCTTCGTCCCAAATTAATAGTCGCTATTTGAAAACGATGATTTTTAAGGCTTCGTTTAATCAACTGCCAAGATCAAAACTTATCCACAATTGTAAAACTTATCCACAATTGTCGAATGTGGTTCATTGATTACGTCGAAAAAAAGAAAGCGACTATTAATTTGGGATGACGCAAAAAGGAAAGCATGACTATTAATTTGAGATGGAGCGAGTAATATTTATTTGGGTTTCGTTCATAATTTCATCCCTAACATTTTTGTAGGTTTTGGGTTTTAAAATAAGGAGTTTTATCCATTCGGTTTTAAGGTGACGAGTTTAACAATTGACCATAATTAGAGGATTAGTCGTGGCACATATGACGAGTTTGACAATAGACCATAATTATATTTAACATAATTATTTTCTTCTAAAATGTAGTTCAATCAATTTATTATAATCTATTTTTCATGTTTAATTTATTGGATGATAAATATATGAAGTAATGTTTTTGCTTGCATATTTAATTTATTGCATGATAAATCGGAAGGAAATATTTTTGTGTAATAAATTTATGAAATAGCCGATTTTTACGTCATTTTTGCTTATTTAATTTAATAAGTTAATATAATTTATGAATTAATTTGGTGAGTTAAGAAATTAATCATGTCAAGTTTCATTATTTAAAATCCTTTCACTAAAAGGAGTCAATTATTTTTTTTAGAAAAAAATTGCTATTTAACTATCGCTAAATCTTATCATGGAAAATATTTCATTCATTCATATCTTTGTATTTCCAAAATAAAATACTTTCGATTATCAAGGTGGTTTGAGTACATTTATGAAATTATAAGGAAATGAAATGCAATTATTGGAATTGGTGGTACGAAGTGATGGAGCCCTAAGCAGGTTTTAGAAACAAGCTCTCTATTCAAACAATAATTCTAGGCCGACTCTCATTTCTGACTCATTGGGTGCGACTCAATGACGTGTCGCACCCGTATTAGCTCGTATTTGGACCCCACGCAAATGATGTCCAGTGGGGTCGAAACACGATTCAATCCGGGTGCGATACATTAGCGAGTCACACTCAAGGAGTCGAAAATGAGAGTCGCCGTGGAAGGACTCTTGCCATAGTTTCATAATTAGTTGTACCTTCATAGGTGATAGAAATGATTGTAAACTTTATATTTGATTCATGCCAATTAAACATTATAAAATTATTCCAATAATGTTTCACACTTACTTCTTATTTAAGTTGTGGTAGAACATAATTTTCATAAATAAAATTTTAGTCACTAATAGGAATAGTGACATTAATTGTAGTTAATGTTATTTTTTTTCCGATGTCATTATGAGAGACTAAATGTTATTTTCGAAGATATTTTAGAATAAAGATAAAGTGGAATGTTTTGTTAGTGACTCGATAGTAATTAACCCTAAAATTTAACAACTAAAATTAGTTGCACAATGATGTGATCAGCTATTTTGGAGGATTTGTAATGAATATTTATATAACATTAAGTTTTGTCAAAAAAAATGTTTAAAATTGTTAGGATGTTTATTTATTTTTCTAATATATACTTTAAATGTAAATTTTTGCCTTTTCAATTATATTTAAGCACATTAAACACAAATACATACAATGAACTTTTGAGGAATATTGTATAGGCATTCGTTAATCATGAATGGCAACTAGACATCATTTAAGTATGATGCAAGTGGCGTGCCAAAGGCGCAATGGGACTATTTATTCTAGGAACAATACATGAATTTTTTTATTATTAAAACCATGTATGCTTTCATGTTACAATTGAGAAATGGCACACTTTGTCGGCGGAATCACTTTTTAGAATAAATTTATCACCGTGTCATCGACACGGTATATATCTAATATATATATATATATATATATATATACCATTATCACCATGTGCCCCCATAAGTCATTATCACTTTTTAACTTACTAATACACATGCATAAACTTCGCGTGAGGGAGAAATAATGTGAGGTGTAGTCTTTTATCTCAATAAGGTGTTTCACATGTATGTATATGTTTGGGTAAGGGGTGGATATAGCTCCGCAGCTCGCCAAGCCCGAAAAGTCCGACCCGCTGTTTTATAGGGCTTGGTCAAGTAAAGTAGGCCCATATACCAGGCTTGGTAAATTTTTCCAGCTTGGGCATATACTTTCAAGCCTAACTAGGCCCGCCCGACCAGAGTCCAGAAAATAAAAGTATATATTTCTTGATATATATATATATATATATATATATACAGTCAAATTCTCTAATATACCTCCTAGCAACATACATATGAAAATACCCATTTTTTAAAATAGTAAAAAAAAAAAATTTGAGATGATATTTTTTATATGGATTTATGATATTTCAGTCTGGGCCTGTAAAAAATATCAATTGAAAATAATGTCTTTTGTTATTTTTAAAAAATAGATCAAAAAACTGACAGTTTTTATCCTATAAAACCGTCAGATTTTTTTACCTAATTTTAAAAAATAACAAAAAACTTTATTTTGAGTTGAATATTTTTATAAGAGCACACTAAAATATCATGAACCCATATAAAAAATATCAACTCAAAATTATTTTTTTTTACTATTTTAAAAAAAATAGGTATGTTCTCTCTCTCTCTCTCTCTCTCTCTCTCTCTCTCTCTCTCTCTATATATATATATATATATATATATATATATATATATATATATATATATATATATATATATATTAGTAGTGAAAAATGGGCGGTTATGGGTGGTTATGGACGGGTCAAAAATGGATATGAATAAATTTGGATGGGTCAAAAGCGGGTCGGACAGAATAATTTGGACGGATTTGGTCGGGTCAAAAGCGGGTCAGGTCAGGTCAAACTCGGATCGAGTCGGGTTGACCCACTTTTTTTTTTTGAAAAAACAATTATTATATCATATACAAATAAATATGGTATAATAATTTTGAAAAAAAATATACAAGTAAATACTTTAAAAAAAATCTTTTAACTCTTTAATAATTTTGAGTTTTATTTTTGTGAGGGTCCAAAACCATTTTGACCCGTCAACAAACCGTCTTATTGGATCGTTCAAACCATTTTGACCCACAAACACAATTAATTAGGTCCAAACACATTATTTTGGGTGGATTATGGGCAGTTTCATACTCAAGAGCCCATATTGTCGGGCCTAATATATATATATATATATATATATATATATATATATATATATATATATATATATACACACTAGCGAATCCCCGTGCCGATGGCACAGCGATAAATTTTCTCCCGTGATAAAAGCCAACCCATAATAAAATTAAATTAAATTAAAAAAATAAAACCCAGCCCATAAAAAAAATTGCTTTTAGCATGACATTTCATGCATGGGAATGAAATGAAAAAATGTCATGCATTAAAAAATGGAGATATTTTTGCAAAAACCATGCTCATTTGTTATATATATATATATATATAGATAATAAATTAATAATTATGTCGTTAAATTATTCAAATATACAAATTTCTTGATATACAAACTGTTTTAATATACCTGATCCCTCCCAGTCTCGACCCGTGGCCACTCCTTGGGCCGGCTGTAGGCATAGGACAACTAGGCCATCGCCTAGCCCCCCCGCCCCCTCCCAATTAATCGGGGCCCCAACATTTAAAAAAAATAGTATAAAAAAATTTGTTTAAAAAATGTAATTATTAGAGTTTACCACTTAAACATGTCCAAAAAAAACCCCACTCTAACACCAAATATTTTTATCCCCCTACCCCCCCCCCCCCCCCCTCACCCACACACACACCCAACACACATAAGTCATTATCACTTTTCAACTTACTAATACACATATGCATAAACTTCGTGTGAGGGAGAAATAATGTGAGGTGTTGTCCTTTTATCTCAAGAAGGTGTTTCACATGTATGTATATGTGTGAGTTAGGGGTGGATATAGCTCCGACTCGTCAAGTAAAGTAGGCCCGTACACCGGGCTTCGTAAATTTTTCGAGGACCGATAAAAAAATTGGGACAAGCTTGGGCACATACTTTCAAGCCTGACTAGGCCTGGCCCGACCAGAGCCTAGAAAATAAAAGTATATATATATATATATATATATATATATATATATATATATATATATATATATATATATATATATATATATATATATTTACAGTGCCTTGGTGAAGTCCCACATCGGTTCACGTGGGAATATCCTTCCAACCCCTTCTTATAAATAACATTTTTGTCATTTTAAACCTAAGTTAGTTACGCTTTAAATAGTTGGCAGACTTTGAGTTTAAAATTTGGCGTATATTGTTATTTTAGTAAAAAAATATTGACAAATAAAATGATGTCAATGCTAGTTTTTTTGGTTCATTTTTTATGGGGAAATTAAATTATTTATGTCATTTGGTAAACATCATTATTTTGGTAAAACAAATGACTAAATAAAAAATGATGTACTCTGATATATTTTTTTTTAATTTTCTTTTTGAAAGATTTTTATACCTTCAAACAGTAGTTGGACAAGTTGTTCATTACAGGCCTAAATTTAATTGTCAAATTTTGGTATTCAATTATTTTGGTCATGGTAAAGTTTTCTACTAAATGATTTTTTTTTTATTTTTTTGTTATTTCGGAACTTGTAAAGAAACGATGTTACCGCAAATCGCACGTTTCAGTTTTAGTTTACGTTAGGTTGTACCGAGGGTATAATAGGTAATTTCAATTTTAGTATATTAAAATTGACTTGGTATATTAAAATTTGTTTTTCATTGAAAAATGCGAAAAGTACACATTTTATTTTATTTTATTTTATTTATTTAAGGGCTGCGATTTTGGTTTTCGACTAGAGCCCCGAAAACTATAGAGCCAACATTGGCCACCCCTTGTGCGTGTTACAATATATATGAATGGAATAGCAACAGTTATAACATGAATAAGATTTTCTCTATTTAGTATGACTAAATAAAGTAGACATTGAAATATTATGAATCATAAAATGAAGCAAATATATTCATCAATTAGAGAAAATAAATTCATACAAAACTATTACCAATTAGTGGGACTTACAAAGTGATATGAGACGTAGAAAATTGTAAAATAAAATATAGTCTCTCCAAAGTAAAATAATCATCGGATTTTAATCTAATATGGTGGGCAAATAAATTATATTGCAAATTTCTCCTATTTTTATTATCAATGTTTTTTTCAAAATACAATGTGGGTCGTTGCTAATGATACCAAAAATGCCGAGAAAAATTTCCGTGGCATTCTTACATCTGCCCCAATAGCCAATGTGGTAAAAGCGAACGTTTCATGGCATTTTTTTACAAATGTCGGGAATAAAACCCTCATCACATTTCAAAAAATGCCGAGAATAAGTTTTGGCAGCGTTAACTGAATCACTGGAGAAAATATCAACGACGTAAGAAAATGTTGGTAAAAGTTTTTACAGCATTAGAAAAAAAATATTTGGTATAATCTTTGCGGCGCTAATTCAAATGTCGAGAAAAGCTCCAATTTTTAGGTATTTATTTGGTGCTAAAAAAATCTGATGATTTTTTAACACTGACATTTACCAAATTTTACGGTAAATATTATCCGAAAACTGATATATAATACATTACCATCGCAACAAACTAAAGACACCGAAGTCTAGTTAAAAAATCACTAATATAAAACTAATAATATCCATCATACATAAAATACTTGAACCTTGAAACAAAACAACCATCCATAAATAAATTGATGACATAATAACAGCTATAGCCTATCTAAGTTCCAATAAAGGAAGAAAAAAAGGAACGAAAAAGGAAACTCCATGTGAGGTCCTCGTCCATCAAAGTCAAACATCCTCTTCGACTTACAAAAAAAATTATCAGTTAGTCATTAACAGTTTCTTTAGTGTATCATTATTAAAATAATATAAGTAATAAAATTAATACATCACAAATACATCATGCTACAATTCTATGATATGCGTCTGCGACATGAACGTCTTTCCATAAGGTCTAAGCAATGGTTCATCATCTATAAATGTCTTCTCAATATAAACTTCCCAAAGTCTGTGTCCAATATGAATTCTCCTACTTTTGTCGAAGAGTACTTGCTCACAATGAATCCACATGCCATTGTCTCTTTTGGAAGACTATAAGAAAGGAGGTCTACAATTTTGGCCTACAAGAAAAAATATGATATGTAAAATTGTCATAACAACACGAACCGTAGTCACATCTTAATAACCTTCTTTGTTGAGGGGCTTTTGTTGTTATCGATGTTTCTTCTTCTTTGACGTTTGTTTCTACAAACGATAAGAAAACATATTAAACTTAAAATATGTTTCAATAAGTGAACCAATAGTCTAAGGAAAATAAAAGCAAGTACATGTGTCGACATTCATAACTAAACATGTTTACTTAGTACGTCCTTCTCTTTCATCCGTAAATCCTAATTTTAAATAAATGATGGAAAATATAGTGTACTGAGTAACAAGTGTCACGTGAAAAATTATCTAATTAACAAGAATTTTTGACAAAATTTCGACAAAGTTTCAATTGTTTTTATGACATTCCAAAAAGTTTAATGAGTGCACAATCAAATAAATCAACAACGCAACATTAATGGGTTTCCGTAAGGTAATCCTTAACCTCGTTATCATAGATATTTAAGTCGATTCGTGTGATTATACCAATTCAAATGTTATCATGAATGTTTATATTTTTTAACCTAGAATTGTCCAACAAAGAACACGACTATCTATAGCATATAATAGGTGTGTGTCTAAATTTCAAATTAAAACAACATTATCATAAGAAAAAAACTTACTAAGATAGCCACATGTTGTTCACCCAAACCCACAGTAGTCTTAGGTGCCAAGTGTTGAGCATTTTCAACCTAAAAATAAGTGATTTATTTCAAACGTCAAAGTTGAAGGATTGAAAATGTGATTTTGAAAGTAATTTATACTTCTCATTAAAAAAAAAAGTAATTTATACTTACCGCTTGAGATCGAGCTAAAGGGTGCTAAAGGATGATTTGATTGTTGCATCGATAAACGTTGAAATCGTTTAGCTTCGTCTGGTTGTTGCTGAGGCTGCAAAAGGGACCCATGAGATGGCCTTTTTTGTGCATTGGAAGACGCAGGAGCCTGTTATAAAACAGTTTGATTAGAATTTATGCCTACACGTATATTAATTCAAACACTAAATTAAAGAGTATATTTATTACCGGAATATTCCTCGACTGTTAATGAAGCTCTATTTCGGTAGTGCAACTTACAAATCCATAATTGGACCCTACACATAACACATGCCATGCACTTTAGCAATTATAATTAGTTGTTGTTGTTTAAGGGATTGAACTTTTAGATGTAGGGTCATAAGAGGTATGAGATGAATCCTTATCCTCCATGCATACAATCACAAAACAAAAACTGATGTAACGCAAAGGAATTATTCTCACTTACTCACATAATCTCTGACGATCATTCATCATAAAAAAATATAAAGGACATCCAACAGAGAATTTTTTTATATTTTTGATAATAATAAAAGGGGGACTAAACCTTTTTATGTAGAATGAAAGGCGAAGCCCTAATATGACATAAAGACAAGAATACCCCTGACTGATAAGCACTATATGTATTGGTACCGGGCTAATGACAATACCGATCAAGTTGAAGATATTTTTTGGGCCCGCCCACAATCCATACAATTAGCAAAAAAAAAAAATCATCGGTAGTGATTGTGGATTGTACATACAAGACGACCCATTACAATATGCCTTTGTTTGAGATGGTTGGGATGACAGCTTGCGATTGCTCATTTGCCATCGCATTTGCTTTCTTAGTAGCAAAGAAGGAAGATAATTATTCATCGGCTTTGGGGACCTGAATACGTTATTTGATCCCTCTGCAGTACTCATAATGCTTGTTATCAATCGGGAATACGCGGGGCATAAATGCATTAAGGAAAGGAATGGTCCAACTTAGATAATTAGCAACAAGCGTTTGAAATGGTTTGGGCTACCATGGACAATGTCGTGAAACTGCAAGTAATAGGATCGAGAAAAAATTTAAATTTCATTGCATAAAAAAAACATGTGCACAATATCACACTGTTTGTTGAACTATTTGGTCGAGTGTCGCACTATTGCATTAACATGACATTAGATTATAAGAAACTAAAAAATGTGACATCATAGGAAAAGAATCATCAGCATGTGACCATGTATTGTGAATTGTTTACGAGCTGCCATGCACTCACGAGTTGTTAATGTATCGAATTGAGGGTAGGTCGATTCCATGGGGAGAATTGGACAACTATTGGAGCAAATTAACAACAATTTCGGATTTGGAAAAATACAAAGAAGTTGACTATGAACGAGAGATGATCTTGTTTAAAGAGTGGTGGTATAGATCAACTGAGGATGAACGCAAGACAATGTTGCATAAACATAAGGATATCGCCACTTCGAGGACGAAAGGCTGCATGAACCTTCTGTAACGAGAGTTGTTAAGGGTCGGCCTCGGGGATGTAAACCAACCAGTTGAGAATGAAAAAAATGAGATGTCAACAAAAATTTAATAAGATCATTTTTGTGCAACACCCATGAGTTCCTCACCCCACCTTGTCATCCAGCGTCAAATCAAACCCCAGACATAAGCAGTTAATAAGTAAATTTTCAACCTCACTAACATTCAGAAACTCGTAAAAGATCAATTATGAGCCCCCCCCCCCCCCCCCCTCTTTTCTTTTGCCTCAAGGAAGCTCTTTATTACTAAAATAATTACACATCTATATATCACGCATAAAAACTTGTTATCCTAGTAGGATGTATGATTACATCCAAAGAAATACATGGGAAAAACTACACTCAAACTACATTTTCACGATAAAGAGAAAATATATAAAAATAAAAATGTCAAAACATGAATTCTTACGTGGGAGAAATTAGCTTGGTTTCCTGTTTACAATTTCAATCACGTTTTCATTGAAAAGATAACGAGAAGAAACAAAATATCAAAGCTAACTATAAGTAATGCATATCTTGTGAAAAATAACAAAGAAATTCTTTCTTACCCTTCTGTTGTCATCCTCCCAAGTTTGATCAAAATATCCAACTGACAGCAGATATTCATCCATACAGCCGGCCATGAGGGATGGGCTTTCATGTTTCTCATAAATCTAACAAACTCAGCTTCAACATGACTGTTTTTTGATGTTATAAGTTTCTCCCCATGTCCTCTTAGAGTACGTGTATATTCTTACCCACTAGGGACCCACAGATGTATTTTTCTTTTTATCATTAAGGCTGAATATCTTTTGAAAACGTTTAGGATTGAGATCCATCATATACCCAGTCAGTCAACTACTCTTGAGCAGACATCCGGGTCCCAAAATAATGAACTATTAGAGATCAACCGCGCAGAGTGTCTAAAACAAATAATATTTTCAAATGATTAAATTTTAAATTTATAATTAAGATTAAAAAAACATCATTTCATACCTCAAGCCCAAAATATTCATACCTCAAATCATTATTATGAACTAAAGGCAAGTTATCAACTATGGCACAAAAATGATCCCACTCGTAAAGATTAGCTGCTGCTTTTTGAATATAAGGCTTTTAATTTTTTCAATTGCCTTCAATCACTTCTTACACCTTCAAAGAAATCTAATCAATATTTTAAAATTAATATAAAAATTATACTAATTATGTAAAACATTCCAGGGGAAAAAAACATACCGTGATGGTGTAAAAAATCTGCAAAAAAAATGTTTTTTAGCATTACGGAAAAAATCCATTTTCCAGATTCTCGTAATACTGATGTCGACCATGAATCTTACTCAGAAATGTGACGACACATCTATAAAAGTTTTAAGCGGTTAGTAAGATAAAACAAGTACAAGAAACAATTAAACATTAATCATTGACATAATTATTTATAGGCACCTAAATGTACATGTAAATTACTATCCCATTCCGCAACACTTCACGCCTAGACCCAAATTCTCTTTTCCTAAGGAGACTACGTCTTTCCAAATATCATTCCAAGTTTCGGGCCACTTCTTTATGGCCATACTGTTGATTCTCATATATGAAATAGGTCGGCACTAAATTTTTGCTCAGCGGCTTTAAATTTAGTAATGATGACTGTCCGATTAGATGTTTGATGGAGCCTTGTAAATTCCAATTTCCGTGACCTTCCTGAACATTTAAATTGAAAGAAAGTTGAGTCCATACTTCAGTGAGCCGTGGAGCCCCAAAGTCGGGTGGAGGTGGTGGTGGAACCCTGGGACAATAGGGAGCCATAAATTTTGGCTAATGGTGAGCCCTGAAGTTGCGCCATGGATGGGTAATGAAGTTTTTTCCTTGGTTCTCTTCACTGTTTGGAAACACAGACATAACATAGTTTAAAATTATTTCATGTTCATAAGGATCTAACAAAAGTTTTACGTTGGCTGCCAGCTACCTAACGCAACCCTCCTCCTTTATCCGGGCTTGGGACCGGCAGTGTCCAAAAAATAAGTTAAGCGCTACACAGGCTGAGTTAGTTTAAAATTATTTCACAAATGAAAAATCAATAAATGAATTGAGTGTTAGCCATTTTGAAAACTAAATAAGTACAATATCTTAATGAACATTATATTCATTTTCCGGCTAAACTTGGGGCATTTAGAGATTATTTTACATATGCCAATATTCAAGGATTGTATCAAATCTGATGTAAAACATTCACTTAAAAAACTGACATTACCTCGCAAAGACAACAACTTATAATTTAGCATAAATAATAGCACAAAAAGCATAACAATTTCCAGGCTATTTTAATTTTGAACAGGACCAATATTAGTGTGGAAAGTAAACTTGTGTTCAAGGCTGAACAAGTAACTAACTTATTCATACAAACAAACAAAACAACACAGAGCAAAATCGGACAAGGTTTGAATACTAATACCATATTGAAAAGTACAGTTTAAATCATAAATGAATCTGCCAACCTCATAACACATTACAAGTATTAAAACCCCACAAGAATTCTACAAGCATGATTACATGAAAGAACTCTAAATTCAATACAAGTGCATAATGGGGGAGAATCTAGTTGTTAGTTCACAAACTCGAGTATGCCATTCACAAGAGGATAGATCAAACAATGCTTGCTATAAACTAAATATATCAATATACACATAAACATATACACTACAAACCGAGATTAAACAATGCTTGCTATATAGCTTAAATACACCAGGAGAAAGAGGGAATATGCAAGTATGGAACGGAGGAACAATCTAAGAAGATACAATAGATGAATAGGAAAAAACATTATCTCAAGATTTTCAAACCCTTAAACAGTACCTTTGTACAGAATCATAATATAATTGTAAACAATAAATAAGTAGGCAAGCAGATGATTACTCCTTAGCTTGGCAGACAAAGTATTGCATTTAAACGAGCACTAAAATTATACTTCAAAGAATATGCAACAGAATTAAATGGGAAAAGTGCTTCGGCACAAAAATATATAGAGTTATACATAGACATTTAGAAAGCCCTGCCCTCCAATGCGGGTTTAATTTTCTACAAACTCCCGGACTTCAAATTTGACTCCAACCCTCTCCCTCTTCGCCCATTCTCACTCTCTCCCAAACCCCCCTCACAGGCACCCCAAATCCCACCAACCCATCACTCTCGCCGGTGATCAATGTCGCTGGCGTGGACCTCCATAAATTAGAGGAGACAGAGAGTATGAAATCGGCTTATACAGGGTCTAAGAGAGAGTGTGAGAAAACATTTGGGGAGAGGGATGTTGGGAGCCATATGGAGCCAGCGGGACTACACTACACTCAAGATGATGTAGGTACTTACGGAACTACATGAAACTACACTTTAAGGTATGGAACTATTAAGAAGTAGGGGCAAGAGGTTCAGAATGGAACTTGATAGAAGTAGTCAACGTCAAGTCAAGCCTAAGTTTGGCTACTAGCTAACGTAGGCTTAACTCACTACACTACACTACACTTGATTTAGGGCCGTAACGCTACTGAGTTGCCGATGTGCTTTGTCATTCATCTCGAGCAGTGGATTCAGAGAGAGAAACGGGATTTCAGATGTTTGGCTCTTGGATTTTTAAGTCTGCGCCGAGGTATGTAAATAGAGTGAACCGCACAGGATATTCTCCGTGTATATATGCATGTAGAGGGTATATATATATATATATATATATATATATATATATATATATATATATATATATATATATATATATATATATAGAGAGAGAGAGAGAGAGAGAGATTATAACAGGAATTTGAATTTTGGGAAATCGGATCATATTGGGAGGTCAACATTGGAAATTGGATCCAGACCATAACGATGTCGTTTTGTAACTGTTTTATGTTTTAGCTTTAGTATGATGGGCGTTAACCTTTTTACCGCCCAGATCTGGGCGACTAACATATTACCGCCCAGATTTTCAAAAATGAATTTAGGCGGACAATATATCAAAAAAGTTACCGTTTGGATAATCTGGGCGGTAATCTTTTTAACGCCCAGACTGGACGGATAAATATTTAACGCCCAGAATGCATGGGGCCCACTTGCACATTGTGTATCGGCTGTTTAGATTTACATTTCCTTAACATTTTCTCTCTCCTCCAACTACACATTTTGTTACCCATTGTGAGACAGAAATGTGTAAAACTACACATTTACACTATCCATTACAGATGGCCGTAGTGCATACCATCAATGAGAAATTTCAGAGTTTCGAGACTGGATTCTAAAGAATGGATATGAGATTTGGTAAGTTGGAAGAGAAGTAATAAAAAACAGAGAAGTCCAAGGGAATATTGGGAAGCTCTAATAACTCCTTTAATTCTGCTGTTGGTAAGTTGGAAGAGAAGTAATAAAAAAACAGAGAAGTCCAAGGGTATATTGGGAAGCTCTAATAACTCCTTTAATTCTGCTGGTGGCAGTGATGTACACAGGAGATCTGAGGAGAAGGGGGGCATTCCATAAATATAAGATTCCTAGAGTATAATGTCTCAGATTTGGGGGGGAGGACCCTAGATCTTGGTTACAAAAACTGCACAAGTACTTCTCTTATAATCCCATAGTGGAAGAACATAAGGTCCTCTTTGCTTCATTACCCTTGGGAGATACCATGGGATGAATTCATGGGCCAGATCTGTGATAGATTCTCTGAAGAAGGCTTTGAAGACATTGTGGCTGAATTCAATAAGCTACAGCAAGATAGTTTAGTAGCTGAGTACCAAGCCAAATTTGAATATCTAAAGCCTTTGGTGAAGTTTTAAGGTAAAAGGTCTAGTCCTGTTGATAAAATTCAGACCCAAACTAATTCCTAAAAATCCTCTACGAATACCAAACACAACTTAGGTCCCCCCTTCCTGTTAAGAAAATCACACCAGCAGAGATGGAACCTAGGAGGGACAAAGGGTTCTGTTATTACTGTGATGAACTGTATGTTTTTGTCATAAATGTAAAAGGGTTAAGGTCCACATGATAAGTTTTGAGGAGGATGAAGTGATTAGAGATAAGGAACCCAAGGAAATTGCTCCCAGTGAAGGAGAGGGTTGTGAAGAAGGCCTGGGAATGTCAATCACCCTCCAAGCCTGATCAGGTACTTCCTTTCATCAGACAATTTCGATAAAGAACAGAGTCAAATGGAGAGATATCACCATTTGGATAGACACTGGGAGTTCTCACATTTTTTTAGATCCCACAACTGCTAAGCAAACTGGATCCATGACGGAAGCAGCTCCACAGTTGTGGGTAGCATTAGCAGATGGCAGCAAGTTGACTAGTGATTCCAGAGCTCCCAGTTTTAATTGGCATATGCAAGGGAGAGATTATCAAGCTAACATGAGGCTGCTCTCCCTAGGTGGCTTTGACATGGTCCTAGGGGCTGAGTGGTTGAAAGAACTAGGAGATTGGTTTTTAACCAATGTATCAAGTTCTTTAAGGATAGAGAGTGGGTTATATTGTAGGGCATCAAGGAAGGAGAATTGAAAATGATCAGTGGAAGGGAATTTGAAAAATTGTACAAGAGCAGTCATGGCATCATTGGACAGCTATATTCCTTACAAGCTGTATTCAGAAGTGTTCAATGAACATGTGGGAATCCCACCGAATAGGGCACAAGACCATCACATACTCCTCAAGTTTGGTAATGACCTGTGAACATAAGTCTAAAAATCTGAGATACAGGGAAATGCTCAAGGCTGGGATCATCAGGCCTTCCAGCAGTCCTTTCAGTTCTCCTGTGCTGCTAGTGAATAAGAAGGACAATACTTGGAGGTTATGTGTTGATTCTATGTCACTCAATAAGTAGATAATCAAGGACAAGTTTATATAGCAGTGGTAGAAGAGAATGAGCTGCAAGGGGCTATGGTATTTTCTAAATTGGACTTGAGGTCGGGGTACCACCAGATAATTATGAATTTGAGAGTGCGTGTCACTAACAAGCTTTAATGTAGTAAATTAAAGTACTACAGCTAACAAAAAACACATTCCACATGGAAAAATTAACTTTAAGAAAAAACAATTAGATATAAAAAGAATGCAAAAACAAGTTCAATGCCATATGGCTTCTTATAGACCCCAGTCAGCTGAATGGTTGTGGCTTATTTTTTAAAAGAGATATTTATTATGGGCATATATGTAGAAGATATTAAGACAGAGGAAGACATGGTATTCATTCTTTTTCTATGAAACTAGATATTATTACTGGAAGTTTGAATATGGGTAAAAAAAATGTTAATGCTACTTATCACTGCTTGTTCCAAGGTGAGTTTAACCCCTATAGACAAACACCCTTTCTTCCATCAATCTAGCTTGAATCACGTATGACCTTCTCGGAATGCTCCTAATTATCTGCGACAGTCTTCACCTGATTCTTTTAGGCACAACATCATCACCACCTTCGCAGGGAATCCCATTACGATGTCTCACTCGTAAATTTTGCCACTGGCATCAACAATGTGAACTGAGGCCAGCCTTTTCGATGGGGATTCGTCAAACCTATGATGAAGATGCCCACTTGTAGTGGAAGTGTTGGGGTTGCTGGGATGTGCAAGGCCCGAGGAGGATCAATTACAACTTGGTTGGCATCACCAAGCAAGAAACCAAGGGAGGGCACCTCAGCTTTGTAATTCCAGACACTGCAGAACTTTTTCAATGTTCGACTTTGCTTCCTCCATGCTGGTATTGGTGGCACGACAAAGAATTGGCAGGGAGCGGTGGACCCATCTTCACTTGAACCTAGACACCATAATTTCCTTTCATCATATAACAATCCATACGATAAATTCACCTTTTTAATCGTAAACATTCCACTTTTACTAGTGATTGACGAATCGACGCTAGAAGGAAGTTAACGGTTGGATGGTAAACAGAATCATCGGTTGGCCTTTACACCACAGACTAATACATATACCATGATGCAAAATTAAGTAGATCAGTTATTTACAACATTATATAATGAGAACACAATCAAAGCCAATGAAGTAATTAAGGAAGTTGAGCATCTACTAACTGTAGAAAATCATGATAAAAGTGCAAAATGATATAAACAAACGTTCCAATATATTTAGAAAATATCTACTTTGGCCAAAAAAATTATATTTCTCAACTAAACCTATTACACACCAAAATAGCAGATTCGTCGATGGGATGCAATATATTGAATGCTCTATATAAAAACATCCATCTCAACCACAACAGCACTGAAACAAACAACAAAGTCAAATGTGTCTTTCTACATAAATTACTTGCAAATAAAAACTCCTAGTTCAATATTTAAGAATCAAGTTAGTTAGAGATAATAGAATGTATGATAGTTGAGGATAAACAATCTATACTGCTATGCCACCAAAGACCAACTACAGAATTACACCCTTGAACCTAACATAGATAAATCACAATTGAAAAAGATATAACATCACCTAATAAAGAAATTAAAAGTTGATTTCACTATTTAGATGGATTATAATTACAGTATAGATCAATAGAAGTTGTTGGGGTTCTTCAAACCTATGACGGAGTCGCCCCACTTGTACTAAAGTGTCCGGGTTACTGGTAGGTGGCAAGGGCCTCGAGGAAGATCAATTACAACTTGGTTGGCATCACCAAGGGAAGGCACCTCAGCTGTCGTGATTCTATCCACTGCAAAGATTTTTAAATGTTGAGGTTCAGTTCCACCACCTGCTGGTATCGGTGGCACAGGCAAAGAATTGGTGGGAGTGGTGATACTTATCTTCACTTGAACCGGGAAACCAGTAATTGCCTTTCATCGTAGAACAATCTATACCATGAATTCACCCTCCAAACGTAAACACCTGGCTTGTAATGATGATCAACAAACCAATGTCGGAAGGCAGCTAATGGTTGGATGACAAACAGAAGTTGGCCTTCATTCAAATCAATAGTTTCTACTTCCTCCTTGGATGACTTGACAGATTCTTTGATTTCCTCAAATATTCTGTCTTTGATGCTGATCTAAAAATTGAGAGGCAAAGTGTGAGTGTTGTGTCAGTGTTGTTGTTAACAACACCTCTTTGAATGGAGACATATTTTAAAATGTCTTAAACAATCTTGGCAATTATCCATGTGAAAAATATTTTGAATGTAAGACAGAGAGAGGGGGGAGATGAGTTGTCCTCTATTTGATGAAAATATTATTTATTTCTACACATTTGATAAGAAATACTGCCAAACGAAAACACCATCATTGTTTATAATTTCAAGCAACCATGACAGTACGTAAAGGGAAGTTATGACTCAAACTAAAGTTGTACAATAATATGAAATCTTCAATGAAAAGAAGTTTCCCTGAATGTAATTGAGATATTAAATGTTGGGGTAGATATGATAAAAGATTAACGTTCCATACATTTATATTTTCAAAATCAATTCTGAAGGGCTGCAGCAATAGTTGCATTTCACGCCGCCATAGAACTTAACTGATTCATAATTTTCTCGAATGCGTACAAGTACGAAAATCTTCTTCCTTTTTCTCTTGAAAGAAATTTAGGGTGACTTGGCCCAAAAATTGCAATTAGAAAGATCAGTAATCAATAGAATTAAATATGTACCATACTGCAAAAACCTTCACGGCAAGTGTAAAACTACGATTTTCAAAGTTAAGAAAATTACCCTTCCAATATAAACAATGATAACTGTTCCCCGGATTGAATATGCCAAAAGAACAACAAAAAGTGGGGGATAGATATACCCAACAGTATATTGCTAAAAGATATCAAGTCCACAGCAGCATTGAAGAGTGTTATAGAGAATGGAAGTGTTGTTCATGCGAAGGAACTTAGATTGTCAATAATCCACTGATCTGGATTATCAATAACTGATTGGGAGCATATTTTGTATAATGTTTCATTTATATAATAGCTTGTCATCCAAGATATCTACCTCAAAGCAAGAGTTTCTAGTGAACGGAGAGGAGGACAATTAGAATTTGGTGAGTGCTACTGGCATGTTTGACCAAATTTCAAGTTTAAAAGTGAATTTGTCAAAAAGTGTTGTAATAGACATTATTGTAAAAGGGGAAAAATCAGGGAAAATTGCAAGAAGAGTGTGAGGTCGGGTCATGGCCGCTAATGTACTTGAGCATGCCCTTGGGGGGGAATCCATGTTATGCTTTGTTTTCGAAATCGGTGGAGGAAAATTTGTATTAAAAACTAGAGGGGTGGCACAAAGGTTGTCTTTAACAAGGGGGAGGGGGGGTCATTTTAGTGCAATCGGTTTTAAGTAAGTTACCTACTTATTATTTGTCCCTTTTTAAAATGCCAATCAAAGTTGCCCACGTTATTGAAAATCTCATGAGGGATTTCTTGTGGGATGGATGGGGGAAGGAGTCAACATCTTGTGAAGTGGGAAATTGTATAAAGGAGGAAAAATAAGTCTCTCTTAGCTAAATGATTATGGATATTTCCTTCGAAGAAAATTTTCTTTGGTGATCACTAATTAGAAGCATATACGGTCTCAAAAGTAATGGTTGGATTCTGATGTGGTGACAAGGGTATCCTTTCGTTGTCCATGGAAATTCATCTCTCAAAGGCTAAAAAGAACGGACACGGACGCGCGTGTCGTGTTTGACATGACATGGACACGTTGACACGGAAAATCAAAAAAAATTAGGACACGGGGAGACGATAAATAAATCTATATTTATCAATTTATATAAAGAAAATAAGAACATGAAAAAGAAAGGAAAGGAAAAAAATAATAGTGTTTGAATACTTATTAAGAACAATAAATTAATATTTTAAAACAGAACATCGAAATGACGGTTTTTAAGATAATAACTTTCATGGAAAACCATTATGATACCATTAGAACGAGATAGACACGTTTAAGTTCCATTAGGGCGTGTTATTTAACATATAAGTCCCAAAATGATGCCACCAATTTAACTTATACTGTTAAATACTTGTACATTAAGTATAAACATGTGCAAACAAGTGTCAGACATGTAAAAATAAGTCTTGGACACATGAAATTAAGTGTCCGACATGTTATCTTATACCTAAAGCATGGACGCGTGAAAAGGAGTGTCGAACACGTGTCCGAGAGTGTGACTGTTTGACAAAGTGTCTTCTCAGAAGTGTCTATGCACTTCCTAGCTCAAAGGATTGAATTTCTTCCTTAAATACGTTGAGTGTCTCGTTGGGAGGGGCAACGATATTCAATTTGGGAGGACGATTGGGTTGGGGACATTCCTTTGTGTTCTAAATATCCTCATCTCTATCGACTTGCTATTTATCCTCACACTTCTATAGATTAAATGGGCACTTGGGATTTATCTTCTCTAGTTTCTAGGAATATCACTTTTACAAAGAATTTTAATAATTGGGAGATTGATGACTTCATCTCTTTCTTAAATCGGGTGGTAGGAGTTCATCTTCTTATGACTTATGATAGAAGAGTGTGGGGTGGAGATTCTTCGGGAATTTTTTCATGAAAAATAAAATTTTCATTTATTGCTTACAGTTCCCAAATGTTTTATTAATTGAACAATTTAAAATGATTTAAAGGTTGGGGCTCCCTTTAAAGTGATTTTGTTTGGTTGGTTGACCATCAAAAGAAAAATTAATACTTCTGGTTCCCGCCCACCCCCCACAAAAAAAAAAAAAAAAAAAAAAAACTCATATCAAATTTCCTCCCCATGAGTGCGGATCAGATCTTATTACATTGTTCCTCTACACGCTTATTTTGGTAAAAAAAAATATTCGAGGAATTGGGTTTGGTTGGTGTCGTTCCACACAATTGGAGGGACTTTGGGAGTGGGGGCAAATAAGAGGAGAGCCAAATGGTTGTGGAGTTGTATTGTTATGTTTGTCTTGGCATGTACGGTTAGAAATAAATTCAAGAATTTGTGAAAATAGGAAGGTTGACAAAGAATAATTATGGGATAGAATTTGTTTGGTTGCAACGTTATGAGCTCTACAGATAAAGATTAATGTAGTGTGGGTATTTCCAACACGAGCATCACTGGAAATAGATCATTGATTAAGAGTTTTGCATTATCTTAACTTGAAGTGGGGTCTGCAGCTCTTCTTGGATATAGCCGGCAAGGCAACAGATGGATGTGTCCTCTAGTCATTTATTGGTTGTACGCAAGGTGCGTGTGTATTGTAGCTTTTTGTTTTATTTTTCCTTTTGTTCTGGACTTCTCGTCCTCAGCTTGTATCTTTGTTCGTTTTAATATAAGTAGGTTTCTTATCAAAAAAAATAACTAAGCATAATAAACTACAATACTGGCATAAGAAGCTCCTATCACTCAATGCACGTTCTCTTACGCTCTTTCCAAATGGATAACATAATCATAGTGCATCTCCGTCACAACACTTACAAACACCCATCCGCATTCAACAAACCGAAATTAACACTTGGCACAAAAACAGATGATAAGGCGTTCATAACTACACATAGTCCAATAGGTACAAGTTGACAGAACTAATTCCAAGCTCAAGTGCAGATTTCAGTACATAACTTGTCTATTAAGGGCCTGAATTATAGTACATATCTGTTTTTATTTAGTTAAATCCATATGCCTTATCAGTACAATGTTTGAAATGCCAAAAATTGCAAATATCAATAACCCTCAAGTGCAATCAAGGCATATGCCACACATAATATTTACCTATTCTAATGTCATTCTTATTGTACCTACCTTCGAGCAACCAAAGGAGAACAAGAAAATACCTCTGCCATGACTGCAACAATGGTGGGATCATGACCACTCCAAGCAGTCTCTCACTTTCATTCATTCTGCAGCTGCATCTTTTCTTATAGCAAACACCTAGAGAAAATGTCAAAAGTTATTTATAAAGAGAGACGATGAAAAGATTAGAGCAAAGACTACAGGAATCTTTTGACCAATTTAGCAGTCCAGATGCATGGAGTTATACCTTCAATAATGAATTAACCAACAAGCACCAAACATGCATACTTCATAGTTGCAGGGAGGCGAAGGAAAAATTCACATAAATCAATAAGCCTCAATTTCATTTAAATAAATGGCAACTATATTTAAAAAATGAGAGACATTAACATTGTCAAAAAAAATAATAATCTGTTGATTACAAGTAAGGCCCACAAGTTTCGAACCCCATGAACAATCGTAGTACTGGAACCATTACAGAAGGTACCAACAACAGATTATCAAAGACAAAACGAATCTTTCCTTGGAATAACCGTAACTGAAAACAAAAGAGAAATGGGTTGAACATGAAAATAAAAAGGTACACATATACATGTACATATTTGCTTCCAAACCCCAATCCACCTATATTTTATAAAGTCCACAATATGAAACAAACTTTAAAATGCTATAGTAGTAGTCTACTGGTTCTGGACATGAAAAAAAAAGCAGCCAACATTTTGAAGAAAACTTCCGATTTTGATTGATCCGTATGACACAACTTGGTTTTTGTAATGAAAACAAATGAGAAATGACACAGTTCTCATTAGATTTCCATATATTGAAAATCGAATTATATATTCAAGTGCATAACTTCAATAATAAAGGGCTTCAAGGAGAGCATCGAATGATATCCTCTGAATATTGATGTTTCAAAAGAAAACGTGCATAAGTTGCTACTAATGGGAAATATCTTTAATTGCAGCCATTTTTAGTACAAATCATTTAAGACACAAATACATTCTATGAAGAACAAAATTAACTATTGAAAGAACTACTCATGGGTGGAGAGCATCTGGGGCCCACTTTGAGTTTCTAAAACCATACCCATGAAGAGCGTACGATGTCGACATGTATTAGATTCCTAAATTCACTATATGCTAGGTAATAATTAAGAATGTTCATGATGGAAGGGGGATGAAGAAAGGAATCAACCAGAGCATTCTACCTGACCTGCAAAATCGGCAACCAAATTTCAGCCAGCATGACATGGCTCGACTCTTGAGCTTACTCACCAAACACCAAAGTTGATAGAGAAGACGAGAAAGTTTCACTATAATGCCATTGTCACTGCTCGCTGACTGGAATGAAAATTTTAGGCCCCAATAGAAAAGGAAACTGAAAAAGAAAATGATGGTATAAACATTTCGCTCGTGAGATGGTGCATCAAGCATCATTATTTACAAGAATCAAATGAAAACAAAAAGTAGTCAGCTAATGAGGGCTGTTTGGCCTTCAGTTAGATAAATGCATTGTTCAACAAGGGATCCTCGACAATACTTAGCTATGCAACAATGATACTATTCCTAGGATTGTATCTCTATCTTTGCCATTGTTTCATATCTCACCTCTTTGCCACTCTAATTCTTTCAATTATATTTAACCACCGTAGTAAAATATTGAAGGCCATGTATTTGAAGGCCAAACCCTTGTTTTCTGCAGACGGCACCATCTTTTAATGTGGGGATAAGGAGGATGATTGCGGAGGTTGAGTCTATTTATAATGTGTTTTGGGGCTATCTCGTATACTAATGTCGGCAAGTGTGAGATGATCCCGGAGGTGAATGGTGTGAGAGTAGAACATTTGGCAGATATCATTGGGTGTAAAGTGGGAT
Source organism: Sambucus nigra (assembly GCA_949130495.1). NCBI lineage: Eukaryota > Viridiplantae > Streptophyta > Magnoliopsida > Dipsacales > Adoxaceae > Sambucus > Sambucus nigra. Next base: position 3,796,599 of record CASBWL010000025.1, read on the forward strand.
CGATTCCGTCCTTATATTGAGTGCCTCTAATCTAAGGGGGGCATGTCAACATTGACAAAGTGCCTGTTATCGAGATTTCACTTATTTTATGTCGATTCGGTCTCGATTCATAAGAAGCAAGAGAAGTTGATGAGGGACCTTGTGGAAAGGCAAACAAAGAGAGCTTCGAGTAATGTTTGGTGAGCTGGGAGGAAGTATGTAAGACTTAAAGAGGACGACCTTGTTAGGGGAATGGTTGTAGAGGATTTCGCTAGAGGAAGAATATTTGGTGGATCAAGGAACCATTTAGAGTTGACAGCAGGCCATTTTAACAACGATTGGTTTACGGAAGGGTTTGTTATTCCATTGTAGGGTGGCGAGGGGTATGTGAAAAATCATATTTTCTCACTTTATGGTGTAATGGGTTATATATCTAGGTCGCTAATGGCAGCGTGGCTGTTCTCGGTGGGCGGGAGGAATGGTTAGAGGGTGGATGATGTGAAACGCATCGGAATTGACACACACATGAATACACACGAATAATAGTAATAATCAAACCATATTTTCTCTCAAATAATCTATTTCAAATCTCATAAATTTCATCAATAATAATTCTCCATCATAATTTTGATTACAAGAGAGGGTCAAACACCTTATTTATAGATAATCCTAAACTCCGAGAGCAAGTCTCCTAATTAAAAAGGGAACTAAATAACCAAATTAAAATAGATAACTTATTAAAAGATAAATCCTAACATTAATCTAAACAATATCTAAATAGATAATCTAATATCTCTATAACTAAAATAATAATAATATTTATATTTTCATAAATATCCGGATGCATCACTCCCCCTTCTTTGAAAAGCTCATCTCGAGCGCTAAAGCCTTGAACGTTGAAGATTACAGACAAGTAGTATCCTCCCCTTCTTCGAAAAGCTCTACCACGCACCACAAGGAATATTTGTAAGAGTCCACGCCACACCCACAAGTATTTTGAATATTTTGGGCATGTTTTACCTTTTATTGGGGATGGAAAATAAATTTTCTGAAGCTTTTGGGGCGCAAATAATATATTTTTCAACATTTTAAAAATTGGGGGATACTTAAATTTTTTCAACCCATAAAAATCAATTGTTGGATCATTAACCCCCAATTAAAGTAATTTGTCACTTAAAAATGGCCAAAGTCCAACTCATTAAAATAAACCCTAGCTTCCTTTTTTTTTCTAGGCAAACCCTAGTTGCTTCTTCTCTCAACCCAACCACCTTGGAAGCTGTCAGAGGTCGTCAGATTAGCTCCAGCAAGGGTGAACAGGGGATTTTTTGGCTGGGGGTTGGGTGGACTGTTCAGCCTTGGGTGGTTTTCCAAGCCCTACCCGCCTCGTGGGTAGCCAATATCCCACCTCCTTGAACCGTTACACTCGTCGGATGGATTCTCGACACCGCTCTACCTTCAAAATCTCAATTTGTTCATTCAAGTCTTGAAACGCAACCGCGAAATCAAATCCAACCACCGTTAGTGGTGGCGCGACTGTGGTGGTCAGTTTTGTAGCACTGATCGTCGTCGAGTACACGTCGTACGATAGGTTGCCCCAAGCACTTGCCATAGCTCGTGATCTTGATACACGCACACAATTGACACACACTTGTGTGAAACGCAGCGGGATTGACAAACACATGAACATAAACACGAATGATAGTAATAGTAATAGTAGTAGTAATAATCAAACCATATTTTCTCTGAAATCATCTATCTCAAATCTCATAAATTTCATTAATAATAATTCTCCATCATAATTCTGATTACAAGAGAGTGCCAAATGCCTTATTTATGGATAATTCTAAACATGGGGAGCAAGTCTCCTAATTAAAAAGGAAACTAAATAACCTAATTAAAATAGATAACTAATTAAAAGATAGATCCTTAAAATAATCTAAACAATATCTAAATAAATAATCTACTATCTCAGTAAATAAAATAGTAATAACATTTTTATGTTCATACATATCCGGATGCATCAGTGGAAGATCGAGAGAAAGGAATAAGAGGTGTTTTGAGGGGGTGGAGTAAGCTACAGCTAGACTTCAATACATTTTTTGGAATTCACTATATATATGGCTTAAAGAGGAGCTCCCCACAATGATTCTTCTAGAGGAGTTTGTGAGAGACTAAGAAGGGAGTAGTTCCTTTTTCTTGGGGAGCTTATGGTGTCTCTCCTCTTTTTTGTTTTAACTATTTTGTGTATACTTCCCCTTTAGACGGGTGATTTATAAAAAATTTAACTCTTACTAAAAAAAATTGGAACTCCAGTTAGATTTAGATAAGGACAAAAAACTTTCATATATACATATATACCACGGGAATCGTGTGAAAAGGTTTGTGACCCTTGTCTGAGATTAGAAATTTAGGGAACAAAAAGTTAGGAACACGTGCATTAAATGTCAGGTGATGATAAAGCATGCCAGAATTGCCTTCAATAATGTGAGAAACTCTCCGCATGTATTTGAGGCATGAACAATCAGGTGTCAAGATAATGCGAAGTCTAGGGCAAGTAGAAATACGCACATTCAGGGAAGAGTTGTGCAATTCTCTTTCAAGGGCATATGACACAATAGAGGTGCCATCGCTGTAATTCCGGTCCACAGTCTACAGCCTATGTAAATTCAAGAAGCCTACAAATTCTTTGCAACCAGCTATACAACTCTCCCTTGGTTCAAATGCCTCTTGAAACCTCATATTCCCCCTAGAATAACCACCTTGGCATGGAGAACTATTCCTTTTAAACTCCCTACTTTGGACTCTCTCCATAGAAAACGGTTCAGCATTGTCCCCAGGTGCTTTCTGTGTCAGCAATCCACTGAGTCCATCCAACATCTATTCATTGGGTACCCCTTTGCTAATTCTGTATGGCATTGGGTATTTGATAGTTTTGATTTACCATTTGGACACCCTCTCTGGCATCATAACAGTGCAAGAAATTTCAGCTCCCAAATATTTAACATTTGGATTGCTATTTCTCTGTATAAATTTGACACCATTCCAAGAGCTAGAAACTATGTGATTCACAGAAATCAGTCCTTCACTATCTCTGGCTGCATCACATGCATCAAACCATGGGCCATTTTTATCTCCAACTCAGTCCTTCACTATCTCTGGCTGCATCACATGCATCAATTCTCCACAGATTCAATATTACAGGCCAAAGACCCAAATAGTTTACCTGTAATTTGTCATCCCCTGTTATGAATTGGATAAAACAAAATACATATGGCCTTGCCAAAGGAAGCCCAGGACCTCTTGCTGCAGGAGGTGTTATTAAAAATTACAAAGGGATATGTTTGGTATACATAATGCTTTATGAAGAAATGTCAGCCATCATTCTTGGAGTGGAAAAGACTTGGCAACAAGGGTGATCGTGGTGAAATGCTTGCAAAGTCGTACATTAAACCCACCTTAGCCTCTCATGACAGAATGGTACAACTGCATCTATTACCTCTAAAAAAAATGAACTTCAAATGCTCCCACATCACCCAAATCCTTGCCCATGATGCCTCTTGTCTGCCTAACTACAGATTTAAATAAGCTTTGCATATGAATCCAAAAATTAGCTATGCTAAAATAAACCACAGTTAATAAAAATCATGCTACACAGCTGATGTTATTCTTCCTGAGGATGATTCCCGCATGCTATGGCTGACTCTATTATACTATTCATATGGCATAATAGGGGTAACTTACTGCATTTGTTTATCTCCTCTAGCAGATTGGCCTATTTCTTGGTTTGATATTTCAGAACCTTTGTGTTGACTGCCTTGTTTGGCATGCATTTACCATCTTGTCAATGGTTTTCCTCTATGTATCATTATTAATTCTACCACTTCAAAAAAAACTATTTTTCCTCTTTTTTTCTCATGCTTAGTTTATTCTATGTATTGGTGTGATCAACCTAGTTGGGACCACCAATTTAGAATAAACTTTTTTAGTCTTTTGTAGGCCATGTTTATAAGGCCATTGGTTCTTATACTTTGATTTGGGGTTTTTGTCTGCTTGTACTCTTTCTTTTGTTATATGTTTTAGTTCTTAGGAGTTTTACTTTTTTTTAGAAAGACCCCTAGCTAATAGTCTCACCAAGGTTATGACCCCGACAAGCTTGCTTTACCACAATATTGTTGTGGCAACTATGGAAAATAATTTTTATTTTTTTAAATGCAGTTTTATCTTGTTTAATTTTTAATGAAAGGATGGTCTCAAGTTTGACAATTCATAGTCGGGCACAACCAGATCTAAATAAAGGGTTTCCTTGCCAATCAAACCATTATTAAGCTACCAACAGTATGGCTTGTATTTGGATTATGAACTCAATACTTCCATCAGATTAGAATTATAGATTGCTGAAATTTTACCCTGGTTGAGTAACCTCCCCACCAGGAAGAGATCCGTGCGGGATACTTCCATCACGGATTATGAACTCAATACTTCCATCAAATAAAGGATGTGAAAAAGAAGTGAGGAGGATTTTGAAGAATCCGTGCTTCATAGCAATGAATGGACATACTTGAGTCAATGAAAACTGACATTAAATCATTAGTGATATTTAGGATCCATTTTCAACTTTTACATAAAGTTTACTAGAAAGTCATAAAAGTGGAGTTTGTGGAGCATGCTGGAGCAACTAAAAGCCCCACCAGGAAGAGATCTAAGACTGCTCAATAAATCAACTGAAGAATCAGAGGAGAAAAAAAACACTTCTGATATCCTAAAATAAGTCATTTTTTACTGAGAAAGTTTAACAAGAGAATATCTAGCACCACAACATCTGACCTAGACATCACCAAATGAATCCCTCAACGGTAATCAAAGACGACAAAAAAATCCATAGTGCCCAATGTTACTTGCGTCGTAAATTACCATAACAGGCCTGTTTATTAGTGTTTATTTTTAGATAAGTTACCATAATACCCTGTATATGTGGCATAGTTGTTAGTAGCTTCTGGAAAGCGATAAATATCCCAATATGATACAAAAAATGATATTCATCACCCCTCTTATAACAAATGTCAAGTATCGCAAAAACATAGTTGTGTATCATGATACACTACGAGTATCGTACGCAATACACATAGTGGTCGAAAGTTTGGGATAGATTTAAGCCAAAAAGACTCCAATTTCGAACTCTGGGTTTCCAAATGTACGATTCTTCTCCCACCTTCTGAAAGAACCGAAAAATCAAAAAAATATCAAAGCCATGGTATTTTTCTAACCATTTTCTCAATTCCTTCTCTTGTGCGATCCACCACTTCCTTCCGCTTGTGTGATACCTCCCCCCATCTTTTGTTGACTTTTGCAAATCTCCTTAAGCTTCTTTCGTTGGGAAGGGAAGGTTGCACTTTTGTTTGGTCCCAACCTAGTGGTGTGGTACCAAAACCCAAATAACCCTTATTTATCATCTCAAGTACTATATAAAGTTATATATATCCTATGCCCAAAGACATATGTACTCAATTTTTATTACTGCAACTAGGTTTTTGTATTAGAAACTTTACATCATTTACATTTAACTTCTTGAATTTATTTGTTACTATCTATTTTACTTAATATAAAAGCGAGATGTTACTGTCAAAGACATGGGAAATTAATGTACCCTTAAAATGGTACGTGGGATTGCAATGCAACACTTCAAGGGAGACGTACCAGTTGACTTTACAAGGTCACATAAGTCATGGGGACCAATTGACTATTTAATGTTCCATAGAGGTCTAATTCATTATTTAAGGTCGTATTAGGGTACCAGTTGACAATTTATGGTCGCGTAGGCGACAGCTTGAATATTTAAGGTCGCATAGGTGACCGGTTGGCTTTTTAACGCCCCATGGGATTGGTTGACTATTTAAAGTCCCGCGGAGGACGGTTAAGTATTTACAATATCATAGGGGACCGGTTGACTATTTAAGATCACATCAGAAGCCATTTGATTATTTAAGGTCGCACCGAGGACCGGTTGACAATTTAAAGTCGCATCGGGAACTAGTCACCTCTTTATGGTCCCATTAGATTGACTATTTAATATCACATCGGGGACCGGTTGACTTTTTAAGGTTGCATAGGGGATTGGTTGACAATTTAAAATCGCATAGGGACGGGTTAACAAATTAAGGTCCCATACAGGACCGGTAACTATTTGAGATCGCATCGGAGACCCGATGACTAGGACCAATTGATAATTTATGGTCGTATTGTGGACCGACTGACTATTTAAGATTGCATTGGTGACCCGGTTACTATATAAGGCCACATAGGGAACCGATAAACAATTTAAGATTGCATAAGAGACCGATTGAATATTTAAGGTCGCATATGAGACCGCTTGACTATTTAAAGTTGCATAGGGACTAGTTGACTATTTAATGTCCCATATTAACTATTTAACATCGCATACGGGACTGGTTGACTGCTTAAGGTTGCATAAGGACCAATTGACTATTTAAGGTCTCATCTTGACTATATAACGTCACATACGACATGTTGGCTATTTAAGGTCTCATAGGAACTCGTTGACTATTTATGGTCTTAGAGGGGATCGTTAACAATTTAAGGTCTGAAGGGACCGGTTAACTATTTAAGCTCCCATAGGGGACCATTTAAATATTTAAGATCGAATAGGGGACCCCATCGACAATTTACCTCCCCATAGATGACTACTTAGCAATATAAGGTCCCATTGGGGATCGTTTGACTATTTAAACTCCCATAAGGGACCGATTAACTATTTAAGGTTCCATAGCGGACCGGCTGACACATTAAGGTCTCTTAGGAGACCGATTAAAATGTTTAAAGCATTGGGGATCGGATGATTTTTTTAGAGTCACAAAATGGATCGATTGACAATATAAGGTCACATAGAGGGTCTGTTGACTATTTAAGGTCGCATATGACACTGATTAAATATTTAAAATCCCATAAGACTAGTTGACTATTTAAGGTCCCATATGGGATCGATTGATAAATTAAGGTCCCATAATTAACAAATTGACTATTTAAAGTCGCACATGGAAGGGATTGAATATTTAAGAACATTTAGGGGCCAGTTGACTATTACAAGTTGCATAGGGGAAATGACTATCTAAGATCGCAAGGGGCCTGTTGACTATTTAAGGTTGTATAAGTCATCTTTTAACCATTTAAGATTCCATACGGAAAAAAAAATACTATTTAAGGTCGCATGGGAGAGCGGTTGACTAGTTAAGGTCTCATAAGCGACCGATTTAATATTCGGTCCTTTGGGGGATTAGTTAAGTATTTAACGATCCAAACAGGACACTTCATCTATATATTGTCCTATAAGGGACATGTTGACTATTTAAGGACACATAGACCCAGTTGGCAATTTAAGGCCGCATAAGGAACCAGTTGGCTATTTATGTTTGTATAAGGAACAGTTAGACTATTTAAGGTCGCGTGAGGGAACGAATGTATTTTTTAAGGTCCCATATTGACTATTTAAGGACACTTAAGGTGGACGAATTGACTAGTCGAGGTTTTAGATGACATGTTAACTATTTACGTACACATAGGGTGCCAGAGTACTATTAAAAAATCCATAGGAAAGGTTGACTATTGATGGTCGCATAAGGAACTGGTTGACAATTTAAGGTCCCAGGGGAGACCGGTTGACTAATCAAGGTCGCATTGGGGACCACTTTATTGTTTAAGGTCCCTTGGAGAACTAGTTGATTACTTAAAGTTGTATCGGGGACCGGTTGACTATTTAAGGTCACATGGGGACCGACTCACTATTTAAGGTCGCATGGGCGACCGGATGACTATTTAAAGTCGCATGGGGAACATGTTAAGCTCCCATAAGGGACCGGTTGACGATTTAAGGTCGCATTGGGACCGATTGACTATTGAAGGTCTCATAGGGGATCGGTTGGCATTTTAAGATCGAATGAGGGACCGCTTGACATTTAAGGTCGCATATCAAACCCCACGACTATTTAAGGTCTCATATTAAACCGCTTGACTAATTAAGGTCACGTGAGGGATTGGTTAACTATTTAAGATTGCATGGAATACCGAGTTATTATTTGAGGTCCCACTGAGGACTGGTTAACTACTCAAGGTCTCATATAAGGGAACAATGACTATTCAGGTCCTCTAAGCGAGGTTATGGATTAAGGTCCTATTGAGCATTTGTTAACTATTTAAGATCCATAGAAGACCGATTAATTAGTTAAGGTCCTAGAAGACCGATTCACTATTTAAGGTCGAATAAAGGAATGTTGGCTATTTTAGGCCCTATTGGGACGTTTTGAGTATTTAAGGTACCATAGGAGATCGATAGACTATTTAAGGTCGCATATGAACAGTTGACTATTAAAGATAGCATGGGGGACCAATTTATTATTTAGTGTTGCATAAGGGATTGATTGACAATTTAAGTTCCTTTAAAGGACTAGTTAACTATTTAAGGTTGCATAATCGGTTGAATATTTGAGGTCCCATGAGACCTGTTAACTATTTAAGTTCTAATGGGAGTCCGTTTGACTATTTATGGTTTTCTAAAATACCAGTTTATTATTTAAGGTCGTATCGGGAACAATTGACCATTTAAGGTCTCATTACGAACGAGTTGACTGCCTAAGGTGGCATGGGGGCCAGTTGACTACGTAAGATCCTATTCAGGATGAATTAACAATTTAAAGACGTATAAAGGACCGACTGAATATTTAAGGTCGCATAGGGTACAAGTTGACTATTTTAGGTTGCATAAGGGAATAGTAGATTATTTAAGATCGCAGGGAGAACCAGCTGACTATTTAAGCTTATATAAGAGATTTGTTAACAATTTAAGATTGCATTGCAGACCTGTTGACTATTTAAGGTCCGATCTGACGATGTCGAATGAAGGAGCAGTAGACTATTTAATAACGCATACGAGAACGGTTATTTAAGGCCTTTAGGGAATCTCTCAAGTATTCAAGACTTCAAACAAGACATGTTTACTATTTACTGAAGGGGCATGTTGACAATTTAAAGTTGCATAAGGACCCGATTATTTAAGGTTGCATAAGTACCATTGACTATTTATGGTCGTATAGGGGACCAGCACTATTTAAGGTCATATGGGGGAGCGATTGACTATTTAATGTCCCATATTGACTATTTATGGACACACAGGGGACGAGTTGACCATTCAAGATTGCATAAGGGACCGGTTAACTATTTAAGTTCACATAGGGGATCAGCTGACGTTTTAAGGATCCATTAGGGAACAATTGACTATTTACGATTGCATAAGGGACCGTTTGACTATTTAACATCACACTGGGATCACTTTATTGTTTATGGTCTTGTGGTGGACCAATTGACTATTTAAGGTCACATAAGGTATCGGTTGACTATTTAAGGTTGCATTGGGACTATTTAAAGTCGTATGGGGGAGAAGTTAACTATTTAATGCCCCATAGGAGACCGGTTGACTATTTAAGGTTGAATCCACGACCGATTGTCTATTTAAGGTCGCGTAGGGGGCCCGTTGACTATGTAAAATCGCATAAGGGACGACATGATTATTTGAGGTCGCATAGGGACCAGTGGACTATTTGAGGTCGAACCGATTGACTAATTATGGTCACATAGGGACCAATTGATTATTTAAGTACCATAAGGGAATTATGATTGACTATTTAAGGTACCATACGCGACCAGTTGACTATTTAAGGTACCATACGCGACCAGTTGACTATTTAAGATCCTATGGGGGATTGATTGACTATTTAAGGTCATATAAATCGGTTGAATATTTAAGGTCCTATAAGTTGACTATTTAAGGTTGCTTTGGCAATCAATTGACTGTGTATGGTCGCATAGGGGACCAGTTAACTATTTGAGGTGCCATATTGACTATTTAAGGTCAACTTTGGGGACCAATTGAGTATTTAAGGTCATAAAGGTAACTAGTTATTTATTTAAGGTCCCAATTGACTATTTAAGGTCGCATAGGGGACCGATTTACTATTTAATATCCTATAGGGAACCGACTGACTATTTAAGGTTCCATTGGGTATGGGCTCACTTTTTAAGGTAGCATCGGGGACCGATTGACTATTGAAGGTTTCATTGGGATTTGCTTAACTATTTACAGTAGCATTGGGACAGGTTGACTGTTTAAAATTGTTTAGACGAATAGTTGACTATTGAAAGTCCTATTTAAGGTCTCATAGGACACCAGTTAACTACTTAAGTACGAATAGAGGACATGTTGACTATTTAAGGTCCCATTGGGAACGAGTTGACCACTTAAGGCCTCATAGGGGCCAGTTGACTCTTTAAGGTCGCATTGGGAACAAATTGACTATTTAGGGTCGCATAGGAGATCGATTGACTCTTTAAGATCACATAGGAGACCGATTGACTATTTAAGGTCGCAAAGGAAATCGGTTGACTATTTAGGGTCGCAAAGGAAATCGGTTGATCATTTAAAGTTAAATAAGGGACCGTTTGGTTATTTAAGGTGTCATATTCATAGTTATCAAAATCGTCCGATTCGCGAGTCGAATTGTCTGATTCGATTCGGAGGTAAAACGATTTGAATCATGAAGAAAATTGTAACTGTCTAAAGAATCACACGATTTGGGGTAGAATCGTTTGATTCCAACTCGAATCAGGAATCGAGTTGAAAAACGATTCGCGATGTGGGGTTTTTATCTTACAGTTGACTAGTTATTGCCCTATGGGGGACTGGTCGGCTATTTAAGGCCATATTTACTAGTAAAGGTCATATAGGGCCAATAGATTATTTAAGGTTGTATACGAGATCGTTGGTATTTAAGATCATACAGGGACCAGTTGATTATTTAAGGTCCCATTAAGGACTGATTTACTAGTTAAGAGCACATGAGGGACCAGATGACTATTTAAGATTGCATAGGGGACCGATTGGCTATCCAAGAACATATGGGGCAGCGATTGACTATTTAAGTTCACCAAAATTAACCAATTGACTATTTAAGGTTCCAAACGGGACTTGTTGCCTATTTATTGTCCAACACGTGACAATTTGACTATATAATGTCGCCCAGGGTTGACTACTTAAGGTCAGATAGAGGACCATTTAACTATTTAAGATCGCATTAGGGATCGATTGACTATTTACGATCACATAGGGGACCGATTAACTAATTAAGGTTGCAAAGGGGATTTCATGACTATTTAATAAGGTCGAATAGGCGACTCGTTGACTATTTAAGGTCGCATAGGGGATTAATTGACTATTTAAGGTCGCTTGGAGGACGAGTTGACTATTTAAAGTCGCTTGGGGTTAAGGGACCGATGGAATATTCAAGGTCACATGGGCGTCTAGGTTACTATTTAAGGAACTAATTGACTATTTAAGTCGAATTGGGGATCGGTTGAGTATTTAGGGTTGAAAATGATTTAAGGTCACAAAGGGCACCAGTTTATTATTTAAGGTCGCATACGAGACTCAATGTCTATTTAAGATCATATGGGACCGATTGACTATTTAATTTCGTATAGGGTACCAATTAACCATTTAAGGTCATATACAGGCCGGTTGAGCATTTAAGGTCCCATAGGGAACCGCTAGTTCTATAGGAACCGGTTTACTATTTAAGGTCGCATAGAAAACAAGTTAACTATTTAAGGTAGAATATGGGGGGATGTTGACTATTTAAGGTCCCATTGTGGACCTGTTAACTAATTAAGGTCCCTTATATGGGTGGTTGACTATTTAAGGACATATAGGGAACTTGTTGACTATTTAGTGTCTCATAAGAGACCGATTGACTATTTAAGGGCATATATAAGGGACTCGTTGACAATTTAATTTTGCATTCTGGACCAATTGACTACTTAAGGTCGCATAGGGACCAGTTGATAACTTAAGAACGCATAGGAGATCGGTTGACTATTTAAGGTCGCATGCGGAACTGATAACTGATTGACAATTTAAGGTCCATGGGACCAATTGACTATACAAGGTCGCATAAGGGACCTATTAACTATTTGAGGACACCTGAGGGACCGATTGACTATGAGGTCCCATATTGAAAATTTAAGGTCGCATAGGGACCTTGACTATTTATGATTGTATAAGGGACACCGATTGACTATTTAAGGTCACATAGGGACTAATTAAGATCGTTAACAATTTAGATCTGATAGGGACTGTTTGACTATTTTTGCTCCCATAGGGGACCGATTAACTATTCAAGATCGCATAGGGGGCCGAACAACTACTTATTGTTGCATAGGGGACTGAACGACTACTTATTGTTGCATAGGGAACTGAACAACTATATGAGGTCGCATAAAGAACCGATTGACTATCTAAGGTCCCATTAGGGACGATTTGACTGTTTAAGATCGTATAAAAAAATGGTTGATGATTAATGTATATTTTACATATGTCCCCCTAATAATATACCTTATTAGACTAACTTCATAACATTTAATAATTTTTTATAGTTTTTTTAGTATATATGGTTGAAAGTGGAAATTTGAAAAGAAATGAGGTTAAAAATTGTAAGTTTATACTTAAAAGGGGCAAAATAGTAATTTCATAAATTTCCAAGCCTTGAATGTTGCTCATATATGTTTAAGTTGTTTTGTACGTACCTCTGAAGTTTGGTGCAACAAGGAGTTCAAAAGAGTGAAGGAAAAAGATTTGGGGTCAAAAAGAAGAAAGGAAGAAGAAAAAAAGGGGGGTTTACATGAGAAATTACATAAGTTTCAGTTGAGGAATAAAGTAAAAATGGGACAGTTAGTTACTAGTAGAGCCGCTGGCCCAGTGGTTATGCGCGTGTGGCGTGTACTATGAAGTCACAAGTTCAAAATCTCGTGCTCCTAACTGCAATAACAAATTGTCACAGGAGCCAAACACACCACCTCTAAAGGCGCCATGCGTGCCCCTCCACGGCCTGCATAAAAAAGTGCATTGCGCAAGGATTCCTTTCCCCAAATAAAGCCCGTGTGTGGGAATTCCAAGAAAAATATAAAAAAATGATTCCTTACAGATAAACGAATCCCAACGACAATTGTAGGGGATCTAAAATTGCCCAGAAGGGGGGTCCCCCACAACAGTGATGAATAACATAAAAATAAATACAAGATACAATATTTATGTTGTTCAACACAGAGATCTGCCTACGTCAACCAAAAGGATCTAAAATCGCCAGGAAAGGGGTCCCCCACAACAGTGATGAATAACATAAAAATAAATACGAGAGACAAGATTTCCGTGGTTCAGCAGAGAGATTTGCCTACGTCCACAGAGAAGGGAGATAGATTGGTTTATTATTAAGGAAGAACAATGGCGATTCGAATACTAGGGTTGCTAGGTGATAGTCCAAGTCACCACGTGCAGGTTAAAATTCATTTTTTTATAATGGGGGAGGTCGCCCTTATTTTCAAGCTTAAGAACCGCACTCCTCTAGGTCTTTTTATGTTTATCTCAATTACAGGTCATAGAGTCCTTTTAGGACTGATGTTCCAAAATCATTAGTATGATCCTCCAAAATTTGACTTTATCTCCTTTTAGATTCGTGGTCTCCCTGAACCGTAGTCTCCCTCAATCATAGTCTTTCTGAACCGTAGTCTTCCAAGATAGGTCATGTGGTATCCACGTGACACGAATTCGGCCAGTCTAACTGGACTAGTGGTTTTAATATAAATCTGATTACTGAAAAAACATGTGGCAACCAGTCTAAGTACAATAAACACAAAGCTCAAAATTCAGTGGGTGAACATAGTAACACAATGAAACAGAATCACCATGGTTGATGACAACAGAAATTGAATTACTAGGAAGAAAAAAACAAAACAAAAATGCCTTCCACTTTACGACAATTAGCTAAAATTTTCTACAAAGTTTTGGATTTTTAGCCCAAAATTGTTCATATTATCCTAGAAGGCCATATAAATACAGAAACTACTCATTCTCACTACCACCTTACACAATGACCCAACAAATATTTAAGTACCCAATAATCATGGATTCATCCTCTCTTCTAGTAAATGGAGCTCGATACATCCATCTCCTTCCAGTAGATGAAACTTTAATGAGTATATTCTTATTTAAATCAAATTTTAGAAATGACTTCTCATATGATGTAATAATCGAAAAGCTATGGAAAGAAGTATATTTCTACTGGCTCCTGAGCTAAGGAGTATTGAACAATGTTACTTGGTATGTGAGTCGCACTGGTACGTGGTACTTTAACATATACAGGGTACGTTACTCTAGCTGGTACGTGGTACAGTGGGGTAGCCTTAATTGTTTCAATAAACGTGATTATAGTGCTAAAAGAACATCAATAAGGGTTCACTAAAAATGCATGTCGTGTATAATCTTTATATTCTACAATATATTAACGAGATATACGAACCATTCTTGTATTATATTAGTTGAGGAGTCATTTTTCTTCCAATTTAATATGTTATTGGTGCCAAAAGTTCCATTATTATAAGTAATAGCGAAAATCATCAATGTTAAAATTGGGAGCGCCACATTTTGAGATCCGGATCATGAACCCACCATATTTCGGGTCATATGACCCCGGATCGCGGTACGTACGGGGTGTACAGTGATCCCTGTAACTATGGTATTGAATACCTCCCCCCCCCCACACACACACACGTACACACACACACAAATCATAGTCTAGTGATCCTATTTATGCACACAAAATCCCATATATGCACACATATAAAAGAAATAAATATTAAACTATCATAAAAAGAAAAGAAAATATGAAAAAATATAATACTTGGGTAAGAGGGTTGAGATTAATACTAAATTTATGATCTTCACAATCATTACGTCGTGTGAATTTGAGGTGGTGGAATCATCACACCACTCCTCAAATCCGCTTTCCTTGTGTGTCTGTGTATATACACTAATTTCAACACATTGTTTAGTGATATAACCAAAACATGTTGAAATAATCAACCAGACATACCACCCAATACCACCCAACATTACTATGGACTAATACTTTACACTTAAAAGGAACACAATATAAATGCAATGAGGGATAACGTTTGGTATAGTTCACATTTAACAAAGTTCTCTCGGGTTGCCGTACACCTATGAAGCACGGACTCGACACGTAATACATGTTTCGACACGACACGCGACACGTGATTTTTCCAAAAACTAAGATACGACACGCTGGGATACATATAATATATAATATATGTTTAACTATATAATATATATTTAAATATATATATATTAATAAAATAAAACAGATTTTTCCCGTAAAATACACTATTAAACCATTCTTAACATGAAATTAAGAAAATGGACCATACAAAACAAAATTCAAACACACTTTAACATTAGAAATCATAAATAAAACAGAATCACCATCACATAAGAATTAAAAAAAAAAAAAAAAGTGTCCTTTTACGTGTCCCAGAGTGTCATTTTACGTGTCCCAGAGTGTCATTTTACGTGTCCCAGCGTATCGGAAATGTGTCCCAACATTTTCCAGCGTATCGGAGTGTGTCGCATGTCGATCTCGTGTCAAAGCCGACTCGTGGTTTCCGGAAGAGTGTTCGTGCTTCACAGTCGTACACTTTTTCGGGAATTCACAGTTTTAGATTTTCAACTACTAATACTATTAAAGTTAATTAACATAGATCTCCCAATTTTAGTGGTAGGTTGACTCATTTTTAACCATTAAATATATTTAATTACGAGTCCCGTTTAACGCTCTAGCCGCCTTTGAAAATCTGGTCGACAAATTTGAATATCTTTCACGTCTAAAGATCATATTGTTCAACAATTTAGTGACCTTTTCAAAAAGTTACATTTCTTTACCCACCCGGTTCTAACAAACCAACAATTCTACTATTTGAGAAAATATGCTATGATGGAAGGATCGTGCAAGAGTTATAGTCACCCTGAACTCAAACCGACACCCAATCTCACTTTTAATATTTAATTTGGGTTATTTATGGTTAGGGACCCATTAATTCTTTGATATTGATTGTCCCCCCCAATATTTGCACTTCTTGAGGTTTACCCCCAAAATGAGTTTTAGCAACGAAAAAAGTGTCAAAAAAATGGTGAGACTCTTTTCGTCGCTAAACTCATTTTGGGAGGCAAATCCCAAGAAATAAAAATTACAGGGGTTAAACTCAATTACAAATAATACATGGGGAAAACCCCAAATAACCCTTTAAATTTTTGTGTACATATTTTAAATTTAATCTCTCAAAAAATAAGTCCGTTTGACAAAAGATATTAAAACAATGACTGCAAAATTTCACATTGTGAAAGGAACATTTTTAAGCACAATATATGCTCATTTACACATATATTTTATTAATATTTGTTTAATTGGGCCGTGCTTGATGTGATATTATTAAAAAATGCGCTTAAATTTTAGAGTTATGAAGCCTTGGACCTTGATACATTAATGCTTAATTTGAAATTGAACTCAATAGATTACCACAATTGTGGAATTTAACATTAAGAATCAATAAATTTAGAACAAAATATTTGTTGGTTTACATATTTGGAGAGATTTCAGTAGTATTAGTCGTGGTGGACTAAATTCAGTAAAATAACCAAAATAGCCCTAACTTTCATGGATGAATTATGAATGCAATTAAACATTAAAACTTAAAAGGGTATGTGTGCATATATATATAGAGAGAGAGAGAGTACCAAATTTATTGTCTTCTCGTTCTCGCTGGAAATTGAAATGCCAGAAAGCAGAATAACTGTTTTGGTCTATGATGGTTTTGGTCTGAGTTGGTTTAGGTTTTGGTCGGAAGATGATGTTTAGTTGGTTTGGGTTTTGGTCGGCCGACGATGGTAAGTCTGATCTGATTAAACTATGATCAATCGATGATCATAGTTTCAATCAAATCTAAACCTCTGGTATTAAGAAAACGGAATGGAATACGTTGGGTTAGGTTAGGTTATTGATTTCAATCGGAGAAATAGCTTGTGTTTGTGTTTGTATTTTTGTTTGGGTGTGAGTGTTGAGAGAGAATGTGAGGGTAGAAAATTGAACAGTTTGTATGATCGGAGAAGTAAATATAGGTTAGGTTATTGAATTGATCGATTTCACATTTTTGGAACTAGAACCGAATTCATTATGTCTAGAACCGATCTGGTTCAAACCAACTGTTCTTGGTTGGTTCAGATTAGTTATAGGTTTCAAAATTGTATTAAAATAAATAATTAAATAATATATTTTCTCGCATATAACTTAAAAAAGACACTATAAGCAAACATTATAGATTTAATTCAAAATGACAAAAGTAAAAATTCATTTAAAACCTTTAAATTAATTTTTACTAAACCAACATTTTCATATATTAAATAGAAAACAACATTTTTCATATATGTAAAGCGTAAAAAAAATGTTACGATCACATCAATTTTAGTTTGGCTTAAGTTATTGGTTCGATTTCAAATCGTATCGGTTTATGCTTCAGTTCGGTTTGTGTTGTTTGACCACTAGATTTGGTAACCTTTCTTTATTTAACTAGATTCAAAATTAACCGATTTCCTCATTGCTCGTAGAATCCTTAATATGGTATACTAAAATTGTAAAAAAAAATTGTTCTAATGGATGATTCACGTGATAATAAGTTTAATTCGCAAAATATCATGTTTTTTTGGAGAATTCTCTTTTTTTCAAATTTTGAATTTAACCACTGACAATTATTTTGAAACGGTTACACTTTACACCCACTTCTATTTGGGGTGGTACTTTTTGAATTGAGGAAGAAGGGGTGGAGGTAAATTTAATATCGGGGAGTGGTAAATATAATGATCAGGCGTGATTGTTGATAAAAGGTTAAATTTGGTTGGTATTTATGATGATGGTTGTGGATTAAGGGTTGGTGTAGAATTATAAATGAGGGGTAGTTGGGTAGTGGGAGTGAATTTGAGGAAAGTTGGGACGACACATCATGTGTCGTGTGGCTAACAGCCTCACACAACACATGATGTATCGCGAGAGATTAAAATTAGGGGTGCAAACGGTTCGTGTTGGTTAAGTTCCATTATTAATCCGGAACCAGAATCGGGATTGATCGTTTCCATATATTTTGGAACCGGAACCATAATTGTATCAATTATGTCTAGAACTGATTCGATCCTAACGATCCTTGGGTTGGTTCAGATCAGTTCTCGGTTCCAAAATTTTATTAAAATAAACAATTAAAACAATAAATTTTCCTCATGTATAACTTAAAATAGACAGTCAAAGCAAACATAATAGATTTAATCTAAATTTCAAAAGTAAAAATTAATTTAAATCCTTTAAATTATTTTTTACTAAAACAACATTTAAGATATTAAAGATAAATAACATTTTTCATATATATAAAGCATAAAAAATATATTGGGATCAGAACGATTTTAGTTTGCCTTAGGTTGTTTATTCGATTTCGAATCGGACCGGTTTATGCTTTGGTTCAGTTTGTGTTGGTGGTAAAACCGGGAACCGAACCGAAAAATTAATTTTGTATTTTTTGGAACTAGAACCGAACCTTCACGATAAAAAATCGAACCAACCCATCCCAATGCATCCGGTTTGGTTCGTTTTATCGTGTTCCGTTGCACATCCCTAATTAAAACGGTGAGGTTTCACTTTTTTCATTTTTTCAAGCGTTTATAGCAAATATAACTTTAAAACAATAAAGTATGAGTCACGTACCAAATTTAACACTTTAACCATTAGGGATGTTCTTGTGGGTAGTTAAAAATGTATTTATACAAGACACTCAAATTTTATGGGTACCACAAATGTGCAAAGATAGATATTAGTGGTGTGTACCTTTCCAAATGTAAAAGAAAGAAAGAAATCTACCAAAAAAAAAATTGGGGAGGGGGGGGGGGTGCGGGGGGTAGGGGGTGTGGAGGGGGCAACAGTGGCACATAATATCATGTTCGGCGTGAAAGAATACTTTCGTTATATAACTTTCAAAATATGCCTCAACACTTTTGCTTTCTTCAACTTTATTTCAGGATATCAAAATAGTGGGCGGAATGACATTCTACATTTGAGAATACTTGTCTTATAGGTAATGAATATATACATTAACTCAAAAAAGGATACTTAACACTGGAATGGTATCTTTGGACTACAACCACTCAAATATTCATTACCCATAAGTGATGTTGCCATGACTATTTGTGTAACCCCCCGTGATTCCATTTGATTAATTAAATAATTTACTAATAATTTATTATTGAAGAAAATAGTTAAATTGGGTTAATTTTTATGGAAGATATTTAATTGAATAAATAATAATTAAATTTCTAGTTTTTTTAAAATTAAAGTTGTGCTAATTTTTTGAAAATAATGGAAATTTGTTTAGTTTGAGGGTATTGAGGGGATTAGGTTAAAACCCTAGGGCGAGTAGGTCTTTTGGTATGTCTTGGTGACCAAGTTAGGGTTTGAATTTCGTGTATTATAGTGTATGGAATTTAGTTGTGAGTGGGAGAAAAGAGAGAAGGTTTTTTACAATTTGTCAGGGGAGTAACCTGTGACCGCGGGTGTAGATGGATTGGACCACGACCTTATGGTTGGCGACCTAGCTGAAGCCGATCCACAAGTTGATCTAGTTAAGCCATATTTGTATTCCTTGTGTGCGATGTTTACCTCATTTTCCACACTACTCTCTCAAATCAAAACTTTGAATTCTCATTCCTCTCCATCCCTAACTTCTAAAACCCTTACCCTCATTAAAACACAATCTCTGAAACTCCATTTGAGGGCCTTAATCTTGAGATGCTTCAAGAGGAAAAGTTTATCAATATTCAGAGAAGATCAAGGGACTCAAGTCGGGTTTCATAATTAGTCAAAAGGTAAGAATACTCTACTTATCTCCTTTAATGATTAATGATTTAGATATTGTCGAAATCATATTTAATTGTCAATCAAAAGTGATTAAAATTCTAAATATGGCGAGATAAACCTAGTTAATTTTATATTATTATCGACTGATATCGAATGTGAAACTCCTATATAATGATATTTAGCAAAGTTTATCAAAATTCAGAGGCGATAAAGGAAGTTAAGTGAGATTTCATAAATAGTTAAAAGGCAAAAATACTCTTTTTTTTCTCCTTTAGTGCTTAATGAGATTTTGCATAAACCATGCTGAATTGTTAATCAAAAGTGATTAAAATTTTAATTAAGGCAAGATAAACATTGTTAATTTCCTATTATTATCAATTAATCTTGGAAATAATGAAACCTTTATATAATTATAATTCCTAGAATATGATTATGAGAATTAATTGGTGTAATTGTTGGAGAAATGGGATGATTAACATGTTAATTGGTTAAGAGTTGAATAATATGCTTTATGAACTTTTAAAAGATGAAATGTGAGTCGTGAGTTACTTATCCCATGAAATTGTAATATGAATTACCCAATCTTATATTGGAACACTTTTAATTATTGGAAATTAATATAAACCCCACTTGAAATGCGTATAAATTATTAATTTATGAACTTATAATTGAAACCTTAATAATTGGGTTAAAACTCATGGGAATTTGCAATAATAAAGGTTGTGTGTGAAAGAGGATTTTATCCGGGACTATGAATTTGTGAGGAAAATAATTCGTCATGCATGAGAGGGAGACACATGCCCTATTAATCTAATCAAGATCTCCCATCCATATAGATAAAGACTGTTGGAGGTAACTCACATGCGAGAATCGAGGGAAAAGATACGATCAATTATGCTGAAAATAACTACTATAGTGATTGAGTTCCGTATGAATCAATTATCTATTCTTATAAATGTAAACATGCCCCCGTAGAAAATGGGAATGTAATCACGAGCGTTGAAATAATGCTAATAGAAAAGTAGAACCTATCATGGACGTAGGCAAATTATCGAACCACATACATCTTCTTCTTATGTGTGTGCATGAGTTATTTATTATGTTCATCTCATATTTGTTGAATTACAACTACTTGGATTTTAACACATATAATTGAATCCATTTGTGGAAAATAAGTTTTCTTCATAAACTGTACTAGTTAACAATAATCATTTGTCATTCACATATTGATTACTCTCCTGGTGATCATCAAGATGACCACAATGGGTACGTCCCTTCCAGAATGAGATCGTGGTTAAGCTCGGTTAGAGCAGCAATACCCCTACCTCTCAATATCATCCATGAAATGAGAAAATAGTGGAAAATAATGAACCACTGTAATCTAATATGACATCACAATTCATAGACACTTACAAAGCAGACTCTACATGAGAAGGAGGCAACCACGTGCCACCAATGAGAAGATAACACTTGCCTCTAACACCATTTTGAAAGGATGGAATGATAAATCCATAGAAACAAACGTAATCCCTAAAGATCACTCGCACCAGGAGAGTAAAACTCGTAGAAGGGAAAGGAGTTCATGGTGTGACCCATATCACTCATACCAAAGGAGATCACCAAAAATGAGATATCATCCCAGTAATTGTTGTGGCAAGAAATACTTTCATATTCTTATACGAAAGGATATGGATGACCATATTGCTCACCAAGGATCTAGGGCTACAAAGGAGCTGGGTAGGATGGTCCTTATATGCCAAATGAAGTAATTATTCACTTATTCAATTGAATACTATGAACCACCTAAGAAGTTCATTGTGCTTGTATTCAAGATATACAATGGGAAGATAGATCCCACTGACCATGTTCGCTAGAGTTGCCAAGCCATGATGATTTGGAATAATGAGGCACTGAGAATTTTTCTTTCGAGCTTGGGGGATGTAGAACAAAAATGGTTTGAGAAGTTATCACACAGAACCGTCTCGAGCTTTAAACAACTCATAAAATATTTTACCTGAAGGTTCATTACCAGTAGCACACATCCAAAGCCGATGGATTTTCTCCTCATGTTGAAGAAGAAGTCCTAGGAAACCTTATGTGAATATGCTCGAAAATATTAGAAAATTTATAGCAAAGTGGAATATTACATTGAACAGTGGTAGACTCATTTAAAATTGGCATGTAAAATAACTCAATGCGGTATCAATCCCTCACCAATAAGGAGGTTACCATTACTGACGACCTGATGTCCATAATTGAAAAATATGTCGAAGTCAAAGATATGGTTACAGTCATAAAGCAGGAAAATGGTCGACCAAAGGCAAAAAAACGTAGGAGGTTGCTCACAAAAAGGGAAGCAAGAAGTAGAATGATGAACAAGAGGGAAACAAGAATTTAGATCCTAAAAAATTTCATCGCTCTATCAACATTGTTTCTAAGAAACTGATATGTGACACCCCGACTAATTAAATACCGGGTAGCTACTCCTTTATTCAATTTAATACAAAATGTCAAGTTGGTTCAGTTAATAGCATCACTGTCGAAAAACATTTTAACAATTATTGGCCACCTAATATTTAAAAAAGTGAGTTGTCAATTTTAACTGAATTATATTAACATATAACCAAATTAAATTATGAAATATTAGTACCACAACCACAATACAGTCGCAATATAAAATAATATAATAAACTGAATTTGGAGGAATACTCCTCACAACAATCCGAATATTGACATAAACCAAATACAAAGCCTGAATCATTAATTAGTTACATCCAAAACTGAATTAAAATTGCATAAGTAAATTTATCTCTAAGAAAAGCGGCGACATGCCCTACAGATAAATAAGTCTGAAATAGAATCAAGGTAGAAAGTGGAGGCGTCTATAATCGATGTCCTGTAACTTCCACAGCAGCTACAGCACGTCACTGGAAAGGAATTCCTAAGCCTGGTGTCCTTGTGACTGGGCACCTAAAAGGTTTTTACAAGAAAATAGATTTGAAAGCAAACGGGTCAGAGCCCGATTGTGAAAACAGTTTAAAGTATAGCAAGTGTTTAATATCATTAAACAGTGATTATAAAATACATGATAGTGCGTGCACTCACATGAGTTCCTCACCTCTTAATTAATAGTGCAGGCCTAACGTACCCGTACCCGTTCTAGTCATTCGTTGTCTAACTATTCCAATTCACCACCTAACTTTGGTAAACTATTAAGGTTCAATTCTCGACTTCTTAATATAAATAGAGAGTTTTACTTTTTATTTCTCAAAATTAATCATAATAATTACTAAAATTTTCCATCTTTGACACTACTAAAAATGTTACGATCATTCACACTTACATTTATAATGACAGTTCATTTCAATTATCGGTACATTAATCTCATCATAAATATACAATACCGGCACCCCGAGACTAAGCTGTGGTGCACACATACTCTGCTATCAAATCCCGGTACATCACGTAGATTAGGATCACGTATTCCAAATCACTCAGGAACCGTCTCAATAAGTAACAATCACACGCAATGGAGGCGAACATAGTTCACATCACATGGGTCACGCACATACCTACGAACCCATGATCAGCTGACTTATTAATTCCCCAATAAGTCATTCTCTTATCTATGTCCTCGAGGTACCAATCCAAATCCCCCCGTAGGCACACAAAGATTAGATGGCCCTGATCGAACGTCCACCTTCCGTGATAGCAAGTATGGTAGGTATGTTATACACAGATAACCACATATACTAAGCATTCACACATCTTAGATATCTTATAATATTAATACAGGTATATTTTACACTTCTATACCGTCATTAAGGTAGTACACTTACAAGTTTCCAAAAAAAACATACATTATAGATTATTAACTCTTCACACGTCGCAAATTTAAGTACTTATCTACTAACCCATAGAAGTCACCCGGTCTATTATATGATTCTAGGTTTCTATCCTCAACGTACTCCAATCTCACAACTATACCCACTAATCACAAGGGAAGAATAACACTCAACTAAATAAGTCTACGAAAAGTTTAAAATTAAAGTCGGGCGTAAAAAGACCATTATGTGAACTCGTTAGAAATCACAGAAATCTCGTTCGAACGAGTTCGTTTGAACGAATGGCTTTAAACGAACTACTAACTCGTTAGAAAGGACACTGGCATCTCGTTAGAAGCTCGTTCGAACGACCTGGGTTGGTCTTCTAACGAGATGACAGGAAACGCCCAGAAATTCCCCACTTCGTTTTTCTTTATTTTTCTCTTCTCTAATTCCATCCTAAGATCATCCCACTTACGTTTTAATGTTTTTAAACTATTCTAAGTCACCCTAGATCACTCCTTAACACAATTTTTGGGGTAAATCTTACTAATCCACATGCAATAATTACAAATCCCCAATTCTTGCCCCAAACCCTATGAACATGAACTCAGAATTTTATTAACTACAAGGACTCCTCATTAATCTGTTTTCAAATCATCCAAAGTTATGTATTTGGGTATTAAATTCGTCCATAACCATTCTACATGCAATTCCTATCCAAGATCATGCGTTTCACCACAATCCCAATGGGTTTTTCATCAAAACTTTCAAGGCGAAAACAGTTTCTATACTAAACATGGAAGAAATATTCATTAAACTTAATAATATCAAATCACTTGCCTTAGATTTGCTCTTCAAATTTGTTATCGATGTTTCAAGGTTGATTCTTTCCTCTCTCTGGTCACGATCCCTTCTAAAAATGATGGTGGGGAGATGGTTTTGGTTTAGATCCTCCTTTAACCTCTCTTCTAACTTCTCTCAAAAACCTCTGTAGCCCACTTTCTCACTTTTGGCTGATAATGGCCTTAGTGGACCTTTTAATAATATCTAAATTACCTCTAAAATTCGTGAGTTTTAATCCCTTAATTTTTAAAATTACCAAAATATCCTTCTAGGTTGCCGGTTTGGCCTAAAAATGTCCCGGGATCCAAACTAAACTCCCGGATAGTGTTTTCTGACTATTTCGACCCTTCCGGACACATTGACGCACTCAAAATGACTATTCGGTTGATAAAAAATAAAATTTCTTTTTAGTCTAATTAAATTCATTCTTGACGCGACTGACACGCGCGTCCCAACTTAATTTCCCAAATTGTCGTATTTCTGCCTCGTGACAATTTTAATATTTTCAATATTCATATGATACCATATATAATCCATAATATTTGATTTTTAACATCATAAACAAATACCAACTCGCGTCCCATTAGTATTTACATCCGGATTAATTCCTAATTAATTATCATTTAATTCAATTAATCCCTTAAATAAAAATTAATAAAATTACGGGGTATCACATGATATATACTAGATCTTGACCAAGATCAAGGATAACAATTATTTTGAGTGGTTGAAGAAGATAACGGGAGAGCCCTAAAAAATAAACACAAGCTCAATATTCTCCTACCATAAGGATAACGGACACAAGACAGAATTAAAAGGCACTTAAGTCGCATATAGGAGAGATGGACCAAGCAAGCCACCCGGGTGACTTCGTCGAGAAGAAGAATAACAAAGGTGTTATTGAGTGCGATGAAAATCCATTCAAATAGATACTAAATTCATGTAGACCGGGGGTAAAGGAGACAACGGTGGACTATGCCTATAGAGTTATGGAACCATTGCAAGAAGTTATTATGACAACCCGCTCATTCCAATACCTAATGTCCAATCCTCTATTAAAATAAAACATTAATCCAGTACCGTTTCCTTCTCGCCATCACTGTTGCAACAAGTAATATAAATATAAGAGAATAAAACCAAACACCTAAATGAACAAAATAAATTATATGCATAAATAAGAATAATGGGAAGTGGAAGGAACTTGTGGCGGTAAGGTCCATCAAAGAAGTTTAATTACTCAAGTGTCTCTCACTCCTAATTATGGTTAATAAGAATAATGGGAAGTGGAGAGTTTGTGTTGACTTCACCGACCTAAATAAAGCGTGTCTCAGGGATAGTTTCCCCAACTAAAGATCAACCAATTGGTCAATGCCATATCCAGTCATAAACAAATAAGTATTCTAGATGCTCATTATGGTTACCATCAGATCCCTCTGTTCGGGCCCGACCAAGAAAATAAGTCTTTCATTACAGACTTAAAAGTATAGGAGTGACCTACTAGCAATTGGTCAAAAAAATGTTCAAGCATTAGTTTGGCCATACGATTGAGGTATACATCAATGATATGGTTGTAAATAGT
This sequence comes from Sambucus nigra, assembly GCA_949130495.1. NCBI lineage: Eukaryota > Viridiplantae > Streptophyta > Magnoliopsida > Dipsacales > Adoxaceae > Sambucus > Sambucus nigra. The sequence continues at coordinate 3,822,683 of CASBWL010000025.1, forward strand.
AAGTATGGAGGTGACCACCTTTTAGAGCTAACAAAGAATTTCAAAGTACTATTGACACACCCCAACCCAGTTACTTATAATTAAGTTTGAAAGTCAAAGTGAGTCAAATTATAATTACCTTAATCAAACCATAAACACGAGTATCCTTTATTCAATTATTAACATGAAGTAATAAAACTAGAACCTTTCACAATTTTAAAGTAATTAAGCTTATTCAAACTTGCTTAAAGGATAAGTAGGATTAAATTACCCCTTTTTCATTTGACCAAAATTATGGTTTTATGCATCCTTTGATAACCCAACCCGACCTCTTAAATTTGGCAGTGACATCACGTTACCTGAAACGCATAACCATAGTAACCGTGAGCAAAATAGCCCAGTGAATGCATCACTACTAAACTATTGCATATAATTAAATGCAATAAATCATATCCATGTGGTAATTTATGTATCCGACCCATTCATAATTATGTATTACTTATCCGATTCATTCCTAAAGAATTACCAAATATATACTTATCCGGTTCATTCATAAAGAATGACCAATTATGTACTCATCTGGCTCATTCATAAAGAATGGCTAACTTATCCAAATCATGATTCACATATCCTGTCTGCAATAGAAAATTATCCCCATTCCTGGTCGAGGAGTAACCCCTTGTCTTTAATAAACAAATCTCCCTCATTCCAGGTGGGGGAGTAACCTCCCATTTCGGTAAACCGAAATAAAGAAATTCATAATCAGTATTATTTGGATCATATTCGTAACCATGTATAATACATCTTACCAGTGCGTGATATTCAGATCATATCCATAATCATGTGTAATACATCTTACCCGTGAGTGATATTCAAATCATCTCCATAGCCATGTATAATACATCTTTTTACAGTGAGTACACTCACCTTGGACACTTCATGTGTTTTTCCCTTGCCTTTTTCTATCACTTGTTCAACCGGTTCTTCTTCCCCCTTTTTCATTATACATTCTTAAAATATTAGTATCATCATAAGGATATCAACAATCCAAAGAATAAATTAACCTTAACATAATTCATAAGCATCATATCATCCCATTCAAATCATTTATCATAAATGAAGTCTCATTCAATTTCATGTTAAAATAATTAACATTTTGTGACACCCCGACTAATTAAATACCGGGTAGCTACTCCTTTATTAAATTACTTCAAAATGCCAAGTTGGCTAAGTTAATAGCATCACTGCCGAAAACGTTTTATTATTACTAACCACCTAGTATTTAAAAAGTAAGTGCCAAATTTTAATTAAATCTGATTAACATGCAACAAGAGTAATGAATAACTATATAACACCATTCACCATACTGAAGTAAAACGAATAACCATCACAATATGTAAATAAAACCTGGAGGAAAAACTCCTCAATACAAATCCCACAACTGATAAGTAAACTGAAATAAATATCTAAAACTGAATACTGAGCAATACATGCTAGAGTCTGAAAACTGAAATGTAAAAATGTCTAATAAAATGGGGCAACATGCCCTACAACTGATAGATGCTGAGACTGGAATCCAAATGAGAGAGGCGTCTAAAAGCAAGTCCCTGTAGCTTCCACAAACAGCTACAGCTCGTCTTCTGAATGAGAATCCTATGCTTGGTGTCCTTGTGGCTGGGCACCTAAAATGGTTTTACAAGAAAAATAGATTTGAAAAGCAAACGGGTCAGAGCCCGAATGTGGAGTTATTTTAAAAACCTGCAAGTGCTTTAAAAACATTTAAAACATTAAATGCAAAGTACATGTTAGGACGTACACTCACATAATAATCCTCACCTCTCGTCTAACTGTGCACTCCTAACGTAAGTACCCGTCTAAAACGACATAACCCGCTAGCTAAGTGACATCGAATCTAGCTAGACTGTCATAGGACCTACCGTTACTACTTGGTTCTATTAACATATAACACTCGTAAGTAAGTAGGGGTTTAATATAAACTCAAGTGTACAATATGCCATAAATTATACTACTAGCTAACCCATTATGTTTCTCAAAATAATACCGTGATATATATGTTCACTACATTAACATGAAAGTCCTCATTAAATTAAATGTATATTGTTCACATCATAAATATACAATATAAGCACCCCGCAAATCTAAGCTGTAGTGCACACATACTCTGCTATCCATCCCGGTACATCACGTACATAAGGATCACATATTCCGAATCTCTCAGGAATAGTTTACCGATAACAACATCACAAATAATGGAGGCGAACACAGTCACCATCACATGGGTCACGCACATACCTACGCTCCCATGGTCAGCGGACTTATTAATATCACAATAAGTCTTTCAATGACCTATGTTCATCGAGGTAACCAATTTATATCCGGGCAACACAAGGATAAGAAGGCCCTAAGCGAACGTAAACCTCCCCCGTGATAGCAAGTATGGTAGGTATGTTATACACATAAACTATATACTAAGCATTCACACATCTTAGATATCACCATTTTAATAAGGTATTTTCTACATCATTATACCATTATTCCAAACTTATATATTTCAAGTATCCCGATAATATATAATTTAAATAGTCGACACGTCTCACGTCGTAACTCCTCAAACTTAAAACCTATCTCGAATAGACTACTAAGTTCCCATAATTCCCACATATGATATCTTTAAACCTAAGGTCTTTCCTTCTGTCCCAAACCTTATTTCATCAACTTATTCAAATTTGTACTATTAACCCAAATATTATCTCACATAACGAATTTCATTTAGTTAGAATAATTCCTCAAATTACATTCCGATTAAAGTCCTATCTCATAATCATGCCTACTGGTCTTCCTTAAAGCTAAGGGTATTCACAAAGTCTCCAAACATATTCTCCGAGGGCTTCCACCATTAAAATCAATTTAAGGAAAATTTTACTCATTCTGGGAAGGTCGATCGATCGACCTATGAATGTCGATCGATCGATTCAGTCGATCGATCGACTGATGAATGTCGATCGATCGATTGAACAGGTATGGCTACGGACTGCTTCGTTTTGCAGATTTGAAAACGTCCCAAAACTTATTTCTAACGTATGATTCTCAAATATAACGTTATGGTACTGTCATATAACAATCCTACAATATTTCTAACGTCCATAAATCAATATTTCAACAATTAAAGGCTACCTAAAGATCAATCTTCATCAAAAACCTAGTTTTCCAGATTATCTCAAGAACATTCATAAAATTCATCTTAAATCCGTTTTTAATTTCTGTTCCATCATGTATCTCATCATTAAAACATCTACCTATCATACTACATGCAATCCTTCTCAGTTTTCTCAAGTTCTATGATCTAAACTACATGGGTTTTCAGATTTTATCAAGAACAAACCATAAATCCGAATTTCTAACATGGAGGAAACATTCTCTGAAATTAAATGGAATAAAGTCACTTGCCTTGATTGGATTTCGGATTTGGTGTTGATTTGGTGAAGAATCTCTGCAGAATTTCTTCTCTCCAAGCTTCCTCTCCAATGGTGGCTTGAAGGTGGCTAGGGTTTTGCTTTGGAAAACTTAGAAAACCTAAATGACAACCTACGTAGATTGTTGGGTTAATAAGGGTTGGTTGGGTCAATTCCTTATCAGATTACAACTCTCCATTTTCGTCACTTTTAATTACCCAAAAATACCAAATTACTAAAATACCCTTTATGGTGCCGGAATGGCCTAAAAATACCCCGGGACCCAAACTATACCCCCCGCTAGTGTTTTCTAACTATCTCGACCCTTCCGGACGCGTTGGCGCACTCAAAATGACCATACGGTTTATAGATTTTTAATTCACTTTAATTATCAAAATATTACACCGTGACGCGGCGGTCCCACGCGTCTCAACAAAAATTTCTAAAATGCCGTATATAAATCCCACGACAAATTTTCAAATACCAAGTTCATATATAATCATATATGCACATAATCAAATACCAATTCGCATCACATTAGTATTATTTAACCCGGATTAATTTCCAATTAATACGCATTTAATTAATTAATCCCATAAATAAATATAGCCAAAAGTACGGGGTATTACATACTTCCCCCCTAATAACTGAATTTCGTCCCGAAATTCGAAACTAGAAAGTACCTGCTAAAAACAGCTCTGGATAACGTTCGCGCATCTCATCCTCGTGCTCCCATGTGGACTCCTCGACATTGTGATGTCGCCACTGAACACGCACTAACGGGACTATCTTTGACCGCAGTTTCCTCTCGCTTTGGTCCAAAATAGCAATTGGCCCCTCCTCGTAGGAGCTATCCGGCTGGAGATCGATGTCCTCCACAGCAATGTGAGAATGAGCCAAATTATCTCTAAGGTATTTCCTCAGCGAGGAAATATGAAACACATCGTGAATCTGATGCAGATGCTCCGGTAGTCCAAGTCTATACGCAACGGGTCCGATCCGCTCAATGATAGGAAACGGCCCCACATACCTCAGTGCCAACTTCCCCTTCTTCCCGAAACGCATAATCCCCTTCATAGGAGATACTCTGAGCAAAACCTGGTCCCCCACTTGGAACTCCCTGAAAAACCTCTTCGCGTCAGCATAACTCTTCTGCCTGTCTTGAGCTACCCGAATGCGACTCCGAATTAACTCAATCCTTGCCGAAGTATCCTGAATCACTTCCGGCCCAAGCAGTTTGTTGTCCCCCACCTCCAACCAACATGCTGGGGAACGACAAGGCCTACCGTACAGTGCCTCAAATGGAGCCATGCCAATAGTGAACTGATAGGAGTTGTTGTAAGCAAACTCCACCAGTGAAAGGTACTGCTCCCATCCACCCCCGAAGTCAATAATGCACATGCGCAGCATGTCCTCCAACATCTGATTGGTGCGCTCTATCTGCCCATCGGTCTGCGGATGATAGGCCGTACTCAACCGCAATTCCGTGCCCATTGCTTCCTGGAAACTTTCCCAAAACCTCGAAACAAATATCTTGTCTCTGTCAGACACGATATTCAGAGGCACACCGTGAAGTCTCACAATCTCTGAAATGAAGAGCTGGGTATACTATCCCGTAGTGTAGTCAGTCCTTACGGGTAAAAAGTGAGCGACCTTGGACAACCTGTCCACAATTACCCAAACAGAGTCGTGACCCCTCTGCGACGTAGGCAACCCCGTGATAAAGTCCATGGATATGCTCTCCCACATCCACACCGGAACCTCCAACGGCTGTAGCAATCCTGCTGGTTTCTGATGATCCACTTTCACAAGCTGACAAGTGGCGCATTTCGAAACGAACTCGACGATATCTCTCTTCATACCGCTCCACCAATACTACCGTCTCATGTCCTGGTACATTTTGTCCCCTCCGGGATGTACCGCGAACCGTGAGCCGTGCGACTCTGCCATCACATCGTGCCGCAATTCTTCCCCTTCCGGAACTACCAATCTCCCATTGAAGCGTAATCCCCCGTCTGAGCTAACGATATAGGATTCAGCTCCTTCTGCTAGCAATCGAATTATCTGCTCCTGACAGAACGAGTCATTAGCCTGTGCCCGTACTACCTTCGTGACAATCTGCGGTGTAACGGTCATCACAGACATGAAAGATCGGGCCACTGCATCCTGGTGTCCCAATTCCTTCCACTTAGCTTTCCACACCTCTGCCACCTCATCTGCTGGCCTGCGGCTCAACGCGTCTGCTACCACGTTAGCCTTCCCCGGATGGTACTGGATGTCGAACTGGTAGTCCTTCACAAATTCAAGCCACCTACGCTGCCGCATATTCAATTCCTTCTGTGTGAACAGATACTGTAGTGACTTGTGGTCCGTGAACAGCTGAAACTTCTCCCCCAAAAGATAGTGCCTCCAAATCCGTAAGGCAAATACCACTGCTGCCAACTCCAAATCATGCGTGGGGTAATTCTTCTCATGAGGCTTAAGCTTACGGGAAGCATAAGCTATGGCCTGTCTCTCCTGCTGCAATACACCTCCCAGTCCTTGCAAAGACGCATCGGTGTAAACCAAATACTCAACTCCCGGTATCGGCAATGCTAACACAGGTGCTGAGGTCAATTTGTCCTTCAATTCATCGAATGCCAACTGACAGGCATCACTCCAGATATATGGCACACCCTTACGAGTAAGATGTGTCAAAGGACCTGCTATCTCCGAGAAACCCCGAATAAACCTTCTGTAGTATCCTGCTAGACCCAAGAAACTACGAATCTCCGTTGGTGTCGTGGGCTGTCCCCACTCCCTCACCGCTGACACCTTCCCCGGATCGACAGATATTCCCTGGTCGGAAATAATGTGACCCAAGAACTGGACTTCCTTCAGCCAAAACCCGCACTTCTCATATTTTGCATACAGCTCGTTCTGACGAAGTGTCTGCAAAACCTGCCTCAAATGCTCGGCGTGCTCCTCCTCTGTCTGAGAGTAAACCAGAATGTCATCAATGAAGACAATGACAAACTGATCTAGGAAATCCCTGAACACTCTGTTCATCAAGTCCATAAACACTGCTGGAGCGTTGGTCAAGCCGAAAGGCATAACCCGAAACTCGTAAGAACCATATCTCGATAAGAATGCGGTCTTCGAGACATCCTCCTCCCTGATACGCAACTGATGGTATCCTGACCTCAAGTCAATCTTCGAGAAGTAAGAAGCTCATCTCAACTGGTCGAATAAGTCATCGATTTGAGGCAACGGATACTTATTCCGTATCGTGACCTTATTCAACTCTCGGTAGTCCACACACAATCTCAGTGAACCGTCCCTCTTCTTCACAAACAAAACTGGAGCGCCCCAAGGTGAGGTACTCCTACGAATAAAGCCCTGCCCTAACAGCTGCTCTATCTGATCCCGTAGCTCTCGCATCTCCGCTGGAGCCATACGGTACGGTGCACGTGCTATAGGTCTCGTACCCGGTAGCAAATCAATAACGAAGTCTATCTCTCGACTGGGTGGTAAGCCTGGTATCTCCTGAAACACATCCGAATACTCCCTGACAACCGGGATCGAATCTAAAGGGATAACAACCTCCTTAGAGGTATCCCCCTCTATGTAATACAGATGAGCGGTCGATCCTCCCTCTGGGCGAGGCATCGCCACTACAAACATCTCTTGCCCTGGAATGGCAAAAACAATGCTCCCGCTGAAGCAATCAATTATGGCTCTATAAGATACGAGCCAATCCATACCGATGATCACGTCGTGAACATGCATATCTAACACTAACATGTCCGCAGGTAATACCAAACCACCAACCTCTACCCCTACTCCCCGGCATATAAAGAATATAAGCGACCCACTCCCCAATGGTGAGTCGACACACGTCACTGTGCTCTCTGCCGTAGCTAACAATTCTAAAGCTTTCGCGAAGTGTGTAGCTATGAAACAATGTGTAGCACCCGTATCAAACAATACCCGACCCATAGTGCCATGGATAGGAAACGTACCCTCGATCGTGGGCGGTGCCTGTGGAACTGCAGCCTGGTGAACGTTGTAGACACGTCCATACTGTAGCTGCCCCTGCTGAGCTGGGACTGCTGGAATGGGTGGCAATGCTGCCATCTGTGGTGGTGCGGGAAGAGCGGCGGGAAACATAGGTCTCTGTGGCTCCTGGCGAGCACCCTGCTGCTGCTGTTGTGGGGCCCTGCCCCTATCAGGACAATCCTGCTTCTTATGGCCAGTCTTGCCACAAGTAAAGCACTTCCCTAGGAAGTTCCCTCCCCTCTGCCCCTGCTGTCCCCGGCCCTGGTGGCCGTTACCGTTCCTCCCTTGGCCCTGCTGGCCCTGGTGAAACTGCTGCCCATTCTGCCCCTGTTGGCCCTGCTGACCGTTTGGACCCTGATGGCCCTGACGGAAACCTCCCTGTCCCTGCCTGTAGTTCCCTGACCGGAACCTCTTATTATCCCCCTGCTGGGAGCCCTGCTCATTCTGCCTCTGCCCCTGACCCGATTGTGCCCCACTGGCACTATGTCCTCCAGTCCTGCCCTGATGGCTAGACTCCCCCGACCGCTTGCCCTCGGCCATATGAAAACGGTGGTCCTGGCAGTGCAACAATGCAGCGTTAACCACATCAGAATATGTGGCCAACGATAGGTTCCCTAGCAGATGCTGACGGATCCTCCAATTCAACCCATCGGTGAACTTCTCTATCTTCTTCTTCTCTGTTGGTATCTCGTCTGGAACGATATTCAACAGGTTAGTGAACTCGGCCTCATACTCGGCCACTGTCTTGCCCTCCTGTTTCAAACTCATCAGCTTCCTCCTCATTTCTGTATGAACTGCGGACGGAAAGTACTTGCGGTCAAACCGCACCCAGAACTCCTGAATCGTGAGGGTATCCCTCTCCTCCGCGGTGGTAATAGACTCCCACCACTGTAGCGCAGATCCAACTAGCTTGAAAGTAGCTAGCACCTGTTTCTGAACATCAGTGCACTCATGCATCCTCAAGTGCCTCTTCATGTCCTTCCTCCATTGGCTCGAGACAACCACATCTGAGCTTCCTGCAAACTCTGGCGGATGCGCTTTCTGAAAAGCGTCACGTACACGTTCCCAAGCAGACGGGAATGCATTAACCTGAACTGGCGCGGCAACCGGCGCCTGAGGCGGTGCCTGCTGAATCACGGCAATCGCGGCATTTACCGCTTGGGCTACTATAGCAGCAACCTCAGCGGCGTTCATCATGCCCTGAACTGGAGCGGGCTGGGGTGAGGGCGTTGCATCCCTGGGAACTCGTCGTGCACGTCGTGGAGGCATCTGAAATAAGAACAAAGTTTATAAGTTCACGTTTATAAACTTAACATAGCTGAAGAACGAAGCATACACAAAAAGAGTACAACAGTCCTAAAATATAGGGCTCTATATCAAGGAAAACGTAGCGGAAACATAATAGCCGTACAGATCCTAAAGGACACTAGAACCTGATGCTCTGATACCACCTGTGACACCCCGACTAATTAAATACCGGGTAGCTACTCCTTTATTAAATTACTTCAAAATGCCAAGTTGGCTCAGTTAATAGCATCACTGCCGAAAACGTTTTATTATTACTAACCACCTAGTATTTAAAAAGTAAGTGCCAAATTTTAATTAAATCTGATTAACATGCAACAAGAGTAATGAATAACTATATAACACCATTCACCATACTGAAGTAAAACGAATAACCATCACAATATGTAAGTAAAACCTGGAGGAAAAACTCCTCAATACAAATCCCACAACTGATAAGTAAACTGAAATAAATATCTAAAACTTAATACTGAGCAATACATGCTAGAGTCTGAAAACTGAAATGTAAAAATGTCTAATAAAATGGGGCAACATGCCCTACAACTGATAGATGCTGAGACTGGAATCCAAATGAGAGAGGCGTCTAAAAGCAAGTCCCTGTAGCTTCCACAAACAGCTACAGCTCGTCTTCTGAATGAGAATCCTATGCTTGGTGTCCTTGTGGCTGGGCACCTAAAATGGTTTTACAAGAAAAATAGATTTGAAAAGCAAACGGGTCAGAGCCCGAATGTGGAGTTGTTTTAAAAACCTGCAAGTGATTTAAAAACATTTAAAACATTAAATGCAAAGTACATGTTAGGACGTACACTCACATAATAATCCTCACCTCTCGTCTAACTGTGCACTCCTAACGTAAGTACCCGTCTAAAACGACATAACCCGCTAGCTAAGTGACATCAAATCTAGCTAGACTGTCATAGGACCTACCGTTACTACTTGGTTCTATTAACATATAACACTCGTAAGTAAGTAGGGGTTTAATATAAACTCAAGTGTACAATATGCCATAAATTATACTACTAGCTAACCCATTATGTTTCTCAAAATAATACCGTGATATATATGTTCACTACATTAACATGAAAGTCCTCATTAAATTAAATGTATATTGTTCACATCATAAATATACAATATAAGCACCCCGCAAATCTAAGCTGTAGTGCACACATACTCTGCTATCCATCCCGGTACATCACGTACATAAGGATCACATATTCCGAATCTCTCAGGAATAGTTTACCGATAACAACATCACAAATAATGGAGGCGAACACAGTCACCATCACATGGGTCACGCACATACCTACGCTCTCATGGTCAGCGGACTTATTAATATCACAATAAGTCTTTCAATGACCTATGTTTATCGAGGTAACCAATCTATATCCGGGCAACACAAGGATAAGAAGGCCCTAAGCGAACGTAAACCTCCCCCGTGATAGCAAGTATGGTAGGTATGTTATACACATAAACTATATACTAAGCATTCACACATCTTAGATATCACCATTTTAATAAGGTATTTTCTACATCATTATACCATTATTCCAAACTTATATATTTCAAGTATCCCGATAATATATAATTTAAATAGTCGACACGTCTCACGTCGTAACTCCTCAAACTTAAAACCTATCTCGAATAGACTACTAAGTTCCCATAATTCCCACATATGATATCTTTAAACCTAAGGTCTTTCCTTCTGTCCCAAACCTTATTTCATCAACTTATTCAAATTTGTACTATTAACCCAAATATTATCTCACATAACAAATTTCATTTAGTTAGAATAATTCCTCAAATTACATTCCGATTAAAGTCCTATCTCATAATCATGCCTACTGGTCTTCCTTAAAGCTAAGGGTATTCACAAAGTCTCCAAACATATTCTCCGAGGGCTTCCACCATTAAAATCAATTTAAGAAAAATTTTACTCATTCTGGGAAGGTCGATCGATCGACCTATGAATGTCGATCGATCGATTCAGTCGATCGATCGACTGATGAATGTCGATCGATCGATTGAACAGGTATGGCTACGGACTGCTTCGTTTTGCAGATTTGAAAACGTCCCAAAACTTATTTCTAACGTATGATTCTCAAATATAACGTTATGGTACTGTCATATAACAATCCTACAATATTTCTAACGTCCATAAATCAATATTTCAACAATTAAAGGCTACCTAAGGATCAATCTTCATCAAAAACCTAGTTTTCCAGATTATCTCAAGAACATTCATAAAATTCATCTTAAATCCGTTTTTAATTTCTGTTCCATCATGTATCTCATCATTAAAACATCTACCTATCATACTACATGCAATCCTTCTCAGTTTTCTCAAGTTCTATGATCTAAACTACATGGGTTTTCAGATTTTATCAAGAACAAACCATAAATCCGAATTTCTAACATGGAGGAAACATTCTCTGAAATTAAATGGAATAAAGTCACTTGCCTTGATTGGATTTCGGATTTGGTGTTGATTTGGTGAAGAATCTCTGCAGAATTTCTTCTCTCCAAGCTTCCTCTCCAATGGTGGCTTGAAAGTGGCTAGGGTTTTGCTTTGGAAAACTTAGAAAACCTAAATGACAACCTACGTAGCTTGTTGGGTTAATAAGGGTTGGTTGGGTCAATTCCTTATCAGATTACAACTCTCCATTTTCGTCACTTTTAATTACCCAAAAATACCAAATTACTAAAATACCCTTTATGGTGCCGGAATGGCCTAAAAATACCCCGGGACCCAAACTATACCCCCGGCTAGTGTTTTCTGACTATCTCGACCCTTCCGGACGCGTTGGCACACTCAAAACGACCATACGGTTTATATATTTTTAATTCACTTTAATTATCAAAATATTACACCGTGACGCGGCGGTCCCACGCGTCTCAACAAAAATTTCTAAAATGCCGTATATAAATCCCACGACAAATTTTCAAATACCAAGTTCATATATAATCATATATGCACATAATCAAATACCAATTCGCATCACATTAGTATTATTTAACCCGGATTAATTTCCAATTAATACGCATTTAATTAATTAATCCCATAAATAAATAAAGCCAAAAGTACGGGGTATTACACATTTCCATTCCATAACCCAAAAATTCTTTAATTTTTTCTTGGTAATCCAATTCTTATCATATAAGGTTCCCAATATAAAAGACAACACATCATTTCATGTTTCCTAGGGCAAGATGTGTCCATTACAAATCAAATCTGCCCTATAGACTCTTTTATCGTCCAGTCAACTTCGAAGAATTTTCATAATTTTTCTGCCTCATAACTTCCTTTGATATTTTACCCAACGTCCATAAACATATTTAACAATACAAAATTAAAGTTTCATAATTTTTAAGGTTCATTTACCATGTCAACCAAAACATCGAACACCTGGTGTGCATACTTACACATTTGGGGTAGATTTTACACATAAACTCCAAACTATCACCAATGATTCATTTCTTGGTATTTTCACATAATTTTCGGATATGTTATACATATATGAGTCTATTTTGTTATCCAACTAGAATTATTCAGTTCCAATAAATATACAAAAAGATATAGGAGTTTGAATACAAATGGTTTCCAATCGAATCAATATACATGATTTACACGTTCAACTTTGCTTAAACCCGCATCTATCCATACGTATACCTCAAAACACGGAATTTTCATAAACAAATGATTATTTATATCATTTAAATCTATAATTACAACAATATAACAAGATTTACGGTTAGAATTACCTTAGGAATGTTTTCATAATTTCCTATGGATTTTTCTCCTACTTTTCCTCGCCTTTCTCTTCTTAAACTTCCCGTTTCTCTCTCTTCAAGCCAAACTCTCTAATGGTTGAGTTTGGCTGAAGAAGGAGGTCATTTAAAGGTTCTTAAGTCGTCCAAGCTTGCCCCCTCCCCTTACAACCAATGAAATTCATCCATTTGTTATACATATAAGAAAAAAAAAAACACTTAACGAATGGACAGATTCGCCCTTGCTTCGTAATTCCAACATAACTTCTTGCTCGGATCTCTATTTTACACACCGTTTGTTGTGTTACAAACTTAACTCATATATATACAACTATCTGGTTTTCATCTCAAGTCAATTATTATATTATAGCGGCCAAAACTAGTCCCGAACTCGAACATTCCTACCGAAGACTTCACAAATTTGTGTTTATGACTAATTCAATATTTCATAAGTTATGAAAATAGAATTAGACTAAACAAAATAACTTAAAATTATATGTTCTAATAGCACATTACCCCATCCCATACGGTAAGCATGATTTAAACATGGTTTATCATAATCATATATGAGTCGTCACCACCTTCCCCTCTTAGAAAATTTCGTCCCCAAAATTTAGAATGAATTTCACTTATCAAACAATTGGGGATACTATTTTCTCATTCCATCTTACCTTTCCCAAGTTGCTTATTTAATTTCATGGATCCTCCACAACACTTTAACTACAGAACTAACTTTATTCCCTAATACTTTCTCCTTACGATCAAGAATTTCATCCGGTTCCTAGATGTACAACAAATCTTCTTTCATAATAACTTCAGTTTCTTTATCATTACACGTAAGAATAATCGTCTAATGCTTTTTTATTAATGATAACCAATCCCCAACTCATATATTACTTCATACCTTTATATATGTATGTCAAACATTCACACATACTAGATTATCAGTTGTATCATCGTATATTCACATTGAGTGAATATTCTTAACAAACCTAATATCATTCTTTACCTTTGTTACTTCATCCCTATAGTCTATTCTTATCATTGTGTAATATTTCAAATCATAAATATCATATTACCATATTATCTTATTACATAACATATTTCCATTTTCCATTCAACACCAAATACATGCGTTTGACTTTAATTACTATCGATATCATTTATGATGTTTAAGAGTATGTTAAATATCGTCCTTACAATTTCTTAATTTATATATAGCCTCATTACTTTTCATATATCGAAACTGAACAATCATTCACTAAATGTTTATTCTTAACCAAGATTTCATATTCACGTTCATGTATATTGTGCAGTCATGCACTATAAACTCAATATAGCTTCTCACTATATTCCCCCTTTCAGTATCGTATGATTGCTCTTTAACTAAACATAAAATGACTTTAACGAGTCATTTATTTGGACAATAACTTTGCAACCATAATCTTACCCCCAATCCTTATTAACATTATAGTCTTATGCAACATTATTAACACACTCACCTTACCCATTTGGTAACATGGATGTTAAACATAACATCACCACTGAAAACTTTAACCATACCTACCAACCCCATAATACTTATCTTAACTATTATATGTCATGTTTCTTTCAAATAACTTGAACAAATACCTTAATGTATCCCATTATGGTATCTCATATAACATCTTATCCTTACACATACTTCTTGGTGACTCCATATAATGTCAATCATATTCATTATATGCCATACTCTTAGTGATAACATGTACGTACAATGGCAAATACAACTTAATATCCACCCAAACCAGTTTTTGATATTCCAACCCGATTAGCATCTTTCCTATACTCGTACACAACACATACTCTTAAAAGGGTTCTCCAATATTTTTAAACTTCCAACTCTTTAACACTTCGTCTCAACTCTGCTATTCATATAAGCATTTCAAAACATCCCATGAGTAATATTCACTACATATATGCATACTATTAAAAAAATACATCTCAACTTTTATTACTCTTTTCTTCTACTTATCATAATTCAGTATGAACCCATATTCGGATCAATTATGATATATTGACTAGTAATTGAATTTCAGACCATTTCACATATTAAATTTAAACATATACAACTATTAATCTTCTCACTTCACCTTTACCATGTGAATCTTCATTTGATTCACACTCTAACAATTTACCATCTCATCCTTTAACGGAATATGGGTTGTCGTACCTCACAGTCCCCCATAAATGGGCACACACCAAACCATGGCTTAATAAGTAACACTACTCAAGTTTACGTATTCCAGTATAAGAAGGGATTACTTCCAATACTTCACAATTTTCGTATACCACATTTTGTCTTTAAAAAATTTCCTTCAATGACATGTTTGCCCATACCACAAATAAAACAATGCAATGATTCATATAAAAATACATGTATTCGCGATCATCCCCGAATAAACCTTAACATCTCATTTGCTTTCCTGCAAGATCCTTGCATTTCACATCTCGTATAACAATATGTATGTATAACTAACAAATGTTAGTCAACAACACCCAATTTACTTATGACTCAAAACAATTTCTACTTCCACTGCCAAATCTAGGCGTTCTTCACCCCAGAACCTTTGAAACCTAGGCTCTGATACCAAATTTGACACACCCCAACCCAGTTACTTATAATTAAGTTTGAAAGTCAAAGTGAGTCAAATCATAATTACCTTAATTAAACCATAAACACGAGTATCCTTTTTTCATTATAAAGTCTTAAAATATTAGTATCAGCATAAGTATATTAACAATCCAAAGAATAACTTAACCTTAACAGAATTCATAAGCATCATATCATCCCATTCAAATCATTTATCATAAATGAAGTCTCATTCAATTTCATGTTAAAATATTTAACATTCCAATCCATAGCCCAAAAATTCTATAATTTCTTCTTGGTAATCCAATTCTTATCATATAATGTTCTCAATATAAAAGACAACACATCATTTCAAGTTTCCTTGAGCAAGATGTGTCCATTACAAATCAAATCTGCCCTATAGACTCTTTTATCGTTCAGTCAACTTCGAAGAATTTTCATAATTTTTTTGCATCATAACTTCCTTTGATATTTTACCCAACGTCCATAAACATATTTAGCAATACAAAATTAAAGTTTCATAATTTTTAAGGTTCATTTACCATGTCAACCAATACATCGAACACCTGGTGTGCATACTTACACCTTTGGGGCAGATTTTATACATGAACTTCAAGCTATCACCAATGATTCATTTCTTGGTATTTTCACATAATTTTCGGATATGTTATACATATATGAGTCTATTTTGTTATCCAACTAGAATTATTCAATTCCAATAAATATACAAAAAGATATAGGAGTTTGAATACACAGGGGTTCCAATCGAATCAATATACATGATTTACACGTTCAACTTTGCTTAAACCCGCATCTATCCATACGTATACCTCAAAACACGGAAGTTTAATAAAAAAAATGATTATTTATATCATTTAAATCAATAATTCCAACAATATAACAAGATTTACTGTTAGAATTACCTTAGGGATGTTTTCATAATTTCCTATGGATTTTTCTCCTACTTTTCCTCGCCTTTCTCTTCTTAAACTTCTCGTTTCTCTCTCTTCAGGCCAAACTCTGTAATGGCTGAGTTTAGCTGAAGAAGGACGTCATTTAAAGTCTCTTAAGTCGTCCAAGCTTGCCCCCCCCCCCTCAACCAATGAAATTCATCCATTTGTTATACATATAAGACAAAAAAATCACTTAACGAATAGACAGATTTGCCCCTGCTTTGTAATTCCAACATAACTTCTTGCTCAGACCTCTATTGTACACACCGTTTGTTGTGTTACAAACTTAACTCATATATATACAACTATCTAGTTTTCATCTCAAGTCAATTACTATATTATAGCCGCCAAAACTAGTCCCGAACTCGAACATTCCTACCGAAGACTTCACAAATTTGTGTTTATGACTAATTCAATATTTCATAAGTTATGAAAATAGAATTAGACTAAACACAATAACTTAAAATTATATGTTCTAATAACACATTACCCCATCCCATACGGTAAGCATGATTTAAACGTGGTTTATCATAATCACGTCTAAGTCGTCACAACTATGGTATTAAAAGACGAAGCATAATGCAGCTAAGTAATCTTTAGGGGTACAATATGGAAAATTCCTTAGCTATCTGGTCAGCCATCTAGGAATTAAAGCAAATAATGATCAGATTAGGAAATAAGAGTTTAACCACGCAAAACCATTAAGTATGTTCAAAAAATAAATTGAATGCTTGCGGGACTCAATCATTTCATCTCCAAGTCTTTTGAATGATGCCTACCTTTCTTCCCGCTATTGAGAAATGAGATGAAAGAGTCTAAAATGATGAGTTATTAAAAGAACCTAAGAAGATCAAGTGTTATCACAATCGGTCATCCCTACTCACAATTCCAAACCCAGAGGATCTAATTTACCCGTATCTCTCAATATCCAACCATGTGGTTAGTTAGGTTTTGGTTTACAAAAAGGAAGGATGTCAAACCCCAATTTAGTACAATAATAAAACATTATTAGATGTTGAGATGCGATATCTCCCACTGGAAAAATTAGCTTATTCACTAGTGATAGCCTCTCACAAGTTGAAGAACTATTTTGAGGCACACTCCATCATAGTCCCAGCCTCATTTTTATTAAAGGCAGTACTTAGAAAGGCCGACCACTATAGACCATTGTGTAAGTGGTCGGTGGAACTGGTAAGGTTTATTTTCCATTATCCACCTGCAACTACGTTAAAAGGGCATGTCTTGGCGGATTATATCGTTGAGTTCTATGGAGAACATCGACCTGTGGAACTTGAGTCTGACGATGAAAAAACTAAAGAATCTGAATAACATAATAGGTGGAGTCACAATGTAGATGGATAATCCAATATGAAGGGGATCATAATCAGAATAGTATTGGTCACCACAAATCAGATTGTAATACCCCATAATTTTGAATAATTTATTTTAACATTTTAAATTACACGTGTGACGTAATTTAATTAAAATAAGAAGTAATGTGAAATTAATAAATATTAATTATTGAGAATATGATTAATATTTATGTGTAAATTTACTAGTGTGATTAAGTAAATTTAATTACGTCAATTGTAGTGTGTTATATGTGAGTAGAAACGACAAAAATTGACGGTGTCTCAATCGGTGCATTTGTGTGGGCTATTTTTGGGTTGAGATAGGATGTTTATGTTTAGTGACTCAAATGGTGATTTCAAGTGCATGGTTAATCCGAGAGTGGTCAAAATAGTCAAAATTAAGTACTCGAGGGTAGAGATTGATTATCGGGACTGACTAGACTATTCGGGACCCGCGCAAGGGCATGAGGGTCACTTTACACCTAGGGCTTTAATTAATTTTGGGATCTGGGTTAATTAATAGGATGATAGGGTTACAGAGTCAACCATAATAGAAACAAAAACTCAAGAGAGGCCATTTGTGTGAAAAGACAGAGGAAGAACACCCAAGAGATCTAAAGCCTTGGTTTGGAGAAAAGCGTGGAGGAGAATTCTTGTCTTCTTCAACCCGACGCATATAGATTCGGAATCACACCAAAAATTTAAGGCAAATGTATTTTGCTTTCTTGAATTGTTAATATAATCATTCAAATCAAAATTGGTAATTGACAATTTGATTTTAGGATGGGTTTGATTATATGGAAAAAGGGGATTTTTAGATAGATGAATAATATGGTGTTTTTATAATCTTATTAAGGGAAAATCCTGCATGAAAATTTATTATTAATTAGAGAAAACCATGAATAGATGTTAGATATATTTATATTGATTGGAAAGAAACTATCTTAAATTGAAAAGATGAAACCTTGATTGTGAATTTAGGATTTTCATTAGAAATTGTGAAAAATTTGATGTTGGACAAAGAGTGATGTAAATTCAATGAATTAATATAGTTGTGGATGATTGGAGAACAATTAATATATATATTCATGTTAGTAGTTTATGGGGTTTGGATATATTGCCATGGGATAAAGATTATAACTACTTTGGGATGAAAAAAGTTAGGAAAAACTCGTATTGATTATTGCAGGCCCATAATGCAAATTTCTAGGGGTGAACCGGTTCACCCCTGTCGAAACGGTTCGATTTTCTTGCCAACCCTAGTCCCTTAGTTTCATTTCTATATAAATTAATTTAGACTCCAAAAATTTTTAGGAGGTTCGTAAATGGAAATAGAACTTCTGGAAATTCATCTTAGACAAAAATTAATTATGGGGATGGTTAGGATAAAATTCAGAGTGTTGTAGGATGTGCATTTAGGATGAACAATGCAAGGAATATTTAATCCATAAATTCGGAGGAAATTCGGATAATCAAGGATATCATTTGGTTGTTAAGGGATTAGTGTCCATAATTAATAAATTACTTGTGTAATCAATCTGATAAGAGGTTATGTATTTTTGGAGTCAGGGTAGACTCGTAATAATTAGGCTAAAGCTTTAGGAGATAGGCACGGATTAGTTGGACTTTGGAATTCCATATACGCGTGTAGTGATAGTATATATATGTGGGGTAAATAATATATTTGAGTATGATATTTATGAGAAACATACCCATCCTAGCGGATATTCTATCCGTGGAGGTTGTGCATCATCGAAGGTCACTATAGCAAATCCCAACAGAAGTAGTGTCGTTCCCCCGGGTCACATGTTCTGTGCACGACCACATGGTGTAGGTTTCGGAGTCCCGTGGAATAATTTGGTATGATTATGACCACGGACTTAAGGCCATGATTGCCTCTGGTGTTCGTTTATATTTTAGGCTTTGGTGATGAGATTCCGACCTGATTGCCCAGAATGTGGAGGACATTTCTGTAGCTTGATAGCATGCTAGTGATTTCGCACCCAGCAAGTAAAAACTCAGAAGGATATCGGTTTACGTATATAACGAGAGATATAATTGTGTTTACCTTGTGTGAAATATTTACGTATATGAGGATGAGAATAATTTTATACACGTACAACTTAATAAATGAGAATGTGAAATAATCACATATATAAAGATGAGAAAAATTATATACGAGTGTAGATAAATAAATGTGATTGTGGAGATAAATAATTTGAGTAAAGTTATGTTTTAAATTATGATAATTTAATGAGATATTAATTAAGCAGTTGTGTAAGCTAATTAATGAACTAATGGTGGATATTATACTCTGGTTAGGGTAGTATAGTATTGATGTTAGTGGCAAGGCTAGATAGGCGGGGTAGCGTAACTAGGCGGGTTAAAATGCATACTTTAGGTGCGCACTTTAGATGAGGGGTGAGGGATGATTCATGAGTGTGTGTTACCGGTTTATAAATATGAAAATTGACTTTACATTTTCAGTTATGCATTTTATAAACTTGCTAAAAGTTTTCAAAGATTTTGGGCTCTGATCCGTATCAAATCTATTTTCAAAACTTTTAGGTGTCCATCCAGAGGGACGCTAAGAATGATTCATCTTCCATGGATTATGTAGTTGTAGCAGATGTGGAGGCTTGCATAATTTATGAGTAGCCGATTCTATTGTTGACACTCTAGATTAGGTTCTATATTTTAGTATTGTTAGGCATGTTTCCCCTTTATTCAGACTTATGCATTTTAGATTATTTTTAATTGGTTGGATTGAATGTATTGGATTTGTACCCGATGGTTTATTCGGGGATCTAATTTATTTATTTCAGCTTTAGACTTTATATGGTGGTTTCATTTATATTGACTATTGTGTATGGGAATATTGTGGATTGGTTAATATTGTTGTATATTAATGAAAGATAAAATGACATTGCTTGTTAAAGTAATTAGGTGGTTAGAAATTAATAATGTTTCGATAGTTATGCTAAGAATAAGCCATATGAGACCAACGTTATATTTTGGTAGAGGGTTGGGCATCCATTATTTTAATAGGCGGGGTGTCACAGATGGTATCGGAGCATCAGGTTCTAGTGTCCTATAGAATATATGCAGCTTTTTACGTTTCAGCATAGCGTCCTTTGATATAGAGCCTTATCGTATGACCGTTGCATTCATCTTTACGTACACGCATTTATGTTTTTCTGTTGATTATTTTGTATTTGGCTGTGAGCTTATACACATTTCAATCTCATTTTAGATACCGCCAAAGAGAACCCGTCAAACGAGAGCGAGTGCCGGGAAGGAAGCACCACAGGGGAATATTAGGGCCAGAGAAGTGGCCAATTATCGGCACAAGTGGTAAAAGCGGCGATGACCGCAATGGCACATCACTTTCCCTAAGGCCAAACTCAGTCGCGGGTGGCGCCGGTTATTCCGACTAACCCAGGCCCGTTGGCTTTAGAGCGAGTGAGGGAGATCTTTCAAAAATGTCATCCACTAGATTTTCAAGATGTGACTCCCCGCCCATTTTAACCACGCGTGATCAGTAATTTATCAAAATAAAATGTTAGTCTCATTTGGTTCATTCTTAGCATCACGGTCGAAAATCTTTTTAATTACTAAAAACTTATGCCAATTTAAGCTGGTGCCAAATTTATCTTTCATTTATTTAAAAACAAGTGGAAACTAAAACAAATGAACTAAACCATCCACAAAAATAATAATAGTCTGAACATTCACGGAACGAATATATTAATAAATAAGACCAAATAAACCATCGGTTCCCAAAACAATTTAAATACGAGTCTGAAGTAAATAAAACTGAATCTGAACAAAGTCTGATAAGTAAACTAAAGCACTGAATAGTCTGAGGTGGAGAAATGCCCAAATGACACACTGAAGGAACTCCTAACTAGGAAAGAATAAATTGAAGTGTTTAAAGCAACTCCTGCAAGCCTCCATAGGTGTTGCATCTACGCATCCCCGAAAAGAATCCTCATGCTTGGCATCCCTGCGACTGGACACCTAAAAGGTTTTGGAAAATATATTTGATACGGGTCAGAGCCCAATAAAACTGTTTGAAAATATTTTGAAAGTATTTAAATCACAGTTTAAATCAGTTATTAGATACACATGTTAGTTCAACGTACACTCCATCGAGTTCCTCACATCTCAACTAATGTGCACGCCTAACGTCTCATACCTAGCTAAGCTACCCAACTCATCAAGGTACTATATCTAACCATCCCCAAAAGGGTTAACTCCCTCGAATTACACATACGATGAGCTACTACAATATTAATAATTAACTTTACCCACGTATTATTATTGAGTCAATTATTTAAATATCTCAACTTAAATTTACTTTTAGAGATACACAATCTATCAGTTCTACTATCACACATAAGTAGATAAATCACACTTGTATATATTTATAGCATCTCCTGAATGGACCCTCGTGATGTGTCACGCTCTGCTATCAAGTACATGTACATCTCGTACCAAATCAAGGACTATTGGTTCGATATGTATCCTCGAACCCAAAATCAATAAACACACAATGGAGGCGAACATGGTCCTAAGCCTTTGGGCTAAGTACATACCTAACGTACCCAAATAACACGCCAGTCCCACTAATACAAAACACATAGTGAGCTACTTTAAGGTCCATATTTTAGGGAACACATCCATACCTCACTGGAATCATCAAGGTGGGATCGCCCTCTACGCGAATACCTTCTAATAGTAGGCAGCGTAGGTAGGTTCACACACATAATCAAATCAAAACCATACGTATTCACTCAACCTATATACATATATTATTCAATAGGTATACACACAACCCAAGCATATAAGTTCGTACATAGTATATATCTCTCGCATATTCAACGCACTATCAATTATAATTATAACCTCAAATTGTGTATTTTCGAGCGTCACTAACTACCCGAAGGGTCCTAGTTACCCCTTAACTAATATCAATAGCTAATAGACTCAGACACTGCTGGTCGGAATCATAGGTTCACTCATATCTCTATGACCCATTCTCAATTTCACAAATTCATTAACTATATATATATATGCCTGATAATCCCTAGCGTTAACCCTTCTTACTTTAGGTTAACCTTAACTCCACCATAGGCCTACTTACACTCACTATATCCCTCTCTATAGTTTAAGAATACTCTAAAATTATTCACAAATTCAGGGATTAAAAAGGAAAAAAAAATAATTTCGGGCAAACCGAATCGATTCACCCTTAGGCCGAATCGATTCGAAAAGTGTCAGGTCGTCTTCTTCCTCTACACAGTTGCATTTTTCACCATTTTTATTTATCATAACTTCCATGCAAGACTCCCAAACTCCCAACCAACATAACTAATCATCATTCATATGTATAGGGATCGTTTTCAACATTCTTAACACAATAAATACTTAAAAAATCACCCAAGAACAAATCAAATCCAATATTTATCAAAAACCTTAGTTTTTGGTGTTCTTCACACATGTTCATCAAAAAACCAGATTTCTTTCATGCTAATTATCATATAACTTTTTATTTTGTTTTGTCTACACAAATGGATTCATTTTACATGCAATCCTACCCATAATTATGAGTTTTATTCATCAAACTCCAAAGAACATCATGAATTTTTCATTAAATTCAAGAACCCTACACTATATGGGTATTATAACTCATAAAAGCATGCAAGATAAACACTTGCCTTATCAAGCCGACCTAATTTCGTGTTATAAATGATAAGGATGTCTTCCTTTACTCCCAATTGCACTATGGTGGTAAAGATGATGCAAGAAAGGTGTTGGATCTTCTAAAAAAACTCTCTTCTTCCGCTCTAATGGCCTCTCCTCTCTTTTCCTTTGATTCTTAGGATTTGAGATATGTTATGTTGCTGCCCCAAATGACTAACCTTAGGTTTTAAATCCCAATTCCAAAAAATTAGGCCAACGGGCCAAGCCCAAATGACCCGAACACCCCCGTGTAAGCTCGGTTATGACTAAAATCTCCCCAGGACCCAATTACTACCCCCGGATATACTATTCTGACTATTTCAACCCTTTCAAAATCAATCGTGACCTCAAAATTACCATCCCATTCATTCTAAAATAATTCCCTATATCGACCTCATATAGTCCACGCTCGACACCCAGTTGAGATATACAACCATCACGTTACTGTCGCTCGTTATGACATAAAAATAGTTATTTACTCAGTAATTATTCTCAATAACATTAATCATTCTCTCTCCGATTAATATTTCAATCAGCACATAATATGTAATTCCATTAAATTACATCACGCGTGTAATTTAAAATTTTACCGAATTAACTCAATTGTCCCCCACCTCTAACCAGCAAGCAGGCGAACGACAAGGCCGACCGTATAGTGCCTCAAATGGTGCAATATCGATGGTGAACTAGTAGGAGTTATTATACGCAAACTCCACCAAAGGAAGATACTGCTCCCATCATCCCCCGAAGTCAAGTATGCACATCCACAACATATCCTCAACCATCTGATTAACTCTCTATGTTTGCCCATCCGTCTGTGGGTGATACGTTGTTCTCAAATGTAAATCCGTGCCCATCGCCTTCTAAAAACTCTGCCAGAAATGGGACACAAAGACCTTGTCCCAATTAAACACAATGTTAATCAGAACCCCGTGTGATCATACTATCTCAATAATAAACAAATGTGTATACTGTCTCGCCTCAAAATTCGTATAAAACAGAAGAAAATGGCCATCGTAGTCGATCGATCCACTATCACCCATATGAAATTGTGACCTCGCTACGATGTTGGTTGCCCGGTAATAAAATCCATGGAGATTTTCTCGTACTTCCACACTAGAATCTCGAGTGGCTGTAACATCCCTGTCGGTCTCTGGTGGTCTACCTTCACTGGCTAGAAGGTAACATACTTCGAGATAAACTCTGCTATGTCCCACTTCATCCTCAACACCAATACTATCTGCGCATATCTTGGTACATCTTATCCCCACAGAGATGTATCGCAAACCTGAACCCATGAGACTCTGACATCACTAATTGTGCCAAATCCTCATCCTCTAGAATCAGGAGTCTCCCATTAAAGAGCAAACCTCCCTCTGAACTGATCGAGTAACAATCATCCCCATTAGTAAATAATTGCTAAACCATGTCCTGGTAATATTGATCTCATGCCTATGCTTTCACCACCCTCATAATAATCTCAAGCGTGAAAGTTAATATGGACATACAAGATCTGGAAATCTCGTCATCCTGTTGAATCTCTCTCCACTTAGCCTTCCAAACCTCCATTATCTCTCCAGTAGGTCATCAGCTCAACGCATCTGCCACCACATTAGCCTTCCTAGGATGATACTGAATATCGAATTGGTAATCCTACACAAACTCTACCCACCTTCTCTGCCTCATGTTCAGATCCTTAAGTATAAATAGATACTGAAGTGATTTATGGCCTGTGAATAGGGTAAATTGCTCACCCAACATTTACTGCCTCTAAATCCTCAAGGTAAAAACAACTGCGACTAACTCCAGGTCATGCATGGGGTAATTTCTCTTGTGGGTTTAAGCTTGCTAGATGTATAAGTTATAGCCCTCTCCTCCGGCTGTAATACATCCCCAACCCCCTACAAGGATGCACCAGTATCGACACGGTACTCCACTCCCCCTAGGAAATACAAGTACAGGTGCTGAGGCAATTTGTTCTTTATCTCATCAAAGGTTAACTGCCAATGGTCGTCCCAACCAAACGTCACCCCTTTGGGAGTCGGATTCGTCAAATTTTACCGCAATATTTGAAAAACCTCGAATGGATTATGTATAGTATCAGGCCAATCCCAAGAAACTGCGAACCTCGATTGGTGTTGTGGGCTATCCCCACTCCCTCACCGTCGATACCTTACTTGGATCGACTGTTATACCCCTATTAGACACAATGTGGCCCCAAAACTGCACCTCCCAAAGCCAAAACCAACACTTCTCAAATTTGGCACACAACTGGTGCTCCCGTGGTGTTTGTAAAACCATCCACAGATGCTCGACATGCTCATCCTCAGAGTGAGAGTATACCAGAATATCGTTAATGAAAATAATCATAAATTGGTCAAGAAACTCTTTAAAAACTCGGTTCATCAAATTCATGAACACTGCTGGCGTATTGGTGAGCCCAAATGGCATCACCCTAAACTCGCACGACCCATACTGAGTTAGAAAAGAAGTCTTAGCAACGCCCTCCTCTCTGACGCACAACTGATAATAACGGGACCTCAGATTTATCTTGGAGAAGTAAGCTTCTCCCCTTAGTTGGTTGATCAGATCATCAATATGAGGTTGTGGGGTACTTAATCCAGATCATGACCTTGTTTAACTCTATGTAATCGATACACAATCGAAGCGATCCATCCCTATTCTTGATGAACAACATTGGTGCAACCCAAGGCAATGTACTCTATCTAATCAAACCTAGCCCCCGGAGCTGCTAGAGCTACTCCCTCATCTCAAAAGGGGCCATATGATAAGGCATTCGAGCAATAGGACTCGTTCCTGGCTCTATGTTAATAACGAACTCAATCTATAAGCTAGGTGATAGCCCGAGTATCTCTTAGAAGTTAGAATACATCCTCAAACGCCCTCACCACTGGAATCGAGTCTAAAGAAACAAACCCATCTTATGAGGTCTCCTCCTCAATATAATATAAGTGTGTTCTCGACCCTCCTTTAGGAAGAGGCATCGCCAATAGGAACATCTCCTACCATGAAATTGAGAACATAATAGTCCTCCCGAAACAATCCACTATTGCACGATATTCATCTAACCAATCCATACCCAAAAAGACGTCATACCCCTTCATATCTAACACGAGAAGGTCGATGGATAAACATAATCTACCCATATCAATGTCCACACCCCTATAGACAACCCACTACCCATCGGTGACTCTAAACATATAAGGAGACAACTGGCTGTCTCTAATAGACCGATAACTTATGAAAATCTGGTCGCTATAAAATAGTGTGATGCCCTTACATCAAATAAAATCCTACCCTTAAGACCGTGAATAGGAAACGTACCCTCTATTGCTGGTGGGTGCTGCTGTATAACTGCATCTCGGACGTTATAAACACATTCGTACTGTAGCTTCCCCTGTTGTGGTGGGACTGGTGCTGCAAGTGGTCTTTCTGCTTGCTTCTCTTGATATGCCCCTACTACTACGGTTCCCTACCCTCCTATGGGCAATCTCTCATCTTGTGGACCGTCTGTCCACAAATAAACACTGTCCTAGGAAGTTCCTATGCCTTTGGACCTGCTGACCCTGCCGGTGCTGGCCCTGATGGCCTCGGCCTAGCTGGCCTCACCTTTAGCGTATCCACGATGTGTTTCATGTAGCGTCGTTGAAGAAATATAAGAAGAGTCCTAGGGCGTTGTGGCACATCCCACTTGAGGAAATAGAATTGCAACCTGATATTTCATATGAGGAGAGACCGTTAGCTATCTTATATCGCAGTGAGTACGAGTTACGATCTAAAGTTATACCGATAGTCCGTGTTCAGTGGGGTCATCATTGTGCCGATAAGTCCACTTGGGACCGTGAGGAGGACATGCACGAGCAGTATCCAGAGATATTTACTGCAGGTAGGTCCTAATT
This sequence comes from Sambucus nigra, assembly GCA_949130495.1. Classification (NCBI taxonomy): domain Eukaryota; kingdom Viridiplantae; phylum Streptophyta; class Magnoliopsida; order Dipsacales; family Adoxaceae; genus Sambucus; species Sambucus nigra. The sequence continues at coordinate 3,849,845 of CASBWL010000025.1, forward strand.
TAGGGGATGAAATTTTCTTGTAAGGGGGGAGTATGTAACACCTAGTAATTTTTGGGCTTTATTTTAATTAATTGATTCGGTAATTGTTGAATTACTAAGTGTCATAAATTGATAAGAATTAATTAATTAGTGTTATTTAAATAGTGAGTGAATTTAAATTAGTTAATGGGAGAAATTTAACTTTTAAAAATAATTATCCAGATGGCAATTTTGAGTGCAGGGTTGAGTCCGGTAGGGTCAAAATAGTCTGAAATGAGTGGTCATAGGTATAATATGGATTTCGGAATCTTTCTAGACACATTTGAGCTCCCAAATAAGTGGTTGGGCGCTTTTTAGAAGGCCCGTAAGCCCAAAAACGGGATTTAAGTTAATAACCCTAATTGTGAGAGGGTGTGAGAACTTTAATTCATTTTTGGGGAACCAAATTAAGGAGAGCCAAAGAAGGGAGCAACTAGAGGAGATTTTGAGAGATTAAACCAAGAACAAGAGAGGAGACCATTTAATCAACCCATCATCTTCATCAAAGAATCTATTCTACAAACCCTAAGGCAAGGGGTTTAACTTGCATTTGATTAATTGCATTTTTTATTCATATTATAGAAGATGTGAATTGATTAATATGTTAGCATTAGTTCTATATTTGAATTTGGGGATTTCATGATTGTGATTTAAAAATCTGTAAAGATGATAAGAATATGTGGATTTTGATTCCCCAATTAGTGTAGATGATGTAGTTAGATTGAGAAAATCAAATGGGTGGATTTATGATGAATCTTGGAAGGTTTTGGGGATAAAATTTGCACACAAACGAAGGCTTTAAATCTTTAATGGAGGACTGTGTTTTCTAGGCAACGATGGAGGAGAGAGAACACCAGGGTCGTTCGAACGACCTGGTGTCTCATTCAAATGACAACCAAAGTCGTTCGAATGATATGGCTGGTCGCTTGAACGACGACGTTTTATTCCGATAGATCCCTTACCTCCCCTGATTCAGACCTGATTGTTAATTTATGATTAATGGTTCCTGTTTTGGATGAATCTGAATTTTGGATTATAATTTAGGGTTTGAATTTGTAAAAATCTACCCATGGATTAGTAGAGGATAAATCCAAATAGAGAATTGTGGTTTATGTGGAGTAATTAGGAACCTTGTAAATTAAGTGGGTAAACTTAATAAAATAAATTGAATAATGAATTGGGGATTTCTGAATTTCGAGGCAAGCAAAATAGTCCAGGTATATTTGGTTGAATGACACCAAGATAATGAAATTTATTTGTGTATAATTAATTGAAATTTGGGTCAGATTTTAGACTTAAGTGTGTTAGGCTAGTGTTACGGATATAGTACACGAGTAGCCTGAATTTGATATATATATATATATATACGGTGATGTGTAGTATATATATATGATTTATAAATATTTGTGCGTATAATATTTATATGAAAGCATACCTACTGTAGTGCTATCATGGGAGGTTGCGCGATGTGGTTGAATCCCCTGGCTAGAGAATGCGGGGCGAGTATAATCCCCAGGTCATAGCGTTCGGGTTCAGGAGTGAGACGCTTTGGGTATGATTCGATCACACTACCGTGGGAAACTATGACCGCCTCCACAACATTTATTACATTTTTATGATGCGGGAGCTAACCGTGTCAGGGTTTCAGGTGGATGAGTATAACCGAGGGTGATAGCATTTAGATAACACTCGATGAGTGCCTACTCGGGAGGATGGTTATATATCTACGACATGTATGTGTGAATGTTGTAGTAGGATATTATGTATATATGATACATTTATATACGTGTGAATACATGATGAGAATTTTATAAATTTTATAACTCGTGATAATGTTATATGGTATCAATTGAGAAAAGATTTAAATAAGTTAGTGTGGTTAATTACATATAACTCGTATACTAAACTCACTCGGGATAGAGTAGTGGGAATAGTAGGATATATATATTTATATATATATTTATGACAAGACTAGTTACGGGGTAGATAGATAGATGGGTCATGTATAGGTACGTTAGGCGTGCACATTAGTCGAGGGGTGAGGTGTCCTCAAGAGAGTGTGTGACACTAACTTAAATATGAAGAGCATTTATGTATTTTAATTTTCTGCAATTAAATTCACTTGCTAAATCTTTTCAAATGTTTTGGGTTCTAACCTGTAATACCCCGTACTTTTATCGATATTTATTTACGGGATTAATTAGATTAAATGAGAATTAATTGGGAATTAATCCGGATATAATACTAACGAGATGTGAGTTGGTATTTGATTATAATGTGTATATATGGAAATTTATGAATATTGAAAATATTGAAATTGTCGCGAGACTGAAATACGACAATTTGGAAATTTAGTTGGGACGCACGTGTCAGTCGCGTCGGGAACGTAATTTGAATTAAAGAGGGAATTTTATTTTTATCAACTGAATAGTCATTTTGACTGCGCCAACAAGTTCGGAAGGGTCAAAATAGTCAGAAAACACTAGCCGGGGATTTAGTTTGGGTCCCGGGGCATTTTTAGGCTAAACCGACAACTTAAAAGGGCATTTTAGTAATTTTGAAATTTTGGGAATATTAACCAACGAATTTTGAGAGTTAATTACAGGTTATTTAGTAACCCACTTAACCCATTATCAGCACTTTACAATTTAGAGGGCTACGGGAGTTATAGGAAAAGTTAGAAGAGGTTCCCAAAGAGAAAACCCAAAACCACCATCTTCAACCTTCAACCTTTGGAGAAATTCTGCAGAAAGGAAGAAGAAAGCCAACCTTCAATCCTTCAACATCGAGTCAAATCATAAGGCAGGTGATTTAGTATTTTTATACATTGAATATGTCTTCCATGCTTAGTGCAAGAACTTTCTTTCTTGATTTTGAAGAAAAACCATGAAACTTTGTTGGAGAAACTTGAATTTGGGTTAGGATTTGCATGTAGTATGTTAAAGGACTGAGTTAATATGTAAATAGTTGTATGTGATGAATTAAAAATGGATTTTTGATGGGTATTTAGGCATAAGAAAATTTGGAGTTCATGTTCATAGAGTTTTGGAATAAATTTGAAGATTCACATTGATTCCATGATAATTTGTAAGAATTGATCCCTTATATATGTTAAGGAATGATCTAGTGTGATTAGGAATAGTTTATACATGTTAAAACATAATTTGGATGTACTTGGTGTGGATTTGGAGGAGTGAAAAATTGAGGAAAAATGAATTTAGGGATTTCTGGGCGAAACTGCCATCTCGTTAGAAGACCTGCCCAGGTCGTTCGAACGACCTCGTTCGAACGAGACTTCTAACGAGTTGACAGAATGGCTTTTTGGCCTGATTCGATTTCTAACATCCTGTAGTCTTATTTAATTGGTGAGATGACTTTCCTTTATCAACTAGAGGGTGTAGTTGGGAGATTTGGGATACATTGAGGAGTAAAAATTTAGGATAGTGTCTTGAACCGGATAACATTTGTGGTTTAGAACGTGAGTGACTAATAACGAAGTGCGGATAACTGATGACTTAAATGCATATAAACCGGTGACATGTGAATTGTATAATATTAAGAGTGGGTATAAGAACAAGAGGGATATCACTAATAAACTTTGTAATATATAAGATGTTCGAATGCTTAGTATAGGTAGTTATCTGTGTATGACATACCTACCGTACTTGCTATTTGGGGAGGTTGATGTTCGTTTAGGGCCATCTAATCTTTGTGTGCCTACGGGGGGATTTAGATTTGGTACCTCGAGGACATAGGTCAGAGAAGGACTTATTGAGAAGTTAATAAGTCTGCTGATCATGGGAACGTAGGTATGTGTGTGACCCATGTGATGTGAACTATGTTCCCATCCATTGCTTGTGACTGTTGTTAATGAAACGATTCCTGAGAGATTCGAAATGCGTGATCCTTATGTACGTGATGTACCAGGATTTGATAGCAGAGTACGTGAGCACCGCAGCTTAGTCTCGGGGTGCTAGTATTGTATATTTATGATGAGAATAAAATACTGTAAATTGAAATGAATTGTCGTGATCAATTATGAGGATAAACAATAGCAATGGTTTGTAAAATGAAAAGGTAAGATTTCATATAATTATAGTGTTAAAGTGGGAAACTATGGAATAACGTGCAATACTCTATTAAATGGAAGATGTTGGGACTTGATTGGATACCTTATAAAATAATGTTAGATTTAGCATTGGACTAGATAGATTTGGGGGTAACTAGAAATGGGTATGGGTACGATAGGAGTGCACGATTAGTTGAGAGGTGAGGAATTCATGTGAGTGCACACACTATCATGTACTTTATATTTACTGTTTAAAGATATTAAACACTTGCACATTTTATAAATTACTTCACATTCGGGCTCTGACCCGTTTGCTTCCAAATCTATTTCTTTTTGTAAAAACCTTTTAGGTGCCCAGCCACAAGGACACCATGCATAGACATTTCATTCAGGTGAAGAGCTGTAGCTGTTGTGGAAGCTACAGGGCTTTGACAGTAGACGCATCCATCTTCGATCTTGATTCCTTTATCAGAGTTTACTATTTTGTTGGGCATGTCGCCCCATTTCCTTTAGAGACATTTTATATTCCAGTTATTCAGACTTTGGGTTGTAATTAATTTAGGATGCAGACTTGTTTTATTCATTTCAGTATTGGGATTGTTGTGAGGAGTATTTCCTCCAGACTCATTATTATATTGGTTGGTTATTCTATGGTGACTTCATTGTGATTGGTTATGTTAACTTTTTATAATTTATTTATCGTATGTTAATCAGATTTAATTTAAAATTTGACAACTCATTTTTTAAATACTAGGTGGTTAGAAATTATTAAAATATTTTCGACAGTGATGCTATTAACTGAACCAACTTGTCATTTTGTATTAATTTAATAAAGGAGTAGCTACCCGGTATTTAATTAGTCGGGGTGTCACTGGTGGTATCAGAGCATCAATTTCTAGTGTCCTTAGGATCTGTACGGCTTATTATGTTTTCGCTGAGCTTTCTTTGATGTAGAGCCCTATATTTTAGGATTGTTGTATTCTTTTGTGTATGCTTCGCTCTTCAGCTATTTTGAGGTAATAACTGAGAACTTATAGACTTTACTCTCATTTCAGATGCCTCCACGACGTGTGCAGCGAGTTCCTAGGGATGCACAGCCAGAGCCACAGCCTTCACCAGTTCCGGGCACCATGAATGCCGCCGAGGTTGCAGCTATTGTAGCCCAAGCGGTAAATGCCGCCCTAGCCGTTGTACAGCAGGCACCACCCCAGGCACCGATAGCCGCGCCAGTTCAGGCACATGCATTCCCGTCTGCTTGGGAACGCGTTCGTGATGCTTTTCAGAAAGCACACCCTCCAGAGTTCGCAGGTAGCACCGATGTTGTGGTATCCAGTCAGTAGAGGAAGGATATGCAGAGGCACTTAAGGATGTACGAGTGCACCGATGTTCAGAAGCAGATACTAGCTACTTTCAAGCTAGTAGGATCCGCGTTGCAATGGTGGGAGTCCATTACCACCGCAGAGGAGAGGTACACTCTCACTATACGGGAGTTCTGGGTGCGGTTCGACCGCAAGTATTTTCCCCCAGCTGTCCACATGGAGATGAGAAGGAAGTTGATGAACCTCAAACAGGAGGGAAAGACCGTGGTAGAGTATGAGGCCGAATTCACTAATCTATTGAACATTGTTCCGGATGAGATACCGACTGAGGAGAAGAAGATTCAGAAGTTCACAGATGGATTGACTTGGAGGATCCGTCAGCATTTGTTGGGGAATCTCTCGTTGGCCACTTATTCTGACGTGGTTAACGCTGCACTGCTACACTGCCAGGATCACTGCTTTCACATGTTTGAGAGCAAGAGATCAAGAGAGTCCAGCCATCAGGGCAGGACCGGGGGAAGTGGTGCCAGCAGGGCACAATCTGCTCAGGGACAGCATAGGCAAGGAGATCAGGGTTCCCAGCAGTGGGATTCTAAGAGGTTCAGATCTGGAAATTTCAGAAGTGGATAGGGAGGTTTCAGGCAGGGCCATCAGGGCTAGCTGGTTCAGAATGGTCAGCAGCAGCAGTTTCAGCAGGGCTAGCATGGCCAGGGGAGGAATGGTAACGGCCACCAGGGCCGAGGGCAACAGGGACAGCGAGGGGGAAACTTCTCGGGGAAGTGATATGTTTGTGGCAAGACTGGCCACAAACGCCAAGATTGTCCTGATAGGGGCAGGACCCCACCGCAGCAGCAGCAAGGTGCTCGACATGAGCCATAAAGACCTATGTTTCCCTCCGCCCTCCCCGCACCACCACAGATGGCAGCATTACCACCCATTCCAGCGGTCCCAGTCCAGCAGGGACAACTTCAGTATGGGAGAGTGTATCAGCTCCAGCATGCCGCAGCCCCACAGGATCCAGCAGCCATTGAGGGTATGTTCTCTATCCAGGGGACTATGGGGCGTATTTTATTTGACACGGGGCCACACATTGTTTCATTGCCATGAGATTTGCACGCACCATTGGGTTATTAGACACCGCAGAGAGCACAGTTACTTGTGTAGATTCACCGTTGAGTAGGGGTTCCGTGATTTCCCTTATATGTAGAGGCGTGAGTATAGAGATCGGGAGGTTTACTTTACCCGCTGATATGTTAGTGTTAGAGATGACTGAGTACGATGCGATTATTGGTATGGATTGTCTAGTTGCGTACCGATCCATGATTGACTGTTTTAGTAGGAGTATTATCTTTGCCATTCCCGGGCAGGAGATGTTTTTAGTGGCGATGCCTCGCCCTGAGGGAGGATCGTCCACTCACTTGTACTATATAGAGGAGGAGACCTCTAAGGAAGTGGTGATACCACTCGATGCGATTCCAGTTGTTAGGGAGTTTGCTGACGTATTTCAGGATATACCTAGGTTGCCTCCGAGTAGGGATATAGATTTTGTGATCGATTTGACGCCGGGCACTCGGCCTATTGCCCACGCACCTTACTGTATGGCTCCAGCGGAGATGAGAGAGTTACGGGATCAGATTGAGCATTTGTTGGGTCAAGGGTTTATCCGGAGGAGTACTTCACCGTGGGGTGCTCCTGTATTGTTCGTAAAGAAGAGGGATGGATCGTTGAGGTTGTGTGTAGATTACCGAGAGTTGAATAAGGTCACGATACGGAATAAGTATTCGTTGCCCCGAATCGATGACTTATTCGACCAGCTGAGAGGAGCTTCTTTCTTCTCAAAGATTGATTTGCGATCAGGATACCATCAGTTGCGTATCAGGGAAGAGGACGTCTCTAAGACTACTTTCTTAACGAGATATGGTTCCTTCGAGTTTCGGGTTATGCCTTTTGGCTTGACCAATGCTCCAACCGTGTTTATGGACTTGATGAATAGGGTGTTCAGAGAATTCCTAGACCAGTTCGTCATTGTCTTCATCGATGATATTCTGGTTTACTCGCAGACAAAAGAGGAGCACGCCGAGCATTTGAGATCAGTTTTGCAAACGCTATGTCAGAACAAGCCTTATGCAAAGTATTAGAAGTGCGGGTTTTGGCTGAAGGAGGTTCCGTTTTTGGGGCATATCATCTCAGACCGGGGGATATCTGTTGATCCGGGGAAGGTATCCGCGGTGAGGGAGTGGGGACAGCCCACGACACCGACTGAGATTCGTAGTTTCTTGGGCCTAGCAGGATACTACAGGAGGTTTATTCGGGGTTTATCAAAGATAGCGGATCCTTTGACACATCTTACTCGTAAGGGTGTGCCATTCATTTGGAGCGATGCCTGTCAGTTGGCATTCGATGAGTTGAAGGACAAGTTGACCTCAACACCTGTGTTAGCATTGCCGAGACCGGGAGTTGAGTATCTAGTCTACACCGATGCGTCCTTACAAGGACTTGGAGGTGTATTGCAGCAGGAGAGTCAGGCCATAGCTTATGCTTCCCGTAAGCTTAAGCCTCACGAGAAGAATTACCCCACCCATGACTTGGAGTTAGCGGCAGTTGTATTTGCCCTTCGGATTTGGAGACACTATCTCCTGGGGGAGAAGTTCCGGTTATTCACGGACCACAAATCTCTACAGTACCTATTCACGCAGAAGGAGTTGAATATGCGACAACGGAGGTGGTTTGAGTTTGTGAAGGATTATCAGTTTGATATCCAATATCACCCGGGAAAGGCTAACGTGGTAGCAGACGCGTTGAGCCGTAGGCCAGTGGATGAGGTGGCCGAGGTGTGGAAGGATAAGTGGAAGGAGTTGGGACACCAGGATGCAGTGGCCCGATCATTCATGTCGGTGATGACTGTTACACCGCAGATTGTCACGAGGGTGGTAAAGGCACAAGCAAATGACTCGTTCTGTCAGGAGTAGATAGTTCGATTACTAGCAGAGGGAGTCGAGTCTTATACCGTTAGCTCAGATGGGGGATTACGCTTCAATGGGAGACTGGTCGTTCAGGAAGGGAAAGACTTGCAACACGAGGTAATGGCAGAGTCGCACGACTCACGGTTCGCGGTACACCCCGGTGGGGATAAAATGTACCAAGACATGAGACGTCAGTATTGGTGGAGCGGGATGAAGAGAGATATTACCGTGTTTGTTTCTAAATGCGCCACTTATCAGCTGGTAAAAGTGGATCATCAGAGACCGGCAGGACTTCTACATCCATTAGAGGTCCCGATGTGGATATGGGAGATCATCTCCATGGACTTTATCACGGGATTACCTGTGTCACAGAGGGGTCACGACTCCATTTGGGTAATTGTGGAATGGTTGACCAAAGTCGCACATTTTTTACCCGTAAGGACAGACTACACTACGGGACAGTATGCCCAGATTTTTATTGCAGAAATAGTGAGACTTCACGGTGTGCCCCTAAATATCGTGTCTAACCGAGACAAGATATTTGTTTCACGATTTTAGGAGAGTTTTCAGGAGGCCATGGGCACGGAATTGCGGTTGAGTACGGCTTATCACCCGTAGACCGATGGGAAAACCGAGCGTACAAATCAGATGTTGGAGGACATGTTACGTATGTGCATCATAGACTTTGGGGGTGGATGGGAGCAGTACCTTCCACTGGTGGAGTTTGCTTATAATAACTCCTACCAGTTCACCATTGGCATGGCTCCATTTGAGGCGTTGTATGGTAGACCTTGTCATTCGCCGGCATGTTGGTTAGAGGTGGGGGACAACAAACTACTTGGGCCGAAAGTGATTCAGGATACTTCGGCAAGGATAAAATTGATACGGAGTCGCATTCGGGTAGCTCAGGATCGACAGAAGAGCTATGCTGATGCGAAGAGGTTCTTCAGGGAGTTCAAAGTGGGGGACCAGGTTTTACTCAGAGTATCTCCTGTGAAGGGGATTATGCATTTTGGAAAGAAGGGAAAACTGGCGCTGAGATATATGGAGCCATTTCCTATCATCGATCGGATTGGGTCAGTTGCGTATAGACTTGGGTTACTGGAGCATTTGCATAGGATTCATGATGTGTTTCATATTTCCTCGCTAAGCAAATATCTTAGGGACGATTTGGCCCATACTCACATTGCTTTGGAGGACATCGATCTCCAGCCCGATAGTTCCTACGAGGAGGGACCAATTGCTATTTTGGACCGAAGCGAGCGGAAATTGCGGTCAAAGATAGTACCGTTAGTACGTGTTCAGTGGCAGCATCATAATGCTGAGAAGTCCACATGGGAGCGCGAGGATGAGATACGGGAACATTATCCCGAATTGTTTTTACCAGGTACCTTCTAGTTCCGAATTTCGGGACAAAATTCTGTTATTAGGGGAGAAGTATGTAATACCCCGTACTTTTATCGATATTTATTTATGGGATTAATTAGATTAAATGTGAATTAATTAGGAATTAATCCGGATATAATACTAACGAGATGTGAGTTGGTATTTGATTATAATGTGTATATATGGAAATTTATGAATATTGAAAATATTGAAATTGTCGCGAGACTGAAATACGGCAATTTGGAAATTTAGTTGGGACGCATGTGTCAGTCGCGTCGGGAACGTAATTTGAATTAAAGAGTGAATTTTATTTTTATCAACCGAATAGTCATTTTGAGTGCGCCAACAAGTCCGGAAGGGTCGAAATAGTCAGAAAACACTAGCTGGGGGTTTAGTTTGGGTCTCGAGGCATTTTTAGGCTAAACCGGCAACTTAAAAGGGCATTTTAGTAATTTTGAAATTTTTGGAATATTAACCAACGAATTTTGAGAGTTAATTACAGGTTATTTAGTAACCCACTTAACCCATTACCAACACTTTATAACTTAGAGGGCTACGGGAGTTATAGGAAAAGTTAGAAGAGGTTCCCAAAGAGAAAACCCGAAACCACCATCTTCAACCTTCAACCTTGGAAGAAATTCTGAAGAAAGGAAGAAGAAAGCCAACCTTCAATCCTTCAACATCGAGTTAAATCATAAGGCAGGTGATTTAGTATTTTAATACATTGAATATGTCTTCCATGCTTAGTGTAAGAACTTTCTTTCTTGATTTTGAAGAAAAACTATGAAACTTTGTTGGAGAAACTTGAATTTGGGTTAGGATTTGCATGTAGTATGTTAAAGGAATGAGTTAATATGTAAATAGTTGTATGTGATGAATTAAAAATGGATTTGTGATGGGTATTTAGGCATAAGAAAATTTGGAGTTCATGTTCATAGAGTTTTGGGATAAATTTGAAGATTCACATTGATTCCATGACAATTTGTAAGAATTAACCCCTTATATATGTTAAGGAATGATCTAGTGTGATTAGGAATAGTTTATACATGTTAAAACATAATTTGGATGTACTTGGTGTGGATTTGTAGGAGTGAAAAATTGAGGAAAAACGAATTTAGGGATTTCTGGGCGAAACTGCCATCTCGTTAGAAGACCTGCCCAGGTCGTTCGAACGACCTCGTTCGAACGAGCTTCTAACGAGATGACAGTATGACTTCTAACGAGTTGGGATCTCGTTAGAAGCCATTCGTTCGAACGAACTCGTTCGAACGATCTCGTTCGAACGAGACTTCTAACGAGTTGACATAATGGCTTTTTGGCCTGATTTGATTTCTAACATCCTGTAGTCTTACTTAATTGGTGAGATGACTTTCCTTTATCAACTAGAGGGTGTAGTTGGGAGATTTGGGATACATTGAGGAGTAAAAATTTAGGATAGTGCCTTGAACCGAATAACATTTGTGGTTTAGAACGTGAGTGACAAATAACGAAGTGCGGATAACTGATGACTTAAATGTATATAAACCGGTGACATGTGAATTGTATAATATTAAGAGTGGGTATAAGAACAAGAGGGATACCACTAATAAACTTTGTAATATATAAGATGTTTGAATTCTTAGTATAGGTAGTTATCTGTGTATGACATACCTACCGTACTTGCTATCTGGGAAGGTTGACGTTCGTTTAGGGCCATCTAATCTTTATGTGCCTACGGGGGGATTTAGATTGGTACCTCGAGGACATAGGTCAGAGAAGGACATATTGAGAAGTTAATAAGTCTGCTGATCATGGGAGCGTAGGTATGTGCGTGACCCATGTGATGTGAACTTGTTCGACTCCATTGCTTTTGACTGTTGTTAATGAAACGATTCCTGAGAGATTCAGAATGCGTGATCCTTATGTACGTGATGTACCCGGATTTGATAGCAGAGTACGTGAGCACCGCAGCTTAGTCTCGGGGTGCTAGTATTGTATATTTATGATGAGAATAAAATACTGTAAATTGAAATGAATTGTCATGATCAATTATGAGGATAAACAATAGTAATGGTTTGTAAAATGAAAAGGTAAGATTTCATATAATTATAGTGTTAAAGTGGGAAACTATGGAATAACGTGCAATACTCTATTAAATGGAAGATGTTGGGACTTGATTGGATACCTTATAAAATAATGTTAGATTTAGCATTGGACTAGATAGATTTGGGGGTAACTAGAAATGGGTATGGGTACGATAGGAGTGCACAATTAGTTGAGAGGTGAGGAATTCATGTGAGTGCACACACTATCATGTACTTTATATGTACTGTTTAAAGATATTAAACACTTGCACATTTAATAAATTACTTCACATTCGGGCTCTGCCCGTTTGCTTCCAAATCTATTTCTTTTTGTAAAAACCTTTTAGGTGCCCAGCCAAAAGGACACCATGCATAGACATTTCATTCAGGTGACGAGCTGTAGCTGTTGTGGAAGCTACAGGGCTTTGACAGTAGACGCCTCCATCTTCGATCTTGATTCCTTTATCAGAGTTTACTATTTTGTTGGGCATGTCGCCCCATTTCCTTTAGAGACATTTTATATTCCAGTTATTCAGACTTTGGGTTGTAATTAATTTAGGATGCAGACTTGTTTTATTCATTTCAGTATTGGGATTGTTGTGAGGAGTATTTCCTCCAGACTCATTATTATATTGGTTGGTTATTCTATGGTGACTTCATTGTGATTGGTTATGTTAACTTTTTATAATTTATTTATCGTATGTTAATCAGATTTAATTTAAAATTTGACAACTCATTTTTTAAATACTAGGTGGTTAGAAATTATTAAAATATTTTCGACAGTGATGCTATTAACTGAACCAACTTGTCATTTTGTATTAATTTAATAAAGGAGTAGCTACCCGGTATTTAATTAGTCGGGGTGTCACTGGTGGTATCAGAGCATCAATTTCTAGTGTCCTTAGGATCTGTACGGCTTATTATGTTTTCGCTGAGCTTTCTTTGATGTAGAGCCCTATATTTTAGGATTGTTGTATTCTTTTGTGTATGCTTCGCTCTTCAGCTATTTTGAGGTAATAACTGAGAACTTATAGACTTTACTCTCATTTCAGATGCCTCCACGACGTGTGCAGCGAGTTCCTAGGGATGCACAGCCAGAGCCACAACCTGCACCAGTTCCGAGCACCATGAATGCCGCCGAGGTTGCAGCTATTGTAGCCCAAGCGGTAAATGCCGCCCTAGCCGTTGTACAGCAGGCACCACCCCAGGCCCCGGTAGGTGCTGGCGTTTTAGGGAGGTGCTGGCGTGATTTTATCCTACCAGTAGAGGAGGGATATGCAAAGACATTTGCGTATGGTTGATTGTAGCGAGGTTTAGAGGCAGATGTTAGCCACATTCAGGCTGACTTGGGCAGCCTTGTAGTGGTGGGAGTCCACGACCACTAATGCAAAGAGAGATTCAATGAATGTTATAGAGTTTTGGGCATGATTCAACCGCAAGTACTGTCCTTCAGCTGTTAAGATTGAGATGAGGATGATGTTTCAGAAGGTGATTCAGGGTGATCGATCCGTAGTTGAGTACGAGGAGAAGTTCACCCATTTGGCAAATCTAGTGCCAGACAAGGTGAGAAACGAAGAGAGGAAGAACACTAAGTTTATGGACGGTTTGGCATTTAAAGTACTTAAAGAAGCCATGAGAGAGTGGTGATGAATGATATAGCTGGGTAGGCAGGGCTAAGAACAAGAGAGGAGGAGCACAACCGCAGGTGGTGGTGCAAAAGATGAGAGAAGGAGAAGACTGAGTAAAGAATGGGGAAATAATGGAGGTCACACAAAGTTCGCACAGAGTTTATCTCTCTAAGGAATGCGGGGAGCTTGAAGAAGATGAAGGAAAGAGAAGGGTTTTGAAATTAGAGAGATTTTTGAAGGGTTTCAAACTCGATGGTTGGAGTTTCCCACCATCGCACGTGCAAGGGCCGCCTATAATCATTTCAAATGAATACGTGGCACATCGGGAAGGGCCTCAACTGTTAAAAAGTCAGCGTCACATCATTTAATGAAGTGACACTTGGCAAAAAGAAGGGGGTTGCCTTCTCCAGCAAGTTTGAGTTTTGGCGTTAGAATTTTTGTCAGACATATCCAATTCTCCCAACGAAGGCATTCCCCCAACGGTTCAAAAAAGCTACGATGTCCCCTCGCCACATGTCCAAACGTTTGAATTGTGACTTAGTTACATCGGGGAGAATTTCTGCTTTTTCAAACATAGAAAAGCATCATAGGGGAGAATTTCACTTACTAGGAGTCCGAACGAGTATTCGAGAAGGTTAGTAGGCCTTTCGGGAGAATTCCAGATATTAAAGCTAGAACGGTTGAGGCTCAGCATAAGGAAAAAGTGGTGATGTCCCTTCGCCCAAGCCCCAATGAGAATGGCGCTTTATCTCAGATGCATAGGGGAGAATTTTACTTTTTCCAGGAGATTATATCGCTGCGGTTCTAACGAGGGAAAGAAGGCCAGAATTTTTTCACGTAGAGAAGGTTCATCAAATTGAGAAGTTTCGTGCAGACATTTCTTATTCCAACAAATCTCTCCATGAAGGGGCAAATGTAGAGGGGGCTTGAAGGTAATCTTGATATTAGGGATAATTCCCTAATTAGAAATAGTGTTTGAGATTAAGAAACTGAGGTAGCTCAAGCGTGGCAACTCAAGCGTGGCAACTCAAGCATAGCAACTCAGCGCGGCAGCTTGGCGTGGCAACTCATACTTTAGCTTATTGTGTTAGTCATATTGTATCTTTGTTTATATTGACTGTAAGCTATAGCGGTTGCAATGTTGTAACGAGAATGATAATGAGTTTGTGTGAGGTCAAACGGTACTCGCGAGAGACCAGGCTTGGCAGGGTCTCAGAGAGCTTTCATGCTCTATCGAATAACCTTGCCGTGGTAACTTTAAAGAGACTTGGTTTGGAGGATTAAGAAAGTGAGGCACAGTTAGGGGCTTGTCCTGACCATCTTAGATACACTTGGTAAAACACTGAATGACCCTGACCGTGGAACCTCGGGCGGAGCAGCTTTGAGTTCCATCGGGCGCTGAGTTATGAACCAAATAACCCTCTACTTAATGTTAAATCTACTGTAGATGATGTAACTAGCCAGCTAAACAATATCAGACCTGCACTTGAGTAAACTACCGTGGTATTTGGGGCTGTCAGGCAGTTGGTGAGCCACCTCTGCGACAACAGTCCCCTGACACACAGTGGTTAGGCAAAAGGCATGTCTTGGCATTTAATGTATATGACGTGGAGGCAACCAGTGCATCAGGCATTTAATGATGTGACATAAAGTATGAGGGATGTCTTTTATAGTCTTTAAATGACTGAGTTACCTCGGGGGTGGTGTGTGTGTGTGTGGGGGGGGGGGGGGGGGCTATTTAAGGACCCTAACTACCTTTGAGAAGAGAGGATCTTTTGGGAGTGGAAAGAGTTATTGTGTAAGGACATTTTTGTCCATTATCAATTTGTATGTCGTACGCCGTTACACCGTTGAAGAAACTCAAGATCGCATCTACATCAACGGATCCGAATATCAAAGCATCTTCAACATCATAGCCTCTGCGAGAATGAACTTGGTAAAATTTTGTTTTTACGTTCCTTAAAGTTCATATTTAGTATTGGGAAATTTTTATAAAACGTTTTTTATAAAAATAAGAAGTAAGTTTTTTCGAGCAAAATGGGGCTTTTTAAAGTTTTTTATTTTTCTGGGAAAACCGGACCGGTCCGCCCTCTACCCGGACCGATCCGCCTTGCTCAAGGTCCAGTAGACCCCGGATCGAATGCAAACCGATGAAGCAGAAATAACCGAACCGATTCGACCTCATCCGGACCGATCCGCCTCTTAATAAAAGAACCGATCCGGTCAAATCGGACCGATCCGCCCTCAATCTGGACCGGTCCGCCTGGGATAATTTCGGCCAGATCTGTTAGAGATTTTTTAGGAACAAAGTTTTCTTATTTAATGCCAACTTCGGGGAGTTGTTTTCCAAGACTTTTCAACACGATTTTCAGAGTCCTAAATACTCTAAGTCTTCACCTTTTTGATGTGCCAAACATCTTTTTGATTCAGACACAAAAATCCCAATTACTTTTGTGAATCTTTTGGAACCCTAGAACACAAACTTTGTTGTTGTTCATCTTTGTGGAGAGATCTTTGCAACCGAGGGCTGCGTGTCATTGCTGAGGGAGTATCTACAAAGTTTTATGGCTGCGTGTCATTGAGGAGAGATGCGGTTCTTCCTTCGTTGTTTGGGCTGCGAGTCCTTGGAGGGTGCTGCGTGTATTCTCTTGCTGAGTTCAAGACTGTGTGTCTTTGTGGGTTGGCTGCACGTTGATCCATTGCAGATTTCTCTATGTAATTGTAAGTTGCGGCTTGTATATTCATAGTGAAATAAAGGTTTTACCCGAAAGGTTTTTTTTTCCTGAAATCTGTGTCTCAGCATATTTTTGTGTCACATGCTTTATTTATTTATGGGTTGACACACGCACCTTAGATGCATGTTTCGGGGCTGAAATTAAATAAGTGTGCTATATTAGAAAGTTGCGAAGTTAATCAATTATCACACGTTCTCATATTGCTAGAGAGAATACACATCATAGAGAATTATTGCAAACCAGATGGTTTACTCACTCACCATTATTATTTATTACAAAGCTTTTAATACTTGACAGAGATTCTTGAGGGTGTTTTGGTGTGTTTACACCTGCCTACTGAGGTGTATCTAGGGTGCTTACTTATCTCTCCCTCTAGCTGGGTTACTTCTAAGTTTCATTACTACTTTTTGAGTTATACACGAGAATCGAAGGCTCAACTTTGATAACATCCAGTATAATGAAGAACAAGCTGCGAGAGAACTGGAGACACTAAGAGATGGGGCTCCACGAGTAGAGGTACCTCCGGTTCCGGCGACGTCAGGCGTTCCGGGGGTAACACAAGCTTCCACAAGTGTGGGGTTGGGACCCACTCAGGTCGCGCTCCTCATGAGCAAGTTTTATGAGTTTTTGCAAACTCCAGTAGCTTCAACCATGCTGGGAGGACTGGAGACTAATGCCTTCGTAACACCAGGGGTAGCTCCAACGGCCCCACCAGGTGCAGGTGTAATGGGAAAAGTCCCAGCGAGCATACCTTCTCTTGTGAATCCAGCATGGGGAACATCAGGAGTATCGACGGCCCCAACCGTGGCACCTACTCTAGCTGCAATGAGCACTCAGCCCGTGGTCCCATTGGTTGTTGCCCTAGTGGCATCACCCATGGAAGAAATGAGGAAAGAGATGCAATAGGAGATGTTGAAGTTCATGCAGACTTCCTCGCAATCTGCTGGAGAGGTAGCTTCGGTTTATGATGACTTTCAAACATCGTATCCTCAGGAGTACAACAACGAGCCCTATCCAAAGGACTATATTCCTCCTATTTTTGAAAAATACACGGGAAAAGGTGGGAATCCGAAGGAGCACATTAAGCGCTTCATCGAACACTTGGGGGCACATTACAATAATAAAAAGCTTCGTTTGAGGGAGTTTTCCAAATCCTTACCCGATAAAGCATATACCTGGTATTCCCATTTGGCTCCTAGGAGTGTTTCTACGTGGGAGGAGATGTATGTATTGTTTGTCCAGAAGTTCTTTCTGTAAGAAGATGAGTTTACTTTGACCCAACTGGGTAGGGAGAAGCAACGACCTGGGGAAGAAGTGGTGGCCTATGTTCGAAGGTTCATGGAAAGATCCCTTGACTTGAGAGAGGAAACCAAAGAGTCTAAGTTATTGCAGATTTGCACTGAGGGGTTGCTTCCTGAGTACATATGCCATCTTATCAATGAGATGCGCGAGGGGACTTTTTTGGCGTTCTTAAAAGCAACGAGGAATATCTTGTTAATGGTGTGGCCCAATTCGGTGGTTGTGCCCATGATGTTTAGGCTGCCGATGCAACCCGCGGGGGGGGGGGGGGGGGGGGAGGTCTCAGCCTCCACGAGTAGGGTACACCGAAGGAGGAGATAGGGGTAAGGCACCGAAAAAGGATAATAAGAGGAAGTTCGGAAGAAATAGGGAGGACCCACCACCATTGCCTTGTACAGTAAAGGAGTCTGCCAGCTGTTACAACGCAATGGTCCAAGGCAGAATGATCTACGAACCAAAAGACATTCCCGTTGGGGAACCTGATACGGCAACGAAGGCGGATCCTAGGTACTGCCAGGTTCATCGGAGGATCCAACACCCAACAGAAAGTTGCGTCACACTGAGAAGAATTATTGACAAGTACGTGAAGGTAGGGATGTTGCAAATCCCTCTACATAATGTTAATAACA
This sequence comes from Sambucus nigra, assembly GCA_949130495.1. Lineage (NCBI taxonomy): Eukaryota > Viridiplantae > Streptophyta > Magnoliopsida > Dipsacales > Adoxaceae > Sambucus > Sambucus nigra. Next base: position 3,867,954 of record CASBWL010000025.1, read on the forward strand.
ACCTACTACTAGCACATGGGGTCAATCTAGTGGTGTCCTATGATGAAGAGGCGGATAGAGGAGAAAGAGAAGAGTATGAAGCAGCTTTGGATACTTGTACTAAGGGAATAGCTAACGTAGTTTTAGTTTATGATAAAGCAAGCGCCAAGGATGTGGAGGACGTGTGCAGCATTGAAGGTGAGGAAGTAGATCCGGACCTAGAGTACTGTGTAGTCTCAAGATCCCCAAAGTTTACCTGGTTCTTTGAACAGGTAGGGATACCAAAAGAAAGCAGGTTGGAAATAACCCAGGTGATACTTGATATTACGAGGAAAGACGCAGTCCCTTCACTGAAATGGAAGGGACCCATGGCCAGGTTGGTAAGGAGGTTCCTGTCAGAGGTGACCTTCAGTAATGCAGATAGGGCTGTGAGGTTCCCTCATAACAGGCCATTTTACGTGACTTCCAGTGTCAACGGAGTTAGTTTTGCAAGGACTCTTATGGATGGGGGAGCTTCCATAAATATTATGCCGATTAACTCCTTTTATGCAGCTAATATTCCAGAAGAAAGGTTGGTCCCCATGCCTTTGGTAATTTCGAGGTACGATAACCAATCTTCCAAATCTATTGGGTATGTTAATGTTGGGATTGTGATGGGAAATTTGAGTCCCATATAATGTTCCACGTGATAGAGAATGCAACGTCGTATCATCTTCTAATAGGAAGGGTGTGGATTCACAACCAAGGGCTAGTTCCTTCTACGTACCACCAATGCGATAAGGCGAACATCAAGGGGACAGAGGTGACCATTAGGGCTACGAAGAGGCCCTTTGCTATCAAGGAAGCTCACTTGATGGACGTGGAATTTTATACTGAGTTGGAAGAGGATGTCCGGGTCCTAACGAGAAGGATGGTGTGACACCCCGACTAATTAAATACTGGGTAGCTATTCCTTTATTTAATTTAATACAAAATGTCAAGTTGGTTCAGTTCATAGCATCACTGTCGAAAAACATTTTAACAATTACTAGCCACCTAATATTTAAAAAGTGAGTTGTCAATTTTAACTGAATTAGATTAACATACAACCAAATTAAATTATGAAATATTGGTACCACAACCACAATACAGTCGCAATATAAAATAATATAACAAACTGAATCTGGAGTAATACTTCTCACAACAATCCGAATACTGACATAAACCAAATACAGAGCCTGAATCATTAATTAGTTACATCCAAAACTGAATTAAAACTGGATAAGTATATTGTCTTTAAGAAAAGGGGGCGACATGTCCTACAGATAAATAAGTCTGAAATAGAATCAAGGTAGAAAGTGGAGGCGTCTATAATCGAGGTCCTATAACTTCCACAACAGCTACTGCACGTCACTGGAATGGAACTCCTAAGCCTGGTGTCCATGTGGCTGGGCACCTAAAAGTTTTTTTTACAAGAAAATAGATTTAAAAGCAAACGGGTCAGAGCCCGATTGAAAACAGTTTAAAATATAGCAAGTGTTTAATATCATTAAACAGTGAATATAAAGTACATGATAGTGCGTGCACTCACATGAGTTCCTCACCTCTCAACTAATAGTGCACGCCTAACGTACCCGTACCCGTTCTAGTCATTTCACTGTCTAACTATTCCAATTCACCACCTAACTTTGGTAAACTATTAAGGTTCAACTCTCTACATCTTAATATAAATAGAGAGTTTTACTTTTTATTTCTCAGAATTAATCATAATATTTACTATAATTTTCCATCTTTAACTCTACTAAAAATGTTATGATCATTCACACTTACATTTATAATGACAGTTCATTTAGATTATCAGTATTTTAATCTCCTCATAAATGTACAATACTGGCACCCCGAGACTAAGCTGCGGTGCACACATACTCTGCTATCAAATTTCGGTACATCACGTACATTAGGATCACGTATTTCTAATCACTCAGGAACCGTTTCAATAAGTAACAATCACACACAATGGAGGCGAACATAGTTCACATTACATGGGTCACGCACATACCTACGCTCCCATGATCAACTGACTTATTAACTCCCCAATAAGTCATTCTCTGACCTATGTCCTTGAGGTACCAATCCAAATCCCCCCGTAGGCACACAAAGATTAGATGGCCCTGATCGAACGTCGACCTCCCGTGATAGCAAGTATGGTAGGTATGTTATACACAGATAACCACATATACTAAGCATTCACACATCTTAGATATCTTATAATATTAATAGAGGTATATTTTACATTTCTATACCGTCATTAAGGTAGTACACTTACAAGTTTCTGAAAAACATACACTATATATTATTAACTCTTCTCACGTCACAAATTCAAGTACTGATCTCCTAACCCATAGAAGTCACCCGGCCTATTATATGATTCTAGGTTTCTATCCTCAACGTACTCAAATCTCACAACTATACCCACTAATCACAAGGGAAGAATAACACTTAACTAAATAAGTCTCTGAAAAGTATAAAATTAAAGTCGGGCCTAAAAAGACCATTCTGTGAACTCGTTAGAAGTCACAGAAATCTCGTTCGAACGAGTGTCGTTCGAATGAATGTCTTTGAATGAAATATGAACTCGTTGGAAAGGACACCGGTATCTCGTTGAAGCTCGTTCGAATGAGGTCGTTCGTACGACCTGGGTTGGTCTTTAAGGAGAAGGCAGGAAACGCTCAGAAATTCCCCACTTCGTTTTTCTTCATTTTTCTCTTATCTAAATCCATCCTAAGATCATCCCACTTACGTTTTAATGTTTTTAAAATATTCTAAGTCACCCTAGATCACTCCTTAACATATTTTTGGGGTCAAATCTTACTAATCAACATGCAATAATTATAAATCCCCAATTCTTGCCCCAAACCCTATGAACATGAACTCAGAATTTTATTAACTACAAGGACTCCTTATTAATTCATTTTCAAATCATCAAAAGTTATGTATTTGGGTATTAAATTTGTCCATAACCATTCTACATGCAATTCCTATCCAAGACCATGCATTTCACAACAATCCCAATGGGTTTTTCATCAAAACTTTCAAGGCAAAAACAGTTTCTATACTAAACATGGAAGAAATATTCATTGAACTTAATAATATCAAATCACTTGCCTTAGATTTGTTCTTTAGATTTGTTGTCGGTGTTTCAAGGTTGATTCTTTCCTCTTTCTGGTCAAAATCCCTTCCAAAATGATGGTGGGGAGATGGTTTGGTTTAGAACTTCCTTTAACCTCTCTTCTAACTTCTCTCAAAAACCTCCGTAGCCCACTCTCTCACTTTTGGATGATAATGACCTTAGTGGCCCTTTTAATAATATCTAAATTACTTCTAAAATTCGTATGTTTTAATCCCTTAATTTTTAAAATTACCAAAATACCCTTCTAGGTTGTCGGTTTGGCCTAAAAATTCCCCGGGACCCAAACTAAACTCCCGGCTAGTGTTTTCTGACTATTTCGACCCTTCCGGACACGTTGGCGCATTCAAAATGACTATTTGGTTGATAAAAATAAAAAATTCTTTTTAATCTAATTAAATTCATTCCTGACGCGACTGACACGCGCGTCCCAACTTAATTTCCCAAATTGTCGTATTTCTGTCGCGCGACAATTTTAATATTTTCAATATTCATATGATACCATATATACTACATAATATTTAATTTTTAACATCATAAATAAATACCAACTCACATCCCGTTTTTACATCCGGATTAATTCCCAATTAATTCTCATTTAATTCAATTAATCCCTTAAATAAAAATTAATAAAATTACGGAGAATTACATACTTCCCCCCTAATAACAGAATTTCATCCCGAAATTCGAAACTAAAGAATACCTGGTAAAAATAACTCTGGATAACGCTCGCGCATGTCATCCTCGCGCTCCCATGTGGACTACTCGGCATTATGATGCCGACACTCCACACGTACGAATGGTACTATCTTCGATCTCAGTTTCCTCTCGCCGTGGTCCAGAATAGCAATCGGCCCCTCCTCGTAGGAACTATCAGGTTGAAGATCGATGTTCTCCAAAGAAATGTGGGTAGGAGCCAAATCGTCCCTAATATATCTCCTTAGCGAGGAAATATGGAACACATCATGAATCTTATGCAAGTGCTCCGGTAGTCCAAGTCTACTGGCCCAATCCGCTCGATAATAGGAAATGGCCCCACATATCTTGGTGCCAGTTTCCCCTTCTTTCCAAAACGCATAATCCCCTTCATCAGAGATACTCTAAGTAGCACCTGGTCCCCCACCTTGAACTCCCTGAAGAACCTCTTGGCATCGGCATAACTCTTTTGTCGATCTTGAGCTACCCAAATACGGCTCCGTATCATCTCTATCCTTGCCGAAGTATCTCGAATCACTTTCGGCCTAAGGAGTCTGTTATCCCCCACCTCTGACTAACATGCCGTAGAACGACAAGGTCTCCCATACAACGCCTCTAATGGATCCATGCCAATGGTGAACTGGTAGGAGTTATTATAAGCAAACTCCATCAGCGGAAGATACTGCTCCCAACCACCTCCAAAGTCTAGGATGCACATACGCAACATGTCCTCCAACATCTGATTTGTCCTCTCGGTTTGCCCATCTATCTGCGAGTGATATGCCGTACTCAGCCGCAACTCCGTACCCATGGCTTCTTGGAAACTCTCCCAAAATCGTGAAACAAATATCTTGTCTCGATCAGACACGATATTGAGAGGTACCCTGTGAAGTCTCACTATCTCTGCTATGAAGATCTGGGCATACTGTCCCGTAGTGTAGTCTGTTCGGGCTGGTAGAAAATGAGCTACTTTGGTCAACCTATCCACGATTACCCATATGGAGTCGTGACCTCTCTGTGAAGTAGGTAACCCCGTGATAAAGTCCATAGAAATGCTCTCCCATTTACACATCGAGATTTCTAACGGTTGTAGGAGTCCTGCCGATCTCTGATGGTCCACCTTTACTAGCTGACTAGTGGCACATTTTGAAATGAACTCGACAATATCTCTCTTCATCCCGCTCCACCAGTACTGTTGTCTCATGTCCTGGTACATCTTATCCCCACCCGGATGTACCGCGAACCGTGCGACTCTGTCATTACTTTGTATCGCAAGTCTTCCCCTTCCGAAACAATCAGTCTCTCATTAAAAGCATAATCCCCCATTTGAACTAACGGTATAGGACTCGGCTCCCTCTGCTAGTAATCGCACTATCTGCTCCTGACAGAACGAGTCCTTTGAATGGGCCTGTATCACTCTCGTAACAATCTGAGGCGTAACAGTCATCATGGATATGAATGATCGGGCCACTGCATCCTAGTGTCCCAACTCCTTCCACCTGTCTTTCCACACTTCGGCCACCTCACCTACTAGCCTATGGCTCAACGCGTCTGCTACCACGTTAGCCTTCCCTGGGTGATATTGGATATCGAACTGATAATCCTTCACGAACTCAAGCCACCGACATTGATGCATATTAAGTTCCTTTTGTGTGAAGAGGTATTGTAGGGACTTATGGTCTGTAAACAAAAGGAATTTCTCCCCCAGAAGATAGTGTCTCCAAATTCGAAGATCAAATACGCTGCCGCTAACTCCAAATCGGGGGTGGGGTAATTCTTCTCGTGAGGCTTAAGCTTACGGGAATCATAAGCTATAGCCTGACTCTCCTGTTGCTGTACACCTCCAAGTCCTTGTAAGGACGCATCGGTGTAGACTAGATACTCAACTCCCGGTCTGGGCAGTGCTAACACAGGCGCTGAGGTCAACTTATCCTTCAACTCATCGAATGCCAACTGATAGGCATCGCTCCAGATGAATGGCACACCTTTGCGAGTCTGATGTGTCAAAGGACCCGCTATTTTAGAGAAACCCTGAATAAACCTCCTGTAGTATCCTGCTAAACCCAAGAAACTTCGGATCTCAGTCGGTGTTGTAGGCTGTGCCCACTCCCTCACCGTCGATACTTTCCCCGAATCAACTGATATCCCCCTATCTGAGATAATATTCCCCCAAAACTGTACCTCCTTTAGCTAAAACCCACACTTCTCGTACTTCGCATATAGCTCATTCTGACCCAGCATTTGCAAAACCTGACTCAAGTGCTCGGCATGGTCCTCCTCTGTCTGGAAGTAAACCAGAATATCATCAATAAAGACGATGACGAACTGATCTCGAAACTCTCTGAACACCCTATTCATCAAGTCCATAAACACTGCTGGAGCATTGGTTAAGCCAAAAGACATAACCCAAAACTCGTAGGAACCATATCTTGTCAAGAAGGCAGTTTTTAAAACGTCCTGTTCCCTGATACATAACTGATGGTATCCCGATCGCAAGTCAATCTTTAAGAAGAAGGCCGCTCCTCTCAACTGGTCGAATAAGTTATCGATTCGGGGCAACGGGTACTTATTTCGTATCATGACTTTATTCAACTCCCTATAATCTACACACAATCTCAACGATCCGTCTTTCTTCTTCACGAATAACACAAGGGCACCCTACAGTGAAGTACTCCTACGAATAAACCCCTAACCCAATAACTCTTCTATCTGATCCCGTAACTCCCTCATCTTTGTTGGAGCCATACATTAAGGCGCGCGAGCTATTGGACAAGTGCCCGACGTCAAATCGATAACAAAATCTCTCTCTCTCTACTAGGAGGTAATCCAGGTATATCCTGGAATACATCAGCAAACTCCCTAACAACTGGAATCGAATCGAGTGGTATCACTACTTCCTTAGAGGTCTCCTCATCTATGTAATACAAGTGAGTGGACGATCCTCCCTCAGAACGAGGCATCGCTACTAAGAACATCTCTTGCTCGGGAATGGCAAAAATAATACTCCTGCTGAAACAATCAATCATGGCTCGGTACGCGACTAGCCAATCCATACCAATAATCGCATCGTACTCAGTCATCTCTAATACTAGCATATCAGCAGGTAAAGTAAACCTCCCGATCTCTATACCCACACCTCTACAAATAAGAGAAATCACAGAACCCCTAGTCAACGGTGAATCTACGCAAGTAATCGTGCTCTCTACAGTGTCTAATAATCCTATAATGCGCGCAAATCTCATGGAAATAAAGCAGTGTGTGGCTCCCGTATCAAATAGAATACGCCCCATAGTCCCCTGAATAGAGAACATACCCTCAATAGTAGGTGGATCCTGTGGGATTACGGCCTGCTGGAGCTGATAAACTCGCCCGTACTGAAGTTGTCCCTGCTGTACTGGGATGGGTGGCAAAGCTGGCATCTGCGGTGGTACAGGGAGGGCGGCGGGAAACATAGGTCTCTGGGGCTCTTATTGAGCACCCTGCTGCTGCTGCTGTGGGCCCCTGCCCCTATCAGGACACTCCTGGAGTTTGTGGCCAATCTTTCCACAAGTAAAACATTTCCCTAAAAAATTTCCCCCTCTCTGACCTTGCTGCCCACGGCCCTGGTTGCCGTTGCCATTCCTCCCCTGGCCGTGTTGGCCCTGATGAAACTACTGCTGTTGGCCATGCTGACCCTGATGGCCGTGCTGACCCTGCTGGCTATAGCAAAAACCTCCATGTCCATTTCTGAAACCCCCAGATCTAAACCTCTTAGAATCCCCCTGCTGGGAACTCTGATCACCCTGCCTGTGCTCACCCTGAACAGATTGTGCCCCGCTGGCACCATTTCCCCCTGTCCCACCCTGATGGCTGGACTCTCCTGATCGCTTACTCTCTGACAAGTGAAAGCGGTGATCCTGGCAGTGAAGCAGTGCAGCGTTAATCACATCAGAATAAGTGGCCAACGAGAGATTACCCAATAAGTGCAGACGGATCCTCCATGTTAACCCATCCATGAACTTATGTATGTTCTTCTCCTCTATCGGAATCTCACCGAGGATGATGTTCAAGATATTAGTGAACTCGGCCTCATACTCTGCCACGGTCTTCCCTTACTGCTTGAGGTTCATTAACTTTCTCCTCATCTCGGTGTGAACGGCTGACGAAACATACTTGCGGTCGAATCACACCCAGAACTCCTGAATAGAGAGGACATCTCTCTCCTTCGCTGTGGTAATAGACTCCCACCATTGTAATGCTGACCCTACTAGCTTGAAAGTAGCCAGTATCTATCTCTGTACATCCGTACACTCGTACATCCTCAAGTGCCTTTGGATGTCCTTCTTCCACTGACTGGACACAACAATTTCGGAGCTACCTACAAACTCCGGAGGGTGCGCTTTTTGAAAAGCATCACGAACGCGTTCCCAAGCAGACGGGAATGCATGAGACTGTACTGGCGCTACTGCTGGCGCCTGGGGTGGTGCCTGCTGCACAACTGCAAGGGAGGTATTTACCGCTTGGGCTACAATAGCAGCAACCTCTGCTGCATTCATGGTACCCTGAACTGGTGCAGGCAGTGGCTCGGGCTGAGCATCCCTGGGAACTCGCTGTGCACGTCGTGGAGGCATCTGAAATGAGAGAAAATTTTTATAAGTTCGCATTTATTATCTCAAAGTAGCTGAAGAGCGTATGATAAACAAAAGAGTACAACAATCCTAAAATATAGGGCTCTACATCAAAGATCGCTCAGCGGAAATATAACAAGCCGTACAGATCCTAAGGACACTAGAACCTGATGCTCTGATACCACTTGTGACACCCCGACTAATTAAATATCGGGTAGCTACTCCTTTATTCAATTTAATACAAAATGTCAAGTTGGTTCAGTTAATAGCATCACTGTCGAAAAACATTTTAAAAATTACTGGCCACCTAATATTTAAAAAAGTAAGTTGTCAATTTTAACTGAATTAGATTAACATACAACCAAATTAAATTATAAAATATTAGTACCATAACCACAATACAGTCGCAATATAAAACAATATACTAAACTGAATCTGGAGGAATACTCCTCACAACAATCCGAATACTGACATAAACCAAATACAAAGCCTGAATCATTAATTAGTTACATCCAAAACTGAATTAAAACTGCATAAGTAAATTTGTCTCTAAGAAAAGGGGCGGCATGCCCTACAGATAAATAAGTCTGAAATAGAATCAAGGTAGAAAGTGGAGGCGTCTATAATCGAGGTCCTGTAACTTCCACAGCAGCTACAACACGACACTGGAATGGAATTCCTAAGCCTGGTGTCCTTGTGGCTGGGCACCTAAAAGGTTTTTATAAGAAAATAGATTTGAAAGCAAACGGCTCAGAGCCCGATTGTGAAAATAGTTTAAAATATAGCAAGTGTTTAATATCATTAAACACTGATTATAAAATACATGATAGTGCGTGCACTCACATGAGTTCCTCACCTCTCAACTAATATTGCAGGCCTAACGTACCCGTACTCGTTCTAGTCATTTCGCTGTCTAACTATTTCAATTCACCACCTAACTTTGGTAAACTATTAAGGTTCAATTCTCGACATCTTAATATAAATAGAGAGTTTTACTTTTTATTTCACAGAATTAATCATAATAATTACTACAATTTTTCCTCTTTGACACTACTAAAAATGTTACGATCATTCACACTTACATTTATAATGATAGTTCATTTCAATTATCAGTACATTAATCTCATCATAAATATACAATACTGGCACCCCGAGACTAAGCTGTGGTTCACACATACTCTGCTATCAAATCCCGGTACATCACGTACATTAGGATCACGTATTCAAATCACTCAGGAACAGTCTCAATAAGTAATAATCACACACAATGGAGGCGAACATAGTTCACATCACATGGGTCACGCACCTACCTACGCTCCTATGATCAGCTGACTTATTAACTCCCCAATAAGTCATTCTCTGATCTATGTCCTCGAGGTACCAATCCAAACCCCCCCGTAGGCATACAAAGATTAGATGGCCCTGATCGAACGTCGACCTGCCATGATAGCAAGTATGGTAGGTATGTTATACACAGATAACCACATATACTAAGCATTCACACATCTTAGATATCTTATAATATTAATAGAGGTATATTTTACATTTCTATACCGTCATTAAGGTAGTACACTTACAAGTTTCTAAAAAAAAACATACATTATAGATTATTAACTCTTCTCACGTCGCAAATTCAAGTACTTATCTCCTAACCCATAGAAGTCACCCGGTCTATTATATGATTCTAGGTTTCTATCCTCAACGTAATCCAATCAAACAACTATACCCACTAATCACAAGGGAAGAATAACACTCAACTAAATAAGTCTACGGAAACTTTAAAACTAAAGTCGGGCCTAAAAAGACCATTCTGTGAACTCGTTAGAAGTCATAGAAATCTCGTTCGAACGAATGGCTTTGAATGAACTATGAACTCGTTAGAAAGAACACCGACATCTCGTTAGAAGTTTGTTCGAACGAGGTCGTTCGAACGACCTGGGTTGGTCTTCTAACGAGATGGCAGGAAACGCCCAGAAATTCCCCACTTCGTTTTTCTTGATTTTTCTCTTATCTAAATCCATCCTAAGATCATCCCACTTACGTTTTAATGTTTTTAAACTATTTTAAGTCACCCTAGATCACTCCTTAACATATTTTTGGGGTCAAATCTTACTAATCAACATGCAATAATTATAAATCCCTATTTCTTGCCCCAAACCCTATGAACATGAACTCATAATTTTATTAACTACAAGGAATCCTTATTAATCAGTTTTCAAATCATCAAAAGTTATGTATTTGGGTATTAAATTCGTCCATAACCATTCTACATGTGATTCCTATCTAAGATCATGCGTTTCACAACAATCCCAATGGGTTTTTCATCAAAACTTTCAAGGCAAAAACAGTTTCTATACTAAACATGGAAGAAATATTCATTGAACTTAATAATATCAAATCACTTGCCTTAGATTTGTTCTTCAAATTTGTTATCGGTGTTTCAAGGTAGATTCTTTCCTCTTTCTGGTCAAAATCCCTTCCAAAATGACGGTGGGGAGATGGTTTGGTTTATAATTTCCTTTAACCTCTCTTCTAACTTCTCTCAAAAACCTCCGTAGCCCACTTTCTCACTTTTGGATGATAATGGCCTCAGTGGACCTTTTAATAATATCTAAATTACCTCTAAAATTCGTGGGTTTTAATCCCTTAATTTTTAAAATTACCAAAATACCCTTCTAGGTTGTCGGTTTGGCTTAAAAATACCCCGGGACCCAAACTAAACTCCAACTAGTGTTTTCTGACTATTTCGACCCTTCCGGACATGATGGCGCACTCAAAATAACTATCAGGTTGATAAAAATAAAAATTTCTTTTTAATCAAATTAAATTCATTCTTGACGCGACTGACACGCGCGTCCCAACTTAATTTCCCAAATTGTCGTATTTCTGCCTCGCGACAATTTTAATATTTTCAATATTCATATAATACCATATATACTCCATAATATTTAATTTTTAACTTCATAAACAAATACCAACTCACATACCATTAGTATTTACATCCGGATTAATTCCTAATTAATTCTCATTTAATTCAATTAATCCCTTAAATAAAAATTAATAAAATTACGGGGTGTTACAGATTGAAGGAGTATGGGTTCCCTCGATCAGAGAAAGGATGGGGCCCTTGAACGAGCAGGGTAAAGAGGTTGCAAACAGCGCACGAGTAATGACCGAGGAAGCTCACAAGGCGATCCGTCGGCCAGAAGGCATCTTGAAGTAGCTCAAAGACAGGATGAGACCCAGAGTGGATCCGATGGAGCATGAGGTCCAACGACAAAGTGTGTTAAGTCGATTCTCAGGGAAAAGAATGGCCGAGGCATCTAGAGAGAATAAAAGGAAAGCAGTCACCGCTACCAGCAGACAATGCAAGAAAAACATTACTGAAGAAGGAAAAGTGGTGTATCGATTGTAATGGTGTGAGTGGGCAGCCGAGGAAACTAATGATGAGGTTGACCCGATATATGAATATTTTTTGATGGATCAATGGGGACAATGTATGGTGATAGACAACTCCAGCATACAGGAATTTATGGAGGAAGTCACCGAGGAATCAGATTACATGGCGGATCGACCGAAGCCGCAGGCGAAAGAGCTAGAGCAGTTGAACCTGACAAAAGAAAGGGAAGACCCAAGGCCCATCTTCATCTCGAAGGATATCAGTAAAGGGAAACTAGGGGCCTTAGTTGAGTTGATTCGGGAGTTTATGGACGTCTTCGCGCAGAAGTACACAGAGATGGAAGGGCTGGATGAGGAAGTGCGCTGTCACAAGTTGAACGTGATGCCTTCAGCCATCCCAGTAAAAGAAGCAATGAGAACGTACAAGCCTGAGCTGGATTTGAAGATCAAGGAAGAGGTTCAACGCTTACTAGCAGCAGGGTTTATCAAGCCGATACAACACCCGATCTGGCTATCCAGTATTATCCCAGTGGGGAAGAAAGATAAAAACTAAATAAGGAACTGTGTGGACTTTAGATATTTGAATAGAGCTTGTCCCAAAGATGAGTTCCCTCAACCCTCCATCGATAGCCTGATAGATGCAACGGCTGGTCACGAGATGCACAGCTTCATGGATGAGTATGCAAGGTACAACCAGATCAAGATGGATCCCTTCAATGCAGAGAAAACAACGTTCAGAACCCCATTGGGCAACTTCATGTACAAGGTGATGCCGTTTGGACTCAAGAACGCTAGGGAAACTTACCAAAGAACAATGATGGCCATTTTCCATGACTTCTTTCACAAGTTTGTGGAATTCTACGGGGATGATTTGGTCATCAAGTCGAGGAAGGAGGAGTCCCATCTGAGCGATTTGAGGAAGGTGTTTTCTCGTTGCAGGAAGTTTAAATTAAAGATGAATCCATTAAAGTGTGTTTTTGGAGTGACGAGTGGGAAATTCCTAGGCTTTGTGGTCGATCGACAAGGGGTGCAGATGGACCAGGACAAGCAGCGGGCGATCTTGGAAATGCCATATCCAAGAATGGCGAAGGAGCTGAAGAGTTTCCTTGGTAAGGTCTCATACCTTAGTAGATTATTGCCTGGATTGACCGAGGTAACATATCCATTAATGCAACTATTACAAAAGAACATGAAGTTCAAATAGGAGGCAGTTCACCAGGGGTATCTCGACGTACTAAAGAAGTTGCTTATTTCACCACGGGCCATAATTCCCCCAAGGGTAGGAATACTGTTACAGTTGTACGTCACATCCACTACGGGGCCTGTGGGATCTTTGCTGGCATAAGAGATTGATGGGTAAGAACGACCGGTCTACTACCTCAACAGGATCATCCATGGTCCAGAAGTCAGATATCATAGCTTAGAAAGGCATTGTTTAGCCTTAGTATTTGTAGCGTCAAAACTTAGACATTATATGCTATCTTTTACAATTCATATTGTAACAAGATGTGATCCCATTAAATATTTACTTGCAAGAACTATATTGATTGGTAGGGCAGCTAGATGATTCCTTATCCTCTCCGAATATGACTTAAAGTGCATGGTTCCTCGCGTAATCAAAAGCCAAGCCTACACTGATCTGTTGGATATTTTCCCTTCAAAAACGTTTGAGCCACCCAAAGAAAGCATTATAGGAGATGACTTACAGGCCAATCACCTAAATACAACTGATGAGGAATGGACAATGCAGTTCAATGGATGCTCGACAGAGAAGAAAGGAGGAGCAGGGGTTATTCTTTTGAAAGGAATGAAGGAGATTTACCTTTCTTACAAGTTGGATTTCCCTTGCTATAACAACGAGACAAAATATGAAGCATTGGTGTTGGGATTGTTAGAGGCTCTTTGGAGAGGAATTCATTCACTTTGCATCAAGGGGGATTCAAACCTGGTGGTCTAGCAAGTGGATGGAGAATATGCGTTGAAACACATGAGCCTAACACCATACATAACGATCATTCAAAGGCTCCTTGGCCAGTTCTATCAGACCAAAATCAAGAGGCAGCCTAAAAGGATAAATTGTCACCCAGATGCCTATGCCACCATCGCCCAAAAGATAATTATGAGGAGCGATACAACTACTGTCATGATTCAATGAAAAATATCTCCTTTGATAGTGCAGTCAATTTTATCGATGGAGGAGGATGCGGACTGGAGGGAAGAGATTAAGAGGCAACTGGAGACTGGTGAAGGAACGATGGGGCTCAAAGAGTTAGCCCAATAATTTACCAACCAGGGAAACCTTTACTTCAGAAACGCAGGAGGATGGATATTGAGATGCATCGGTCCAGAGGAGGCAGAGCAAAGATTGAAGAAAATACATAAAGAGCACTGCAAAATAACTGAGATACCCCTCTATCGAAGAATGCAAAGGGAGGGCTATTTTTGGCTTAAGATGAAATAAGATGCGAAAGAACTACAACGGAGGTGCAACAAATGCCAGTTATTCTTCAAGGCAGCTGAATGTCACTTCATGAAGGCTCAACCTGACTGGAGACAGCCCTACATTGACTTCATTAAAGATGGAGTTATCCCAACGGAGAAAATTAATGCGATGGGATTCTGATGAAGGGCCCCGAGATTCTACGTTCAGGAGGGGCAGCTTTATCGAAGGGGATATTTCAATAGGCCATTGCGTTGCATCACAAAGGAAAAGGTAGCCGAGGTTCTCAAACAGGTGCATGATCCAGCTCATATAGGAGGGTCCAAGCTATATGATTATTTGATGACTCTGGGTTACTATTGGCCAACGATGGAGAAAGATTTCGCTGAGTTCGTTCGAAAATGCAAGGTCTGCCAGCTTCATGGAAACATTATCCATGCCTCATCGGTAGACCTACACTCCCTGACAATGCCCTATCCGTTTCACACTTGGGCGTTCGACCTGGTAGGGGTAATACACCCTTCTTCGAGGGGGAAGATATGGATACCAGTGGCAACTGAGTGTTTAACAAAGTGGGCTGAGGCGATACCACTGAGAAGGGCAACAGAGGGAGTAGTGAGCAACTTCATCAGAGAATACATTATTTGTCATTTCGGGATCCCAAAGGTTATCCTTTCAGATAATGGAACCCCTTTCGTCAATTCAGAAGTAACGATGCTCACAGACAAATACTCCATTATCCATCACACTTCGACGGTGGCATACCCAAAGGGAAACGATCAAACCGAAGCGATTAAAAAACTTTAGTCAATATCTTGGCTAAAATGATGGAGGATTTCCGAAAATTGTGAGATGACATGATACCAGCCGTTCTATGGGCCTATCGGATGACTAAGAGGAAGCATACGGGGTATACACCGTTCTCTCTTATTTATGGGCCCGAGACGATTCTTCCAGTCGAGTTGGAAGTTCCCTCTGCTTGATATGCTTTGCGAAGCAGCATGCTCCCGCATAATAGAAACGTACAGTTAGAAGCGTTAGACGAACACAAGGATAATGCGATGCAACACTTTCAAATGTATACGAGACAACCCTCTAGGGCATATGATAACTTAGTGAGACCCAGGAAGTTCGTGGAGGGAGATCTTGTATTGAAGGCAGCAGGCCTTTCTCTACCTAAGTTTCAGCGAATTAGGAGGGACCTTTCATTATAAAGGGAGCTCGTGACTCAGGTTATTGCTTGGTTTCAAAAATGGAAGAAGATAAACCATTCAAGATTAACAATAAGTGGTTGAAGGTTTATCATGTGTAGGCAGTTATGTTTGACCACTAATGTATATTGGCTATTGTTATGAATACACAAGTTCTTTCTTATAATGAGTATGTAAGTTCTTTTTATTATAACACAAAGAAGAGATAAAAGAATTATAGAACTTCACGCTTCCCAATCCATGCAGTAAATTGTAACACAAAGGAATTGCATAAGAGAATAAATACCCTTTTCATTCATAAACTCTAGAGGCATTACAAAATTGGGAGCTCTCGCCCAAGAATTACATGAGAAGAAGAAAAAATACATATACGAAAAATCATTGACCCAGGAGGAACCACAAATTTGGGGAGGAGAAAAAATCTCCAGGAAGGCCCGAAGAAGCTTTTAAGCAAGATCGTTGGGCATTAATGGAAACTTCTAATCTAGTCTGCGCTTGCATACGTTCGATAAGAAGTTTTTCTTGTTTTATCTTTGCCAAACACAGAGGTTCTTCGAGGTCCTCCACCTCCTTGTCAATAGCTCCGAGGAGAGGTTCTAGCTCGGCCAACTTAGTTTCCTCGTCCCGCTGATCCTCCTGATGTTTTCATAAGAGCTCCCTCTGGATGTCCAACTGCTGGCTCTTCAAAGTCCTTAAATGCACGATGAGCCAGTTAAAATGGAACCCGTCATAACCCAACTACCTTAGATAACCCAGGAATTGGTTGAGGAGGGGTCTGGTAACGTTTGTAGTTGGAGTATTAGCGATTTCAGCAACGACGGTGGCCATGCCTTGAAGCCTGTAGCTCATAACTGAGATGTTTGAACGAAGGCAGTCCACTGTGAAGGTTTCAAGATAATAGCTCACAAGTTGCTCGATTGCCAAACGATGATTGGCAGACATTTGGGGAGAACGTTGGAGTACCATTAGGCAGAAGGCATGAGGATCCATGTCGGGCAGGGGAAGCTCGCATCCAGATTCGCTTTCCGCAGTAGCACCCCTTGTGGAGCCTTGATCATCTTGACTAGTTCCTTCAGAAGCGACAGGTTCATGATGGGGCGAGGCAATAGGCCAAGGAACTGGTTGAGAATCCTCTTGAGCAACCTGAAAACAGTTAGAGGAAATAAGGAGTTTATGAAAAATCTTAACAAGTGTTTTCGTTGTTAAGTCACCGATATAGGTGGAGTTTATGAAAAATCTTAACAAGTGTTTTCATTGTTAAGTCACCGATATAGGCGGAGTTTATGAAAAATCTTAACATGTGTTTTCGTTGTTAAGTCACCAACATAGGTGGAGTTTATGGAAAATCTTAAAAATTGGTTTCGTTGTTAAGTCACTGATATAGGGGGAGCTTATGAAAAAATATTAACAAGTGTTTTCATTGTTAAGTCACCGATATAGGTGGAGTTTATGAAAAATCTTAACAAGTGTTTTCGTTGTTAAGTCACCGATATAGGTGGAGTTTATGAAAAATCTTAACAAGTGTTTTCGTTGCTAAGTCACCAATATAGGTGTAGTTTATGGAAAATCTTAACAAGTGTTTTCATTGTTAAGTCACCGATATAGGTGGAGCTTATGAAAAAAATCTTAACAAGTATTTTCGTTGTTAAGTCACCGATATAGGTGGAGTTTATAAGAAACCTTAACAAGTGTTTTCGTTGTTAAGTCACCAATATAGGTGCAGTTATGAGAAAATATTAACAAATGTTTTCGTTGTTAAGTCACCGTTACAGGTGGAGTTTATGAGAAACCTTAACAAGTGTTTTCGTTGTTAAGTCACCAATACAGGTGGAATTTATGAAAAAACTTAACAAGTGTTTCCATTGTTAAGTCACAAACACAGTTGAAGTTCGAGAAACTGAGAAATATAGAGAAACTAGCAGGTACCTTCGCAGTAGTAGGGGTGAGAATGGGAGTCACCACGGGGGCCATAAGGGTAGAGACCATTATAGGCGGGCTCATTGCCTCAGAAGTCTCAACGGGGCCCTTGGCTGCTGAAGCCTCAAAAGTAGGCAAAAATCCCTCACCAACATATGGTATTAAAGCTAACCCGGGGGCATCATTGGAGGAAGACATTGAATCTCCAAAGGATTCCCCAACGAGAGTAGTAGCACCAACTTGGGCCTGGGAGGGGAAAAGGCCACTTAGAGAAAAGGGTGGAGAGAGACTTGGAGAAATATGCAAATGTAAAGCCAAGTGTTAGATACAAGCAGTAAAACACAAAAGAATAAGAGGAAGAAATGCACTTAACTTACCCCCGTTATGGCACTAAAAAGAGGAACGACGACAAGGGGTCTTGACAATGCAGGAGGAAGGGGAATGCTAGCTATCAACGATGCCACCTCCACCTAAAGCAGCCCAACATGTTTGAATTGATGAACAAAGCAATGGGATAAATAAAAGATGTGAGACTTGGTAAGAGATTTACCCCAGAAGAACTCTCTTCGATCACAAAGAGGGTAGAGGGACCTCTTGCTCCAATGGTAACTCAGAAGAGGCTACAGTAGTTGCCTCTCGTTGGCAGGGCATTTCAGCAGACCCAATGGTAGTGGCCCCCGCAGTAGCTTCTTTGGTCCCTTGAGAGGACAATCTTCGTGAGTAGGTAAGTCCTATCATGGGGGAATGAGGAGGAGTGATATCGGCTTGAGATATACCGCAACGTCCCCCCACGAAGTGGCTTATAGGGGGACTGGGAGGATTGGGCCTTTCTTCTCCAACTCCCTGCACCAAAACATTTTCTTAGTAAGAAATAAGCAGATGCAACACAGCTTAAGAGAAGGGGGATGAGAAATAAATAATGCACACATACCTTAGATCTAGAGGGAGAACGAGAAGGTACAACTCCTGGTGAAGGCGGCATGTAGGTAGCAGCAGAAAGAACTGGTGATGGAGGTTTCTCAAGAGTTTGTATCTTCTGGGTCTTGGTACCCAGCATTTTCTTTCGGGAGCTCGTTGCACCACCAGTTTTAGGTACCCTCGTCCTTCTTCTCCTTTTTATCGTTGGCTCTGTGGGATCAACCACGATTATGGGGAACGTACCCAGAGGAGGAAGGGCGACAGTTCGCCGTCGAAACTCAGCATGTATTCTGTCGACTTCGGCTTGCACCTGCCTCCTTAGCTCTTCAGCCATCTATGGAGACATGGGAGGGGGAATGGAGGCAATTAGAAATGCCTCCAAAGGAGTTTGCGTTTGAACATGGGCCTTAAATTTCTTGGACTTGTCCTTCTTGGCCCTGTTTGTAGGCAGCTGAGAAAGCCCCTCTTCCGTGGCAGCTTCGACCGAAGGAACAGTTTGTTTGGGAGCTGCAGCGGCCTTGGACTTCAGGATGGCAGTGGGAATCATCGGGAAATAAGGGGGTAATTCTTGGGGAGATTATTTAAGGGTTGTACTCAAGGTAAACTCAACCCCAAGCACGGAGTTCCCCTTAAGACCCAACTCGAAAGAAGAGAGAAGGAAAGCACTGGGGGATATTGAGGGGGGACTGAATGAACTCGCGCATCATTTCCAACTGCTCCAAATGGAACTTGGTGGCAAAAGAAATGGATACATCTCCCTTCCTAGTAGCACTAGGAAGGGTGATACGGCCATTGATGGTGGATGTCACACCAAGCACCTCAGCTGCAGTATAGAAGGTGCAGGCTTCAGTAAAGGTGGCCTTTAAGTGGTTATCCTAGAACACAGGTCGAGGGGCCCCCTGATCGAACCTGAACTACGTGTTGTACCTATCAGGTTTGTATGGCTCTGAGGTGTATCCCCATTTAGTGTAGGAGGGGAGAAACCCCGGGGTGAAAAGAAGCACTACGGCTAGCGAGGGATCTTCTACAATCGGATCAAACCTGATCGTTGTGGCTGTAGAAGGAAAGAAGTCCCAACTATGGGCAAAGGTAGACTCACTATATGGCCTCATCACAAAGGAGTCTAAATGATCAAAAACCTCTATTATCTCCGTTCGACTTTATTTTTTATGAAAGCATAGGAGGCATGGGGTCTTGATGCCTTGGCTCACAGGCAGAGAAATAGACTTAGCAGCAATAGCAGGAAAGTGGGTGTAGAGGAATCCCGTCAAAATGATGGTGTTGGTAAAATTCACCAAGTTGTAACGACCCAGTGATCGTGCCATATCGATGTATGTCCG
Organism: Sambucus nigra; assembly: GCA_949130495.1. Lineage (NCBI taxonomy): Eukaryota > Viridiplantae > Streptophyta > Magnoliopsida > Dipsacales > Adoxaceae > Sambucus > Sambucus nigra. Next base: position 3,887,627 of record CASBWL010000025.1, read on the forward strand.
ATCCAACTAGGTGTAGAGGGACCCCAGTGCAATGGTGGCCAGGGGAAGGTTGAAACCCTTGGCCAAACGAATGGAAATGTTTATTAGGTCCCTCCTGGGTTGATCATTGGGTTTCCCAGTAAGAAAAAAGTGCAAAAGCAGTACAAGTATATAGGCTGGTAGTTCCAGGGAGGTACCTCTACCGCAGCCCATTACATCACTGACATCCTTCGGCGTCAGAGCTTCGAAAAAATAGTTGATAAGGGGGGGAAATGTGGCTTTGTTTGAGGAATCGGTGCAACTGCGGCAGATCCGATCCAGCTCAACTCGATCAGCAGCCTCTTCGGCATCCAGAGGCTCGTCGTGGTAGGTGAACTCGCCCATGGTCTCAAACCCAAGGAGTTCACAGACGTCCTCCGGTGTAACAGTAAACTCCCTCTACGTAGTGAAGAAGGTGTGGGTTGTCATGTTCCATCGGGAGACTAGCACTTGGAGTGCCGCGTTGTGCTTAGATAGCGTAAACTTGCCAAACCAGTAGGCTCGATGCAGCCCAACCTTCACAAGAGCAGCAGTGTGGGAGCTCTGAATGTGTGTGTGCCAAGCAGTAAAATGGGCTGGTGACCCTCCAGGTGCTTTGAAGTCAATCTGAGAATAGAGGAAGTCGCCACGGTCCAGACGGAAGCGCAGAGTCCCCTCGGGTGGAAGATAGCCCCACTTTGATGAATCTATCTCGTCATCACCCAACAGTAAGGGGTCGAACTTGGATGAGAAGTGAAAGGTCTTTCATGCCTCAGAAAACTTATCATCTTCTTCAAAGATGGGCGCCCGGCGATAGAAGCGTGGTTTCTCTTTACGAGCAGCATCAGGGGCAGTGTCGCTAAGGGTGGTTGCAATGCCAGCAGCGGCAGAGGCGGAACTTGGCTGAGTGGTGGTGACAACCTTGGAAGTACTTAAAGAATCCATGAGAGAGTGGCGATGAATGATATAGCTGGGTAGACAGTGCTAAGAACAAGAGGGGAGGAGCACAACGCAGGTGGTGGTGAAAAATATGAGAGAAGGAGAAGACTCAATAAAGAATGGGGCAATAATGGAGGTCGCACAAAGTTCGCACAGAGTTTCTCTCCCTAAGGAATGCGGGGAGCTTGAAGAAGATGAAGGAAAGAGAAGGGTTTTGAAATAAAAGAGACGTTTTAAAGGTTTCAAACTCGACGGTTGGAGTTTTCCCCCATCGCACGTGCAAGGACCGTCTATAATCATTTCAAATAAACACGTGGCACATCGGGAAGGGCCTCGACAGTTAAAAAGACAACACCACATCATTTAATGAAGTGACGCTTGGCAAAAAGAAGGGGGTTGCCTTCTCCAGCAAGTTTGAGTTTTGGAGCTAGAATTTTTGTCAGACATATCCAATTCTCCCAACGAAGGAATTCCCCCAACGGTTAAAAAAAACTACGATGTTCCCTTGCCACATGTCCAAACATTTGAATTGTGACTCAGTTACATCGAGGATAATTTCTACTTTTTCGAACATAGAGAAGCATCACAGGGGTGAATTTCACTTACCAGGAGTCCAAATGAGTATTTGAGAAGGTTAGTAAGCCTTTCGGGAGAATTCTAAATATTTAAGCTAGAACGGTTGATGCTCAGCATGAGGAAAAAATAGCTATGTCCCTTCGCCCAAGCCCCAATGAGAATGGCACTTCAGCTCAGGTACATCGGGGAGAATTTTACTTTTTTCAGGAGATTATATCGCTACGGTTCTAACGAGGGAAAGAAGGCCATAATTTTTTCATCCAGAGAAGGTTCATCGGATTGAGAAGTTTCGTGCAAACATTTCTTGTTCCAACAAATCTCTCCACGATGGGGCAAATGTAGAGGGGGCTTGAAGGTAATCCTTAGATTAGGGATAATTCCCTAATTGGCAATAGTGTTTGAGATTAAGCAACTAAGGTAGCTCAAGCGGGGCAACTCAAGCGCAGCAACTCAGCGAGGCAGCTTGGCGTGGCAACTCATACTTTAGCTTATTATGTTAGTCATATTGCATCTTTGTTTATATTGACTGTAAGCTATAGCGGTTGTAATGTTGTAACAAGAATGATAATGAGTTTGTGTGAGGTCAAACGGTACTCGCGAGAGACCAGTCTTGGCAGGGCCTGGGAGAGCTTTCATGCTCTATCGAATGACCTTGCCGTGGGAACTTTAGAGGGACTTGGTTTGGAGGATTGAGAAGTGAGGCACCGTTGGGGGCTTGTCCTGACCATCTTAGATACACCTGGTAAAACACCGAAGGACCCTAACTGTGGAACCTCGGGCGGAGCAACTTTGAGTTCCATCGGGCGTTGAGTTGTGAACCAAATAACCCTCTACTTAATGTCAAATCTACTATAGATGATGTCACTAGCCAGCTAAATAATATCAGACCTGCACTTGAGTAAACCTCCGTGGTATTTGGAGCTGTCAGGATGTTGGTAAGCCATCTATGCGACAACAATCCCCTGACACACAGTGGTTAGGCAAAAGGCATGTCTTGGCATTTAATGTGTATGACGTGGAGGTAAACAGTGCATCAGGCATTTAATGTTGTGACATAAAGTATGAGGGATGTCTTTCATAGTCTTTAAATGACTGAGTTGCCTCGAGGGTGGTGTGTGTGTGTGGGGGGGGGGGGGGGGGGGGGGGGCTATTTAAGGACCCCAACCACCTTTGAGGAGAGAGGATCTTTTGGGAGTGGAAAGAGTTATTGCTAGAGAGAATACACACCAGAGAGAATTATTGCAAACTAGAGGGTTTACTCACTCACCATTGTTATTTATTACAAAGCTTTTAATACTTGACTGAGATTCTTGAGGGTGTTTTGGTGTGTTTATACCTGCCTACTGAGGTGTATCTAGGGTGCTTACTTCTCTCTCCCTCTAGCTGGGTTACTTCTAAGTTTCATTACTACTTTTTGAGTTATACACGAGAGATTTGTGAGTTTAAATTGAGTTTATCTTCATTGGGTTTGTGTTTGTGTGTCCTATCATTAATCCAAGGTCTTGGGATAATTAATTTATCATTACCATACTCAAAAGGGGTTACGCCTCCATCTTATCTAAACTACCCTCTTACAGTGTTCATAGACGACATTTTGGTTAATTCGCGCATAGAGGAGGAGCATGCGGAGCATCTCCGTATGGTATTGCAGACGTTGCGGGATCACCAATTATATGCCAAGTTTAAGAAATGTGGGTTTTGGATTTGGAAAGTTCAGTTCCATGGCCTTATTATTTTGAAGCAGGGTATTTCTGTGGATCCTTGCAAGGTATCAGCGGTGAGGGAGTGGGGATAGCCCACGACACTGATTGAGATTAGGAGCTTTTTGGGGTTAGCTGGATACTATCGCCGTTTCATCAAGGGGTTCTCCAAGATTGCGATCTCGTTAACAAATTTAACTCATAAAGGGGTGCCCTTCGTATGGAGTCATCAGTGTCAGTTGGCATTCGACGAGTTAAAGGATAAGTTAACATCAACCCCTATATTGGGATTACCAAGAGCAGGATTGAATTATCGGGTCTATACAGATGCGTCCTTATAGGGGATCGGATGTGCGTTATAGTAAGAAGAGCGGGATATATCTTATGTGTTCCGTAAGCTTAAGCCCCACGAGTGGAATTACCCCACTCATGATCTTGAGTTGGCAGTTGCCATTTTTACCTTGAGGATATGGAGGCATTACCCTTTGGGAGAGATGTTCATTTTATTCACGAATCACAAGTGACTCTAGTATTTTTTCACGCAGAAGGACTTGAATATGAGATAAAGGAGGTGGTTGGAATTCATGAAGGATTACCAGTTTGATATTCAGTATAATCCTGGTAAGGCCAAAGTGGTGGCGAACACGTTGAGCCGGCGACCCAAGGAGGATTTGGCGACAGTTTGGAAGGTGAAATGGAGCAAATTTCGGAACGACAATGAGATTGCTAAGGCATGTATGGAGGTTCTAGAAGTCATGCCCGAGATTATCACGTGGGTGGTGAGGGCTCAAGCGGAGGATTCATTTTTCTAGGACAGGGTTAAGCAGTTGCTAGCAGAGGGTGCAAAGTCCTACTCCATTAGCTCGGGGGACTACGCTCTAATGGAAGACTGGTCAGGCCAGAGGACAAGGAGTTGAGACATGTCGTTTTGACTGAATCCCATGGCTCTAGGTTTGCGGTACATCCAGGTGGAGACAAGATGAACCAAGATATGAGGAGGCAATACTGGTGGACGAGGATGAAACGAGACATCGTGGAGTTTATCTTAAAGTGTGCCACATGTCATCTTATGAAGGTGGATCACCAGAGGCCGTCAGGGATGTTGCAACCGCTTGAGATCCCGGTATGGAAGTGGGAGAGCATCTCTATGGATTTCATTATGGGGTTGCCTGTATCACAGAGGGGTTATGATTCTATATTGGTCATAGTAGATCGATTTACCAAGGTGGCCCACTTTTTGTCGGTCCATACAGACTTTGAGTTTATGCAGTATATGAGGCTATTCATAGCGGAGATAGTCAGGTTGCATGGTGTTCCGATCAATATAGTGTCCGATAGGGACAAGATTTTGGTATCGCACTTCTGGCAGAGCCTTCGGGAGGCTATGGGCATCGAGTTGAGGTTGAGCTCCGCCTATCACCCCCGGACAGATGGGCAAACAGAGAGGGTGAATTAGATGCTCGAAGACATGCTACATATGTGCATCCCTTATTTTGGGGGAGGTTGGGACCAATACCTTCCATTGGTAAAGTTTGCGTATAACAACTCGTACCAATTCACTATTGGCATAACTCCATTTGAGGCGTTATATGGGAGACCTTGTCGCTCACCAGCTTGTTGGTTAGAGGTGGGGGACAACCAACTATTGAGGCCGGAGATGATTTGAGACACGTCCGCTAAGATTGAGTTGATTTGGGGGCGTATTCGTATATCCCAAGACAGATAAAAGAGCTACGCGGAATCGAATAGGAGGCATGTGGAGTTGGAGATCTGAGATCAGGTATTAGTGTGGGTATCCCCTATGAAAGGTGTGATGAGATTTGACAAGAAGGGGAAATTAACGCTAAGGTACGTGGGGCCATTCCCCATCACTGAGAGAATCTGGCTGGTAGCTTATCGATTGGGTTTGCCAGATCACCTTTAACGTATCCACGATGTGTTTTATGTAGCATCACTAAAGAAATATAAGAGGAGTACTAGGGCATTGTGGCACGTCCCACTTGAGGAGATAGACTTGCAGCCTGATATTTCATATGAGGATAGACCAGTAGCTATCTTAGATTGCAGTGAGCACCAGTTACGATCTAAATTTATACTGCTAGTCCGTGTTCAGTGGGGTCATCATAGTGCCGACGAGTCCACTTAGGATCGTGAGGACATACGGGAGCAGTATCTAGAGTTATTTACTGTAGGTACGTCCTAGTTTTGGGGACAAAATTCCCTTATAAGGGGGGAGTATGTAACACCTCATAATTTTTGGGCTTTATTTTAATTAATTAATTCGGTAATTATTAAATTACTAAGTGTCGTAAATTGATAAGAATTAATTAATTAGCGTTATTTAAATAGTGAGTGAATTTAAATTAGTTAATGGGTGAAAGTTAATATTTAAAAATAATTATCCTGATAGCAATTTTGAGCGCACGGTTGAGTTTGGTAGGGTCGAAATAGTCCGAAATGAGTGGCCATAGGTATAATATGGGTTTCGAGATCTTTCTAGACACATTTGAGCTCCCAAATAAGTGATTCTGCCCTTTTTAGAAGGCCCATAAGCCCCAAAACGGGATTTAAGTTAATAACCATAATTATGAGAGGGTGTGGGAACTTTAATTCATTTTTAGAAGACCAAATTAAGGAGAGCCAAATAAGGGAGCAACTAGAGGATATTTTGAGAGATTAAACCAAGAACAAAGAGAGGAGACTATTGAATCAACCCATCATCTTCGTCAAAGAATCTGATTCTACAGACCCTAAGGCAAGTGGTTTAACTTGCATTTGATTAATTGCATTTTTCTATTTGTATTATAGAAGGTGTGAATTGATTAATATGTTAGGGTTAGTTCTATATTTGAATTTGGGGATTTTATGATTTTGATTTAAAAATCTGTAGAGATGATAAGAATATGTGAATTTTGAATCTTCAATTTGTGTAGATGATGTAGTTAGATTAAGAAAATCAAATGGGTGGATTTATGATGAATCTTGGAAGGGTTTGGGGATAAAATCTGTGGAGAAACGAAAGTTTTAAATCTTTAATGGCGGACTGGGTTTTCTGGGCAACGATGGAGGAGAGAGAACACCTAGGTCGTTCGAACGACCTGGTGTCTAATTCAGACGGCAGCCAAAGTCGTTCGAATGACATGGCTGGTCTCTTGAATAATGGCATTTTATTATGACAAATCCCTTCCATCCCCTGATTCAGACTTGATTATTAATTTATTATTAATGGTTCCTGTTTTGGATGAATCTGAATTTTGGATTATAATTTAGGTTTGAATTTGTAGAAATTTACCCATGGATAAGTAGAGGATAAATCCAAATAGAGAATTGAGGTTTATGTTGAGTAATTGGGAACCTTGTAAATTAAATGGGTAAACTTAATTAAAAGAAATTGAATAATGAGTTGGCGATTTTTGAATTTCGAGCCAAGCGAAATAGTCCGGGTATATTTGGTTGAGTGACGCCAAAATAATGAAATTTATTTGTGTATAATTAATTGAAATTTGGTTCGGATTTTAGACTTAAATGTGTTAGGCTAGTGTTACGGATATAGTACATGGGTAGCCTGAATTTGATATATATATAGGAAAGCATTTAATATTTATAGGAAATCATATTTGTTCTAGTGCTATCATGGGAGGTTGTGCGATATGGGTGAATCCCCTAGCTAGAGAATGCAGGGCGAGTATAGTCCCCAGGTCATAGCGTTCGGGTTTAGGAGTGAGACGCTTTGGATATGATTCGGTCACACTACCGTGGGAAACTATGACCGTATCATTCATATCAAAATTGGTAATTGCCGATTTAATTTTGGAATGGGTTTAATTATATGGAAAATGGGGATTTTTATATAGATGAATAACATGGTGTTCTTATAATTATGTTAAAGTAAAATCCTGCATGAAAATTTGTTATTGGTTAGAAAAAACCATGGATAGATGTTGTATATATTAATATTGAATGGAAAGACACTATATTGAATTGAAAAGATGAAACATTGATGGTGAATTTAGGATTTTCATTAGAAATTATGACATAATTGATACTGGACAAAGAGTGATGTAAACTTCGTTAATTAATCTAGTTTTGAATGATTTGAGAACAAGTAATACATATATTCATGTTAGTAGTTGACGGGTTTGGATATATTGACATGGGATGAATATTATAACCACTTTGGGATGAAAAATTTGGGGAAAACTCGTATTAATAGTTGCAAGCTCGTAGTGCTAGTCTCCAGGGGTGAAGCGATTCGCCCCTTGGCCGAACAGGTTCAGTTTTCTGCCAACCCTAGTTCCTTAGTTTGATTGCTATATAAATTAATTTATAGTCCGGGAAATTTTAGGAGATTTGTAAATGGAAATAAAACTTCTGGAAATTTATTTTAGAGAAAACTAATTATGGGGATGGCTAGGATAAAATCCGTAGTGAGGTAGGATGCGCGTTTAGGACAAACAATGCAAGGAATATTTAATCAATAAATTCGGAAGAAATTCAGATAATGAAGTATGCGGGTGTAGTTGTGAAGGGCTTAGTGTCTAGAATTAATAAACTAATTGTGTAATCAATTAATAAGAGGTTACATATATTTAGAGTTGGGTAAACTCAAAATAATTAGGCTAATGCTTTGGGAGCTAGGCACGGATTAGTCAAACTTTGGGATTTTACATATGTGTGTAGTGATAGTATATATATGTGTGGTTAAGAATATCTCTGTGATTGGGCATAAATATTGTATATTTATCCCCCTAATTTCGGTACCTTTGTGAACCCGAGTGATGCAATTGATATGGATTTAACTCATATTTATGCTACTAACCGTCGTTGTCAAGTATTCCATGTTTTGTGTTTTTCTTATGTGTTTTACAGGTTAATTATGCAAGCGGTGCGAAAGAGAAATCGAAACAATGAAAGAAAAGCTAGGAAGGCAAGTTCAAGGGCATTTTCGTAATTCTTCAGCCTAATATCGGATGTGGGGCCAACTCGAAAGTCAAAGATCTCGAAAGAATGACAATACTGGAAGAAACGGCACCCCAATCCGAGCTACACTGAAAGAGTTATGATCATTTGAAGTTGAGAAAAAATCCAAGAAAGAAAAAAAGAAAATAAGGAAAAAATTCTAAGTGTTAGAATTGAAGAAAAAGGCCCAAAATAAGCAAGATTTCCCGAACCACACTGTGAACTGGTTCGGGGTACCTGCGAACCGGTTCGAGGGTCCTGATGCGCGAATTTTCCCTTTAATTCTGATTGGTCCAAAAGAGTCCTACGGTGTACAAACTCCTCTAAAAAGTATTTGTATCTTTATAATGACTTAGAAAAGATAGGTTTGAATAGTTTTTCATAAAGAGGAAGGTAGGAGAGTAGCTTAGAACCCTAGAAAACAATCCTCCACCAAGTAGGTACTTTCATTGTTTGAATTATAAGTTTTCTTTAAATAAAGTTTGATCCTTTCGTTCTTAATCTTGTAGTTAATTTATTTACAAGCTTTCTTCATTTTTTGGGTTTCCAATTCGTTTATACATGCTTAGAGATAGCTTTCTTATTGATTCAATTACATGCAACATAGGATTCATGTTTTTAATTAATTTCACCATGTTAGGCTAGATGTCTAAGGGTTGGTGTGCATGAACCCAACCCAATGTAATTTAACCATATAAAAACTAGGGTTTGAATTGAAATTTGAATGATTCGTGTTGTGTAGTTGTCACAACCATCGTAGACCTTTTTACCTCGGTTTCCCTAGCTAACTGTGGTGTTTAAGGATGTGATGTGCGTGTAGCTATTGCGACACTGCTTTACTCATCCTTTGATTATGTATGATGCGGGCTACGATCCCTCATATACGTAATGCTTGGGAGTACTAAAGACCGAGTTCAATTAAATTTCTAATTCAAAATTCTAGCATTCTATACGGTAAATTTACTAGGGTTGGGGGATTGTATTCCCAACATGTTTTCCCTTCATTCTTATTTAGTTAGTTTTGCTCACATTATTCCCCATTTCAATCACCTTTTTATTTCCTTTTAGAGTCAAGTTAGGGTTAACCGTCTTACCTTTGTCGTCACGTTCACTCGTCCTAGTTCCCCGAGGATTCGATACCCAGACTAGTCACTATACTTCACAAGAGTGTAGTTAAAGTTTAGGTTTTTGTATTATGGTCAGAAGTCGATAATAACGACTAGCGTATTACACGGACGCTTGGTTTCCATCTCGATAAAAATGGCACCGTTGTCGGGAAATTAGGTAGACGTAGGTTAGATTCCATTAATCTAAAACTTCAAAAAAAAATCAAAAAGCACAAAAAGATACTTCATCTCTCAAAAGCCTGTTAATGTAAAATTCTGAACTCACTCTAACTCCCCAAAATACTCCAACCATCATTCACAAAAACTCGATAGTTGAGTACGACCCCGATAGCCCTCACACTCCAAACGTTCCACAATTCTGGGTTCCACCTCCACACTCAATTGCAAGTAACACTTCGACATACCTCTTAGGTCACACCACAGAGCACGCTCCAAGCATACCAAGTGAGGATACAGAGTCATCAAGTGAGAGATATATGTCACAACACGGTAGTGTAGCCACATACCTCCCTTTGAGAGAAATCTTATATCCCGAGCGAACAGTCACTTTGGGATGCATTTTACTCCCGTATAATGCAGGGCAATTTTGTTTTAGGAAGGAGATGCTCCAGATACTTCCTAACTACCATGGAATGGAGTCAGAAAATCCATATCTCCACATCCGAGAATTTGAGGAGGCGCGCGAGACCCTTAGTGATCAAACTTACATAAAAGATGTGATCCGCCTCAAACTTTTCCCATTCTTGCTAAAGCACAAGGCTAAGATCTGGCTATGGTCTTTACCTCCAAACTCCATTGCATCATGGAATGACTTGCAGTTTAAATTTCTCAGGAAGTTCTTTCCTCCACATCGAACAAACTCCATCAAGGCTCAAATTCAAACCTTCCGACAATCAGAAAATGAGTCATTTGATCGATGTTACGAGCGTTTTAATGAGTTAATCACTCCATGCCCTCATTATGGATTTGATAAATTGCAAATCATTTCATTCCTCTATAATGGGATGAATATAAATTCCAAACAACTCGTTAAAACCATGTGTGATGGTCCCTTTGTCGACCTAGACGCCAACGATGATGAGCTTCACCTGAGGTATGTCGTCGAGGCTACCCAAGCATGGGATACATCTGACCCTAGTTCTCATACTCGAACGCGCCAAACGTCCACCACTCTATCGACGGATGGCCTATTTCACGTAGGAAAGGATACCATGACGGCCAGTCGACTCGATCTACGTGAGAAATGAATGTAAGAAGTACTTGAGATATGTGCAAGAGGACCAATTGGCTCCATCCTGAATCCCATTGAGAAGGTGTGTGCTATTTGTGAGGCGGGACATTCAATAGAGGAATACCCGATGATACATGCCTACAAAGTATGATTCAAGAGAAAGTGATTGGTGTAGGAGGATTTAAGGGTAATTTCGGTGCACCGCACGGGAATTCTTACTACCATTTATGGAAAAACCATCCTGGTTTTAGCTATGGGAAACAAAATGCTGCGATGAATCTTAATTCACATATTGCCCCTCCCCCACCATCATACTTTCAACAAGAACCACACATGCAAGGATATGTGCAAGCACCACCACCTCCAGGTCCATATATCACTCCACCGCGGAGAAATCTCGAGGATACGATAAACCAATTTATCACTGCCCAGAATGCAACAACTGCTAGACATGAGCGCATGATCAATGACATAAATGCGACTATTTCAAAGATGCAATCATCGTTGATATCCAAGAGAAGGGCAAGTTCCCTGCCCAGGGCCAAAGACCTCTCCAAGGTCTAAGTAGTGTTAGCTCCACACCCCTTGACCATCCTGAGAAATGTAGCGCAATTACCACTCTACGTAGTGGGAGAGTAGTTGACTTGTCACCTCCCCCACAATACGTACCTAAAAATAAGGAGGTTTCACCCCGCATGAAAGAGGCGAAGATGACCCTTTAATTGAGAGTGATGAAAAAGATAACACTGGCGGACCCAAGGTCATGGTCAAACCCCCCACCGCTACCCCATACCCTCAACGGTTGATCCGCACTCCAAAGAGACTTCCAGGGACGATGTTTTGGACGTACTCAAGCAAGTAAAGATTAACTTACCTTTTCTTAAGACTATACAGAAAATTCCCGCATACCCTAAGTTCATTAAGGACTTACTCACGGTGAAACGCAAGCTAAAGGTAAATAAGAACGTCTTTTTGGCCCAGAATGTCAGTTAAATTTTATTGAGTGACCTTCCGTTAAAGTATAAAGATTCGGGTGCACCCACCATCTCGTGCATCATGGGGAAGAACCGAATTGAAAGGGCACTAATAGATTTAGGGGCGAGTGTTAACATTCTACCCTATTCCATCTATAAGAGACTAGATTTGGGAACCCTTAAGCCCACAAATATGACTCTCCAGCTTGCAGATCGTTCTATGAAGAAGCCACGGGGAATCGTTGAGGATGTGATTGTCCAAATAAACACTTTCTACTTCTCGGTGGATTTTTTCATTTGGGACGAGGAGCCCTCCATTATCCCGAGCGATCATGTTCCCGTTATCCTTGGTTACCCATTCTTAGCTACGGCTAATGCTCTCATCAATACCCGGAATGGGAGAATGCAATTGACATTTGGAAATATGACCCTCGAGACAAATATTTTTAATAATATCAAGAACGAGGGTGATGAAGGAGAACCGCGAGAGACGGATCATTTAGAGGCAGCACACGAGCATGGGAGGACCAACACGCGAGAGCCAATAGGGGTATGCCTTGTTACATCAAGTGAGAGCAACAGTTTCAACATGGAGAAAAGTGTAGGGGAGGTATGCGTAGTAACTGAAATGAAGAGTGTGAGTGAGCCCTTGAGTGTGAAAGAGAGCGACAATTTAGAGGGCAGCGGGAGAGGTTTATATGAGTGCTTAGAGGAGAGCGAATGGTGAGACACAATATATAATTTTCTCCTCGATTTCTACCCACCCACACCACCTAATAATTTTGATATGGAGCGAGGAAGAAAAGATGTGGAAACAAAGCAAGAGAGAGAGCTGGAGGAGTTAATCCTAGTAGATTTTGAGAGAGAATTTGGGCTGGTGGATGAGAGCCTTAACGACGAAGTCCAATCTCTATTGGACTCATGGATTCATTAGGAGAGAGCGAGTTGAAAGATAAAATTGATGAGTTTCTTCGCAATGACCATCCAACCATGCAACTTGAGTCCTCGGAGGTAATTGAAGATAAGGCTCAAGTCTCATCTGACTTAGTGCCCGACCCACGTAGTACGCATCACGAGGATCCTTTTACAATTAATCATGATGAGTCTCCCAGTCTTTTCTTTATTTACGAGCAAGGGCCCAACTTATTCCGGTTATTGATGTATGACAGGCAGAGGGGAGAGACTAGGAGAGAAACAAATCCCGTGCAAGGGGTTGGGTGATTTGTGGAGAAAAATGAGAGGCCGTCGCACCCCCGACGCATATGGGGTGATTTTTGTTGTATTTTTTAGTAATGTATGAGTGTCATATAGTGTCTTAGTGCATTTTGATAATTTGCTTGTTTTATTTGTCGCACTAATTCTTTTTCTTCTTTAGATTTTAGTCCTTTTTGCTTGAGGACAATGCAAAAGTCTAAGTTAGGGGGGGGGGGGTTACAAGTGCGTCTTTTTAAAACTTCACAAATTTTCAAAAATGCCCAAAAATTTCCAAATAAAAATCATAAAAGTTTGAAAAATCCCAAAAATATTTTTGCTTCAAAATAAATACAAATTGGAATTTAAAATTTTCAAAAATATCACCTTTATTCTTTTTGAAATCTCAAATTGTTAAACCCCTATTGTACTAAGCCGAAATTGACCAAAGATGGAAATTGTGCGAAAATTGACGACTTAACAAATAAGTGTGGAGATTAACAAAGCACGGTGAGATTTGGACCCTATTGATCTTTTTGTGTTTTTAAATCAATCGGAGTTAATGGTTAACTCATAGTTCTAATTCAGCGTTTTAAATAAGTCGTTGATGATCTCAATTCTTTGTTTTGATCGGTTATGGAAAATGGAATGTTGTCTTGAAAAAATGCGCACTACAAATCTCTAAATTAAATTAATCTAGAGACATTTATGGTAAATTAATAAGTAATTCGGACAATGAAGTAGGCCATCGTTTGTTACCCAAAAATATTATCCATAAAAAGATGTGAAAAACTCCCCTTTTTGCAACCCAAATTGAGCCGAATAAGTTTTCCCTTTCGTTTGATAACCCGAAAAAAAAACCATGTAGCCCGGAATTGTAAAAATTGGTAAAGTCATCAAATAAAGTCCGAAAAGTGCATAAAAAGGGGTAAGAAAAAAAAATAGTAGAAAAATGCTCAACAGAAATAGCAAGTGGAGAGAAAGACGAGAAAATGAGCAAATGCCCGAAAAAGCACAAACGGGCATCATAAGAAAATTTTCCAATTCCGAAGTTTCGAACCATTCCTATATTACCCAATACACCTTTAAACCGAAAAAGTCCTACCGAGTTCGGAATGCTAAATTGATTACCGCGTGGAGAGCTAAGACACAAAAAGATAATAAAAAAGATCAAAAATATTAATTAGAGGCAATGTTTCCGCTTTCTTATAACCGTAATCCATTGATGAGATCTAGTTACCATAAATTTTCGTCTTTTTACTTGCGTGCGTGAACTTGGTTCCAATAAATTTACTCTTATAAATCACGCATACCGAGATAACATAACCACCCCCGAGTGATTCGTTTGTGAGATCATCCCATGAGAATTTGAAATCAAAACGAACTTCCGGATAAGTAACGTAATGGTTAATCGGTGGAAATTCGCGATTAAATTTCTGTCTTCGCACACACGCACTATGATTTGAGACTCTTGAATATGAATTAATGATGACTATTTTCTGGAAAAGTTTGAATTATACAATTTTTGCATATTTTGAGTTTTTTTTAGTCTAATTTTGTGGGTATATTCACTACAAACCCTCACGAGACAACACTCTTCCTACTAGGATAACCTAGGAGTTTAACGACTTGTTGCATATGCTAAATGCAATCTCTTGCCTGCGAAAAAGGTATTATATCCCAATAAAGTGTATAGAGGAGTTGTGACGATATTCTTTATCTTTTACATTACTTGGGGCGCGCAAAGTTCTAAGTTAGGGGGAATTGATTGGGCATAAATATTGTATATTTATCCCCCTAATTTTGGTACCTTTGTGAACCTGAGTGATGCAATTGATATGGATTTAACTCATATTTATGCTACTAACCATCGTTGGTAAGTATTCCGTGTTATATGTTTCTCTTTTGTGTTTTACAGGTTAATTATGCAAGCGGTGCGAAAGAGAAATCGAAACAATGAAAGAAAAGCTAGGAAGGCAATTTCAAGGGCATTTTTGTAATTCTTCAGTCTGATACCGGATGTGGGGCCAATGGGAAAGTTTAGGATCTTGAAACAATGAGAATACTGAAATAGCACCCCAATTCAAGCTACGATGAAAGAGTTATGATCATTTGAAGTTGAGAAAAAATCCAAGAAAGAAAAGAAGAAAACAAGGAAAAAATTCTAAGTGTTGGAATTAAAGAAAAAAGGCCCAAAACTAGCAAGATTTCCCGAACCAGATTGTTAACAGGTTCGGGGGCGAACCGGTTCGGGGTACCTGCGAACTGGTTCGAGGGTCCTGATGCGCAAATTTTCCCTTTAATTCTGATTGGTCCAAAAGAGTCGTATGATGTACAAACTCCTCTAAAACGTATTTATATATTTATAATGACTTAGAAAAGATAGTTTTGAATAGTTTTTCATAGAGAGGAAGGTAGGAGAGTAGCTTAGAATCCTAGAAAACAATTCTCCATCAAGTAGGTACTTTTATTGTTTGAATTACAAGTTTTCTTTAAATAAAGTTTGATCCTTTTGTTATTAATCTTGTAGTTAATTTATTTACAAGATTTATTTATTTTCTGGGTTTCCAATTCATTTATACATTCTTAGAGATAGTTTTCTTATTGATTCAATTACATGCAAAGTAGGATTCATGTTTTTAATTAATTGCACCATGTTAGGCTAGATTTCTAAGGGTTGGTGTGCATGAACCCAACTCGATGTAATTTAGCCATGTAAAAACTAGGGTTTGAATTAAAATTTGAATGAATCGTGTTGTGTAGTTGTCATAACCATCATAGACCTTTTTACCTCGGTTGATCCTAGGTAACTGTGGTGTTTAAGGATGTGATGCGCATGTATCTATTGCGACACTATTTTACTCATCCTTTGATTATGTATGATGCGGGCTACGATCCCTCATATACATAATGATTGGGAGTACTAAAGACCGGGTTTAATTAAATTTCTAATTCAAAATTCTAGCATTCTATACGGTAAATTTACTAGGGTTGGGGGATTGTATTCCCAACCTGTTTTCCCTTCATTCTTATTTAGTTAATATTGCTCACATTATTCCCCATCTCAATTATCTTTTTATTTCTTTTCAGAGTCAAGTTAGGGTTAACCGTCTTACCTTTGTCGTCATGTTCACTCGTCCTAGTTCCCTGCCACTATACTCCACAAGAGTGTAGTTAAAGTTTAGGTTTTTGTATTATGGTCGGAAGTCAATAACAATGACTAGCGTATTACAAGAACGCTCGGTTTCCACCTCGATCACTGTGTTTATGATATTTATGATAAACATACCCATCCCAGCAGCTATGCTATCAATTGAGGTTGCGCATCATGGGAGGTCACTCTGGCGAATCCCAGCATAGTAGTACCGTTTCCCTGGATCATAGGTTTTATGTGCGACCATGTGATGTAGGTTTTGGAGTCCCATAGAATAATGTGATATGGTTATAATTACGGACTTAAGGCCTTGACCGCCTTCGATATTTGTTTATATTTTAGGGTTCGATGGTGAGATTCCGACTCGATTGCCCAAAATGTGGAGGACATTATTGGAGCTTGATAGCATGCTAGTGATTTCGCATCCGGTGAGTAAAGACTCAGAAGGATTGTGATTTATGTATATAGCGAGAGAGAGAGATATGTGTTTACCTTATGTGAAATATTTACGTATATGAAGACGAGAATACTTATATACGAGTACAACTTAATAAATGAGAATGTGAAATAATTACATATATAAATATGAGAATAATTATATATAGATGTAGAAAAATAAATGTGATTGTGAAAATAAATAATTAGAGTAAAGTTATGTTTTAAATTGTGATGATTTAACGAGATATTAATTAAGCAGCTGTGAAAGCTAATTAATGAACTAAGGGAAGATATTATACTCTGGTCAGGGTAGTATAGTATTGATATTAGTGACAAGTATAGTTAGGCGGAGTAGCATAACTAGGCAGGTTAATATGCATACATTATTTGTGCACTTTAGATGGGGGGTGAGGGGTGATTCACGAGAGTACATTACTGGTTTATAAATATGAAAATTGACTTTACATTTTCAGTTATGCATTTTATACACTTGCTAAATATTTGAAAGCTTTTGGGCTCTAACTCGTATCAAATTTATTTTCAAAACTCTAGTTTTCTAGCCATAGGGACGACAAGGATGATTTATCTTCCTGGGATTTCGTAGTTGCAGCTGATTTGGAGGCTTGCAGGATTTTTGAGTAGCTGATTCTATTATTGACATTCTAGATTAGGTTATCTATTCCAGTATTATTGGGCTTGTTTCCCCTTTTATTCGTACTTATGTATTTTAGATTATTTTTAATCAGTTGGATTGGATGTATTGGATTTTTACCCAATGGTTTATTCAGGGACCTTATTTATTTATCTCAGCTGTAGCCTTTATATGGCGGTTTCATTTATATTGGTTTTTTTGTATGGGATTATTATGGATTGCTTAATATTGTTCTATGTTAATGAAAGATAAAATTGACACTACTTGTTAAAGTAATTAGGTGGTTAGAAATTAATCATATTTCGACAGTGATGCTAAGAATGAGTCATATGAGACTAACATTTTATTTTAGTAGAGGGCTAGCCACCCATTATTTTAATTGGTGGGGTTTCACACAGACCATCCTTGAGTAGACAATATGACTTAACTTTGATGCATTGAGTAACGAGGCAGAGTATGATGCTCAATTGAGAAAATCTTTTTCCCTTGGTGCTAGTCTCTTTGACATATTTTGCGACTAAAAGCTGGTATCTAATCAAATACTAGGAGATTACAATGTAAGAGATGAACACATGTGAGCCTATTTTGAAAAATCTCTGGAGGCTATTCTTTAGTTCAAACATGTCAAAATATAATAATTTCCTAGAGGAAATAACATTCAAAATTAAAATTATAAAAAATTTTAAGATTTTGTGCCAGTATTACCGAGGGCATAAAATTGAAAGGCTAGTACGAGCAATGAACACGAATCTAGCTTTTAAGGTTGGGCTCAAGGCTAGGGTAAAAGAGAAGGATTTATTTGTGGATAGATCAATATATTTTAAAAAACACGATGAACAGATATCAGAACATATATACAATGAATCAGGAACTTAGAGGAGCGGTTGATTAGAACAAAAGCATTTGTTTGTACTAAAGATAATTTCTTTGTGGTGTAATTACAGCTAATGACGAATCACATGAGAAACACATACGAATAATTCTAATGTAAAGCTAGAATAATCTCTCAAATATTGTATCAAAAGTAAGGTGATGTGTGGGATGATAAGAAAGGTTAGCCAAATGCCTTTTTATAGGCTAATGCTAAGTAGAGTCCTAATCCTATCAGATAATTAAAAAGCTAAGCCTAGATAAACTGGAACATAAATAAAGATTTGTTTAAACTTAAATCTA
This sequence comes from Sambucus nigra, assembly GCA_949130495.1. Lineage (NCBI taxonomy): Eukaryota > Viridiplantae > Streptophyta > Magnoliopsida > Dipsacales > Adoxaceae > Sambucus > Sambucus nigra. The sequence continues at coordinate 3,905,738 of CASBWL010000025.1, forward strand.
ATAAAAATATATCGTTAATATTATCCTGTAAATTCAATCAAATAAATATAACTCCTAATTAATCTCTTATTCATGCTACTTGACTCATGAATCAAACTCTTAGTTTGTTTAAAATTATCGATTAAATAAAAACAAATTATAATGTACCTTTATAAAACTCACTCTTACTTCTCGAACAACTAGAAATGGGGACTTACACTTCGTTAAAGAGGATGGACAACAGGAAATTCATATCACACCCACTCAACCTCTTTCTTTGCAAGTTATACTACCGTTCTACCTCTTGAAGAATCTCTTATTAGGATATCTTTTTCTCCATTTTAGTACAAGCTTGTCTTACTTACAAGTGCTTCCTCAGTTCTTGACTTATGACTCATCCACATTTAATCTCACATCTATAATAATATTATAAAATGCACAACACGTCATAAATGTTGGATTATTATAAGCATTGCCACGTGGCACTTCTTTCATTTACTTCTCTATTCCTCTCTGTTTCGCAAACTTATCTCATCATCTTCAGTTTGCAAATGTTCCCTCTTTTTCCATCTCTTAATTATGGAGAAAGGAACTGATACTCATCAACTTCATATTCATAATTTTTTATTTTCTCAAGAAATATTCTTCCCCCATCCTCTCATTCCATCCATTCATACCCAATCCTACTATTTATATATATTTGTATCGATTTTTCTTTCTCTTAAAAGGTTTTGTCTCTATACCCTTCTAAAATATTTTTTGTATCCCTCTCTATATATCCTCGCCTCTATCTCTTTCCCCTCCGACTTTGGAGAACATTTACCCATTTAGCGTTTTTGTTAACCTAATTTCTTTTAGTGTCATTTTTTTTGTCTTATACTTTTTAACAAATTTGTAGCACAAACTTTGGTAGAATAATCTCTTAAATTGAATTTGTAGGATTTCCATTCATACCAATCTTTCCTCAAAATAATTCATCAAGTATGTTATAATTGAAAACATGTGTTCTTAATGAGTATGGTCCAGTGATTAGAGCCGAAAGGTGTGTTGAGTTATATCATTCTAGGTATTGTATCTACAAAAAAAATCACCATATTTCATAATGACAATATATTTTGTTGAATGTGTGAGTTTGATACATTTTTTTATATGTACGTGATAGTGAATATCCTATATTTTTCATACCCATTATTTTATGTATTTTTTATAAATGAAATAAATGGGTATATATAATAATAATAATAATAATAATAATAATAATAATAATAATAATAATAATAATAATAATAATAATAACAACAACAACAACAACAACAATATAGAGTTTTTGTTAGATTTTATTCGAAAAGATAAGTATGAATTTTAAACTCTTTACTTTTACAAGCTTCTCATTAAAAACAAAAGCCATATGATTTGTGTTCAGGAAGGGAGCTCGCTGTGTGGATGTAGATATATTATCTCGCAATTAACAAAAGTATAAACTAAATGTAAGATTATTAGGAACTTTATTATTTTGCGCATATTGGGTTTACCTTATTTTTCTCTAATTATTTCTTATTGAACATTTATTATCAAACACAATATTGAACACTTAAAGTTTCTCTCTACCCATTAAAAGTTTTGTAGACATTTTAAACTCATTTTTCAAATCAAGTAAGAATTCTTAGCCATTGGTGCTCTGTTTCATTTTTAGTCACTAGTGCTCTTTTATTTCAGTTTAGTAGTTACATCCTAAATTTAAAAGGCACATTACACTCTTGAAAATAGAATGATTTAAAATTTTAATATATAACACTCTAATTTGTTTAAGAGTAAATGGTTTCCCTTTGTTAAATAATTTTTTTACATTTGAATAGAGCTAAACAAGTCAATTTTTAGCCCATTTCGGGTGGATTATTTAGCAATATATCTTGTCATTTTTTTATGCAAGCATTAGTTACTTTCTCATAACACATGAGACTCTATTTATTTTGATCTACTATTTGATTTCTTTTTTGCCATTTTAAGGTTAATATAATAATGTTCGATTGGCTAATAGTTCTGTATACTTGAATCTAAGAGGGGAGGAAATTAATGAGCAGTTTGATGTAACAACCCTCGCTTTTGAGGTCCTATTTTATATTTAAGTTGCTAAATATAGTGATTAGATATAAAGATGTTGATATGTGGAGTAGGTATTAATTTAAGAAAGGAAGTTAATATCTACTATGATGTTGCATATTTACCGTATGTAGAGGTGAATTTTGCTATGTTATGTTTTGTAGTGTCATATGATTTAAAAATGACATTTGGATTAAAATGAAACCGGAACCTAAAATGAATTATAAAATCTCCAAACAATAATTTGGAGGGTGTAGTTAGTTCCGAGAGGTTCGAGATAGTCAAATTTTGTGCCATATTGTATTTCTAGTTTCCGAGCACTTTTGACTGGTAGTAACTTAAATGAGTAGTAGCGTATTATTTTACCGCGTATTAATCACTTAAGCTGGAAATTTGGACTTAAGCCACGATTTATGTCTTGAACTAAGTCACTATTCCCCTAATTAGATTGGTAAACCTAGAGAAAGAAAGAGAAGAAGAAACCTAAGGAGAGAAAGAGAGATTGGAGCTTGGGTGTTGATCTTGCCTATAATCCTCACCAAATCTGAAGTTACAACCTCGAGGCAAGTTTTCTACTTGCTATTTTATGATTTAAGTAGAGTAGTTTGCATTGATAGTTGTGGTTATGAATGGTTTAAGAAATTTAGGGCTTTTAAATTGATTTATGGGTTTGGAAATGCTGGAGATTGATTTGAATGGTTATTGATGGTGAAATTATGGTTGTTGGATGTATTTACACTCAATTAGTAGCAATAAATGATAAGGGTTTGGGTTGGTTGAGTTTGGAAGAGATTAGGAGACCAAGACTCCATAGCAAAAATTGGCAAAATTCGCAGGACCGAATCGATTCGGCTCCTGGACGAATCGATTCGCTTAGAGGCAGTGTCCAGGTCTGGTGAACCAAATCGATTCGTTCATCCCTCGAATCGATTCGGCTGTTATGCAGAATGTTGGTTTTCCTAACCGAATCAATTCGGCTAGTCCGAATCGATTCGCTTGTCTGGTCGAATCGATTCTCCCTAGTCCGAATCGATTCGGAATTTCTGCATTTTTCTTTTATTTTTCTCTTCTAATTTTGACCCTTTCTCTTAGGATTATGACCTATGACCCTTCTTGAATGAAGTAAACATAGGATCCTAGAGTTTTAGTCGAGTTTGGTCGTTACCCTATAGTTGAATGGGATCACTTGGGGTTAATTCAGGGGTATTTGAAGTGATGTTTAGGCATCACTTTTTATTTGATAGATATATTGGAAAATGGAATCCTAAGCCCATATGTGGAGATTTTATATGCCTTTTTGAGGTATATAAAACCTTGATACCTATTAGATTTTGGGAGATGGTTTAGAGAATACTTCAGGACCTAATTATATGATGAAATTGAATAAGAAATATTCAAAGATAAATGTTTCAAGTAAAATGAAACACATGAGATTCACGGTAATGAAAAGGAAAATTTAAATTGGTAATTGTTAAATTACTTAAACACACCTCTCTAAATGCTATCATAAGGGAAGCTCGCGCATGAGGTGATGCCCCCTGACTATTGAATGCAAGCTGACTATAGACCTCGGCCATATGCGGGTTTTGTATATGTTTTTCTGCGCTAGTAAGGTAATTCCGGGTGTGGTTATGACTCACTCGCAGGCATATGGCCACTTCCCGATGTGCGTTAGGTGCCCAGGTTGTCTTGTATAGATAGGCCCTGGAAGATGATAGTCATTTAGGGGCGCGCCCAGTGGGGAAACTCGGAGGGGCGGTCTTAGAAACGTTATATGTATAAGAATATAACCTTTCTAACTCAAGTGGGACTTAAGGTATGTAAATTGCCATAAGATATGAGATGGTAATTATATTCCCGCTAAGGAATGGAAAACGAAAATGATATGATGGAAACTATATTCCTATTAAGGAATGGAAAATGATAAGATATGATAAGAATTGAGATTTAATTTAATTTCTCTTGCTTAATTTAATAACTGTTAGAAATTTAAATAATTGAATCATAACATTTTATGATTAGGTTGTTAGATTTTCATTCACATTATTTTATGATTCATTGTCCATATCTATCATGTTTCTTACTCTTATGGGAATCATATATAAATCGGGCCCTGACCCGTTCATTTTTCTATGTTGTGCATGTTGTTGTATCCGCTCAGGTGCTCCTCCGCAAGGGCGCCCGTTATGATTTTCCCACTCTCATGCTTTTGACGAGCTGTATGACCTTGCGGATTATTACAGGATGTTTGTTAGACGCCTTCATTTTTGGAATCTAGTTATGATCGGGTCTTTCATTCGGGCTAGTGGCCCATATTTTGTACTTGTTAATGAATGTAGTATGCAAAATATTGAAATGTGGAAACACTATGAATGTAACTGTGGACCGACAGATTATTCGGTTCTTTTATTGTATGTTGTTTTGGTATTCATCTCTATATGTTCCTTTGTAATTCCAGTTCATCAGATTTGGGTTGTTTAATTTATTTCTTAAATCTTTATTAAATCAAAAATTTTGACAACCTGCTTTCTGATTTATGGAGCGGTTTTCCCGTATACCTATTTATTTGTATTGATGCTGATGATGATATCCATCCATGATTCCGTTATGTCGAGGTATCGGGCTGGCCACCCCTTATTTCGGAATGCGGGTTGTCACATTTGAAGGCATTAACTATGCTTCTGAACTTATGGTGATAATAGGTAGCTTTGGGATCTTTCAGTAGAGGAATAAAGTAAGGCACTAACTGTGACACCCCACCTAATAAAATACCGAGTGATTAGCCCTATATAAAATTAAAAACAAGAGTTTCATATGGTTCATTCTTAACGTCACTGTCGAAAATCTTTTAAAACTTACTAATCGCCTAGTATTCAAAAAGCTGGTGCAAAATTTTATCTTTATTAATCCAAGACAAAATAAGTATGGAAATAAAATAAAACATCCAATGCTAATAGAATCAATCATCACATATAATAATATAAGTCTTGCTGAATAAACTATCGGCTACAAACCAAATACAAACCAAATTAATAGAGATTGATAAATCCCATAAAATCTGAAAAGAACTAAATAAAACTGTGAGCGACATGCTCGAAATATACTGATATGAATCCCTAACTGGGAATAGAAAAATAGATGCGTCTATCCAAATCCCGCAACATCCACATATACTGCAGTTGCAAATCCCTGAAATGAAATCAGGCCTGGCGTCCCTGTGGCTGGACACCTAAAAAGTTTTGAAAATATTTAATAACAAGGGTTAGAACCCAAAATATTTTGAAAATTATTAGCAAATGATTAACTTACAGTAATTAAAAATGCGTGAATGTGATTCATATTTAAGTTAGTGTCTCACTCTTTCTTAAGTACATACTCACCCCTCAATTAATGTGTACACCTAACGCTTTCTCTATAACTTCCTTAGTTATCTATCCTATAACTAGCTCTTGTTATAACTTTTCCTGACACCCTACTCTAGCCCGAGCATGTTTAAATAAATGATTTATAAGTTCTCTATCGCCTTAACTTAATTCACCATTTTCCTTGAAAACCATATAACGTTCACTAGTTATATAAATAATACAATTCACTTCATGTATTTAATTACCCGTATATAATTATTTAACCCATTATATACGTAAAACCATATTACAACATTCACACATATGTCGAATATATAATAGCCCATCCTTCCGAGTAATAACTCATCGGATGTGTCCTCTAAAGTGCTATCCACCTAGGCTACTCAGGCCCACTTGGAGTTTCGAGACAACTATGGTCCGCCGAATCGGAACCTAAATAAATACATAATGGAGACGATCATATTCCCCCGAGTATGAGGGCATCATCTCAATGCCCCATCTCTGCAATTGGATGCTATGACCTGGGGATATACTCTCCCTACTCCTCAAGCTAGGGGATTCATCCACATCGCGCAACCTCCACCGACATCACTAGAGTATATAATATAAATAAATATCTAGTCACTGATATTTACGAGCACCCAATATATATATATAATTAATTCTCGGCTTTACCGTGTACAATTTCCGTAGCACCTGCCTAAAATATTCCCAAGTCTATGGCCCGACTCTAATTTAATTAATTTACTCATTAATAAATTTATTACCTTAGTGTCACCCAACCAATAAACTCAGACTCACTCACTTGGCCCGTAATTTAATATTACCCGAGTCTATATCCCGACTCCAAATTAATTAGTTTCCCTCCATAATTAATTTAATACCTTGGCATCGCTCAACCAATATACCCGGACTTGCTCACTCGATCCGTACTTAATTATTTAGAATTTATTTCACCAACCTATCCATAATGCACCCCACATAAATCCTCCCTAATCCCAATTATTTGCTCCTTATGATTGTTAGGAATATGTGCTTCATATTTATTTATCACTAAATAATGCATGGAAATTAAATCTTAAATTAGTTTCCCTTTATATAACCAAAACTGGTCGAACTGTAAAAAATCTGGGACCGTCGATCGTTCGACTCCCTGGGTCGATCGATCGGTCGGCCAGATATCCTTCTTCTCCGAATTGTCTGTTTTCTCCATTATTAACCCAACCAAGCTTTTAGTTTCTCTCTTAGTATTTTTCGGTCGCAATTAACAATATTTTCACATGAAAACAAGTTCTAATCATCCTAGAAACCTTAGTTCAACAATTAATTTCCATGAATTCCAACGTTTTCCCGATTCGAGTTTTTATCCGGGTTTCCATGATCAAATAACATTTACGTTTATGTTATCGTAAATTCAACATTGATTCCTACGGGATTTAACATACGATTCATTTTTCTACAGTAATTTTACCCTGAATCTCATCAAGTGTTTCATTCCCCCAAAACCCAATTTCACATGAATACTCACCCAAAAATAGAATTTAGATCCAATCACTACAATATGAATTGATTATCACAATTAAAAATCATAGCAAGTTAACAACTTGCCTTTTTGGGTTCGCAGAGTCTGATCCATTGAGGTAGAGAAAGGTTTGATGAAAAGCGCCTAATTTGTTCCTTATTTGTCTCCAAAAGATCCCCAATTGCTCTTCCAATTGATCCCTCTAGCTTTCTCTCAAACTCTAAGGTTTAGTTTTGCATTTTTCTGCGGTTCAACACTTCTTAGATTTAGGTTTAATACTCTAATCCCGTTTTTAGTCTAATGGGCCACGCCCAAGTGACCCGAACACCTCGTGTGGGCCCGATTATGCCTAAAAACGTCTCGAGACCCATTTACTACCCCTGGGCACTCTTTTTCGACTATCTCGACCCATCCGGACTCAACCGTGCACTCATAATTGACATTCGAATTAATTTAATATATGTTCTTATCTCACACCCAACTTAGTCTATATTCGACTCCTGACTGAGATAAATAGATACCACATCACTAATACATGTTATGACGTAAATAAATTATTACTATTCACTTAGTAATTCAATTTCATAAATATTGACCATTAACTCTCCGATTAATATTACCATAATTAATTCAATTAAATTACGACACGCAAGTAGTTTAAAATTTATCCGAATTAATTAAGTATTTGAATGCACAGAAGTACGGGGTATTACACTAACTATGCTTAAGAACTTATGGTGATAATAGGTAGCTTTGGAATCTTTCAGCAAATGAATAAAGTAGTTAATGTAATGATATTCATCTATTATTTCAATTCATTTCACAACCATTATTGTTGATGACATTGGGCGACTTACTGCAATTGTGGCTTTACTTTAATTAACCAAATTGAAAATGTAATATGTGTATTTGTGTAAGAGAAGCAGATGTTTCAGCTGAGTATTGCACCCATTAAAGCTTAAGGCGACCAATTCCTGCTAGAGACTTAATACAAGAATTTTTTAAGCAAAAAAAGAAAGCAAATTTGTGTCTGAAACATGTTTTTTCCAGAGATTTGTAGTAGCGATTTTTTTTAATATGCATATTGATTAATGTTAATATGATGATACATATGTACATACATACATGCAATGTTCAATTTATGTAAACTATAATTGATTTCCACATACAATCAAGTCATTTTTAGCAGTATACATGAATTTGTTCTTTTCTATTTCATACCTACTTGTATTTTTTTTTAAATTATACATGCTTTTCTTAATTTTTTTTAAATATTTATCTATACATTTATATTGATTATTTACCTGCATTTATTCATGTAACAATCTAAATCTCCCAAAATACAATGAAATGATATCTTTACCAAAATTTGTACGAAAATTGTAAGTTTGAGGAAAAACTTAAATAAAGTAGTGGGCAAAAAAATACTTTAAAACACTCGGTCATCCCGCGGTTTATTTATTTTTTTTTTTTTTTCGCGGGTTGAAATCTAGTTTATGCAAAACTCTCATGCACAATAAATCTAGTGTATAAAAAACTAATATAAGGTCAATTATGGTTGACTATTATCAAACTTTATGAATCACATCTAACAAATTCAATTAAGATGACAACATCCATTTACCTTATAAAAATTATCACGGTCCGCTATAGACTAATTCGTTAGCAAGTTTGGTAAATTAGGTTTCCAAAAGATTTTTAAGATTACTTAGAATAAATTATATTTGGGATCACGTATTGTCCTTACTATCAATCGTAAAAAATACAGAATTTGTTTTCATTGAAAGTACCAAAAAAACTTAAATACTAATCTGTTTGCATTAGTATATGTTTTGTAAAAAACCAAAAGAAAAAATGTCAATCATTGTTGATACCAAAATTAGTATGCTGACATGGACCACTCATACGAAGACACGTGACAATCTACGTGGCACAATAATAACGAGGAAGTTCATTTTCCGAGGAACTTCAGTGCTCCGAGGAACCCCAGCGCTCCGAGGAACTCCAGCTCTCCGAGGAACTCCAGAACGACGAGCAACTAAGGCGGTTCGAGCTGCATCTCGACCCCAGCATTAATTGCCATATACTCAACAGTTCGACTATTCATTGAATGCTTATCCTTGACGCACATGTTTGAAGATCATTAAATGAATTACCCTTTCATATGTATATCATTTAATGTATCACCCTTTCAGATGAGAGCCTCAAGGCTATAAATACATTGTATCACCCTCATTCAAAGGGAGCGGAATTTCTTGATAGAACTTGTAATCGAGAATTCCCAAACACTCAGCAATAACATAACAGTGGACGTAGGCCATTCTTATAAGGCTGAACCACTTTAAAAATCTTTGTCTTATTTATTTATCTGTGATTGAATAATTAGAGCGATCTAATTTTTTACATCAACAGATTGGCGCCGTCTGTGGGAACGATTGTTATTATCTTTTTTCACAAAATTTCATTCATCATCAATGGCAGATAATCCGGAATCCAACAATCGAAACGCTGGAAATACTGGAAATCCTCCAAATCCTTCTGCACCTCCAGATCTGGCTGGAATCATGACGAATTTGGCTCAAGGACAAACCGCCATGCAAGAAACGATGCGGCAACTCATACAAACTCTTCATGGCGTTGCACCGGCACCTTCAGGACAACGAAGTGGTCAGAGGCAAACCTATTTACCTTTTTCACGATCCAGGCGTAAAGAGACGTATCGCAATGAGGAATCTGATGATTTCTCTTATCAACGTGGGCAAACTTCATCAATACGGGCCACAGATACTGAGCAACGTGTTACTCTCTCTCCGGAGAGGGCCAGTGCTTTGGAAAGACTGAGTAGGGTGTCTCCTTTCAGTCGATTAGGCCCGAGGAGGAATAAGAGTCCACCTAAAGTCATGTCGAGGAGTTTTCGACAACCATCAAATCTAAGAGAAGGATCAGCACAATCACGACCAGCTGCTCGTCAAGAGAGATCTCAGGAAGCTAATTCAGAACAATCAATTGCTCGGACTAGTAGGCCCGAGGAGGGAAATGATGCGTGTAAAGGTTCCATTCAGCGATTGGAGGATAGATTGGGAGAAATGGCTAAGGCAAAGAACCCCCTACAACGAACTTTTGTTCAAGGGATACGTTTCGTAAAGGCCATTGTGGATTTTCCTACACCATCGAAATTTAAAGCACCTATGGTGACCCCCAAATATGATGGAAAGACAGATCCTGTTCTTCACATAGAGCAATATCAAGCTGCTGCCGACATCTATGTTGTTCCCGACGAGATGAGATGCAGGGCATTCTCAGGAACTCTTACTGGATCTGCCTAGATATGGTACAACAATCTTCCTCGGGGTAAGATTTCAACTTTCTTTCAGTTGGCCGAGCTGTTTATTGGTAATTTCTGTTTTGGAGCAAAGCCAGTAAAACGAGTAGCACACTTGTTAAGTGTTAGACAAAAATCTGGTGAGAGTACTAGAGATTATATAACTCGTTTCAATAACAAGAAGCTGGAAGCCATAGATTATGAAGAAAAGACAACAATCACCGCCTTAATGAGTGGGTTGTTGCCTAATAAATTGTATTACACTTTGGCCAAGGATCCACCTACAACTATGTCAGAATTGATGGCAAAAGCAGCCAAAATCATGAATGCCGAGGAGGCTATGGCTGCAAAGAAGAATATGGATAAAGAAACTAAGGTGGAAGTCGATAAATCTAAGAAGAAAGAGCATAAGGGAAATGGTGGTGACAAGCATTCCAAGAATAATAAGACGCCATGGGAAGTCCTTAAGAATAACGAGGAGGTAAAATGGCCGAAGAAACTGAGGTCAGACCCTGATTCGAGGAACAGGGATAAATATTTCGAGTTTCATAAAGATCATGGTCATATGACCAAAAATTGCATAGCTCTTCAGAACGAGATTGAAACACTCATCCGAAGAGGAAAGCTAGCAAAATATGTTGATCGGGGAGGTGAAAGAAAAAATAATGACTGAGCTAGAGAGAGGTCTAGATCTCCTCGTCGAGCAGAGGAGAAAAAGAAGAGAAACCATGAAGATGATCCAGATGATGACCCCGACCTTCCCAAGAAACCAAGGCAGCCAGAACGAGAGGTATTTTCTATACGTTTTGGGTCATTTGATTGTAATGTCATTACAGGAGGAGATGTAGGAGGAGGAGACCTTACTGCAGAAAGAAAGGCTTACCTCGGAGAGGCCCAAGCTTGCTCATACATTCAGCGAATAAATTTGGCGGAGGAGGATCGCCCGAGGAAGGTAAACAAAGATAAGCTTGTCATTGGCTTTTCGAAAAATGACCTGGCAGGTGTTCTTTATCCTCACGACGACCCTTTGGTGATCAAAATGAGGATGAAAGAGGTAGTGATTTCAAGGGTTCTGGTAGATAATGGCAGTTCGGCAGACATCATGTACTACTCATGCTTTGATAGTTTAAATTTGAAATTATCTCAATTGGAACCTTATCACAGATCCCTTCTGGGTTTTGCTGGCGAGAAAGTTTTTCCACTTGGGACGATCAAGTTGGATATATTCATTGGAACTTGGCCTGCTTGTCGAACAGAGCGAATACGCTTCTTTGTGATGGATGTGCAGTCCGCTTACAACATCATCATGGGAAGAGTTGGTTTGAAGAAGTTCGAAGCAGTTCCATCTACAGTACATCAGTGCATAAAATTCCCAACAAATTTTGGAGTTGGAGTTATGAAGGGAGATCAAAAAGTAGCTCGGGAATGCTATTATTCATCTGCCGAGCAAGAGGAGCTTGAAGAGTCAAGGAAAAAGACTACTACTTACCAGGTAGAAGAAGGTACAAAAATTGAAACACTTGATCCCAGAGATGAATCCCAACTTGTAAAAGGACAGGTGGTGGAATCTACAGAAAATGTTATTCTGGATGACGAGCACCCTGAACGAGTAACCCAGATAGGTTCAACGTTGGATGCTTCAATAAAACAGGAGTTGATAACTTTCTTGAGAAACAGGAAGAAAACTTTTGCGTGGAGTCATGAAGACATGCCAGGAATAGACCCAAACTTCTTATGTCACGAGCTCAATGTGAATAAGGAGATCAAGCCTATAAAGCAAAGAAGAAGAGTATTCAGTCCCGAGAAGAATCAAGCTATACAAGAGGAGGTCGAGAAGCTCCAGAAAGCCCAATTCATTGAAGATGTGAAGTATCCAGACTGGTTGGCAAATGTAGTGATGGTGAAGAAGAAAAATAATAAATGGAGAATGTGTGTTGATTTCACCAATCTCAACAAGGCATGCCCAAAGGATCACTTTCCATTACCCAGAATTGATCAACTAGTGGATGCTACCTCGGGACACGAGCTGCTCAGCTTCATGGACGCTTACTCTGGCTACAACCAGATCAAAATGAAACCTGAAGACAGGGAAAGTACTTCTTTTATCACTCCTAGGGGAACTTACTGTTATAATGTTATGCCTTTTGGTTTGAAAAATGCAGGAGCGACATACCAGCGGCTGATGAACAAGGTTTTTACCGAACAAATCAGTTGCAATATGGAAGCCTATGTCGACGACATGCTGATAAAAAGCAAGAAAGCTGCTGATCATCTAGTTGATTTAAGCCAGACTTTTGATCAACTAGATAAATATCAAATGAATCTCAATCCGACGAAGTGCACATTTGGAGTACGAGAAGGAATGTTCCTCGAATACATCGTCAACCAACGAGGCATTGAGGCGAATCCAGAAAAGATCAAAGCTCTTTTAGGGCTGCGATCTCCAACGACGAAGAAAGAAGTACAGAGTCTTACAGGACGAGTTGCAGTGCTCAACAGATTTGTATCCCGAGCAACTGATAGATGCCTACCATTCTTCAAAACACTTCGAAAAACCTTTGAGTGGAATGAAGAATGTGAAAAAGCCTTTCAAGACTTGAAGAAATACTTGGGAGCACCCCCACTATTGTCCAGGCCAGTAATGGGAGAAAAGTTGTACTTATACCTGGCAGTATCAGAGAACGCAGTCAGCTCGGCATTGATCAGATTGGAGAACGGAGTCCAAAAGCCAATTTATTACACAAGTAAGGCTTTTCGAGGTGCAGACATCAGGTACCCAAAGCTAGAAAAATTGGCATTGGCGTTAATTGAAGCAAGTAGAAGAATGAGGCCATATTTCCAGGCCCATACCATCATCGTGTATACCGACATGCCACTAAGACAAGCCCTTCATAAGCCAGAAAAATCAGGGAGACTGATGTACTGGGCAATAGAGCTCGGTGAATATGATATTGTGTATGAACCCAGATCATCATTAAAAGGGCAAGCTGTAGCAGACTTTATAGCAGAATTTACCTATCCTGATACCCCCGAGGAACAAAAATTGCTCGCTGATCAACCTGTGGATGTTACAGGATCAACGGACATAAGTCCAGACCAACTCCGGTTGGTAAAAGGGCTTGTGGATGTAGAAAGATCATCAAATTCAAACCCAGACCAACTCCGGTTGGTAAAAGGGCGAGAAGAAATGGTCGACGAAGAGCGAAAAATGCCAGGGGAGGAAGAAAGAAAACAACAGATATTTCACCGAGGAACTCTTTCAAATAAGAAATTTGAAGACGAGTTACCTACATGGAGATTATATGTGGATGGGTCATCTTGCACAACAGGTTGTGGAGCAGGAATTGTTTTGAAAACCCCAGACGAGATTGACATGGAATATGCCCTGCGATTCCAATTCAAAGCCTCCAATAATGAGGCTGAGTATGAGGCCATGATAGCAGGTCTTAATTTAGCAAAGATTATGGAAGCACAACAACTAATGGTATTCAGTGATTCTCAGTTAATTGTGAATCAGATGTTGGGAATATATGCAGTTAAAGGAGAGTTAATGGCCAAGTATTATGCCAAGGTGATGGAGTTGCTGGTAGAATTTGATGCCATTCAGTTGATCAGAGTACCAAGAATAGAAAATGCACAAGCAAACGCATTGGCCCGACTAGCATCAGCTACTCGTACCGAGCTGCGAAGAACGATACTAATTAAAATATTAGAAAGTCGGAGCATAGATGAAGACATGACGATGAATATTATTACCCTTGATTTAGGGCCATCTTGGATGGATCCCATCAGGGCATATATTGAGGATGGAGAATTACCGGAGGACAAGCTCGCTACCAAGAAATTGAAGTATAAAGCTGCTCGGTATGTACTAACTAATGGTGTTTTATATAGACGAGGAATTATGGCAGGTTTACAGAGATGTGTACATCCCTCCGAGGTGAAAGAATTAATTGAAGAAATACATGAAGGGTCCTGTGGAGCTCATGTAGTAGGTCGGACACTTTTGCAAAGGGTGATGACGTAGGGGTACTATTGGCCGACGATGAGGGCTGATTGTATAGCCTATGCCAAGAAATGTGATAAGTGTCAACGCTTTTCCTCCATCCGACGAACTCCACAAGCATTGTTGACACCCATAACTTTCCCTTGGCCATTTGCCATGTGGGGAATTGATTTGGTTGGACCATTGCCAACGACCCGAGGAAGATTCAAGTACCTCGTTGTTGCAGTGGATTATTTTACTAAGTGGGTAGAAGCTGAGCCGCTTATTGATATGACATACGAGAAAGTATACCAGTTTGTCTGGAAGAATATCATCTGCCGATATGGTCTCCCTCATGCCTTCATCACAGACCATGGAACACAATTCGACAACGAGGAGTTTGCTGCCTATTGTCAATAATCAAACATTTTGAAGACCCATTCAGCACCAGGTCATCCTCAAAGCAATGGGCAGACTGAGGTGACGAACAGAACACTACTAAATGGTTTGAAGAAGAGGCTAAGTGAAGCTAAAGCTAATTGGATTAATGAGCTACAGTCAGTATTGTGGGCTTACCGAACAACTCCCCAAGCAGCAACTGGAGAATCACCATATATGCTGGCATTTGGAAGTGAGGCAGTAATACCTGCCGAGTTGGGTCTTCCAACACACAGAATGCTGAATTTTAATTCCCCGGTCAGCGACTTAATGAGAAGACTGGATTTGGATATGCTCGAGGAGGTTAGAGAAGAGGCAGCCATTAGAAATGCTGCTTACCAACAACGCACAACCCTGTTCTACAACAGGAGGGTGAAGAAATGCGACTTAAAAGAAGGGGATTACGTGCTAAAGAAGGTCATTCAGAAGCACAATAAGCTGGAAGCAAACTGGCATGGACCTTACCGAGTTACAGAAGTTGTTCGACCAGGAACTTACAGAATAGCAACTCTAGAAGGAGAGGAATTTAAGAATGCATGGAATGTTGAACACCTACGCAAGTATTATCAGTGATGTAAAATGTAAAGCAGTCCCTTCATTATGAATAAAACGACGATGTTTCACCATCTTCTTTCTTTTATTACAAGTTTTTTTTGGGGAATACTAGTGTACAACACTATGCTATTCAGCAATAAAAGCAACATTGATAGTTCGAGCGTGATCAACTTCGGTTGGTAAAATAGCGAGAACAAACTATACTCCTTTGGTTAGGAGGCGTACACTAGCGTGATCAACTCCGGTTGATAAAATAACTAGTGGACATGATAGTTCAAGCGTGATCAACTTCGGTTGGTAAAATAGCGAGAACAAATTATACTCCTTTGGTTAGGAGGCGTACACTAGAGTGATCAACTCCGGTTGATAAAATAACTAGTGGACATGATAGTTCAAGCGTGATCAACTTCGGTTGGTAAAATAGCGAGAACAAATTATACTCCTTTGGTTAGGAGGCGTACACTAGCGTGATCAACTCCGATTGATAAAATAACTAGTGGACATGATAGTTCGAGTGTGATCAACTTCGGTTGGTAAAATAGCGAGAACAAACTATACTCCTTTGGATAGGAGGCATACACTAATGTGATCAACTTCGGTTGGTAAAAGAGTTAGTGGACATGATAGTTCAAATCCATGACCAACTCCGGTTGGTAAAAGGGCAAGAACAACATTCTTAAAAATGCCAATCTAGTTTGGTTTGAAAATAAAACATGCTCTCAGATGCCAATTTATGTTGGTCGGGAGGTAAGATTATTACAGAAAATACAATAAGTTCTTTGAAGAACAAAATATTCCAAACTGAACCAAGTATAATTGGTCGGGGATAAAAACTCACTAATTGTAGTTGGTCGACGAGGATAATTTATCGACCTTGGTTGGTCGAACACATTTTAAAGACAAAAAATTACCAAGTAAGGTTGGTCGGGGATAAAAACCCACTAATCATAGTTGGTCGACAAGCGTAATTTAACAACCTTGGTTGTTTAGAAAAATTTTAAGCATTTATTTTACTCATTACTTTATTATTAAGTGATCGAGCAACATTTCTGATACTTGTAATTTTTTTTATACTAATTTGGTCGATGAACCATAAAATATTGTTATGCAAGCACAAATATAAAGTGTTTAACAAGCACAAGACAATAGCAATACAGATTTGCAAACAGAAAATGAAAGTCTTTCATTAAAATTCAAAATAAATTACAGGTTACATATATGTACTAACTATTACATTGAGATCCCTACTCTATTGGTTTCTTTCCCTCTGCTTTTGAGACAGGCTCCTCGCCGGCAGGAGGATCTTCCAGGCAAAGAGGAGAATTAATAAAGTTAAAATCTCGGAGCATTCTAACGTTCATTACAGAGGGACGATCTAGAAGATGCTCAGGACGAGACACTTCAAACTGGGAATGAAAACTGTAGTCACCAAGATAATTCGCAATTAAGCTCCGAGGAATGGCGCGAGCTGGTATCCATTCCATGTCCAACTTGAAAGGTGGCACAGGCAAGTCAAGCACTCCAGGCTCGTAGTAATCCCACAAATAATGTCCCTGCTCGAGATTTAACACACATAAGGCATTCAACCAGCCTTATTTATAGCCCTCATTATTGGCATTCTGGATACGAGCATCTAAATGAACTAGAGCCTCGTTGTATCCAGCCATCCAAAATTCCCTGGGCTGTTTATGGAATTAGAAAGTTAGTCTATCCAATTGTTCATGAAGGTTTTTGGCGAAAAGGTCTTTAGTATGTAAAGCAGACTTCGTCGCAGTAAGTTGATCTTCCAAAGTTATATTTTTCTTGGACATTTCAGACAAAGCCCGATCTTTTGTATTCAGTTGGAACGCTTGAGTTTCCAACGTCGATTGAGTACGAGCTTCTTCAACAGTACGACGAAGAACTCTTGATCGTCCCCGAGCAAGTGGAATAATTTGTTCCTCGACAACGTTCAGAGCATTCCTTCCTCGTCCACGGGAACCTCTTCCTCGTCCCCGAGTTACAGGAGAAGCACCAGACCTTCTCAGAGTGTCCAACTCTTGCCTTAATTTGGCATTCTCAACTTCCAAAAATGAGAATCCCTCGTCAGTCACTGGGATTACACTTGTTGAAGAAGAAGCCGCAGACTTATACTGTGCTAGTTCTCTCTGCAAATTGTTATTCTCTTGCTCCAGCAGCTCGGCAATCTATCTACAGGCTTCAATTTCACTCTTTAGGGTTCTCTCCCTGACATCGTACCCAGCAATGATCTTTTTGTGGCCTGTCTCGGAAGAAAGCTGTTGATACCTATCCTCATACCCCTCATGCAACAGGGCAGTTGATTCATTGTGCTGATTCTGAAGATCTTCTAGGGTACAATGAAGCTCCTCGATCAATTCGTAGTAGGCCACGTTGTTGGCCACAGCTCGGTCAAGTAAATCCTTCAGGTACTGATAAGCCTCAATTGCCTGTTCTGAAGCATCATGGCCAAGGATGTCAGCAATTTCTGATACACTCAAATCTGTGTGACCAGCCTTATAATATTCATGGCATTGCTGCATCAGCTTTGTATCATTGGCAGATATCAGTTCCATTCTAGCCATAAACTAATAAAGAAGAGAAGGCAAGAGTTAATAAACAAAAACAGACAAAGCATCAACAATGTAGAGGAACAAAAAGATATGATTTTATTACATCATCAACAAGATTACATCGTTCAGAATATAAAAGACAAGTAAAATAAAAATAAAAAGAGAGTACCGAACAACTTCACACCTTTTCCTTATCTCCCAAGACTTTCTCGGGATGCTGGGACGAGGAGCTTGGTTGCTCGGTAGGAACAATGATCTGGTTAGTAGAAGCTGGGACTTGTTCTGGAGGAGCAGGCAAGGACGAAATCTCCTCGGTGGCTGTCTGGTTGGGTTGTGGAGCAAGGACTTGATCACCCACTGTCATTGAAGATTCTTCAGATGCAGCTTCGTCTTCCTCCTCATCTTCAATAACTGGAGGAGGACCAGGGAGATGTTATTGAAATAGCTCGGAGTCCTCGTTCACCTTCAATTCCTGCAAGCCAGCAACCCAACCATCATGGAAGTATTTCAAACTTCCATACTTCACTTGGGTCATCATTGCTGCTACCCCCTGTCCCATCCTTTGTCCCAACCAGTTCGAAAGGACTTCTTAACAGCTGTTTTTCTCTTCATTTTTTCCGAGGAGAGCTTCTCGGACATAAGATTCTCGGTGGCCTTCAACTTGGTCTCCACCTCCTCCTTTTGGCGATTTACTTCTCGCAGGAGGGCCAGCTCTTCTTCAGCTGATTTGAATTTATTCTCAAGCTCCCCAAAACTTGTGAGCTTCTCGGCATAGTTTTTATTCTCTCTCTCCAAGTCCTTCACCTTATTTCCCAACTGTACTTTCTCTGCATCAGACGCAGTCAACTTCTTCTCCCATTCAACTTTATCCTCGTTATGCTTTTGACGGGACTCCTTCAAAGATTTAATAGCTTCTTCCAGAGCTCCCTCCACTGTGGATGAAGAGCAAGAAGCTTTGATTGCTTCATCCTTTTTGAGGATTATATTAAAGCAGTTCGTCAACTGTAAACAGCAAAGGAAACCAGAATCAGAAACAAATATGGGAAATAACAAAGGAAAATATGAAAAGCTCAAAGTAGAGATACTTACTGAAGCAAGATGACGAGAAGCCAGAGAAGTAACCATATCCCGAGTAAGGTTGTCTTCATTACCTTGCACCTCGGGAATGGTCAAGGATTTTGCCGAGCTCATCGTAGAGCTCGGGGGAACAATAATTGGAACACCATCTCCACCAGCTGGGAGCTGGGGAATGCCTCCAGAAAAACTGATCGAGGAGGATTTCTTCAATCTCCTCGGTGCCTTTTCAACAACCTCAACCAAAGAAGAACTTTTGGTTGGTGAGATGGTGATTACTTCAACAGGTGCATCCTTCTGCACAGGAGCCACTGGGGAGCTTCTCGGCAACCTTCTGAACAACAACAGAAGGAGCATCATCCACTTTCTTTGTCCCCTTTGGGACATTAACTTTGGTTCTCTTTCCATCACCAGCAGAGGAGGCCTCCTCGAAGATAGCAGGAACTCTTCTCTTGCCCATCTTCTGACTCAAAGGAATGTGAGATTCTGGTGAAGAATCTTCAGAAGCTGGCAAAGGTTCACAGATGCTGACTACAGGACGAGCAGTAAAGGATGATGTATAACTCCTATACTGCAACAAGTATGAAGCAGACCTGATGTGCTCGTCTGCAACCTTCTGATGCAAGCTCCAGATATGTTTCAATTGCTTTATATTAACTTCTGATTCTTTAGGAGTTTTTCTCTTGCTATCAACTGCAGACAAAAACAAATTGAAATGTCAATCATGCATTTATTCAAACATGATGAAATCACAATTTCAAAAATAAAATAAAACAGAAATAACCTATCCCATTGCCATATGGGGGATATTTGGGACCTTCATATACTTCATCTCCGGGCAAAGGGGCATGTTGCCAATTTTTTATAATTACCCCATTCTCAAAATAATCCCTGTTAGCATCAGGGAGGTTGACTACTAGAGCCCTATTCAAAAATCTAGTTTTTAAATAATAAACATCGTCTAGAATAGCCCATCTATAGCAGTACATAATCTCAGGAATTCCTATACGAGTTCCATGATTTTGATTTAACCTATGCACCCCATTAACTATTCTCCATGTATTGGGGGCTATTTTTGCAGGGAAAACATCGAAGTACTGACAGAACTCTAAACATAAAGGGTTTGGTGAAAAGGAAAACCCACATTCATCAATAAAAAGGCTAGGGAACCAATGTCCCTCAGCCAAACGAAAATAATTTTGAGGTTCAGAAAGATCCTCCAAAATTACCCAAGATGGGATGGAAAAATCAGAACGGAACTTCTCAAGAGATTCAATAATGTAAACCATGATGAATAAAAGAAAAAGGAAGAAGAGCTTACAGGGAAAAAGGAGGTCTGTTGACAACGAACGAAAACAAGGATGAACGCACAAGAGAAAGAAAGGCTATGGAAAACTCGAAAGCAGAAAATTGGAAAAGGTAGAAGACGGTGTGATTGCCTAAGGAGTTTAAATACTTTGCCTTGGGAAACGGCGAAATAAATGATTACACCAAAGAAACTATTACGCTACCGGCGGCTAAAAGGACAAAAAATGCACGAAGATCGAAGCGCTCATAAAAATTCAAAAAGGCGGATTCTGCGAATGGGGAAAGAAATTTAAATGCTCCTAAAACCCTGGAAAGTTATTTAATATTGCCATATACCAAGAAAGAATGTTCCATACTCCTCAAAGTTCGAAATATGAAACATTGGGGGCTTCTGTTGATACCAAAATTAGTATGCTGACATGGACCACTCATACGAAGACACGTGACAATCTACATGGCACAATAACAACGAGGAAGTTCATTTCCCCGACCAAGTTATATTCTCTCCGAGGAACTCCATTGCTCCGAGGAACTTCAGTGCTCCGAGGAACCCCAGCGCTCCGAGGAACTCCAGCTCTCCGAGGAACTCCAGAACGACGAGCAACTAAGGCGGTTCGAGCTGCATCTCGACCCCAGCATTAATTGCCATATACTCAACAGTTCGACTATTCATTGAATGCTTATCCTTGACGCACACGTTTGAAGAGCATTAAATGAATTACCCTTTCATATGTATATCATTTAATGTATCACCCTTTTAGATGAGAGCCTCAAGGCTATAAATACATTGTATCACCCTCATTCAAAGGGAGCGGAATTTCTTGATAGAACTTGTAATCGAGAATTCCCAAACACTCAGCAATAACATAACAGTGGACGTAGGCCATTCTTATAAGGCTGAACCACTTTAAAAATCTTTGTCTTATTTATTTATCTGTGATTGAATAATTAGAGCGATCTAATTTTTTACATCAACAATCATTAAATCGAAAATACTAAAAAAAGATTGGTTACGATTTTCGTATATGCAAATACTAACCAAACCAACTGATACACACACCTAGTAAATTCCTTTGTGTTTTAATTGTTAGTTCTTTTGGCTTATTAGTAATTTAAAACAATTAAGTACCTACACATTCCTCAACGCCCACATTTACAACTTACCAGTTTCCCATTAACATGTTATATAAAATCTTGTATTTGATGCCATCTTATTGTGTTTTAAGTGCATATGCAGAACCATCAAGTCCATCACCATCAATAACGAATAGAAAAGTAACCCAAAATGTACGTGACTATTGATGAATCTAGTGAGTTACCAAAGATATAATTTACAATGTTGCAAAAAAAAAAGAGATGCTAGTAGACTTGAGACCCAATGCTCCCCATTAACGATGAATTTCATCCCATCTTGGAACTTAAAGAGCATTACAATTATATTTGTTGCTTAGTGGGTGTATACATTGATGCATTTGTTAGTGCTTATAATTTCCATACATATATTACTATATGGTTAATTATAAGGATTTAAATGTTAAATCTATGGAAATATTCAAGACCCACTTCATTGGAAGTTAACAAATTGCAATGCAATATTTATCATTTGGAGGATGTAACTTAATACTTCAAGAGGTCAAATTTCACTCACAGACCATCCTATATATATGTGTGTGGAATTGATTTGCCTATCTCATGAATAAATTTCAGATATATTGTGTAACTTATTATACAACACCTAATTTTTTCAGTTTAAATGCATTATTTTTCTTATCATTACTCAGTTTATACAATATAATTTTTGGATATTAATATCAACATTAGTTTGATATGTTTGAACCTAAGACTTAATATACACAAAATAATTATTTAATCCCATCACCTTATTATTTAGCCATAATCCATATTTAGATTTCAATGTATATTTTTATTATAGTTATGTAAAGCCACATAAATGTAGATGTTGTATAGTTATTCATATTTGTATTTATATGAAAATTAGTCATAAAAATGGCACAACAGCTAATATATGATATTTATAGTTGTCTTTATCGATAACTTATTTTTTTTTCTAAATCTATGTCGTATTTTATAAGATTTTCAATGAAATCATTAATTCTATTCTTGAAAGGTTTTTATCTAATTTTAAAATGCACTTATTGACGTCATATCCCAGTCATACTGCAATTTTATCTTTTACCTCCAGTGTAATTTTTCTAGTCCTGCCTTTTTTAATTTCATGGTTCTACAATGAATATAAATGTATATAGTGATTTTATATGTAAGTATTAGAAATGAAGGCATTGAAGACGATGAGGTCAAAGTTGTAATGAAAGTTTAGATATAAGGAACGCTGCAATGTTTAGTTACTCTGTCAAAGACAACAATACTCTACATAAGCAAAGTGAGTGTATCACCTTAATCCTTTATATAGTCTTTAACAACTTTGCCCTTTGCTCAATCGACATTATTTTTCATCAAATATTAAGATTTGTGAAAGATTATAGAGAAGAAAATAACTGAGAGATAAAAACTATTCAATCTTTAACTTGCCATCTTTATATATAAAAGGATTATGCTATAAATAGTAGGAGTGTTTGATAACTAACTACAACTAACTGTGTCCTGCATAACTGACTAGAACTAACTATATAACTAATTACAACTAACTAACAACAAACTTAACTAAGTAATAACAACCACTAATAAATGTAACAAGCTATCACTATAAGAAAAAAGCCTTCTTATGACGTTTTTTAAGCGTCATAAAACTCATTTTATGGCGCTTTGTTTTTCAGTAAAAAGCATCATAAGTTTGGGTGTCATAATTGATACCCATAAGAAGTGTCATATTAGGTAACGATTATATGTAACTTTTTTTTTAAAGTATCACATCTGGTACAAAAAGGGTCATAATAAACTCTATAAGATGTCATATTTGATTTAAAAGCGTCATGATAAACAGTTTTCAAAATTTTAAAAAGGTCATAAAAATTTTCATCACATGAGGGTTTAATATAAATGGTCATAAATTAAACATATAATAAAAAAAATTAATAACCAATATTAATGTCATAGTTGATAAATAAGTCTAAACACAAATCAAAATTTATAATAACGTAAAGACAGTCTTAAAATTTTTGTATTTGAATTCACATTTACCTAAAATGCACCAAACCAATACATTTGTCCATATAAAAAAAATTGTGGGACACAAATAGATATACCCACCATCTACATTAATTATCTACAAAAAAATAATGATCGACTACATGTATCATAGCTAGATATACCCACTATGTACATTCAAAAAAATGTCTCCAAAAAATGTACATAAAAAAATCGAGCATAAATGTGTCGGTCCACCTTTGGCTTTCGCGAAACTGTGTCGACAAAGTGCTCCAAATCATGTAATATAAGACTGAATAAATTCAATGACTCATGTTGAAGTTCATTGATCTCATGAGTTTCATATGACGATTTTCCAGCCAACTCCTTCATCTAAACAAGATAAATAAAAATAAATTTAGCTTTTATCACATCTAAATAAAAAAGAATGTAAAAAAAAATATTAAAAAACATGTTACCTTCATATCTATAGACTTCGATGAATTACTTTTAGTTAAACTAAAATCAACTGTCATAATATCATAGAAGATGATTATTTCATAGGCCGATTAATATCTCATAATAGATGAAAATGAAATAACGTTTTTGTACCAAATCAACTATCACGATATCAAATCCCAAAAGAAATCCAAAAATGAAATCAAGGTTTTGTAGACCAAATTGAAAGCCTCTACTAAGGTCTTGCCTAAAAAAAGAAGCAGGAGAATTCTGAGGTGCTATCCAAATTAAAAAAATAATGGGTGTGTACTCAATCAGAATCCATAAACAAAACACGTGTCATTGATTTTCACTTCCCCCTCCCTTTTTAGGGGGAATTAGTAATATATACTATACAAATTCATCTTAAAAATTTCACGTAAAGATTCAAACTTACTTGAGGTGGGATACGAGATGTAACATAAAAGAGGAGAGAAATATATTGCGAATCAATATAAGAAATATTTGAAGTTTTTTGTTTTAGAAATATACTTTCACTACTTATTTGATGAAATATTGCACTTTTAACTTATTTGTGAATATATTGCACTCTAAAAACTGCAATTTAAAAATTGTGATCTTTGACTTCAAACTAGGGGTGGCAATTTTAGAAATGACCCGAAAAATGATAAGGAACAACACGTATGACCCGAAATTGACACGATATGTCGTGTTCGTGGCATGTTTTTTTGGCATGAAGTCGTGTCATGTTGTGTCATGTTCGTGTCTGAATTATGAGTCGTGACGTGTTATGTTATCTTGTTTTTTAGGCATGAAATTTAAGTTTTATTCGTGACGTGTCGTGCCGTGTTGTTTTTTATTCGTGTCGTATTGTATACAAGATATAATAACTGCACTAATACTTAGAATATACATCATCATCTCTAAATAAATATAGCTCACATTGTCAATTCCTTTTTAAAACATAAAAATCTCAAAATGTAAATGGGATTTTAAAGAGATGGACGAGTTATTACACCATCATCTCTAAATAAATTAGGAGAGAAAACGAAAATTAAATCCCATTTATAGGTTACCACAACTCTAATAAAAATGAAAATTACAGGTTATCACAACTCTAGTATTATTTGCATTTTCAATCTCGAGGCATTCTCGTTTCAATCTTGAAACAGTACGAAAATTAAATTAGGAGAGAAAACGTACCATAAATTAAGAGAGAGAAAACATAGAGAGAACGAAGAGGAGAGGAGATCGTTGACGGAATGGAAATGAGAATGCTCATGAGGGAGAGGAGCCAAGCCTGCGAGGGTAGAGAGGAGACAGTGAGAGGGAGTCTTGAGTGGGGAGAAATTTGGAGGAAGCGAGAAGTCTTGAAAGACTTAAAAAAAATTTAGGGGAAAAAAACTCCACTTCTAAATTTTAGAATAGAAAAAAGGGTCATAATATGTACACTTATATTATAAACTCTTAAAAAAGGTCATAATATCTATAATTAAATATGATTTTTGTATTTAAAGTGTCATAAAAAATAATAGTAATATGTATAAAATGACATTTTATATTAGGAATCTCACATTAATAATAACATTAACCTTTTAATGACATTTTTGTAATAAATGTCTTTAAATTATTTTTTTGAGCGTCACAAAAAGGTATTTTTCTTGTAGTGTATGTATATGTTCTAATACAGTTATGTCCTTTACAAACATCTTGGAAAGAAGTGGAAACAACACTGTAGAAGGCAAGGGCTTAGTAAAGACATCAGTAAGCTGATATTGAGAATGAATAGGCATGAGCTTGATGGATCCCTCTATGACCTTATCATAAACAAAATGACAATCTATCTCTACATATTTCATCCTTTATAGAAAATGGGATTGAAAGCAATGTGAATGGCAACTTGATTGTCAAAAAAGATAAGAGCTAGTGAGGAAACATTGACTTGAAAGTCTTTGAGTAGTTGACGAAGCCATATAAGTTCACTTGTAGTAGAAGCCAAAACTCTATATTTGGCCTCAGTTAAAGAACAAGATATGGTAGTTTGTTTCTTAGCCTTCCAAGAAACTAAAGAGTCACCAATGAATATGCAAAAACCTGTTACTGACTTTCTAGTTTCTGGACAAGAACCCCAATCAGAATCGAAAAAATCTTGCAGTTTAAGAGAATGGGAGGCAGCATCGGAGTAAGCTTTTAATTGAAGAGAGGAGGAAATAGAGAAAAAAAGCTCTTTGTTTGAATTACTTTTGAGAAACCTGAGTAGATGATGAATTTCCTTAAGATGAGGCATTCGAGGGTGAGCCAAAAACTCACTAAGATTGCGAACACCATAAGTGATGCCGAAATGAGATAAAGTTTGGTACAAAAGTCTACCAATCAGTCTTCTTGAGTATGAAGCATCATGAAAAAGATCACCATCAAATGCACTAAGTTTAGATTTAGGGTCCATGAGAACTGAAGTAGGTTTGCAAGCAAAATAACCGATGTCATTAAGAAGTTGTAATGTATAATGTTTTTGAGATAGAACAATTCCTTTGATATATTGAGCTATTTCAAGGCCGAGAAAGAACTTTAAATAACCCAAATCTTTAAGTTTGAACTGACTATGGAGAACCATCTTCTCGGAATAAATCACTCTAATATTTGGGTTAGTGATGATGATATCATTAATATACACTAACAAGAATACAAAAGAAGTTCTCGATCCTTTAGTGAATAAGGAGTAATCTGACTTGGATTGGATAAACCCAAATTAAACAAGTAATTGAGAAAATTTAGAGTACCATTGTTTAGATGCTTATTTCAAATCATATATAGATTTATGTAATATGAAGACTATTTTATCCCATTTTGAAGTAATCCCCCTTGCTATGATATTCAATAAGAACATACATATAGATTTCTTCAAATAGGTCTCCATTAAAGAAAGCATTGCTCACATCAAGTTGAATCGAATGCCATTGTTGACTAGCTGCTAGTTCCAATAAAACTTTCACTGTGACTAATTCTACAAGAGGTAAAAAAGTTCTGAGAAAGTCTAGACCTTCTTTGCTACTTAATGAGAATTGTGTCTTTCAACTAACCCATTAGAGTTATATTTTATTTTGTATA
The DNA here is from genome assembly GCA_949130495.1 of Sambucus nigra. Classification (NCBI taxonomy): domain Eukaryota; kingdom Viridiplantae; phylum Streptophyta; class Magnoliopsida; order Dipsacales; family Adoxaceae; genus Sambucus; species Sambucus nigra. Next base: position 3,932,628 of record CASBWL010000025.1, read on the forward strand.
GACATTTCAAGCGAATGGAGTTTTTACCCGAAGGTAGAGTAGTAACTGACCATGCATGATTTTGTTCCATTGCATTAAGTTCATTTTTTATGGCATCTATCGATTCAGGGATTTTAATAGCTTGATGATAGAATTGAGGTTCCTATTGAGAAGAAACATTAAAAACGAAGTTCTTATATGAAGCAGATAATGAATTATTAGAGAATATTTATAACAATGATATGGAATTGTGTAAGGAGGAAGATCTTAATGAGTTAATAAGTTGCAGTGGAAGTATATGAGATAAGAAGGAGTTTGAATAACTATGGTAGATCTTCTTAAAGGTATATCACTGGGAGGATAAAAAATATCATCATGGGAGTCCTCATTGATAGGAATGGGAGATGCTTCTGATGAGTTTGGTATGGTATTGTTGGATGTCATAGATGGAGTTGAAGTAAGAGAAATATGATTTGAAAAAGTGGGAGTTGAATTGTGAGGTATTTCATGGGAAGACACTGGTAACATTATGTCAAGAAAAGGGACCCACCAAGTATTATGAAGACACCATAGTACGAAAAGGAAAAATTTCCTCATAAAAGGTGACATCTCTAGATATGGAGATTTGTTCTAACATTATATAGTTTATATCCCTTTATGCTAGGAGGATAGCCAAGAAAAATGCAAATTCGAGATCTAGGTTTTAATTGTTTTTCTATGAGCAGAGAGTGTTGATGCAAAGGCCAAGCAACCAAATACTTTAAATGATGAATAGTCAATAGTAGACTCGTGTAAAACTTCATAAGGAGTGTTGTGATGAAGTTAAGGATATGGTATTCTTTTAATGAGAAATGCAGAAGTTAAGACACATTCATTCTAAAATTTGTTAAGAACTCTTGATTGAAAGTATAATGCTCTATCTACAATGAAAAGATGCTTATGTTTTCTCTTAACAGCAGAGTTTTGTTGCGATCTTTCACACAAGAGAACTAGTGTAACACGCCTTTTAAGTTAAAGAAATCAGTGAATGCAAGTTTAGGATCATTATCCGATCAAAAGAATTTGATTGTGGCATTGAATTAATTATTCACTATATTGAAAAATTTGGGAATAACAATCCCAACATTAAATTTTTGTTTGAGAAGAAAAATCCAAGAAAAACGAGAGCAATCATCCACTAATGTTAAGAAATATCCAAAACCATTATGCGAAGTGACATGATAAGGTCCCCATTTATCACAGTGTATAAAATAAAATGGGGATTGGGACATGTGATTATTGGATTCAAAAGACAACCTTCTTTGTATAGGTAAATTACAAATATAACAAGGTACTGCTTTATTTATTTTTGAAACATCATAATGCAATTGATGTTTCAAATTATCTAAACGTTTGAAAGATAAATGTCCAAGTATATTATGCCAAACATGGGCAGACATATTATTTACATAAGCTGTAGATAATTCTTTTGAAGAATTTTCATCAAGAACATAGAGGTCTTCAAGCTTGTCATCTTTGCCAATTATCTACTTGGAGTTGGTTTCCTGAATAATAAAATGATTAGGAAAAAAACTAACAGTGAGGCGAGTCCCAGAGGTGATAGCACTAACAGATAACAAGTTAAACTTGAAGTCATGTACAAATAAAACATATTTAAGAATAAGACTGGGGCTGAGTTGAACATATCTAATGTAACTAACTGAAATTTGAGTGTGATTAGGTAAAGTGATAGTTGAATTTTTTATATGATCCAAAGAGACAAATGCAACAACTGCAGAGAAAATATGTTTTTATTGCTCTAGGATCAAATATCCAGTAATGAGTGGTAGAAAAATTAGGATTTAAAATATTGATAAATAGGTACCTGTTGCATGAGATGTAGTGGCAGCCTCTTTATGATCATTATTTGTCTTGACAGAAGAAGTTAAAGCATGGAAATGAGTCACTGGTATTGAGGTTTTGAAATAAATTCCCTCCATAATCATGTGTGTCCCCATAGTTGGAAGATGATTGATCAGAGACTCGATTCTTAGGAGTGGAGTTGTTAGATCTTTACTTAGGTTTATAACCAAGTGGATATCCATGTAGTTTGAAGCATTTATACACAGTGTGACCATGGAAATTGCAATGAGTACAAGGGCATATCCTTCTTTTTCCCCCAATAGCCTCTAGATGTATTGTTTTTATTATTATTATTATTATTATTATTATTATTATTATTATTATTATTATTATTATTATTATTATTATTATTATTATTATTTTTATTATTGTTGTTGTTGTTGTTGTTGTTGTTGTTGTTGTTGCTGTTGCTGTTGCTGTTGTTATTGTTGTTGTTGTTGTTGTTGTTGTTGTTGTTGTTATAATTTTGACCCTTATTTTTAGCATTGTATTCTCCTGAATTTTATGTAGGTTTCTTAAATTTCTCTCATTTGACAACAAATGTGATGGAACTTAAAGAGTCAAATATTCTGTTAGCATGTACACCAATATTCCCTTGGTTTTCTTCTTGAGTAATCAAGGCAAAGACCTTGTTTATGGTTGGTAAAGGATCCATTAATAGCAGTTGACCTCTAACATCAGAGAATGGATCATTTAGTCCCATGAGAAAAGACATGATATACTCCATCTGGTAATAAGAGTTTAGATTTTTCACTCCTCCACATAAGCATTTTCCATAAGTACAAACTGGCCTATAGTTACTTAACTACTCCCATATTATCTTCAGTTTAGTGAAATAAACACTACTCGTATTATGATCTTAAACCAAATTCATCAATTCACGACGTAATTAAAAAAAATTCTAGGCCCATTTATTTGTTGAAGCCTATCTCTGGGGTCGATCCATATCTCATGTGCAGAATCAGTAAAAAATGACATTAGCAGATATATCTTTGGTGACAGAATTCAGTATCCAATAAATCAAAATATTGTTATTTATTGTCCAAGATTTGAGGAGATCGGGATCATCATCCTCTCATTTAGATATTGAACCATGAATGAATCCCAATTTGTGTTTCACAGATCATGCAATCAACATTGCCCTACTCTAGGAGGTATAGTTATCTCCAGTGAGAGGTTGTGAAACTAGAATAACTCCTGGATTATTAGAATAGTGGACAAAGAAAAGACTCGATGGATAATCAATGATTGACTTGCTTGATGAAGGTCTGATTGTGTTAGTAGGATGAGGTGACTCCATTTCAATTAGAGAGGAATAAATCAACATCACTCAACGATTGAAAGGTTTGAGGAATTGATAATGGTGGATTACAGCAAATTGAGTAATTGCTCTTATACCATATTAAGCTTTGTGAAAGATTGTAGAGAAGAAAACAGATTTTGCTATAAATAGTAGGAGTGTTGCATAACTAACTACAACTAAGTGAGTACTGCATAACTAACTACAACTAATCGTATAACTAACTATAATTAACTAACAATAACTACTAACTAGTAACAAACGTCACTAACTAATAACAACCACTAACAAACATAACTAACTATGTACATATTATAATATCAAAATTTTATCCTTTTGGCATGTTTACAGTTTTCATGGAAATTAACACTAAAAACTTAATTAGATACCTTTTGAACATTACATGGTTAGCAAAAATACAAATAGTAAGATTTTCCCAAAGTTTCAGTAGGGGTGACTGACCTTATTTAGCTATGGGTGTTATTAGTTTTGTTAATAATGATGGAGATTAAGTTTTGCCTAAGTTGATGTCAGAGGAAACAATATTTTATCATGTGAAAAATGCTTTTTATCTGACTTTGATTGCCAACTTTTCTTCATAATTCGTCAAATTAATTACCCCAGAGACCCTTAAACTATACTAGAGTGATCATTTTGGTTCGTAAATAATATTTTTAACCCTAGCAGTACCTAAACTATGCAAAATGTAATTATTTGGCCCTTTCATTAGTTTTTTTTGTTAAAACTAATGAAATTTTGGTTTTAATTGATTCTCCTCATTAATAAAATGTTAAAATGCAAGAAAACTTGCATAATTAGCAAAAAATAAATAAAAAAGACGACTTTCCTTTCATAAAAATGGTTTCAAAACACTTCCAAAAATTTTCACCAAACACTTTTTTATGGTTGTTAGAATATAGATTATAAAATCTTATTTTTTACCCAACATGAACACCACTCAAATAAAAGCGACACGAGACGACACAAATTCATTTTTTTTTCTCAAACGTAACCCAACAAAAATGCGACACTTCACAAAATTTTAGTTTCATTACCTAACATAATAACAATCCAAATAAAATCGCACGGGTGACACAAATTTTCATTTTTTATTAGCCAACACGAACATCACCCCAATTAAAATGCAACAAGTTGCGAATTATTTTTATTACCTAACACGATCACAATCTAAATAAAAGCTACACGAGACAACGCAAATCCATGTTTTTACCGAATAAGAACATGCCAAATTTAAATGCAACATGACATGAAATCTCATTATTTATCTAACATGAACCCGACCCAAATTAAATATACACGCGAAGGCAGAAATTCATATTTTTTTACAAACCACAACCCAATTAAAATGTGACATGACATGAAATTTTATTTTTATTACCTAACACAATCATAACACATATAAAAGCGACACGAGACCACATAAATTTTTATTTTTTACTAGACACAAACACCCAATTAAAATGCGACAAGACACATATTTTATTTTTATTACCTAACAATTTCACATCCAAATAAGAGCGATATAACACAACACGAATTCTCATTTTTTAGGGAACACAAACACGACCCAATTAAAATGCGACATGAAATTTTAATTTTTTTACGTAACATGAACCCGACCTAAATAAAAGCGATACGAGATGACGTAAATTCATATTTTTTCACCAACCAGCCATATCGAACGCGACACTACACAATTTCTTAAATTATATGCTCAACTTAATAAAAATATGCACGATAACACGACATGATAAGATTATGTGTCAAAAATATGCTCAAATTCATGTCATGTCATATTTACATTGGCTCATGTTCTTGTTCGGTAAAAAAGGGAATTTGCATCGTCTCATGTTGCTTTTATTTTGGTCATGATCGTGTTAGGTAATATAAACAATTTGCGACTTGTTGCATTTTAATTGGGGGCGTGTTCGTGTTGGGTAAAAAATAAAAATTTGCATCGCCCGTGCGATTTTATTTGGATTGTGATTATGTTAGGTAATGAAAATAAAATTTTGTGTCGGGTTGCATTTTAATTGGGTTACGTTTTATAAAAAATAGGAATTTGTGTCCTCTCGTGTCACTTTTATTTGGGTGGTGTTCATGCTGGGTAAAAAAATAAGATTTCATAATCTATTTTGTAAAAACCATAAAAAGAGGTTGGTGGGAATTTTTGTAAGTGTTTGGAACCAATTTTATGAAAGGAAAGTCTTCTTTTTTATTTTTTGCTTCAAATTTTACAAGTTTTCTTACATTTTAATATTTTTCAGTGAGGAGAATCAATTAAAACAAAAATTCCGTTAGTTTTAATAGAAAAACCAATGGAGGGACTAAATAATTGCACTTTGCATAGTATAGGGGTTGCTAGGGTTAAAAATATTATTTAGGGGCCAAAATGGTCACTGTAGTATAGTTTAGGGCCTCTGGGATCATTAACTCGAATTCGTTTGAAAAAGTTAAGAGTCTAAAATGACTAATGTTTATTTATTTATTTAGGATTTATGCTTGCTTTATTGGTTAGTAGTAGCACTTGGCCACATTAAACACGTTAACAAAGGGAGTAAATGAGGAGGATTGGAGAATGCTTTAAATGATATCACATTCTCTCCTTTTCCCATTATTTTTGTTAAGGGAAAGAAAATACAGTAGACCGGGTATTGTAGTATAAATATTATAATCTTTACTTGCCCAACTATTATTATTAAGGTTTTTTATGCTTGAAACTTGTCAACACGAAAATGAAATAGGAGCTATGATGATAAGAGCCTTAATTGACGGAATGCCTCCATCCTTTTTAACTCGTATTCCTTTTTTGGGTGGTTTGAAGTTGAACCATTATGTGGTAGTTTTAGTGGGTTGGCCTGCCTCATATATTCACCTTTCATGGAATGAAAAACCTTTGTTGCTTCATTGTTAAATCTAAGATAAATGTGTTAATATGTTGTACCTGTTACTGTGAATGGAGTTTTTCAGGGTAGCCACCATAATTGACGCACATTTGTCTTCATGTTTGGTACTCCCTCTTAGTTCAAACAAGTGTGAACATAAGAATGGTTGGTTGCACATCATTTATTTCAACCAGCCAATCTTGTTCTGATCTAGCGGTTATGGTGACTTCCAAGAAGCTATAAATAGGTATTGAATTCTTTCATTGTAATCATCCCAAACTCTCAAGCTTAAGAGCAATTAGAGATCAAAATAAGAGAGAGTAGTAGGAGAAAGATAGTGCAATATTAGCATTTATCAGGGAGTGTAGAAGGCGGTGTTAGCCTATACAAAAAAGTGAGAGCAAGTGTCACTACACCAAAATGGCCAAATTGTCACCTTTCAGCCGGCCACCCTTGTCACGGTCATTGACCGTGACAACAAACACACTTTTTGTGTCACGGTCATTGACTGTGACAAGGCTGTGACAAATAATTGTCACGATCAAGGACCTTGACATGACCGTGACAATGTCTTCAGTAAAAAAAGCCCTAGGCTTTTTTTTTTCCCACCGTTTTTTTATTTTCCCCCCCTCTCTCTCTCTCTAAGCGATTTCAGTTGTCTCTCTCTCTCTCTAAGGTATGTTTTTTTCCTCTCTTTCTCCTTCATTTCTATATGTGTGTGTACGTGTGTGTATATATGTGTGTATATGTATGTGTATATGTGTGTGTATGTGTGTGGTGGTGGTGGGACAGGGGGTGGTGGGGGTGGGGTGGGCTGTGTGTACGTGTGTGCAGGTGGGGTGGGGGTGGGGGGAGGGGGCAGGGGGTGGTGGTGTGGTGTGGTGTGGTGTGTGTGTGTGTGTGTGTGTGTGTTAGTTTAATTGATAATTAGTGCCCCTCAATAATTAGTGCCCATTAATAATTAGTAAATTAATAATTAGTGCCCATTAATAATTAGTGCCCCTCATTGTAAATTAGTAAATTAATAATTGTATACTTTAATTGCTAGTTTAATTGATGAAATGAATTAATTGAGTAGATTAATTAGAAGGAGTATGGGATACACATTTGTTGTTGACATTCCTGTTGGATTATTTTGTTTAGTAAATGTTGGGTTGGTTAGTTTTAAAAGTGGCATAACCACTGGATTATTGTCCATATGGGGGTGGGATTTTTCAACTTTTTTTGAAAATTACTTTGTATATCGAACAATATATATATAGTATGATAATTAAATGAAACATACTTGAAATATATACCGTGACAAAAAAGTTGTCTTGCCCCGAATTGTCGCGGTCATTGACCTTGACAAGTTGACAATTAGGCAAATTTGTTGTAAGATCTTAGGTGCACTAAAGTCATGTTTATATCCATTAACTACACAGTATTCTGTAACACCTGAGTATATGAATTCTCCACCTCTATCACTTCTTATGCATGTGGTGGGGGAGGGGGCAGGTGGTGGTGGGGTGGGATGTGTGTGCGTGTGCGTGTGTCTGCAGGTGTGGTGAGGGGGGCCGGGGGCCGGGGGGTGTGGTGGGGGGAGGGGGTGGGGTGGTGGTGGTGTGTGTGTGGTGTGTGTGTGTGTGTGTGTGTGTGTGTTAGTTTAATTGATAATTAATGCTCATTAATAATTAGTGCTCCTCAATAATTAGTGCCCATTAATAATTAGTAAATTAATAATTAGTGCCCCTCATTGTAAATTAGTAAATTAATAATTGTATACTTTAATTGTTAGTTTAATTGATGAAATGAATTGATTGAGTAGATGAATTAGAAGGAGTACGGGATACACATTTGTTGTTGACATTCCTGTTGGATTATTTTATTTAGTAAATATTGGGTTGGTTAGTTTTAAAAGTGGCATGACCACTGGATTATTGTCCATATGGGGGTGGGATTTTTCAACTTTTTTTGAAAATTACTTTGTATATCGAACAATATATATATAGTATGATAATTAAATGAAACATACTTTAAATATATAGTGTGAAAAAAAAAGTTGTCTCGCCCCGAATTGTCACGGTCATTGACCTTGACAAGTTGAACTTGTCAAGGTCAATGACCGTGACAATTAGGCAGATTTGTTGTAAGATCTTAGGTGCACTAAAGTCATGTTTATATCCATTACCTACACAGTATTCTGTAACACCTGAGTATATGAATTCTCCACCTCTATCACTTCTTATGCGTGTGGTGGTGTGTGGTGGGGGAGGGGGGCAGGGGGTGGTGGGGGTGGGGTGGGCTATGTGTACGTGTGCGTGTGTCTGCAGGTGTGGTGGGGGTGGGGGGAGGGGGTGGGGTGGGGTGTGTGTGTGTGTGTGCAAGTGTGTGCGTGTGTGTGTGGCGGGGGCAGGGGGTGGGGTGGTGGTGGTGTGTGTGTGTTAGTTTAATTGATAATTAGTGCCCCTCAATAATTAGTGCCCATTATGTTAGTTTAATTGATAATTAGTGCCCCTCAATAATTAGTGCCCATTAATAATTAGTTACCAAAGAAGCTAGTTCTAGATGGGGCAGTAATTGTACATATTCGCATGTCTTCTTCCAATTTTTTTTATCTGTACTAATAACATTTTTTTTACAGCAAATGTCTCCTTCAGGTATTAAGGTGAGGATGATGATGCTGGTTATGATGATGTCGTCTGGACTCAGTAGTAGCGGAGGCGACGAGGGCTCCTCGGCCCCTAGGTTCCCCAAATATGGCAAATTTGGCATTACCATCGAGAACAAGTCGGAGCTATTAGCGAGATCCCTCGAGCTGGTAAAGACGGTCATCGGCCCGAGGTTTATGAGTTGGAAGGAGGTGCCATATGAGCTCAAGTTAGCTGTTTGGGCGGCACTACAGGTAATATATTTATATTTATATGAATATTTCAATTTCATTTTCATTTTATATTTATATTTATATTTATTCGCAACTAACATTGTATTTGTTGGACATGAACAATTCAACTTGTATCCAAAGCAACGCGATTCCGTCTTGGAGCAGTTGAGGGAGCAACACAAGACGTGGAAGAAAAATATGCGGACACGGTACATTGGAAAAACACGAGAGTCCATTATCCAATGACGTGAATCCGTCCCACCGAAGGAGCCGATCTCATTGGCACAATGGCAAAAGTTCATTGACAATGAGATCGGGGAGCGATAATTAGCATCTCGCCAATCGGGGAGGGAAAATCGGGCAAAAAATACGGACGTGCACTAATCCGACCGGACGTCTTACGCCAAGGTGGAGCATAGGATGAAGGTAAGATTTAATTTTTCTATAACTACAGAAATATATTATTCTGCATTATTTTACTTTTCGGGGCCGATACTAATTTTACTTTATTTTATTTCAGGGGGTAGGGAGTGGCCCTGGGGGTAAGCCACATAGGCTCGATACTTATGTGGCTCTTTGGACAAAGAAGGGGAAGAACAAGGAGGTGTCCCCGAGCGTCGCGGTTACGATTGTAAGTAATTCGACAGTTTACTTTTTGTTAATTACGTTATAATTTTTTAGTTTACTTATTTTACTAATCATGTGCTTTTTGTCGTTTCAGGAAAAGCTTAAGGAAGTGCATGAGTCGCAGTCTGATGCCGACAAGGCATCTTTATCCACAGACGTACTCAGCCAAGTGCTTGGCTCTAATCGCAAGGGGAGGACAAGGGGGTGAGCTCGCGGGTGGCCAAATCTAGGATCATCGGATTGGAGATGAGCGACACTGGGTTGGCTCAAATGGTGGATTCACATGATGCGAAGCTGTCCCGTTTGGAGGCGATGGTCCAAGATATGTACTCATTCATGAAGTGTACATTGGGCGAAGACTGTAAGGGGAAAGGGAAGGATAAGGCAGTGCGGGAGGAGGTGCAGGATGACGAGGATGTGGACCTCGTTGCTTCATCACCGACACGTGCGTACTTCGATGATCCACTTCCCTATTTTGCTCCCTTAAATAGACTAATGTCGACACTTGGTTGGCCGAGCGTGTTCATATTGGACGTATTTAATGTCCATCGGATAGGACGAGAGTTGAGGGACCCGAATATCGTCCAGGGTGGAATAGTTCATGGATGTGATCTTCAAGAGATCGATTCCAAAGTGCTCGTCACGCCTGTGATACCCGGGAAGGAGAACTCCCTATTGTGGTTGCACCAACAATTCGGAACGATGTATATTAGTGGGTGTGTCAATTCGTATATCGTGTGGCCTACTCACCTCCTTACATTTACCCCAGACATGTAGTGACATTATTTTTAAGTTGGTACATTTGAATTATATTTGGATTATATCATCATGTATATTGTTTCTATTTTGAATATATATTTGCATTATCTTTAATTTATTTGGATATATGATGTTGCTATAACAGGTACAAATATACTGTTGGGCAGTGGCAGTGGCCATACTGGCCAACAGATTTTTTTTAAATTCTATCCAGAATTGTCACGGTCAATGACCGTGATAATTTTTTAAAAAAGGGTCAAGGTTTTATCACGGTTAATAACCGTGACTAAACTTATCACGATCATGGCCCGTGACACGACCGTGACAATTATAACGAACTTGTCACGGTTATTGACCGTGACACGTCAGTGACAAAAAAAGTTGTCTCACCCCGAATTGTCACGGTCATTGACATTGACAAGTTGAACTTGCCAAGATAAATGATCGTGACAATTAGGCAGATTTGGTGTAGTGTGTGCATATAAAAGAGTGTGCAAAAGTGTCCCTATTTTTTTTATAGTAAACGTGGGTGTGATCCGTGGACGTAGCTTAATTGGTCAATCACGTATATCCTTATAATGTGCGGTGATAATATGCAAATATTGCGTATTTCATCTCTCGAACCTACGCATTTTAGCCCCCTCGGGTGCCTTAATCTCTATATTTAAGCCCATTAACTAGACAACCTCGGTTTATATTGTTAACATGCTATAAGAGGTATAATTGAGCTTTTGTAGGTATTTAGGTACTAAGTATGGAGTTCGGACGCATTCCGGTGAAGTTCCGTACGCAATCGCACGTTCAAGGGCATTTTAGTTATTTTTCAGAATGGGAACCTGGCCCAAGATCTTCATGGAAGTTGTAGCCCTCCTCGCAAGCTTCGCGTGGCCGCAAACGGTGCGCAATTCCGATTCAGAACGAAGAAGTTACGACGATTTTAGCGGAGAAGAAATGCAAGCCAAAACAGGAAAAAATGCACTTTGCCCTGCTTGATCGATCGATCGACCAAATGGTAGATCGATCGACCCTTCCCATTTTTCCACGATTTCTACTATCGATAGATCAACCAAATGGTAGATCGATCGATCCCCTATTTTTCAGCAGATATTTTGCTTTTCTCTTTTCTTTTCTTTTATTCCAACTTACTATATAAAGCAATTTTTGTTGTAATAAGAAGATATTCAGTAGGGTGAACGTTTTTAGAGAGTTTTAGAAGATATAATAGGTTAGGGTTTGGGTGATTTGCTTAGTTCTTTTTCATTTCTTCTTGGATTAACACACTTTTGGGCTTGAATGTTGACTATTCATCATCCTCTCCATTAATATAGTTTGTATTTCTTCATTTCTTGCTTTCTAGTTAATTTACAAGCTTTCTAATTTAGGTTTACATGCTTTATCTACATGCTTTGATTTACTTGATTTGTAGTATAGTTTTATCGCGTTTATTTACACGCTTTCATTCATCGCGTTTTTAACATGCTTTCTAGCTAATTTAAATTAGGTTGTGTTTGAATGGAACTCACTCGAGTTGACGCGTTGCTTTGCTTTGGTGATGGAGTTTATGGGTTTATTTCGGGTGCGTTGTCCTATTTATTTTGCCCAGGAGATTTGACGGGCCATATCATGTATGTCCCGTGCTTACGACCTTTCGGGCGTAATTTTTGGGATATTTGTTGACGCCAAAATCTTATTAGGCTTTTATGATGATTTAGGGCGTAACAACCCTTGATTTAATTAACTGTCGAAATGAGATGCATTTGTAATAACTCGTCGACCCATGTAACCATTTTATACTAATTAACTCGAGTGAGGAATATTCGACGCAACCTATAGTTTTACTCGCTTTCATAATCTAGTTTCAATACCTTGCCTAGATTAACATTTCCCTTGATGCATATTTTTCTTTTAGTTTGTAATCATCTTTTACACTTTTATTTCAGAATATTAAATCACTTGAATTCTAGCAACTCGTCTCTGTGGATTTTCGATACCCGACTTACCGTTGTACTCACCTGTTGAGTGTAGTCGTAGTTTAGGTTTTTGTATAGTTCAGGTGAGCCGAATTCAAAATGATCGGTGCATAGGTGACTCTCGCGCTGCGGTGAAACCCCTGCCTATCAAATGGCGACGTTGTCGGGGATGAGTTTGTTTTTTACTTTATTTGATTTAGTATTTCATAGTATTTTCTTTCTATTTGTATTATTTGCTAACATTTTGCAGGACTTCCACATTTGAGCACTTAAAAACGCTCGAATTCTTTCCGCGCACACTTACTTTGTGGAATTCGCCACTTCGAGCCATTTTTGAGGTAAGCATGTCTTATTCCAATTCTTTCGATAATCCTTGTTGTAATTCTCAAAATTCTAGGCCTATGACTTTCGGTGAATACTTAGCATCCCTAGGTAAAACAAATTCAAATATGACTTTGGGCAAGTATAACGAAAGTCAAAACTTAGGTTATTGTAATTTTGATGATGATAATAATGATTTTGGGACTTTACCTCCTTATAATAGGAATTTTGAAACAAATTGCAATAGTTTTCAAAATTCCTATATTAATGAGTTTTTGTTTAAGTCCGATGGTAATTTTCAAAGTTCCCATTCTAATGCATCCGCCCCTCGACCTATGACATTCGGTGAGGGTTTGCGTATGTATGAGAATGAAAAAATTGAAAATCGTTATCAAGAAGAAAATCGTTCGTGGGAACATGAGTTGGATTTATTATTTGAGTCCGACGACGATTTTGCTTCCGAGACTTTCGAAGTCGAGGAATGTTTTGAACCAAATGAGGTACTTGTGCCTACTTTGGAACAAACCATTCTAGACTTCGCCAATCGCTTAATAGATATTGAAAGTGAGGATGAAAATGACGTAATATCTATTTGCAATGAAATGATTTCTTCTTTGGCTCCCAAAGAAGAACATTTAATTGAAAATGATATTATTTCCTTTGAAATTCAAACTTCATGCGATGATGATTCATCTCATGAGTTTGAATTTCATTCATCCGCATTTTCATTCTCTATTATCCCACCAGAACAAGTACCCGATGATTCGGTTTCAAACTTTAATGTTTTAAACCCTATCGCCGATGATGAGTACTTGCTCGAGTCGCCCTCCACAATCGCATCTTTGCCTTTGTGTGCGCCGCCTCCCATTCCAACTTCAAAATCCTTGGGAGGATTTTTGGCTTTTCTCGGTCCCCACTTGTTTTTGTCACCCGTTCAATCCAAAACCCCCATCGTCCCTCCAAAACTTTTAATTGGCGATGGGTCCTTTCTTCCGCGTTACACATGCCTTCCGTTGTTAAAACGGAATTCATATTTTTCGGAAGGCATGATTGTATGTGAGGGTACACCGGTTATCCTCCAAAGTCAAATCGTTCTTATGGTGGACCCTCAGCTATTTAGACTTCTAGTGTATAGTTAGTGTGAGGCCTAAATAGTAGGTTGTATATAGTTAGCTTTTTATTCTTTCTTTTTATTTTTCTTTCCTTTTTAATTTAGTCTAGTGTAATTAGTTAACTTTTTGTTATTTGTTTTTGCTATGCTCGGTACTAACTTGTTTTGTAGATTCTTTGGACTTGTTCTTATGGGGATCGCTCCAATTTTGAGTAATATCGCTGTTTTCCTCTCTTTGACTTGGTTCTTAATTTACATTGAGGACAATGTCAAGTTTTAAGTTAGGGGGTGTGGGATATTCTATCCATTTCATTATTTAGTCCATGTTTTTGCTCACATGTTAGTTACTTAGTATGCTTTTCTTAGAAAAATTAAAAATTTCAAAAATATTTTCTTTCTTTTTTCTTTTTTTTGGGCATTTTGCCTTTGTTTCCGATGATAAATTTTAATAATTGCCCGATCCAATAGACAGCCCAATGATGGATATTCTCGATTTTAGAAGTTATTAGACTTTAGTCTCGATTATTGATATTATGAATAACTTCATGAATGAAACTTTAATCCCATGAGCACATGCATTTTTATTGTTATATTGATTTGGTTTAAGATTTTTATAACTCGGTAATCTTTTGTTGCATTGTATATACTTACACCGAGTAAGCTTTGTACCTTTCGTCGCTTGTGAGTGTATACAATATTCTTTTCTCATTGAAAACGTTGAATTCGTCGGTAATCTCACTATTCTTTCATTTGACCGTTCATTAATTGAGTTCATACTTGAATTGTGTTACTTGATCATGATTTTCATATATTGTTTTGATTCGATAATTGCGTAAACTTTTGGAAATGATCATAGGCATTCTTTGTTATATCGCCCATATCAGCCTTGACCTCACCCTTATATGTTTACCTCGTTAACCCCTTTGAGCCTAAATATAGCCTTTCGTTTCATAACCCCAATCCCATAACCAACTCTAAATAGGAGTTATAAACCATACATACACGTTCCATACCTTTGTTTGGAATGTTACTTGGGATTGAATGATGTTGTTATGATGTCGGTTGCAATTTAGGCATATGAGAGTTTGACAAGTAAAGTAAAGAAAGATGTGAAAAAGTGAAGAAAAAGAGAAAGCAAAAAGAAAAAGAAAACAAAAGAGAAACATGAGAAAAAGAAGAAAACAAAAGAAAGAGAAAGTTGTAAATGTTGTGTATATAGTTCAATAAGCTTTGATTACTCTCCCCGATGATATCTAATGCCGTTTTGGAACTTGTTTACGAAATTTGATATTACTCGCATCTTTCCGTTATCCCGAGTTTTCATTCCGAACACTTCGAATCCGTACATACATTCCTTCGTTTTGCACCTTAGCCATACCTACATTATAACCCTATACAAGTCCTATGTGATCTTAGGTTGATGTAATTTAAAAGTTTAAATAGTTTTGATAATCTGTGAAATGCATTTCACCTCTTTTAGTGTGCGGTATCTTTCATTGAGATTACAGTTTTTCAGTTTATATATAGCGTTCTTCATTTGTGACATGTGTGCGGCCTAGTTTCCATTTATATTTACTCTTTAGCCCACATGTCCCGTGTGTTACCTCCCTGTTTCGAGTGAATTCGCTTGATGAGTGTAATGCCCGTGAGGATTGAATATATGCTTGCTTTAATGTTTATCCGGTTTATATAAGTTTTTCACCAAATCACACTTTGCATATGCTCACTCCCCTCCCACATTTTAAGGTTTCAATTTTATAAGGTGCATTCTATAATGTTAATGATTTGGACTTTTTTTTTGAATTCATTCAATGTGCTAGTAATGTGTATGAAATCTTTTTCGCTTTTGTTGGGCTTGTCGCATGTTAGGTTGGACATATTTTGAGGAAACCATGTGATGTTTGTGGGTATCATCCCTGAAAACCCTCACGAGACGACACTCGTCCACTAGGGTGACCTAGGGGTTTAACAGCTTATTGCATACGCTAAATGCAATCGAATCGCCCGCGAAAGTGGCCTTTTGCTTTTATACCATACTTTTGTACTATCTCCTGCTTTTAGTTTACTTGTAGTTCTTGTTGCGTCCTATTTCATTGCTTGGGACTAGCAATGTGTAAGTTAGGGGGTGTGATAATACGCAAATATTGCGTATATCATCTCTCGAACCTACGCATTTTAGCTCACCCGGGTACCTTAATCTCTATATTTAAGCCCATTAACCATACAACCTCAGTTTATATTGTTAACATGCTATATGAGGTATAATCGGGCTTTTGTAGGTATTTAGGTACTAAGTATGGAGTTCGGACGCATTCCGGTGAAGTTTCATACGCAATCGTACATTCAAGGGCATTTTAGTTATTTTATAGATTGGGCACCTGGCCCAACATCTTCATGGAAGTTGTATCCCTCCTCGCAAGCTTCGCGTGGTCGCAAAAGGTGCGTGATTTCGATTCAGAACGAAGAAGTTACGGAGATTTTAGCGGGGAAGAAATGCAAGCCAAAACAGGGAAAAATGCACTTTGCCCTGCTTGATCGATCGATCGACCAAATGGTAGATCGATCGACCCTTCCCATTTTTCCACGATTTCTACTATCGATAGATCAACCAAATGGTAGATCGATCGATCCCCTATTTTTCAGCAGATATTTTGCTTTTCTCTTTTCTTTTCTTTTATTCCAACTTACTATATAAAGCAATTTTTGTTGTAATAAGAAGATATTCAGTAGGGTGAATGTTTTTAGAGAGTTTTAGAAAATAGAATAGATTAAGGTTTGGGTTATTTGCTTAGTTCATCTTCATTTCTTCTTGGATTGACACACTTTTGGGCTTGAATGTTGACTATTCACCATCCTCTCCATTAATATAGTTTGTATTTCTTCATTTCTTGTTTTCTAGTTAATTTACAAGCTTTCTAATTTAGGTTTACATGCTTTATCTACATGCTTTGATTTACTTGCTTTGTAGTATAGTTTTATCGTGTTTATTTACACGTTTTTATTTACCGCGTTTTTAATATGCTTTCTAGCTAATTTAAATTAGGTTGTGTTTGAATGGAACTCGCTCGAGTTGACGCGTTGCTTTTCTTTGGTGATGGAGTTTACGGGTTTATTTCGAGTGCGTTGTCTTAGTTATTACGCCTAGGAGATTTGACAGGCCATATCATGTATGTCCCGTGCTTACGACCTTTCGCGTGTAATTTTCCGGATATTTATTGACTCCAAAATCTTATTAGGCTTTTATGATGATTTAGGGCGTAACAACCCTTAATTTAATTAACTGTCGAAATGAGACGCATTTGTAAGAACTCGCCAACCCATGTAACCATTTTATACTAATTAACTCGAGTGAGGGATATTCGACGCAACCTATAGTTTTACTCGCTTTCATAATCTAGTTTCATTACCTTGCCTAGATTAACATTTCCCTTTATGCATATTTTTCCTTTTAGTTTGTAATCATCTTTTACACTTTTATTTCGGAATATTAAATCACTTGAATTCTTGCAACTCGTCTCTGTGGATTTTCGATACCCGACTTACCACTGTACTCACCCATTGACTGTGGTCGTAGTTTAGGTTTTTGTATAGTTCAGGTGAGCCGAATTCAAAACGACCGACGCGTAGGTGACTCTCGTGCCGCGGCATGCGACTTGTGTGCACTTCTCTAATTCTGATCCTTGCGTTTTTATTTATTTTCTTGAGCCACTAAATCACAAGGTCCTGGAATTATTATTGGCATAATTTAGCAACGTCTAATTCCCTAACAATTGGTATCAGAGCTTTTAGTTAGCAAACCGAAGGCACAACATGCACTTACTAAAAATTACTCATCAACTTAATTTTTGTATCCATCCTATTTGTTCGAGTTAATGCAATGGCGTCAGAGAAAGAGTCCAAAATTTCCTAATTCGACGACAAAAAAATTGGATTATGGAAAATGCAAATTGAAGACAACTTGTACCAGAGTTTTTTTTTATTTACCTCTAGGCGAGAAACCAACATAAATGAAAGATTCAGATTGGGAGATGTTGGATCGAAAATCTCTGGGAAGCATAAGGTTATCACTGTCAATGTTAGTAACCTATAACATAAAAAATAAGAAGACAATTTTGTCTCTCATGGAGGCCCTTTCCAGTATGTACGAACAACCTGTAATACCCCGTAATTTTATAGATTTTAATTATGTGATTAATTAAATGAAATTGCTTTTAATTATGGGATTATTTAAATTAATTTGGGATAATTAATTAGAAATTAATTCGGATTTAAATAACTAGCGAGACGAGAGTTAGTATTTAAATATAATGATAATGTTGAATATTACTGAGTGATTATTATAATATGTGATTATTGAATTTATTAAAATTGTCGTGAGTTGAAAATACGGCAGTTTTGGAAATCAGGACCAAATTTAATGAATTTAAAAGTATTTTATTTTTACGTCATCCGTATGATCATTTTGAGTGCGCCAATGTGTCCGAAAGGGTCGAGATAGTCATAAAACACTAGTCGAGGGTCTAGTTTGGATCCCGGGGCATTTTTAGGCCTAACCGACAATTCGGGAGGGTATTTTAGTCATTCCAATTTTTGGTGAATAGTGACTTACGAAAATTAGGAGATATTTATCACCCAACACTTATGGTTATTAAGGCCATTATTTGTTAAACACAAGAGAGAGTAACGTGAGAAGAAAGAAAAGGGTTTCAGGAGAATTCCAAGTGTTTCCATGGCAAACCAACCACCACCGTCGACGAATATGTGACCGAAAAGAGAAGGAGAACCAACCAATACTGTCATCAACGGATCAGAACTTTAAATCAGAGACAAGTCATTTATCGTGCAATGATTCAAAGCATATATTTTACATGATAGTTTAGATTTGATGATTTATCATAAATAAGTGAATTAATTATGAAATTGGAGAATTAAACATTGAATATGGATAGGCTTCATATAGATAAACTTATGGGTATATACTAGCTATGAAACCATTATCCATGCGAAATTGGGAATTTATGTTGACTTATATGAAGATCTTGAAGGAAATAGAAGAAATAGGGTTTTTTTGAAATTTGGATGTTTTGATCCAAGAAACTGATGATCCATGTTGATTAAGTGATTCTAATACGTTAAAGTTTATGCTAATATGTTAATAGGATGATTAGTGAATTTTCTTGGGAGTTTGGGATGTTGTAATGAAGAATTAAAGGTGTAAAAAAGAGGAAACCCGTATCTGTTTAATGAAATTCTGGGCAAATACCTACTTGATCGATCGATCGACGATCGACCCCTTCTGATTTTTTGGTAATTGTTTTCCTTTAAGGTTTAATGAAAATTCCAAAGCCGGTATTGATTCTTAGGGTGATTAATATAATATTGTGGGACTTAGTTAAAGTCAATAGGGTGTTAGTTATTGCCCGAAAAATGTTATAACTTATGGGATTGAACATTATAATTACGAGCATTTATCGAGTGAGGACAGTTTGAAATCTTTAGAATTGAAACTATAATGGGAATGAATGATTATGTAAGGATAAGAAAAGTAACGGAGGGACTTTAAGTTACTGAGATAACATTAGAAACTAATAGGAGACCTAGTAACCTTTTGGGATAGGTTTAAGTACTCAAATTGATACGACGAGAGTTATCAAGCTAAATATATATATTACGTATGATGTTCGGGATGATTTTTTTATATACGAGACTTACTAGATGAATGTGTGAATAACTATAATGAAATATGACTACTTAGGTTTTGTGAATGCCTAGTGTATGGATTTCTTATGTGTATGATATACCTACCATACTTGTTATCACGGGAGGTTAGTTTTCGGAAAAGGACCATCTTATCTTTGTGTGCCTTCGGGGGGATTTAGATTGGTACCTTAAGGACATAGGACTGTGAAAGACTTATTTGTGAGTTAATAACTCAGCTGACCATGGGATTGTAGGTATGTGCGTGACCTATGGGTATGTGAACTATGTTCGCCTTCTATATGTGTGATTTTGTTTATTGAAACGGTTCCTGAGTGATTCGGAACGGGTAGTCCTTATGTACGTGATGTACCAAGATTCGATAGCAGAGTATGCGTGCACCACAACTTAGCCTAGGGGTGCCTTATATGTATATATGTACTGAGAGTGATTTATATATATACTCGTGACTAGTTCACTGTTGCTTAGTAGATGTGAATAACTAAGATACTTGAATGGGCTAAGAATGTGAGAATTTAATTAACACTTGAGATGAGTAATTTAATGAATGTGAATATGGGTATGAATATAACATATTTGGGTGTTAAGAGTAGATACCCGATGTTAAAATGCAAAAGCAGGAGTGGTACAAACTAGTTAGTTAGTGGCATAACTAGGATGGGTTAAGGGCATACGTTAGGCGTGCACATCAGTTTAGAGGTGAGAACCTCATGTGAGAGTACGCAACTAACATGCTTATAATATGTGTCGTTTAATTATAATTTAAACACTTGCTAAAATTTTAAAATGTTTTCACCTCGGGCTGTGACCCGTTTTCCTCCAAATCTATTTTTGTTTTGTAAAAATATTTTAGGTGCCCAGTCACAAGGACGCCAAGCGTAGGAGTTCCATTCTGATGACGTGCTATAGTTGCTGTGGAAGATACAGGATCTCGGTATTAGATGCCCCACATTTATTCTTGATTCCTTAAGGGTCATTCATATCAGTTAGGGTATGGTGCCCAATTCTTATCTAAAGATTGTAGATGCAGACTTTCATTATTTCATATATATTGGTTTATTCGGACTCTTGTATCGGGATTTTATTTACTCTGGTAATATTATTATTGGAGTGTTCACTCCAGACTCAGTTTATTTCATTTCGTTGGTTATTTACATGAGATTGTTTAAGAAATTATTGGTTATTGATTTAATTACTTGGTTAATGTTAACTTAATTAATAAAATTTGGCATCTCTCTTTTTAAATATTAGGTGGCTAGTAATAAATTAAATATTTTTAGACAGTGATGCTACGACTGAACCAACTTGATATTCTGTATTAATTTCATAAAGGAGTAGCTACCAAGTATTTAATTAGTTGGGGTGCCACACAACCTCCCGTAGAAAATAAAATTCATCTGATAAGGAAGTTATTTACTATGACGATGTCGAAAGATGCGCAATTCAGAGATCATCTCAGCATGTTCAAAGAAGTGACGGACCAGTTGGAGGCGGTGGACATGTCTTTCACTGATGAGATAAGAGCCTGTTTAATTCTTGGGCAATTGCTCGATATTTGGAAAGGTACAATTACTTCAATCACCGGATATACAAGAAAGATAAAACTAAAGTTCGATGATGTAGCCAACATAATTATGACTGAAGAAATTCGAAGTTAGTTAAATGGTGCTTCCACCTCAGCATCAACCTTGAATGTGGACAACAAGGGAAGAGATTTAAACATGAATAAAAGGGCGTATCGAATTACAGAAATGACAGGTCGTAGTCTTGAAATCCCAAAAATTCCAACAACAAAAATCAGAACTAGAAGGTGATCAAATGTTGAAATTACGAAAAGACCGGGCACTACAAAAATAAGTTTAGATCCCTAAAGAAAGAGAAAGAGAAGTTCGAAGAAAACATCGCAGCAGAAGAGACAAATGAAGCACTGATATGCTCTTTGGAGATCAAGTCGAAGTCACGGGTGCTAGACTCCGGAGCTTCCTGTTATGCGACCTCCAACAAAGAACTCTTAGTGATTTATTCGCCACATAACCTCGGTAAGGTGTACCTTGGTTATTATCATCCCTACGACGTGGTTGGCAAAGGAGATGTACAAATCAAGTTGAATGGGTCTATATGGAAACTGAAGGATATGAGATATATCCTCAATTTGCGAAAAAATATGATCTAGGTTGGCCCGTTAGAACCTGAAGGTTATGTCACAACCTTCAATGACAACTCATGGAAAGATTCCAGAGGTGCAATGATGGCCGCTCAAGGTAAGAAGAGTGGTACACTCTATGTGACGATGAACACTTGTGGGTCAATTATAGTTGCAGACAACAAAGATGATCCAAACCTATGGCACCAGAGACTTGATTGTAATACCCCGTACTTTTATCGATATTCATTTATGGAATTAATTAAATTAAATGTGAATTAATGGAGAATTAATCCGAATATAATACTAACGAGATGTGAGTTGGTATTTGATTATAATGTGTATATATGGCAATATATGAATATTGAAAATATTGAAATTGTCGCGAGTCTGAAATACGGCAATTTGAGAAATTTTGTTGAGTCGCGTGTGTCAGTCGCGTCAGGAATGTAAATATTTGAATTTAAAAGTGAATTTTATTTTTATCAACCGAATGGTCATTTTGAGCGCACCAACGTGTTCGGAAGGGTCGAAATAGTCAGAAAACATTAGCCGGAGGTTTAGTTTGGGTCCCGTGGCATTTTTAGGCTAAACCGACAACTTAAAAGGGCATTTTGGTAATTTTGAAATTTTGGAAATTATAACCAACGGATTTTGGGAGTTAATTATAGGATAATTAGTAACCCACTTAACCCATTACCAGCAAAAAGTTGAGAGATTAGTTACGGGAGTTTTGAGAGAAGTGGGAAGAGGAGTTACAAGAGCCAAAACCACCATCTTCAACCTTGGGAGAAAATTCGTAGAGAAAGGAGAAAATCAACCTATTCACCAACATCAAATTTTGAAGAACAATCTAAGGCAAGTGGTTTAATTACGTTAATTTCAAGCGAATGTTTCTTCCATGCTTGGAATTTAAAATAATTGCATCATATTGGGGGTTTGATGAAAACCCATGAAATTTGAGATAGGAATTCATGATATGTTATAGGGATCGCATATAGAATGTTATTGGGTGATTGTACTAAAAGAAATACAACTTTTTATGATTTAAAAACGGATTTATAAAAGGAAATTGAAGACTTTAAATTTCTGGGTTCATACTCATAGGGTTTGGGGGGAAATTTGGGAGATATGATAATTATATGTTGTTTAGGAAGATTGAACCCCATAAACATGTTAAGATACGACCTAAGAAGGTTTAGTAATGTTTAAGAACCTTAAAACACTGTTGGGATGATTTTAGGATGAGTTTAGAGTAGAGGAAAATTGAGAAAAACGAAGTAGAAATTTCTGGGCTCGAAACTGCCATCTCGTTAGAAGCTCTGCCCAGGTCGTTCGAACGAACTCGTTCGAACGAGCTTCTAACGAGGTGACAGTATGCCTTCTAGCGAGTTGGTAGTTCGTTCGATGCCTTTCGTTCGAACGAACTCTCGTTCGAACGACCTGGGCAGAGTAGAGTATGTGTGCACCGCAGCTTAGTCTCGGGGTGCTAGTACTGTATATTTATGATGAGGTTAATATATGGGTAATTGGATAGAATTGTCATGTTTAATTGTGAGTATAATTATAGTAACGCTCTGAAAAAGATAAAAAGGAGATAACCTCCAGTAAATGGTTTTGCTAATATTTGGGAATCCGAGAATTAAAGTAAAACTCTCTACTTAATTGATGATGTTGGAATTAAAGCGCGAATCGAGTAGAAATGTTAGAATTTATTTTGGTCAAGATAGATATGAGAATCACTTGAATGGGTACGGTACGTTAGGAGTGCACAAATAGTCGAGAGGTGAGTACTTCATGTGAGAGCACGTCCTAACATGTATTTTGCATTCATTATTTTAATGTCATTAAAGCACTTGCTATTTTTAAACTATTTTCCAGATTCGGGCTCTGACCCGTTTGCTTTCAAATCTATTTTGTAAAAAACCTTTTTAGGTGCCCAGTCACAAGGACACCATGCATAGGAATTCAATTCAGGTGACGAGCTGTAGCTATTGTGGAAGTTACAGGGCCTTGACAGTAGATGCCTCCTTTTCTAGTCTTGACTCCATTTTCAGTTTTATCATTTGTTCTGCATGTCGCCCCATTTCCTTTAGAGACATTTTATATTTCAGTTATTCAGACTTTGGTTTGTAATTATTTTAGGATGCAGACTTGTTTTATTTATTTCAGTGTTGGGATTGTTGTGAGGAGTATTTCCTCCAGACTCATTATTATTTGTTGGTTACTCTATTGAGCCTTTTACTGTGTATGGTTATGTTAACTTTTTATAATTTTGCTTATTGCATGTTATTCAGATTTAATTTAAAACTTGACAACTCACTTTTTAAATACTAGGTGATTAGTAATTATTAAAATGTTTTCGACAGTGATGCTATCAACTGAACCAACTTGACATTTTGTATTAATTTAATAAAGGAGTAGCTACCCGGTATTTACTTAGTCGGGGTGTCACAGGTGGTATCAGAGCATCAGGTTTTAGTGTCCTTAGGATCTGTACGGCTTGTTATGTTTCTGCTGAGCTTTCTTTGATGTAGGGCCCTATATTTTAGGACTGTTGTATTCTTTTGTGTGTGCTTCGCTCTTCAGCTATTTTGAGTTAATAACTGCCAACTTATAGACTTTACTCTCATTTCAGATGCCTCCACGACGTGCGCAACGGGTTCCTAGGGATGCACAGCCAGAGCCACAGCCTGCACCAGTACAGGGCACCATGAATGCCGTCGAGGTTGCAGCTATTGTAGTCCAAGCGGTAAATGCCACCCTAGTCATTGTACATAAGGCACCGCCCCAGGCGCCGGTAGCCACGCCAGTTCAGGCACATGCATTCCCGTCTGCTTGGGAACGCATCCGTGATGCTTTTCAGAAAGCACACCCTCCGGAGTTCGCAGGTAGCTCCGATGTTATGGTATCCAGTCAGTGGAGGAAGGATATTCAGAGGCACTTAAGGATGTACGAGTGCACTGATGTTCAGAAGAAGATACTAGCTACTTTCAAGCTAGTGGGATCTGCATTGTAGTGGTGGGAGTCCATTACCACCGCCGAGGAGAGGGACACTCTCACTATACAGGAGTTCTGGGTGCGGTTCGATCGCAAGTATTTTTCGTCAGCTGTTGACACGGAGATGAGAAGGAAGCTGATGAACCTCAAGCAGGAGGGAAAGACCGTGGGCGAGTATGAGGCCGAATTCACTAATCTATTGAACATTGTTCCGGATGAGATACCGACTGAGGAGAAGAAGATTCAGAAGTTCACAAATGGATTGACTTGGAGGATTCGTCAGCATTTGTTGAGGAATCTCTCGTTGGCCACTTATTCTGGCGTGGTTAACGCTGCACTGCTACACTGCCAGGATCTCCGCTTTCACATGTCTGAGTGCAAGAGATCAGGAGAGTCCAGTTATCAGGGCAGGACTGGGGGAAATGGTGCCAGCGGGGCACAATCTGCTTAGGTACAGTACAGGCAGGGTAACCAGAGTTCCTAACAGGGGGATTCTAAGAGATTCAGATATGGGGGTTTCAGAAGTGGACAGGGAGGTTTCAGGCAGGTCCATCAGGGTCCGAACGGCCATCAGGGCCAGCAGGATCAGAATGGTCAACAGTAGCAGTTCTAGCAGGGCCAGCAGGGCCAGGGGAGGAATGGTAACGGCCATCAGGGCCGAGGACAGCAGGGACAGCGAGGGGGAAACTTCCCGGGGAAGTGTTATGTTTGTGGCAAGACTGGCCACAAACGCCAGGATTGTCCTGATAGGGGCAGGGCCCCACAGTAGCAACAGCAGGCTGCTCGACATGAGCTATAGAGACCTATGTTTCCCGCCGCCCTCCCAGCACCACCACAGATGGCAGCACTACCACCCATTCCAGTGGTCCCAGTTCAGTAGGTACAGCTTCAGTATGGGAGAGTGTATCAGCTCCAGCATGCCGCAGCCCCACAAGATTCATCGGCCATTCAGGGTATGTTCTCTATTCAGGGGACTATGGGGCGTATTTTATTTGACACGGGGGCCACACATTGTTTCATTGCCATGAGATTTGCACGCACCATTGGGTTATTAGACACCTCCGAGAGCATGATTAGTTGTGTAGATTCACCGTTGAGTAGGGTTTCCGTGATTTCTCTTATATGTAGAGGTGTGGGTATAGAGATCGGGAGGTTTACTTTACCCGCTCATATGTTAGTGTTAGAGATGACTGAGTACGATGCGATTATTGGTATGGATTGGCTGGTTGCGTACCGAGCCATGATTGACTGTTTTAGTAGGAGTATTATCTTTGCCATTCCCGGGCAGGAGATGTTTTTAGTGGCGATGCCTCGCCCTGAGGGAGGATCGTCCACTCACTTGTACTATATAGAGGAGGAGACCTCTAAGGAAGTGGTGATACCACTTGATGCGATTCCGGTTGTTCGAGAGTTTGCCGATGTATTTTAGGATATACCTGGACTACCTCCGAGTAGAGAGATTGATTTTGTGATCGATTTGACGTCGGGCACTCGGCCTATTGCCCGCGCACCTTACTGTATGGTTCCAGCGGAGATGAGAGAGTTACGGGATTAGATTGAGCAGTTGTTGGGTCAGGGGTTTATCCGGAGGATTACTTCGCCATGGGGTGCCCCTGTGTTGTTCGTAAAGAAGAGGGATGGATCGTTGAGGTTGTGTGTAGATTACCGGGAGTTGAATAAGGTCACGATACGGAATAAGTATCCGTTGCCCCGAATCGATGACTTATTCGACCAACTGAGAGGAGCTTATTTCTTCTCCAAGATTGATTTGCGATCTGGATACCATCAGTTGCGTATCAGGGAAGAGGACGTCTCGAAGACTGCTTTCTTAACGAGATATAGTTCCTACGAGTTTCGGGTTATGCCTTTTGGTTTGACCAATGCTCCAGCCGTGTTTATGGACTTGATGAATAGGGTGTTCAGAGAGTTCCTAGACTAGTTCATCATTGTCTTCATTGATGACATTCTGGTCTACTCCCAGACAGAAGAGGAGCACGCCGAGCATTTAAGGCAGGTTTTGCAGACACTACGTCAGAACGAGATGTATGCAAAGTATGAGAAGTGCGGGTTTTGGCTGAAGGAGGTTCAGTTTTTGGGGCATATCATCTCAGACCGGGGGATATCTGTTGATCCGGGGAAGGTATCCGCGGTGAGAGAGTGGGGACAACCCACGACACCGACTAAGATCCGTAGTTTCTTGGGCCTAGCAGGATACTACAGGAGATTTATTCAGGGTTTCTCAAAGATAGCGGGTCCTTTGACACATCTGACTCGTAAGGGTGTGCCATTCATTTGGAGCGATGCCTGTCAGCTGGCATTCGATGAGTTGAAGGAAAAGTTGACCTCAGCACTTGTGTTAGCATTGCCGAGATCGGGAGTTGAGTATCTAGTCTACACCGATGCGTCCTTACAAGGACTTAGAGGTGTATTGCAGCAGGAGATTCCGGCCACAGCTTATGCTTCCTGTAAGCTTAAGCCTCACGAGAAGAATTACCCCACCCATGACTTGGAGTTAGCGGCAGTTGTATTTGCACTTCAGATTTGGAGACACTATCTCCTGGGGGAGAAATTCCGGTTGTTCACGGAACACAAATCTCTACAGTACCTATTCACGCAGAAGGAGTTGAATATGTGGCAACAGAGGTGGCTTGAGTTTGTGAAGGATTATCAGTTTGATATCCAATATCACCCGGGGAAGGCTAATGTGGTAGCAGACGCGATGAGCCATAGGCCAGTAGATGAGGTGGCCGAGGTCTGGAAGGATAAGTGGAAGGAGTTGGGACACCAGGATGCAGTGGCCCGATCGTTCATGTCTGTGATGACTGTTACACCGCAGATCGTCACGAGGGTGGTAAAGGCACAGGCAAATGACTCGTTCTGTCAGGAGAAGATAGTTCGATTGCTAGCAGAGGGAGCAGAGTCCTATACCATTAGCTCAGACGGGGGATTACGCTTCAATGGGAGACTAGTCGTTCCGGAAGGGGAAGACTTGCGACACGAGGTGATGGCAGAGTCGCATGGCTCACGGTTCACGGTACATCTTGGTGGGGATAAAATGTACCAAGACATGAGACGTCAGTATTGGTGGAGCCGGATGAAGAGAGATATTGTCGTGTTTGTTTCTAAATGCGCCACTTGTCAGCTGGTAAAAGTGGATCATCAGAGACCGGCAGGACTTCTACAGCCATTAGAGGTCCCGATGTGGATATGGGAGAGAATCTCCATGGACTTTATCACGGGATTACCTACGTCACAGAGGGGTCACGACTCCATTTGGGTAATTATGGACAGGCTGACCAAAGTCTCTCATTTTCTACCCATAAGGACAGACTATACTACGGGACAGTATGCCCAGATTTTTATTGCAGAAATAGTGAGACTTCACGGTGTGCCCCTAAACATCGTGTCTGACCGAGACAAGATATTTATTTCACGGTTTTAGGAGAGTTTTAAGGAGGCCATGGGCACGAAATTGCAGTTGAGTACGGCTTATCACTCGCAGACCGATGGGCAAACCGAGCGTACAAATCAGATGTTGGAGGACATATTACGTATGTGCATCATAGATTTTGGGGGTGGATGGGAGCAGTACCTTCCACTGGTGGAGTTTGCTTATAATAACTCCTACCAGTTCACCATTGGCATGGCTCCATTTGAGGCGTTGTATGGTAGACCTTGTCGTTTCCCATCATGTTGGTTAGAGGTGGGGGACAACAAACTACTTGGGCCGAAAGTGATTCAGGATACTTCGTCAAGGATAAAATTGATAAGGAGTCGCATTCGGGTAGCTCAGGATCGGCAGAAGAGCTATGCTGATGCGAAGAGGTTCTTTAGGGAGTTCAAAGTGGGGGACCAGGTTTTACTCAGAGTATCTCCTATGAAGGGGATTATGCGTTTTGGGAAGAAGGGGACACTGGCACTGAGATATGTGGGGCCATTTCCTATCATCGAGCGGATTGGGTCCGTTGCATATAGACTTGGGTTACCGGAGCATTTGTATAGGATTCATGATGTGTTTCATATTTCCTCGCTAAGGAAATATCTTAGGGACAATTTGGCCCATTATCACATTGCTTTGGAGGACATCGATCTCCAGCCTGATAGCTCCTACGAGGAGAGGCCGATTGCTATTTTGGACCGAAGCGAGCGGAAACTGCACTCAACCGAATGGTCATTTTGAGTGCGCCAACGTGTTCGGAAGGGTCGAAATAGTCAGAAAACATTAGCGGGGGGTTTAGTTTGGGTCCCGGGGCATTTTTAGGCTAAACTGGCAACTTAAAAGG
This sequence comes from Sambucus nigra, assembly GCA_949130495.1. Taxonomy (NCBI): domain Eukaryota; kingdom Viridiplantae; phylum Streptophyta; class Magnoliopsida; order Dipsacales; family Adoxaceae; genus Sambucus; species Sambucus nigra. The sequence goes on from CASBWL010000025.1 coordinate 3,961,510, forward strand.
GAATTTTGGTAATTTTGAAATTTTGGAAATTATAACCAACGAATTTTGGGAGTTAATTATAGGATAATTAGTAACCCACTTAACCCATTACCAGCAAAAAGTTGAGAGAGTAGTTACGGGAGCTTTGAGAGAAGTGGGAAGAGGAGTTACAAGAGCCAAAACCACCATCTTCAACCTTGGGAGAAAATTCGTAGAGAAAGGAGAAAATCAACCTATTCACCAACATCAAATTCTGAAGAACAATCTAAGGCAAGTGGTTTAATTACGTTAATTTCAAGCGAATGTTTATTCCATGCTTAGAATTTAAAATAATTGCATCATATTGGGGGTTTGATGAAAACCCATGAAATTTGAGATAGGAATTCATGATATGTTATAGGGATCGCATGTAGAATGTCATTGGGTGATTGTAATAAAAGAAATACAACTTTTTATGATGTAAAAATGGATTTATAAAGGGAAATTGAAGACTTTAAATTTCTGGGTTCATACTCATAGGGTTTGGGGGGAAATTGGGGAGATATGATAATTATATGTTGTTTAGGAAGATTGGACCCCATAAACATGTTAAGATACGACCTAAGAAGGTTTAGTAATGTTTAAGAACCTTAAAACACTATTGGGATGATTTTAGGATGAGTTTAGAGAAGAGGAAAATTGAGAAAAACGAAGTAGAAATTTATGGGCTCGAAACTGCCATCTCGTTAGAAGCTCTGCCCAGGTTGTTCGAACGACCTCGTTCGAACGAGCTTCTAACGAGGTGACAGTATGCCTTCTAACGAGTTGGTAGTTCGTTCGATGCCTTTCATTCGAACGAACTCTCATTCGAACGAGACTTCTAACGAGTTGACATAATGGCCTTTTTGACCTGATTTGATTTCTAGTGTCCCGTAACCTTGTTTAATTGATGAGATAACTTTCCCTTGTTAACTAATAGGTATAGTTGGGAGATTTGGGATATGTTAAGGAGTAAAATATAGAATAGTGGCTCTAACCGAATGATAATTGTGGATTAGGACGTGAGTGACTAATCACGATGTGAGGATAATTGATGACTTAAATATATAAACCGGGGACATGTGATTTGTGTAACACTAAAAGTTGGTATAAGAACGAGAAGTATACCACTAATAAAAATATGGTAATAACTAAGATGTGTGCATGCTTAGTATATATGATTTTATGTGTATGACATACCTACCATACTTGCTATCACGGGAGGTTTGCGTTCATTTAGGGCCATCTAATCTTTGTGTGCCTACGGGGGGGGGGGGGGGGGGGGGATATAGATTGGTACCTCGAGGACATAGGTCAGAGAAGGACTTATTGAGAAGTTAATAAGTCTGCTGATCATGGGAGCGTAGGTATATGCATGACCCATGTGATGTGAACTATGTTCGCCTCCATTGTTTGTGATTATTACTATCTGAGAACGATTCCTGAGAGATTCGGAATGCGTGATCCTTATGTACGTGATGAACCGGGATGGGATAGCAGAGTATGTGTGCACTGCATCTTAGTCTAGGGGTACTAGTACTGTATATTTATGATGAGGTTAATATATGGTTAATTGGAAAGAATTGTCATGTTTAATTGTGAGTATAATTATAGTAACGCTCTGAAAAAGATAAAAAGGAGATAACCTTCAGTAAATGGTTTTGCTAATATTTGGGAATCCGAGAATTAAAGTAAAACTCTCTACTTAATTGATGATGTTGGAATTAAAGTGCGAATCGAGTATAAATGTTAGAATTTATTTTGGTCTAGATAGATATGAGAATCACTTGAATGGGTACGGTACGTTAGGAGTGCACAAATAGTCGAGAGGTGAGTACTTCATGTGAGAGCACGTCCTAACATGTATTTTGCATTCATTGTTTTAATGTCATTAAAGCACTTGCTATTTTTAAACAATTTTCCACATTCGGGCTCTCACCCGTTTGCTTTCAAATCTATTTTGTAAAAAACCTTTTTAGGTGCCCAGTCACAAGGACACCATGCATAGGAATTCAATTCAGGTGACGAGCTGTAGCTGTTGTGGAAGTTACAGGGCCTTGACAGTAGACACCTCCTTTCCTAGTCTTGACTCCATTTTCAGTTTTATCATTTGTTGGGCATGTCGCCCCATTTCCTTTAGAGACATTTTATATTTCAGTTATTCAGACTTTGGTTTGTAATTATTTTAGGATGGAGACTTGTTTTATTTATTTCAGTGTTGGGATTGTTGTGAGGAGTATTTCCTCCAGACTCATTATTATTTGTTAGTTACTCTATTGAGCCTTTTACTGTGTATGGTTATGTTAACTTTTTATAATTTTGCTTATTGCATGTTATTCAGATTTAATTTAAAATTTGACAACTCACTTTTTAAATACTAGGTGGTTAGTAATTATTAAAATGTTTTCGACAGTGATGCTATCAACTGAATCAACTTGACATTTTGTATTAATTTAATAAAGGAGTAGCTACCCGGTATTTAATTAGTCGGGGTGTCACATTGATCACATGAGTGATATGGGGCTCAAGATCATGCACTCCAAGGAGAAACTACCATATCTATAGTCAGTTGACACTAACCTATGTGGAAGCTGCATCTTTCAGAAGAAAAATAGAGTTAGATTCATAAAGTGTGGCAGACCACCAAAGAAAGAAAATCTTGAGCTTATTCACACATATCTCTAGGACCCAACTACTGTCTCATCTATTGGTGGGAAGTTATACTTCATTATTTTCATTGATGACCATTACAGGAAGGTGTGGGTTTATTTCTTAAGGCACAAATTAGAAATATTCGAAGTGTTTAAGAAGTGGAAAACCATGGTGGAAAATGATGTAGGCTTAAAGATCAAGAAGTTGAGATTTGATAATAATGGCAAGTATGATGACACCGGGTTCAAGAAGTTATGCTATGAACATAGTATTAGACTAGAGATGACTGTGCAAGGGACAACGCAATAGAATGGCATAGCAGAACGAATGAATCGAACATTAACTGATAGAGCTAGAAGCATGCGTATACATACAGGATTTCCCAAGCAGTTATGGGTAAAGGAAGTGAATAAAATAACGTACTTAATAAACAAAGGACCATCAGTACCATTAGAGCAGAGAATACCAGATGAGGTATGTAGAAGTAAGGAAGTAAAGCTTTCACATTTGAAAGTCTTTTACTGTGTATCATATGTGTATATTAATGATCAAGTTAGGGTAAATCTTGACCCCAAATCACTCAAATGAACCTTTATCGGATATGGTGGAGATAGTTTTGGTTACAAGTTCTGTAATGACCATACCAAGAAGGTGATCAGAAGTCGAGACATGATATTAAATGAAAAGGTGATGTATAAGGACAAATTTTTTCGATAGTCTAGTGGTGCAACACAACGCGAACCCATATACGTTGATCCATATGATATTCCAGATAAAAGTGTGACAAAGCAGAGTTCTCAACAAGAGGATTCACTATTGAAAAATAGCCAATAACAGACTGATCCGCCAAGTCTCCCTCTCCATCTCTTTTACTCAGGAGATCTATCTGATCTCATATACAAAACAGAATGTACATGAATCATTTATTGCACATTGATATCGAAGAACTTGAATGCTACGATGAAGCATGTCAGGTGGAGGATGCTAGACATTTGAAGCTTATAATGAATGACGAGATGAAGTCCCCTATCTCCAATAAGAAATGGGAGTTAACTGAGTTACCAGTGGGAAAAAAATATCTACACAACAAATAGGTGTATAAAGTCAAGGAAGAATATGACGATTAAAAGAGATTCAAGGCGAGGCTCGCGGTAAAAGGTTTCTGGCACAAGGAAGGAATTGAATATATCGATATATTTTCACCGGTTATGAAATTGACTGCCATTCGGACAGTTTTGAGCTTTGTTGCAATAAAAGACTTTTACATTGAGCAATTGGCGGTAAAGACTGCTTTCCTCCATGGTGACCTTGAGGAGGAGATGTACATGAATCAACCGGAGGGTTTTTCACTGAAAGGAAAGGAAAATATCATGTATAAATTGAAGAAGATCTTATACGGTTTAAAACATGCACCAAGACAGTGGTATAAAATTTTTGATGGATTTATGCAAACAGATGGCTATTACAAATGCAATGCTGATAATTGCTGCTACTTCAAGATATTTGTGTCTAACTACATTATTTTTATAGTTTACGTCGATGACATGTTAGTGGTCTGTTCTGGCATGGACGCAATCAAGAAATTGAAGAGGCAGTTGTCGAGCGAGTTAAACATGAAGGATTTGGGCACAACGAAGCATATTCTTAGAATGAGAATCAATACAGACGAGTCTAAATACTTTGGATTTATCTCAGATAGACTATATTGGGCATATTTTGAAAAGGTTTAGCATGAGTGATGCTAAGGCATTTATCACACTATTATCTAGTTACTTTCGGCTATCCAAGGAATAGTCACCCAAGACCGAGGATAATAGAAACTTCATGGATAAAGTTACTTATGCCTTAACCATTGAAAATCTCATTCATTCCATGGTTTGCACAAGACCAGATATTGCTCATGCAGTGGGAGCTGTGAGCAGGTTCATGATTAATCTCGAAAAGCAACACTGGGAAGCAGACAAGGGATACTAAGGTATCTGTGAGGTACTACTAGAAAATGTCTATATTATAGAAGAGGCGAGTTGAAATTACAAGGTTTTATAGACTCGAATATTACTGGTAAATAGGACAACAAAAAGAGTATTGCCTATTAGGTATTCACAGTGGGGACTGTTACAGTCAATTGGATTTCACAGATACGAAAGATACTAGCATTATCCACCACAGAGGCATAATACATAGCAGTGATAGATGTCAACAAGGAGAAGATCTGGCTATAGGGCTTGTTGGAAGAATCGGGTTTAAAATAGATGAATAATGTTTTGCACAGTGACAGTGAGAGTTCTATTCATCTAGCAAAGAACACAACATTTCATTCAAGGACCAAGCATATAGGACTTCGTTATCACTTCGTCAGATATTAATTAGAAGATGGGGTGTTGCCACTTGATAAGATCCAAGGCATCAATAACCCATATGACATATTAACCAAGGCAGTTACTACAGTTTCTCTAGAGTTGTGCTCAGCTTCAGTGATTCTTTAAGGTTAAAAGACATGAAAGCCTCTCACCTAGCTCACTGATAGATGCGATGGCTGAGTTGCATTTCAAAAGTCGCCAAGTGGGAGAGTTATTAATGTAAGTGGAGATTTTTTAGGGTAGCCACCATAATTTACACACATTCGTCTTCATATTTGGAACTCCCTCTTATTTGAAACACCTGCGAACATAAGAATGAATAGTAGCACATCATTTATCTCAACCATTCAATCTTGTTTTGATCCAATGGTTAGGGCGACCTCTAAGCAACTATACATAGGCCTTGAATTCTTTCATTGTAATCATCCTAAACTCTCAAGCTTGAGAGAAATTAGAGACCAAAAGAAGAGAGAGTAGTTAGAGAGAAAGATAATGTGGGTTTAACACTTGTCAGAGAGTGTCAAAGGAGGTATTAGACTCCATAAAAATAGTGAGAGCAAGAGTGCATATAAGAGAGTGTGTAAAAGTGTCCCTATATTTCTATAGTAAAAGTGGGTGTGAGTCGTTAATGTAGCCAAATTGGTGAACCACATGTATCTTTGTCTTGTGTGACTTGCGTGCACTTATCTACATTTTGATCCTTGCATTTTTATTTATTTTCTTGAGCCACTGAATCCTAAGGTCCTAGAAATATTATTGGTGGAATTTAGCAGTGTCTAATTACCTGACATTACACCACCTCCTAAAGTTTTAAATCTAATCCCCTACCTCCTAACTTTTCGATCTTCATATACAAAGTTCACCTTAGGTTATAAAATTTTAGACTTCAACTTTTGTAATAAATTAAGGTTCCCTTGAACTTCTTGGTTGATTATATTGGACTATTTTAAGTTTAACCACCACTCTTGTGAATGGTTTTCAACTGAACTCCCAATATTGAAATAATTCACAATGGCCTCTAAAAGTGTCGTAAAAGGCTAATAAAGTGTCACAAAATCTCTTCGTAAAGTGTCACCAAATCCCTGAATGGGGGTGTTTCGAAAATTATTCTATGCTGGTGGGTGTAGTCTTAACTGACCATTAACTTGGGGGTTAAACTCAATATAAGGCTACTATATTTTACAAATTGATATAATACAACTCTTAACTTCTGATGATTAAATAGATAACATACACTACACAATTTACATGAAACTTGGGAGTCATCAAGTTTTTAAAATGGGTTTAATCTCTAATGGAACTATTTATTGACTGTAGTCGGGAGCCAGGAGGTGTAGTAAAGCAACTATAGTCCCAACCCCGGAATCATAGCGATGTGTTATTTAGGTCTTGAACCTTTAAAATTTATTACAAATTTGATTGAGGTGAGAAAGAAATGAAGTGACTTATTGTTATACAACATAATTAAAGTACATCCATAGGTTAATCAAAGCCAAGGTCTCCCCCTGGACTTTTAAACTTTTTAAAGTTGAGTTAAGGAGTTTTATTTGTAAACAAATAGTCTTTTAGATTTTGTCCCAAGTGCAGATGCATTAAATATTGTACCTATAACTATGGGGACAACCAATGCTTGTGAAGGAACCATTAATGTAAAAAACTCTAATATATTTTGGACATAGTTTAAAACTCAATAATGGGGGCATAAATTCAACTAATTTGAATTGATTGTGAAAAAACTAATTATTTCATAAGACCTAATTTGAAATTTGTGATTAAATATAAAAAAAGATGCATAAATTCATTTACCAAATCTTCGTTAAGTTCATATTCACAAACACACACGCACACTGGCTCAAGTGTGGACGTGTTGCAAAATTAATTTTAAAAAATATAAAAAAAAATTGAGGTTATTTTTTTATGAGCTCTGAACATTTCAATGATCCCCCCCCCCCCCCCCCAAAAAAAAAAATCAACTCAAAATAATTTTTTTATTATTTAAATAATAGCACTATTTTTTCTTTTAGAGGGGTATATCATTGAACTGTTAAAAATCCATAAAAATCACATCAATTTTTTACTATATTTTAAAATTAATTCCGCATTGCATCAGCATCTGCATGAGCTTAACTGTCTCTGTACATCACACTCTATAAATCACATCATATATCACACTTAGTTCTAGGTCCTAAGAAGCATTTTTCTATTTTTTTCTATTGAAATTAACCTTTCAATCAACACATGTTCAAAAAATTAGGTTAAGATACATTTCTAGTTATTTTTAAAACATTCACAAAATTCTACTGGTGCAAACCTTTATTCTTCAGCAGTTTTTAGTTGGATTTTTAAAAAATAGTTAGAAATTGTATCTTGACCTAATTTTTTGAACACGTGTTAATTGGAAGGTTAACTCCATGGTAAAATAAAAGGAACGTGTATATATATATATATTGATATTTATATTGATTTATAAATTCTTTAAAAACTATTTGTAAGTGATTTCTATGTTCTTGTTTAGTATTGCTAAATATAAGAATATCATCTATATAAACTATACAAAAATCTGAATGTTTTTTAAAGATTGTATCCATTTTATTTTGAAATATTTGTGGTGCGTTTTTTAATCCAAAAGGCATGACTAACTATTCAAAGTGTCCTTCTGGACAAGTAAAGGCAGTCAATTCCATTGATTATTTTTGCATTTTTATTTGCCAAAAACCAGATTTACAATCAAATTTAGAAAAGTATTTTTTATTTTGAATTTTATTGATTAATTCATCTTTATTTGGTATTTTATAGCTATCTTCGTATGTATTATCATTTAATCTTTTACAATTAATTACCATTCTTGCCTTATCTCTTTTTATTTCAGCGTGATTTCTAACCATAAATGCGGGACTTTTATGTCTACTTGTACTTCTAATTTACTAACTATTTGTTTTATTTTCTGAACTAGTTTTATGTCTTCATTATTAAAATATTTTTGTCCATTTTTTCTTAGTTTACTATATAAAGGTCCTACTAATTTTGATAAATTTGGAATAAAAGATCACTTTAATTTTAGTAGATATAGAATATAAACTTTTTGAAAACTTTGTAATTAACAGACCTAAAGAAATATTTCCTCATAACCCACCAATAGAAATAGAAGTAACAATAAGTTTATTACTAAGAGTCGAAAAAATAAAGTGAGCAAATACCAAAGTGAGCAACAGATTTGGGGCACTGTCCTTAGTAAGAAAAAACAATAAGAAATGATATAAATGTCTTCACATAATATTCTCAATTGACATAAACACTTATTTTACTGAACTAAAGGATATTGTTATTATGACCCCTTACTAAAATATGCAAATAGAAGGCAATTATTCATATATATTTAGGAAACATAATTATTCGTTTATGTTGGATTATATGAAATTTTCCAATTGTAATACTATCCGATGCATCACATCTTATAAGTAACACATCTTTTAGTTTATATGCAAATAAATCAATATAGAACATGAAGTTATAAAGAAGAAATTCCCAAATATTTTTTTTGTAAAACTATTTTAAGTGTTAGAGAGTAAACACCAAGTCTCAGAACACACTAGAGGCCAGAGCTCTCACCCATATATATAAGGTTGATGTGACACCCCACCCGATTAAATATCGGGTGATCAGGCCTTTATCAAATTAAAACAGGATTCTCATTTGGTTCATTCTTAGCATCACTGTCGAAAATTTTTTAATTACTAACCACCAAACATTGTAATTAGGTCGGTGACAAATTTTATCTTTCATTAAACAACTACAACAAGTGGAAGTACAACTAAACCATACACATGGTAGCAGTTTAAAACATCACAAAGTAAATATAATCCAATGCTGAATAAACCATCGGCTCCAAGTCTAATATGAAAATCCAACTGAATAAAACTGAATACAAAGTCTTATTGAAATAAAAGAAATAACTGAGGCAAACATGCCCCGAATGAAATACTGAATTGCACCCTACACTAGGAATGAAGTAATTGAAGCGACTAAATCCAAATCATGCAAGTATCCACAAGTGTCCACAAGTGTTACAGCTACACATCCCTGGAACAGATAATCCTGCTTGGCGTCCCTGTGGCTAGACATGTAAAAGGTTTTGAAAAAGATTTTGCAAGTACGGGTCAGAGCCCGAGTTCATTTGAAACTATTTAGCAGACATTTAAAATACAATTTAAATGAACAGTTATTAGATACACATGTTAGGTTGTGAACACTCCCTTGAGTTCATCACCCCTCATCTATAGTGCGCACCTAACGTTTGCTACTAAGCCCACCTAGTCATACTACACAATCTAACTAGGTCTCCAGTACCTAACTAACCACTAACCAATCTAGCTCACACGTACTGCTCACATAGAACGCTAACATATACCCTTAATTATCATTAAGTCGTTAGTTAAGTTTCTCTTTAACTTACTCGTACCGCGTCATAGATTACTGTATCGAACTCATTAATAATTAACATCCCGCTCTTGTTATTATTAAGTCAACGTTAACATTTCACATATGTTATCATTCAAGTCTTTCCATTAAGTTTCTTCACTTAAACTTTATTTTAGATATACGTTATCTATCAATCCTATTATTTACAAATTAATAGATTTAGCCTTGTTTAGATACAAACTGTCTAGTCTCCCTACTATCACGCATAAGTAGATTAATCATTATTTAGATATACACTATCTAGTCTCACTACTATCACACATAAGTAGGACATATATATATATATATATATATATATATATATATATATAGCATCCATCGGACTGTCCACCGTGATGCACATTCGTGTACCCTGCTATCAGTCCAAGTACCTCTCGTACTAAATCAAGGACTATTGGTTTGGCATGTCACCTCGAACCCAAAATCAAATCACAAGCAATGGAGGCGAACATAACACTAAGTCTTTGGAGTTGCGCACTTACCTAGCATACCCAACCGACCTATTGGCATCACTATATCTCTCAAATAGTTATCCACTAACATTACTATGCTCTGGGGCACAAATCTAGAATCGTCAATGTGGGATCTCCCTCTGTGCGGGACCTCTGTGATAGCAAGTAGCATAGGTATGTTCTCATACAACCAAACACATATTAGGCATACACACAACCTATCCATATGTATATTCAGTATAGTCACATACATGACCTATAATAATAAAACCGTATAGGTGTACACTTAACCTATAATAATCATCTGTACGTAGTATTTATCTCTCGAATACTCACCGTACCATTTTTTTATTTATAATACAACTCTTTATCGTATATTCACGAGTACTATTCTCTACCCAAAGGGCCCATTGTTACCAATCTTACCCACATTTAGGTCTAACTAAGTCTTAACCATATCCTTACTGACTTCACCTAAGTATTTAATTAATCATTAGGTCAATCCCCAAGTTCCCCATAAATTATCCCAAGGAAAAATACTATTAAAAGGGAAAGTTGTGCAAATATGGCAAACCGAATCAATTCGCTCAGGAGGCCGAATCGATTCGAAGAGTTGCAGTTCTTCTCTTTCATTGAGTTCTTGCGTTTTTACGATTTTTAAACCTTTATAACTTTCTAAAATCTTTATGAAACATCACCAAATTTCAAGCTAACATCTTTGATCATTATATAATTGTAAGAGAATGATTTCCAATGAAAAATTATCATAAATTCATCACGAATTCAATTCAAGATCTGATTTCTTCAAGTTTATTCATCAAGAAACTTAGATTACTTTCGATTTAATCATTATAAATCCTCTGATTTCGTATTACAACGATAAAGGAATATCTCTAAATGCATCCCTACATCAATTCATGGATTTCCCCCACCCAAATACATATTAATTCTTCCCAAACACATGTAAATCAAACCTTAATCTACATGGGTATTATAACATGCTTAAAAAATGCAATCTAAACATTTGCCTCTCTACAACAGGTCTGCTTTTTGTTGGTATGATGCTATGATTGTCCTCCCCTCGCTCTGATCTCGATTTCATTGCGTTCGGGGTGAAAAACGGCATAGGAAGCTTGGTTCTCTCCTTCTCTTCCCCTCCTATGGCCTCTATTCCTTTAGCCTTGTGCTAACCCTAGCCCTTTTTCTATAATGGCGAGATATAACTTGCAATTTTCGGAGTTCTCTAAACCAAAAACTCTCGAATGGCTGAAACACCCTTAAATAGTGTCGATTTGGTCTAAAATCTCCCCGGGGCCCAAACTATACACCCGGGTCCCAACCTATACACCCAGGTATACTATTCCGACTATTTTGGCCCTTTCGGAATCAACCATGACCTCTAAATCATCACATGAGTCCCTTTTAAAAATCATCTTATTTCCACCTCAAAATATGGCACGTGTGAAATTAAACTTAATCTGAATTAATTAAATATAAATCATCGAATTAAATAATTTCCTAAATCTCCAATTTAATTAATTTCTATATTCTCCAAAAATACAGGGTGTTACAGCTGAGCCCCTTGTAATACCCTGTATTTCTGCGTATTTGAAATCTAATTAATTCGAAGATTAATTGGGAAAGTTTGTCTTATTTTAAATTACACGAGTGACGTAATTTAATATAATTAATTAATAAATTTGGTTATTGAATATTAATCGAGAGAGATAGAGTTATAATTGTTTTAAAATAAATATATTAAGTGAATAGTAAATAATTGACGATTGTGAATTTACAGCGTAGCGGGTGATATTGGCGTATTTGATTTTATCTCAACCTGGAGTCAAGTGTAGACTAATTTGAGGTTGAGATAGGAAAATGATTTAGAGTGACTCGAATGATGATTTCGAGGTCACAAATGATTCCGAAAGGGTTAAAATAGTCGAAATAATATACCCGGGGTGCTATTTGGGTCCCGAGGCATTTGTAGACTAAATCGGCACCATATGAGGGTATTTGAGTATTTCGGTAAACTAAGGTAAAGAGACCTACGGATTTCATAGACTTATATCAGGTTATAGTAAAGTGAGGCTAGGGTTAGAAACTCAAAAATCAAAGAGAAACCATTAGAAAAGAAGAAGAGGCCATGCTTGAAGCTTAAAGAATGGTTCTTAAGAGAGATTCAAGTGTTTCTTGCACCACAAACAACTTTAAAGGGAGGATTGGAAGAGAAGACAATCAAACCCAACACCAAATCATGAAATCAGATCATCTAATCCTAGTCAAGTGTTTATTTATGGTTTTTCTTTGAAGTTATAAGGCCCATGTGAGAATAGGGTTGATTATATTGATTTAAATGATGAAACTTGAATTTAAAGGGAATTAATTCCATGTTATTGGTAGGAATTTCATGTAGATTGAATTAATATTTATAGAGGACAAAATGTCAAAGGATATGTGATAATCACCGCGGATTAAATCTGGATTTTTATTGAAAATGGTTGAAGAACACCAAAAAGTTAGGGTTATGGCTTTTATGGGATTTGATCCATTATTGATGTGATTTTTAAGAGAATTAATGTGTTAAATACGTTAGAATCAAACCCTACTCATATATATAGTGATTTGATATGTTGGTCGGAAGTTTTGAAGATTTACATGAGAGTTTGGAAATTTAAAAATGGTGAAAAATGCAATAAACCAACGAAGAAGATGATATGTACCATTTCGAATTGATTCGGCCTCCTGGGCGAATCGATTCGTTTTCCCAGAAAATGTGAGATTTCTCCCTTTTAGCCTAAAAATCCTAAATTTTTATTGGGGAAACTTTTGGGACTTGATTAAAATATAATGATGGACTTATTACATTGCATTAAGCCTATGATAGGGTTATGGTCTTAGTCTTATTGAGATAATTAAGGTGATGATGAAACAAGTTTAAATTGTAACGTGATTAATTCGAGTGAAAGAGAATGAGTTACGGGAATTTTGAATGAATTTTAATTCCATAGACCAGTAGATTATGGATAGGTTAACCATTGATGGAATGCAAGGGGTAAATAGGACCCTTAGAATAGATAATAATACTCGATTAAATGCGATAATGATAATAAATCATAAATTCGAAGTACGATGAGTATTCGAGTAATATATACTACGTACGAAGTATGATAATTAGGTTGTGTGTATACCTACTGAATAAATGTATATATAGGTTGTGTGTATACCTATTATGTGATTTGTGTTAAACGTTAGCAATCCTACGCTGCTTGCTATCCCGGAGGTTCCTGCGCAGTGGGCGGTCCCACCTTGACGATTCTAATGAGGTCTGAATTTGTGCCCTAAAACATAGAACTTAGGGAGGCTCACTATGTGTCATGTATTAGTGAGACTGGCCGGTCATTTGGGTACATTAGGTATGTGCATAGACTAAAGGCTTAGAACTATGTTCACCTCCATTACTTGATATTTGATTTTTAAATTCGAGGAGACATTCCGAACTACTGGTCCTTGATATTGTACGAGAAATACATGGACGGATAACAGAGTATGCCTGTATTACATGGGTCTTCTTAGAGACGTCGTATATATATATATATATATATATATATATATATATATATATATATATATATGAATGCATAACTTACGTGTGACAGTAGGAAATTAGATAGTGTATATCTAAAGAGTAAATTAAGTAGAGAAACTTAATTAAACGATTAAATGATAACATATGGGAAATGTTACTTATGATATTAATAACATACGAGTAATGTTAATATAGATAGCGTACTGTATGGGCAGTACGGAGATTTAGACATATCAATAGTCCAGAAATATGCGGGTCTAGTTAGCTTGGGTAGTATGGCTATGTGGGCTAAGTAGAACGTTAGGCGTGCACTATAGATGAGAGGCGAGAAAACTCAAGAGAGTGTAAGTGAACCTAACATATGTAATAAATAACTGATTTCTAAACTTTGATAAATAATTGTTAAATGTTTTCAACATATTTTGGGTTCTAACCGTGCTGTAAATATTTTAAAAACCTTTTATCTGTCCAGCCACAGGGACGCCAGACTTGATTATCTGATCTAGAGACGTGTTGCTGTCATGCTGTGGAGGCTTACAGAATTTGACTACACACATCCATAATTTCATTCCTAGTGTAGGATTTTGTTATTCAGTATTTCATTTTTGGCATGTTGCCTCCAGTACTTATTCAGTTATTCAATTCAGATTCAGATTCATATTCATATTCAAATTTATTTATTTATCTGTTGGATTATTACTTGGATTTTGGTTTTGAAGCCGATGGTTTATTCGACAGGACTTTTATTGATTTACTTATATTGTGAGATGGTTTAGACTCTTTTATGGTGTGAATGAGTTAATTTCGTTTTCCGCATATTATGGAATTTGGCATCGACTTAATGGATAAAAATTTAGCACTAGCTTAATTGGACTTAGGTGATTAGTAATTAAATTTTTTTCGACAGTGATGCTAAGAACGAACCAAATGAGAAACATGCTTTAATTTAATAAAGGACTGGTCACCTGGTATTTCATTTTGGCGGGGTGTCACCCGCCCCACCCACACACAAAAGAAAATAAGAAAGAAAAGAAAAGTGTCAAAGTCATTTTAGTTGATTAATTATATAACCATTGGTAGTGAGCAGATTTTATCTCCCTTGCTCTTTGTGCGACAGTGGAGGGGGTTCTCGCTAGTACGGGGTCTAACGTGTCAAGTGATAATAGCGGCCTGCCTCTACCCAGCCTAGGGTCATCTAATCGATCAGAAGAAATGCTGAAAATTATAATAAAATAGTAGTCGTCTGCTAACATGATACATAATATATATGAATGTGAATGTGAGGCTTGCCTTGATGTATACCAAATGCAACTCATATTGACAAATCAAGAAGTTGTTCGAGTAAAAAATCAAATTCACAAAACAAAAAATCAACAGTTATAACAAGCCAATTCGAATAAGGACATGTCCAATATGTAAATACGGACAAGCCTGACATGCCGACTCTTTACATAAGAACTGGGCGGGTGTAGAAAACGATAACATTAGAGGAATGGGGGAATACCTAGAAGCCAAGAATGCAACTTGGGCTAAACAACACAACAATTTTGTATAGTTAATATACTTTTCATTTGCTTCAATTAATATAATATTTTAGCTTTTTGTTTAGTCATTTATATATCATCAATTTATTTATTTATTGAAATATTTTTTTCATCGTTGCAATGTTTTTAAAATATTTACAAGTACTCTGCATTTAAGTTATTATAAAAAAATTCTAATAAAAAATGGAAATGCATGGTGCGAAAAACTACTGGAGGGTCTAATATCCTTAATGAAAACCAGAAATTTATAGTCAAAATAACGCACATAATAGGTTAAAATATCTATTGACTGAACTAGAAGATGGCTTGAAGATTTCTATTTTCTTTCCAACTTACATATGCACCCAACAAGATTACGACGCTTCACATTTATAATAGGAAAATGACAATAATGATGTTATAGGTTGGTTAATATTAATGCACACATTCTTTAACTATTAATATTTGAGATTGACCAATGACCGAATTGTATAGTCAGTGGAAGATCCATAAAGTTTGGTGAGAGGGGAAAAAACACACTTAAGCAAACAATTTATCATTGACAAAGATCAAAACCAATTTCTTAAGAAAGCAATTAAATGAAAGTTTTTCATAAATAAATTTGTCACAAATAAAATTGATAGAAATCAATGGACAAAAATTGTCACGGTTAGAAACTGTGACAAAATGTGTCACCAATAGAGCTCTTAGAGCATATTTAGTTGTGTTTTTAAGCTTTGAGATTTTATTCATGGACTTGTCCTATTAGAAAATATCACATATAAAGATCAATATGAAAAATTCTGAAAACTCGGAAGAGGCGACCACCTCCTCTGGTCCCTACATGGGTGCATCCCTATGTATAGAATCACGTCATCAACAAAGCATATTATTCTTGAATATAAATCAAGGCAAAGTAAACCAACACAGTACTAAATGTATCAATAGCTATATAATTCGTTAATATTATTATTTTTATTCATCTTAACAGTATCACAATGCACAATGTTAATTGAATTGATGAGCTTGATTTCTAAATGAGTTCCAATAACTTGATCGAAGAATAATCCAAAAGAAGGAATCCAAACTTCCAATACCTTATTTTAGGTTGAGGTTTACGAATTAACAGGTTGCAAAAAAAAATTGTGAACATCAGATGTATGGAGAAGGAACAAAGTGATGAAAACATATCATTAGGTTAAGTTTTAACCATACAAAATAAACATAGAAAATCATTTTCTCTGTGTCTTTATTGCCATACAATATAAGCAAGAACATAATAGTGGAGATAGTAAATTTTATTTTTTTCTCGATTGAATTTTTTTAATCAAAATTTTGTTTTTTTGAAACCTTTAGATTCACATCTTTCTCCATAATGTTTTTGTACCAACTCAGTTGGTTAAATGAATGGATTTGATTGCTATATACATGGTTTCTCATCTTCCCAACCTCCAACCAACAAGCATAACATGAAATATCAGAACCAGAGTTAACATTGAATTGATAAAGAACATAAATTGGGCTCGTAAGAGATTTGTTGCATATATAAACATAAATCGAAAGAACAATGAGACCCAAATTTAACTTCCAACTGAATCAAGAACGAACATAAAAATGCATATGTTATCATTGTTTATAGTACTCACACTAAAAATTCATTAGCATGTGTCAACTGATGTGTTCACACACCAATGGGAACTTTTGATGTTCTATGTTGCACATTTGACAATAATTCTTCTAGGATTATTATTTATATAAGGAACTACAAATCCTAACTCCACTATAAACTTATAGAGCTCCATCTTAAAAAAGTGTTCCCATCCTTCAAACATATAAATATAATCTATAATACAGTTTATCCACCCAGGAGACCTTACTCGTCTTCACTTGATGAAATAGATCTCAAATAAAATTCTTGATATTCACTATGACAATTAGTTGTTCGATAAACTCCATAAAAAACATCTTCACTTTGGTCCTCACCTTCCTCATATTCACACCTCCCAAACTTACGATCACATATTCGTTATCTAATATATATTTACGATGTCAAGTGATGCAGTATGTCAAGTAGAACAAAACACATCCCAACTTCTCCCTTTGATTAACAAAATAATCAACATTGATATCAAACAATGCAGTGAACCTACCAAAATTCCCAAAAATGTTGAAATCTTATTTATGTAATCATAACATAATCAAATATACGAATGATAACTCAAAAGACACAATAAGTCGAATGCAATTAACACGAAATGGACAAAAATGAGATTTGGACCTATCTATGCAAAATGGTATTAGAACCCAATCTAAGTGCCATTGATTTGTTAACTTCCTAAAAATATACATGCTCCCTCTTCAAAATTTTAAGATTCGAAAGGTTTAAATACTTTAATAGCGAAGGAACAAAAATATCAGGATTCATTTAATAGTAATATACCAACATTAAAATGGGATTTATGCAACAAAATGTTTTATGTGCTAGGCCAATCGCCTCCAATGTTCCATACAAGTTTTTTTTAACAAAAAGGTGAAATCTCAAGTCCATTAATTAGGGATAAGTGGTTAATTATTTTCTCAAATGAATAGCAAGTTATGAATTAAACTATATTATAATTTTTCTAAAGAGGAAAGGAATTTGGAGAGCAAAACATTTTTAATGTGAATTTTTTTTAAACAAAAAATATTGAAGGGAAAATAGTTGAGAAAATAGAAGTGACGAGTGATTCATTTTTTCCACATGACACCCATTAATTGAATCATATAGAGTTGAACCCAACCAGACTGCCACATATGTATCCACATATAATTACTATTAGCATTCTCTAATATAATTAGTCTAGGTTGACATTGAATTATTGTCCATGAGAAATTGTAGTATCTGTGTGGAAGGTATGAAGTCTATTTGTTTAACATCAATAGTGACACAACATGTTTACGCATGTAAGAATAAGGTTTGAACATATAAAACACGTATCTTATATCATTTCCTTATTGGTTTTGACCATTAGCACAAAGTATGTTACTTTCTCATACTTTAAGCCTTGAATCGAATCAATCAAAACTTCATGGAAATCATTGGAAATGATGTTAAACTTTGGTGCTAAAGTTTCATAGTGTTCATCTTGAACCCATGCGATGAGTAAAGATAAATACATTTTTAACTCATTATCTTCAACAAGATTGTAAATTTTATCAGGCTCTTCAATTTTATCCTTAATGTACAACCAACGATCCATTAGGGCTCATTGGTTAGGATATTCATGATCCAGAAGTAGTTCATGGTATTAATCTGAGATTATTTCCCATTGATTTCGTAAATTATTAGATTGCGAAGAATCACTACCAAATAGATCCTCGAGGAGTTATTTTAATAACGCATCGTCCAAATACTCGCCAATCACATTCTTGTACTTAGACATTATTAAGCTAACTAGGACTTATAAATTCCGTATTTATAAATATAAGCGTCCCACCGAGATCTTTCACCCCACGTCTCCAGTGCGAGATGTTCCATGCCTAATCTTTCACACCACAACTTCCATGCTAAATCTTTCATGCCACATACTTCACTCTATATCTTTCGTGTGAGATCTTCTGCACCACATATCTGAAAACTTATATAAGTTTGTATTCAACCTCGAAGATAACCAAAAATCCATTATAACATTGCCAAAGTGGAAGATCATGAAGAATTAATAACAGCTAAAAGAAACAACTTCAACAAAGCTAAAAAGATAAAAATAGTTGCTTCTGTCGACATGTAATGATTCAAGAACAATTAACTCCATAATATTGCTTTTTATTCCAATGGAGATAAAACCAGGTTGATGACATGCCGGACAAAGGAGGTGTGCTATGAAAGACTGATGATCGACTACTTTGTGTAACAACCCTCGATTCTGGGAGGCTCATTTTATATTAATTTTGCCGCATAAGGTAATTATATAAAATGTGGGGATTGGAGTAAATATTAATTTAATGAACTGAAAGTTAATATTTACTAGATTGATGCATATTTACTGTATGTGAAAGTAAATATCATCAGGTTGCATGTCTGTAGTGTCATGTATTTTAAATGGCCTTTTAGTTTAAATGATATTGGAACTGGAAATCATTTATAAAATTTTCGGATGCTAGTTTAGAGGGTGTAGTTAGTTCCGGAATGTCCGAGGCAGTCAAAATAAGTGCCATATTGTATTTTTGGATTTCGGGCACTTTTACCTGGTTTTAGCTTATATGCGTATTTGGGAGTCATTTTAATGTGGTAGTAACCACTTAAGTTGGGAGAATTATGTTAAGCCACGATTTTGGTCTTGCCCCTTATTTCATATCCTCATTTTATGTCTTACAACATAGAGAGAAAAGGAGAGAAAGAAAGAGGAAGAAAAATGGAGAAATAAGAGAGAGATTGAAGATGGAGGATTTGGGATTGCTTCTTCTCCAAATTAATCTGAGATATCAACCCTAAGGCAAGTTTTCTACTTGCTAATATGTGATTTAAGTTGAATAATTTGTATGATATTTATGTATATTCATTTGGAGATCAAAATGGAATTTATGGAATTTAAACCCTAATCTTAGTTTTGATGATAAAGTTGTGGATTATAATGGTTAATAATCATGTAGGATGATATTGGGTAGATTAAGGATGTTGGATGTGTATAAAAATGGAAGAGATTTGGGTTTGGAGAAAATCTAGGGTTTATAACCCGTAGACCATTCTTGGCCAAATCGCGGGGGCGAATCGATTCGGCCCTAGGGCGAATCGATTCGCTAAGGGGTCATCCTACAGGTCTACCAACCCGAATCGATTCGGGTTAAGGCCGAATCGATTCGGCTGATGCAGAATGTTAAGTTTGTCAACCGAATCGATTCGCTTTTTGGCAAATCGATTCGCTGCTTGGGGCGAATCGATTCGGCCTTTGGGCGAATCGATTCGAAATCAGGCTGTTTTTGAGTTGTTCTTCTAACTCAATTTTTATCCTTTTTCTTTAGGATTAGGGCCTAGGAACCTTCTATATTGAAGTAAACTTAGAGTCCTAGAGTGCTAGTTGAGTTCGTTTAGTACCCTACATTAGGAATGGGTTATGTGGGGACTTTTCCGGGGTTATGCCTATTGATGATAGGGCATTCTTTTCTTCTAGTTAACTACTATAAAACTAGGAGACGTAGTGTTATGTTGGGAGATTTTAGAAGCTCAATTGAGCTATGTTAACTTTGGCGGTTCATAATAACACCATAAAGGTGTGTTGGGAGAATAAATTGAAAGTTCATTCATTCCTTTGAAGGATGATATTCTTGGGGTTTTAAAATAACACCCTAAAATGTTTGGAGGTAATGAATGAATTTATTTACTCATTTGAGGTTGTAGTATCGATATAAGTTATCGTATGGCTCCGGATAATAAGATATACTATTTACAAAAAGTAAATGGTAGTGGTTTCGGATAAAATGAAACATACACATGGAAATGAAATGAAATGGAAATCGTATTGATTTTTGTAAATGATAATTTACTTAATCATGAAACCGATAAATGATGATTTACTTGATTTTGAAAATGATAAATAAATGGTTTAAACACACCTCTCTAAATGACATCATAAGGGAAGTCCGCGCGTGAGGTGAAGCCCCCTGGCTAATGAATGCAGGGTGGATATAGTCCTAGGCCATGTGAGCGCTTATTATTGTATATTTTTCTGCGATGGGTAGGAGATTCCGGGTGTGGTCTTGACTACCCGCAGGCACATGGCCTCTTCCCAACGTCTTGCGATATAGGTGCCCAGGTTGTCTTATGATAGGCCCTGGAAGATGATGGTCATTTAGGGGCGCGCACAATGGGAAAACCCGGACGGGCGCTCTTAGAATTCGTTATATGTATATAAATATAACAGTTCATAATCAAGTGGGACTTGATGTATTTGATATGCCATAAAGAGCATGATAAAGTGCCACAAAGAGCACATGTAAATGCCACAAAGAGCATTTGAAAATGATCATTTTCCTGATAAGGAAAGGATTTTTACAAAATGTAAAAGTGAGATAATAATGCCATAAAGAGCATAACGTTGTGATTTTACATATATTTCCTATTAAGGAAAAGATATATGAGAAAATTGGTACACATGATAAGTTTTCAGATTAATGTTAATTGTTTTATCTTCGTGCTTAGTTTATGTTTTAAATTGTGTAGTTAGATAGTTATATCTCTCATCATGATTCATCATTCATAACTGTCATACTCTTTATTCATCTGGTAATCATATAGAACCGGGCCCTGATCCGTTTACACTTCTTGTTGCATATGCATCTTGTCTCCGCTCAGGTATTCTGCCGCAAGGATGCCTGATTTGAATTCCTATTCCGATGTCCTCGGCGAGCCGTGATGCATTGCGGGTATTACGGGACACATTTGGTATAGACGTTTTCATTTTTGTATTCTAGTTAAGAACAAGTCTTTTATTCGGGCGAGGGGCCCAAGCTTCTGTAAATGTCTAATGAAATGTGTTATATAAATTAATGAGTTGTTTAAATGCTGTTATAAAGTTTGGTGACCGGAAACATATTCGATCTTTTTATTTTATTCTTGTTGTAATATATATACATCCCTGGGGTTTCCCCTATCTTTTCAGGAATCGGGTTGTTTGTTTTCTTTTATTTACTTTAAATGCAAATTTTTTTTTTGTTGGGGACCCGTTTTCTGAAATATTGGGTGGTTATCCCGGATACTCTGTATTTTATTGTGATGCTGAGAATGATTCAATCTATGATTCCGTTATATTGGAGTATTGGGCTGGCCACCCCTTATTTTGGTGAGCGGGTTGTCACACTTTGGTGTATCATTATAGATATTTTTGAATGAGTCGGAGTCTGTATGGGCATATTCATGAGGCTATATCTAGCTACGACTTGGGGTTCATGTAAAAACTTGATGCACTTAGTCGTCTTGGCCTTTCTTTTCATCATGAAATAGCTTCAACATTACGAATGTTAGCTTACGGTTCATTAGCGGATCACATATATGTGCCTTACACCACGTTGATGCAAACTTTTAAGAGGCCAAGCAATCAAAAGGATAATCTATTTTCATAAGTCCAAGAGGGTGAAAGAAAAGATGTTGAATGAGCGTTTAGTGTTCTTCAATTGAGGTTTGCTTCATTCACACACCTGGAAAACTATGAATGGGATAATGCATAACATAATTGTTGAAGATGAGATGAGATGCATGACTACGACTGGAGGGAAGAATATGCCAACCCACTGACCTAAGTTTTGATGTTTTGAAACTCTATTAATGGACATTATGCAATCAAAACAAGGACAATGGACATGCATGACAAAAGAAATCATTTGTGGCTCCATGCGAGCTATTTGAACATGTTTGGGAAAACTTTGCCAGCACAAATGTTTGATTGTACTCCGTTTTTAAATATTGTGACAACTACGTATTTTCATTTTATGTTCAGATATTTTATAATGCAAATTTAAAGATAATACATTTCACAAGAATACTAATATTGACTATATAATTAAGAATACTTAAAAGCTATAACTAGTTACATAATACAACACCCTTAATTCAAAAACTCGATTGGCTTCCTAAAGGTGGAAAATTTGGAAAGTTGGCTTGTCCATGTCGGGCTCCAACTTTGTTAAGTATGTTCATCACTAGGTATTCATAGTATCCTTCTTAGCGGTATTCATGTGTGAAGTGTTAGTGCTCACAGTCTGTTGTTCAAGCATTATTTCTTCCCGATTGTCTTTTTTCTCCAATGCCAAAAGTGTGTGTTAGCTGATTTCCAAATTTCTCTCCTTAAGATTCAGTGAATGGTTAAACTGCTCCTGAGCCTCCTTATCATGCATACGATAAGCTTGGCAAGACCTCTCTAAGGAATCATTGAATCGTGAACAACTATTGAGTATTTCTCGATTCACGTTAATATTTGAAGCCTTTTCCTTTCCTTTCACCCGTTGTTTGATGTATTTTCTTCCCAATGGTCTAGGATAAGGTCTTTCGATATCAAAATAGGGCCCTTCCCCCAAATTAATAGAGAAACTCTCTGTAGCAAGGCTTTATTCACTGTCAGACCTGCTAGTGAGTGGGGTATCAAAATGAAATCGTGGTGGGTCCAAGAAACTTTGAGACATTCGAAATTTGTGGAGTACTTTTGAAATCTGGTAGCAAAATTCAAGATGAAATGGATTTCCGTTGTTTTATCGCTCAAATACTAAAAGATGCATGGGGACCTAAAATAAGAGAGCTCATTAATATGTGTTTCAAACTATATTATCTCAAATAATACTAAAATGATTAAAAATAAGTGCACTTACCCAGTCCGAGCTCACGCTAACACACACTGGCATGTTAATTTTGAAAAATATAACATAATATGTTTCTAAATTTTGTTGAATCGGGTTTGTAAGCTTCCACCCGTCCCTTGTTGAGTAATACCGGGTGAAGAATTATATTCATGAGCCACGATATCCTAAAATGTATTTCCGATTCAATTGTTGATTTGCACGATATCATTTGTTTGATTTACATACACAGTGCATAGTGCTTCATCATCCCCTCGAGTCATGTTTGAACCGTGCCCCATTAATATTGGATTTAATGATACTGGATAACTTAATAAAATTATAAAAAGTTTGAATGGACGAAATTTTAAAATAAACTAGGTTACCCGGTTGATACATATAGGTAAAAAAATAAAATCATTGGGGTCAATGTACAAATTCAAAATGCGGTCGTCATTTCCCGACGAAACAACTTCTTCCTTCCTAAAGTTTTTTTTACTTACTTTTATGTCCCAAAGAGGGACCATAACGTACTAAAGCTCCAGGGTCGACTGGGTTTGCTCTCCAGTTTGAGTCTCGGCAGCTGCAAATAATCTGGGGGCCAACGGCTGACCACTAATCCACGAGTGAAGATTAGTCAAGGTGCGCATAAAGCTAGTCCGGATACCTAACGGTACCTCTAAAAATGGGGGAAGAAACCAAAAAAAAAAAAAAAAAAAATTCTTTGTTGCTAACTGATGCAATAATTTTGTGACACAAACAATTAACCCTTCCTCGACTCATATGTGACCATTTTTATGTCCAAAATTGAGTCCAAATAGAATTTTTGGTGAGAAAATGCGTTGCAGACCAAAAGAGTTAGTTACATAGATATGAAGCGGAAGAACAGTGACATGATCGTCTCCAGAAACCCTAATCGGGCAACAATGTCGGACATCCCGTTAGATGTATTTGCCGGAATACTCTCACGATTGGCGGTGGATCCTCTTCTTCGATTCAGGTGCGTTTCAAAAACATGGTGCGCTCTGATTGACAGTTCCGAATTTATCAAGTTGCATCTCAACAATTCTATCCAAACCAACTCCCATCGCAAAATTATCCTTGAAGGACGAAATCTTTGTTCTATTGATTTCGATTCACTTGAGAATGCTGTACAACTCAATCACTCAATATCTCCTCCTATAGATATATTGGGTTGTTGCAACGGCTTGCTCTGTTTATCTAAAACCGACCAACACGTTTTCTTGTGGAATCCATCCACGCAAAAGTGCCACAAGTTACCGGTTTCTCCCTTTGACTATGTGGATCTTGGTTCTCCAAAGAAGCAAACGCCTATAGCTTATGGTTTGGGTTATGATGATGTTGCTGATGACTACAAGGTGGTAAGGATTGTACAATGGTATGTCAAAAATGAAGCTTCATTTCATTCTCAACTTCAAATTTACTCTTTGAAGTTCAATTCATGGCGTAGGATTGGGGTTTTCCCTTATTCCCTTGTTGTCTGGCGCCCTTTTGGTGTGCTTGTTGCTGGTGCTTTACACTGGCTTGTGAGTGGAGACGGTGAGCCCAATATCACTGGTTGTGACTTAATCTCTGCTTTTGATATTAAAAGTGAGAAGCATTGGTTAGTACCACGGCCCGAATATTCGAATAAAAACTTTTGGATGAGATTCGAAGTCTTGGGAGGATGCCTCTGCGCGAATTACAGTTTTGTCATTGGCAACATAGTTGACATATGGGTGATGAAGGATTACGGTGTAAAGGATTCTTGGACAAAGTTAATTTCTTTTTCACAACCATTTGATTATCCCATACTTGAAAGGCCTTTGGCATATTCAAAGAGTGGTGAGCAGGTGCTTTTAGCATATGGTTGTCCAAGGCTTATTTGGTATGATCTCAAAGAGAAAACAATTGAAAATCTTAGTGTTGGTGGCATGCCAAAATTTTACGAGGCAATTTTCTGTTTGGGAAGTCTTGTTCAACTCAATTGTGGCGGTGAAAGTAATGGAAAAGAAGTAGCAAGCACAGGAGATATGGTTGAAGAATAAAATCGTCAAGAAGAGGTCATCCGTTAATATTTTGTCTAATATCTTTACAATGCTAAAAATATTTTTTTCTCATATGTTTGTCATAGACATAGATGTGATTCTTGAATTCATTGATTAAATTGAAATGGGTAGTTGACATGTTTTAAATCCTGTTAAAATTATTTATTATTTATTGTCTATATTTATTTAAAATAGGGATTGATTGATCTCCTGTACATATTCAATTAAATGTTAGTTAAAATTTGGTTAAACTCTACTGAGATGACGAATCTGCAGGGGAACTCTTGCTGAATAATAACTCGACGCCATGGTGGTAAAAGCTTAAACCACCCGTTTTTTAATTACTTTTCTACAGGAAAAGGAAGATATGGTCGTAACTCGTCTTTTTAATGTCAATTTGACATAAAACTCCTGGATCCCTCTTCTAATACCTGAGCCAATGCACTCATTCTCCATAAGGTTTTTGCCGGAATTGCCTATCTTGAAAAAGGGTGCTAAAAGTGTTTTGTTTTATAAGGTTAAGAGATGGTATGCCAGTATTTAACTGCTCCTAAAAGTGTTTATGGACACAACTAGGGACTAGTTCTGTCCATAATAGTTTGCCCTGCTAATATTTCACCAAATCTTTAACAATGGTTATAATAGTATAACCGTCCCTTGGAATTGCCTAGTGCAAAAAAATTTACTGTCATATGTTTTAAGATGGGTTTTGTGTTCTCTAATGCTAATTTTTGGGACATCTTAGAGAATGCCCTTTATAATATTGAGCTCACAATCCTGATGGGATGCACCATTCCCGCCCCCTCAAAGCCTTCTCTAGTATTTTTACTTTTTTAGATGCAAACTTTTAGTGACTTTTTTCTGTCGTCCTTAAAAGTTTCTTTTGTTGTAGTCATTGTCATCAAAGTCTAGGTATGGATGATATTCTAGTCTTATAAATTTTACCGAAGCTAAGTTATCCAGATTGATACTGGAGGCATCAATGTTTAAGCTAATGACAAATGATTTCTATAAATTTATTGCCAATTTTTCCTTCATAATTTACTTTGACAAACTGAGGATCTAATATGACAAGTTCCATTTCTTTGTGGACTTATGCCAACTTAAATACTCGGGAATATTAAATAGTTGGAACAAATAGGGAAAGAAGAATGATTAGATAATGCTTCTTACACTATTTTATCAACACCCCCCACCCCACTGCTTTTCCTTCCCTTTTCTTGTTTTTGTTGGCGGGTAAAGCCTTCTCTAGTACTTTTACTTTTTTAGATGAAAACTTTTAGGGACTTTTTCCTGTTGTCGTCCTTAAAAGTTTCTTTTGTTGTAGTCATTGTCATTAAAGTCTAAGTTGATAGTAGAGGCATCAATGTTGAAGCTAATGACAAATGATTTCTATAAATTTAATGTCAATTTTTTGTTCATAATTTACTCCGACAAACTAAGGATCTAATATGACAATTCCTGTTTCTTTGAGGACTTATGTTAACTTAAATTTCTTGGGCATATTAAACAGGGAAAGAGGAATGATTAGATAATGCTTCTTACACTATTTTACTTCTCCCCCCCCCCCCCCCCCCCCCCACCCCACCCCCCCACTCTCTTCCTCTCTTCCTTCCCTTTTCTTGTTTTTGTTGGGGGTAAAGAACATACAACATATCATAAATTGTTGCCAAGACTTTGATCTTTCCTTTACATCCTTTTGTAGTTAAGACTACTAAATCACTCTGTTATTCAAAGTATAATTTAGATTTGAAAGGATCAAAATTTTATTAAGAACATGTACGCTTTCTTAAGAGTATAATTTTCCTTATATGTCTACCTAGCTACATTGCATTGTTATGTCAGCATCTTAATAACAATTGAGAGTAGATATAATATTTGCATAAATCACGCACAAGGATCGTGCGTGATTATATATGTGTCAAAACTGGTTAACATTGAGAGTAGGTATAACATTAAAAGTAAAAATATATAAATTTGTCGCTCTACTCTTTATGCTGTATTGAAGAACTTTTGCTCTGAATTGTATTGTTTGCATAGGGTTTATGGCTGTTCTAGAGATTTCGCCCTTTTGTCGTATATATTAAAAGAGTTGACATTTGCATTGTCTATTTTATATATATATATATATATCTTATTTCACCCAATCCAAGGCGTATGAGAATGGATACTGCAATTACTAATTTGTTGGAATTTGTTTTATTTAATAGCATCATGCTTACCGGGATCACTACACCCTCCTATGTACCATAATCTCGAGTCGCATGACCGAAAATATAGTGCTTGCCTAATCTGAATATTTAAAAGAGGTGTTCTAAATTTTACCTTTATTACTTTAATTATTAAATTAGTAGTTAAAAAACAACTTTTGACTTCAAATATAGAATAAATGGGAGACTTCTCAACCAATTAATTATTATATAATGATTTATATACCTTATAAATATATTACAGAATATAGAGATTATTCACTACATACATTCTTAGGGAACTTTCTATATTGATGAGTAAATGAACCCTGACAAAATATATGAATATGAAACTAAAAAAACCCAACAAGAGTTTTAAAGTGCCCTTATAATTCCAAGTGATGAACCAACTAAACACCCACCCACCATTTGGCATACCAACTAGAGCATTGTATCATGTACTCACACTTGAGTGAACCACATTACAGGTAACATTGGATATGATTTCTAGTCAATTGGTTTCATAAAATATATTTGCAATTGGAGATAGTAAAGGACATTGGAGTGAGAAGGTGAGCTGGTGGTTATAAAATTTTATGACTGCCCCATAAAATTGGTTTCTCTTATTGATCTGAGCATCGTTGCTAGTTTACACTTGCTTGTATTGTATCTTTTGGATATTGTTATATTTATCAAAGTAGAGAAATGATTAAGTTATTCAATTTGATACTTAGGGATTGGGGCGACTTTTCTTTAGCCACTGAGAAGTTCTATTTTGTTTCATATTTACTATCAACTTACCCATTACTATTAGGGTAAATTTAACTTTAGGCATCAATTAGCTATCATTATTTGACTTAAGCCACCATTATGTTTTCTTTATGACTTTAATCACCATTTTGACTTTTAGCGCCACTTTTTACTATACTTTTTGCTTTGCCTAAGTTAAATCGATGACTAAAGTATAAAGTAAAAGAAAATGGTGGCTAAAGTCTAATAATGATAACTAATTGATGCCTAAAATCAAAATGTCTCTTAATATTGTCCCAAGTATAACCTCTATTCTCTAGACTTTTATTCATATGGCAATGCCATAAAACTCAATCAGCCAATCAAGAATGATGGATATGGATTTAGAATAATGGGTGTTTGGTTTGTCAAACACTGACATGTGGAGCCCACCCACCCCAAAGTACCACACGTTATTGGTTATCAAGAGTGAGTTTCTTGGGGTTTCTTTTGTTTTTTCTGAACATATCATTTATGGTTTTTGGGTATGATTATTCTAATGATGATAACAAGGTGGTGATTATAAATACAAGTTCTTACCAGAATTTATTACTCATTTGGTACTATATTTAAAGTTTACTCTTCAAAATTGAATTCGTGGCACAGAATTAGAGATTTCCCTTATACCTTGGTTACCTCAAAGACCATGGTATGCTTGTTAGTGGTTCTTTGCACGGAGTGGTTAGTAAAAAACACAAGCCAAATATTTGTAACTTAATAACCACTTTTCCCAAAATGTCACCTTCTAGAAAATCCTAATCTTGCTCCCCAAGTTATAATTAGGTTGGTCAATGTCACCAATCCTCGTTATGTGTTTCTAGAAATGAAAAGTTTGCGGCCTCATTTAAGGACTTGACCATAAGACTTCAAAAGTTGTCTGATGGCCCCAAAACTTACTAAGTCTATACCTCGGTCTTCAAGAGGCCTCGACCTAGTATCACACAATGCGTGTCCTAGAAGGTTATTTAGTCACCTAATCCTACGCTACCTTTACTAATCTCTTGGGTTTCTCATGAGTTGGGTCTTGGTCATTACAGTTTTCTATTTGTTGTTTGCATAGATTGTGGGTGTATTTGATTTCGTGGACATTGTGGTTATTCTTGAATTCTCTCTCTTACTACTACTTAGTGCACCAGGTATAATTGTATGCCTATTTTCTTATATATCTCACTCAATTGCTCACACTATGTTATTTTAATTTGCTAGAGATGATTTCTTGTCAAGGGGGTTCAAACTGGCGCTTTAAGCAATTGGAAGAGATGGAGTACATAGTAATGAGAAGATGATGTGGTAAGCCAAAATCTTGTTGCACTTCGAACTAGTACGCGGTAAAGTTTGTTTCTTTATGATTTACCTGATTATGGCTAGTTTATGCATGTTGATATTAAATTCGTGGACTTATTTGAGGTTGTGTGTTTAAACAATAAGTGTTCACTCTAAAACAACCCCACCCAGAATAGTTTTAATTGCACATGATGGCCATTTTTTTATCAAATTCAAAATTGCTTTCAATTTTAATAGTCCTAGCATAGGAAACACTAGGTGATATGATGAAAGCTTTGGATCAACATTACATTGAGTTCAATTAGGCAAATCTAGCACAAATAACTATAATTAAAGACCGTAGTCCAATTTTAGTGAATTACAGTAGATCTAGGATTCATCTAGTGTGTGATCAAAGTGTGCAAGTATACAATCAATTGAAATAATCAATCCACAAGACGAGTTTATGAGGAAGAACTCCCATCTAGGGATAAAAAACCTCGACACTCTCCAATTTCTATTTCTACTTGAAAAGAGTTTTATACAAAACAAGTGGTACCTCTCACTCATGCACTCATTAATAGTTACCTATGAACTTTCAACTTTCCCCCATAGAACATAGAAATCCACCTTTAGCTCCACAAAGTGAATGGAAAATTCCATCATTCTCCTTGGAATCACGCCATGCTTTAATTTCTCCAATAAACCGAAACACCTCCAATTTTAGATTTAGGAATGATAGATCATACAATTTAATGTGAAGTAGTTTAAATTGAATAGGTTAGTGTGGATCTGAAGCAAAAGCAAAAACAAAAGCAATATCAAAATCATTCTCTCTCAAAATCAAAGATTAAACATAGATCTAAGTTTTAACAATTTTGGAGGGAACAAGTGAAATTTGGTAAAAGATAATGAAGAGTTCTCAACCTTGAAAATGCACTCAAAATTGTTTTTGAATTATGAAGTTTTCAGATGTTTTGAAATGGGAGGGAAATGGACAATTTTTATACATAATTTTCGAAAATGTGCTCTACTGTGCACATCGTTGACTTTTGTTGGGCGCACGATTTCAAAATGCATGCAAAACTATGCGCACGGGGCAATTCTTGCCGTGAAAATGGATCACTGCGCACGGGTTCAAATAGAACCGTGCGTACGGTTTGAGGCTGAAATCAATAATAAGCCTCAAACAAAGCACTACAAGGTAGGTCATTTCCCAAAAAGGTATACATAGCACAACTTAGTAAAAATTCACCTTTTCTTCTATTTTAAAAGACACATTTTGAAAATTGTGCAAATGTGTAGCCCAAAATTCAATCCACAAAACTACTAAAAGGATACGTCTTCAAAGTATGTGGTAACGGAAGTCTTGTGTTGCAGAGCGTCTTGCATAATCTTCAAGTCCAAAGGTCCATTAGACAAATGAATGCGCTTCACTCAACGTATGAAGCCTATGTGGCTCGAATGACTTAACGACTCAATGTTGTCATGGAAATAAGCCAACTAATATATAATATAAAATTTTACATTTTCATTATTTATCAAAGTAGAGATGGAAATTGTCTGCTTTATATTTCTAGTGAATAAGAACTTGAAAAAGTAAATAAATCTGGGAGTTTTGTTAATCAAGAAAACTAAAAACCCTGCTCATATTGGATAGGTGTGTGTATGCTGTCATGACCTTTATCATAGATGATGGTTGGGCTTTGTCATTAAGGGGAACACCAAGAACATAGAGTTGAACACATTATATTAGGAAAATGGCTGACAAGAAAGATTTTATTGTCATTAGTGAGTTTTTTGAAGATGTTATCTGTCATAAAATGAATTAGGATGTTGTTCTTATCAGGAGGAGGAATGTTAACAATTGGTAGGAGTGGTCTGCTACCAGCATGGTTCAAAGACTCGGCCGAGTTAACTCGGAATTGGCCGAGTCAACTCGGAATCGGCAACTGACGATACAAAACCGAGTCACGTTACGAAAAATAGTATATATCGGACGTTATAGCCCTAACTCACCCATAAATCGGCCGCTATGAGTTACAAGATCGAAATATCGGACGTTACGGTTTCGTCTCAACTGAGTTGGTGTAAAAAATAAGAGAGATGGAGTAAAAAACAATTAGAGTAAAAGAATCTCACGGGCTTGTGTTTTACATACCTTTTGGCCTCAGATTAGTACGGAGAAGACAAAAGATGGTCACGGTTTGTCCAACTTCAGCTATAAATCACAATCTTTGTAGAGTTTGTTGTTTCATTCAGTTTCTCTCTTCTTCTCTGAAATCTTCCCCGAAATCTTTGTAGTTTTTATTCAGTTTCTCTCTTCTTCTCTTCTTGTCCCGGCCGAAATCCTAGCGGGGTGTGGTTTGTGTTTTGTGGTTTGCTTTTTTTTTTTTGTGTTTGTGTTTTGCGATGTGTGGGTCTCCAGGTATTTAGTTTTTTTTTTGTGTTTGTGTTTTGTCATGCGTGTGTTTTTGGTTTTTGGTTTTTTAATAAAATGTCATGTTTGTGAAACAAATTACCACGCGTGTGTTTTGGGGTTTTGTTTTAAATGTTATTTTTTTCAAAAAAATGTTATTTTTTTAAAGATATGTTATAAAAAAATGTTACAAAAGATATTTTAAAAACCGACTCTCCTAAAAACACATTTTTTCAAAGAAACTTTATTTTTTATAGAAAAATATTCAACTATTTTCAATTCTCTTCAAAAAAAATATTCCAATCTCTTCCAAAAAAATATGGATCAATTACCAATAAATTGCCATGCGTGTGTTTTGGGTTTTTGTTTTAAATGTTATTTTTTCAAAAAAATGTTACAAAAATTGTTGTTTTTTTAAAGAAATGTTATAAAAAAATGTTACAAAAAATATTTTAAAAAATTGACTCTCCTAAAACACATTTTTTCAACGATATGTTATTTTTTTTATAGAAAAATATTCAAATATTTTCAAATCTCTTCAAAAAAAAATATATTCAAATCTCTTCCAAAAAAAAATATGCATCAATTACCAATATTCTCTTATTTTAAAAGTACACGTCAATGGAATTTTTGTAGTGCTTTTTAACATAAATGTCATTTTTAGTGCTTTTTTAAATAACTCTACTTTAAAAAAAAAGGTACAAATGTTATTTTTTTTAAATTACTATGTTGGGCACAAGGAGATGAAAACTACTATGCAATATTGAACCTGACGACTCTGCCGCGCTTCAGTATAACCAATTCTACAATGCAATGCATATTGAATGATGGGTTTGAATGTATATTATTGGTCCACATTGTTAATCTTATTTTTTTAAAATTTTCTATAATTTTCCTAGAATTTTTTGCCATCTCTAACTAGCGTATCTTTGCGTATCGACCGATACCGCGATCAATACCGCGATCGAGTTGAAAATCGGGTGTCCGCTACCGGGACCGATACCGAGACTTTAAACCATGGCTACCAGCATTGGTGATAGTTATTGAGTGAACTTTAATTTAAATTCCTTTACAAAAAGAGAAATACCGGTGGACTGTACAGTTACAATTATCTAGTTGCTACTGATTGGGGAAATCGCAAAAACATTTTTTCCTGTTGTATTTGACCCAGGAGGCATACATTTTTTCTCATCTAATTTTGTTCTGTGTTGTGTTTCAATTCTTGAGGAGGAGAAGGATTTTTAAAGGGGAAAGATCACCAAGGTGTATGCACATGGGCATGGAGTTTAGTTAAGTTAGCTGGCAAGTTGAAACGTGAGATTAGTAGTTAGTTTGGTATTATTAAATACTTTTAATACCTATAAATAAACAACTTTCTATCAATCTTCTGAAATTGATAAGTGGTAAACTACCTCAAGGACTCAGACATGAAGTTTCAAATCTCGTGATTCAAGGTATTTTATGATCTCCTCAATCTGTTGAACTCTGGAAGGCATGGATAAGGTGTACGTTCTGGAGTGAAATTTATTAAGAGGGAGTGATCTTAATGCCAATTTTGACAGAGAGCTATTAAGTAAATGGCACATTGACTTGGTCTTTCTAAGTAGGTTGAGAGTTACTGAGTACTTCTCTTTTCTTTCCTTCCAATATTGCTCCTATTGTTTTCCCCTTCATTTTTTGATTCTTTTTATATTGCACATTTTTTTTAATTTTCATCTTATATCCTTCTGATCTGTCCATCTTTTGTCTGACTTTCATGTTATTTCTCCCATTACATCATGAGTGGTTGTTTTAATCTAGAATATGGATCTCCTAGGATTAAAAAAAAGTCTTTCAAAATTAAATTATTATATAGGCTTAAGATTTTGTCTATATTATCGAGAGTAGAAAATTGAAAGGCGAGTATCAGCAGTGCAGAAGAACCTAGCTTCTAAGGTTGGGCTCATGGCGAAGGAAAAAAGAAAAGGATTCCTTTGTGGATAACTGGATATGAAAAAAAAACAGGACGAACAGAGAGCTTCTTCAGATGGACCAGAACACACATATAAGGGATCAACAACTGACAGGGGCGGTTGATTGGAACGAAAGCACTTGTTTGGCACTTGTTTGTACCAAAGGGGACTTCGCAATGTAATTGCAGCCAAAGACTTGTCACACGTGCCAACACATAAGAATAATCATAATGAAATGCGAGAATAATCTCTCAAATTTCTTATAATAAGTAAGGTGATGTGTAGAATGATAATAAAGGTTGGCCAAATACCTTATTTATATGCTATTGCTAAGTAATGTCCTAATCTTGTCAGATAATGAAAAAGCTAAACCTAGATAAGCTAGAGCATAATTAAAGATATGTTTAAACTTGGATCTAAAAAAATTATGCCCTTGTATTATTTTGCAATTTCAATTAAATAGAATTAACTCCTAATAAATCTCCTATTCATATTACTGTGACTCGTGAATTAAACTCTTATCTCGTATTAAATTATCAATTAAATGAAAACAATCCACCCTGGTTGCTCCAGCGGTAAGGGGCGAGTTCAGATTGTGTGGGTTAGGCGCACGGTCTCGAGTTCGGTTCCCCCAAAGGATACCAGAGTTTGATTGGGGTGTGTGTTAGGGTGGCTCAGGCACTAGCACCCCCCTGTTTAGCTTGCACGGGGGAGTCCTAAGGGATCGTTCGTGTGGAGGTTTAGGGTTATAAAAAGAAATAAAAAAAAGTTAAATGAAAACAAGTTATAGTTTGTTTTCTATTTCACTCATCACTTCTCGAACAACTAGAAATGGGAGCTTATACTTCATTAAAGACGTTGAATAATAGGAAATTCAGATCACGCGCACTCAACCTCTTTCTCCTTAAGCTATACCATTGTTCTACCTCTTAAAGAACCTCTTTTCAGGATCTCATTTTCTCCTTTTTAGTACACGCTTGTCTTAATTAGAAGTGCTTCCACAGTTCTTGACTTACGGCACCTCCACATTTGATATCACATTTATACGAAACTCTCATTTACAATAAATTTAGTGTCTAAGGAAATAAAAAGAGTTCAGTTATGGTTGATTATTTGTCAAACATTATGAAGCTGATGTAACAGAGCCAAAAAAGGTAATGACGTGAATTTAACTTATAGAAATGATCACAGTGTGCAATAGACTAAGCAGTTGACGAGTTTGTTAAAATTGGGTTTACAAAAGCGTTTTGAGATCCTTAGAATAAAATCTAAAAGGCATCACGTACATTCCTTATTATCAACCGTAATGAAAAATTACCGAAAAATAGAAATTATTGGAAGTATTGAAAAAACTTAAAAACCAATCTGTTGTATTGGTACGCATTTTAAAAAAAACCTGTAAATTATTATACCAAAAATACTAAAAAAATTTGGTTATGGTATTCATATATGTCAATACTAACCAAACCAACTGATGCATACACCTAGTCCATTCCTTTATGTTTTAATTTGTCGGTTCTTTTGGCTATCTTATAATTTAAAACAATTAAATACCTACACATCACTCAACACCCACATTTACAACTTACTAGAAAATCTTGTATTCAATGTCATCTTATTAAGTTTGAAGTGCATATGCTGAACCGTCAAGTTCATATCCGTCAATAACGAAAAGAAAAGTAAGCCAAAGTGTATGTGACTATTGATGAATCTGGTGAGTTACCGAAGAATATTATTGGGAATGTTGCAAAAAAAGAATGAGGCTGATAGACTCATGACCCAATTCTCTCCACTAACGATGAATGTCATCCCATCTTGGAACTTCAAGCGCATTACAATTATACTTGTTGCATACTGGCTGTATACAAAGATGCATTCATTAATGCTTTTAAATTCCATACATATATTGCCATTCGGTTAATTTTAAGGATTTAAATGTTAAATCCATGGAAAAATTTAATATCCAGTTAGCAAATTGCAATACAATATTTTATCATTTGGAGGATGTAATTTAACACTTAAATTCACTCACAGACCACCCTATATATATGGAACTGATTTGCCTATATCATGAAAAACTTTCAGATGTATTGGACAACTTCTTATACAACGACACGTAATTTTTGTAGTTTAAATGCATTCCGTTCTTATCACGACTCATGTTTGCCTTATTTCTCATCACTTTTGGATATTAGTATTAACGTTAGTTTGATATGTTTGAACCTTATACTTGATATACACGAATTTATAATTTTAATTACGTTGATTACCATCACTTTGTTGTTTAACCATATTAGATTCCATTCTATAGTTTGATTTTAGTTATGTAAAGACACTTGAATGTAGAATATAGCTATGCATGAAGTCTCCCGAAGGTCCCCCGAGTTTAAAATACTTAAAAAATTATTTCCTTTTTATGAGATAGATGCGGAAGCGTAAGATGGTTCACAAAACAAACAAACAAACAAACACCAAATTTTAATTTCCTTTTCAAATTAAAATTAAACAAAGTGAAATTAAATTAATCCATTAAAAACATTTTCACTTAAACATAATTAATTCATCCAAGTCCTAGAATTTACGTAAATCATATTTTGCAATTTTATCAAATTTGGCCAAACCAATTTTAACAATTAAATTAAATGACTTGAATTAATTAACTACACATTACCCAAATTTAATTAGCACCAAATTAAACACGTAGTGATTAAATTAAATCAATTTTATCTTTTTACCTAAGCATGCGTTCTAGGTGATTTTGCAAAAGATAAAATAAACAATTAATCCACTACGTCGCGATGTACGAGGAAAAACCCAAGATGGGAAACAACCTCGGACGGCCCTAGCCTCAAATCCACTAAGTATGGTTTTACAAATACAAGACAGAAAGACTTACAACACACGACTCGATCCCTCTCAAGCCCCGACGCTCCTTCTTGTAAACACCTCCACTTAGCGAATAACCTCAGAGCTCCACCGCGGTCTCGGAATCCACCGATCGGACTTTATGTGGTCGCCGTCACCCGAACTAGGAGCCTTTATCCAAGTGGATAAATCATGAAAACATCTTCTTTATGGGATTTAGAAGCAAACCCAAACTTCTCTTCTTCAATGGTGTAGAGAAAATCGGTGCCAAAACTCCAAGCAAGATGTATATGTTTATGAACTTGGATAAACTAAACTATGGGTGTAAACTAAAGTGTATAATGATTTTCCCATGAAAATTCACACTTTAAAACAATGAACTTTTCCCTTAAACAAATTTTCTCTCCAACACTCTCTAGAGGTTGGTAGGATATGAAAGGTTAAGTTAGAAAAAGTTATTCCCGCACCTAGATATTCAGCAAAAAGATAGTGGGGTAAAACAAGTGGAAAAGTGGGCAAAACTGCTTAAAACTGCCAAAAAACCTGTTCCCGCCAAATCTCGTTCGAACGACATTTTGTTCGAACGACATTCTCGTTCGAACGAGTCTTCTAACGAAGTTCCAGTATGAACTCGTTAGAAATCTCATTAGAACGACCAGTTCGTTCGAACGACATTTCGAACGAAGTTCCAGTATGCCATAATGGGAAGTCGTTGGCAATCTCGTTCGAACGACTTGTGGTTCGAACGACAATCTCGTTCGAACGACACTTCGAACGAACTCACAGAATGTTCAAAAATTCTTTTTAAGCCCGGAAACTTTTATATACTTTATATATAAGTTTTAATGGAAAACATTCTGAAAACAAAACACAGTTTTAAAAATCTAACACCCAATATAAACTGTTCCAAGCTCCTATATATATATATATATATTTAATGCATTCATACCTTGGGAGCATGGAACCACTGTTGATGACGTTGAAACGAGGCATATAAACCACGACATTTTGATGAAGGTTTATACACTTGGCTGCTACGTCTTCAACAAACACGTCATAGGCTTGAAAGATGATCAATATACTCTATCCTATGACAATGCTTGACTCAAACAACCCAAAGGATCAACAATCTTTGCCGTTGAAAGTTGTCTCTTTATAAAATAATTCCTGCACACTTAGGCAAACACATTACACGCATAGGGAATATCAAAATAGTTAATGCAAGTAAAGTTAACTACTCCCCCTAAATTAATTCTCTCCCTTTATCAAGTATGATCAACTTAGAAAGATGTATCCCCCTAAGATAAATCTCCCTTAAACTAAGATACGATAATAATAGGATTAATTAGATACCATAATAATAGGATAACTAAAATATGGGTGTAAACTAAAGTGTATAATGATTTTCCCATGAAAATTGACACTTTAAAACAATGAACTTTTCCCTAAAACAATTTTTGTCTCCAACACTCTCTAGAGGTTGGTAGGATATGAAAGGTCAAGTTAGAAAAAGTTATTCCCGCACCTAGATATTCAACAAAAAGATAGTGGGGTAAAACAAGTGGAAAAGTGGGCAAAACTGCTTAAAACTGCTAAAAAACCTGTTCTCACCAAATCTCGTTCGAACGACATTTTGTTCGAACGACATTCTCGTTCGAACGAGTCTTCTAACGAAGTTCCATTATGAACTCGTTAGAAGCTCGTTAGAAATCTCATTAGAACGACCAGTTTGTTCAAACGATATTTCGAACGAAGTTCCAGTATGCCATAATGGGAAGTCGTTGGCAATCTCGTTCGAACGACAATCTCGTTCGAACGACACTTCGAACGAACTCACAGAATATTCAAAAATTCTTTTTAAGCCCAGAAACTTTTATATACTTTATAT
Organism: Sambucus nigra; assembly: GCA_949130495.1. NCBI lineage: Eukaryota > Viridiplantae > Streptophyta > Magnoliopsida > Dipsacales > Adoxaceae > Sambucus > Sambucus nigra. Next base: position 4,000,276 of record CASBWL010000025.1, read on the forward strand.
ATAAGTTTTAATGGAAAACATTCTGAAAACAAAACACAGTTTTAAAAACCTAACACCCAATATAAACTATTCCAAGCTCCTATATATATATATATTTAATGCATTCATACCTTGGGAGCATGGAACCACTGTTGATGACGTTGAAACGAGGCACATAAACCACGGCATTTTGATGAAGCTTTATACACTTGGCCGCTACGTCTTCAACAAACACGTCATAGGCTTGAAAGATGATCAATATACTCTATCCTATGACTCAAACGCTTTTGTCCGGAATTGAGCCAAAACTACAAAGGACTCAATTGAAAATTTGTGTCCTTAAAATGCACATGTCTAGCACAACAGCTAGTATATGATACTTATAGTTGTCTTTATCGGCAAACTTCATTCTTTTTATAAATCTATGTCGTTTTTAATAAGACATGCGATGAAGTCCATATTTTTATTCTTGAATTTTTTTTTATCAATTTTTAAAATGCACTTATTGACGTCATAACTCTGTCACACTACAATTTTAATCTTTTACCTCTCGTGTAATTTTTTCCCGTCCAGCATGCTTTTTTCAATTTCTTGGCTCTGCAATGAATATAAATGTATAGAAGGACTTTATATGTAAGTAGTAGAAATGAAGGCATGGAAGAAAATGCGGTCAAAGTTGAAAGTTTAGATATAAGGAGCGCTACAATGTTTAATTATCGTGTCAAAGAAAATAATACTCAGCATAAGCAAAGTCAAGGCATCTTCTCCATTCGGGGCTGATTTGCTTCTTCAATTTCTTAGTTTAATTATTGTTGCCTCTCCTCCATCCTTCAGATGTTCTTTGGCAGCTTTGTCTTCTGCTCAGCCCAACATTATTTTTGTCAAATTTTTATCGTTCCGGCATGTTCACAGTTTTCATGAAAATCAACACTAAAAACTTAATTTCATACCTTTTGAACATTACATGGTTAGTAAAATACAAATAGTAGTTTTTTCCCTAAGTTTCAATAGGGGTGACCGACCCTATTTAGCTTTGGATTTTGTTAAACCTGTAAATAAAGATGGAGATTAAGTTTTCGAAGTTGATGTTAGAGGCAACAGTATTTATCCTGTGAAAAATTCTTTCGATTTGCCTAACTGTCAAATTTTCTTCATAATTAGTCTGACAATTTAAGACTGTCAACTTTTCTTCATAATTAGTCTGACAAATTTAAGAATCTAAAATGACTAATCTTTATTTTTTTCACAGGATTTTTGCTTGCTGTATTGGGTATCACTTGGGAACATTAAACACGTTAAGAAAGGGAGAAAATAAGGAAGATTGGAGAATGCTTCATATGATATCCCATTCTCTCCTTTTTCACATTATTTTTGTTGAGGGCAAGAAAATACAGTAGACCAGGTAGTGTAGTATAAAGATTATAATCTTTACTTGCCTAGCTATTATTATTAACGTTTTTTATGGTTGAAACTTGTCAACAGGAAAACGAAACAGGAGGTATGATGATTGGAGCCTTCATTAATTGTTGAAACTTGCCTAGCTATTACTTGCCTAGCTTGATTTTTGGGTTTGAAGTTGAAACATTATGTGGTAGTTTTAGTGGTTTATCTCCCTCATACATTCAGCTTTCATGGAATGAGAAAACCTTTGTTGCTTCATTGTTAAATCTAATATAAATGTGTTTATTTGTTGTACAAATGTTACGTAATCTGATCCTCCACCTCCTAACTTTCCGATCTTCATATACAAAGTTCACCATATGTTATAAAGTTTTAGGCCTCAAATTTTGTAATAAATTATAGTTCGCTTAGCTTGCATTGTTTGGTTGATTATGTAGGCCTATTTTGAGTTTAATTCTGACTCTTGGGAATGTTTTTCAGCTAAACACCCAGTATAAAATAATTTGCAAAATCCCCCCTCAAAGTGTCACAAAAGATCCTTGTAAAGTGTCGCCAAACCCCTGAATGGGGGTTTATTGGAAATTATTCTAAAACTAGGGATGTAATCTTAACCGATCATAGAACTGGGGTTTAAACTCAATATAACCCTACTATCTTTTACAAATTGATATAATACAGCAGTCAACTTTTGATTTGATTACATAGAGATAGCATGCACTACACAATCTACATGCACCTTGGGAGTCATCAAGTTTCTAAAATGGGTTTAATCTTTTTAATGGAATTGTTATTGACTATAGTCAGGAGCCAGGAGGTGTAGTAGAGCAACTCTAGAGCCAACCCAAAGATCATAGCGATGAGTAATTTGGGTCTTGAACCTTTAAAATTTATTACAAATTTGATTGAGATGAGAAAAAAATGAAGTGACTTCTTGTTATACAACATAATATAAGTACTTCCATAACTCAATCAAAGCCAAGGTCGGACCCCCTCAACTTCTAATTTTTTTTAGTTGAGTTAAGGAGTTCTTTTATATTTTTTTTCCCAAGTGCAAATACATTAAATATTGTACGTATAAATGTGGGACAACCAATGCTCGTAAAGGAACCATTAATGTGAAATACTCTAATAAATTTTAGACCTGGTTTAAAACTCAATAATGGGGGCATAAATTCAACCAATTTGAATTGATAGTGCAAAAATAAATTATTTCATGAGATCCGATTTGAAATTTGTGATTAAATTAGAAAAAAGATGCCTAAATTCATTTACCAAATCTTTGTTAAGTTCCTTTCCATATATATATATATATATATATATATATATATATATATATATATATATACACACACACACACACACACACACACCCCACAGGCTCAAGTGCGGACGTGCTACGAAATTAATTTTAAAAATAGCAAAAGTATTTATGAGGTGATTTTTTATGGGTTCTTAACATTTCAATGCCCCCCCTAAAAAAATCAGCTCAAAATATTTTTTTTTTTTATTTAAAAAAAATAGGTCAATTTCCCCCCTTTTTTAGGGGTGGGGGCTGGGGGGTGATGGGGATGATGGGGGATCATTGAAATGTTAAAAACCCATAAAATAAAATCACCTCAAAAAATATTTTTTGCTATTTTTTAAACTAGTTTCGCATCGCATCTGCACCTGAGCCTCTCTCTCTCTCTCTCTCTCTCTCTCTCTCTCTCTCTATATATATATATATATATATATATATATATATATATATATATATATATATATATATATATATATATATATATATATGAGAGTGGGAAAGATCAAGTGAGCAAATACCAAAGTGAGCAATGAATTTTAGACACTATCCTTAGTAATCAAAGACAATAGGAAATAACATAAATGTCTTTACATAATATTCTCAATTGACATAAACTCTTATTTTATTGAACTAAAGGATACTGTTATTATGATCCCTCTTAAAATATGCAAATGGTAGACAATTGTTCATATATATTCAGGATACATGATTATTGGTTTATGTAAAATTATATGAAATTTTCCAATTGTAATATTGTCTTATAGATTGCCTCATATAAGAACATATCTTTTAGTTTATATGCAAATAAATCAATGCAAACACAAGAAGTTATAAAGAAGAAATTCACAAATATTTTCTTTGTAAGACCATTTTAAGTGTTAAAGAGTAAACATCACGTCTCGAGACAACTTAGAGGCCAGAGCTCTCACCCTTATATAAGAGGTTGAGGGTTCAATTCCTCTCCTCCAACACACACAAAATAAATAAAAAGAAGAAAAGAAAAGAAAAGTGTCAAAGTCATTTTAGTTGATAAATTGTATAACCATTGGTCGTGGGCAACTTTTATCTCCCTTGCACTTTGCGTGGTAGTGGAAGGCGTTCCCGCTAGCCCGAGGGTTCACAGGTCGGGTGATAATGGCGGATTGCCTCTACCTAGCCTAGAGTCCTCTAACCAATCAAAATAAATGTTGAAAATTATAATAAAATACTAGTCGTCTGCTACTCTTTCGATGGCGCCAGGCCTAACATGATACATAGTATATTTGAATGCGAGGCTTGCCTCGATGTAGACCAAACGCAACTTAGATCGACAAAGCAAGAAGTTGTTCGAGTAAAAAACCAAATTCACAAAACAAAAAATCAATAGTCATAACAAGTCAATTTGAACAAGGACATGTCCAACATGTGAATACGGACAAGCCCAGCATGCCAACTCTTTGCATAAGAACTGGGGGATCTAAAAAATGACAATATTGGAGGAATGTGGGAATACCTAGAAGCCAAGAATGCAACTTGGGCTAAAAAGCAAAATAATTCTCTAAAGTTAATGTACTTTTCATATGCTTAAATTAATATAATATTTTATCTTTTTGTTTAGACATTTATATATCATCAATTTATTTGTTTATTGAAATATTTTTTCATCGTTGCAATGTTTTTAAAATATTAAAAAGTATTTTGCATTTAAGTTATTCTAAAAAAAATCCATTAAAAAATGGAAATGCATGGTGCAAAAAAACTACTAGAAGGTCCAATATCCATAATGAAAACTAACAAATTATAGTCAAATAAACGCACATAATAGGTTAAACACAACTATTGACTGAACTACTAGATGGCTTGCAGATTTCTATTTCCTTTCCAAATTACATATGCATTCAACAAGATTACGACGCTTCACCTTTATAATACAGATATGATAATTAATGATATTGTAGGTTGCTTAATATTGATGAACACATTCTTTAACTATTAATATTTTAGATTGACCAATGACCGAATTGTATAGTTAGTGGCGGATCCATAAAGTTTGGTGAGAGGGGAAAAAACACACTTAAGCAGACAGTTTGTTATTGTTGAAAATAAAAACCAATTTCTTTAACAAAAAAAATTAAATGATAGTTTTTGGCATTAGAGATAAATCATAAATAAATTTGTCACGAATAAAATTGATAGAAATCAATGGACAAAAATTGTCACTGGTAGAAACCGTGGCAAAATGTGTTACCAGCAGAGCTCTTAGAGAATATTTTGTCGTGGTTTTAATCTTTGATAGTTTATTCACGGACTTGGCCCGTTAGAAAATATCACATATAAAGATTAATATGAAAAATTCTGAAAACTCGGGAGAGGCGGTCGCCTCCTCTGGTGCCTACATGGGTTTGCCCCTGTGTATAAAACCACGTCATAAACAAAGCATATTGTGCTTGAATATAAATCAAGACAAAGTAAACCAGAACAATACTAATGTATCACTAGCTATACAGTTCGTTGGTATTATTGTTTTTATTTGTCTTAATGGTATCACAATGTACATTATTAATTGAATTGATGAGCTTGATTTCTAAAGAAGTTTCAATAACTTGATAGAAAAATAAGCCAAAAGAAGGAAGCCAACCTACCAATACCTTATTTGAGGTTGGGGTTTGAAAATTAACATGTTGCAAAAAAAAATTGTGAACATCAGATTCATGGAGAAGGAACAAATTGATGAAAATATGTCAGTTAGTTAAGATTTAACCATAAAAAATAAACATAGAAAATTATTTTCTCTGCCTCCTTATTGCCTTATAATATAAGAAATAAAATCATAGTGGAGATAGTAAATTTTATATTTTCTCAATTGAATTTTTTTTTAATCAAAATTTTATTCGTTTGAAACCTTTAGATTCACATCTTTCTCCATAATGTTTTTGTACCAACTCAGTTGGTCAAATGAACGACTCTGATTGCTAAATACATGGTTTCTCATCTTATCAACCTCCAACCAACAAACATAATATCCAATTGGGCATAACCACAGTTATCATAGAATTTTTTAAAAACATAAATTGGGCCTGTAAGAGATTTGTCACATATATAAGCATACATAGAAAGAACAATAAAACCCAAATTTAACTTCTAACTGAATAAAGAATGAACATAAAAAATGTATATGTTATCATTGTTTATAGTCCCCACACTAAAAAATCATTAGCATGTTTGTTCACACACTAATGGGAACTTTTGGTGTTATGTGTTGCACATTTGACAATAATTCTTTAAGGGTTATTATTTATGTAAGGAACTTCAAATCCTAACTCCACTGCAAACTTATAGAGCTCCATCCTAAAAAGTGTTTCCCTTCTTCAAACATCTAAATATAATCTACACTACAATTTATCCATCCAGTAGACATAAGCATCTTGACTTGATGAAATAGATCTCAAGTAAAAGTCTTGATATTCACCATGATAATCAATTGTTCGATACTCTCCATAAAAAACATCTTCACTTCGTTCCTCATCTTCCTTAGATTCACACCTCTAAATCTTACGATCACATATTCGTTATCTAATATACATTTATGATGTCAAGTGATACAGTATGTCAAGTAGAACAAAAGGCATTGCAACTTCCGTTTGATTACCACGACAATCAACACTTATCTCAAACAACGTAGTGAAGCTACAAAACTTCCAAAAATTCCCAAAAATGTTGAAATCTTATTTATGTAATCATAACACAATCTAATATACAAATGATAACTCAAAAGACACAATAAGTCGAATACTGTTAACATGAAATGGGCAAAAAATGAGATTTAAATCGATCTATGAGAAATGGTAGTAGAACCCAATCTAAGTGCCACCGATTTACTAGATTCCTAAAGATAGAGATGCCCACACTTCAAAATTTTAAGACTAGAAAGGTTTAAATATTTTAATAGTGAAGGAACAAAAATATCATGATTCATTTAATAGTACTATACCCACATTAAAATGGGATTTATTCAAACAAAATGTTTTATGTGTTAGGCCAATTGCCTCAAATGTTCCATACAAGTTTTTTTGACACAAAAGTGCGATCTTAAGTCCAAAAATTAGGGATGAGTGGTTAATTATTATCTCGAATGAATAGCAAGTTATGAATTAAACTATATTATAATGTTTCTAAAGAGGAAATGAATTTGGAGAGGAATTTTTTTTATAATGTGAAATATTTTTTAAACAAAAAATATTGAGGGGTAAATAGTTGAGGAAGTAGAAGTGACAAGCGGTTCATTTTTTCCACATGACACTCATTGATTGAATCAAATAGAGTTGAACCCAACCAAACTGCCACATAGGTATCCACATAAGATTACTATTAACATTATCCAACATAATTAGTCTATGTTGACACTTAATTATTGTCCTAGAGAAATAGTATATGTGTGGAAGGTGTCAAGTGTATTTGTTCATACCATTAGTGACACAACACGTTTACATATGTAAGAATAACGTTTGAACATATAAAACATGTATCTTATATCATGTGGTTTTGACCATTAGCACAAAGTATGTTTCTTTCTCATACTTTAAGACTTGAATTGGATAAATCAAAACTTCATGGAAATCATTGGAAATGATGTCAAACTTTGGCGCTAAAGTTTCATGGTATTCTTCTTGAACCCATGCGGCCAGCAAAGATAAATACATTTTTAACTCATTCTCTTCCACCTCTCCTCATACATTTTTGTTTTAGCAAATCGTATATATTTTAAATTATATGCTTAGTATGACTTCAAATTTGTTCTTGGTTGTGTCTACATGATTTATAGACCGATAGAAATTATATGATTAAAATTTATTTCGTCTTCAGAGAAGCTACTTGAACAGACAAAGTTGAACGAACCCACCAACCTATAACTCACCTCCACTTGGAAGCTAAGTTTTAAAATTTAAAAGTCTAAGTTTCATGTCGCTTAACAACGTTTTATATATTGTGATACATGCAGAGACACCATAGAACAGAAATACCTGTAACAAAAATATAAGCACTATGTAAAACATCTATGTAGGTATATTTTTCATTTAAAATATGGAATCCTGTTAACAACCATAACTACACCTGTAAAACGATGATAATCGTAACTTTATATTGCTAAAAATGGTCAAATTTGTTAAAGCACTTACTGTTTGAATATCATCGAATCACATCAACAATTTCAATAGCATTGAAAATTATCATATATGATATGGAAGTAAATCGATCCCATACCAAATTTGCATTAACAATCTCACCTTAGACAAGTCTATAAATTTGAATTCACAAAGACAATACAAATAAAAAACTTAAAATGCAAATTTGAACCATATAAACAAAGCATAATTACAATACAGTTTCCTTTTGACAAGATCCGCCATTAAAAAAATGAGATAATCATAGTTAAACAAGTAAAAATCAGAACCTTTTTATTACAATACCCGATCAAGTATTTTCTCAACCCAATGAAAATAAAGGAATAAAAAGTAAATAACAAAAAGGCAGAAAGAAAAAGTGGGAAGATAAATTGCTGTCGTTGTATCATATTTAAGCTTCAATGCATTCATAGTTCCAATTGTTGCCGTTGAAGGGAAGGAGATGGTTGATGATGGAAAGAGCATTGGAATACTGTCAGGATTGGCTAACAACTGATCTCGTAATAGAACTTTTATTTAAATTATTTATGAGAATTAAAGAACAGTCTGGGTAGAGGAAGGAATTAGAGAATGAAATTTAAGATAGAAGTGAGAACAAAATTGGAGATGAAATAGATAATAAGAATTGAGAAAGAATTATCAGATTTTTTTCTTCCTCGAACTATTACATCTGAAACTATTTATACAGAAGTTGATTACAAGAATTACTAAAATATCTGAGCTAACTAACTAACATCCATAAAAAATGACTAACTGATTCAGTTACATTGTTCTGTTACTAATCGAGTTGGTCTTGTTTTTACAGCTGTCACCATCTTTAATTGAACTCCTTGGATTCCTGACACTCGCCTCTCCTTGAAATGATCCTTGACCTCAAGGATTAAATCTCGGAAATCTTTTGATTAATTTATCATAGAACTCCCACATAGCATCCTCTGGCATCGTATTGAACCATTAGATTAAGAGTTGTACTTCTGGTTTGTTCCCCTTGCGAATGACTCTACGATCTAGCACAACTATTGGTTCAGCTGTGATTTGGCCTTGATCATTAACTTCTGGTAGCTCTGTTGAAGGGAAAATATGTTGACCAAGCTTCTTTTTCAATAAGGACACATGAAACACGAGATTAATAGTAGAAGTATCTGGTAATTCCAATCGATAAGACATTTTTCCAAGTTTCTGCAAAATTTTGTATGGCCCAAAATATTTTGTTGCAAGCTTTAGATTCCTTCTAGCTGCCACGGTAGATTGTCTATAGGGTTGGAGTCTGAGGTAGACCCAATCACCTATCTCAAAATCTCTATCACTTCGATGTTTGTTTGCAAAAAACTTCATTCTATGTTGAGCCTGTTGGAGTCTCTCCCTTAACAACTGAATGATAGCCTTTCTTTAAACCATAAATTGCTTAACTTCTAGGTTATGGGCTCTAGGATGTTGGAGAATAGAAAGGTGTGGTGGTTCATAACCAAACAACATTTCAAAGGGTGAGGATTGTAGGCTAGAATGATAAGAGGAATTATACCACCATTGTGACATAGAAAGCCACCTAGACCATGTTTTAGGTCTATCACTACACATGTACCTGAGGCAGTTTTCAATGCATTGATTGAGTCTCTCTGCCTGTCCATCTGTTTGGGGGTGGTAGGCAGTAGAAAGGTTGAGTTGAGTACCCAATAGTTTAAAGAGATTCTCCCAAAAGGAGCTGAGAAAGATGAGATCTCTATCTAATGTTATAGTGTTGGGAAGGCCATGGATTTTATGGATAGTGTCAAAGAAGTGTTGGGAAATAGTGATAGCAGTATAGGGGTGTGTTAGGGGTATAAAATGGGCAAATTAGGTCATCTTGTCAACAACAACAAAGATTGCATTCTTTCCATATGAGGTAGGTAACCCTTCAATGAAGTCCATGGAAATATCTTGCCATGGTTAGTAAGTAATTGGGATGGGTTGTAAAAGTTCGGGGTAGGGTAGGTTCTCACCCTTATGTCTTTGGCATATGCCACAAATGGAGACATACTCCTTAATGTTCTTAGCCATGTTAGGCCAATAAAATAACTGGCCAATCCTCTTCAAGGTGGCTTTGAAGCTTGAGTGACCCCCCGTGGGAGAGTCATGTAAAAATTTCATCATTTGTTGTCGTAGGTCTCCATTAGAGCCTATATAGAGTTTCCCATCATGCCTGATAACCCCATTGTGTAGAGTATAATCTCCTGCCTCAGTTGGGTTATTCACGAGTTTGATTAGGAGTTCCTAAGCTAATGCATCATCAATCAAACTATTGTGAATCTCTTCTAACCAATGGGTTGAATGATTAAGATGACCGTACAACTACCCTCTTCTCTCATAGAAATAGCATCAACCACCTTGTTGTTCACCCCTTTTTTTGTATTGGATAGTATAATCCAATCCCATAAGTTTGGTCAACCACTTTTGTTGCAGCATAGTTGAGAGTCTTTGTTATAGCAGGTACTTTAAACTTTGATGATCTGTCTTTATGATGAAATGGTGACCATACAAATAAGTCCTCCACTTTTCTACAGCTAAAACAATAACCTAGAGTTCTTTTTCATTTGTAGACATGCCTTTCTTCCTCAAAGGTAAAATTTTGCTGACATATGCAATTGGCCTCCCCTCTTGCATCAATACTGCACCAGTGCAGTCATTGCTTGCATTTGTTTCAAGTACAAACTCAGTGAAATTGGGTAGGGCTAACACAGGTTTGGTAGTCATTGCCTCCTTTAATTGATTAAAGTCTGCAAATGATTTGGAGTCCACTTAAACAAATTTATTCTCAACATTTGTGTTAATGGGCTGCTTATACTTCCATATCCTTGCACAAAAATTCTATAATACCCAGTGAGACCAAGAAACCCCTTAAGAGATATAATGGATTTGGGTAGAGGCCGTGTCACCATTGCATTTATTTTTAATTTATCTGCTGCCACTCCTTCCTTAGAAATGATATGCCCAAGGTACTCCAATTATGGTTGGTAAAAGGAGCATTTGCTCTTCTTGGAAAATAAAGTGTTCTATCCCAAAAGCTCCAATGTGATTTTGAGGTGTTGTAGGTGTTCCCTTTCACAAGAACTATAAACCAAAATATCATAAAAAAATACAAGAATAAATTTTTAAAGGTATTTCTTGAAGACAGTGTTCATTAAAGACTGAAAGGATGCATGTCTATTGGTGATCCCACAGGGCATCACCAAAAACTCATAGTGACCTTCATGTGTCTTGAAGGCAGTTGTAGAAATATCAGCTTCAGTCTCCCTTATTTGATGGTACCCTGACCTTAAGTCCAACTTAGAAAATATGGTATCCCCATTGAGTTCATCAAGAAGCTCATCGTTCACTGGTATTGGAAATTTATCCTTGATTGTGAGATTTTTCAATTCTCTATAGTCTACAAAAATCCGCCATGAATTGTCTTTTTTCTTAACCAATAAGACTAGTGAGGCAAATGGGCTGCTAGAGGGTCTTATAACTCTAGTTTTCAACATTTCATTCACCATCTTTTCAATTTATATCTTTTGAATGTGAGGATATCAATATGGTCGTATACTGGTGGTTCACTTCCATTCTTCAATGGAATATGGTGGTCATGTGATCTCTTTGGTGGCAGGTTTGTAGGTTCCTTAAAAATATCATTATAATCATTAAGAAGAGGTTCTAGAGAGGGTGGAGTTGATACCTCAATTGATGAAATGTGAAATGAATAGAGTTGTCCAACAATACCATATCGATTCTTCTTGCATAACTTCTCAAAGGCTTTGCAACTGATCACTTGGAGTTGTGCTTCCTCTCTCATGCCTTGTAACTTTATCTGCTTTCCTTCTCTTTCAAATATCATAAAGAGTTTCTTGAAATTGAACATTACATCTCCCAGACTTTCCAGCCATTCTATGCCCAAGACCATATCACCACCACCTAAAATGAGTATCCTCATATTAGCCTGGAACATTTCTTCCTCCATATGCCAAGTGAAGTTTGGGCAGTGAGCCTCACTCACAATTTTACTACCATCTACAACAGTGACCCACAGTTTGGATTCACTTTGGATCTCACATCCTATATGTTTAGCTGTTTTCGGATCTAAGAAGTTGTGAGAACTTCCAGAATCCACTAAAATAGTGATGTCCTTGTTCTTTTATTTACCCTTAATCATAATTGTTTGGTGGAAGGTTGTGCCTATCATAGCTTGTAAGGAGATGGACATGTCCATTCCTTGCTATGAATTGTTCTTGGTTTTGTATTTTAGTTTCTTTAAGCTTTTCCTCCTCCTCCTCCTCCTCCTCCTCCTCCTGTTCTTCATCTGTAATTAGCATATATATATGCTCATCTTTTTACACTTATGCCCAAAAATGTATGGATCATCACAATAGTAGCACAACCCATTATCTCTCCTAATTTGCATTTCAACATGGGTGATTTTCTTGACAGGAGGTAGGGTAGGGTTGAAATTTTGGTGTATCTTGGTTGAAGGATAGGTTCTTAAAACATTTTTGTCATTGGTGGCATATGAGTTTTGGTTGTTATAAGATTATCTTGGTTGATAATTGGAATAAGTCTAGTTTTCGGTAGTTCTTGCACTGGTTTTCTTGGGGTCTAGCACTGATTCTTGCAGTTTGGCTAGTGTCATAGCATAGTTAAGGGATTTGGGGTCTAGCATCTTCACAGCTACCTTTATTTCATGTCTTAAACCACTCAAGAAACAAGATATGAAGTATAGCTCAGTCAACCCTGCATTTTCAGCCATCACTAACGATTTAAGATCTTCAAATTTCTCCTGGTATTGTGCTACTGACCCTTGTTGCTGCAATTTAATGAACTCAACCACCACATAATCAAAACCACCAGGAGAAAATCTTATACATAGTTGGTTGACAAATTCCTCCCAAGGAACTCTAGTGAAATCGTCATACATGGAATGAAACTATTTAACTGCACTACTCTCCATGTGTAGGGCTGTGAACAAGACTTTTTGATCTTCGGGAAGTGGGTTAAATTGTAAATAATTCTTCACTTGTCTAATCTAACCCCTTGGGTCTTCACCATAGAATTTAGGACATTCTAATTTGGGCATTTTGTATCCTGGGAATCCATTTTTCATAGGGTTCCCATTTCTTGTATGAATTTCTCCCATCACATGGGTCTGATTGAAACCCATTCCTTGAGGGGTTCCCAAAATTCCCCTTGAGTTGGCTTGGTTATCAATCTTTTCATTCATTTGGGAAAATTTTTCATCGAACCTTTGAAACTGTTAAGTCATAGTCACTATCAGGGTAGTAATAGAATTTTGAACCTCCTTGATTTAAGAATCGACATCAGATTGCTTGTGGTATAGGTCTGTCAATGATCTATTAACTTGCATTTGTCGAGTTTCTGTCGTGATTTCCCAATGTTACATGCCTTAGAACTCAAGGCAGATTAAGAGACAATATATCAAACAGTTAGTGGGCAAGAAAGAACAAATGAGGCAATTTATGAAGATAGAATAGAAATAAGATCATAATGAGAGATGAAAGAAGAAGAAATCATAGATTTTTTGATGCCAGGAAGGTTGCTTTGATACTAATTTCGTTAGGATTGTCTAACAACTGATCTCGTAATAGAATTTATATTTGGATTTTTTATGAGAATTAAAGAACAGACTGGGATGAGAAAGGAATTAGAGAATGAAATTTAAGATAGAAGTGAGAACATACTTGGAGATGAAATAGAGAATAAGAATAAAGAAAGAATTATTATATTTTTGCTTCCTCGAACTATTACATCTGAAACTATTTATATAGAAGTTGATTACAAGAATTACTAAAATATCTGAGCTAACTAACTAACATCCATAAAAAATGACTAATTGACTAACTGATTCAGTTACATTGTTCTGTTACTAATTGAACTGGTCTTATTTTTACAGCTGTCACCATCTTTAATTGAACTCCTTGGATTCCTGACAAATACACTACAAGAAAATCACTATTTGGAGACTGATTTTTAGCAAATAGTTAAACATCACCACTAAAAGTTTCACATGGCAATGACTTTATGAAATTGTCATAAAAAATTGTGCAAATTGTAAAAGTGCGGAAAATTTTGGCGCAGTCTTACCCGCAATATTTTAACACGCATTTTATGAGGAATTTTAGGATTTATGACAAGAGGTGGGGTACATGTGCAAAAGTTATTATAAAACGGTGTATTTTTGTTAGGGTAAACAGATTCGCGAACCCACTACTCCCTTCTGAAACTTTAGGTAACCCAAGGTAAAAAATGCACAAAACCCAAAACTCTCTTCGTTTCTGACTCCAAGAAGCAGCGCAGCTGTGTAAATCCTTCTCAACTCAGGTAAAATCTCCATTTTTATCAAAAGATTTCCTAGAAATTTGATTCAATACACACTTTAGATTGTTCTTTATTTGGGATTCTTATTTGCTATCACAGTTGTACGATTTCTCTCATCAAATTGAAAACTCCCTTTTCTCTAACTAAAATTACTTTACAGTGTATTAGTTTGTTATTGTTACGTGATAAAATTAGTTGGTTGATTCAATTTGTAATGATTTTCTTTGGCTGTTATACATGATGAATTTGGATATATCTACTTGATATTAGACAATCAAGCATTGAAAACTTTCGATCCATGTGAAATTCTAAGTGATTAAAGGATATACAACGCATGATTTTATTTTTATAGAATTTTGTTCTTGCAATATTGTGTCTTGGTTTTGAATTATTCTTAATAAACTAAGAACTTTGCTCTTACTGTACATGCAACATGGTTATTTTTTCCTTTTTCTTTTTTGGTAGGGGGGAGGGGGGGACTAAACCAAACAAATAAAAAAAAAGATTAAGGAAGAACATAAATAATTAAACATGTGATTCATTACATTTGGTGACATTACATCATCTCTGGTTCATCATATTCTTAAAGCTTGGTATATTTAAAGTCCCTCTAAGATGACTTAGAGTTATTTGCAATGGGATACTTAAAACACTCGTAGAGGAAGTCAATTACAAACAATATTTATGCCTTTTTATTTCTAAATATAAACAGTGAATTAAACATTTAATCTAAATTTACAAAGACCTAACCCAACACCTTTGAATGAAATTATCTTTCTCTCCATTTGGTTTTGTGATGAAATTATTTGGCTTCTATCTAGTTGGTTGTTTGATTTATCTTTTTGTGTATTTACAATTGAATCTTTTGTTTTTATATTTGTCTGTTAGGGTTTTTGACAAGATTACAAATTCCTCATTTTGAAAGGTATTGAATCAACATATATTTGGCTAAAAGTTACAAGGAATTGCTATGTGAAATTATTTATTGGTATTTCATCTTTAGCTATACTTTATAGTTTTCATACGTCTCAACAATGGTGGATTAAATTTTTAGTTCATCTTATGAATATATGCTCTTAATCTGTTTTGTTATTCATTTAGGTCGTGTTGATGGCCTTAGAAAACTTAGAATTGCCTTAATGCTTAAAATTTGAAACTTTTGAATATATTGGGATATCCTAGTTCCCATAAGATTATATAGCAAACTATAAGGGTTATGGACATTGAACTTTGACATGTGTATAAAACTCACTAAATGGGTATAGATCTTTTAGATTAATGGTGGATTTATAGTCGAGTGAAGGTGGGTGGAGTAAAAACTGTTAGTATAGTTTGGGGAAGAATAGTTATGTCACTTTCGGTCACTTTAAGTTGGGAAAAATTGTGTAAATACAAGTTATATCACATTTAATAACGCTGAAAAATGTGAGGTATTAGCTAGCCGTCATCTTATAACTTAAATTTGTTTTTATATTGAATTTTTATTATATTGTCAAATAATCGGGATTGGATTTGTTAGGTCAATATTTGTTAGTTTGCAGGGTTTTATTGTTTATATATGTTTAAAAAATGTAATTAGGGGTCAGAAAATTGAAATTGTTGAACATTAAAATTTTTGCTGTTAAGAAATTGTGGTTGATGATACTAATTGTTTTTAAATATTGCCATATTTGGCAATTCTTAAGAGATAATATACACGACCACTTGCTAAATGTAAATATTTAGATAACATGCTTTCATTCACTTTACCCCTATTGTATGGACCTTTATTTCCCAACTGTTTTGGTTGAAGTTTACATAACCTTATAAATATTTGAATTTTTTAATAGCTGAATATATATATCCATGTATATACCCTATTTGTTAATTAATGAGTGGAATTGTTGTCTGCTTTTTTGCTATTTGTATATATCCATGTATATACCTTCTTAATTAATTCGTTTTAGCATGACATTCTTGATAACCACCATTAGAATGAAAAACTAATTTCTCTTTAGGTAATTTTTGAGTTCAAGTTTTCTTTGACGTATGGATAAATGTTGATGGAGTTAGGAAGTGATTACTTATTATAAAGGTTGCAATGGACAGTTATTCAAACTAAAGGTTCTAATTGTGGAATTAAATTAGTTAGTTTAATTAGATTTACACATTACTTATTATATGTCACTTGTATTTTGTATTTTTTTTCCAGTATCTACTATCATAAAAGTTATGGGAGATACACGGGAAATTAACATTGAAAAACAATTGTCATAGATAGGGACTAAGCTCTCGGTGACTTGTATCCTTAGGGATGGAGCCCCGTCGGGCCCATATCATGAGAAATTTGGTAGTGAGATTATTTTTTTGGTATGAACCTATGCCTTAGGGTTCGAAATTGGTACGCGATTCCCAAGGAAGAGAAGAATACTTTGATTGACAGGATTTTGGTAAGCCTTGTTTATAAAAATGTAATCTAACTTGTGATTATGTATATAATAATACCTTTTAACTTGTAGACAACGTTCAACATTGACAGGTCAAATCCGGATGTTTTGAGACATCTTCACTCAACTATGTATCGTCGGTACAATAACAACCATAATAAATTTAAAAAATAGTTCATGAAGTATAGGGCGTGGAAGAGACCCATCGACACAAACATCGGAAGGTTGTTTCAAGTGATGATTGGTACTTCCTCTGGGCACGTTTTAACTGCCTGATGTTTTAGGTGACATTTTTAACGGATACAAAATGCAACGTGTCACCATATATTGTATGATTACTATTTATAACCCCGCGTGATGCGTGAATGATTTAAAGTTCTTTTAGTGTTGTCTATTATATACGCATCGGATTTTGAAATTGGAACATGAACGTGATTCATACCTTTGATACACTAATTGAATATATAATGCATAATATGCAATAAAGGCACATTGCATGCCTATTTAATTTGAGTCTACAAAATGCCTAGTTTTGATTCTAGGTATCATAAGAGTCTTAAAAGGAATAAAATGGTAGAATGCAAGATCAAAATCTAAAAAAATCTAAAATATAGTGTGATATAGATAAAAGTACAACACACCATAGACTAAAATTCCAAAAAATCACAAACCACTACTAAAATCTAAGAATCTAATGTATCTATGCTAATATATTCAAAAGGCAGAGCCTTAAAATTATATAATGCCACATGTCAAACATACATATGTAGGATGCGCAGTCATTGTAAAATGTTTTAATATAACTTATTCCATAAACATTTTTGCAAAAATCTTATGAAAATCATCACATTATATTAAAAGGATAAATGAAATATTTTCAGGAGATACTTTATGATATTTGAATAGTAAATGACACTGGAAGATTCTCTAAGTCTCTACATTTTAGGTTGCATTGTTTGCCAAATACAAGAAACCCTAAATTGAAAGTTCAACCTCAAAAATTAAAATATGGAATCACATTTTTAGATTTTCTACAAGATATAGTATAGTTATAGCAGGGGAGGGTCCTTTTAAACTAATGGATGATAATGAGAGGGGAAAATGGGAAACACTATGATATGCAAATTATGTACTAAGCTTGAAAATAAAAGTGATATATCCAAAAATTTGTACACACGCATTTGAAATTTTGTCATTTTCTTTCTTACTAAATAAAGCATTTGAGTGTAGTAATGTTTGAGAAAGTGTAGTGAGATCCGGGCTCAAGTTCCTTTTAATCATCATGGAGGATCGAAGTCTTTTGTTAAGCACAAGTATCATAAGGTGTTTTCCATTTAATCACTTGGTGATTGCACTTATATTCGAGTTTAATACACATTCTATAATTGATGAACTGTAAAATATTTTGGTAAAAATTTCCCCTCAAAATGGTTATGAATGGTCGGTTGGATCTTGGGTTGTTTAGTGAAAATATGTTGGCGAGAAGGATATGTGAGTTTCATTCATAAAATGAAGGGAGAGCATAACGATAGTTATATTTTTGTGCATCCTAGATAATAAATGTATGAATATATTATTCATTTTTATAATTTTACACAAATAGAAGAATAACATTGTAGATAAAAATGGGTAATGTATAATCATGGGTAAAATTAGTATGACATTTACACTAAAAGTACACATTATGTTGGAGATGCTCTAATTGTGTTGATATTAATATTTTTAGTAGTGCGAAATAAATTTTAATATGTTTCTAGCTATTAATAAATTTAACATTTACACTACTCCTTTCAAATTGATTTTACATATAATGTATACACTACCCATTATCAATTTCTGGCTACAATGGTGTTTTTAACAAGTATTAAAAATATACAAATTATGACTGGAGATGCTCTAATTGTGTAGATATTAATATTTTTTAGTAGTGTGACAATTGTTTTTAGTGTTTATTGATGTTTTGGGAAACTTTATACCAGGGCAGGATGTTAATATGTTTTCTTTAATATATATAATCAAGTACACGTTAATGTTTGTTGTTATTGTAACAGATTTTGAGAACTCTAAAATTTATGTTAATACGTTACCCAAGTTACATCAAGTGGATATATAAGCTGAGTATATATTGTCTATGTTTTTAGAGCATAAATTAGGTCAATAAACACTAAAATATCTGTTACAGTAATTTCTCAATGTCAAATAACTTCCCAATGTCAAGTATAAATCAAGTGAATACATAAATTACTATAAGTCTGATCTGAATCTAAGAATGCGGAAGCATTATTATTACACTACACAACAACTATTAAATACACAACATCAATAACAACAAAAAAATCTAAACTAATGAAATGGGTTTCTCTCTCTCTCTCTATTCTCAATTCTCAATATTCAAGTGTCATTACAAATGAGGGCCAATGACCTATGTATAGGAGAAGTTATCTTGCTAACCAATCTGAGACATAAAAAGAGTAGAAAGAGAAACTAATAACAAAAAAATACTCATTAACCCACCTCAAACATGCTTGGATACTAATAAAAGACTAAAAATAAAATAAAAATAAATCCTAAACTAAAAATAGAAAGTAAAAGATAGTCTTATCTCGGGGGAACAACCATGTGCCACACATCGCTATATATACCATACCCATCATTCTCACTATCTTCGAAAATGCTCTTCCTCGAGCTTGGAGGGTGAACCATGAATGCCACATGATGTGATCCAAGAAAAGCTTCGGACCTCAAATAAAATCAACAAAAAGTGGGCTCCCTGTAACAACCCGCGTAATTTTGTGCTATTTTAATTAATTTCTGGAAAATGGAGGAAAATAAAGTTTTTGATAAAATTATTTTTATTGCTCAAATATGTTGGTTATTATTTTTAAAGGCGAGAATTTCAAACGGTTTCGAAATCGGAGTTAAAACGGATTTTAAAATGATTTTTAAATGTTTTTAACTCTTGGAATTCTAAGTCGGCGAACTGTCAATTTTTGGGCACAATCGATCGATCGAAGCCTGGGAGTCGATCGATCGACCTCCCCTGATTTCGTGAACAACAAGTAATTTTCAAGAGTTGTTTTGACTTCCAACTCTTCATTTCTTTGCCTTATTTAAAGGAGTCTTTTGGATTCCAACTCTTCATTTCTTTGCATTATAAAAGGAAGTCGTGGGCAACCCTTTTAACATACTTTTGGCACAAATTTTGGCAGAAAATATATTTTATAGTCCTCTTCTTTTTATATACACATTGGCCCTTGAGATTTGTGAGTTCCAACCTTAGATTATAGGTGTTCTTGGGGCTATTTTGTTGGAGGTCCTTGGAGGAGCTTTTGTAGATCTTTTGTGTTGATCTTGAGGATGTGATCATTGGTTTCTCATCGTGTTTTGAGGTATGGGGTTTTACAAAATATGCTCCTTAAATCTCGCGAGTGTCATTCTCTTTGAATTCTTGTTAATTGAACTCATATTTGAATTGATAAATTCATTAAAATCTGGAAAATAATTGTTGAAATTATTTTGATTCATGTGGTATCATTATATTGTTGATGAGCATGTTGTCATGAGATTTTAATATGGCACAGATGTTGGGCACCCGCCAAAATTCCTGTTTCCCGGGCTATGGCTTGATAAAGCATATACGGATGTGGTGAGGCCTAGTGACCCAGTTAAAGTGTTGTTGAGAAATTATATTGATAAATGCTTTGAGATTTGCATTTTGATTTGAATATTCGTACTCGTGTTGTTACGTTTTATTCATCGCTAACATATATTTGTTGAGCATCTTTCTTGTTGTATTGTGTACTTCCCCATATTTTCTTTTAGTGGCAGGTTAGCGCGGATTTTGGGGCGCTATGGAGATTGATTTTAGCGAGGATTGTTTGGGAAAGATTCGTATTATTTTGATGTATAGAGCATTGGAGATTTGTATTTTATTTTTGAGTTAGTTGTTGTAATTGTAGAGATTGAGATTAGTGGACTTATATTATTGTGGGTTTATTTAGATGCTCTATACCTTGTTACTTGTGGATTTGGATTTATTTTGTCGCATTAGCGCTCCGTTCGCTCTCCCCGGGCGGACGGGGTGTTACAAATGGTATCAGAGATTAGGTATACGGCAACCCTCGGGGCTTGGATTTTTGGTTCATTGCGTGGTTAGCAATTTTTGGAGATAGAAAATTTTAGGTGATATTCGTGATAAGTTTCGAGATTAGAGGTGAGGAATTTATTTTTGGGAGACGTGATTTATTTTTGGAGTTAGTGTAGTGGCCTGATTTTGAGAGTTAGGCATTCGACGAATTTCGAGGGCGAAATTCCATTGTTAGTGGGGAAGTGTAACAACCCGCGTAATTTTGTGCTATTTTAATTAATTTCTGGAAAATGGAGGAAAATAAAGTTTTTGATAAAATTATTTTTATTGCTCAAATATGTTGGTTATTATTTTTAAAGGCGAGAATTTCAAACGGTTTTGAAATCGGAGTTAAAACGGATTTTAAAATGATTTTTAAATGTTTTTAACTCTTGGAATTCTAAGTCGGCGAACTGTCAATTTTTGGGCACAATCGATCGATCGAAGTCTGGGAGTCGATCGATCGACCTCCCCTGATTTCGTGAATAACAAGTAATTTTCAAGAGTTGTTTTGACTTCCAACTCTTCATTTCTTTGTCTTATTTAAAGGAGTCTTTTGGATTCCAACTCTTCATTTCTTTGCATTATAAAAGGAAGTCGTGGGCAACCCTTTTAACATACTTTTGGCACAAATTTTGGCAGCAAATATATTTTATAGTCCTCTTCTTTTTATATACACATTGGCCCTTGAGATTTGTGAGTTCCAACCTTAGATTATATGTGTTCTTGGGGCTACTTTGTTGGAGGTTCTTGGAGGAGCTTTTGTAGATCTTTTGTGTTGGTCTTGAGGATGTGATCATTGGTTTCTCATCGTGTTTTGAGGTATGGGGTTTTACACAATATGCTCCTTAAATCTCGCGAGTGTCATTCTCTTTGAATTCTTGTTAATTGAACTCATATTTGAATTGATAAATTCATTGAAATCTGGAAAATAATTGTTGAAATTATTTTGATTCATGTGGTATCATTATATTGTTGATGAGCATGTTGTCATGAGATTTTAATATGGCACAGATGTTGGGCACCCGCCAAAATTCCTGTTTCCCGGGCTATGGCTTGATAAAGCATATACGGATGTGGTGAGGCCTGGTGACCCAGTTAAAGTGTTGTTGAGAAATTATATTGATAAATGCTTTGAGATTTGCATTTTGATTTGAATATTCGTACTCGTGTTGTTACGTTTTATTCATCGCTAACATATATTTGTTGAGCATCTTTCTTGTCGTATTGTGTACTTCCCCATATTTTCTTTTAGTGGCAGGTTAGCGCGGATTTTGGGGCGCTATGGAGATTGATTTTAGCGAGGATTGTTTGGGAAAGATTTGTATTATTTTGATGTATAGAGCATTGGAGATTTGTATTTTATTTTTGAGTTAGTTGTTGTAATTGTAGAGAATGAGATTAGTGGACTTATATTATTGTGGGTTTATTTAGATGCTCTATACCTTGTCACTTGTGTATTTGGATTTATTTTATCACATTAGCGCTCCGTTCGCTCTCCCCGGGCGGGCGGGGTGTTACACTCCCCAACTGGAATTAGTCCCATGTGTGTGAACCTCATCAAAAATGGGTCTAATAAACCCAAATCCCAACGCGATGTCCCTCTACAAAATTCGAGCAACCAAAAACTAACTACCATACACACTTTCTCAACACCACGAGTACATAGTTTCAACTTGGAGTGGTGGACCCTTAAATTTGACTCGACAGGAACTTCGATGATCGCACTTTACGAGTAATATAGCGACACAAGAGGATTAAAGGCGGTGACATTCCAGAAATACGGACCCAAAAATGGCAAATAGTTGGAAAGCGATTCCCAGGTGGGATGTATTTTTATTGAAGTCACATGTTATGTCACAAAGAGGTCCTAAGACCAATTTTGACTGGATTTGAGGTTAAATAGGGGGTAGGGGATTGTATCGTACTAGGAAAGCACATTTTTATTGTATTTGAATGTAGTTGGGCATAAATGAGCATGGAAACGGTAAAAATAGGGTAAAAAGGGGCTGGGTCTGGTTTCTTGGGTGGTGAGGTTTGTTTTAGAGGTGTTTTTTGGCAGATTGGGGGCAAGGGGAGTGGATCGATGGAGGAGGAAGGGTTTTAGCCCTGGTCGGTAGGGAATGGGGTTGGACAGAGTTAGGGTTTGGTCGCTGTGTTGTCGAAGGCAGGGGAAAAGGGTTTGGGGGTCAAACAAGGGTAGGATGATGTTCGATCGGAGGGAAAAAGGTTGTCCAGACCTGTTCGGCAGTGGAAAGGTTTGGTCGGAGGAAAAAAGGCTGGTCGACCTTTATTTAGCAATCGACCACTGTGGAAGGTTGTTCAGATCCTTTCTGGGGAATTTTTGGCTAGTGGGGTTGGTCGAAGACTATCCAGAGGTTAGATTGGGGGTTGTGGGTGGTATGGTTCTTGGGTTTAGGTTGGAAGAGGGGCCAGAGGGAAAGGGAAAAGTCGCGATTTGGTCAGCAGCGGTAGAGTTGGGTTTTGGGTAGTATTAGGGTTTCTTGGGGTTAGGTCTCAGGTAAAATAGAGGACGGAGATTCATGTAAACGGGGTGGTGGTTGTGTGGATATAGGAGGTAAATGTGGAGTAGGGTGGTGGTGGAGATGGACAGTGGAGGAGGGTAAAAGGGTTCGTTTCCCCCCTTTTAGTGGTGATGGAATTTAGGGTTTCAACAACAACAAAAAATAAATCTAAACTAATGAAATGGGTTTCTTTATTTCTCTATTCTCAATTCTCAATATTCAAGTGTAATTATAAATGAGGGCCAAGTAACTATGTATAGGAGAAGTTAGCTTGCTAACCATGCTAAGATCCAAAAAGACAAAAAAGGGAGACTAATAACTAAAAATGACTCATTAGCCCCAAACATGCTTGGAGACTAATAAAATACTAAAAATAAAAGAAAATGATAATAAATCCCAAACTAAAAATAGAAAGTAATAGATAGTCTTCTCCCGGGCGCACAACCACGTCCCACGTGTCGCTATATATCCCATGCATATCAAAGTAGGGGTGGTAAACGGATGGATACGAATAGGATACCATGTTTTTCATATCTGTATCCGCTCTCTAGATGCACTATCCGTATCCGTATCCGTATCCTCCGAATATTTAAAACAACTATCCATATCCGTATCCCCTCGGATATCTCAGATTCGGATAATATCCGTATCCGTTTACATTATTTAGCCATCGCAAAAAATAACTACTAAAATATCCAATCCAATGAAATCCAATCCAATCCAATCCAAATAAATATATAACAAAATTACTACCTCCTGGCTTCCATAATAATAGTAGCATTCCATAATGATAATATGGCTTAAAGCCATCCATACTTTACAAACATATAAGCTTCAAGCCATCCAAAAAAAAAAATAACAATACCATTCCATAACACTATAAATACATATGCACCTTTTAGATTAAATCAAATTTTATTGAGGATGATACCCCGATGGACCTTTTAGTCTTCAAAACATACTGATATATTTATTTTAATAAGTATACATTTTTATTTTTTATATACTATACATGTCGTTAACTTCAGTTCACATCACAATCAAAACCATCACTTTACTTTTTTGTTTCTCTCCTAAATTTATTTATAATTATGGAAACTAATGAACAATCACATAAACAATATATAAATACAGTTATATATTTTTATTTTTATTTTGTATGTACCTGTTGTTGCTAACTTTCTGTTGTAGGAGGAGGGAATATGGAGCGGTGGAGTGACAGAGTTGATGCACTGCTAAGGGGTTGATGAGAAGCGATGGCGGGTTGATGAGCAGCGGTGGGATGATTCGGGGGAGGTGGAGGTGGAGGTGGAGGTGGAGGAATGAGGGTTTTTTGTGGAGTGAAATGATGAGGGTTTCTTTTCTCTTGTTTTGTATGAAAGGGAAATGAAATGATTTTTTTATTTTTATTTTGAGTGGAGTATATGTTCTTTAGTGAGTGTATGTTGTGTGATAGGGTGTATTGCAACTTTAGTGTAACTCCATGATAATATACCCAATAAAATAATAATACATGGAATTTTATAATATACCCAATAAAATAATAACTGTAGGGTGTTTTTGTTTTGAGTGGAGTATTGTGTTTGTTTTGTTTTAGGGAAGAAACGATTAAGGTTTTTTTAATATTATTTTATTAGTAATACTAATACTAATACTAATATTATTAGTAATATTTTAAACATATGTTTAACGGATACGGATATCCGGTAAAATGGATACTCCACATCGGATACGGATTATCCGTGTTGGATACTAGTACTATCCGTATCCGTATCCATTTTCTCGGATATTTTTACATAGTATCCATATTCCTATCTGTTTCCATTTTTTCGGACAAATATTCGGAAATTCGGATTCGAATATCGTACGGATGCGGATTTCGAATATCCATTTACAGCCCTACATCAAAGTCACTCTAAATTTGAAATTTCACATGTATACAATAAGTTAATTTTATACATAATGGTAATTTTGTACACCTAACCATGCTAATGTTTTATTATTATTACTATTATTATTATTATAAGTCACTAAATTTATGTTGTTACTTATTTTTATTGAGTAACAGAAATGAAACATATTTGAGTTTACAAAGGGACCGATTGAGCTTTTTTAGGACACCTATTGGAGCGATAGTAAGGGGGGGAGTAACTCGGCCGGAGAGGCTCGATTTGTAAGTATATTTTTAATGTATGTTTTCAATTTTCAACGTCGTTTATTTTTTAGTGTAACTATTATTATTATATTTTTGTAGAATGAGATGTGTGAGTTACACAAATGATTGAGACTCAAATTTGCAAGCACATTCTTATTAGGAGATTCGGATATGTTAAGGGTCTTGGGTTTGGACCTTAGCCCGAGTCATTCAAGTCTACGTATGCACGAGAGGCTAATGCAGAGACTGAGGAACTGGGGTATTGCGTTCGACAGGCCTTGTTGAGATGATTAGGGGAGTGCTCTTAGATTTAGTATGATTATTTTGCCTTTTACTTTAGCATTTTCATAGCTCTAAAGTTGAGATGAAACAATACAAGGTCAAAATGTGATCCTTGAGAAACAGAGGGAGATAATTTAGAGCCAAAGAGACAAGATGGATGGGTTTATGATCTTTCACAAATAACCCAAGGCATCTTTGAGATGATTAGAGGAGAGCTCTTAGATTTATTGTGATTAGTTACCTTTTACTTTAGCATTCTTACATTTAGTTTGATTAGTTTAATTTTACTTTAGCATTCTTAGATCTAGTGTGAATAGTTGTGTTTTAGCATTCTTAAGTTTAGTATGAATAGTTGCTAGTGAAAAACATTACAACTTTGTTATTTTTTTCAATTACTATAGTAGATATTAGTACTTTGGAAAATGTTATATGTACCTACAACTACTACCGAAAAATTATTGAAACTGCTTTGCATGTGTTGTACCATGATGTGGACCCCACCATGGTAAAATTCATATAAAACACTTTTGGTAGTTTTAGGTACTAGTTGTAAGTAAGTGTATTTATACTCAGTACCTTTATTTATTCTATAATTTCTAGTTTTATTATTTTTGTTGAATTATTATTGATATTAAATATATGTACAGAAGCATTAAAAGTGTAAATTTGTGACTAAGTATAATAATGTATTGCGATGTTATTTGCAACGAATTATTTATGTTATGGTGGATATTTTGCGGCATAAATGATTCTTCATAAAATCATATAACAAGCTTTGGCTAGTTTTAGAAACAATATTCTTGATTTTAACAACGATTTTTTGCATTGTAATAATATTCTTACCTTATTAAACAGTTCTTGCGACCTTATGTTCTGGAGAGTTTAGGTGATAACTAAGGTCTTTTGCCATTGGGTGTTAATGGAGACCCCCCAAACGAGTAAAAACCAAGAGCTTTATATTTGACCACACAGATGCCAATCCCCAACGATCGTGATGCTAAACTATATGGCATCAGTCAAGAGATATCTAACTCGTTTTGAGGCTTACAAACTATTATCAAATACTGTTAAGTACTAATCTTTTATGTGCTTGAATGTTTTATTATGGACTGTTGGTTCAAGATTCCCATCTTCGGAACTATCGAGGGTTTTGGTTCGGAAGATAGAGAGGGGACTTAATACATTCTCATTACCAACCACTTTACATTCGAGCAACCTACACCATACCCACCCAGAACGTTGCAAATTATCAAGAAACACCTTGTAAGGAGATAACTAATCCTATTGAAAAGTGGTCATGATTACAACTTCCATACAATTACATAAGAAGTACTAATCTCGCCTAAATTTGCAGATACTTGTCCACTCAGCTAACTTGAGACATCTCTATCCAAAAAGTAGTCCTGCATTTCATCAAATGCTACGATAAGATGGGAGTCATCACTTCCCAATTTAATGCCCACCACCATCACCACCACCAAGAGTACTCAATACCTCCCTATCGACATTTCCCCCCCCCCCCCCCCCCCCCAAAAAAAAAAAACTCTATAAATACTCGTTTGTTAAGTTTTGTTCCTCAACTACCTTAACATCTCCTAAACTCTCCAGAACATTCCTTAGGTACTAGCATTTACTCACAACTCTCTCTCTCTCTCTCTTAAACGAGGCAAAACCAAGAGCTTTATATTTGACCACATAGGTGACAATCCCCAGCAATCATGATTCTAAACTATATGGCACCACTTAAACGATCTCTCACTCGACCTGAGACTTACAACCTATTATAAAATATTGTTAAGTACTAATCATTTATATGCTTGAATGTTTTATTATGGACTGTTGGTTCTAGACTTAGGCAGAGAAATCGAGATTCCCATCTTGGGATCTCTCGAGGGTTTGGGTTCGAAGGATAGAGAGGGGACTTAATACGTTCTCATTACCAACCACTTTACAGTCGAGTGACCTACACCATACCCACCCATAACATTGCAACTTCTCAAGAAACACCCAGTCGGGAGATAAATAATCCTAATGAAAAGTGGTCATGATTACAACTTCTATATAATTGCATAGAAGTACTAATCTTGCCTTAATTTGAAGATACTTTCCCACTCAGGTAAATCAAGACATCTCTATCCAAAAATTAGTCCTACCTTTCATCAAATGCTAAGATAAGATAAGAGTCACCACTTCCCAATTTAATGTTCACCACCATCACCATCACCAAGAGTCCTCAATACCTCGCCATCGACATTCCCCCAAAAAACTTTATAAATACTCATTTTTTACGTTATGTGCCTCAACTACCTTAGTATCTCCTAAAATCTCAAGAGCATTACTTAGGCACTAGCATTTGCCCACAGTTCTCTCTCTCTCTCTCTCTCTCAAATGAGGCAAAACCAAGAACTTTATATTTGACCACACAGGTGCAAATCCCCAACGATCCGGTTTCTAATCTATATAGCATCACTCAAGAGATCTCTCACTTGACTTGAGACTTACAAACTATTGTCAAATACTGCTAAATGGTATACCAAATTTACTAACCTAACAGTTGGACATAAAAGACCAGTTCCATGCCTAAACTAGGTGACTGTGTGTGACTCCAACGTCTCATATCCCCAGAATATATTTTTTGACAAAAAAAATTCTAGATAGAAAATCTAGCATCTAAACAACAGTCCTCAAGGTAAAATCATCAGAACAACAAAAGTATGAAACAACTACCATTCTGATTACCAAATATCATAAAAGGCACCAAAGATGTGTGCCAAAGGAGGGAGGATGTAACAAAAATAAATAAATTACATCCAACCAAACTTAATAAAAACCATAGTTGCTGAATCTTGATACGTATCGCGTATAAAGTTTTTTATGTATCGTGAATTGTATCGCGATACGTGTCGTAAGATACAATACAAAAAATAAAATAAAAATTGTAAAAATTAAATAAATATATAGAGAACACTTTACAATCAATTATACACCATAATACGATGAAATAGTCAAAGATCAAAGCTACATAATGAATATAACTTAATAAATAGGCTGGAAAGATATTAAATAGGTTGAGAAAGTAAGAAAGAGTAAATTATTTACTTACCAAATCACAAAAATAGAAAACCCCCTTTGTTTTTTCTTTTATTTCAACCGTAAGTCTTATTTTTATTTTATTTTAAACTTTAGAAGCTTATGCAATAATGGTGGGCGCATAAGAAATAGAGGAAAGAGACCAAATGAACCTAGGGTTTTGTGTATTCCTGGGTCAGAATGTCTTTATGAAGTTAGTAAATGACTTTCGTTCCAGAGAAAAAAAAATGATTTTTGAGATTTTTTTTGGATCCCCGGTCCGCCAAAACCTGACCCAAGTCGACTGATGTGAATTGTTTCTATATTGCGATTCAAACGATACATGTATCATATCATGGTACAAGCCCGATTCAAACGATAATTAGTCCAACTCGATTCATATATGATAATTAGTCCAAAACAATAATTAGACAGTTACACTGCGATTCATATATGTTGGAATGGACATAATGCGTAATAAATAATCAAATATATGCATACTCAATGAAAACAATAGACATAAGAGAGACCAATCTAATGAAGAACAAAGGAAAAATAATACATTTGAGCAAAGTATACGATCAATTACGAAGCATAATTAACTTCATTTACCTCCCTGCAAAAGATTTCCTCTTCTCCCATTTCTCTAGCGTTCTATGCACCATGACCACTGATTTGAACAAGGCTTCCCAAACATATATCAACATCGAAATAATCTGGAAAGTCATGAACCTCAACTTTCTTGAGTGTTTTCCTTCTAAAGTCATATCTAATAAGCATTTGATTCTCTTGTTCCATGAGCATTTCCTCACCGATCTTTGTATATGCTACAACCCTTAAAACCTGAAAAGATGGGATATCATTAGGTTAGGCAATGGAAACTAACTTAGTCCAAGATTCCCTTACTCCATAACTCTTCATCACCCATATGTCAACCTCTCTCAAGGGAAAATTGCAAAGAATACTAAAGAACCCTCCCAAGACTCCCACATTCGTTATAAATTCTTTATGCAAAGAATCGAGTTATGGAACCAATCGATGTTCCTCGGTTCCAAGATCCGAGGCAATAATTTAGTTGACCTTATCGAATAGGGGTTTTCGTCTAACAACCCAGTGCAAAGAACCACTAACATGCGTATCATAACCTCGCGTGGAAAGACAATAATAAGGGAAATTTCTAATCCTTCGTCACGAATTCAATTTGAGAGAGTAAACCTTAATTTTAGACCCCAAAAAATAACCATTGAGGCCAAAATATTATAGTATGTTGACCACCTTGTAGTCATAATTAACATGACCATACCCAAAATAACACATGATATTATAGTAACAACGGACAACCTTTGAATCATGAGAGTCAACCCTAGGAAAGGGTAAGGCGTGGTGGTTTCGGGTAGATGGGTTCCACAAAACAATGTCTTCCTCTAAGTTATACAAACAGAGTATGCCGTTGCAAGAGCCCAATATATCAGTTATAATGTTATCACGTTTGAATGGGTTGTTGTGTTTTGTGGGTTGATCAAGTGAGTCCAAGTCTATAGAAGAAAGTGTAAACGATGTAAGGATTAAACTACGATTGGTGTTGGTTTGCATAGAATGGTTAAGATGAAAAGTAATGAAATGAGGGGTGCATGACACCGTGCCTAATAAAATACCGGGTGATCAATCCTATACCAAATTAAAACAGGAGTCTCATATGGTTCATTCTCAGCATCACTGTCGAAAACGAATTTAATTACTAATAACTTATTAGGCTGGGGTCAAAATTTTATTTAACTAATCTTTTTATCCAAATCAACTGAGTAAAGCATTCACACAGTTTATATACACAAAAACTAAAATGAAATAAAATAATCGAACACTCGATTTAACATAATACAACCAAATCGAATGCCGCACTAAATGGCGATAAAATAATAAATGAGTACAATTAGGCTATCGGCCCTAATGTTACTACAATGATTCTTATCTAGATCACAAGGATAGAAGCGTATAAAATAAACATGCCTGCATGCAGAGCTACTGTAGCAAACGTCTGACTCGAAAGTATCTTCATCCAGGCGTCCCTGTGTCTGGACACCTAATATATACATATATAGCAAGAGAGGGGTAAATAGAGAAATGGGTTAGAGCCTAAGCTTTGAAAATATTTATCAAGTGCTTAAAAGCCATATTTTCAAATATGAAATCTCTCATATTCAAACAGGTATCGCACTCTCATGAGATACACCTCACCCCTCTTTTAATAGTTCACACCTATCGCATACGTTTTAAATAACCTAGTCAAGCCACCATGCCTAACTAATCTCTTACACCCATCTTCTAAATCCTCCAAACTATCTCCTACCTTATGTGATATAATATAGGTTATACCGTAAGCTATTACAAAAGCTTTTAGTTCATATAATCAACAGTGTGCTATATATATAGTTCTCGTTTCTATATATTACTATACCGTTCATAATTTATAACTTTCACTAGTTTAAAGTACCCCTTTTCACTTTAGTATATAAGGTGCTGTATATATATAATTCTCATTTTAATATAGGATTTACATTGTATTAATCCGGATATAAGTCTCCCGGAAGAAGAATAAACCCTTATTCATTTTATTCTTTACACAAGTCAAAGCTATATGATATATTGTCATCATATGCAAGTAATATACTATACGCAACAAGTATAATTATACCTATTACAATCATAAGTATAATAACCATCCCACTGAACTATAACTCGAGGATGCAGTCTCAAGTGCTTATCCACATCCGAGTTTGCTCAATCAACCATGGTAACAAGCTAGACTCACTCATGGTAATGGTAAAAATACTAAATGGTGGAGGCGGTCATGGACGATATGACATGTGGACTATACTCTCCCCGCTCCTTAACCTAGGGGATTCACCCACATCACGCAACCTCCCTGGATAGCACTAGAGAAAAATATAATTTGATTGTCCATCCCTATGCTCGTGGAACCAGCCCCTAAGATACAAATATACCAACCACACACATATATATTTATTTCCGTATAATATCATATATATACTGTAACAACTCTCGTATATATAATATATATCACTTCTCAATATACCTTGGCTATAATTTCCCAACTCTCATAGCGATAGCCAAAATCCCGAATGTTCACATTCGTAATAGTATATAAGTATTCACACTTAAAATACTAAACTTATAAGTATTCTCCTACTTAAGATTTAACTCACACTTTAATCACTTTTAAGGATTTATATATAATCCCTAATATACCACTTCTTAATATTTAAATAAGTATACTCACTACTAATCTTAATTCCTTAGGTATCGCATCACCTATAATAATAATCGTCAATAAAGACATACCGAATAGTAGCTAAATCCTCTCTAGCCCATATCTTAAATTCCATCCTACTCGCATCCTAGGATTTACTCAAATGCAATCGGCCCATATTTATTCTAACCGTATCAATATATTTGTACACACTTTTCGAAGACTTCTCTCGAATATTACTCGTCCTAAACATTCATTAAATCCGTACCCCGGATTGTACACTCAACTAATCCAAGATTCTCTCTTTCAACCCAAGGTTTTTATATCTCCTCAAGTCATTTACAAGTCCTAAAACTTTATTTAGGAACCCATAATATTTATCTCAAAACCATTCTAGCCTTAATTCTCCCCATATCAAGTTTGATTTCTGACTAACAATTTCTATCTCGGAAACCCTTGCGTAGAAAAATAATTATTAATTAAAAAATAATAATAAAAAAATATGCGGTCGGCGCCCACACGACCATATCGAAAAGATCTAGAAATTTTATTTTTTGACAAATAGGCGAATCGATTCACTTCTAGGCCGAATTGATTCGCCAAGGATGTTGAGTTACTATTCACCTTCTTATCCAATTTTCTCTCTAATCCAACACAATCCCAAATCAAATTCCATGATTTTTAGCTCAACAACCAACAAAATAATCATCTACACATAATGATTTAACCAACACATCAATTGAAATAAATGGATTCAATCATTCATCAAAGATTTAAACCCATAACTTAATTAAATCTAACTTTCTCAATTCTTCCATTCTAACCATATATACACACCATTAAAATGGGTTTAACACTAGAATTCATAAAGAGTTAACAACACATCAATTTGTGAACTCAAGATCAAATTTCCCAAATTTATTTGAAGGGTTCCAACCCAAAAATCATATAGTTTACCAACTATAGTATGAGATACACACACTCAATTTAATAAAGCAAGTAAACACTTGCCTCGTGGATAAAATCTGGCAACCTTGAGTCGAATCCCGCAGAGTTTGGTCGAAAATCCCCTTTCCCTTCCGCTTTTCCTTCTCCCTTTCTCTTCTTTCTTTCCTTTCTCTCACTCTCTCATGTGTTATAAGAGAGAAATAAAGGGTTATCCCTTATAAATCCCAATTTTGACTCGTATACTCAAATGCGATTCCCTACTAGTCCAAAAGTCCTCGGAACCTAAACACCACCCCTGGATACTCTATTATGACTATCTCGGCCATTTCAAAATCAACCGTGCACTCAAAATCGCCATTTGAGTCACTTAACTAAAATTCTCTAATCAGACCCAACATTTCTTAACACGCGTTCTCCAACGTAAGCTATCTCCCGTCACTTACCCAACTGACGACAACATGTAAATATTAATCCGACACTTGTAAACTAATATTTACTACTTACTTTTAATTTTCAATTTATCAAATTATACTCATAAATTCCAAAATTACTACTCACAGTAATTTCCTCTAATTACCAAATTACACCCACTTATATAATTTAAATATCTATAAAAGTACGGGGTATTACATACTTCCCCCCTCACAAATGAATTTCATCCTCAAAATTCGGATATAACCTGCACCACCAACCTAGGATTAATAATTATACTACGTCCTAGTACACCAAAGTCGAATGGTAGTAACACAGTGGTGCTCTACCATATACCTATTCACGGTACCCACCAATCTCAAGGCTTATATTCTATCACACTCTCTTAACGAAAATCTAGACTAAATCTCTACATACTGAAACACTACCTCAGTCATAATGACGCATTGCACCTTCTGCTTCTATAACCGTATTTAAAGAGAACGAGCCTATAATCACAGCTCTAACATATCAATCCTATCAGAAAGCCAACACCCTGAGTATCCATTCGCCTACCTCACGACTTCGAATTTCCCTCAAAAGGAAAGTACACTAGCGCCTGACTACTCTAGTCAGTCTTCTATCTCAGGTGCGCTAACCCTTGTTGCACCTATATAATTGGATTATTGTGTACTCCATACGACGTTCCATCGAACACATTCCAATTCCATTTATAACTGCCCCAAAGCATATTATTCAGTTTTATATAATACGCCCCTTCTATTTCGGAGGATATATATAAAATTAACTTACCAAGGTGTGTACACACATGTAACTCGTGCCTATCTGCACCACTATTACAAACGTAACACTCTATCTAAAAATGGGCCTCACTTTCTTCTCGGCCTGGTGCTAACACTTGGGTATTCTAACCCGAATTACTCAAAACTCAACTCTTCCTATACATATAAATTTAATCCTTATCAAGGTTATCCCACCAATCTTCTCATGGTTAACTCACTACAATCTTCCCCTATCAGCGCCACCTGCCCCACTAGCCTTACTTCATCATGATACTCTATCATCGGTGTGTTTTCTGACACACATAAATGAGTACTATACTAACTATATCCCAAGTGGCTAAGACCTTTCCTAACTCCCAACATTAGCTCGGTTTCATGCATGGGACATCTCGCAAAGCGAAATCGAAACAAGGAACCCTCCCGTTACACTACTACCTCGCATCGTCGGTCATCAAGATATAACGACCTAAGGCACACAATCGGGATGTTCTAAAATCCTATCTTGCAACAGTACTAATGCGCTTCTACCTCTATGCCCTTACTTTTTAGAGAAATGGAAAGTCTAACTAATCGGGGCGCCTATACTCTACACAAGTGTTACGATCATCACATACAAACATGTTTGCTTAGAATTTGCTTCTTAGCCACGACATGGACATAAACCTTGAATCAATTTCCTTAACCTCACCTTACCCTCTTACTTGCCGTGTGAGAAACATTAACGTGCTTTTCCACAGTACTTCAA
Source organism: Sambucus nigra (assembly GCA_949130495.1). NCBI lineage: Eukaryota > Viridiplantae > Streptophyta > Magnoliopsida > Dipsacales > Adoxaceae > Sambucus > Sambucus nigra. Next base: position 4,035,218 of record CASBWL010000025.1, read on the forward strand.
CTTCCATTAGCCTTTAATCATCACATGACTCTCAGATAATTTATCATCAAAACCAACATCCTAGCATACAATAACATCTCTCCACTTCCAACGTCATTAAGGTTCATGCGTGGAGTGTCTCACCAGAAAAATCCAAAGAAGGAACCCCTCCGATACACTACTACTTAACTTTGTCGGTCGTGGAGGTATGTCAGCGTAAAACATGTAAAATAATAAATCATGCATACATTAGATCATATCTATAAGGTCCCCATGCACCAAAGTCATGCTAGTGAAACATCTACTCACCGAAGTTCCATCTATACATATAATAAAGGTGGGCTCAACCTGTATGCAGGTGAGATATCGCAAAAACAACCCGTTCCACCCTGGAACCGCGTATACGATAGTCTTGCAATCATTAGCCTGCTATCGCTCCGATCATACAATAACATATTATACTCAGAATAGTACTATACTCATATAACACATACAAAACGAGCAGTACAAACTAGATATAAATTCAAAATATCAACACTCGCTTTCACAACGAATGAAGGAAAATAGAACCCCGCTACCGCGAAAAAATATATAGACATACACTATATAATGGTATCGATACTACCAGTAAACTCGAATCACACACACGAATCTAGGGCTAATAAAATACCGTGACTCAATCTTGCCACACAAAATATACCTCCTTCATCCGAGGTGGAACTCATAACAATAACTATGCTAATCTCCCTAACTGCTCCAATTGGCTCCCAGACATTATACACTTGTCCTAACCAAACCAAAAACTACTTCAATCAATGCCCCATCTAGGCACCCTACTCTTGTCCTTTAACTCCTATCGGGCAAGATCAAAGCATGTGGTTATACATTCCACATTAAAATCATTCCCCATCTCTGGCCACCCTGACCATGTTAAGGTTACCAGTATCTCGGACTCTATAGCCTCGATCTTGACAATCACCTTTATAGTTCCCTTAGCTCCTCCAACTAAAAGGAAACATGTTACCGGCCTCAACTGCCTTATTTTAATGAATCCCCGGGTGGATGTCAACCAATGGGGTTCCACGAACACAAATAATTCCAGTATTTACCTTTGGACTTAATTCTTCAACTCATCCAGCTCCACTCTCATGGAAGCGTTAATATTCCCAGTATAAGAGGCATGACACGGACCTCCTATTCTCCAGAAATCCAAGTAAAATCTCCATAAGTGTTAGCAACACTTACTAGTGAGCCTATCATTCCATTGAAGGACTCTTTCTTCATTATACCTACATTAATTCGGTACAAAGTTCACTTATCCATATAACTCTTTATTCAATATCGGCCTCTGAAAAATCCTTATATAAATAATTCAGAAACTACGTTCTCTTCATTTCTGATAAACCAAAAGAACTAATGGTTAAAACCATCCGTAAGATTCCTCTGTGAGCCAAAACATTCTGCTCTCCCTAAATATGGTGACCACCATTCCCACCATTTCGACATTGCCCCAACGAGTGAAAAAATTTTCCTCAAATTTTCACATCTGGGCATTTCCATAC